>CM066324.1:10359881-11774881 GCA_033807775.1 Saussurea involucrata | reverse complement strand
ATTTTTCCAAAAATGCTTATATTAGCCTACCAACAAAGTAAAACAAGCTAACCATGATTCCTAGCTCCAAGAAAGTAAAACAAGATAAAAAAGACTCAAAGTTGGGATTTTAGAATGAAAAAGTCCTAACTAATCTAAAGAAAAAAGTGCTTAAGTACTCAAAATTGAGCACTTATCACCACCCCAAACTAAGAAATTTGCTTGTCCCCAAGCAATGCAAAGACTAAAAGAAAATGACTCAAATTTTGAAAGTTTTGCACAAGGATGGCATTAAGTGCACATCATGAGTGTGAGCATGTTAAGGATGCATAGCATAGCCTTTCATAAATCCCAAGTGACCAAAGTCCCATTCTTTTGTGACCATAAACCATAAGTTAGCCTCACATTCTCTTTGTTCTAGTCAACACATCATACACATCACAGATTACTAGGACTTTAAGTGAACTGGATCTCTCTTTTTTGGCATATTTTTTCTTTCTCACTTTGCCTTTTCTCTCCCCATGCATCAAATCACATTGGATTTTTCAATTTTTTTATGCATTTTCTGTTTTGATGACATACACCTGCCCCTATGGGACATTTTTGGTGTTTTTGGTGTTTTTAAACACTTTTTCTTGACTTGCAATGTTTGCTAAGGCTTTGCCTTTGATTGTCATTTTTAGACACCCCCAACCCAAACTAAGAGATTTACAATGTCCTCATTGTATGGAGGAAAGGATGTATTTTCAATGGTTTCAAGTGGCTAAAAATGGGAGAAAAGAACAATGGCCTAGATCATTTATGTGATGAATGTAGAATGTGGACCAAATTGTGTCCCAAGCAATTCTGAGGCTAATTCTAGCATGAACAACCTAAAGAAATGGTCTTAGACTTGTGAAATTATTTGGGCTATGCAAACATGCTAACACTACTCATTCATGACCCAAATGCAAGAAAATAAACCTAAAATATGCAAAAACTAATCCCAGACTCAAATAACAAAAATTAAAACAATAAATGGAGCTAAGAGTTCATGATTAACCTTCCCTACTCATTGGGAGTAGGCTGTTTCTGCCCAAAAATGGTAGTGCCCTGAGGCCCAACAGTCTTGAGTGTTGCAGCACCATTTTTGACAGCAACCACTGCTTTCAGCTTTCGGTTTTCCTGCTGCAGTTTGGCAATCTCCAGGTTCTTTTCTTTCAGCAACCTTCTCAGCTTTGGCAGTCCCGAACTGCCCATCTCTCTTGCTTTCCTCTTTCTTTCAGCAACAACAGTCTTCACCTCGAACCTTAACTCCTCAACCTTCTCTATGAACTCATTCCTCTGCTTCAAGATGGTATCCAAAAGGGTGCTGTTTTGGCTCAGCACGTCCTGCATCATATTGACCATGTCAAGGGTCCCAACACCTTTCTCTCTTCTATCCCGCAGCCTCTGCACTGCTCTCAAATCAATCTCAGACTTCTCCCGTTGTTCTTTCACTATCAAAACGTCCTTGTATTGCGGGACACCCATCTCCACCAGCAACTTTGCCAGCATTCCTGGAAAATAGAACTTCCCTTTTGCTCTTGTGGCACATTCCCTTATACTTCTCAGCATTTGCTTCCCCAAGTTCACTGTTTTTCCTGTCATAACACAAAATAGCAGAAACATTCTCTCCACAGATATCGTGCTGTCATGTGTGGTTGGTGAAATGGAATGTCTCACCAAATTTATCCACACATTGGCATCTGCAGAGAGGTTAGAAGCTTTAAAGGTCCTCAGCATGAGATTGGAGTGGTATTCCCAAGTGGTTCTAGGCTTACCTAGAGCAGCAGCCACCTCATGTAAGTCATTTAACGTTGCATTGTTTACCAGCTTATAAAACTCAGTCTTGGCTGGTGGAGTAAGTGATAGGAAGCTGTTGATTTTCTTAGCTGTAAGGTGGACTGGAATGCCTCTAACAGTCAGTCTAGAGGATGAGTTGGTTGCCACCTCACAGTAAAACTCTCGGATCAATGTGAGATTGTAAGAGTGATGGATCTCACAAAGTTTCTCCAGCCCTTGGGTTTCTACCACCTGTTTGATAAAATGAAACTCTCTAATGCTTTGTTCATCGAATCCCTTATCAGGCAGGCCTATCCTATTCTGAAACTTTGGCCACATTTTGGCAGCAGCTGTAGAGCTGAAGCCATGGTTTGGTCTAACAGGTCTCTTTACAAACTTAGCAATCACATCATCCTTCTTTTTCTTTCCTACAGATTGTTCATGCTGCACAGCTGCTGCAGCATAACAATTTGTCTCTAAGGGTTCTGTTCTAGATGGCTCACCTTCCTCAATCAATCTTTTACTTCTTTTTCTTAATTGCTCAGCCCCTGTGGTTTTTGTTGCATGAGTTTTACCCAAATACTTTCTTTTTCTAGGAGCTATTCTCTCAATCAATGGTTCGTCCTCATCTTCCCAAATGGTTTCATTTAAATTAGGAATGGTGTTGATTGGACTTTGGCGAACCACAGGTGGCATTTCCATGGTCATCTCTTCAATTTCTTCCACCACATTGTTTTTATGAATAGCTTCTAAAATGTTTGTGGTGGAGTGAAGAGGTCCAAAAGACCAATCAAACTCATTTCTTTTAAAGAATCTCAAATCCACAAAAGTAGAACTAATGGGATGTGTTTGAATCTCAGGAGATGTTTGGATGGTTTCTATCTCAAAGTCTTCCACCTCAGTGCTTTTAGTAGTAGATTTTTGAATATCTGAGGCGGAGTCCGACGGTCCAAATGGCCAAACAAACTCCAGAGGCTCAAAGAAAGTCACATTTAGTTTTGTGGAAATAATGGGTTTACCATGATCATTCTTTGAACTGGAAGCAATCATTTCATTCAAATAGGTGATTAAAGAAGATGATACCTTTGCCTTACCCTTCTTTGTAGAAGCAGAATGCAGACCTCTGTAGGGAACGATAGCAAGATGGTTTGACGTGCTTTCTCGAACTTCAGTTGAAACAGGGGGTGCTATGGGTGCTTTTGCTTGCTTCTCCACACCCGAACCTTCACCTTTCTCTGGCTTTTTCTTTGGCGAAAGTTTTGCGAATGGTACCCGACATAAAGGAGGAGTAGAATCGTCCTCCAAGATCACCATTTCAGGGCTTCGATTCGAAACAGGGGGGCGAACCACATCCCTATTTCTTCCATTGCGTCGCACATTTAGGGCTTCGCCTTCTGCATTTGGGTCTCGAGGTAGGGTGCGCTTCACTCTTTCCATGAAATTGTAGGCTTCGATCAACTGAGAAAGAGGGTATTTTGATTTTGTGGTTGAGTGTGGTGGTTTTCGTGAGGAACAGAGACGAGAGAGATAGAAGATGAAGAGAGTGGGTTAATTAGATAAAAGGGTTTTAGATGAGGGTTTTTTTTTAGGTAGAATACGAAAGGACTGTGTACTTATCAGATATTGGGAGTAGTGACCAGCTGTAAATTGGGTAATACTCAAAGGTTAATTTTAAGGAAGGTACAACTTAGAGGCTAGGGTGTACTTGATCCCAACAACATATTTTATCTAGTTGGAAAAAGGTAAACTGACTTAGTTAGCCTCTTTTGAGAATTCTTTTCTGCCCCTTTTCTTTAATGCCTTTCCTTAAATTCCCTGGAATAGAATTTTATTTAATTCCCTTCTGATTTTCCAACTGATTTGTCTGAAAAAGTCGAACCCCCCTGATGCTGCAGCATTGACTCAACATCCTTTGGTTTCCCTTGTTTGCTTAATTGGCTGCACATCAGTAAACACATCACTCACACTAATACAGAAATGTAACAATGCATTAAAAGAATATTTACAAGGATAGTTGGAACTTTTAAAGATAGTTCCCATCTTTGTTTGAAGCTTTTAGCACAAAGAAATCACCTCCACAGGGTAATTTTGTGGAGATGCTGCAGCATCATGGTATAGCTTCACTCTTTGTCCATTGACTTTGAACACACTATTGTCTTCCGGGTTAACTAAGTCTACAGCCCCGTATGGATAAACCTTGTGTATGACAAATGGGCCTGACCATCTAGACTTAAGTTTACCCGGAAACAATTTCAACCTAGAATTGAACAAAAGACATTTCTGACCAGCTTTCAACTCTCTGTGCCTGATTCTATTGTCATGCCATTTTTTGGTTTTCTCTTTATAGAGTTTGGCATTCTCATAGGACATGTTCCTATGTTCCTCTAGTTCACAGAGTTGTAACTTCCTCTTGTTGCCAACATCATCTAAGTTCATGTTCAACTCCTTTATAGCCCAGTATGCTTTGTGTTCTAACTCTAAAGGGAGATGACAATCCTTTCCAAAGACTAACTTGTATGGGGACATACCTAAAGGTGTTTTGAAAGCAGTCCTATATGCCCATAAAGCATCGTCTAATTTGAAAGCCCAGTCTTTTCTATTTGGTTTGACAACTTTTTGTAAAATCCCTTTTATTTCCCTGTTTGAGAGTTCAGCTAAACCATTTGTTTGTGGGTGATAAGCAGTGGCAACTCTGTGTTTCACATTGTATTTTTCAAGAACTTTACTTAACAAATTGTTTATAAAATGGGTACCCTCATCACTAATTAGTGCACGGGGGGTACCAAACCTTGTAAAAACTTGTTTTTGTAAAAACTTGACAACAGTTTTTGCATCATTTGAAACACATGCCATTGCTTCAACCCATTTGGACACATAATCAACAACAACAAGAATGTATTGACAATTGTTATATGGTGGGAATGGACCCATGAAATCAATTCCCCAAACATCAAACAACTCAACTTCCAAGATCCCATTCAAAGGCATTTCATTTCTTTGGGAAATGGAACCACTTCTCTGACATTCATTGCACCTTTATGCAAAATTATGGGCATCTTTAAAGAGAGTAGGCCAATAAAAACCAGATTGAAGCACTTTAGCTGCTGTTCTTTGGCCTCCGAAATGTCCTCCATAAGCTGACTGGTGGCAATGCTGTAGGATTGCTACCACTTCTGATTCTGGAATGCACCTTCTCAGTATTTGATCTGTACCAAGTTTAAACAAAAAAGGGTCATCCCATATGTAAAATTTGCAATCATGGAGAAATTTCTTCAGCATATGGTGAGTATAATCAGAAGGTTTGATGCCACAAGCTAAGTAATTAGCTATGTCAGCAAACCATGGCAGTTGTGTTTGCACCATAAGAATCTTTTCATCAGGGAAGGTTTCTATGATGTCTCCACCTTCCCTACTTTCAACTAACTTTTCCAACCTAGACAAGTGATCAGCCACTTGGTTCTCCACCCCTTTCCTATCAACAATTTCTAAGTCAAACTCTTGCAATAACAAAACCCATCTTATTAGCCTTGGCTTTGCATCTTTCTTTGAAATAAGATATTTGATGGCAGCATGGTCAGTGTGAACAATGACTTTAGCTCCCATCAAATATGATCTAAATTTCTCAAATGCAAAAACCACTGCTAATAACTCTTTTTCAGTTGTTGTGTAGTTGATTTGAGCTTCATTTAAGGTTTTGCTTGCATAGTGGATGGTATGAAAAATCTTTTCTTTTCTTTGACCTAAAACTGCACCAACAACCCAATCACTTGCATCACACATGATTTCAAAAGGTTTGTCCCATTCAGGAGCAACAACCACTGGAGCACTTACCAAAGCTTTCTTTAAAGTAAGGAATGCATTTCTGCAATCCTTATCAAAATCAAATTTTTGGTCTTGCTGTAATAATAGACATAAAGGTTTTGAAATCTTTGAAAAATCTTTTATGAAACGTCTATAAAAACCATCATGACCAAGAAAGCTTCTGATTCCTTTAACAGTGGTTGGTTCAGGTAGTTTTTCAATAACTTCAAGTTTAGCTTTATCTACCTCAACTCCTCTTTTTGAAATTAAATGACCAAGGACAATTCCTTCTGTAACCATGAAATGACATTTTTCCCAGTTAAGAACCAAGTCAGTTTCTTCACACCTTTCAAGACTTTGTTTTAGATTTTCCAAACAATGATCAAAAGATGAACCATAAACAGAAAAATCATCCATAAATATTTCAATGGATTTTTCCAGCATGTCAGAGAATATGGACATCATGCATCTTTGGAAAGTAGCAGGTGCGTTGCAAAGTCCAAAAGGCATTCTCCTAAAAGCAAAAATGCCAAAAGGACAAGTGAAAGTAGTCTTCTCTTGGTCTTCCGGTGCTATGGCTATCTAATTGTAACCTGAGTATCCATCCAAGAAGCAGTAGAACTCTTTTCCAGCCAACCTGTCCAACATTTGATCAACAAAAGGTAAAGAAAAATGGTCTTTTTGAGTAGCATTGTTTAGTCTACGGCAGTCCATGCAAATTCTCCATCCGGAGACTATTCTAGTCGGGATGAGTTCATTCTTGTCATAGAAATGACAGTGATCCCACCCTTCTTAGGCACACATTGGACTGGACTAACCCAAGAACTACTGGCTATTGGGAAAATAATTCCTGCGTCTAACCATTTTAAAATTTTCTTTTTCACGACCTCTTTCATAACAGGGTTTAGTCTTCTTTGTGGTTCTATGGACTTGAAGTTCTTTTCTTCTAGGATGATCTTATGTTGACAAATAGAGGGGCTAATTCCCCTAAGGTCAGCAATGGTCCAACCTATGGCTTTGGTGTGTAACTTCAACATATCCACCAACTTCCTTTCCTGATGCAGTTCTAGGGTAGCTGATATTATAACAGGTAATTTGTCTTCTTTTCCTAGAAAGGCATATTTCAGGTGAGACGGGAGTTTCTTCAACTCCAGGTCGGGTGGTGAGACTATGGACGGAATGGTCGGTTTTTGCTCGCTATTTTCCAGCAGCTCAAATGCTGCAGCAACCAAAGGGACAGTTTCCTTTTCTATGGGAATTTCATCATCATCATCATATTCCTCACTTTTTTCCTCATCCTCCTCTTCTATCCTACAAGTCTGATTGTCTTCTTCCTAATGACATAATGACTCAATGGTACTTAGGCTTGAACAGTCTTCCATATCATTAGGGTACTTTAAAGAATTGAAAACATTGAATGTGACTTTTTGGTCGTGAAGTCTCATGGTCAATTCTCCTTTCTGGACGTCTATCAAAGTTCTACCCGTGGCTAAGAAAGGTCTTCCTAAAAGAATAGGAATATCTTTATCAGCCTCAAAGTCTAAAATGATAAAATCAGCCGGAAAAATGAATTTGTCAACCTGGACTAACACATCTTCAATCTTACCCTTTGGATAGGCAATGGTCTTGTCTGCTAAGATGAGTGTGACAGTGGTAGGTCTTGCCTCTCCTATCCCTAAGCTTTTAAAAATTGATAAGGGCATGAGGTTGACACTGGCACCTAAATCACACAAGGCTTGTCCAACTTCCTTCCCACCTATTGAACAAGGAATGGTAAAACTCCCTGGATCTTTCTGCTTAGGGTGTATTTTGTTGGAAAACAGAGCACTGCAACCTTCAGTGAGGGCGACAGTCTCATACTCAACCAGCTTCTTCTTTTTACTCAAAATATCCTTCAGGAACTTGGCATAATTGGGCATCTGCTCGATTGCTTCAACAAGAGGTATGTTGATGTGCAATTGTTTGAAAACATCCAAAAACTTTTTAAATTGCAATTCTTCCTTCTCATTCTTCATCCTTTGGGGATAGGGAATGTAAGGGGGAACTGGTTTGATAACAGATTTGTTTGAAAGTTTTGAGCCAGATGGTTCCAATATGCTTGTGGTGTTGGACATGTTGGATGGTCTTGAACTAGTGATCTTAGGGTCTTGGTCCTCTTTTTGATTTGGAACAACCTGAATTTCTGGAGTAGAATGGGCTTTGGATAATTTATCAAAATCTATTTTGGTCAAAGGGCCAAATTCCTTCTCCACAATTTCATGTAATTCTTTTCCACTCCTAAGAGTCACAGCCTTCACATGTTCCTTTCCTGGGGCCTTTGGGATTTCAGTATTACTAGACAAAGTTCCCGAGGCCCTAGTGCTTTGATTTAAAGCAAGTTGACTGACTTGAGTTTCAAGATTTCTGATTGAAGCTTGAGTTTGGGTCATAAACCCTTTCATGAGTGCTTCCAAAGAAAGATTTGAGTCATCATGTGGAGATGCATGATTTTGGTTTTGAAAAGGTGGTTGGTTATTTTGAAAACCTTGATGACGATTATTCTGATGATGGTTGCTTTGAAAATTTCCCTTGTAGTGGTTTTGAGAACTGCTTGCTTGATTTTGAAAATTAGAATTCCCTTGTGGTTTTTGTGCAGGTGGATTTAAACATGGACTATTCCAAGAGAAATTAGGATGCTGCTTCCAACTGGCATTGTATGTGTTGGAGTGAGGATTAGGTCTGTTTTGAACATAGTTTACAGATTCAGAATTATGAGGACAATGTTCATAAGAATGTTCATCACCACAACATACACATTGTACAGAAAGGACAGGTGCAGGAGATTTGGTGACAGGTGGTTGTGCTCCTTGACCTGAAGTGATGTTTTTAAGCATATTAGTCATGGAAGCAAGCTGAGCTGTCAATGCAGTGTATGCATCAATCTCATGCAACCCGGCAGACTTCTTTTGAGTTGAAATTTGAGCTCTTGGATCAGCCCATTGTCCATTGTTTGCAGAAATCTTTTCAAGAATTTCATACCTAGTATTGTAGGTGTTAAAGGTAAAGGCCCCTCCTGAAGTCGCATCGAGCATTTGTTTTGTGTTGGAATCAAGTCCATTGTAAAAAGTCTCGAGTTGAATACAGTAGGGAATGCCATGGTGAGGGCATTTCCTTAATAATTCTTTAAACCTTTCCCAAGCATCGGAAATTGCTTCATCGTCCATTTGTTTAAACATGCAAATTTCGTTTATGGACTTAGCATTCCGGGTAGGTGGAAAATATTTTCGCAAAAACTTTTCAGCCATATCACCCCAAGATGGTACTGAACATGGTGTTAATGAATTGAACCATACTCTTGCCTTATCCCTTAGAGAAAATGGAAATAAAGTGAGCCTTAAGGCTTCGGGAGATACTCCAGGGATTAGAAAAACATCGGTGATCTCCATAAAAGATTTTAAAGGAGAGTGGGGATCCTCCGATGGTAATCCGGCAAATTGACCATTAGCTTGCAACATATGAAACATGATGGGTTTTGGTTCAAAATGTAAAGTATCTAAATGTGGCCTAACAATCCCAGAATTCAATTGCTCAAAATTTGGGATTGCGTAGTCCATAATTCTTCCATCTTTCGAGTTTGCAAGATCAATGATGTTAAGTGGTTCTTCATTACCAATAGATCCATTATCATCCCCTTCCTCATTGTTATGTGGTGGATGTTGTTGAAAAGGTGGATTTTGTTGAAATGGAATAAACGGTGGATTACCAAAAAGTGGTGGGTTTTGTTGAAAAGGTGGATTTTGACGATTATTTCCAAAGATTGGTGGAGGCCGAATTGGATTTTCTAAAGGTGGTCTCATTTGATTTTCCAAAGGTGGCCGAACGTGATTTTCTAAAGGTGGTGGATTTGGTGGTCTATTTTCAAAACCGGGTGGGGGTCCGTCCATATTGAGAGAGTTTGATATTCTTTGAGTTCTTCTTCTTTGATGAACAGTTCTCTCAATATCCGGATCTAACTCGAAAAGTTCCCCACGTGATATTCTTGGCATACACCACTTTCAGAAAATCCTTAAAATTCCCAACGGTGTTAGAAAAATCAAATCTTTAAAAATACCTTTATAGAGTTTTAGCTTACCAATCCCCGGCAACGGCGCCAAAAACTTGATGTGTGGGTGCTTTGAATACACCTACAGACGTGTGCTAATAGAACCAATAAGCAAGTATACTTATTTAGAACTATGTCGTCTTATCAAGTAATAAAGTGGTAAAATACCGATTATCGTCCCACAACGATTGGAGTTAAAATGTCTATTAAAGTATGATGAAAGAAGTGATTTCAGATGATGATTTGGAAGAAAATATCTTTGATTGGTTGGTTGATGATTATCACAGATTCTAATTAACAATAATGAAAGAGAAGCAAGGGTGTAAGACTTGTGATGTTATGATAAACCAAATTCCAGCAGACCAATGCTACAACAATGCTACAGCATGAAACTGCAGTGATGCTGCAGCATAGCAGTGACAAAAACTATTTTTATTATCTACTTTGAGACACGTTCCTCTCGGATTCTCACCATCCCATGATTCCAGTGGCTAGAGCAATCTCATCTCTGAGCAGAACCCAAGATAATGGAACGATGGAAATGGCGTTCTCAAAGTACATGGCAAAACAAATTCTCTTTGTTAAAAGTCACTCTCTCGATATAACCCCCGTACCTCCCAAGTTGATATATTCCTAAGTAGCTTATCTCTAAGTCTACTCCATTTTAACCCTTTGAAAAAGTGACAACTTATCAAGAATGAATCATTTTGGAAAACAAAAGTAACAACTCTCGTTGCAAGTTACTCTCTCGATATAACCCCTTAAGTCATCCAATTTGACGTGCTATTCAATGGCCTATCTCTAGGTCCATGACACTTTAACACTATCAAAGTGATCAATTTGTCAAAGGATTTTGTTATCTTGAAAGAACTTGGGTTGGAATAATAAAACATCATTTTTGCCACAAAAATGCCTACTTTCTTTTGGTCATCATAACACCCTTGTCTCACACCCAAGCTACAAGATTAGCTACTCATTACACTAAATGAAACAAAATAAATGCAAGATACTAAGAAAGTAAACATGATGATTGGGAGTGTAAAGTACTTGGAAATAAAAACTAACTAAAGTAAATGGCTAAAAAATGTAAAGACAAGAATGTAAGTAATAAGCAATAAATGACAAGAGTACAAATGGAATGTAAATCTATGTCTAACAAGAATATGTACTGAAAAGTAAGAACATTAAACATAAGACATAAGATGCAAGAACATTAAAGAGACGAAAATGTGCAGTGGGATACTGCCCAGTGCTGCAGCAGTGCCTTCGTGTATCTAAGAACAAAGAAAAATTAAAGGAAGAACACTTGAAGATTTGAAGAACACATGAAGAACATGAATGAGATTTCTGGAAAATAAACTACACAGGTTTAGGACTGATTTTAGATCAGTTCTAAAGTGGGTTATCCAAAAGGTAAGATGTCCCCTCTATTTATAACAAAAGGGGATGGTATCTTAGGTAATTAAGTACAACTAAGCCTAACTAAATAGTACAACTAGTTAGCCAAAAGTACAATACCAAACTAAACCATTACTTAAACTACCATTACAATCTAAAGAGTGTTTCAGGGGATACAAAATATCATATTTAATCACAAAATACCAATTTCCAGCTCATTAAGCCGTCTCCTTCAGCCCCTTGATCATCAGATCCCTGTTGTTCCAATGCTGCAGCAATACCCTGTTTTGGCTGATTTTTCCAAAAATGCTTATATTAGCCTACCAACAAAGTAAAACAAGCTAACCATGATTCCTAGCTCCAAGAAAGTAAAACAAGATAAAAAGGACTCAAAGTTGGGATTTTAGAATGAAAAGGTCCTATCTAAACCAAAGAAATAAGTGCTTAAGTACTCAAAATTGAGCACTTATCACCATAGAATACGACCTGAGTCGAAATGCATACATTACCTTTTGAGGCAATTATAGATCCTGGGAGGCAATTTTGATTGGTCAATAAAAATCGATTTCAAGGCCATTTTTTTTAATTTTTTGTTAGTTTAGCCAATTTATCAGAAAAGGCTTTGTATATCTTGTTTGTATAGATAACTAAATATATTAAATAACTATTTTTTCTTATATTTATATATATGGTTTTTAGAATGTTAAAACGAATCTTTCTTTTGTTTTACTCTTTATCGTATTGGATTGACCCAAATTTTATTTTGGTTTGACACTACTTCACACCCAAAAAGAAGGGAGCTACGTCTGAGCTAAACTTGGAGATGGAAGTCTTCTTTCGTTTCTCGACAGTGAAGTAAGACCAAGCTCATGAGCTTATTATCTCAGGTCGGAACAAGCTGATAGGATTCCCCTTTTTACGACCCCATGCCTGCTGTGTGGCGAATCAAAAAATGATAGATAATATCCCGGCATACGGTCTCCTGCTTAACCTGATAAAAGTAATAAAAATTGTTCTATCCAATATTAAAAGGAAAGAAATGAATCTGGATATAATGATTGAGCGTTTAGATCTTACAAAATTAATCAAAAATAGAATATTAATTATGGAACGTACCCGTCTATCTGTAAAAAATGACGGACAAATTTTTATGTATGAAATCATAGGTATTTCATTGGTTCATAAAAATAAGCATCAAGACCCCGTCTTTTTTATATGAAGGAAACATTTTTCTATAAATCTCTATCTAAAAAAATATATAATAGAAATATGAAGAAATATAAATATAGAAATAACATAACTAATAGAAATAACACGAATAAATAAATTCTATTTGACTCTCCCTCTTCAAGTGACTCAATAAGATAGACTGACCCATTTCCAACTTCCCAAAGATTCAACCCATAAGGAATCATTACAAATCTTGATAGTTTTTTAAATCCACCAGTGAGATATACACGAAATACATGTAGGATCATCATTAGGACCATCATATATTCCAATCTTGGAAATTCTCATACCATTCCGAAGATTGCCCTAATAAAATACGGCCAGTATTCTTAGCTATTATCAATAAGGGAAATTTAATATATTTTCTAAAAATTGCTTGAGCTATTAACAGAATACTTCTTGTTTTTTGTCTATGTGGAATGTTATACCATATTTTTATTCCCGTTTTCTGGTAGTGGTCCCGAGGTAAGGAATAACCAGTTACACCAAAAGATGCAATCAATACACCGAGAACCACACCTGTAACCCAAGTTAATTCGCGAGGTTTTTTAAATCCAAGCCCATCTTTGTCTCAGTAGAGTCTTTCAGTGGCATGTTTCGGTCCTCTTCCCCGTTACTTAGAAAAAGTGAGCCACCGGTTCAGGTACAAGATACTATCATTACCACCTGGACAATTAGACATCCAACCCGTAATCGCAACGACCCAATTGCAAGAGCGGAGCTCTACCAACTGAGCTATATCCCCACGAGTTTCAATTATTTTGCAAGAACAAGAAAAAAACAAAGAAAACAGAGGATCTGTTGAATTTCAAGTAGTTAGTTTCACCAATAAGATACGGAGACTTACTTCACATTTGGAATTGCACAAAAAACCCTAAACTTGTCAAGATTACATATATTGATGATTATCAGAAAATGGAAAGTATAAGTTGCATCCCCTGCCAAGTTATGGTTTTCACATTGAGCTCACGGCAATGGACACCCTCATGTAGCAATCAGTTGTCTCGTAAATCAATTCAATTTACATCTTCTTCAACAGTTATAGGCCAGTTTATTTATTGGCGTGTATATGATAGGATTGAAGTGGATGGTGAACCTCGTAATTTGATTATGTCATTTGATATGAGCTCTGAAGAGTTTAGAGAGATAGACCTTCCAGATAATTTGTATGTCCGTTTCTAGGTGATAACTCTCATTTTGAGCGTTATTTACACGTCATTTGTGTTAGTTTTTCTTCCGTTTTAGATTTGTTTTTTATTTATGTGTTCGTGTTTTTCCTTTAGTTAATTTATTTTTATTTGGAGTTGTTGAGGACGTTTTATGGTTATTTGCATCAATTTTTGAGGTTTAATATTGTGCAGCGATGCCCACAGTGTGCCCACTGTGGGTACGGACGGATTTTGCTATGGACCAGCGGATATTGCGATTAAACTGGACAAAGGAGAGCATCTTAGAGCTGGCATTCCAAAGATATCAAGATCTGGACATTCCAGCAAAACCATGGGCTATGATGGTGGTATTGGGTTTTACACACCTTTTGGGGACTATAAATAGAGACCTTGGGGAAGCTTTGAAGGGAGCTCCAAAAAAATGTAGAAGTTAATCTTTAGCTTGCATTTTGTTATCTTAGTTGTAGTTTAATTTATTGTCTTTAACTTTCTTGCATTTAATTTCCGCATTTACTTTCCGTCTAAGTTTGTAGTTTATTTTTATCTTAATGCAATTAGTTAACAAGTATTTCATTTCTTACATTATGTCTTTTACTTTAATTATTAGCTAAGCACCCTTGGGTGTGGGTGTGAACAAACTTGAGACTAGTAGGCAACACTTGGGTGTGGCCATTTGTTACTAACTCTCGAGATTGGTCACTTGAGTCGAGACTTAAACTCAACGCGGATAAGCCGATCACTTTGATGTGTTAATATTAGATCTTAGACCTCGAGAGGGGCTGATTCGAAATACGGCTTAAGTGATGCACAAAGATTTGAGAGAGTCTTTGATAACCACGTCGAGAGGCGGGTTTTGTATGATTTACTAAGGTTCAAACGCCGGTCGAGATTTATATCACAAAGAGATTTGGGTGTAAATCTCCATATTGGTAGAACTTGACGTTTAGAGTCAAACTTAATTAAATCGGCAAGATCGAGAGTCGGTAACAATGGACACTTTATGGAAACTTTGTAGGACCGGTTTATAAATTGCGTCATTTCGAGAGATCGGGCTTCTTATGAACTTTTGGTGCTATAAAGCAACTAACCATCTTGTTACTACAAAAATCTCAAGGGAACTCACATCCATACCCATTTTTAATTATTCAAGAGTTTAATCATTTTCCAAACCAACCAACAATATTTTCATTGAAATCGGTGTATTCTCGACTTAGGACTCGAAACTTTGAAGTCCAATCCCTGTGGATACGATCTCGGTATTTTTACCATTTTATTACTTGTAGCGATCCCATTGTTGGTATATACTTGTGCCTTCATTGTGGAATTATTGTGCCCATATTTTGGATACACGATATTTAGCTACCAAGTTTTTGGCGCCGTTGCCGGGGATTGGCGTATTTCCAATGTTTCTTGAGTTATAAGTTGAGTTTTTCATTGGTTTTTCTTCCACCAAAATGGAAGGTTTTAGTTGGGATGCCCCGTATTTTAATTTTTCTAATTATTCATGGGAACAACATCCTAATTTTTTGGAAAATATTCAAGATGATGACACCTACACTTCTTTTTCACCTCCCCGTCAAGATTGGAATGACACGTTTATAAATACATTTAACCAATCATGGAAGGGGAATTTTGATGACTTTTGTGATTTTCGTCCTTTGTTATAAATACATTTAACCAATCATGGAAGGGGAATTTTGATGACTTTTGTGATTTTCAAGGGAGTGATCCTCACCATGGATTTACGTCCTTTGTTTCCAACAACGCACCCGGGAATGTTTTTGAACAACCCGAACCATCTCACTCTTTTGAAACTTTTTCCCCAAGCTTAACAGAAAATTTTACAACATTTTTGGGAAATTTCACATCCTCTTTTGAAGCCTTAAATACTAAGATGGGACAACTAGTCGACGAGTTGAAAAATCAAAGTCAAGGTTCCTTACCAAGTGATAATGAAAAATTAAAATGTGTTGGTAAGGATGAGAGTGATGTTGTGAAAGAGTTAGAGATTTTCTAGGCAAATTTCAAGCACAAGAGCAAGCCTTCTTTACTTCCTAATAGTAAAGAGGTGCTTCAAAATGCTAAAATTCCTAACTTAATAATTTTTGCTCATTTTGTGCAGCCTTCTTTTTGTGATCACAATGCTCCTACCGGGATTATGCCATGGACCGTTGGGAGGATTTGTGTGATCAAAAGCTCGGGAATTTTGCCTAGATCGTGTTCTTTGGGTGACGGGATTGTTGGAAAAAGCTTTGGTATGGTGGAGGTGTCTATAATCTTGAACCCACTCCACTTTTTGAAGATGCACATGTGGGGTGGTGAACCACATCCTACATAAAATTGATGCTAACTTATCTTCTTACTCTCAACTCCAATTTTGTGTTTTTTTATTTTACATTTTTGTGTATGTGTTTTGAGTCTCTTCATTTTCGACTAGTATCAAGAATTATTGGGATCAGAAAAAAAAAACAAAAAAAATCTCATGCATCTTATATCCTTTTACTTGAAGTTTCATAGTTTGAATAATCTCTCCACCACTAGCAGATTTCTAGAACTAAGCAACCAATTCCCCGGTATCCATAATGATTAAACTTTCAAACTCTAGAAATGACATGGGCCTTTCTTTCTAAACACTTGGCCGAAACACTTTTCCCTTCGTTCCCACAACCGAGCCGATTACAAAGCCAATGCGGACATTGTCCATCTTTAAGTTTGGGGGTGGGGAAATTGCATGATCATTATTTTTATGATCCGAAAAAAAAAGTCTTCGAAAAATTGGAAGACCACCTTCGAAAAATCGGAAGGAAAGACATAACCCAAAAAGCTCGTAGAAAAAATAAAAAATCAAAAAGCTTGGGTTTTTGTGACTAAAATAGAAATCAAAGGAAAAGCAACAAAGATATATCCTATTTCCTTTTGTAGTTTAGTTCAAGTTTGGGGGGAATTTGTTTTTTTTAGCCACAAACACTAACCCTTCAAAGTCCTGTGGATCTAAGTTTGCAAAGTCAATTATCATAAGATGGGTGAATTATAGCTTAGCCTATGGAAATCAAAGTGCAATAAAAAAAGAGGTTGGAAAAATTAGGAAAAACTATGAATGCTTTTAGTTAAAAGGATTTGAGATGCAAAATAAAAGAGAAAAAAAAATTGAAGATCCTATTTGTGATACTTAGTCCTTTTTATTAGTATTTTGTATCTTCAGTTGTTTTTACATTTGTCATTTTCGTTACTTGGGGACAAGTAACAAGTTAAGTTTGGGGGTGTGATAACTCTCATTTTGAGCGTTATTTACACGTCATTTGTGTTAGTTTTTCTTCCGTTTTAGATTTGTTTTTTATTTATGTGTTCGTGTTTTTCCTTTAGTTAATTTATTTTTATTTGGAGTTGTTGAGGACGTTTTATGGTTATTTGCATCAATTTTTGAGGTTTAATATTGTGCAGCGATGCCCACAGTGTGCCCATTGTGGGCACGGACGGATTTTGCTATGGACCCGCGGATATTGCGATTAAACTGGACAAAGGAGAGCATCTTAGAGATGGCATTCCAAAGATATCAAGATCTGGACATTCCAGCAAAACCATGGGCTATGATGGTGGTATTGGGTTTTACACACCTTTTGGGGACTATAAATAGAGACCTTAGGGAAGCTTTGAAGGGAGCTCCAAAAAAATGTAGAAGTTAATCTTTAGCTTGCATTTTATTATCTTAGTTGTAGTTTAATTTATTGTCTTTAACTTTCTTGCATTTAATTTCCGCATTTACTTTCCGTCTAAGTTTGTAGTTTATTTTTATCTTAATGCAATTAGTTAACAAGTATTTCATTTCTTACATTATGTCTTTTACTTTATTTATTAGCTAAGCACCCTTGGGTGTGGGTGTGAACAAACTTGAGACTAGTAGGCAACACTTGGGTGTGGCCATTTGTTACTAACTCTCGAGATTGGTCACTTGAGTCGAGACTTAAACTCAACGCGGATAAGCCGATCACTTTGATGTGTTAATATTAGATCTTAGACCTCGAGAGGGGCTGATTCGAAATACGGCTCAAGTGATGCACAAAGATTTGAGAGAGTCTTTGATAACCACGTCGAGAGGCGGGTTTTGTATGATTTACTAAGGTTCAAACGCCGGTCGAGATTTATATCACAAAGAGATTTGGGTGTAAATCTCCATATTGGTAGAACTTGACGTTTAGAGTCAAACTTAATTAAATCGGCAAGATCGAGAGTCGGTAACAATGGACACTTTATGGAAACTTTGTAGGACCGGTTTATAAATTGCGTCATTTCGAGAGATCGGGCTTTTTATGAACTTTTGGTGCTATAAAGCAACTAACCATCTTGTTACTACAAAAATCTCAAGGGAACTCACATCCATACCCATTTTTAATTATTCAAGAGTTTAGTCATTTTCCAAACCAACCAACAATATTTTCATTGAAATCGGTGTATTCTCGACTTAGGACTCGAAACTTTGAAGTCCAATCCCTGTGGATACGATCTCAGTATTTTTACCACTTTATTACTTGTAGCGATCCCATTGTTGGTATATACTTGTGCCTTCATTGTGGAATTATTGTGCCCATATTTTGGATACACGATATTTAGCTACCACTAGGCTAAGGGAGTCTCTTGTTTTGCTTGACTGCAATATAAATTGCACAACCAATAAACAAGTTTGTGATGTATGGATGATGGAGCATGGTGATTCAAAAGCGTTTACAAAGCTATTCACCATTAATGCACCAAATGCATCAGTTTGGCAGACTTTGGGATTTAGAAAGAGTGGTGAGCCTATAGTTGAAATGCATGGTGATTCAAAAGCGTTTACAAAGCTATTCACCATTAATGCACCAAATGCATCAGTTTGGCAGACTCTGGGATTTAGAAAGAGTGGCGAGCCTATAGTTGAAATGCATGGTGATGATGAAGCCTTTGTTACACTCTGCGCACTTGTAGTTTATGAACCTTGCTCGGAGCACATCAAGGATCTTGGGATTCTCGGAAACATATTCTTTGGAGTTCCTACACGGAGTCGCTGCTTCTGCTCGAACATGATGATGGCCACATTGTAAGATGTGAATATGTGAAGGGGTGACTTTGGAACACGCAATCAAAGGTTAATATAGATCGAGGTTGAAGTGAAATTATCATGCATATTAATTTGTTGATAAAAAGTGAAAGCTTTGAGCATTTTTGTTCTCGGACTCCGATTAAAAAAATTGTGTATTTCAGTTTTATGTTTTTTGCTTCATAGTATTTAATGATGACATGCTTTTTAGGTATTAATATTCAGCAAAGAGTATGAATGGACAATACTTAATTGCTTTTGTCGTTTATAAAGGCTTTACCATATATAACTTGAATGCATATATATATATATATATATATATATATAGAATTTACAGAGCAGAAAATAGCCCTAAACTGATCACCATTATATTGGATAAAAAAGACGTTCGATGCATGCCTTCACCATGGAAGTTAACACCAACAGGATGTTTGTGTTTACAACATTGCCTTGTAAAAAATACGCATGAAAGCATCAGTTGCAAGCTTTGTGCAAAAATTGTGCAGCAACCACCGGTTGCACTTAGCCATAAACTCATTGACTTGTTTATTATAGTATTCTTAGTTCAATAGTTGTTTAATTTTCCCTCTTGCACATGGTTTTAAAAATCTCTTAACGGGTGTTTTCTTCACTTATAACCGTAAGTTTTTATTTATTATTATTTTTTATTTTTTTATTTTTTTGAAGGTTGTCGTAGGCTATGCCTAAACTAATCTCTTGGCTAATTATGATTGTAAGACATCAAACCCTGATTAAACCTCAGTGACAACAATGGTTGTGTATGCCGGGATTTGAACCTTGGGCACAGGGGCGGACCACAAGGGTGGCTTACAGGGGCATTCTTAAATCATTAAATTCATTTAAACTCATTTAATAGAACCAAGCGTCAACATGAATAAGAAAAGAAATGAAAAAAATAAGTGGGGTTTGTTTTCATTCTTCCCTTTTTCTCTTTTTATTCCAACAAATTTTTATTAAAAAATATTTTAAAACCTAAAAACCAATATACCCAAATGGAATAAATTCCTTTTTCTATAAATAAGAGATGGGTTCAAACGCCATCGATTTCGAGCAGGAGCAACCATCGATTCAATGGAAGAGGAAGAATAACCAAATCAGTTTTTTTTTTTCATTTTATTCAAGCTTTAATTTTAGAATGTCTTTGCTCATAATATGATCATCTCATTACATTGTTTGAAATTGTGTGATAAGCTAAGTTAGGTTTAACTTTTTTTTTAAATTGTTTGTTGCATCTCTATGACTTGTTTGATTAGGAATTTAGGACTTTAGGTTGTTATTTGAATTCTTGATGGAACATAGATATTATACATTTAGAAATTAGAAGTAGACCTTTTTGCAATGAATGAAGCTTACTTAGTAATTACTTAGTCGAAAAAAAGAAAAGTTGAATACGACTACACGAGACTATTAGCCAATGTATTTTAGATATTGATTATGTATTTTAGATAAGGATCATTGCCTTATTTGTAGGACATACGTGTTGTATCTCTTCCCTATTTATAGGCTCTCTATTGATCAATGAAACACACGAAAATATTCCATACACTTTTATGGTATCAGAGCTCCCTCTTCACAAACCCTAAACGCCGCCGTCCACCGATTCTACCACGGTAGAAGATCAACGAAGTCTCAACCTCATGGCACCAAACAACGAAACTGCAGCAAAGCCAACCGCCCTTCACCCAGTGTATACCGTTACGAACATTCAAAATAAAGTTCGTGTTCTTGACGGTGTGAAAGTTATGTACTCCTCCTGGGTTAAACTTTTCAAGCTCCATGCACGAGGATACAAAGTCCTCGACCATATCGATGGTACCCCAACGCCCGCCAAAACAGACGCGTCGTATGAGTCGTGGATCGAGATCGACGCGATAGTTCTTCAATGGATCTATGGAACCTTGTCCGATGAACTACTAGTTCGGGTCCTCGATACCGACGCCATGGCTAGAGACGCTTGGAACCGAATCCGGGATATCTTTCTCAACAACAAAGGATCCCGTGCCACAGCCCTCGAACACGAATTCACGAATTTGACTCTGACAACATGTTCCTCTATGGATGAATATTGTCAAAAGTTGAAAGATTTAGCCGACCAACTCATCGATGTCGACAACCCGGTTAGCGAACAACGACTCGTACTTCAACTTGTTCGCGGTCTTCCCCCAGAATATGATACGGTAGCATCTTTCATCAACCAAAGTTCACCATCTTGGGACACGGCAAGAAGCATGTTGCAACTCGAGCAACATCGACAGTCGGCAAGGCAAAATCAGACTCAAACCGCGCTCGTTACGCCCCCGGCCGAACGCACTCCTCCAGCACCCCATGACAACAGCCATCGATCTTACGGGAGGGGTCGTGGTCGAAACCCACAGTCAGGCCGTTACTCGCGCGGGGGACGATCTACACATCCAGGACGCGGACGATCTACTCCTAGTGGCCCACCACCCACATACCCGCCATGGGCCTGGTGGGCTCCGCCACCGTGTCCATATCTAACTCAAGCCAATGAATGGCCCAGTCCTTGGCCCAGCGCACCGTCCTCACCAGCAAACTCGACAGCCTCACAACCTACGACCCATATGGCTTACCAACAACCCAACCCGGCACCGGCCCCTTCTACGGTGCATCAACCAGACTCGACACCACCATCACAGGGTTATGATGCTCTTAGCCCGACTGACCTCGGTCACGCCTTTCAGAACATGCAACTTAACGTTTCGGATCAGTCTTGGTACATGGATACAGGCGCATCCTCTCACTTGACATCCGATTCAGGTAAAATTCAAACTCCCTTGTCATCTTCTTCTATACAATCTATATTCGTCGGGAATGGAAATAGTATACCAGTTAAAGGATCCGGTAACGCCATACACACACTTCCCAATAAAAACTTTCTCCTGCGCAATATCCTTTACACACCAAATATCGTTAAAAACCTTCTTTCCGTTCGCACATTTACTCGAGATAATAATGTTTCCCTCGACTTTGACCCATACGGTTTTTCTGTGAAGGATCTCATGACTGGAAGGATTCTTTCGCGCCACAATAGATCTGGTGACCTGTACCCGCTCACACCGCCCGACCGCACTTCGTCAGTTTTGTTTGCTACCTCTTCGGCCGACCTATGGCACAACCGCCTCGGCCACCCCGGCACTCCAGTCTTAGATTATCTTCGTAGTCGATCATTTATTTCTTGTAATAAACGTAACGCTTCTTCGGTTTGTCATTCATGTCAAATTTCAAAGAACAAACGTTTGCCGTTTTATGATTCACACTCTGTTACTTTTGCACCTTTTGATATCATTCATTGTGATCTCTGGACATCACCTATTATGAGTAAATCAGGTTACAAATATTACATGGTGCTCATTGATAATTTTACACAATATGTCTGGATATATCCCCTTCAATACAAGTCTGAAACATTCACCAATTTCATCACCTTATCCACACTCAATTCCACCGTAAAATAAAAACCTTTCAATGTGACTTAGGGGGGGAATTTGACAACACTGATTTCAAAACCTTCGCCTCTACCCACGGACTCACCTTTCGCTTTTCTTGCCCACAAACTTCACCTCAAAACGGCAAGGCCGAACGTATGATTCGACGCTTAAATGACATCATCCGCTCTCTCCTAGCTCACGCCCACCTTCCACCAACCTTTTGGGTCGAAGCTCTCCATACGGCCGCCTACTTACACAACCTTCTCCCCACCAAACTCCTCAATTTCCAAACCCCCACCTTCGCTCTGTATCTCCGTCAACCGACATACGATCACCTTAAGGTCTTTGGGTGTGCATGCTACCCAAACATGTCTGCCACACAACCTCACAAATTACACACCCGCTCCACCCGCTGCGTGTTTCTCGGCTATCCCAGTAACTTCCGCGGCTACCGGTGCTTTGATCCATCTACCGGCAAAGTACTTCTTTCTCGTCATGTCATCTTCGACGAACAAAGTTTTCCCTTTAGCGACCCTTAACCTTCTACATCTTACCAGTTTCTTGACGACGACGCCTTACCCACCACCATCTTCGACGTCCCAAACCCAAACCCAAACCCACCAGTCACGTCACCCCCTGCCACTCCTCCCTCACCCCCACACTCTGCCCCATCCCCAAACATACCGTCACCCTCTCCTTCACCCTCTCCATCATCCAATCGTCACCCAATGACCACCCGCGCCAAACACGGCATTGTTAAACCACGCCAACAACTTAATCTTCACACCTCCACCACCTCACAAATCTCACCAACCCCTACCAACTACCACAAAGCCCTATCGGATCCTAACTGGTTACTTGCCATGAAAAACGAATACAGTGCGTTACAAGAAAATGACACTTGGGAACTTGTCCCACGGCCTACGGACCGCCCTATTATACGTTGTATGCCTATGTAGTTCGCCCCGGTAGTGGGCGCTTGGATGCCTATCCGTGCGGCCGCCACATTCGGATCGGCGAATGACCGCATCGGAACTCTTTCCGGAGGTGGTGGTGGATTGTTGCGGCGAGGTGGTCTCTCGTCGTCGGACATCTCGAATTTCAGATTCCTCTTAGCTTTAGCTTCCTTGCGCAGCCGACGAGCGGTTCTTTCGATCTCCGGATCAAATTGTTCGATTCCCTTCCCTCGGGCCGTCCTTGGCATAAACCAAGTGGTACCTAAAAAGAAAGAAAACAAAGTCAGTAATCCAAAAACTGAAAGTGATGAAATAAAACACGAAATAAAAAGAAATGTCCAATCTAATAATGCTTATAGACGGTAGTGCTATTAGCTACAACTAGTTCCCCGGCAACGGCGCCAAAAACTTGACACGGGGTTTTCACACCCCGCGAACCTTACCGCAAGTGTACGGGTCGAAGTCAAGTAATAGTACTTTAGAAGTACGAGTATCGAATCACGGGGAACTAGGAACTAAATATCACAATTACTATAAGAACTATTAATTGAACTGTCGAAATTTGAGGATTGGTTTTATACTAGATTCTAGCAAATCACAACTTAAACGCAAACAAGGCAAAGAACAATTTAGGAACTTCGATAGAGAGAAAAGTTGAGGGTTGGAAATCCTCCGGTTCTACACATGCACACAAACAACTCAAACAATTACCAGTTTATCCCCTTAATGATTCCCAAATCTTTTAAAGTCACCGTTGTTCTCTTTCAAGCCGCAACGGGTTTTATTTTGAAAAGGATAAGTTTAATCTCTCGATCTCACCTATGGATTCCAAAACACATTAAGTACTCGATTTATGTTAAATTGGCTAGATTTCATCTCTCGATATCAACCTAACGGTTTAATTGGGACTAAGACTTATTCAGTATATCTCTATCACTGATTTATCGTCTTAGGCATGCAATTCCTAGTTCTATTTAACAGTTAATTCTCTCGAACTCAACTGGAAATAATAAATCAATTAAAAGCTAGCTAGACTTTCAAAGGCATTAAACACAAAATCACATGCTTCATTAATCAAGGAAAAACCAATAAAAGTTCAAATCATCTGGTTACATGCTTTATAAACCGAACTCATTCCAACCCCCAACACGAACCGGTTAGTTCATGTCGGTGGTGGATTCAAACACAAGAGAGAAAGATGAAACTACGTATGTAAACATGGTAACGCGAAAGATTAAAAACATGAAAAATAACGTGATGAACTCCCTTCAATCGTGCTTGTATCTACGTTCCGTGATGATTGTCTCCGTGATCGGCCCTCTAACGTGACTCCGAAAGCTCCGAAAAGTCGTCGGAAATCGCCCCAAAATCGCCCCTGGTCGTCTGCCGAAAGTTGGATGCCGATAACAATGACCTAAAATCGAATTTAAAGCTGAAAGTCACGAAACAGAGGGTTACGCGACCTGCCACGCGACTTGCAAGTCGCGTGGTAAGTCGCGCGTGTCTTAAATGCTGCTTGGGTCGATTTCTGGTTCGCGGGTCGGGTCCTGGATTTTGGGCTTCCGTTAGGCTTCGTTTGGACTCGTTTTGGGTTCTTTTTAGCTTCTTTTTCTCGAGGAGTGCTGCCTTTTGGATAACCTGTGTAAATCACTAGATAACCCGTAAAATACACGCCTTTTTACTTGAATACAAGCCAATCTCATTGGTTTGAGAACCAGAAATAACGCCAAAAAGTGGCGTTATCAACAACCCCAAACCGAGCGTTGCTTGTCCCCAAGCAAATTAGCGATAAAATAGAATAAAAGCACATAGTGAAATAACAATAACTGCAAAATTTCCAATCGGTACCAAGCGATGCATCGGTGATTTCCTATATCCGTGAATATCTATCTCACTCTCGCCTCATTTTTATTTTGTCCGATCTATGACCTTCCATTGGGAGTTGAACTCGTGATCGTTCCGATTACGCTAAGGTTAGACTAGGTCCAAACATGCTAGGGAAAACATTTCGCCTCGACCCTACCTCTCAGGATACTCTCTTTTCGCTCGAACCTAGGTTATCGCTCGTGTTGTCATGTGTATGGAGGTTATGTACAATAATACGCAATAATTACATGACAACTCTAAAGAAAGACGCACAATTGTCCAAAATGTTGATCTCCGAAGGAATTAAGTAACAAGACAGGGAATCTCGGTAAAGGTGGTCATAGACTCTAATCACATTTTCCAGAAGATCATCCAGGTCTTTACAAGGGTTGTAATGGGGCTAAGGTTAAGGCTATGAAACGAAGGGTAAAATGGTTCAAAAATCCTTGGCGTGTCAATCATTTGCAGTTCCGAACTCTATAGCTTTTCGCTCTATTATTTGGCCCTCTTCGTCACTATTGGAGTCGCTTTGACTCTCTTATTTACTGCTATAGATAAAATCTAAATTAACTCGGTTTTTTTTTTTTTTGAGTTTGGGACTTCATTGGTCCTCTTTTCCATTTCCTGGGTTACATTGACCCATTTTATTCTCCTGTCTGGCCTGTTCTATTCTTTTCTGCTTTGTCTTTTGTAAGTTCATGACTTCTTCCGGTTGACACACTTTCGGATTGGGTTGTCTAAGGCTTATGGCTAAGGGTTTAATGATGGGTTTAGAAACGAAAAGGTGAGTGTTTGGCTGCAAAGGGGCTAAGGGTACACGCAGAAGGGTAAAAGGTACGATAGCTAAAAACAGGTTAAATAAAACACACAATGTCTGGAATCATATCTTAAGGTCCACACGATATGGTCTACTATACCCTTACCTAATCCTGATGTTCGTCTTTGCTACTCAATGCAATAATGTAGCGAGATCATTCTACATTCACGACAAGGAATTCGAAAAAGTGTGTATGAATTTGGTGTATGAATCCCTCGAAATGAAAAAACGTCTTTTAGGCTCAAAACTCACTATCGGGTGGTCTCCACTAATGTCCCTAGTCATGTCCTTTCCCGGTCCTTCCCTAACGGTCACGTCACTATCACAAGATTCTTCCCACAATGGTCGGTCTCAATCATTCAAAACAAAAATTTTAGCTACTTTGATCTAGACACTCAGAAGTGCAGGAAATCTACGTGCATAACTTGGGTCCGATTGGGCAACCCCAAACCTTACCCACACATTGTCCCCAATGTGCAAGTAAAGTCGTGGGTGATGCGACTCATTGTACAGTTATTAAAAGAACAGGCAAGGCATTACATATATAGCATAAAAAGACTACCCAAATTTTCTAAAACTAGGCACCCCAAACCTAGGTCGTGGCCTAGGTTTGCCAAATAAAAGCCAAAAAGAAGCCAACCCCAAACCTCGGTAAAACCGAGGTTTGCACAGGATCTAATGTGAGTGTGTAGATGGTTCAAAAATGAGGCACCCCAAACCTAATTGAAACTTAGGTTTGTTGCATCTCGTGCAATTAAAATAGAACAACACATCAAACACCACTCTTTTAGCAGAGAAATGATTAGAACATACATGTTTTGCCCGGCCAGAGGAGATTCTTGAAAGACTGAGCATTTGGAGACGGAGGGGAGACGGAGAGAACAAGCAAAACAAGGGAAAGACACAAAACAAAAACAAGAAGCACACAAAGCAAGAAAGGAAACAAAAACTGCACGAAAAAATGAACATGGGACACCCGCGGTTTGCTGCGCGGCTTGCAAGCCGCGTAACATCCCGCGTAACTCACTGTTTCAGAAAACCAAACAGAGGGTCCCGCGGCTTACCACGCGGTATGCAAACCGCGTGGAAAGTCGCGTATGTCCCTGTTCCAGCTATTTTTGTTTTTTTTTCAATTTTTCGATTTTTATGGTTTTTCTGGAATTAAAACACACACAAGAAGAAAAATAATAAACGGAAACTAACCTTGGTGGGTTGCCTCCCACTCAGCGCCGTATTTAAAGTCGTGGCACGACTATGTGGGTTCAGTTCGGTTCAGTATCCGCAGACTCGAATCGCCCACACTTGCGATTCCCCGCGGACTCTTTCACAATTGGTCTTCCATGACCAGCTCCGCCTTCTTCTTCTCTCTGACCTCCTCTTCTTTCTAGCAACTTGAATCTCACGTTCTCACCGCCGACTCTGAACGTGATCTCTCCCTCTTCCATATCAATTAACGCTCTCCCGGTGGCTAGGAATGATCGTCCCAAGATCATCGGGACCTCCTCATCCTCATCTATATCTATCACCACAAAGTCTACCAGAAAGTAGAACTTACCGACTTTGACGAGCACATCTTCTATCACTCCGTAAGGATACCTTATCGATCGATCAGCCAGCTTAAGCGTCATGAATGTGGGGCTCACCTCGCCCAATCCAAGTTTCCTGAAAATAGAAAGGGGCATCAAGTTAATACTCGCCCCTAAATCACATAACACTTTATTAAATGAAAACTTCCCAATTTGGATAGGGATAGAAAAACTCCCTGGATCGTTGAGCTTTTGGGGAAGCTTATTCTGGAAGATGGCGCTGCACTCTTCAGTGAGTGCAACGGTGGCCTGATGATCAAGTGTCCTCTTCTTCGATATAATCTCCTTCATGAACTTAGCGTAAGAGGGCATTTGTGTAAGTGCATCTGCAAAAGGGATGTTGATAGTTAGCTTTTTGAAAACATCAAGAAATTTTGAAAAATTGACATCATCCTTTTGCGCTTTCAATCTGCTCGGGTAAGGCACGTTTGGAACTTCCGGCTTGGCCGGTGGTGCCACTTTTTCCTTCGGCTTCTCTCGATCAATCACATCTTCCTCCTTCTTCTTGTTCTTCACCTCAAACTCTTTGTCAGTCTTTAACTCGCCCATGTCTATCATCTCGAACTCTTCCTCTTCCGGACCGGTCTCCTTTGATGAAGTCTCGCTTACCGGATCTCTGGTCAACTCCTTTCCGCTTCTAAGGTAGATGGCATTGCAATGCTCCCGGTTTTGTCTTTCGGGTTGACTCGGAAGTTTCCCGGGGGCTCGGTTTTGTAGGGTCTCGGAAATCTGCCCCACTTGCCTCTCGAGGATCTTGATGGCGGCGGTGTTTTGCTCGGTAGCCGCCTTGACAGTATTGATTGTGCTTGCTAATCCCTCGACTGTGCTGTCCATTTTCGACATGAACTTCATCATCATGTCCTCGAGTCCCGGCTTCTTCTCCCCGGATGGTCCTTCGTTTCTTTGCTGAAAACCTGGAGGACGATAAGCACTGTTAGTATTAGAGAAATTAGAAGAGTTAGGGAAATTACCTGACTGTGGTTGACCCGGCTGATTCCATGAAAGATTGGGATGCCTTTTCCACACCTCGTTATACGTATTCGAGAACGGATCGTTTCTCGGTTGGTTCCGGTTTGCCACAAAATGGACCTGATCAGGTTCTTGAAGATTTCCACCATTCAGCCTATTTGTGATAAAGGCTAGTTGAGCCTTCAGTTCCTTCATCTCTTCTGACTCTTGAATACTTGCCACTCTTCTAACGGCTGATCTCGGTGTAGAAAAACTATGCTCGGCCAAGTTTTCAATCAGCTCGCATGCTTCCTCGTATGATCTATCCATCAATGCTCCACCCGCGGCAGCAGTGATATCATTTTTGAATTGTGGGTGGAGCCCACTAAAGAAGGTCTGGATGATGACCCAGCCTTGTAGCCCATGGTGCGGACATTTCTTGATCATGTCCTTGTAACGTTCCCACGCCTCATATAGCGTTTCTTGCTCACATTGAGAAAAATGGGTGATCTCCGCCATTAGTTGGGCGGTCCGACTCGGTGGGAAGAACTTCTGAAGGAAGGCTGCTTTCAACTGTGCCCAAGTAGTGATTGAATCTGGTTGGATGCTCTCGGTCCATGTATCGGCTCGGCCTTTAAGTGAGAATCCGAATAGTCGCAGTTTGATGGCGTCTTCACTCATGCCATTGATCTTAAACGTGTTGCAGATCCTCTCGAATGCACGAAGATGTGCGTGAGGATCCTCGGTTGGCGTCCCTCCGTATTGGTTCTGTTGCACCATCACGATGGTGCTCGGTTTAAGCTCAAAATAGTTCGCCCCGGTAGTGGGCGCTTGGATGCCTATCCGTGCGGCCGCCACATTCGGATCGGCGAATGACCGCATCGGAACTCTTTCCGGAGGTGGTGGTGGATTGTTGCGGCGAGGTGGTCTCTCGTCGTCGGACATCTCGAATTTCAGATTCCTCTTAGCTTTAGCTTCCTTGCGCAGCCGACGAGCGGTTCTTTCGATCTCCGGATCAAATTGTTCGATTCCCTTCCCTCGGGCCGTCCTTGGCATAAACCAAGTGGTACCTAAAAAGAAAGAAAACAAAGTCAGTAATCCAAAAACTGAAAGTGATGAAATAAAACACGAAATAAAAAGAAATGTCCAATCTAATAATGCTTATAGACGGTAGTGCTATTAGCTACAACTAGTTCCCCGGCAACGGCGCCAAAAACTTGACACGGGGTTTTCACACCCCGCGAACCTTACCGCAAGTGTACGGGTCGAAGTCAAGTAATAGTACTTTAGAAGTACGAGTATCGAATCACGGGGAACTAGGAACTAAATATCACAATTACTATAAGAACTATTAATTGAACTGTCGAAATTTGAGGATTGGTTTTATACTAGATTCTAGCAAATCACAACTTAAACGCAAACAAGGCAAAGAACAATTTAGGAACTTCGATAGAGAGAAAAGTTGAGGGTTGGAAATCCTCCGGTTCTACACATGCACACAAACAACTCAAACAATTACCAGTTTATCCCCTTAATGATTCCCAAATCTTTTAAAGTCACCGTTGTTCTCTTTCAAGCCGCAACGGGTTTTATTTTGAAAAGGATAAGTTTAATCTCTCGATCTCACCTATGGATTCCAAAACACATTAAGTACTCGATTTATGTTAAATTGGCTAGATTTCATCTCTCGATATCAACCTAACGGTTTAATTGGGACTAAGACTTATTCAGTATATCTCTATCACTGATTTATCGTCTTAGGCATGCAATTCCTAGTTCTATTTAACAGTTAATTCTCTCGAACTCAACTGGAAATAATAAATCAATTAAAAGCTAGCTAGACTTTCAAAGGCATTAAACACAAAATCACATGCTTCATTAATCAAGGAAAAACCAATAAAAGTTCAAATCATCTGGTTACATGCTTTATAAACCGAACTCATTCCAACCCCCAACACGAACCGGTTAGTTCATGTCGGTGTTGGATTCAAACACAAGAGAGAAAGATGAAACTACGTATGTAAACATGGTAACGCGAAAGATTAAAAACATGAAAAATAACGTGATGAACTCCCTTCAATCGTGCTTGTATCTACGTTCCGTGATGATTGTCTCCGTGATCGGCCCTCTAACGTGACTCCGAAAGCTCCGAAAAGTCGTCGGAAATCGCCCCAAAATCGCCCCTGGTCGTCTGCCGAAAGTTGGATGCCGATAACAATGACCTAAAATCGGATTTAAAGTTGAAAGTCGCGAAACAGAGGGTTACGCGACCTGCCACGCGACCTGCAAGTCGCGTGGTAAGTCGCGCGTGTCTTAAATGCTGCTTGGGTCGATTTCTGGTTCGCGGGTCGGGTCCTGGCTTTTGGGCTTCCGTTAGGCTTTGTTTGGACTCGTTTTGGGTTCTTTTTAGCTTCTTTTTCTCGAGGAGTGCCGCCTTTTGGATAACCTGTGTAAATCACTAGATAACCCGTAAAATACACGCCTTTTTACTTGAATACGAGCCAATCTCATTGGTTTGAGAACCGGAAATAACGCCAAAAAGTGGCGTTATCACCGATACATCAACTCGACGTTAAGAATGCGTTTCTACATGGTGACCTACATGAGACCGTGTACATGCACCAACCACCGGGCTTTGTTGATCATAATGCACCACACCATGTTTGTCGTCTCCGTAAATCATTGTATGGGCTCAAACAAGCCCCGAGGGCTTGGTATAATCGGTTTGCCACATACATCACAGCTAATGGCTTCCGTAGTAGTGTTTGTGACAACTCACTCTTCGTTTATCGTCATGGGGAACACACCGCGTACCTACTGCTATACGTTGACGACATCATTCTCACGGCATCCGACTCGAGGTTCTTGAAACGCACCATTGATAATCTCTCTAAGGAATTCGCCATGTCGGATCTTGGAACACTACACCACTTTCTAGGGATCTCGGTCACTCGAGATAACAAGGGTCTATTCTTATCTCAGTCCCAATATGCACGGGACATCCTTCACCGTGCGGCCATGAGCTCGTGCAAAGGATGCACCACACCCGTAGACACATCCTCTAAGCTTAGCGCTACAGATGGTGCTCTCATTCCCGATGGTACTCTATACCGTAGTCTAGCCGGCGCTCTACAGTATCTTACATTTACACGGCCTGACATCACTTATGCGGTCCAACAAGTTTGTCTCTTCATGCACGCCCTGCGTGAGCCGCATTTTACCTTCATGAGACGCATACTTCGGTACATCAAAGGTACCCTCGACTACGGCCTTCGTCTCACGGCATCTCCTACTCATAATCTCACAGCCTATTCGGATGCTGATTGGGGTGGATGCCCCGATTCACGACGATCTACGTCAGGCTACTGCGTTTATCTCGGCAAAAATTTGGTTTCCTGGTCTTCCAAGCGTCAACATATGATCTCCAGATCCAGTGCCGAAGCCGAATATAGAGGCGTGGCGAACGCCGTCGCCGAAGCCAGCTGGTTGCGAAACTTATTACTAGATCTTCATGTCCCAGTCCGCCAAGCCACTATCGTCTATTGCGACAACGTCTCTGCGGTATATCTCTCGGAAAACCCCGTACAACATCAACGGACAAAACACGTTGAAATTGATATTCATTTCGTCCGGGAAAAAGTCCGGGTTGGCCACATCCGAGTTCTGCATGTACCATCCGCGTATCAGTACGCCGACATTTTTACCAAAGGTCTCCCACGTCATCTTTTTGAGACGTTCCGCTCCAGTTTGAGCGTCTGCGTCGCTCCCGCTCCAACTGCGGGGGACTATTAGCCAATGTATTTTAGATATTGATTATGTATTTTAGATAAGGATCCTTGCCTTATTTGTAGGACATACGTGTTGTATCTCTTCCCTAATTATAGGCTCTCTATTGATCAATGAAACACACGAAAATATTCCATACACTTTTAGAGACAACTGAGACAAGACAATCCGTCGGCACTCGGCAGTGTCTAACATGTGCAAAAAATCGAAAAAATCCCTCAAAGATCAACCAAAAAACCCAAAAAAACTGAAGAAGTTCATCAAAATCAACCAAAAAACCTCTCAAAATCAACCAAAAAAACTTAAAAAATATCTCACAATCAACAATAAAAACTTAATTTTTTTCTCAAAATCAACCAAAAAACTTAAAGAAATACCTCGAAACGGTTAAATTCGGCTGAAAACACATTGGACGAATTTGCGAGCCTTTGAACAAATTATACTCGTTTATAGGACACATTGTATAAAAATTAGGTTCGGCCCCCTTGATCATAAGGCTTGTGTTCCGCCCCTGCGTGGGCAGATGGAATATTCCACCACATCCCCCAGGGCCTTAACCACTACGCTACTACCCTTGTGATTATAACCGTAAGTCTTCATTTCTACTAAATTAAGAAATATGGGACGCAACTCATGAGACCTACTCGAACGTGGAGAATCTTTCACGGGCTTATGAGTTGAAAACTCGGTCGTGGAATATCGCCACATATATATTACAAGTTTGCAGGTTTGGGGTGCGAACCTCTCCCTTTCAACTCTTTGGAGGAAATTTATCTCTTCCCGGTAGACTTCAAGGTGGAAAATTCGAATTTTAACAAGGATAATAGTTGTTTGGACAACCCTTTATGTCAAATGTCATCTGGAGATCGAGAAATAAATTGGTTTATGCAGATTCTTCGGACATTGGTCAGGACCTTGGGTTTGAGGTGCAATTGCTCTCGTTTTTCTGGATCTCGAATCGCTGAAAACGTTTTGGATAAGTGGGACTCTTAAAAATAAATATTTATGCATCAGTTTATGTTTATTGATGCATATTACTTAAAAATCATAATTACAAGTAAATGGTGTATGGGTAGAACTTTTTAAAACTGCATGATTGAATTCATATAATTAACTGATAAATATAATCAAATATAGGATGACATTACATTTTAAATATAAACATCAATTAGGATAACCAATGAGTTGTAACATAATACTTATCTTCATAAAATTTTACATTATTAAATCTAAAATAAATTACACAATTATTAAACTTAAATTAAATGATGATAAATAAAACTTGAATGAAAATTTTATATAAAAAATGAGATTTAAATTGTTAATTTGATAGTAATATTAATACATTCATGGAGTTTAATATATATTTTATTCAAACATAACAGTATTATTATTTTCTCAAAACCGTATCATCAATGGACAAATATAAAAAAATAAAACTAAACATTAAAATCACGATATATACCAGGTTGAAATATGTGGATACACTAAGGTAGCGTTTGGTTCGTAGAATTTGATGGAATCTGATGGAATTGGAATGTTGAATTCCATTGACCAGATTTCATTCCCTTGTTGGTTCAATCTTTTTAATGGATGGAATCCTTGAATTCCATCAAATTCCATGGATAAAGGAATTGAACATTCCTTCACAATACCTTGGGATTTTGATGGAATGAAATCTTGTATTTTCATAATCCCAAATATACTCTTTAACTTAAATATAATTTAATTAATTTAATTTAATTTAATTTAATTTATTACTTTTATTTTTTATTTTATTTTATTTAATATCTTTTTGAGTTATACTTTATTTATTATTTTTATATTTTTAAAATATTTAATATTTTAATTATTTATATATTTTATTATTTTATTTATCCATTTATTTTAATTATTTTATTTTTTCAAAGTATTTTAGTTTTATAAAAATTAAAATTTTCAAACAAGGGCATTTTGGTCATTTATCAATATTTCATTTTAATTCCAAAGCTACATTCTGTGAACCAAACAGGCATATTGCAATTCCTTAATAGATTCCATTACAATGTCTGCCAACCAAACAGGTGGTCAAACCTGACCACATTCCATTTCAATTCCTTCAAAGTCAAATTCCTTTGACAGATTCTATTTCATCCAAAAACATTCTGCAAACCAAACGCCATCTTATAGTTAAATAAAGATAGATCAACAGTGTAGTCTAAGAAATGATATAGAAAGTTGAAAAAGAGAGTTAATATCTACATTACGTTTTACATTAAAATAAAATTACATATTTAAGAGAATTATATATCCAATAACAAACCAATCTTAAAATAAAATACATATTAAATAAAAATCTTTATATTTATTTCAAATATTAAATTCAAAAAAAATCCCTAGTCTTAAAAAATCTCAAGTGTAGAAAAATAAAGGAAATCAAGATAATTCACATACTTTTAAGTTGAAATTGAAATATACAAGCAAAATATTAAAAATTAAGTTTGGTTAACATGAAATTATTAATATATATATATATATATATATATATATATATATATATTTAAACTACAAATAAATATAAATAACAACAAAATATAAATTATAAATTAAGATTTAAAAAACATCGATTGTTCCAAGCCTTTCGTGGATTTACATATGCATCAGATGGTTTTTCTTAACCTTTGGCGGTATTACAACAAAATTGGGTTTATAGGGCGCATAAAAATATGTAAATGTCGTTATAAAATACTTTAAAGAACTTGAGTTTATCGAACCAAACAATAAAATGTAACGTGTTACAATAAGTCTATAGATGTTTTTGGACGTCTTAACAAGTTTTTTAGAAAAATTCTAAAATAAAGTGTTGTATTAACCATTTTATAGGACACTATTTGAAAAGATTGTTATATAAGCAAATATTTATAAAAAGATAGGTTTATAGCACAGTTTTCAAAATTGTCTTATAAAATAGCTATTAGAATACTTTCTTTTAAAAATGTCCAAAAAACTTGTTAAAATGCTCAAACCGTTCTATAAACCTATTATAACATTTTCCGATACCACCTACAAAACCGATAGGTAGGATTGGCACTAAACCTTTTGATACAACAACCAGCTTGGGCTAAAGTCATCGGTTAAATTCAATTGGATCTGAACCTTAGTCCATAGCATATGCAGCTTCAAAAGGCCTTTTTTCAAATCATTGATTTGATTCAAGTTCGTCTCAAAAGCATGGAAGTCTATCATCGATTGCTCTATTTTTATGGCTACTTACAAAGTGGTGGCGGACCCAGGTGCACCTTTAACTTGGATCAAGGCCCTGCAAAGCTGCATGATGTATTTTTAGTTGAATACCGCTATTTCGAGGGATATTTTAAGTTCTTTTTGTTGATTTCCACGAATGTTTTCAGTTTTTTTGGTTGATTTCGAGAGACCTTTTTATGTTTCCGGTTGATTTAAGTTTCTGTTTATTGGTAGATGTTCTTTGTATTTCCTAATATCGTGGAGCACCCTTCAAAATTTAGTTGGTGCATCTTTTATATCAAAAGAAATTCTACTTTTAAAATAAGTTGAGCGGGTGCACAGAACCGTGCTCGGGCCTGACAACGCTTCCCACACTCATCCGCACCATGTGCTTTTAAGGTATGATAATGTCGAGAAGATGGAGGAAAGTTTTATTTCTTTTGTTGATTTGACATTTTAATTTCTCACAACCAGTTTGTTAACCACTCCATGAATCAAGTATACTCGGTAGCTCCCACGGTTTGTTGTCCTTGTTAGGTTTATGTCTATTACCTAGTAATTCCCGTCCCATAGAAAATGATCGATTGAGAGGTTTATAGAACAAATCAATAAAATAAGAGGTTATTAAATTATTACCGAACAATATTCACCTCTGACTGAATCAAAGGTGGGCTTTGAATGGCATCTTTTACATAATTCGTCGATGCGTCTCCTTTTAAGTATTTGGTCTCCTAGACTAAAATTAAACAACATGGTGCATTTTAGTTGTTAGTTGTTATGCACTTAGAGAGAATTTTTCATTATACTTGCAATTAGTTGGTTCGGTTGATAGAACTCAAATTCGATCTAATTAGTGAAGAGAACAGTTGGATGGAACTTATTCAAAACCTGATTTCTTATGTCCAATTGAAAATTATTGGGGATTTTATAGTTGATTGAATTGAAATTTATTTTTCTTTTTATTTTATTAAATTCGCAACGTACATGATTGATGTTTAGATAACACTATCGACGCTTTAGTAGGATTAATCAATGATTAGGCTATGTTTGGCAAACTAGCTGATAAGCTAGCTTATGACTTATAAGCTAGCTGATGAAAAAGTCATGTTTGGCAAAAAGTAGCTTATAAGCATTTAAATGACCAAAAAGGGCATATTAAAAAAAATAGTTAATATATAATAATTAATATTAATGAGGGCATAATTGGAATATTTACAAAAAGCTACTCATAAGCTACTCAAAGTAGCTTTTCAAAAAACTAGCTTATGGTCATCCAAACATGTATCCCAAAAATAAGCTAGCTTTTTTTTTTGCCAAACAATGCCTTAGTTTTGTCTTTTGGCACATTAGACATTTTAAAACGATCCGAGAGAAATATTGCAGCATATTGCCTCCAAATAATTATATGGGAAATTAATTAAAATACCCTAAGTTTGACCAACTGTTACCAAAGTACCCCAAAAAATTATTTTCTTACCGAAATGCCCTCTTTTTCCACGATAAAATCCCGCGATCGCGGGCAGGGACTGAAAGTGTAAAATTTTGCAAGATTATTTACACTTTCAGTCCCCATAGCGGGCCATCGCGGGCCGCGATCGCGGGGGCCAGGGACTGAAAGTGTAAATATTTCTTGCAAAAAATTTCACAATTGGTCCCTGACCGCGATCGCGAGATCCTATCGCGGAAAAAGAGGGCATTTCGGTAAGAAAATAATTTTTTGGGGTACTTTGGTAACAGTTGGTCAAACTTAGGGTATTTTAATTAATTTCCCTAATTATATTATACATTTCGTTGAACAACAAACATATTTATCACTAGAAAGGAAAAGGGATTATGGGACTTGGCATACATGTCAATCTATGCCCTGTCTCGTCTTGTTAAAGCCCTAGTCGTGCTTGCGTAGGCACCATCAAGGGATTGGTTATCATTGTCCTATCGAGCAAGGTTCCATAAAGTGCGTCATGGTGAGATGCATCTCCGACATCTCATCTCATACTTTAAAAAAAATTGTATTCTCTCTCTCTCTCTCTCTCTATATATATATATATATATAAGGGGTCATTCAAGGGAGAACTGACTATTTTGTGATAACTGTGAGAACTGACTATTCATGATAAATAGGGGGTCATTCAAGGGAGAACTGACTATATATAGGGGGTCATTCAAGGGAGAACTGACTATTTATCATGGAACCACCGAGAGCGCACCACATGTCGTAATTTGTGAACCTGCTCGATAGGGAGAACTGACTATATATAGGGGGTCATTCAAGGGAGAACTAACTATTTATCATGAATAGTCAGTTCTATTGTTTCAGACTTTTTCTATCATATGCTGTGGTACAATGTGTTCAACCAAAAATATGAGTCATTGTGGTATTATATGATGTGGTACAACGTGGTCAACAAAACAAGTGGTCATTGGTGGTCCCTAGTAAAAAATAATAGAACTGATTATTAGTAAATCAAAACGACATAGTATCAAAATGAAAGGAGAAGACTATGGAAGGCAACACAAGTCTTGTCTTAATGGGATAGAACCAAACAGAGAAATAAATAAAACTGATAAAAAAATTGACTAAATGCACAAGATACAATAGCAACGAACTTGCTCATAGCGGGTAGAATATTTGTGCCTATTGATGGAAGCATCTCCCATAACATAGAATTATATAGTCATTTATATCGAACAAGATTCAAACCAAACCGAACGAGCTCAATGGGTATCACAGTGGTATCACAATATGTATTACATTGGTATCACAATGGGTATCACAAAAAATTATTGTGTATCCATTTATGTTGCTAACCCAAAACACAGTCTTCTTCTTCCTCGAGCAACTATCTTGTTTATACTTGAAAATAATGATTATGAATCATATATCTTCATCGAAATGAATAAAAACAAAGATTAGCACGAAAATAAATTAGTTGAGAAGAAATAGGAAACGTAATCCTGATTGATATGATTGATTGAAATCTGTAAAATAAAAAAATCTATTTATTTAAAATAAATTAATCAAATTACTAATATACCCTCAACTATTAAATAATAATAAAAACTATAAATATAATAAATGATTGGCTGAAAATGGATCTCTCAGTTATCACAAACTAATCAGTTCTCATTTGATTAGGTCCCTATATATATATATATATATATGTGTGTGTGTGTGTGTGTGTAGAGAGAGAGAGAGGAAGTTTCAAATACAAATCATGTAATTGTTACAAACCATACAAACCGAATGTTTATGAAAATGATGAGGGTTTGTTATTCTTATCTGGATACATATGAAATATGATTAGAGTTCATTAATTATGATCAACACTTTATATTAAGAAAATATAAAACACATCTTCGTTAGAGTAGATGGACAGTTAAGATTAGTTTGTATGAATTACATGATATGTATTTGAATCGGTGAACCGCATTTTTATTGTGAATCGGTGAACCACGTAGAGCGTGACACATGTCAAGTTGCATGTTAAAATATGGACAAGTCATTCATCATGAATGTTGTAAAAATGCACGCCTGTTATTGTTATTCATGATAAACGACGACATCTGGTGCGCTCTCGGTGGTTCATCAGTTCACAACAGAAATGCGGTGCTCTGTTGAACTTTCTTATAAATTATATATATATATATATATATATATATATATATATAGAGAGAGAGAGATTTGGGTTCATGTAAGACCAACTTGTTTTGGTGAGACCCGTGAAACTAGGGGTGAGCATTGAACGGGTGGGAATATTAATAACCAGTCGGATTTCGAATATGGAAACCAAGCCCCAAACTTTGGGTTTCGGATTTCAGGTTACTTTGGGTTGGGGTTCGTCGAGTTTGGGATTGGGGTCGTTCGGACTTCGGGTATAATTATATGCAAAAAATATAATATTCGATTGCTTTTGACGATAAACTCAATTGCCAATTGGTTGAGAGGATTGATAAATTGGTAGTAGGTTTAGTCTCTAGAAATGACTACGATAGACTAGAATTTAGGATTTTTTATTAGATAAATAAATATATTTATATAATATATACATATATATGTCAGGTTTTCGGACAGGTCGGGTGGAGAGAAATCAAACCCAACCCGATCCCAAATATCCCACCAAAAATTCAGGTTTAGGATTTTCGAATTTTGAGGCATTCGGGTTTTACACAAACGCCTCATTTTTCAGACCATTCGAGTTTTGCACACCCCTACGTGAAACCACATTTTTACACTTGAACCTTCACAACAAAACACTGTAAAGGTAAAAAAATCTAAACTTTCACAGCAAAAACACTCTGAATGTTACCTTCACAATATTTTGCTGTGAAATTTCTGGCGAAAAAACGGGGTCTCACCAAAACAGGCTGGTCTCACGTGAACCCAAACCCAAACCCAAACCCAAACCCTATATATATATATATAGCCATAAATTCAAATGAAAAATGTTAAGTGTGAAAAATAGAGAGGTATCTTAGTCATTCATACGATCAAGATTAGATTTGACTGGTCAAGAATTGCGGCTTTGACTAGTCAAAAGTTGTGGCTATTTTAAAAATAGGACAGTTTCATAAATTTTAAAAATACATGGGACGAGTTCATATGTGAACCTGTGTAATTAACATATGAACTATATGTTAATATGTGAATTCGTGTAATTCACACATGAACTCTTTTTAACTAATTCACATATGAACCTTTTTTATTCATATATGGACTAATTAACTGATTCACATATGAACTAATTAACAGATTCACATATAAACAAATTAACTAATTCTCATATGAACTAATTAACTGATTCACATATGAACATATTAAATATGTAAATCACACAGGCTCACATATAAACTCGTCCCGCGTATTTTACGAAACTATCCTTCTATCACACAGGCTCACATATTAAATATGTAAATCACACATATGAAAGTTCCAATAACACTTGTGCAATGAAATTTTTTTAGGGGTTTTAAAAGGCTTACCCGCTACAAATTGACGAGTGTTTCCTCAAGTAACGACACTGTGTTATTTTTTTTGAATCTACCTCTGCACTACTTCACATCTCACTAAACATACCTAAATGACATTTTTTAGAGAAGATATAATTTAAGCTCCAAACAGTCATATTTGTAAGACAAAATTCCAGAAAAAAAAAATATAATAATAATACTACTTCTCATCCAAGCACATGCAGCATGCAAGACCAACTTGTTTTGGTGAGAGACCTGTGAGACCACATTTTTACATTTGAAACTTCACAACAAAACATTATAAGAATAAAATAAATTCGAACCTTTCACGGCAAAAACATGTTAGTTTCACAGTATTTTGCTGTGAAGTTTCAAGTGTAAGAATGTAGTCTCACGGGTCTCACCAAAACAGGCAGGTCTACATCTAGAGATAAGACGTCACTTTCCTATGATTTCATAGGTTTTTTTCATTCTTATGAAACTGTTTCATAAGTGAAAACGAAAATATATGAAACAATTTCATAAGAATGAAAAAACCTATGAAACTACAAATTTCATAAAAAAAATTAATCAAGAAATGAATGATATGAAACAATTTCATCAAAATAAACAATTCCATAAAAAAAATTCATCAAAAAAACCTATGAAATCGACGGTTTACACGAAAATGATGGTTTACAATTTATTAGGACTATATATATATATATATATATAATTATTGTTATTACATGGTTCTCATTCTTTTGGCTGTTTCTGCATTATCTATCTAACGTTAGATATACAAGACTAAAAAAGTTGTACATTTTTCGTTCACTACATCTTATATCGATCGATCATTTGGATAACAAATGATTGTTGTCTTTCAAATATGAGATTTTTATTATCAGTCTATTAATCCATTATTTTTTATTCAAAGGGCATCCGACACCAACAAGACTAGGTTTTGCATACTAGCTAATAAGTTGATAAACTAGAGGACAACATAAACTGACCTAAAAAACATGACAAATGAAAATTAATAAAAGCATAATTGAAAAAAGTGGAAAAAATATTTGAAGCTCTCATTGAAACGCTACTTGATATAAGCTAGTTTATGGCTTATCAAACATGTAAGCTTAATATATACCAAAAACAAACCGGGTGAGAATGGCAAGGACCAAGAATCTTACCCGGTAAGAGGCACAACAAGGACCCATGATCTTACTTGGTAAGAGGCATAACAAGGACCGATGATCTTACTTGGTAAGGGAGGGAGAAGACTCTTAACTGGTAAGCGTTTACCGAATAAAAGATGCTTACGAATGATTAACTTTAATGGCCGAGAATGTTACCCCATAATGTAAGTGAGATTGGCGACTCTTGCTGGCAAATGCTTGCCTAGTAAGCACAGTTAGCGCTTACCTAGTAAGCAGAGTTAGAGCTTACCAAGCATTTAATAAACAGTCCATAAGTTGGCTTATGGTCGCCAAATATAGCCCAATTATTCTGAAAGAGTTTTCATCCATTTGAACATGCCTAAGACGGCCTATCATTGTTTTTTTAAACCTTGGGGGCTACCTCAACTGGCAAAATAAATGGTAGGCATTTGGAGCACCTCGCTATAGGTCGCTGGTTTCGAGTCTCCTCAAGGCCATGGTTTGTGGCCGTTACATTTAAGTCCCCAAGGGATTAGTCGCAATACGCGTAAGCTGGCCGGGACATCCACGATTAACAAAAAAACTACGTTTTCTAAAAGGTAAATTGACCAACAATATTCAGGTTACAATAGAGGCTAACAACCTAAAACTCCAAGGTCAAAGAATCACTAGAGGTGAAGGGTATATGTGAATTCTACCATAGAAAAAGTATATTTAAGAAGAGGGTATCTAATAACTAAATAAAATGAAATATCATATCATATCATATTTGTGAAATTGATATTTTTTGTTATACAACATAATTAAAGTCTTAACGGACGATGATGAAACAATCTATTGTAGATCGAATTGTGATATGCCTTGCACGATTAGGCTTTAGAAATACGAATTAAAGCTTAAAATGTGTGTTTGCAAATGTAACAATATATAAATATTTGCTTCTTTGACAACATATATAAGACGGGGCGGCGTACCGTATTAACTAAAATACATCAGGGTGGAAGTGTCCTGGAATGGAGCTGCCTTGTTGAGCTTGCTTCAGGTGCATGGTCAGAGAATAGTTATTCACCTGCAAGAGAGTAACACATCATCATGCTCTTAGTTGTTGACTGAAAAGCTAGCTGTTGACTGAAAAGCCAGGTGTTGACTGGAAGATTAACTCACAGCTACTAAACTAGATAACAATATTAAACAAAAAACATGAAAAGAGTTGAAAATTTAATTTGTAAACATAAAGCGCATGATATAATATAAAATAAAAGGTGGAAAAGGCCCCGTAACTTTATCGAAAAACTACTTGAAGTGGTTGATTTTTAAAACTAGCTTTATAGCTAACCAAACTGGGTTTTTTAAAAAGTTCAAAAAATAAGCTAGTTTATGGTTGTCAAACATGGTAGATATGGAGTTCTTTTTAGTTTTTTCCTACTTTTCATGCTTATTTATGTTTTTTTTTATTATTTATCATTCATAAATAAGATAAGGTTCTTTTAGTAAATAAATGAAAATAATTTAAACTCGATTGCTATTCAGCGCCAAAAACCAACAGGTGGGTTTGACTTTGAGGTATGGCAGGCTGACCTCAAGGGTTCTCAGCTGTTCCTGGTATTGAGATACCATCTGCTTGAGGTTATGCAACTCTTGGCCCTTGTCCTCAAACTCTTTTTGCCGTTCGTGCTGAATTGCAACAGCTCGCTTCAACACGGAGTTCTCCTGAATTAGGGATTGGAGATGTTCCTTCATCATTAAATTTTCCTGCCAATAAACAACATTAAAAAAAAAACTAAACAAGACGACCCAAAAAGAAAAAGAGATGGAAGCGTGTTAAAGTAATTTTGGAGTTTTTGTTGCTCCAACTGCTATGCTAAAGTGTACGCCAAAATAGAGAAAAGAAGAGAAACATAAGGTAGAAATCTCCAAATTTAGAGAAATCTCTAAGGTGGCGTTTGGTTGGCAGAGTGTTTTTGGATGGAATGGAATATGTCAAAGGAATTTGACTTAGAAGGAATTGGAATAGAATGTTGTGAAGTTTGACCACCTGTTTGTCGACATAATTGGAATGGAATCTGTGAAAGAAATTGGAATTTGTATGTTTGGTTCACATAATGTAGCTGGAAATGGAATGATTTTTTGGTAAATGACCAAATTACCCTTTTTGATCATTTTAATTTTTTTAAACAAAAAATGCTTTAATAAAATACTTATTAAATACTTTATTTTTTTAACTAAAAACACTTTCATAAAATAGTTATTAAATACTTTAATATGTAAAAAAATATAATATACACAACCCAAATGAAAGAACGAACCAAACGAAGGAATGGAATTTGGTCAATGGAATTCAACATTCTTATTCCATCAAATTCCTCCAGAATTTGCGAACCAAACGCCACCTAAAACTTAATGTTGAGCAGAGAGATATTTTATTCTAATTGTTTCCACCGATGAGGTTGAATGTGTTACTTTTTTTGATAAAACATTTTGACAATATATTTATTGATGGAACTTGGAATCGCTAAAAGAGAGTAGCTATAGGAGATGGATGCAATTTTTGTAAAGATTTTAATTTTTTAGACTCTATTTTTGAAAAAATATAGCATAACTGTTGGAGATGCTCCAGAAATGTGTTTAACCATAGAACCCCATTTTCCCTTGGGACCAATCGCAAGCGGGAGTTCGCCCACCTGTTGAAGGCCATGTGCCTCTATGGTAACACGTTCACGTATAGATTTCTCCAACAGTTCGAGTGCTCTAGAAGCACGGGTTCGAGCATCATCCATATTAGAGGCACTCAACATTTCTCTCACGAAAAGGTCCACCCAGTCTGCACCATCTACAGGTTGTTTTTGTGGTGGTGAATTCTCAAAAGCCACGGCCTCGCCATTTGCCGCCCCATTAGCTGCAAAATCTATATACATCACGGTTAATAAAGTTTAAGCAGTGCTAGCATAGCGAGGAATCGTGTGAGAAGTTGAGGTTGACGTGAGAAGCGTGAGAAGTGGATCTGAACCGTTGATCACTTTTAATCAAATGCCCTCCCATGAATTGCGTCTTAGAAGGGAGTTGATCCAGTGCACCTTATCTCGATGCATCTCGTCCTAATGTACGTTCATTTCACATCCAACGGTTGATAACCACTTCTCACGTAAACCTCAACTTCTCACCGGAACCCACCCGTGCTAGCATATAGTAAGAGGATCAAAATGCAGCAAAAATGGGCCCTCGATATGTTTACCGGACACATTATGAGGTTGATTTTGAAATCCCGCTTCTTTTCCAACAGCAGATTCAGCATTCTCAACAGAAACCAAGCGTAGCTCGGTAAGACTTTTGATGGCAGTTTCTATGTCATCGCCACATTGGTTGAGAGTTCTTTCAACAAGCTAATATATATATATATATATATATAATTTGGATTGTTAGTAGCTGGTAAGATTACAAAACGTAATATATAACTTGTCAAACGGTCAATGGCCCAGTGGCACCCGGGTCACCGGTAGATCTACACCTCCTTCAAGGTCAAAGCTTCAAGCCTCACGAAAGGTGAAGAGTGTGTGAGCTTTGCGATATATAAATATTATATATTTCCATAAAAGATTGCAAAACGTAGATAGGTTTTTTTTGAAGTGTGTTAAGAATACTGAAAACAGGGACGCATACCATACACAGTGACGGGATAAAGCTCATCCTCTTGGCCCTTTCTAATCAACCACAAATGAGAGCCCATGAATGTGAGCTTGTATGACGAAGATGAAGTTTACTCCAAGTAAAAACTCTCTGTTGAAGCTCAATGGTGATTTGGGTCTATGTATGATTAAGTCGGGGACGGTGATGGAGGGTTTCTTGAAAGTTGGAAGAAAACATCAAAAGACGTTTATATGAGAGGGAAAACATGAAAAGACAAAAATACCCATCACATGTGGTGCACATGGGGCCTCTAACGACATTTTTTTTTAAAAGCGTTAGTCGCAAGGACTGCTTTCAAAGCAAAATTCAAACAGTAGGGTTGATCAATGCACTCATTAAAGTTTAGGGACGATTTTCGTATAAACGGGTAAACCTCAGGGACCAAAATTGTAGTTTACTCAAAATTTAAAGAATTAATAAAATGGAAAGAGTTAGTGCATTTGATGTTTTAGATGAGAATTAGCTTTTAGTTTGATGTTATATTAGTAAACTAGCCCGTTCCACTCTGTTCCACATAAAAATCCTGCCAAACATGGAACAGTGATCTCTGTCATGTTCTGTCTTGTCCAGTTTACCAAACACACCCTTATAGTCTCGTATATCCGAACACATTCTATCTCGATCAATATTAACAATTCCAAGACATTCCTTGATCATTTGAATAAAATGGGACCTATAGTGCACCCCTAAAATTATTTGTCATTCTTGCAATTTATCTCCTTTTAGACTTAACCCCCCCCCCCCCGCGCACACCTCCTAGCTAACATAAAAGAACAACGAACAAAAATAGTGCTCCCATCCTCATGAACCTAAGAACCCTTAACTGCATCCTAAATTCCGATTATGCATGGTTTGTGTCAAACTTTTACTCTTCAATGTATAAAGTCACATGAAGATGGCACTTAGGTGTTGTTTACTAAATATTTAATGTCTCTTACTGGGTAAATAAACACTTATTGCCTCTTCCCGGGTAAGAGACGCTTACCCGATCAGAGATGATGGTCTTTACGGACAATCTTATCATGCTATTTTGCTAACCGAGAATCTTACCCGGTAAGTGAGGGTTGTGACTCCTACCTAGTTAGCACTGCTTATACTATCCTACTTTATGACAGAGAATCTTATGGCAAGTGAGTGTGGTAACTCTTATCCGGTAAGCGGTTACCCAATTTGTGTTAGTAAAGGACCCCTAAGAGTGCGTTTGGTACACATGCATAACTAGACAGGACACGTGAGAGTGAGGTAAGAGTGAAAGAACTGTGCAAGGTGTTAGGGTTTTAATCTGATATGGGTAGTTTAGTAATGCTCGAAAAAAGCTGAAAGTGTCGTATCTGCAAATGCATTCCTTAGTACAAAACGTATCTGTATTTTTCTTCACAAAACAATAGATAATCGTGCCTTGAATAATCATCTGTATATTAATACAGAGAGCTGCATTAAAGCAAGTTCCCAGTTACAGTATCTTCAAACAAAACAGCTTGTGGATGGACACCAATTCTCAACTCTCAGGTTTATAGTACATGCTATAGCAGTGGGGTCCCATGGATCCGCCCAAATGATTTTCGCAATTAATTGAAGACATGAAACATGCACACGCTAAACTTTGAGGGGCTCCAGAATATTAGAAAATAGAAGGGACATCAACCAAAAAAGTTCCTCAAAATCAGCAAAAAAGCCGTAAAAGTCTCTTTTAGATAAAATTCCATCAAATCAACAAAACCATTTCTATAAAATTCCAATTTAGATAAAGGACGACGGAATAACAACTCCAAGACTTCCATTGCAAATAGTTGGTTCGATTGAAGATCGATAGAACTCAAATTTTATCGAACTAGTGAAGTAAAAGTTTGGATTGAACAATTCAAAGCATAATTTCTTATGTCCAATTGAAGCGGTGAAGAGGTGGAACCCTAGTTGATTGAAACTAGTGGAAGCGTTATATGCGATCATAGAAAACAATAAAGGTAGAATTAAAGACACCAAATGTTTTCTTTTGAAAAGAAAAAGACACTAAGGGGCTGTTTACTTATAACTTAATGAGCTTAATGGTCTGGGCGGTAGACCTGGCAAACGTGTCGTGTCGGGTTCAAAGTTAAACGGGTTGAGAGTGCCTGACCCTAACCCGACCCGTTTAATAAACGGGTCAAAAAAATCCCAACCCTAACCCGACCCGCCTAACCCGTTTAACATTTATAAAACTAAAAATTAAATATCGAAAATACACAAAAAGAATACAAATCCAAAATTCAAATGAAAGTATTAGAAATCTAAATTTTATAGTTCTAACTTATAAGTTCTAACCAAATCCAAAACATTAAAAATCCAAAGCATTAAAAAGAATTATAATATATATAAACGGGTTATTCGGGTCATTTTCGAGTTGAAATTTTTGACCCTGACCTTACCCGTTTAATTTTCGTTTCGTGTCGTGTTGTATTACCCAAACCCGTTTATTACGTGTCGAGTTCGTGTCGGGTTGGCGTGTCGTGTCAGTTACTGGGCAGCTTATTCATTCAGCCATACATGAGTGTTTTCTTATAGCTTAATCGTTAAACCATCAAGTTAAAATGGCGATATGGAATAAGCCCGGACCCCTCACTTGTCCCCGTTAAGTCACCCCACACAAATTAATACAGAAATAATCCAACTCTCTCTCTCTCTTTTTCCCTCCCTCAAACTCATTGGTCCACGTCCCTCATACAAGCAGATTTATCCAGACAAACAACTTAAACAACTTAACCTATACAGAACTTAAATTAAAATAAGTAAACAGCTCTTGATACAAAAAACGAACTAACCTGCTCATCCATGTCAGGGAACAGCGCAATGAGACGATCGAGTGCAAAAAACCACGATGATGATGACGAATATTGAACAGATGATGAAGAAGAAAAGCAACGAATTCTTTTAGAAGCAGGAGGCGATGGCGATGATGAAGAAGGTACGGTATGATCCTCGAAGAAAGATGATCTTTTCCCGCACACTACCGCAGACATGTTGGGTGTGCAGCTATGGTTTTTGTTTTCTATGATCGCCTTCTTTCCCCTCTATCTTTCATACAGCGATTCAATTCAATTCAATCAACTACAAAATCCCCAATAATTTTCAATCAACTAGGGTTCCACCTCTTTACCACTTCAATAGAACATAAGAAATCAGGTTTCGAATCGTTTGATCCAACTTTTTTCTTCACTAATTAGATCGAATTTGAGTTTCAATCGAACCAAATCGGATTGGGAAAATGGATACAGATTCACCGATTGCTAAAAGGGTTTGGTTTTCGTTAAATTCGATCTCTCTGATAAGTGGTAAAGTGACTGAACAGTCAAATAAGATTTTTATGACCCGCAGTCAGGAGCGGCCGGGTGGATTGGGCAACACATGTTGAGATATGATTGGATGGGTGAGATAATACGCTGTACAGTTGTGCACGGGAGCAATTGTTGTTCGCTCTAGATTTCTTTCTTTTATTTAGAGTAAATTACGGATTTGGTCCCTGTGGTTTGGTGGGTTTTACGAAAATGGTCCCTAAACTTTGTTTATTACGGATTAGGACTCGACGTATGTCATTTTATAACGAGTTGGTCCCGCCCTCTAACTGCCATCCAATACCTCCGTTAAACTTGAGGGCATTTTTGTCCTTTTTTTCTTTTTATGTCTTTACTTGAGGAACTAATTATGTAACCACACAAACCATAGGGACCAAATCCGTAATTAAGTCTGAAAAATCAATAAATTATTATACATTAGTTTATTAAATTAATAAATTATTTTTTTTATACTTTTTTATACATTAGTTTATACCTTATTCTTTTTTATACTTTTAGTTCATTAAATTAATAAATTCTTATACATTAACATCTATTGATTATTATATATTATCTATGTACACACACCAACACACACATACATATATATATATAGTTAGTTAGTTAGTTAGGCCATCCGTACCCGGCTTGGGATGGGGCTCGGGATGCCTTCGGGCTCAGCGGGAATGGGCTACGGCCCTTGCGGGGATGGCAGGGCGGGATGGATTCCGGGTTCGGGATCCCGATTCATCCCGAAGAGTTATTAAAAAAAAAATTATTTTATTTTCAAAAATAATGCCGTTGAACGGCTCTTTGTAAACAAAAATAAATAAAAAAAATTCTCAATTTAATCCCACTATATATTTAACCCTCAACCTCTTATTTCTCACACCTCTCAAACTCTCTAAAATTCTCTCAACCTCTTATTTTTCACACCTCTCAAACTCTCTCAAATTCTCTCAACCTCTTATTTTTCACACCTCTCAAACTCTCTCAAACACTCTTCCATTCTCTATATTTTAAACAATATGGATTCGCCACAACCCGGTTCACCAACCGCATCATCATCATCCGTAGACACCGACGAGTTGTTGAATCTACAAAGGAAAATTTTTCGACAGACTGCACAATCGCTGTATGGTAGCACCGCCTCATCGTCAACAAGAGAGAGGGCCGCAAACATTGAAAGAGGTCGAGTAACTGCAAACGAACGGCTTATGCGGGACTACTTTTGTGTCAACCCGATTTATACACCGGATATGTTTAGGCGGCGGTTCAGGATGAGCAGACAACTATTCGAACGAATAGTTGAAGATTTAGAAGATGGGTATCGGTATTTTAGACTTCGGTTTGACGGGTTAGGCAAACAAGGTTTTTCTCCGATACAAAAGTGTATTTCCGCTATTCGGCAATTGGCGTATGGAGTAACTGCTGACGCACTTGACGAGTACATCCGTATGGGAGAGAAAACGTCACGAGATTGTCTGTACAAATTCTGCACAGGTATTATTGAACTGTATGGTCAAAAATATTTACGCAAGCCTACTTTTATTGATATTCAGAAGTTGTACGTCGCGCATGAAGCTAAACATGGATTTCCCGGCATGCTCGACAGCATAGACTGTACTCATTGGGCGTGGGCAAATTGTCCGAATGCATGGCGAGGTCAATTCATGAGAGGTGATCATGAGCACCCGACAATCATGCTAGAAGCAGTGGCCTCTCAAGATCTATGGATCTGGCACGCATACTTTGGTGTTGTCGGTTCCAACAACGACATCAATGTTCTCAATCAGTCGCCCATCTTCAACGATGTATATGATGGAAAAGCACCCGAGTGCCCTTTTGAGGTGAATGGAGCCACCTACAAGCACGGATATTATCTAACGGATGGGATATATCCGGAATGGGCTACTTTCGTAAAATCATTTACGTGCCCACAAGACCTTAAACGACAAAAGTTCAAGCCCGCGTAAGAATCCGCACGTAAAGATGTTGAACGAGCTTTTGGCGTGCTTAAAGCACGTTGGCATATACTTCATAACCCGGCACGCGGGGAACTCTCAAGATTGGCAAACATTATGTACGCTTGTGTCATATTACACAATATGATACTCGAAGACGAAAACCATGATATTTGTGGTGACGTGGAAAACGACTTTTTCACGGATGATATCGAAAGCCAAACCAGTGAGACACAACGCGCGGCAAATGTTCGAGAAGTCATAAACCGGGACACTCATAATAACCTTCGGTCGGATTTGGTCGAACATATTTGGCGTATCCAAGTTCCCAACAATGACGACGAGTAGATTTTTAAATTTATTTTGTAATTTTTATTTTTAATGAATGATATGAATTTTAATTTTTATTATTTATCTTATTTTTATTTATTAAAAAATATATAAATATTTTTATTTTGTTAAATAATTAAATGTATAAATAAAAGAATTAAAATAAATGAGGTGGCAAAAGGGTTTGAGGGAATGGGGTAAGGGTGTTTAGGGATTGAGTGAGGGTTAAGAGAAAAGCTGATGTGGCGCTGATGTGGGGCTTGAATCTTTGAAAGATAGAGGGATGAGGTACTGATGGCCTTAGTTAGTGAGGTTTAAGGAAAAACCACCTTCATCAACCATTAAATTAATTGATCAACGGATGTGATTAAATGAACATTTACAACAATATTTTTTAAATTAAAAAAATTCCCACCCCCTATTTTTATTCAAAAAAGAAAACTGAACTATAATAAAAAAATCAAGCGAAATAAATTATATCATATTGATATATTTTTTCATCCGATTTTCCCTTATTTTAAGGTTTCCCTTGAACTCGTCTCTCTCTCTCTATGTGTGTGTGTGTGTCTTTCTCTCTCTCTCTCTCTCTCTCTCTCTCTCTCTCTCTCTCTCTCTCTCTCTCTCTCTCTCTCTCTCTCTCTCTATCTATCTATCTATCTATCTATCTATCTCTATCTCTCTCAACGTAAAATAAATGAAAAAACAGAAAATCACGAAAAAATAGTGAAAAAATATATCAATATGAATGTTGTTGTAGGATAAATGTGTCATCGTCTAAAGGATATGACGATAGAGATAGATTAGAATTGAAATATCCTTGTAGTTATCTACTTGTAACTCATCCCTATATAAAGGGCTTATGATTAATGAGAATTACGATTCATTCTCTCCATTCTATTATGTTCTATTTAGCTATCCCTTTAACACCTTATCAGCACGATGCTCTCCAAAGAAATAATTTTTAATGTCCAAGACCTCACATACAAGAAGAAGAAAGAAAGAACATCACCACGTTTGTAAGTTCCATCAAGACCCCAGGTATTTCATAATTTCATAATTTCAAGTTTTTCTATTTTTTGTTCATCATTCTGCATGAGTATTATCTTCTCTGCTTGGTAATGTACGAACATAATAAATTATATATATATATATATATATTGATAAAGAACAATTAAGCCCATAAAATCACTAGTGTTATCTACCCTAATGCGCCAATGGTAATGCATCACTATCTGCTATTGAATCACCACCATGATAATGCATATAAGTTTGGGAAATTAATTAAAATCCACAAGTTTGAAAGTGAGTTACCAAAATACCCCAAAAAATTAATTTCTTACCAAAATGCTCTTTTTTCCGCGGAGGGAGCCCTCTATAGCGGGCAGGGACTGAAAGTGTAAAATTTTGCAAGATTATTTACACTTTCAGTCCCCATAGCGAGCCATCGCGGGCCTCAATCGCGGGGGCCAGGGACTGAAAGTGTAAATATATCTTGCAAAAAATTTCACAATTGGTCCCTGCCCGCGATCGCGGGCTCTTATCGCGGGGAAAAAGGGCATTTTGGTAAGTCACTTTCAAACTTGTGGCATTTTAATTAATTTCCCTATAAGTTTCTATTTTTCTTTTTCTTTTTCTTTTTCTTCTTGGTTTTGTTGGGCTGGAGTTGGGCAATAAGTAAGTTATGCCTGTTTTTTCCTTTTTAGTGATAACCAATTTATTTATTGAAACCAAGTTTTAGTGTTTTTATCTATTAATTATTTATTGGTTCGTCTATCAAGTATATAACTTTACTTATTGGTACAATATGTTTGAATGGATTAAATTTCTGTTCAACATGCATTTTAAAATTTTAATTGAAAAATATATCTTCGACATTATACTAGGCATTATTAGTTAATTTAATGTATGTTTCCCATCAAGAATTTGACCATTATATATGTTTATTTATTATTAAATATGAAATCTTTTTTTTAATATCTCGTGTAAATTAAAAAGGTCCATCCAATCTTTGTTTTTTTTGTTGCAATTCAAATACATTTTATTGCATCATATGTGAATATGTCATCTTAATTATGCATGTTAATCATATTTAATTATTTACTAGTGTCTTCTCGTTCATGTATAGTGACCTCATGTATACACGCATCAAGAAAGGTTTGCACCACACTTTTTTTTCAATTTATCCTACGTCTCTTTGGTTGTGAACCCTCACCATCATTATCCATGCTTTACAAATCTAACAAATGGCCACATATAACAAATCAAATCCTAAAAAAGAAATGAACATAAACACTTCGAATAAGGACAAGACCATAAGCCAATATGTGAAAATAAGCAATTTGTTTCAAGGTACAAAACAACAACATGTATCAAACTGCTTTAACACCTCTTTGTGATAAACTCAATTGCTATGAAGTATGCACCACATAAAATCAATTGCTATGCACCACTCACTAACCATTAACATATATATATATATATATGTATATATCGATTAAGCACCTCTTCATGTGTCTCTAGAAAATTAGTTTACTGCAAACTTGGTTCAATTACTATAGACCACTCATTAACCATTAACATATATATATATATATATATATATATATATATATATATATATTTTTTTTGATTAAGCATCTCTTTATGTGTCTCTAGAAAAATAGTTTACTGCAAACTTGGTGATAAAATCAATTATTATGCACCACATAAAATCAATGTTTATGCACCACTCATTAACCATTAACACACACACACACACACATATATATATATATATATATATATATATATATATATATAATAAATGAGTAACTAGCATGCCACGTGTCGTCTTCTGGTGAGCCGACTTCATTGTTTTCCCGCCTAAACATGTATCTGGACGCATTTACATTATAGGTTCAATTATCACACTCACATTCACTCCTCCTTAAATCTCTCCTTAATTCAATTTTAAATATTTATACCTTACATTTACTACCCTTATAATTACCTATGTAGTTACTTTTAATCATTTACTTTTTTATTTTTCATTTTAGACTCTTATCATATAAACATAAATAATGTATATAAACTAAAATGCATTAAAAAACATTTTTATTTTTTACAAATTATACCATTGTAATCGTTTCGTCAATATCTTCGAAATGAGCCCAATATTGAATATTTTTGTATTTAATTATATTATTAAATATCATAAATATATACAAATTAATGTGTCGTGATTAGAGTTAACTTCATTTTGACTAATATTGAACATTTTAGATACATATGTACATATCCATACTTATAATAAATTCAAAAAAAAATCCGTAATCCAAAAAATACGGGATTTACTTCTAAGTTTAAATTCAAATTATTGATATAGTTTGATTTTTTAAGTTCAATTTTATTATAGACTAATTAATGCTAATTATTCAGTTCTAATTCAAAAAAGTTTACCCTTATTTCATCCCAAAATAAACTTATTTTACCCATAATAACGTATATCCTAAAAATAATCTTATTTTAACCCTAATAAAATTGAACTCGTCTCCTTTTCTGCTGCAAATTAATTGATCAATTTGTCTCTCCTCTCATCACCTGCTTCGTGCTCCTCTCACAGGTACAATCAAATTTTGTGAAGATTCCTAATTGGAAAGTTAAATCTTGATATATATATATATATATATATATATATATATATATATATATATATATATATATATCCACCTAAACCCATTTTCCATATTCTATTATCCAACAATCTTTTGTAGACCCCAAAAGATTCAAGGGTTTTTGTTTGTTTCTTTTGGTTGAGAAGAACCCTATTGAAGTTTCGATGTACACAACAATCCAACTGAGGTGGGATACAATCAGAACCTTAGGGGGCGTTTGGTTCGCAGAATGTTTTTGGATGGAATGGAATCTGTCAAAGGAATTTGACTTTGAAGGAATTGGAATGGAATGTTGTCAGGTTTGACCAGCTGTTTGGTTCACAGAATTGGAATGGAATCTGTTAAAGGAATTGGAATCTGTCTGTTTGGTTCACAGAATGTAGCTTTGGAATTGGAATGAATTTTGGTAAATGACCAAAATACCCTTTTAATAATTTTAATTGTTTTAAAAAAACGTTTTAATAAATAGTCATTATATACTTTATTTATCTATTCTCCTCTTCCCCACGATCGTCTCCTTCTCCATTACCCCTCTCCTTCTCCAGTTTCTCCCTAAATTGCTCACTTTCTCTCTGATTTGGTTATGCTTAAGAGCTAGGATCCATCATGATTTATAACCTGCAAGATTCAATGGATTCAAATCAAAATTAGTTTCTTCAAGTCTTTCTTCTTCCCAGGTTAGATTCTACACCTTATTTTAAATTTTGGTTGGTTGATTTTGGTTAATCGATTTTGGTTTAATCGACTTCTACACCTTTCGATTTTGTTAGTAAGTTTCGTTATTTTGCTTAGTCGATTTTGGTTTGTCAAAATCAATTTTGGGTTTCACTCTGTGATTTCTATACCCTTCGATTTTTTGTTGGTAAGCTTCTTCGATTTTTTGGTTAGTCGACTTTGGTTTGTCAAAATCGATTTTGCGTTTCACTGTATCAAAATCAGTTTCTTCAATTTTGGGGTCGATGGAGAAGAAAACGTCGGCTGCAGGTATATCAATTTTAGGGCAAGGGTATTTTTGGAATAAAAATAGTGAGACATTACATTCCTTTAAAATCCTTACAAAGTGTGATGGAATGTCAAGAATTTAAAATAAGGATTTCAATGGAAAATTTTGAGATTCCATGCCAAGAAAGATTGAACCAAACACTGGAATGAAATCTGGTCAATGGAATGTCACATTCCAATTCCACCAGATTCCATTACTTTCCAGTGAACCAAACGCCACCTTAATGTTTTTTTGGCAAGAAAAAAACTTTAAATTAAATGGGTTTCTTCTCAATGTTCATAACTGATTATTTTATGAATTTATGTTGTGTCGATTTCTTTCACGAAAAAACAATCAAAACTATTGTTTTTGGACCAATTTGGGGAATTGGGATTTGCCTGAAACTAATTTGGGTTTGTTTTATTTTTTGAAATCATCTTTTCTTTTTTGGGTTGATTTTGATTTCTAAGAATCTTTTAGATTTTTACAATTTTACTATCTCTTTAGTAATCAAGCTCTCTTTTATTGTTAATATGAATAAGTTTCCATTTCTGTTGTTGGAGAATGTTGTTTTGATCCTTTTTTGCTACTAAACCATGAACAATTAAGATATGAGAGAAGAAGTCATATGACATCAGAATGAATTATGCAAATTAATTGATCAATTTACAGTAGATATTTACACCGCTGGGATTTGCACCAAGTTGCTGTTTAAATATGAGTTCGAACCTTTTTCAATATAAAATGCAGATTTTTTAGTATAGTATATTTAATTATTTATACTTTCTTAATCATGATTGTATTATTTCCTCTATTAGCTTATCACGTTTTGGTACAACAATAAGCTAATCCAAACACTTTGTACTGTATATAACTTCTCAATTATAAATTTTTAATATTTATTCATATTTTTTTTAATTTTTTGCAAAACATCATTTCTGAAAACTACCTAAAACAAGGACATTTTGTAACCAGCTACAAAAAAACAACTCTAAAGGGAAAATCTATGTATATATCATCAATACATGAGATTATCTCTGATTAAATCTATGTATATGAATCATTACTGGAGGACGCTCCGAAGTTAATATTGATTCCAGAGATCAAAGAAATCTCAAATGAATATGAGTCGATGGACAGATCATACATACTCAATGATGATATATTTGCATATACCGTTGCTTATGAGATAACAGAGCACGATGTCATCGAACCATGCTCAGTTGAAGAATGTCAACAAAGAGCAAATTGGCCTAAATGAAAAGAAGCAATCCAGGATAATTATTTGACAAATGAACAGGTATTTGGTTCGATAGTGCTAACCGACCAAGTGTAAAGCCTGTAGGACATAGATAAACCATTTGTCAGGGAAGCGTAATGAGAATAATTAAGCCATAATATATAAGGCTCTCCTTTGGCGCAAGGTTTCTCACAACGCACTGGATTGACCACAATAAGACTTACTCTCTCGTGATGGACAACGTTTTGCTAATTAAATTAGCCAAGTAGTTTCCGAAGGACTAGAAATTGCAGCTTAACGATGTAGTTACTACATATCTCTATGGGGATCTAAATTCAGAGATATATAAAAGTGCTTGATGGCATTATACCAATATCAAGTAACTCTAAACCATGAAATGCGTTTACAATAAAATTGAAACACTCAATTTATAGATTAAAGCAATCTATGCGGATGTGGTTTACCCGCCTGAGTGAATACTTGATTGGGAAACGATATATAAGAACGATGAACTGTGCCCTTGCATATTTGTTTAAGAAAAAAAGTTCCAGATTTTCATAGTAGCTCTATATGTCGATGTTATGAACACAATAGACACTCTTGATGAAATAAGAGAAAACACAAGCTACTTGAAATCTGAATTTGAGATGAAAGATCGTGGGAAAACTTGGTTTTGTCTAGATACTTGAGTTACGACACCGAGTTTGTGGAATATTAATCCACCGATCCGCATATGTCTAGAAAATGATCAGGCGACCTAATATGGACAAAGCGCATCCGATTAGCACTCCCATGATCGGTCAAAGTGTTGGATATAAGGAAAGGTCCATTTCGTCTAAAGGATGAGGACGAAGAGGTGTTAGGAGCTGGAATTCCATACCTAAGTACAATAGGCGCATTATTGTACTCAACATAATACACTTGACCGTATATTGTATTTCTCACTGAACTTGTCAGCTAGATTTAGCTCAGCGCCAACGCAACGTCATTGGAATGATTTCAAATTAATCTTTTGGCACCATTGACGTGGGCTTATAGTTTCCCTACGGAGAAAAATGGATTGATAATGAAACTTCAATACCTACTTAGATTGTGAGCGGCAAAAGTACTGGCTCTTATAGAAAAACACCAAACAATGCCTTGGTATATATTTACTGATATTAAGTATATGTTTGATTCATATAAAGATTGTTCCCAAACTGGATAAGGAATTATCATATGGAACATGTCGATTGCTTGGAAGTAAACTAAGCAAACCCTTAATAGCTATCCTCTTATATTATCAACAATCTTACTCTCCATGAGACTATTCAAGAGTGTATGTGGTTAAGGACTATCATTACACATATAAGAGGAACTAGTAATTTCAAGTTTAACCACTATACAACTTGCATGTATGGAAACAATGCATCATGTATCGAAGAAAATTAAAGTAAGATATCAAGGGTTATAACACAAAGCATATTTTGCTTAAGTTTTTATATAGTCAATTATCCTCAAGATTCAAGTGAACTGAATAAGATGCGAGGAAAATGTGACATATTTGTTTACCAAATCAATACGTAAAACCATATTTGGGAAACATGTAGAAAGTATTAAAATGGAAAGGTTTTAAAACTCCTTTGATTAATGCACGAATCAGGGGGAGTGGTAGACAAAAGGGGGAGTCTACTATATATGTAATATTGGTATGTTGTGCTCTTTCCTTCAACCAAGGTTTTATTTTTCTCATTGGGTTTTGTTCCTTGGCGTAAGGTTTTAGTGAGGCAACAATTTATATACCATCATGTTTTCTTAACTCTCATGATTAATGTACGAATCTAAGAGAAAATTAGACTAAAGTAAAAGTCTATGTGTTACAAAGAAACTGGTGCGTTGTACTCTTTCCTTCGTCATATTTTTATTTTTTCCCACTGGGTTTTTATTTTGGCGTAAGGTTTTAACGAGACAACAATTGTGCACCTTCACTCCTTTGACTCGGCACAAAGGGGAGTGTTGTAGGATAAATGTGCCATCGTCTAAAGTATATGACGATAGAGATAGGGATAGAGATAGATTAGAATTGAAATATCTTGTAGTTATCTACTTGTAACTCATCCCTATATAAAGGGCTTATGATTAATGAGAATTACGATTCATTCTCTACATTCTATTATGTTCTATTTAGCTATCCCTTTAACAAATGTCAAATTATCGAGAAGATTTATTATTTTTTGTGTAATTTATTTCTCCCATTTTTGTTTGTATTTTTGTCTTTCTCAAATAAAAAGTTGGGGCGAGGTTTTCTTAATTTTAAAAACTTTGTTTCAGAAAATTTATGATTGTCTTTTTTGGTGCAATTTATTTAGCTCTATTTTTTTAATTGTATTTCGTTTTTTTTCGATTAAAAAATTTATGATTGTATTTTTTGGTGCAATTTATAGGTATACATTTTTTGAAAGAGAATATATTAATTAATTATATATGTGTGTTGATGTGTATACATAGGTAATATATAATAATTAATAAACGTTAATGTATAATAATTTATTAATTTAATAAACTAAAAGTATAAAAAATTTAGTAATTTTTATCTTTCAGACTTAATTACGGATTTGGTCCCTGTGGTTTGTGCGGATATGGAATTAGTCCCTCAAGTAAAAACAAAAAAAGAAAAAAGGACGAAAATGCCCTCAAGTTTAACGGAGGTATTGGATGGTAGTTAGAGGGAGGGACCAACTCGTTATAAAATGACATACGTCGAGTCCTAATCCGTAATAAACGAAGTTTAGGGACCATTGTCGTAAAAACCACCAAACCACAGGGACCAAATCCATAATTTACTCTATTAATTATTCTAAACCATTACTTATGTTAATTTTCTTTGACATATATCAATATTAATATTTGTTTTATTATATTTTTAATAATATATTATTTGAGAACGGTTCAAGGAAAAACCTTAAAAAACGCAAAACTGAAGAACATTCTGGTGGTCTTCAGACTCGTTTCTGAAAACATTTAGGCTCTGGGCGAGATGTAAAAATGGGTCATCAATAACTACGAGTTTTTTTCTTCAATATATTGTTTATATCATAAAAAAACACTGAATTCAAGAAATATTAATCTATATAAAACCGTTTTCCTGTTAATTCTAGTGCAAGATCAATCAATAATTATTTCTAAGTTAATATTATATCATATTATTTTTATATAACATTGGCAATCCGTTCCATCATCAAAGACATTTTATGATATACCAGTAATCTATAAATTGAAATCATTTGAGGTCACTATGATGACCATTCGTAGTAAAAATAAGATTTTTTTGAAATCCTAAATGTAGATATAAGTTGAGTCGTCTCATATAGTTGGTAATTGTTTTCAAAGAGTAAGAGTTTTCTTAGTTAATAACAAGAAATCTATTATATTCTAACAAAAAAACAATGTTCATGCGGATGGAATAATCATTAATCAAAATAGTATGTGGAGGATGAGTAATGAAGTATTAAAGTTTCTAGGCGATAGTTTTTAGATATTAGTAGTAGATAAAAAACTAAGAGAAATAATAAGCAATGCTATAAAATGAAAAACCATTAACTTTTTACAAAAAAAATTATCGTTCAATGTAAATAACTAATACATGTTTGTGCCTTTAATAGAATGCTAAATTTTTTATTGGTTCTATTATATACTAATTTTTTTGTCTTTTTTATTCACAATTTTTTTTAACAACTACAATTGTAACGTCCCAAAAACTTACTAAGCAATAAATCACAGAACTGAGCGTTTTACATTACAAAAGTTTAACTTGTTCAATACATCAATACACGAGCTTAACAAAAATGACAGCGGAAGTCTACAAAATCCACAGCCGAGCTCTATCTATGTCAGTAGTCTAAATCTTGGAGTCGCTCTAATCTCCAAGTGTGCTACGTCCCTCCTATTTCCTCCCCGAGGAACTTGCGGAACGCTTACCTGAAAATGGTTTAGTTTTGAAAAGCGAGGGTTAGACCAAAAGGTCTAGTGAATTCCCTCCGTAAAAGAACATGCATAAACAATATGAAATCCTTTCGTTAAAATGCATCATAAATCATCACATATGGTACTGCACTGTGTAATGGATCCCTTAACCATACGCGATCGGGGCCCAAGCAGACTCCCCTTTCGCCCTTCTCGTATCGGGGCCCAAGTAGACTCCCCGATACCCGCCTAGGAGGAAACGAATTCCAACCTACCGTCTCGTCAAACATATCCAAGGGATCATCAGATCCCGAGGCTCATTGATCCCACAGTACAGACCGACATCACATAGCATGCACATACGTTTCATAAAAGCATTTGACCCTTTTATAAATCATGCGCATCATTTCAACATATCAAACATTCCTTTTTCCTTTCATGCATATCAGTTCATAAATATTTCATGCTTGTTAAAACCATAATCAGTAAAAGAATCATTTAACATTTTCGTCGTAAAAGAGGTTTAGGGAACTCACCTGAAAAGCGAATCTTCTCCTTAGCTTCTTGTCTCGCTACGCTAATACACCTAATAATTAATTCATAGGATAATTAGATGCACTACACTTTCATTCTAATTTCCTCTCTTTATTCGATTCTATCCATTACTACTAGGCCCGCAATACGGTTTAGTTCTTACATTGGTCTGGCCCAAAGTCTCTGAGTTCAATAGTGAACTAGGCCCAACCATAGGAAAGTCCCGGTAGTCCTCAACTCCCGGTACAGGGAACTCCCGGTCTCACTCGACTCCCGGTACGGGGAACTCCCGGTACGGGCGACTCCCGGTACGGGGAACTCCCGGTACGGGCGACTCCCGGTACGGCGAATCAGTGGCAAATCCTTCGCTCGCCAAAACTCGATTTCTTTCGTACCATAAGATTTGTGAAGGTTAATAGCCATAACATTTTCATCCCATACTGATACAAACGACATTCTTAGCCTAATACATTCCTTCGTTTAGCAATCCCAGTACTAATTTAAAAGAAATCCTTCAGGGTGTTCTTAGAACTCACACAGTTACCAAAACAAGAATCACAAATTGAGTCTAACTTGTCTATTGCTATGAATGCATAAGATAACAACGATGAATGAATCTCCTTACCAGATTAATGGCTCTTCACAGCAATTCAACACTGCAACTCCTTCCTTGTCGTTCTCTTTTCTTCCCAGCCGCCAAACAATAAGGAGAATGATCAGTGATAACCCTAGGGATCTGTTCCTATTTAATATTTCCACACTTTGCAAGTTAGTCCCTGGGATACAACTTTCTTTCCATATGACACTAAACTTTCAAGTCTTTCACATTTTGGGTTATTACAACAATATAGTGTATACTTAAAAAATTTGGGCCCCTATTTCCTTTGAGCCCTGGGCGTGCGCCTGACCCGCTCTTCTCCATGGTCGGCCCCGGTGGTCCTTTATCTGAACGGTATGCATTTGTGCATACAAGAAATATATATATTTTTTTGGTTTTTATGTTACAAATTACTTATATGCACAAATGCATATCGTCCAGATAAAGGGCTACCAAGATGTTTTTCAGATTTCCGTTTTTTTGAGATTTTTTCCAGAACTTGACCCTATATAATTTAACCTTATTTTTTATATAAATAAAGAGTATATAATAATACTTATACTTTTTATTTGTTAGATGGAATTGAATCATTAGTTTAATTATAAACTGAAAAACTGAGTTGTTTTATAATTCTTCAAAAATATCAAATACTTTGTTGTTTATTTACTTGATTGATTTTATATAATTGACAATGCTAATAGAGATTTTCAAAAACCTTAATATAACATTTGAAAAAAATTAAAAAGTTGAAATATTACAAAAATTGAAAGATATTCTAGGCATTATAAAAGTACCTTTAATGTTTTATACGTTTTTTTTAAATTAAGATTTTCTGTTATAAAATTGAAAACCTAAATATTTATAACATAATATAGATTACCTAAACAGAGTACAGAAATTTTCTTATTTCTTTGGTTAATTTGGGGAAGCCTATATAAAATATCATTTATCTTCACAAATGTGACAAGTGCTAGGAGTAATGAATCGTATGTAGAAGTATTTATAATATATATATATATATATATATATATATATATATATATATATATATATATATATAGGGTCCTGTTCTTTTGTTAACCGTTTAATTAGTGTTAACCATGTTAACTTTTTTGGACCAATAAGAATCAAGATAGGTTACTGGTTTGGTAGGGGTAGTTTAAGAATTTCAGAATTTTAATTATTTATGGGTTATTTACTTTCTTAATTTCATGCACAATATATTTTTGGTAGTTATTAATGATAATCTTAATCTTCTAAAACCCATTTTCATTTTTGGTAATTATTAATGGTAATCTTAATCATCTAAAACCCATTTTCAAACATAATTTTCATCTTCACGTTCCAGAGATTCTTTTCACGTTTTTTTTTGCATAGATGCACGATTTCAAACTACATATATGCACATCATAAAAATGCATATATGCACATCATAGAATTGCATATATACAAATATTAATACTGCATATATGCATACCTTAGAACTGCATATATTCACATCATAGAATTGAATATATGCACATGAGTTGAATATATGAAGATAAAAAGTGCATATATGCACAACTATAAATCTGTGTAAAGCTGTGTGTAAACCATAAATATATGTAAAATTGCATACATGCACAACCATAAATCCGTGTAAACCATAAATCTATGTAAACTTGCATATATGCACAACCATAAATTTGTTTAAACATGCACATATGCACATAAACAAAATAGCGTGTATCCATAAGAATAATCAAACCAACATGACAAATAATCATATGCACAGTGTATGTGCATATATGCACATCAGTTGCATATATGAAGATCAAAAAAGTGCATATATGCATTTAAAACTGCATATATGCACATCATATAATTGCATATATGCACCTCTTAAAATTGCATATATGCACTTCAAGAACCATCCAACGTCTGTGTACGGATTCGATTCCGCCACATCTTGAGGGCCTTAACCAATACGCCACAACCCTTGTTTCCAATTAATCTCCTTAATTTTGTTTCAGATTGTTGATAAGTATGTGAAAGATGCAAGATCCCTGATTGCTTCTCAACAACAGAACCACATTGCATCTTCTCTTAACCTACTTGATGCTGCGCTTGCTTTATCACCATGGTCGAAAATGGCGCTCCAGTTGAAAGCCACATATCTTCTTCATCTCTGAAGGTTCAAAGAAGTTGCAGATATGCTTCAAGATTACATCCCCAACATCAAAATTTACAAGAACCTCAACCAAACATAACTGAATTTATAAAAAAAGATAAAAATTTACCACCACGTAAGAGCGTTATGTACCAAGAACCTCAACCAAACATATCTCTTGTAATTGGTTTTCTTTCTGCAAATTAAGGTAAATAGATTAGTTTCAAAACAAGTTAAAGAATGATAGTTATTGAACATATTAAAATTATTACCTTGTTTTTCTTTTTAACACCATGAAGATTACGAACCCAATCTCCTCCACAAATCAAAGCTTGTACAGTGTTCGGATTCAAAGAGGCACGATATTTATCAATCACTCGGCCTCCGGCGCTAAAAGTAGCTTCAGATGCCACCGTTGTGATAGGAATAGCTAGAATCTCAATATAAGGACAAGAGGTATAAGATGGATCCCTCACCTCATACATTGAAAATGCATCTTTGAATATGATTGCAGTAGATAACATTTTAAATGTAGAGTTCCATCTAGTCTTGCAATCCAAAATTAGCTTTCTATCGGGCAAATGAAGTTGTTTTGCAACTTGAGAAAATGTCTTTAATCTCGAGTCACTACCTTTTATGAAGTTCACACTAGCACGAATCTTATCTACTATAGCTTTGATTTCTGACAACCCATCTTGCACCATAAGATTCAAAATATGTGCACAACACCTAACATGAAAAAACTTACCCCTACAAGACAATTTCCCAAGTCTAGAAAAATGTTCTCTTAACACTCTTATAGCAGAATCATTTGCTGAAGCATTATCTATAGATATGGTCATAACTTTGCCCTCTATTTCCCATTCCCTTAGACATTTCAATAAAGAATCAGCAATATCAATACCACGTCTAGGTGGAGGAATATGCACAAAACTCAAAACTCTTTTTTGTAACTTCCAATTAGAGTCAACAAAATGGCATGTAATGACCATGTACTCAGTATCTTGGTTTTTAGACTTCCATAAATCTGTGGTCAAACTAACTTTGTTAACCCCTTCTAAAAGACTCTTTAATTTTTTTTTTCTCAAGCTCATAAACAGACATACAATCATTCTTCACAGTATGCCTACTTACTTTTTCGTACTGAGTTACCATACTTTTGAAAATTAAGTTCAGACCTTCTTCTTCAACAATAGTGAAAGGGTGTTCATGCATAAGAACCCAATGAGCAATCAATTCTCTAGTAACAGCGGGATCATATTTACCATTACTAAGAATTGGGAGAAAAGTTTCTTGAAGCTCACCTGTATCGGAGACCGGCTGAAAATTAAGTAGTCGCTGTTTATTCATAGCAATCCTCTTAACTTTGCAGGTTTGCAAATGCCTCTTTAATGTCGTTGTAGTCGTTGTAGAACTAACAGCAAAAAGCTCTTTACAATGTATGCACTGTATTTTTTTTCTGTTGTCTATCGTCACTTCAATCATATCTTTCCAAACTGCAGACTTTTTAACTCTTTTCCTTTTATTGAGCCGATGTTCCTCCTCCGCATTTTGGTTTGGAGTTGAATCAACTTCAACTTCATTTTGGTTAGAAGGTGAATCAACTTCAGCGTGATTGTCTGAAACCATCTGTTTCAATATACAGTTAATGTAACAATGAAACTTTCCCTTTCAACTCCAAAAGACAAAAAAGACAGCCTATTGGAACTTTCCCTTTCAACTCTCCATTTCAATTAATGTAAGTATGTAACAATGAAACAACCAGTGGTGAAAACAATAGACATACTATATATATATATAATTGCTACAAAAAGATGAACGAAGAGTAAGAAAATTACCAGAAAAATCGAAACACTTTTTTCTCATTACTAAAAAAACAAGAAACTTACTTCGATTTTTGATGCCTTTCAATTTTTGACGTTTTCGATTTCTAATGCCATCGATTTCTGATGCCTTCGATTCCTGATGAACAACCAAAGAAACCTTTCGATTCGTGAATCCTGATGAACAACCAAAGAAACCTTTCGATTCCTGATGAACCGATGGAGATGGAGCCTTAGAGGTTTCGAACTTTCGATATTCATTGGCGCCGATTCGAAAATCATTGGTGCTTTGAAAAGAAACCATGGAATACGAATACTCATCGACTCATCCCAATTATCAAATCTGATTTTAATACTTTGTAACTATTGACTTATTGCTCAAGGTTATATACTTTAAATGTCAACTATTGAATAAAACAATTAGTTGGATTAGTGGTAAGAGTTGGATTATATGTACCAAAGATCTCAGGTTCGAATCTTGTTGGTATATATATATATTTTTTCTAATTTTTAACTATAATTTTTAAGAATAATATAACTCAAAAATTATATGTATATTCGGCTCGACTCGACTTGTTCGAGAACTTGGCTCGGCTCGGCTCGACTCGAAAAAGTTAATCGAGTTATCAAACGAGCCGAGTCGAGTGTTGGCTTTATCGAGATCGACTCGTTAACTTAAACGAGCATTATTTTACGTTCGAGATCGGCTCGAGCTCGAAAATTTCGAAGCTCGAGCTCGATATAAACGAGCTCGAGCTCGAGTAGCTCGTTAAAAGCTCGACTCGTTAACACCCCTATATTTTTGTTTCTAAATCAATTAGATATGAGTTATCAGGTCCTTAAATGTATGGATTGGGTTAATTGTTTCCTTATCTGATAGTTATCCAGATTTGTTAAATGACAATAATAACCCTATGCATATATGCTGCAAATGAAATCAGTCGTGTGTTTATTTTAATTATGAATTAAAAAATGTTTTTAATCTTAGCCATTGATTTTGATGATTAATGATCCAGATTAGTTAATACAGTTAACACTAAATGATTGGTTAACAAAAGAAGGACCCTCTCTCTCTCTCTCTATATATATATATATATATATATATATATATATATACCCCTTACAAACCACAGTCTGCACATATGGTTCTGCATATATGCATTGTCCCATATGAATGTATGTCCATTATATGTATATTCTTGCACGTATTAGTCTGCACATATGCAGACTGTGGTTTGTAAGGGGTGCAACAAATGTAAGGTTTGCATTTTACGGAGTCTCTCTCTCTCTCTCTCTCTCTCTATATATATATATATATATATATATATATATATATATATAGGGAAGGGTTCAATAGAGAAGTGTAAATATTTGGAGAAATAAAGAAGTCATCATGGCCCTTGGATTAAATAATCCACGGTCAGGAAATGAAGGTCAAAATGGAATACACCGGATAAATTCGCGTGCACAGTAATTACAATAGGACGCCTAGGGGTATTTTCGTAATATGCACATGTAAATAAAAATAGGCGGCAATTGAATCATAACACTACACAATACTACTCATTACTCTATTTTATCAAAAACCGTAACCTCCAAAACCCTCATTCATCACAAAAACATCAAAAATCCATCTCTGATTCATCGTAAATCTGTAACAAATGGCAAAAACTCGAAAGCATTCTACAAATCCTGAAGATGAACAAGCAAAAAATCAGAGGAACGACGAAAATCCGAATACAGAAGATGAAACGTTGATTACGCTTGTTAGAGACGGTATTTTATACATATTTATTATAAATGTTTGAATGTTCATCGTTATATACAATGAATCTACGTTTAAGAACATGATGAAATGATTTAGAAAAAATTTAGGGTTTAAATAAAGTTCATAAATGTTGTTTTGTTTTTTCATTACAGCGAAGAACACGTCTGCGATTCCAAAAATTAAAATAAAACGAAGCAAAAAAGCCAAAGCAACCACAGGTATATTCGTTCATATATGAATGTTCAATAATAAATAGTTCATATATGAATGTTTGTTGTTTTCTTATGATACTTTTCACCAGATCTAGGGTTTACAGATGAACATTCATATATGAATGTTAAGAAATTTGAAAGTTCATATATGAATGTTCAATAATAAATAGTTCATATATGAATGTTTGTTGTTTTATTATGATACTTTTCACCAGATCTAGGGTTTACAGATGAACATTCATATATGAATGTTAAGAAATTTGAAAGTTCATATATGAATGTTCAATAATAAATAGTTCATATATGAATGTTTGTTGTTTTATTATGATATTTTTCACTAGATCTAGGGTTTACAGATGAACATTCATATATGAATGTTAAGAAATTTGAAAGTTCATATATGAATGTTCAATATTTTTTCGTTTTATAACATACTTTTAAGTAGATCTAGGGTTTTGGATATTCGAAAGTTCATATATAAAAATTAATAATACTCGAAAGTTCCTATATGAATGTTCATATATGAATGTTCATATATGAAAGTTCTTATTTGAACTTTAGAATATATGAACGTTCATATATGAATGTTCATATATGAAACTTCGTATATGAAACTTCGTATATGAATGTTCATATATGAACATTCTTATTTGAACTTTAGAATATATGAACGTTCATATATGAATGTTCATATATGAATGTTCATATATGAATGTTCATATATGAAACTTCGTATATGAATGTTCATATATGAACATTCTTATTTGAACTTTAGAATATATGAACGTTCATATATGAATGTTCATATATGAATGTTCATATATGAAAGTTCATATATGAACGTTCGAAAATCTGAAAATTCGTATATGAAAGTTCATATATGAATGTTCGTATATGAACATTCTTATTTGAACTTTAGAATATATAAACGTTCATATATGAATGTTCATATATGAAAGTTCATATATGAACGTTCGAAAATCTGAAAATTCGTATATGAAAGTTCATATATGAATGTTTATATATTTCGAAACTTCATATATGAACATTCTTATTTGAACTTTAAAATGTATGAACGTTCATATATGAAAGTTCATATATGAACGTTGGAAAATCTGAAAATTCATATACGAACGTTGAATAGTCCAAATTTCATATATGAATGTTTTTTATTGATTTGTTGTTTATAGTACCTGAAGATCAACCAACAACAACAGCAGAAGTGGAAAAGACAACTGAATTGAAAGACCCAGAAGAAGGTAAAAATATATATCTTAGTAATTTAAAATTTTCATAGATTCATTATATATAAAAACATTTGTAATGCAGGAAAGAAGATGACAAAGAGCAGGATAAGGCTACTGAAAACGAATCAAGAGCAAACAAAACAAATAGTTTCATGTATGTAATCTATAATAAATAATGATAAAAATTTATATTATCATGATGTTTGATTAATTATATTGACAAATGTCTATAAACAGATACAGGGACTGGGTCAAATAAAGAAAAAAGAAAAGTGACGAAGCTAATAGATTCTGATGATGATTTTGAAAACCCTGTACAAAAGATAACAAAGAGACAAAAGAAGGGAAAAGAGCAAGAAAAACCAAATTTCCCGGTCATCAAAGTTAGAACATCACCAAAACCACTGTATGAAGCAATTCAAGCATTGAGCAAACAACAGAGAGAAAGCGTAAAAACAATGGGTTTTGGAGCTCTGTTGGACATGAAGATGGATGGGATCCCTTCAAAGCTAGCATTTTTTGTCGTTGACTGCTTGAACTGTGATTCGATGGAGATGGTTATTGGAGAAAACAGGCTGCCAATAACTGAAGAATCAATCGAACATATGCTTGGTGTTCCTGCAAAAGGAAAAAGAATATTTGAAGAAAAGTTTGTTAAAGATGACAATGAATTGTTGGTGAACTGGAGATCACAATTTTCAAACAAAGTAGTCCGACCAACAAATGTCAAGCAAAAGATCATTGATAGCAAAGAAGCAGATTTCAACTTCAAGTTGAACTTTATCACTCTTTTCTGCAATACAATGGCTGAAGGACTAAAAAGTGGGACCCTCAATATGACTGTCATAAATTACATACAACCAGAGACAGATATATCAAAGATAAACTGGTGTTCATACATTCTTGAATGTTTGAAAGACAGCAAAAAGAGTTGGGTGAGAGACTCTGACATGAGTTTCTATGTTGGATCTATCACATACTTGCTCGTAAGTATACTATAACATTCATAAATTTAAAATATATCTTACAACAAAGTAATAATTGATTCTTATTTGCAGCTATTGTATGTTGATAACTTTGAATGTGAGGGTGTGTCTGTTCAACGACATAGACCATTGATCAAGATGTGGACTGCAAAGAGATTGAGAAGAAGAGAGGGGTATGAAATTGATCAAGGTGCATTTGGTAAAGGAAAGATGATTGTCGAAAAAGAACCTACTGAAGAAGAAAAACAAAATGTAAGTATAATATAACATTAATATTCATATTTCAATATGAATATTCATATATGAATTCATATATTATAAACTATACATATGAAAGTTAATATATGAAAGTTTCTTATATGAACTTTCATATATGAAAGTACACATATGAAAGTTCATATATGAATTCATACATGAATTCATATATTATAAACTATACATATGAAAGTTCATATATGAACTCGTATATGAAAGTTCATATATGAACTCATATATCAAAGTTGATATATGAAAGTTCATATATGAATTCGTATATGAAAGTTCATATATGAACTTTGATATATAAAGTTCATATATGAATTCTTATATATGAATTCATATATATAAATTCATATATGAAAGTTCATATGTGAATTCCTATATATGAATATTGTATACTTCATATATTAATTTTTATATATGAATTCATATTTGAATCTTATATACTTCATATATGAATACTTAATACTTTATACTTCATATATAACTCTTAATTTTTACACAAATTGTAGGTTGTTCAGAGTATGATAAGAGACAAAATGAATTGTTTGATGTGTGACTCAATGATCCTAGATCAGGCTTTTGAAGAATCTTTTATCAATTTTCCTGGTAATGAAGTAATTAAAAAATACAAAGAAGAGTATGATGAGTTCATGAACAGAGGAACAAAGAAGAAGAATTTGGAAAGTGAGATACTAGTTCGAGTTGAAGAAGAAGATTTCCTGATTAAAGAGAATCTAAACATGATTACGGGTATAAATGATGAATTGTTCATGACACCTGTTACAAAAACAACCAGGATGATGACGGATACAGATGAATTTTGGGAAGACCCACAAACTCATGGGGAAGTTGAAGTTGTGATGAAAAGTTATGAAGCATCAAAAGAACAGAAAGAGAAGGAGAAAGAGGAAAAAGAGAAGGAGAAAGAGGAAAAAGAGGAGAAGAAAAAGAATGATGAAAAAGAGAAAGAGATCGAGAATAAAGAGACTGAGATGGAGAGACATGAGAAGGAGAGTGAAACTGATATGCAACATGAAGTTACAACAGAAAACACTTTGGATGTTGTGAAAAAAATTGCAGCTTCATATGTGAATGATGCACCTAGTTACCGTTTGGGTTTAGGGTTCTCATCACAAGAGGAAGAAGAGAAGGCTGAGAAAGAAAAGGCTGAGAATAAAAAGAAAGAGGAAGAAAAGAGTAAGAAAAGAATGAGAGAAGAGGAAACAAAGGCAGAGAAAGAAGTGAGAGAAGAGGAAGAAAAGACAGATGAAGAAAAGACAGAGGATAAAATGATAGAAGACGAAGAAAAGGAAGAGGAAGAAGAAAAGAAGGAAGGCAAGAGAGAAATCAAACTACCAGAAAGCATGAGATCACCTTATGTTAACAGACCTGTTTTGATATCAAAAATATTGTCAACGACTGAAACAAAGCTTGGTAGATGGCTGTTTGCACTGACTGGAGAGTGGAGGTAAGTGACACCTTTAATATTATATATGTTATTTTAAAAACTTAATGATGTGCATATATGATAAATTTTATTTCATTTAATTGTCTTATAGTGAGATGATATATGAAACAAGCAATGGGGAAAATATGATAAAGGTTGCAGCAGAAAGTTTAATGCCAAACACCTATGTAGTGGCCAATGTCGTTGATACATGGGCTGCTCTATTGAACGCAGAAGAAGCATTAAGAAGCCGACAATCCCCACATAGACTTTTTTTTAACACAGCCATAATGGTATGTCAATAGTTATATATATTTTTAGCCTAGTTCATATATGAATCACTTTTACATGTGTTTGTTTTCATATATGAATGATTGTCACTTATGAACTTTATTTACAAAAATCTGTTTTCATTCATATTTGAATGATTAGAACCATTGAGTTCATATATAAAAATGAATTGAATATGAACCTTAGCATTTGGGTTCATATATGAATCTTCATGTTTATATATGAATATGAACTGTTCTGAAAATCAAAAATTTACATTTAATTACTTTGTTTACCTAGCCGGATGGGGTGCTGAAGAAAAAGAACACAGCAGAAGAAAGTTTCCAAATCTTCAAATCGAATATTAGAGATGCATTAAAGAATAAAGAAGATTTGGCAAATTTGCGGGAATATGATCTGGTACGTATCTAAATTATATACAAAACATACAAATTTGACTGAACTTTTAAATATTCTAATAATATATAATGAAAACAGGTGTTCTTTCCAGTTATACAATCAAACCACTACTTCTTGTTTGTATACAACATCAAGCACCCAAAAATCTACATTATAGACAACATGTCAACAAATGTACCAATTGAAAACAAATATGGAGACGTTCCATCCATTCTGGTAAAGTTACTAATGTTTAAATTTTTGTAAGTTCATAAATGAATATATTATCAACTTTACTTATGATAATAAAAATATTATGCAGCAAGGATTATTTGTTGAATACTTGAGGTCTGTTAAGCATCCCAGAGCAGAAGCAATAGCACCACTTCAACCAGAGAGATATATAATGAAATGGTGCTCTGAAAAAAACAAAATTGACTGTGGGATATTCATCATGAGGCATATGGAGACATACATTGGGCAAGAGATCCAAAAGTGGGATTGTGGATTTCAAACAAAGGTAAACACTCAGAAACAACAAATTTATCGCTTACGATACAAGTATGCGACAAAATTGTTACTTTCAGAGAAGAATCTGCATAGAGAGAAAGTTATAGCAGAAACAAATCAGTTTGATTCATACAATGAAGTAAAGAAGAAATACTTGGAATCACTGGCAAAGACACTGAAGAACCAGAGACAGGATATGTTGTAAATGATTGGTTGGGTTTGATGGTTTGATACATTTGGCAGCATACATTTGGTGGTTGGTTTTGATGGTTCTATGGTTTAAAAAACAATACTTTTTTGTGCAATTATGGTTGTTTGTTTGTGTATGGTGGTTGAAGGATTGCTAGAATGATAGCATGAAGATACAATTATAGTTGTTTTGGTTCTGATATTTTTAAACAATGGTACATATATGTTGAATGGTTGTAATTTTGGTAGTAATATATAGTTTATAAAATAATATTTTTGATCTGTTTTGGTCTATTTATTGGTTGTTTATATATTAATGTGAACCTTATTGTTCATATATGAACCTTAGTGTTCATATATGAACCTTAGTGTTCATATAAGTTTATATAACTTCATATATGAACTCTTGAGTTCATATATCAGAAAATATTCATATATGAACCTTTGAGTTCATATTTGAACATTGAAGTTCATATATGAACTTTTTTATGTTTATATATGAATGTGATCCTTCAAGTTCACATTTAAATCTTCGTCTTCATATATGAATGTTAACATGCGAAAGTTCATATACGAATGTTCATATATGAAAGTTCATATATGAAAGTTCATATATGAACGTTCATATATGAATCTTTATATAGTCGAATATTCATATATGAATGTTCATATATGAATGTTCACATATTAGAAAGTGCAAATATGAAAGTTCAAATATGAATGTTAATATATTTCGAAACTTCATATATGAATGCTCATATATTAGAAAGTTCATATATGAATGTTCAAATATCAATGTTCAAATATCAATGTTCAGGTATTCGAAAGTGCAAATATGAAAGTTCATATATGAATGTTTATATATTTCGAACATTCATATATGAACCTTTAACTTCATATATAAACATGAAAAAAAAACAACTACAAAATAAACTTGTATTATTCATTAAAAAATCAATCAACATTTATTATTTAGATTGTAGACTTAAAAAGTAACCTAGACTATGTATCTAATCATTAACATTCTTCAATGGGCAATTTCGAGAATCATGATTACCCAACTCTTGACAATTTCTACACAATCGCTTAGCCTTTTGACTCTTTATTGCAGCTTTCTCACCTGCACCGATCAAACGTTTTCCTGTTCCACATCCTTTGTTGCGGATGCCTGATGGTGCCTGGATATCTATTTTTTCTGGTTTATTAACACCAATAAGATTTCTTATTGTCTCTTTCTTCTTTTCCAATTTGCTTTGGTAAGGAATATTAGCATCTATCTCAGCTTTCAAACAATGAATCTTCTCTGCAAACTCTTTAAGCTTCTTTTTATCACTTTTAAGACTCATCAAAATATAATCCAAAGATGCTTGTGCATCATAGCAAATTCTTGCCATTTCACCATTTGGATCGCCTTGTCTCCACGAAATGTGTCTAAGATTGAAACATATCAAGTCTCTTCTCCATCGTCGACATATATACTTCTCTGGTATTTGATTGAAGTTCTCATTCATTAACACTTTGAAAACATGACGACATAAAAATCCATGTTGACCAAAATGATTGCATTCACATTCAAATGTTGAATCCAGTTGATTCCACACAACCTACAAGACACATGAACATGAAAAACGTAAGTTGTGCTAATAAATAATAATAAATATGCATATATTATTAATTCTTTTTACCTTGAACAACTTCTTCCTTTTACAATCTTTCTCATTTTGCAAAATTGTATAAAGTTGGCATCCATCCTTTTCAACAACATTTTGTTGAACACACGACCATGCTCCTTTATTAATTTCCTTTTGAACTTCCAAAAACATAGCCCGTGTGTAAACTTCATTTGCATGTTTCTCAATTGCTTTCGGAGTGCACATATGGGGGACAGTTGTCTTTGTCGCATGATCAAGCTTACGTTGAGAATTTCTTTGCTTACGCATTGCATTTTCAAATGCAAGCATGAATGTGACAAAGTTATTACCATGGTGAGCAAATTTGTTGAAGAATGAATTTATGCTCTCGGACCTTGATGTAGTTTTCATCAATGAACAAAAAGGAATAGACTTGAAATAAGCAGGAATCCATTGTTGACGAATACGAAACATGTGTGAAAGCCATTTGCTTTTCTGAAGTTTGAACTCACTAATCAAATCCAACCACATAGTTTCAAATTCTTCAGGCTCCAATTGAACATTCCAAACAAGTTTATTAAAGCGTTTGTTAAAATCTGTCTCCCTATATATCTCTGTGCTAACCTACAAAAAAAAAATACTCTAAATAATGATTGATATAATTCATATATGAACCTTGGTATTCATGTATGAATATGTAATTAGTATGAACATTTTTCTTCAAATATGAACCTTCAAGTTCATATATAAACTTTTGTTTTCATATTTAAAAATGTATTTAGTATGAACCTTACATTCATATATGAACATTCATGTTCATATATGAACATATATTTAGTATGAACCTTACATTCATATATGAACATTCGTATTAATATATGAACATGTATTTACTATGAACCTTTGTCTTCATATATGAACGTTCAAGTTCATATTTGAAAATGTATTTATGATGAACTATGGGATCACATTAAAATTTTAATAACTTATTAATAATTCATATATGAACAGATACTAACCTTGTTTGGAACTTTGGCCATGATATGCCACATACATAATCTGTGACGTGATTCGGTAAAAACCAATGGAATAGCTTGTTTCATTGCCAAACACTGATCTGTTAGAACCAAACTAGGCTGCTTCCCACAATGTGTTTTCAAAAACGCCTCAAGAAGCCACTTAAAATTATCAAGAGTTTCACCCGACAACAAAGCTGCACCAACAGTAATAGATTTTTTATGATTATTAATAGCAGTAAATGGAACAAAAACCATTCTATACTGGTTTGTGCGGAACGTAGCATCAAATGAAATAACATCTCCAAATTCTTGGTAATTCAGCTTAGCAATTTCATCAGCCCAAAAAATACCACATAATTGTTTATCCTGCCGATTATATTCAAAAGAAAATCCTGAATCATCCTTTGATCTATCTTCCAACATAGAAAGAACCATTTCACCATCACCAGAACCAACAAATGCATTCAAATCCCTCCTAAAGTTCTTATAATCATCAACAGTGCAACCAGAAACATCAAAACCCCCTTTCAAAGACATATGCAACGTATGCGCCTTCGTTGCTCCAATATTACAACTAGCAGCATTGTGAATAAACACTTGATCGTTTAAAGACAGCTGCCTTCGTTTTCTAGACATACTCATTTCATTTTCATCAAGAAGCATATGATTATGCTTCTCTTCAAAATAATAAAGTTCATACAATGATTTTGAAGGTACAAAACGTAACTTAATGCATGCTCTACAACCTGTCTTCTTCGTATTTGAATTACGGTGATTTTTACCTTCAATACTATCATGAACCGTATTAAAACTCCTTTTTGGTGGATCCCCTTCCTTACTACAAACAACATACTTTATCTTGACAACACCATGATTACCATTAACAGTTGTTGAAAGTCTAACATCAAAACCGCCTTTCTGAGCATACCGTTCATACATTGAAATTCCCTGCTGAACAGACTGAAAAAAGATACCTACTCTTGGCTTCAAATCCAGATGCACATTCGGTATCCAAAACTTCGAACCAGACGGTGAAAAAACTAATTGATGAACAGAATTTGTGGATGACAAACAATGATTTGAACCTACACATAATATAAACGTTTTATAGCAATTCTAATAATTCATATATGAATGTTTTAGACTATAAACATTTTTAAATCAATTAAACAAATGTTCATATATGAATGTATTATAACAATTCAAACAATTCATATATGAATGCTTTATACTATAAATTTTTTAAAAGCAACTCAGAACTAAACAAATGTTCATATATGAATCAATTTAATTATTTACAACTAACTAATTAATGAACTAAGAAACAAAATAATTCATATATGAACGTTCAAATAAATTCATATATGAATGTTTTATAATAACACAAATTCAAAAATCAAATCAAACTAAATTCATCAAGTTCATATATCAATCTATAATATTTCTAACAGACATAAAACAAATCTTCATATTCAATTTAAAACTCAAAAAGTTGTAAAAAACTAAAATTGTTCGAATTTCAATTTGAAGGATTAATTATTTACAATTCATCTTCATCAAATCACATATACATAAAAAAAAAACAGTAAAAAAGCACAAAATTAAAATACAATACCTTCATCTTCATCAAACAGATCTTCTTCGTTCGATAACTGATCAACTTCTTGATCAGGAACAGTTATTGAATCAGACATGATATTACGATTGAAACCTAACTTTTCAAAACCTAAATTTTGCGATAGAAGAAGAAAACGAGAGCAAATCAAGAGACTGGAATCGATAAAATTGAAATAGATTGATTGACGATACGAAATCAAACGAGAACTAATAAGGATACGATCGAATTTGATTAAGGAAAGAATCTGTTTTATTTGAATTTGATTCTAAAACGTATGACAGTAATTACCAAATTACCCTTGCGTGATAAAAATCAGCTAATATAATCTAAGGGACATGATCACTTCTTTATTTCTCTAAATATATGCACTTCTCTATTGAACCTATGGCTATATATATATATATATATATATATATATATATATATATATATATATATATATATATGGAGCATCTTTTGCAACCCAAATTTAATATGAAACCGATGCAACTTAATCTAGACCATTCATTATTATAATCAACGGTTGATATGAATAGGATTAAAATTTGAATTTGAAATAAAAGAAAGGGTAATATTGGAAGAAACTTTAGGATATTTTAAATTTTAAATTTTATTAATAATTAGATATTATCTATTTTAGATTGTTTTCTAAATTTAGTGAACTCTATGAGTTTACACAAATTAAACATGTATCCCTCTCTTGTTGTCAATATATGTTAACATGTTTCATAAAAGTATTAATCTTCTTATCAGTGTGAAATTACCAAACTCATTTCAAATTTATATACGACTTTCCTTCATCATTTCTTGTAGTCCATTTCATTCTCCAATCTAGCATTCCCTCATCATTGTGGAATGACTAAAATAACACCACAATGCAAGACTTAAGAATAAAAAATCTTACAACGTCACTTCAAAAACCCTTGGTTATTTCTTTTATACATATAAATAAAGAAAGATAGAAAATGTAAATATTTTATATATATATATATATATATATTATATAAATATTTATGTTATCTTTTGTAAAATACCTATTGAGGTATTAGTCAAAAGAAATTTCACAATGGTACCTCAAATTATTTTGGTTATTTCTTATATACATAGATAGATTGTTTTATTCAATATTTGAAAATTCTAAGATTTTATGACTTTTGGGTCGGCCCTTATTGATTGTTTAATTGTGTTTGTAAAACAAAATTAGTTTTAACAATCATTAATATAAAAATTCTAAAAATAAAGATATAAAGATTTAAGGATATGAAATGTTTAACTATTACATTAAATGTTTTGTCATGTAAATAAAAAATAATTATTTAACCCAAAAATGGATCAAATTTTGTATGAAACTTCAAGCCACATCTTATCCTTTATATAGCTACTCAGACTTCCAACTTTTCACCTTTGTCACCAATATGAGACAATTAAGAATCAACCACAATTCACCATTTGATGAGTACTTGATTCTCATGATGGCACCTCATTACTCTTGAGTTTTCCTTTTATATATATATAAAGATAAAAATAAAGATATAAAGATTTAAAGATATGAAATGTTTAACTATTACATAAAATGTTTTGTCATGTAAATAAAAATATCTATTTAACCCAAAATGGATCAAATTTTGTATGAAGCTTCAAGCCATATCCTATCCTTTATATAGCCACTCACACTTCCAACTTTTCACTTTTGTCACCAATGTGGGACAATGAAGAATCAACCCCAATTCACCATTTGATGAATACTTGATTCTCATGATGCCACCTCATCAACCATGGATTCTCCTTTTATATATATAAAGATAAAGATAAAGATAAAATGTTTTGTCATGTAAATACAAATATCTATTTAACCCAAAAATGGATCAAATTTTGTATAAAGCCTCAAGCCACATCCTATCCTTTATATAGCCACTCACACTTTCAACTTTTCACTTTTGTCACCAACGTGGAACAATAAAGAATCAACCACAATTCACCATTTGATGAATACTTGATTCTCATGATGCCACCTCATCAACCATGGATTCCTCTTTTATATATATAAAGATTTATTATGACCGATTTAAGTTTACATGCTATTTCTTTAGGACTACTCATTGTATTTATTAAATAATGTTAATTTAGTTTAATTACGGTTTTATTTTGAATTAATTATCTATAAACAAAAAAAAACATTTGCATGTTTATCTTCGAGTATAATTTCTTTTTTATATTTCAAATATTTATCTTAATTCAAAATAGTTATAATTAAGTTCAAATGCTTATCAAATTAGATTACAATAAAGTTAAAATGAGTTTAGACGAAATATTATAAATTGTGAAAATTAAACAATTCATATTCATATGTTTTGTTTGGATTTTGGTTTAGTAACGTGGATCCTTTAATTAACTTGACCATGATTTAGGTCAACATTTGCTCTTCTTTTTAGTTAAAAATAATTATAATAGCTATTTGCTTACAATTATATTCTTGAATGATAAATATGATATAAATAAAGATATTCATGTCAATTAAAATTTTGATTATAATCTCTTCTTTATCTGCAAATGTATGGTATCTGCCAACAACAACTTCATGTATATATTAATTTTATTAAAACATGCGTAATTATTTGATTTAACTATTAAAATTAGACTAATTTATTTAATCATATTGGATTTTATTTAAACTGTTTGTTGTTTTACTCGATTATTTGAGTATTCAATTATTTTATTTAAATATTTATTTAATTGTGAGTTCCTACTCATAATTTTCAACTTTACAATTATTTTTTGGAAGTTACAATTCCAACCCCCATATATTTTGGTATTTTACCAAAAGCTCCAAAAATAACATGAAAATGTTAAAATATTAAAATATTAATCAAATGTTTATCTTGATCATGAGTTCCTACTCATTAATTCCAATCTTCTAAATAACTTTTGGATGTTGCACTTCCACCCCCCCTAATATTTGGTATTTTATCAAAAGATCCATAAATACCATTAAGTTGTTAAGAGTTTGAATTTGACTTTATGTCAAAACTAATATTGATTTGTCTAATGGCAAAATCTCTAAAAATACTATTAAGATATTAAAACTTTAAAATTGGCTTCATATGCCAAACTCATATTCATTTTGGCCTCTTGCCAAAAGTTCTATAATTAACAATGTTATATTCAAATTAATTAAATCGCAATATATCGATTTGGATTTTGTCAAACGGGCGTAAATGGCCCTAAAGTTTGTAGGGACTTAAGAAATCCACGTGATTCTCCTACTATCTGGAGATCCAATAGATTGAGTGATTTTTATTCGCAAATTGAAATATTGATGAAGTATTATCAATAAAATGTACGAATACAAAAATCCAATATTATTATGATAATGAAATTTCATGCATAACATAATAAGTATAAACCATAATTCACTATTTTAGAAAATAATATGTTCTCCATTTTCTATGATATCTTTAAATCAAAAGTACTTGATTACCATAAGATAGGTTCGGAAAAACACAAGAAAATACGCAAAAGTCATCGAACCATTTTGACCCTAAAGAAAAAAACACTAGATGTTAAGATACAATTAAATACTTTAAAATTTTGAGACGATACATCAGTCACAACCTTCAGAGAAAATAACTAGAAACCCCCAAGAACCGTGGGTAGTTGATATCCCTCAATTTTTAGAGTTATTTGTCATCAACTTTAAACCCAATTTAACCTTTTTCGTACCCATTTGAGCCTTTCTACTTCTCTTGGTCTAAGTTGTTCCAAAATGTTGAAAATAACCAAAAAGACCAAAATGTTGCGTTTGGTGTACCATTGTGGCCACAACGTCAGTACTGTGGCGAGTGCTGTGTAAATCCGATTTCCTGCAGATTTGGAGAGCATTTTTGTGCAAAGTGCAGACCTGCATGATGGGGTCAATGCTGAGTTTTAACCAAGTTTGAAGACATAATATGGACAAGGGAGATGGTGCCAAAAGGTGGGAAGAAGACAACCATGAGAAGTCACTTTCTCCTCTCAAGTCCCTTTCAACCTTTTCTCCTCTCCTCCACTATATAAAGGAAGCTTGGCTTGACATTTGAATAACATCTTATCATCCAAAGCTCTCAAAAACTCAGTGGAAAAATAGTTGTAGCATTTACATTTCAGTATTTTAGTTTTTGTAATTTGCTTTTCAAGTATTTACTTTCTGTTACCCACTGTGGAACACTTGTGGCCACAGTGGTACGTTATCGTTTACGTTTAATGCAATTCCAGTTTACTTATTTCTTCTACTATATTATGTTTTCTGTTCTTATGAGTAGTTAAACCCCCCTTTGGGTGCGGGTGTAAGCCAAACCCGAGAGGGTAAAAATGTAACACTTGGGTGTTACTACATTTAGTTATTTTTTCGGTTTAGTCATTCGAGTCGGAACATAAAGCAACGCGGACAAGCTGATCACGTGTACGTGTTAATATTAGATCTTAGACCTCGAGAGGGGCGGATCCGAAATACGGCTTGAATGATGCAAGGAGGTTTGAGAAAATCTTCAATAATCACATAGAGATATGGGTTGTTGCATAACCGAGCTAAGGTCAAAACGCCGGTCGAATAGGTGTGACATAGAGATATGCGCATCTCTTTATATCCGACAAGACTAAGATTTTCGAGATCTACTTAGTAAGGTTGGTAAACCGAAAGATAGCTTATGTAGAAACTTTATAATAAAATCGTTATTACAACCTTTACGACGTAGCTTCGAGAAGAGGAAATCGTGTGGGACAAATTGTGACCGATTTTATTAACCATTTAAGTTATTAAATAAATACTCTCGAGGGGAAAACTTACACCCGTACCCGCTTTTTAATTAATCGTGTTAATTTTATAATTAATTATTTGCTCAAAACCAACTCCAAACAAATTATTAAAAACCTCAACTTTGCACCGGAAGTTCGTAGAAATCTCCGATTCTTGGTAGTCCAATCCCTGTGGATACGAGATTGGGTTCTTACCATTATATTACTTGTGAGCGAACGCAATACGTGGTGTATACTTGCGCCATTATTGTGCACATTTTACGTGTGGATATTTTGCTATCAAGTTTTTGGCGCCGTTGCCGGGGATTGGCACGATTTTTATCCCAAGATATTGATTTCTACTCGAGCCCGAGTCGCGAGTTTCTTTTTGTACTTCTCCGTGTTGTATGCCACGGCTACAACACGGTGAACTTTTGCCTCTAGATCCCGAAATCGAAAGAACCGTTAGGAGACGTCGAAGGGGTAGAAGAGGACGAGGTAATCGACAACCTCCGGTAAACAACACTATGGGTGACGTTAACCCACCACCGCCACCGGTGCAAACCACGGTTGGCATTGCCGATGACAAAGATAGAAAAATACGGGACTACGCTACCCCCGAATTTGCTCAATTAAATTCGGGAATTTTAGTACCCGAAATCGAGGCCTTGAATTTTGAACCTAAACCGTTAATGATTTCCATGATCCACACGATGGGTCAATATGGAGGTCTACCATCGGAGGATCCACACTTACATTTAAAATCTTATTTAGAAATTGTGGATGCCTTTAAAATTCAAGGTGTTGATAAAAATGCCTTAAGGCTTATGCTCTTCACTTTTTCACTAAGGGATAGAGCTAAAGCTTGGCTAAATTCTCAACCGCCCCATTCCATAGCAACATAGACCGAATTGGCGGAAAAATTTCTGAAAAATACTTTCCTCCAACGAGGAACGTTAAGCTTAGAAATGAAATTTTGTCGTTTCGCCAAGGGGACGACGAGGCAGTATCGGATGCTTGGGAGAGATTCAAGGACCTTCTTAGGAAGTGCCCCCACCATGGAATCCCTTGTTGCATCAAATTGGAAACCTTTTATAATGGGCTTGCAAATTCTGCAAAAATTGTTCTTGATGCGACGGCCGGAGGAGCATTTACAGGTAAGACTTATAACGAAGGTTTTGACATTCTTGAAAAGATTGCAAATAATAACACCGAATGGTCAAACCCACGTGCAACTACATCTCCCACCAATAGTACACCGGGAGTGCATGAGATAGATGCCATCACCGCTTTAAATGCTCAAATTGTTGCTTTAACAAACTTGGTAAAAAATAATTTGAACTTAGGAGATAAAAACCAAGTACATGCCATAAACGCTAATGTGATGAACGAAATTTGTGCATTTTGTAGTGAAAATCATGCGTATGAAAAGTGTCCAGGAAACCCTGCCGCCGTTAATTTTGTGGCTAACAACTCGCGAAATAGTCCATATTCGCAAACGTACAACCCGAATTGGCGAAACCACCCCAATTTTTCTTGGGCTGGAAATCAGGGACTACAACCCCCAGGGGTGAATTCTGGACAGAACAGGCCGCAAAATCCCCCGGGATTTCACCACAGTGGGCAGTCCCCACACCCTCACCACAATAGACAAGCTTCGCATCACAACGGGCAAAACTCTAAGCAACAAGGACCGACTGACATTGGATCTTTGGAATCAATGCTTAAGGGTTTCATTAACCAGACCAATGCTACATTACGAGGTTTTGAAACCCAACTCGGTCAATTTGCCAACGATCTTAGGGAACGACCGCATGGTACCTTACCAAGTGACACCGAAACCCCTAAGCCAAACGGTAGAGAGCACGTCAAGGCCGTCACCTTAAGAAGTAGCAAGGATCTTGTGGACATCCCCGTTTTGCAAGAGGAAGAAGAAGTAACCCACGATTTTGACCGATGCCATTTTCCCGGGTTATTTCCTTCAACCTCCAAAGAGCCACAAACTCACTCTACCCCTGTTGTGAGTGAGCCTGCTACTCCAGAGTCCCCAACTCCTAACGACACGACCATAACCATTAACCACAGTGGTGACATTGTGGCCACTTCCCGAGGCAGAAACTCAACGACCAAGAAAGCTGTAGAGCCTGGCCTTAGGGACCTCCCATTTCCTGGTAGGATGAAGCAAAAGAATGTGGATGTTCAGTTTAAGAAGTTTTTGGACATCTTTAAACAACTCCACATAAACATACCTTTGGTAGAAGCTCTCGAGCAAATGCCAAACTATGTTAAATTTCTTAAGGACATCCTAAGCAAGAAAAGACGCCTAAGTGAGTTTGAAACGGTAGCTTTGACCAAAGAGTGTAGTGCCCTCCTCACATGTAAGATCCTGCCTAAACTCAAGGACCTGGGAAGTTTCACCATCCCGTGTTCTATTGGAGGCCAAGAAGTAGGACATGCCTTATGTGACCTAGGAGCTAGCATTAATCTTATGCCGTTGTCCATTTTCAACAAGCTAAGAATAGGAGAAGTCCGCCCTACCACCGTAACGTTGCAATTAGCGGATAGGTCCATCGCTTACCCGAAAGGTAAGATTGAAGACATTTTGGTCAAGGTTGACAAATTTATTTTTCCAGCTGATTTTCTGATCTTAGACTATGAAGCCGACAGAAACGTTCCCATAATTTTGGGACGACCCTTTCTTGCCACGGGAAGAACCTTAATCGATGTCCAAAAGGGAGAGCTCACTATGAGGGTTAACGACCAGCAAGTGACCTTCAATGTTTTTAAATCCCTGAGGTTTCATGGAGAGATAGAGGACTGTTCGGCCATTAGTGAAGATTTAAGTTTGATTCTGGACCAGTGTGGCCACACCCTCTCCACTGTGGTGGCAGAGGACGACCTGGACGTTAGCGACGAAATTTTAGAGGACTTAGCAGCCTTTGAGCAGTTGGATTTTAAGGATAAAACAGCCCAATTGCCGTCCATAATCCCACCGCCCGATTTGGAGTTAAAACCATTACCTAGTCACCTTAAGTATGCTTATCTTTTGGAAGACGGCAAGCTCCCCGTGATCATTTCATCTAAGTTAAATCATGAACAAGAGGAGAAGTTGTTAGAGCTTTTGAAGAAGCATAAGAAAGCACTAGGTTGGACCATAGCCGACATTAAGGGAATAAGTCCTTCGCTTTGCCAACATAAGATTATTTTGGAAAATAATAGTATTGGCAAAGTGCAATCGCAAAGGAGACTTAATCCCATTATGAAGGAAGTGGTTAAGAAAGAGATTTTGAAGTGGCTAGATGCGGGTATAATATATCCGATATCTAGTAGTAGTTGGGTGAGCCTGGTCCAATGTGTTCCAAAAAAAGGTGGCACCACGGTGATCACCAATGAGAAAAACGAGCTCATCCCAACGAGGACCGTGACCGGTTGGCGTATTTGTATGGATTATAGGCAATTAAATTTAGCGACGAAAAAAGATCATTTTCCATTACCATTTATAGACCAAATGCTTGATAGGTTAGCGGGAAAAGAATTTTTTTGCTTCCTAGATGGGTATTCGGGGTATAATCAAATTCATATTGCACCCGAGGATCAAGAGAAAACCACTTTCACTTGTCCATACGGTACATTTGCATTTCGACGAATGCCCTTTGGTCTATGTAATGCACCCGCCACCTTCCAACGGTGTATGATGTCTATATTTTCGGATATGATTGAAGACACCATGGAAGTGTTTATGGATGATTTTTCCGTCATTGGTACATCGTTTGATAATTGCCTTGATAATCTTAAAAAGAGTTTGGAACGTTGTGAGAAACATGACTTGATTTTAAATTGGGAAAAATGTCATTTTATGGTTCAAGAAGGGATAGTTTTGGGACATTTGGTTTCCTCACGAGGTTTAGAAGTGGATAAAGCCAAATTAGAATTTATAATGCAATTGCCCGAGCCCACCTCGGTCAAGGGTATTAGAAGCTTCTTGGGTCATGCCGACTTTTATCGAAGGTTTATAAAAGATTTTTCCAAAATTGCAAAACCTTTGTGCAATTTGCTGCATAATGACCAAAGTTTTGACTTTAACCAAGAATGTAAAGACGCTTTTTCAAAAATCAAAACCGCACTTGTTTCGGCTCCAATTGTAATAGCCCCGGACTGGTCGTTGCCTTTTGAGGTAATGTGTGACGCTAGCGATTGGGCCGTAGGTGCCGTTCTCGGACAAAAGCGACAAAAAATGTTTCATCCGATATACTACGCAAGTAAAACTTTAATTGATGCGCAAATAAATTATACAACCACTGAAAAAGAATTACTTGCCGTAGTTTTCGCTTTTGACCGTTTTCGGTCCTACCTAATTGGCACAAAAGTTATTGTTCACACCGACCACTCCGCAATTAAATATCTCCTCACCAAAGCGGATGCCAAGCCTCGGCTTATTCGATGGGTCCTACTCCTCCAAGAGTTTGATATTGAGATTGTGGACCGAAATGGAGTCGAAAATCAAGTGGCGGATCACCTCTCTCGTTTAGAGGGTGTGATCTCAAGTGGGGGAAACCATGTGATTAAATAATTTTTTCCCGATGAGCAAATCTTGGCAATTCAACACTTTCATGAAGAAAAATGTCCATGGTATGTGGACATAGCCAACTACCTTGCTAGTGGGCTACGACCGTACAACCTTAGCTCGCAACAATTCAAAAAAATTCTTCATGAAAGTAGAAAATACCTTTGGGACGATCCTCACCTTTTTAAGTTGGGTGCCGATCAAATTTTAAGGCGTTGTGTCTCCGAATCAGAAATGCCGCACATTTTGCAAGAATGCCATGTGTCGCCCTACGGAGGTCACTTTGGTGGCCAACGCACGGCGGCAAAAATTTTACAAAGCGGATTTTATTGGCCATCGGTTTTTAAAGATTCATTCGAGTTTGTGAAGAAATGTGATCGTTGTCAACGCACCGGAAACGTGTCTCAACGTAATGAAATGCCTCTCAATAATATTTTAGAAGTGGAACTCTTTGACGTTTGGGGCATTGATTTTATGGGACCGTTTCCGATGTCAATATATATTGGTTGCGGTCGATTATGTTTCCAAATGGATTGAGGCACTTGCTTGTCCTCACAATGATGCTAAAACGGTGATAAATTTCTTACAAAAAAATATTTTCGCCCGTTTTGGAACACCTCGAGCTTTAATTAGTGACGATGGAACACATTTTATAAATAAAATGTTAAGTGCGGTCCTTAGCAAATATAACATCCAACATCGAGTTGCAACCGCTTACCATCCGCAAACAAACGGGCTGGCCGAGCTTTCTAACCGTGAAATTAAATCTATTTTAGAGAAAGTCGTCAAACCCCACCGTAAGGATTGGTCGCTTAAGTTGGATGACGCGCTTTGGGCATACCGCACCGCTTTCAAAACACCTTTGGGCATGTCACCGTATCGTCTAGTGTTCGGAAAAGCTTGTCACCTTCCGCTAGAACTCGAGTACAAAGCATTTTGGGCCACGAAAGAATTAAACATGGTTGAGGACGCAGCGGGAAATAAACGAAAATTGCAACTTGTTGAACTTGAGGAAATTCGGCACAATGCGTACAAGAATGCAAAAATTTATAAAGAAAAAACCAAGCTTTGGCATGATCGTCGCATAAATCACCGGGATTTTTCGGAAGGACAACAAGTGTTGCTTTTTAATTCTCGTTTAAAATTATTTCCGGGTAAACTCAAATCCCGTTGGTCCGGCCCTGTTAAAATCGCAAAAGTAAGTTCTTTCGGCACGGTGGATTTAATAAATCCACAAGATGGGAGCACATTTCGTGTAAATGGTCACCGTGTTAAGCATTACCTCCCCGAGGAAGTGCCTAACACAATTGCGAGCGAAATCTGAAGTTGTGGGGGTTAGAAATAACCCATGTAAATATTAGGATTTAGAATTTTTATTTTTAATTAATTTATTTTCGGATTATGTGTGTAGGTGATCCATTGTGGATGCAGTGTGGTGAGGAAGTAACCAGCAGTTAAAGAGAAGACTCAACCCCCTACATGCTTTGCATGTTGGACGAAAAGAAACCTCAAGTCAAAGAATGGGTCAAAGTCTGATTTCTCTGTTTTTGAAATTTTTAAAACTCCTTTTTCCTACTCCAAAAGCTGTTGTTTCACCAAAGCACTCATTTGTCCTTTTTTAGAAAAAAACCAAAAAATAAAAGCACAAAAGAGAAAAATCAGTTTAGATAAAAAAAGAAAACAAAAGAAAACAAAGCCTTTTTTTTCTTGAAAACCGTCGCCCCTAGTCCCCTCACCTTCTCTTTCCTTTTCTTTTCACCTTTCTCCATCACCATCACTCCCTACTCTAACCTAACCCTAAAGCTAAAAGCAAAACCACTCTCTCCCAATCCATAAACCGGTTTCCTTTTTCCCATAAACCCAAGAGTTGTTTTCTTTTCCCACCTATCACCCATTCAAAACCCTTCACTTTTCTTCTCTTCATCTTCTTCTCCACCCCATCACACCACCATTTGCAACCACTCTTCACCATGGCTCGGCAGAAGCTATGCACACCCGGACCTAATCGCCCGAGCCGAGCCGCCCTCCGCCACCGTACCGCCGCCGCTGTGTCAGCCAACGCCACCGCCATCGCCGCCACCTCCGGGGCGACCACCATCGCCGCCGCCGCTGTGTCGACCACCACCACCTCCGTCGCAACCACCACGATGACCGTCGCCGCTGCCGCTGCGTCCCACACAACCACCACTGTCGCCGCCGTGTCTAGCCACACCATCGCTGCCGCTGTCGCAACCCAGCCGGAAACCACTGTCATTACCAGCACAGCCGCCATCGTCACCACCGACGACGACCCACTACCATCCGCGCCGAGCTCTTCTCCGGTAAAAATCTTTCCACTTCTCGACCTTCGGGTACCCACATCCATCTTTTCCCAACCATCTTCTTCCGACCCAAATGCTTCATGTTTTATGTCGGAAGAGGACACCCATGTCACCATTACCTATTTTCACTCTCACATCACCTCCCCACCTATACACACTGATTCTACCACCTCACCCACCATCACCATTATCCCCAACACAACCACCCCATCCAACCCACCACTCTCATTTAGCCCACCAAAATCCATGCCCGAAGTTCGTGATTTTGATTTAAATAAAATGGGTGACACGGAGTTGTCGGGGTATGAAACCGACATTGCCCGTTATTTTGAAAATGAAAATCCCGACGAGGTGGTGGTAGAAACTGTGGCTGAAAAAGATAAGGGAAAGCGGCCCATGCATGCAGAACCAACTCGATGTATGACTAGAAGTGCCACTGCTGCTCGTGGTGGCCACTGTGGTGGCAGTGTGGCCACATCGGCTGCTGCGACCCAACCGGGTTCTGAATCCTCCTCACACGATGATTCTTCAGACGAGGACCCGACTGCCTTTCAGACCCGTCACGGCCAGAAATGGCCACGCACGGCAAGCGACATGCCCTTTGACCCAGAAGATGAAGCCGAGCTTGCGGAACCGTCCAGACCAGCCCGACGTCGCCGTCCATGTGTTGCACGCCCTCGATCCTTCCAAGAGAGGTACAATATTGTTATCAGCAAATCCCCTTTGATTGAACGCGGTTTCGATACCGCTCTGACCCGTACATATGATTTTATCGAACCACACTTGACCGCCCACGGGTGGTCAACGTTGATTGGTCAACCTTGCTTTGTGAATATGACTGTGGTTCGGGAGTTCTACACTGCTATTACTGGGTCTTCGGGCGATATCGCCAATGTTAGGGGTGTTCGTATTACCTATGATGGTACCGCCATTAATGCGGCTTTGGGTCTCACAACACCCACAGAGTGTCCTTATAGGCGGATGACACAGCTTACCACCCCCGCTGAGGACGAGGCCATCGCCTCCGCACTTACCATACCCGGTTTTGGGTGGACTGTGGACCGTTCCCATACTGTTATCTGTTCCGGCCACTTGACTACCGAGGCAAGCTTATGGTTCCTCTTTCTCCGTCACAATCTGATGCCGACCGTTCATGACAGTACGCTTTCGCGTAATCGTTGCATCTTATTGTATTGCATTCTTACGGACCGGCGGGTCGATTTGGGGTCTATCATGCACTTGATGATACGGGAGGCCGCATCCCGTGCCAGTGCTCGTCTTATTTTTCCGGGTCTGCTTACCCGTTTATTCCAGGCTAACGAAGTGCAGGTTTACCCGGATGATGATCGTCAATTCCATTCCTCGACTATTGATCAAGGCTCCGTAACACGCATGAAGCGTTCGTTACGGAAGCGGAAGGCAGCCTACTACGCATCCCATGGCAGCCTCTACCTCTCGTGTGCCCCCGACCGCACCGCCTCCACCACGTCAGGTCCCCGACGCAGTTTACGACACCGAGACTTGGCTGCAGATTCTGACGTTGCAGTTGGAGACACTCTCACAGGTTTTCCAGGGTTTAGAGAGTGCTCGCGCGGCCACAGATACACGTCTCGAGCAGCTAGAGTCACGGTCCGCGGCTTTTTGGGCATACACCCGCGATCGTGACCTCTTGTTTGCTCGACACGCTCTTCCTACAGGTACCGCTCTACCCGCCTTCCCGGCCATCCTTGATCCTCCGGCATCTCGCACTTCGACCAGCACCGTTCCTATTTCAGCGCCCGACACCACTGCTGAGGCCGGCCACAGTGGCCAGCCGCCACATCCCTGATCTTACGGTTTTTGAAATATTTTGGAACAACTGCTTTGTCTTTCCTCTTTTATTTGCTTAACTTCTCTTGGGTACCTTTTGTGGCTTGTTTTGTTACTGTCCAATGACCGCACTTAACCATTATTTTGTGATATTTTAGGCATGGTCATATTATGATGTTACCTTCTTTGTTGCACTAATCGTTCACTTGCAGGTGCTTTTAGATCTTTAGTTGCATGTTTCTTCTTCGTTTGAAAGGACGTAGGCCATCTTTCATTCTTGGCCCATACACGACCCTTGTCGCCTAGCCGATACACAACCCGACTCTCCTTCCCCGCAATGAGGACATCGCTAACTTTAAGTTTGGGGGGGAGACTTTGTTAAAAAAAAAACCCAAAATATTTTTAAAAGAAAAGTTTACAATTGTTACGTCACATATTTATTCACACATTGTAAACAAGGAAAATTTGGGTCCATATTCGAGAAAAGTTATTTGGCTATCAAAAGAGAAAAAGTGGAAAATTTAAGCCACACAAAGCAAAAAAAAAATGCTCAAAACAACCCTTTGGAGCAAGCCCCACATAAAAGAATAAGTTTGGGGGAAAAAGGGTAAACCCAAGAGTCGAGAAAATAAACCGCAAACACTAACCCATCCAAGTCCTACCGATCGAACGAGGAAACGTCAACGAAGGAAATAAAGCGCACCGGCAAAACTCCAAGGTAATGCATCGTTATCCCAATCTCAACCTGTTGCAAAACAACCATTCTTTTTTTTTCGCTAAAAATTTCGGTCAATTTTGCTTTTTCTCTTTGTTCTTTTTACTTGAGGACAAGTAATATCTCAAGTTTGGGGGTGTGATATCCCTCAATTTTTAGAGTTATTTGTCATCAATTTTAAACCCAATTTAACCTTTTTCGTACCCATTTGAGCCTTTCTACTTCTCTTGGTCTAAGTTGTTCCAAAATGTTGAAAATAACCAAAAAAATCAAAATGTTGCGTTTGGTGTACCATTGTGGCCACAACGTCAGTACTGTGGCGAGTGCTGTGTAAATCCGATTTCCTGCAGATTTGGAGAGCATTTTTGTGCAAAGTGCAGACCTGCATGATGGGGTCAATGCTGAGTTTTAACCAAGTTTGAAGACATAATATGGACAAGGGAGATGGTGCCAAAAGGTGGGAAGAAGACAACCATGAGAAGTCACTTTATCCTCTCAAGTTCCTTTCAACCTTTTCTCCTCTCCTCCACTATATAAAGGAAGCTTGGCTTGGCATTTGAACAACATCTTATCATCCAAAGCTCTCAAAAACTCAGTGGAAAAATAGTTGTAGCATTTACATTTCAGTATTTTAGTTCTTGTAATTTGCTTTTCAAGTATTTACTTTCTGTTACCCACTGTGGAACACTTGTGGCCACAGTGGTACGTTATCGTTTACGTTTAATGCAATTCCAGTTTACTTATTTCTTCTACTATATTATGTTTTCTGTTCTTATGAGTAGCTAAACCCCCCTTTGGGTGCGGGTGTAAGCCAAACCCGAGAGGGTAAAAATGTAACACTTGGGTGTTACTACATTTAGTTATTTTTTCGGTTTAGTCATTCGAGTCGGAACATAACGCAACGCGGACAAGCTGATCACGTGTACGTGTTAATATTAGATCTTAGACCTCGAGAGGGGCGGATCCGAAATACGGCTTGAATGATGTAACATCCCAAAAACGCAGTACGTCATAAATATCATTAAATCATAATAATTACAGATCTGGGTCCCAAACATGACACAACATCAGTCTAAAACTTAAGTTGGCGGAAACAACCTATACACAACTGAGAATAATCTAACTGCTGCATCTGTGCTCTATCTTGCACTTGCTCACTAACCTGAGCCTTCTTCTACTTGCTTACCTGAAAATGGTTTAGTTTTGAAAGCGAGGGTTAGACCAAAAGGTCTAGTGAATTCCCTCCGAAACAACATGTAAAAGCATTTAAAAAGATCATTTATCAATAAACCATAATTAACATCAATCATGGTACTGCACTGTGTAGTGGATCACATAATCATCTTGCGATCAGGGCCCCAGCAGACTCCCTTCTCGCCGCTTGGAGTCCCCACGGACTCCCCTCTACCGAATAAGAAGGAAACGAATTCCAACCTACCGGTCTATCGTACATAACCAAGAGTCCTAAGACCCCGAGAACCTCTCTCTGATCCCACAGCGCAGACCGACTCCACATAGTGTACACATACGTTCATGCAAACATGTAAAATGTGTTGCTCATAAATCATGATTTACATCTTGTCATGCTAAACATCTCTTGAGTAAATGAAGTATATTCATGAAAACCATGCAATCCATTTTATAACATTTCATGCTGGAGAAACCATAATCAGTAAAAGAAAACATTAGTCACTTTGCATAAAAAGGGGTTTAGGGAACTCACCTGAAAAGCAACCTTCTTCTTAGCCTCTTGTCTCGTTACGCTAGTACACCTAATAATTAATTTATAAATCAATTAGATGCAACTCGATTACTGACTCTCAGTTCTCCTCTTAACCCGACCTTACCTAGACAATTAAAACTATCAAATACAACTAGGCCCTTAACATTATTTAGACTTTAAATCCCTAAGCCCAACATAATGCTAAGTCCAAAGGGCTTAAGGCACTTCTCGGCCCAATCCGAACAAGTCGGTCTAACCCGAAACGGGGTTCCTGTGATCCAAATCCCGGTACCCGACTCCCGTACCCGACTCCCGGTATCCGAACTCCCGGTACCCGACTCCCGGTATCCGAACTCCCGGTACCCGACTCCCGTACCCGACTCTCGGTACCCGACTCCCGGTACCCCCGAAATCTCGGTATCCGAACTCCCGGTACCCGACTCCCGGTACCCCGAAATCCCGATACTTCGGGCTTGCGAACAGGGACGAACCCTATACGTTTCATTACTCGATTTCTTTCTAATTACTTCGATGAACAAGGCTTTTAACGCAGTTTACTTACATAAAACTTATGTATAACATGGTCCTTAAAGTTAATTCGATTCTTAACAACTATTAATCCAATTAAAGAGGACTAGAGTTTTCAACGTGCTCAAATGACAAAATCCCAGACAACATGAAGAATAACTAAGAGCCCACTTATCTAGTTATTTACAGTGAAAGGAAATACATGCAGATTGAATGTTTACTTACCAAAGGAGTCCTACTCGAATTGCTTGCCTTTCTCTTTGCACACCTTTCTCTCGTCTTCCTTTCTCAGCCGCCAGAGAATAATAGAGAATGATCAGTAATCATCAACCCTAGAATTATGGTCCCTTTTATACAATCACTAATTACAAAACAACCCCTTATGCTAAGTTTCCTTCTTTCTAGATTAGACACTAACTTTCAGCTTACAAGAATACGGGTTGTTACAACACTCCCCCCTTAAAAGAATTCCGTCCCCGGAATTCCTCATTGGAAGAGACGCGGGTATCATGCCCACACCACAACTGACACTTCCTCACGGTAATGCCACTTCAGACTCAGTCAACCACTCCACTAAACTCGAAACATGGAACATTGGGTGCATTCCTTCATCTCTTACGGTACTTCTAACTCGTAGGCTACTGCTCCTACCCGAACGGTCTTGACAACCGAGATTAACTAAGGCTTCTCCATCATCTATACTTCCCTTAAGGAGGAACTTGGCTAAGTCCCCGTCACAATATATGATCCACTTACCAAAAGACAAACGCATACTTGACAGCTTGGCACATGGCCAACCCGTACGTCCCAACAAATCATAACCCGGAGTTCCTTCATCGCATCACAACTCACAACCTTGCACCTCCCAACAATCGTCTATGCCTATAACATTCCCCTTTTCCTCGGATCACCTAGACCACAGCTCGTCATCATCTCTCCCATCCTTACTGCTTCACCACCCCATACTTGTACGTAACCAAGGGTAGGAACCTTCAAACCCGTCATTGAAGGGTTCACCTACTCGAATTAAACTTATCCTGAAACACATTAATTCCTCGCTGATTGCCACGTTCGTTCATTTATATAAAACGTAACTCCGGTTATCCTCACTCAATTGGGAGGAGTAACCATGGTCACACCACCGTTCTCACTAGCTTAATCACTACACGACCAATCGTTTAAACCTTCTCACACAGTTACTAACTTAATCATTCAGTTGTCTTATCCACTACCTTCCTGCACAACAATCATACACACTTTCCTTCCTCAATATCCTTTCTAACGGTTCGCACACTTATCAATAACCATCTGCACAATCCTTCACCTTTCGGCATTACTGTCAAGTTTACTACTTCCAATTTACTCACTTATTCCGACACGCTATCTTCACCTCTCCACGTTAGCGTGGAGCATTGCCCACCGAACATTACTTGCCCCTCTCTCCCGACCTTTCTACATGCTGATATCACTTTCTCATTACCTACATAACCAAACAGTTGCACCCAAATCCTAACTTAAGGCATTCCACCGAGTCATCTTGAAATGACACCAATGTTCGACGTCACTACACTCTTTAATCTCCAACTTTTACTTTCTCCGACAATTCTTTCACACATAGACAACGGCTCACATTCCTTAAGGATTTCGCATCTATTCCACCATATTTGACTAACACCCCCATCATCTTCCCTAACCCTCCAATGATCCCAAAATGTGTTTCTTAGTAATGTCCTCTATTCATTCTAATAATCCACCCCCTTTGGATTCCCTATTACAAACGGATCTATTAACTCAGGAACACCCCGAAACTCGGGTTCCACAATTCTTTCGATTAACCACCATGGTCATAAAAACAGACAGATGTATGTATATATACCGTCATCCCGGCTTTCTTACTTAGATTTACCTTAAATAATTCTTTAACAATCAGTGTGTTAATCTCAATAACACTTCCCCAAGAATTGTAACACATCCTCTATCATGACATTTCAAATCAACTAATGATTATACTACCACTCCGACCCACAATCATCATCATGTCGTTCCTTAAACATAACCAAAATTTCCAACTATTTCCTTCTAGGATCATTCCCTCACGCATAAGGAAAAAATTTCACTCTTTAACGATTTCCCATCTACTATACTACAGCTTGACTAATCTATTCATCATCTTCTTTAAACTTACTCTGCCTTCAAGAATATACTTAACAACATACATAACCACAAAGCTTGGTCTCACAGCTGGGCAATCACCCAATTCTGCCCCGACATTCCATTCCGGTAACAGTCAAAAATAAACACCAACTTACAAACCACGTACTTCAACAACTGGGATTGCAAAACGTACACTTTACCCGAGATCCCAAAAGGACTTCCTTCTAATCCTTCATATTTCTAACATCGCCTTACTACATCACCGGCTGACACCGATATCTTGGCAATTGAAGCTACTATTCGCTCGTACATCCACCACTCCTATCATCGCACTACCGACCAAGTCTCTCATGATCATTCGTACACAATTTGAACTTGCCTTCACATTTCCTCGCATACACGATCGAGTCTAACTCGCTACTTTGTCCTTTCTCATACTAGCTGAACTATAACTCCCTAGTTCCCAATTAGCTCAAATGTAATCGTTCTTGCTCGTTCTTTACGATCCGAGGCCTTACAAAAGCTGGACACAGTCCCTCACTGGACGATAGAATCTACACACTTGCTTCGCTCGTGTTACATACCTCATCATTCTACGAACCCTCCATACTTCGTAAATAGAACGCTTAATCAAAACAATAACTTCTCATCCTCTTAGCACCCCTACCAGGTGTTCTATCAACTTTTAACCTTCTGGTTTAAGTCTTCGGCCTCAACCATCTTACACAACCGTCGACTTCTACATCAACTGACAACCTGTAACTACCTTCGTAACTTATTCTATAACAGGGGTTCCTTACGGAACCTAATCCTTCCACATATCATAATCAACTTCATGATCTATCGTCCTCTTTTCGAAACCTACTCACGCAACATCAACATTACAAGCTCACCTCGAAACTCATACTCCCACGCCATAGACATTTCATTCTTCCTCACCACACTACTCATAACGAGTTGCTAAAACTATCACCTTGAAGGCTTCAAGTCCTTTCTCCGGACACAACCATCCCTTAACAACCGTACTTCCAGTTACCGAACAAGGATGCAAGCCCTCCTACAACCGATACTATAATCCACTTCCGACTCTACCACTGTTCACCTTTCCTCTTAAACATAAATCATTAAAGCTACAACATTCTTTCTTGATTTGACTGACACTTTTCCACTCTTGAAGTTCTTCCTTAGCTTAAAATGTAATACTCTATGACCTAGTGAGTTCATAGCCTCCATGCAGGACAACACATTAAATAAATCATTTCGTACATTTTATCATTTTAAATAAACACATTTGAAAACAACTTGGGTACACATGACCCCATTACTCTTATAACTTCAATGCACTGCACAACGATTCGAGGATCGTTTGCATGCACCTTCCCGTGAATCTCAATCTTACTCAATTCGAACGAAGTTATTACGACAATAATATATTGAATGAAAGTCTTTTCATATGACACCATCCTGAAAGGGATTACCGACACAAAGTAAACCAGTCGGTTCTCACACCCTTTTATACGATATCAACAGGTCAAAACTCATTTTGATTTTTAAAAGTTTTGCTAGCAAATGTTTTCTCGACCATTTTGTAACAATTTAACTTATCATGGGAAGTGCGAAATACTTTGCAAATCGTTAAGCTCAAAATTTCATTGTGCAATGTGAATGAAATAACCTTTTCTTTAAACATACGCTCGCACATTCTGACTCATTTTCGATCAAAATTGATATTTACACATTTAACTTAAATCGTGAAAATTTTATGTTCCATCAAAGAACGTCAGGCATGAGACTCTACTTGCAACCGAAGGCTACTCTCTCAACTAAGGTCAATCTCTTTACTCCCACAGTTTACTCTTGACACTTTACCTGCAACCAGTGGTCGCCCTCTTGGTCATGCACAACTTACCGAACACACTTTTCACCTCTCACTTACTCAACCCCTTTCATACTATTTCGTTTTAATCACTATCTCATTTTCTACTTCTACATGCTTTCATTTCACTATAGGTATCTTATTTCATTTACCCTGCCTTTGAAAAGCTCGACTAAAAGTAAGGGTTCTATTGATACATTCAAGATTTCAACACTGATAATCCTTACCAACTAGCTGGTCTTATCGCACGAGTTCTAGGACAGAGATTTTTCCAGAAACATGAGTCTTACTCAAATTCAATCATTTATCCTCTCCGAATCTACGAAGAACTACTTCTAGATAATTCATAACATTCTATGCAACATTTCTTCTCTACGATGTATTCATACATCACCTCTTAAATGATCTCTTACGATGCTTCCCCATCAGGGTCTTGCTGACATTCTAGGTTATAGAAACCTGACATAAACATTATCTTCTGACTATCACTTCGGAATAATAAGGCAGATTAAGCACATACATGTACCTGTAAGTTCGTAATTACACTTGCCAGGTGGAATTTCAAACTTACCTTACATGACAGTCCTCAGTACCCCATTAGTCCTATCTCTACAATAGTGTCCTCCTAACGCATTTTCTGTATCTACAATAGTGCCCTCCTAATGCATTTCCTATTCTCAGTTGTGATTTCTACTCCAAAGTTTAAGTCTAGGCCCGTCCGGTCACCTAAATCCCTTAAACTATGGCTCTGATACCATTTGTAACATCCCAAAAGCGCAGTACGTCATAAATATCATTAAATCATAATAATTACAGATCTGGGTCCCAAACATGACACAACATCAGTCTAAAACTTAAGTTGGCGGAAACAACCTATACACAACTGAGAATAATCTAACTGCTGCATCTGTGCTCTATCTTGCGCTTGCTCACTAACCTGAGCCTTCTTCTACTTGCTTACCTGAAAATGGTTTAGTTTTGAAAGCGAGGGTTAGACCAAAAGGTCTAGTGAATTCCCTCCGAAACAACATGTAAAAGCATTTAAAAAGATCATTTATCAATAAACCATAATTAACATCAATCATGGTACTGCACTGTGTAGTGGATCACATAATCATCTTGCGATTAGGGCCCCAGCAGACTCCCTTCTCGCCGCTTGGAGTCCCCACGGACTCCCCTCTACCGAATAAGAAGGAAACGAATTCCAACCTACCGGTCTATCGTACATAACCAAGAGTCCTAAGACCCCGAGAACCTCTCTCTGATCCCACAACGCAGACCGACTCCACATAGTGTACACATACGTTCATGCAAACATGTAAAATGTGTTGCTCATAAATCATGATTTACATCTTGTCATGCTAAACATCTCTAGAATAAATGAAGTATATTCATGAAAACCATGCAATCCATTTTATAACATTTCATGCTGGAGAAACCATAATCAGTAAAAGAAAACATTAGTCACTTTGCGTAAAAAGGGGTTTAGGGAACTCACCTGAAAAGCAACCTTCTTCTTAGCCTCTTGTCTCGTTACGCTAGTACACCTAATAATTAATTTATAAATCAATTAGATGCAACTCGATTACTGACTCTCAGTTCTCCTCTTAACCCGACCTTACCTAGACAATTAAAACTATCAACTACAACTAGGCCCTTAACATTATTTAGACTTTAAATCCCTAAGCCCAACATAATGCTAAGTCCAAAGGGCTTAAGGCACTTCTCGGCCCAATCCGAACAAGTCGGTCTAACCCGAATCGGGGTTCCTGTGATCCAAATCCCGGTACCCGACTCCCGTACCCGACTCCCGGTATCCGAACTCCTTGTACCCGACTCCCGGTACCCGACTCCCGGTATCCGAACTCCCGGTACCCGACTCCCGGTACCCGACTCCCGTACCCGACTCTCGGTACCCGACTCCCGGTACCCCCGAAATCTCGGTATCCGAACTCCCGGTACCCCGAAATCCCGATACTTCGGGCTTGCGAACAGGGACGAACCATATACGTTTCATTACTCGATTTCTTTCTAATTACTTCGATGAACAAGGCTTTTAACGCAGTTTACTTACATAAAACTTATGTATAACATGGTCCTTAAAGTTAATTCGATTCTTAACAACTATTAATCCAATTAAAGAGGACTAGAGTTTTCAACGTGCTCAAATGACAAAATCCCAGACAACATGAAGAATAACTAAGAGCCCACTTATCTAGTTATTTACAGTGAAAGGAAATACATGCAGATTGGATGTTTACTTACCAAAGGAGTCCTACTCGAATTGCTTGCTTTTCTCTCTGCACACCTTTCTCTCGTCTTCCTTTCTCAGCCGCCAGAGAATAATAGAGAATGATCAGTAATCATCAACCCTAGAATTCTGATCCCTTTTATACAATCACTAATTACAAAACAACCCCTTATGCTAAGTTTCCTTCTTTCTAGATTAGACACTAACTTTCAGCTTACAAGAATACGGGTTGTTACAAATGATGCAAGGAGGTTTGAGAAAATCTTCAATAATCACATAGAGATATGGGTTGTTGCATAACCGAGCTAAGGTCAAAACGTCGGTCGAATAGGTGTGACATAGAGATATGCGCATCTCTTTATATCCGGCAAGACTAAGATTTTCGAGATCTACTAAGTAAGGTTGGTAAACCGAAAGATAGCTTAGGTAGAAACTTTATAATAAAATCGTTATTACAACCTTTACGACGTAGCTTCGAGAGGAGGAAATCGTGTGGGACAAATTGTGACCGATTTTATTAACCATTTAAGTTATTAAATAAATACTCTCGAGGGGAAAACTTACACCCGTACCCGCTTTTTAATTAATCGCGTTAATTTTATAATTAAGTATTTGCTCAAAACCAACTCCAAACAAATTATTAAAAACCTCAACTTTGCACCGGAAGTTCGTAGAAATCTCCGATTCTTGGTAGTCCAATCCCTGTGGATACGATATTGGGTTCTTACCATTATATTACTTGTGAGCGAACGCAATACGTGGTGTATACTTGCGCCATTATTGTGCACATTTTACGTGTGGATATTTTACTAACAGTAGTCCCAAAAAGGAAATTCGGGAATATTCAGTACCATATATTTCTCAAACTAATCATACATTGGAAAGGAACCTACGTACTTGATTACAAAAAGGTAACTTATTTTGACAAAGAAATGGCATGTCTCAAAATGCATGTGGCAAGGAACTCACAAAAGATTATGTGAATCATAATATCTTTTTTGAACAACGCTAGACATACCCGGATAAAGAAAATTCTTGAGGTTAATAAGGCAAGCGTTAGAGGTGGAAAGAACTCCAAAGGATAGTGAGTTGAACATATTAATTCACACACATGTGCTAATTATGTACCATATGGACAAGGTTGTGGAAAGGGTCAAATTCATGGAAAGAGTCGGGAATATACTCCCAATAGAAAATAGAACAAGTTATAAATGAGCTATGTCATATCTAAGATTGGTTAAGTATAAGTTTATTTAAATATACTTTAACAATAAAATTAATTGCATTTGCGTATATATACACCTGAGTTTATAGTTGTTATATCTTAAATAAACACATCAAAAACAAATGCAAAACTCTCAACGTTCTTCGTTCCATGTAGGAGTGTATCTAGGAGAACTTGATTGTTTTTGTGGCATCTCATACAATCCTAAGAAATAGATTATTTTCATTTAATTAATTATTTTAATTCCTCAAAACACTTGGACGATGGACTGTCACTTGTTGATTAATGACACAAGATCAATCACTAAAACACTATATTAATAGGAACCTTGTTAAGATATTTGTATCAATGAGAAATCATATTATAAGAATGGAAATGGGTATATGTACATCAACTCTAATGATATGAAAGCAAACATACGTTAGAGAAATTAATGTATCAAATTAATGGATTATCTATGTCATTAAATCATATTTTGTCACCAATAAAGAACTTTGGGACAATGACACATATATGTTTCGACATGACCACGTGGGACACCATGGTCATGACATAGTGATCTATGTATTGGAAAATACACATAGGCACATTCTCTTTCGAGTGAAAGACAAAACGAGGGAATTAAGCAAATTGCAACTGTTGACTTCTACTGCACAAGAAGCAACACCATCATCATATTATGCCCTCTCCAATACCTCGAACTTTTGTATACCCTGATTCTTAGCCAAGACAGGAATGAGACCATCCTAAAGCTAAGGACATAATACCAATAAATTCCATTCTTACAACAAATACAAGGTGATATTTATGGACATAAACATCCAGAATGCGGACCATTGAAGTACTTTATGGTTCTGGTTTTGACACGATGAACACGTGTAATATTATTGTCCACATGAAATGTTGCACTCCTAAGCATTATATGTTTAAGGACTAACCACCCTGATTTTCTCATCAAGTCTGCATGACTTAGAATGCTGGAGAATTTACATCATAAGGATTTGATGATTATTGCATATGTATATAGATTAATGTAGAGTTTCCTATACCCCTTGTGTATATATAAAATGGTCTCGTAGAATGATAAAAGTTGTCATCAAAAGAATATAGATGGTAGCTAGGGCATTGGTTATGCACACCAATTTATCCAGATCTACATGGGGTTATGCAATATTACATGCAACTTTACTTATTCGTGTTTAGACCCACAACCAACCAACCAACCTTATGCGTACCAGTTGGTAACTGGATATAAGCCTGATGTTTTACATTTACGTATGTTTGGTTGTGTTGTATATATGTGCCAATTACGCCCCCACAGCGTACCAAAATGGGTCTTAAAGACGAGTCATCAAATGTTGGATATGAATCCCCAACAATTATCCGCTAATTAGAACCCTTGACGAGTGATCCCTTTACCGCTAGATTTGCGGGTTGTCACTTTGATGAGACAACCTTCCTGTCGTTAGGGGGAGATAGGAAAAAGGATTTTCCATGGGAACGACAGGAAGTGCCATTGAATATTTCAATTGTGTCTCATTTTGATCCCCAAAAAAACTTCACAATGTAAAGTTGAAGTCAAACGAATCAGACTTGATACCTGATACGTTTAACATTATCTAGATTGACAAGATCACATATACGAGCTGCAAATATACTCGCAAGGTCAAAAGTCTCCAAACAAGGGCACAACGTCGCTGGAAGTACGTTGCAATCACACATGGTGGAGGTGTGGTTGAGGTCGTAGCTCCCAAAAGGAAATGGGGGAAGCTACTTGGTTCGAAAGATACTCATCTAAAGGAAGAGAAGAGTAAGGCACAACTATATATCATCAATACATGAGATTATCTCTGATTAAATCTATGTATATGAATCATTACTGAAGGACGCTCTGAAGTTAATATTGATTCCAGAGATCAAAGAAATCTAAAATGAATATGAGTCGATGGACAGATCATACATACTCAATGATGATATATTTGCATATACCGTTGCTTATGAGATAACAGAGCACGATGTCATCGAACCATGCTCAGTTGAAGAATGTCAACACAGAGCAAATTGGCCTAAATGAAAAGAAGCAATCCAGGATAATTATTTGACAAATGAACAGGTATTTGGTTCGATAGTGCTAACCGACCAAGTGTAAAGCCTGTAGGACATAGATAAACCATTTGACATGGAAGCGTAATGAGAATAATTAAGCCATAATATATAAGGCTCTCCTTTGGCGCAAGGGTTCTCACAACGCATTGGATTGACCACAATAAGACTTACTCTCTCGTGATGGACAACGTTTTGCTAATTAAATTATCCAAGTAGTTTCCGAAGGACTAGAAATTGCAGCTTAACGATGTAGTTACTACATATCTCTATGGGGATCTAAATTCAGAGATATATAAAAGTGCTTGATGGCATTATACCAATATCAAGTAACTCTAAACCATGAAATGCGTTTACAATAAAGTTGAAACACTCAATTTATAGATTAAAGCAATCTATGCGGATGTGGTTTACCCGCCTGAGTGAATACTTGATTGGGAAACGATATATAAGAACGATGAACTGTGCCCTTGCATATTTGTTTAAGAAAAAAAGTTCCAGATTTTCATAGTAGCTCTATATGTCGATGTTATGAACACAATAGACACTCTTGATGAAATAAGAGAAAACACAAGCTACTTGAAATCTGAATTTGAGATGAAAGATCGTGGGAAAACTTGGTTTTGTCTAGATACTTGAGCTACGACACCGAGTTTGTGGAATTGTAACACCCCGCTTACCACCACACAATATTGTCCGCTTTGCCCCACTGGCTCACGGCTTTGTTCTTGGCGGCCTGGCAAGGACTTCGCAAGGACTTCCCAGGAGGTCACCCATCCTGGTACTACTCCCACCCAAGCACGCTTAACCACAGAGTTCCCAAGGAACCCGCATGCTTGTGGCCCCAAAACGCGTTGTGTCTGGTAAGGCCAAGGTTTACTAATATACCCAGCATCTCTCCTGTCCACGACCGATGTGGGATATGCCTAAGGTGTTACACACACCCCCCCTCAGGGACTCATCGTCCTCGATGAGGTTTGGCCCACATCTCGAACGACACAGGAGTGGCTCTGATACCATTTGTAACACCCCGCTTACCACCACACAATATTGTCCGCTTTGCCCCACTGGCTCACGGCTTTGTTCTTGGCGGCCTGGCAAGGACTTCGCAAGGACTTCCCAGGAGGTCACCCATCCTGGTACTACTCCCACCCAAGCACGCTTAACCACAGAGTTCCCAAGGAACCCGCATGCTTGTGGCCCCAAAACGCGTTGTGTCTGGTAAGGCCAAGGTTTACTAATATACCCAGCATCTCTCCTGTCCACGACCGATGTGGGATATGCCTAAGGTGTTACAGGAATATTAATCCACCGATCCGCATATGTCTAGAAAATGATCAGGCGACCTAATATGGACAAAGCGCATCCGATTAGCACTCCCATGATCGGTCAAAGTGTTGGATATAAGGAAAGATCCATTTCGTCTAAAGGATGAGGACGAAGAGGTGTTAGGAGCTGGAATTCCATACCTAAGTACAATAGGCGCATTATTGTACTCAACATAATACACTTGACCGTATATTGTATTTCTCGCTGAACTTGTCAGCTAGATTTAGCTCAGCGCCAATGCAACGTCATTGGAATGATTTCAAATTAATCTTTTGGCACCATTGACGTGGGCTTATAGTTTCCCTATGGAGAAAAATTGATTGATAATGAAACTTCAATACCTACTTAGATTGTGAGCGGCAAAAGTACATGCTCTTATAGAAAAACACCAAACAATGCCTTGGTATATATTTACTGATATTAAGTATATGTTTGATTCATATAAAGATTGTTCCCAAACTGGATAAGGAATTATCATATGGAACATGTCGATTGCTTGGAAGTAAACTAAGCAAACCCTTAATAGCTATCCTCTTATATTATCAACAATCTTACTCTCCATGAGACTATTCAAGAGTGTATATGGTTAAGGACTATCATTACACATATAAGAGGAACTAGTAATTTCAAGTATAACCACTATACAACTTGCATGTATGGAAACAATGCATCATGTATCGAAGAAAATTAAAGTAAGATATCAAGGGTTATAACACAAAGCATATTTTGCTTAAGTTTTTATATAGTCAATTATCCTCAAGATTCAAGTGAACTGAATAAGATGCGAGGAAAATGTGACATATTTGTTTACCAAATCATTACGTAAAACCATATTTGGGAAACATGTAGAAAGTATTAAAATGGAAAGGTTTTAAAACTCCTTTGATTAATGCACGAATCAGGGGGAGTGGTAGACAAAAGGGGGAGTCTACTATATATGTAATATTGGTATGTTGTGCTCTTTCCTTCAACCAAGGTTTTATTTTTCCCATTGGGTTTTGTTCCTTGGTGTAAGGTTTTAGTGAGGCAACAATTTATATACCATCATGTTTTCTTAACTCTCATGATTAATGTACGAATCTAAGAGAAAATTAGACTAAAGTAAAATTCTATGTGTTGCAAAGAAACTGGTGCGTTGTACTCTTTCCTTCGTCATATTTTTATTTTTTCCCACTGGGTTTTTATTTTGGCGTAAGGTTTTAACGAGGCAACAATTGTGCACCTTCACTCCTTTGACTCGGCACAAAGGGGAGTGTTGTAGGATAAATGTGCCATCGTCTAAAGTATATGACGATAGAGATAGGGATAGAGATAGATTAGAATTGAAATATCTTGTAGTTATCTACTTGTAACTCATCCCTATATAAAGGGCTTATGATTAATGAGAATTACGATTCATTCTCTCCATTCTATTATGTTCTATTTAGCTATCCCTTTAACAAATGTCAAATTTTCGAGAAGATTTATTATTTTTTGTGTAATTTATTTCTCCCATTTTTGTTTGTATTTTTGTCTTTCTCAAATAAAAAGTTGGGGCGAGGTTTTCTTAATTTTAAAAACTTTGTTTCAGAAAATTTATGATTGTCTTTTTTGGTACAATTTATTTAGCTCTATTTTTTTAATTGTATTTCGTTTTTTTTTTCGATTAAAAAATTTATGATTGTATTTTTTGGTGCAATTTATAGGTATATATTTTTTGAAAGAGAATATATTAATTAATTATATATGTGTGTTGATGTGTATACATAGGTAATATATAATAATTAATAAACGTTAATGTATAATAATTTATTAATTTAATAAACTAAAAGTATAAAAAATTTAGTAATTTTTATCTTTCAGACTTAATTACGGATTTGGTCCCTGTGGTTTGTGCGGTTATGGAATTAGTCCCTCAAGTAAAAACAAAAAAAGAAAAAAGGACGAAAATGCCCTCAAGTTTAACGGAGGTATTGGATGGCAGTTAGAGGGAGGGACCAACTCGTTATAAAATGACATACGTCGAGTCCTAATCCGTAATAAACGAAGTTTAGGGATCATTTTCGTAAAAACCACCAAACCACAGGACCAAATCCATAATTTACTCTATTATTTATTCTAAACCATTACTTATGTCAATTTTCTTTGACATATATCAATATTAATATTTGTTTTATTATATTTTTAATAATATATTATTTGAGAACGGTTCAAGGAAAAACCTTAAAAAATGCAAAACTGAAGAACATTATGGTGGTCTTCAGACTCATTTCTGAAAAAAAATTGGCTCTGGGCGAGATGTAAAAACGGGTCATCAATAACTACGAGTTTTTTTTCTTCAATATATTGTTTATATCATAAAAAAACACTGAATTCAAGAAATATTAATCTATATAAAACCGTTTTCCTGTTAATTCTAGTGCAAGATCAATCAATAATTATTTCTAAGTTAATATTATATCATATTATTTTTATATAACATTGGCAATCCGTTCCATCATCAAAGACATTTTATGATATACCAGTAATCTATAAATTGAAATAATTTGAGGTCACTATGATGACCATTCGTAGTAAAAATAAGATTTTTTTGAAATCCTAAATGTAGATATAAGTTGAGTCGTCTCATATAGTTGGTAATTGTTTTCAAAGAGTAAGAGTTTTCTTAGTTAATAACAAAAAATCTATTATATTCTAACAAAAAAATATGTTCATGCGGATGGAATAATCATTAATCAAAATAGTATGTGGAGGATGAGTAATGAAGTATTAAAGTTTCTAGGCGATAGTTTTTAGATATTAGTAGTAGATAAAAAACTAAGAGAAATAATAAGCAATGCTATAAAATGAAAAACCATTAACTTTTTACAAAAAAAAATTATCGTTCAATGTAAATAACTAATACATGTTTGTGCCTTTAATAGAATGCTAAATTTTTTATTGGTTCTATTATATACTAATTTTTTTGTCTTTTTTATTCACAATTTTTTTAACAACTACAATATAGTGTATACTTAAAAAATTTGGGCCCCTATTTCATTTGAGCCCTGGGCGCCTGACCCGCTCTTCTCCATGGATGACCCCGGTGGTCCTTTATCTGAACGGTATGCACTTGTGCATACAGGAAATATATATATTTTTTTGGTTTTTATGTTACAAATTACTTATATGCACAAATGCATATCGTCCAGATAAAGGGCTACCAGGATGTTTTTCAGATTTCCGTTTTTTTGAGATTTTTTCCAGAACTTGACCCTATATAATTTAACCTTATTTTTTATATAAATAAAGAGTATATAATAATACTTATACTTTTTATTTGTTAGATGGAATTGAATCATTAGTTTAATTATAAACTGAAAAACTGAGCTGTTTTATAATTCTTCAAAAATATCAAATACTTTGTTGTTTATTTACTTGATTGATTTTATATAATTGACAATGCTAATAGAGATTTTCAAAAACCTTAATATAACATTTGAAAAAATTAAAAAGTTGAAATATTACAAAAATTGAAAGATATTCTAGGCATTATAAAAGTACCTTTAATGTTTTATACGTTTTTTTTAAATTAAGATTTTCTGTTATAAAATTGAAAACCTAAATATTTATAACATAATATAGATTACCTAAACAGAGTACAGAAATTTTCTTATTTCTTTGGTTAATTTGGGGAAGCCTATATAAAATATCATTTATCTTCACAAATGTGACAAGTGCTAGGAGTAATGAATCGTATGTAGAAGTATTTATAATATATATATATAGAGGCGGGTTCAAACGAGGAGCGTACCAATTTAAGAGAACGTGAGGAGCAATTGACAGTTATGAATCACATGTGATTGGCAGTTGTGGATCACATGTGATTCACAACTGATCTGGACTCGAATTGACAGTTATGAATCATTAATGATTTACAGTGTTGAATCACATGTGATCCGCGACCTGCAGCATCGCGCCACGCCTCGCGCCACTTTTGCGCGAATTTTCGAGAAGTTCCGATTTTTTAGCAGTGTAAATCATATGTGATCCGAAGCACGGGAGTGCTCCTCACGTTCTCACGTTTTGACGCGCTCCTCACGTGAACCTTCCTCTCTCTCTCTCTCTCTCTCTCTATATATATATATATATATATAGGGTCCTGTTCTTTTGTTAACCGTCTAATTAGTGTTAACCATGTTAACTTTTTTGGACCAATAGGAATCAAGATAGGTTACTGGTTTGGTAGGGGTAGTTTAGGAATTTCAGAATTTTAATTATTTATGGGTTATTTACTTTCCTAATTTCATGCATAAGATATTTTTGGTAGTTATTAATGATAATCTTAATCTTCTAAAACCCATTTTCATTTTTGGTAATTATTAATGGTAATCTTAATCATCTAAAACCCATTTTCAAACATAATTTTCATCTTCACGTTCCAGAGATTCTTTTCACGTTTTATTTGCATAGATGCACGATTTCAAACTACATATATGCACATCATAGAAATGCATATATGCACATCATAGAATTGCATATATGCAAATATTAATACTGCATATATGCATACCTTAGAACTGCATATATTCACATCATAGAATTGAATATATGCACATGAGTTGAATATATGAAGATAAAAAGTGCATATATGCACAACTATAAATCTGTGTAAAGCTGTGTGTAAACCATAAATATATGTAAAATTGCATACATGCACAACCATAAATCTGTGTAAACCATAAATCTATGTAAACTTGCATATATGCACAACCATAAATTAGTGTAAACATGCACATAGGCACATAAACAAAATAGCGTGTATCCATAAGAATAATCAAACCAACATGACAAATAATCATATGCACAGTGTATGTGCATATATGCACATCAGTTGCATATATGAAGATAAAAAAAAGTGCATATATGCATTTAAAACTGCATATATGCACATCATATAATTGCATATATGCACCTCTTAAAATTGCATATATGCACTTCAAGAACCATCCAACGTCTGTGTACGGATTCGATTCCGCCACATCTTGAGGGCCTTAACCAATACGCCACAACCCTTGTTTCCAATTAATCTCCTTAATTTTGTTTCAGATTGTTGATAAGTATGTGAAAGATGCAAGATCCCTGATTGCTTCTCAACAACAGAACCACATTGCATCTGCTCTTAACCTACTTGATGCTGCGCTTGCTTTATCACCAAGGTCGAAAATGGCGCTCCAGTTGAAAGCCACATCACTTCTTCATCTCTGAAGGTTCAAAGAAGTTGCAGATATGCTTCAAGATTACATCCCCAACATCAAACCCCACGACACATCCTCTTCTTCTTCATCATCATCATCATCTGACAACAACTCGCAACCGCTGACCAGAGAAAAAGTCAAGCTTTTGTCCGCCGCCGGTGATAATTCCGACCGATCCTTCACCTGTTTCTCTGTCTCCGGTTTGAAGAAAAAGCTCATGGATGGCCACGGCGGCAGATTCATGGCTGTCACCGGAGAATTATCATCTTCTCCGGTGAATTTCTTACTCAACATACCAACATTAAACCTCTTTGGCATTTTGAATCGAGATTGGAGAGAGAGAATATTATGTTTGGTATTTTTGTAGGGGTGTTAACGGGTCGAGTCGAGTCGAGTTGTAGAGTGTTTGAGCTCGGCTCGCGAAAATAATGTTAAGCTCGAGCTCGAATTTTTTTCCTAAATTGTGTCCGAGCTCGAGCTCGATTATTTTTGTAATGTTCGAACTCGAGCTCGATGCTCGTTTAAGCTCGTTTATTTCATCCAAAGATTCGATTTTTATAAGCTCGCTTATGAGCTCGTTTAACAGCTCGATAATATTCGTGTTTTGACGAGCTCGATCAAGCTCGATTAGCTCGTTTAACACCTCAATTAATGTCTATTCAACACAAATAAAATAACAAAAAATAAAACACTTTTAACATTTCTGAAAAGGTGCAGATCATAAATAAAGTAGAATGAAATTAAAATACAATAATACTGAAATTGTCTAAAAGATGCAAATCCAATACAATGTCTCAAAATAAACTCCAATCTCTCACAAGTCAAAATATTATGTTGTTTTCGCCTTCTACATATCATCCAAAAAAGCACTTCATCACTTCTTTAACCTGGGAACAAAACATCAAAATGGTGTTGAGAACTTTATGTAAAAGAAGATTTACAATAACACTTAACTGAATTTATAAAAAAGATAAAAATTTACCACCACGTAAGAGCGTTATGTACCAAGAACCTCAACCAACCATATCTCTTGTAATTGGTTTTCTTTCTGCAAATAAAGGTAAATAGATTAGTTTCAAAACAAGTTAAAGAATGATAGTTATTGAACATATTAAAATTATTACCTTGTTTTTCTTTTTAACACCATGAAGATTACGAACCCAATCTCCTCCACAAATCAAAGCTTGTACAGTGTCCGGATTCAAAGAGGCACGATATTTATCAATCACTCGGCCTCCGGCGCTAAAAGTAGCTTCAGATGCCACCGTTGTGATAAGAATATCTAGAATCTCAATAGAAGGACAAGAGGTATAAGATGGATCCCTCACCTCATACATTGAAAATGCATATTTGAATATGATTGCAGTAGATAACATTTTAAATGTAGAGTTCCATCTAGTCTTGCAATCCAAAATTAGCTTTCTATCGGGCAAATGAAGTTGTTTTGCAACTTGAGAAAATGTCTTTAATCTCGAGTCACTACCTTTTATGAAGTTCACACTAGCACGAATCTTATCTACTATAGCTTTGATTTCTGACAACCCATCTTGCACCATAAGATTCAAAATATGTGCACAACACCTAACATGAAAAAACTTACCCACAAGACAATTTCCCAAGTCTAGAAAAATGTTCTCTTAACACTCTTATAGCAGAATCATTTGCTGAAGCATTATCTATAGATATGGTCATAACTTTGCCCTCTATTTCCCATTCCCTTAGACATTTCAATAAAGAATCAGCAATATCAATACCACGTATAGGTGGAGGAATATGCACAAAACTCAAAACTCTTTTTTGTAACTTCCAAATTAGAGTCAACAAAATGGCATGTAATGACCATGTACTCAGTATCTTGGTTTTTAGACTTCCATAAATCTGTGGTCAAACTAACTTTGTTAACCCCTTCTAAAAGACTCTTTAATTTTTTTTTTCTCAAGCTCATAAACAGACATACAATCATTCTTCACAGTATGCCTACTTACTTTTTCGTACTGAGTTACCATACTTTTGAAAATTAAGTTCAGACCTTCTTCTTCAACAATAGTGAAAGGGTGTTCATGCATAAGAACCCAATGAGCAATCAATTCTCTAGTAACAACGGGATCATTTTTACCATTACTAAGAATTGGGAGAAAAGTTTCTTGAAGCTCACCTGTATCGGAGACCGGCTGAAAATTAAGTAGTCGCTGTTTATTCATAGCAATCCTCTTAACTTTGCAGGTTTGCAAATGCCTCTTTAATGTCGTTGTAGTCGTTGTAGAACTAACAGCAAAAAGCTCTTTACAATGTATGCACTGTATTTTTTTTCTGTTGTCTATCGTCACTTCAATCATATCTTTCCAAACTGCAGACTTTTTAACTCTTTTCCTTTTATTGAGCTGATGTTCCTCCTCCGCATTTTGGTTTGGAGTTGAATCAACTTCAACTTCATTTTGGTTAGAAGGTGAATCAACTTCAGCGTAATTGTCTGAAACCATCTGTTTCAATATACAGTTAATGTAACAATGAAACTTTCCCTTTCAACTCCAAAAGACAAAAAAGACAGCCTACTGGAACTTTCCCTTTCAACTCTCCATTTCAATTAATGTAAGTATGTAACAATGAAACAACCAGTGGTGAAAACAATAGACATACTATATATATAATTGCTACAAAAAGATGAACGAAGAGTAAGAAAATTACCAGAAAAATCGAAACACTTTTTTCTCATTACTAAAAAAACAAGAAACTTACTTCGATTTTTGATGCCTTTCAATTTTTGACGCTTTCGATTTCTAATGCCGTCGATTTCTGATGCCTTCGATTCCTGATGAACAACCAAAGAAACCTTTCGATTCGTGAATCCTGATGAACAACCAAAGAAACCTTTCGATTCCTGATGAACCGATGGAGATGGAGCCTTAGAGGTTTCGAACTTTCGATATTCATTGGCGCCGATTCGAAAATCATTGGTGCCTTGAAAATAAACCCTGGAATACGAATAGTCATCGACTCATCCCAATTATCAAATCTGATTTTAATACTTTGTAACTATTGACTTATTGCTCAAGGTTATATACTTTAAATGTCAACTATTGAATAAAACAATTAGTTTGATTAGTGGTAAGAGTTGGATTATATGTACCAAAGATCTCAGGTTCGAATCTTGTTGGTATATATATTTTTTTTCTAATTTTTAACTATAATGTTTAAGAATAATATAACTCAAAAATTATATGTATATTCGGCTCGACTCGACTTGTTCGAGAACTTGGCTCAGCTCGGCTCGACTCGAAAAAGTTAATCGAGTTATCGAACGAGCCGAGCCGAGTGTTGGCTTTATCGAGATCGACTCGTTAACTTAAACGAGCATTATTTTACGTTCGAGATCGGCTCGAGCTCGAAAATTTCGAAGCTCGAGCTCGATATAAACGAGCTTGAGCTCGAGTAGCTCGTTAAAAGCTCGACTCGTTAACACCCCTATATTTTTGTTTCTAAATCAATTAGATATGAGTTATCAGGTCCTTAAATGTAGGGATTGGGTTAATTGTTTCCTTATCTGATAGTTATCCAGATTTGTTAAATGACAATAATAACCCTATGCATATATGCTGCAAATGAAATCAGTCGTGTGTTTATTTTAATTATGAATTAAAAAAATGCTTTTAATCTTAGCCATTGATTTTGATGATTAATGGTCCAGATTAGTTAATACAGTTAACACTAAATGATTGGTTAACAAAAGAAAGGCCCTCTATATATATAAACAAATTTGTAGAAAATGAAAAAAAAATTACAAATCTATGACATGACCATAAAACAACAAGAAAAGTAATTGTCGATTTTCATTAAACCAAAATAGATTGAAGTCTGTGTGATAGTAGTGTCCTAAGAGAAAAAAATATGTCATAAGTACTGGCATTTACCTAAATGATACAATAATCAAATTGAAGTTCGTACATGAATCTAGCAAATTAAATGATGGAATTTTGAGCAAAAAATGAGAGAACCTATAGAGAATCTATGATATGCCTAATAGAGCCTAAGGCCCATCTCTTGATCTTTCATATCTATACTACATATATAAGCATATACACCTAAAGTCTTAATTACAAGTTTTTAAGCACATGGTACCATCATTTTATGCATAAAACTTCAAAATCTCTTAATTACAACTTGATATGCATCATGTACAAGTTGAAACCTTTTATCTTACACAACCCCAAAGGACCAGCCCATATCATACCTACAGTACTCAATCCATAACACAAAAGTACAACCCATACCATACCTAGAGTACACAAGCCATGCTACCTTCACGTCTCATACCATACCATACCTTTCTTCGTCAACCACGTCTCATACCATACCATATACCATACCTTTCTTCCTGAAGATTTCATACGCTTCCTTCTACGGAAACGGTGTATATAAACTGTGTGAGACGGAGAAAGAGTGAGACCACCGGAGTTATTTCCATCTCTAAAGTTGAATTGGGCAACCTGCTTCTCCAATCTCCATCGCTTCCTGACTACCTAATTTGGGTATGTTCTTCATCAACCTTCCCCTCATTTCCCCTTATTTATTGGTAGCTTTTGATTTGAAGTATATAATGAGTAGATAAAAGAAGCAAAATAAACCCTAAACAGTTTTGCTGAATATTCGTAAAAAGGAGAGATTAATTTGAAACAAAATTGAATGTGTGCAGAATTTCATCACGGTTATGGATTCAATGAAGCTAAATATGGTTGCGGTTGATCAGGTTTTCCCTTTACTCTCTGATTTATCTGGTTCGTTTTGTTGAACGAGTTGTCGATTTTACCACCAAACTTTGAGGGAGTGGATTGCAAGTCCTTTTGTTTTTTCTAATTTGATGTTTGTAATCTTTTTAGGAATGAATCACAATGCAATTGCTTCCTACTGATTTTGTGTGCGATGTACCGTTTTGATTTTGGTGCGGTTTGTTTTCTAAGAGGTGCCGATATTTGGACTTGCTATAAATATTATTTCCGTATATACTATTATATGTCTTTTAAAGATGTTATCTCTTATCTTCAAGTTATTAAACATTGTTTCATGTTTTTAACATACCAAACACCCTATTCATAAATGCTTCCTTCAAATAAATCTTTTGGTTTTGGTGCCTTGGAGTTGGAGGTGTGGTTGTAATTTTTGTTTGGTAATAAAGGTTTCTTTTAAAGTTCTGGTTAAGCAACCTTTTTTCCTACTATTTTTTATCCAAAAAATTGCTTTTAGATACTATTCATTTCATCACAAGATGACAAGTTTATTAGTGTAACTTAGAATTATATTATTGTTTGTTCATTTCCTGAAATATGTAGGAACACACATTCTCAAACACAGAATATCATCTAAAGGAAAATTAGGGATCTGTTTAAAATTCACCTCTTTAAACTACATTTCAATTGCAAATGTTTCATGTTTTGAGAACAAATGTGTCAATTGCAAATGTTTCATGTTATAGGAATTTAATTTTGTAAATATTTGGTTCTGCCCAGATTTGGACTGAAACTGAGTTTCCTCTTGACATTGAAGATCCCATCAGACTTTGCCTTACTGAAAAAGACACCAACTCTTCCCTATGGTAAGTTTTTGGTTTCAACAAACTCCAAAACAACCTGCAGCAACACTGTTAATCCATAATGACAGTTTCACCTGCATATTGAAGTTTCAAATCTTCATTAGTGAATGAGATTACAATTAAAAGTATTGTGCTTCTGTTAAGTAAGAAAATCATAGACATGGAGGTGCTCTAATAACTTAATTAAGTGCCTTGAAACTCAATTAAGTGCTCTATTAAGTTTGGATTTAAGCAGTTACAAGTACATATGCATGAACCACAAGGGTGGTGGCGTGTTGGCAAGGGCTTGGGGGGATGTGGTGGAATATCCCATCCACCCCGGGTTCGAGTCCAGGCGTCAGGCTTAGTCTCAGACGACCGCTTTGTTTGTTTGTTTCCAAATTGCCAAGGATGTAGTCTAGGCAAAGCCTAGATGAACCTTACCAAAAAAAAAGTACATATGCATGTGCATAGGTATAGGTCAAAGAGTGAGAAGAGAGTAACTCTTTTGTTTGTTTTGTTTATTTATTTTCGTTTTTATATGTATAGCTGTTTGGTACTGGGATGTATGAGACACAAGTATATGATGGATCTCACTCCATCCTAGCTAGGTTGACATATATATGGTGATTGTTGCATTCAACAAGATGAAGTGCACGTGGAGCTTTGGTCATAATCCATGCTAAATCAAAATCATTTAATTTAAAAAACATAAAGAAAGCAAAGATGTTGATGCATAGGAAGTGGTACTATAAATTATAGTGAAATATTTGTGATTTCTTTTATTAAAAAGAGAAATTAATTATTTTAGTCATTTTTGGTTGATGATTTAATCTCCTAGATAAATTGTTGATACTTAAATCTTAAACCACTACATTCCAGGAACCAAAAAAGCCAAAACAGATGAGGCAAGGGAGCTTTGACCACCATAAAGCACTTGTACCTGCATAAAAACCAATTAAGACAAACACTGCTGAATTCTGATCTGGACCAAAACCTATTGGAGACCAAAATGGCCAAAAGCCATTTGCAGAACAAAACTAAAACCAAATAAAAAATTGCCAAAATAGTTAGAGAAGAAATTAACAATATACGTACGTATTAATAGATCTTGGAAATGACTTGGGGGTATTGTGTGTATATCACAACTTTCTTTTTATCATTTATGTGCCATTATGAGAGTAACTCATTTCCTTGGAAATAGAGTTGTTTGTAAATGGAGAGCCTGAAGACATTATCACACTAGAGTTGTTTGGTCATGAAACAAACAGTAAAGTAGGTATATTCTAAGTTAACCATTTGATTTTTGTTGATCTATTTTTATAGTGCAGATGGTTGAAAGCATACTGCTTGTACATTCTATTGATTACTTCAATGGATTCAACATAAACCGAAGTAATTGCCTCATGTAAAGCATGCATTATCGGTTTGGGATTTTCACCTTCGTTCTTCAATGCACGCATCTAAATAACACCTTTTTCTGTCTTTTGTTATGTTTGACCTGGGTAGGGGTTTTGTTGGGTTTTGGCCATGCTAATTTGGTGTTTAGTATGGCTTTTTGTTTGATTCTAATGTTGATGGTTGCTGCTGTAATCATAAGGATGCAGGATGTGGTAATGGCAACAATAGGGGTTTCTTACTGCTGTTGTTTTGGAATCAGAAAGAGAAGCATGTTTGTTTGGCATGACCAATTGATATCCATGCTGTTGTTTTATGAAATATGATGGGTTTCAACTACTCTTGCTTTTTTAGTGTGTGGTACCGGTAATAAGCAGTTTAGTTTTTAGTGTGTGGATGGAAAAAAAGAAAAAGAAAACTGCTGATAAGTCATTTTATTCTAACTTATTTGAGACAACTTGTCAACTCTTTAATTATTTTACATGTATAAACAATCCCAAACACCCTCTAAATAATAACTTATTACGTTTTGGTACCACCACCATAAGCTAATCCAAACACTTTTTATAAAACTTCGGTTTGACACCTCATAAGTTAATAAACACTTTTACATGTTTTAAATAAGCAATTCCAAACACGTAAATCATACTTTAGGTTGCATAGTTGATTCTTATAACTAGAAATCGTAGTAATCTATTTTGTACTTTGACCATTTTTCTTTGTTCATACTTGATGCCCTAGAAAGATCATCAGTTGTTAAGTTTCTACAGAAATTGGAGACTGCTTTAAAATCCTACCCAATAATTCTAGATGATAGGCTTTCACGTATTTAAATTTGTGTATATAAAAATGTCTTTTTAATATAGCTAAAGCTCAAATTTTCAAAAAAAAAACACAAAAGAGACAAATGGAGAATAAAACGAAACAAAATCGAGGGTTTCTCTTAGTCCTTGCTATATATGTTTTTTATTGAGTAAGGTTTTCGGTCTTTGCCTTGCTCATCGATAAGGTAAACAACGTCCGATAATCAATTTCACACCTTGCTCACCCGGTGCATTGCACGGGCACACTGCTAGTATATATATATATATATATATATATATATATATATATATAGAGGCGGGTTCAAACGAGGAGCGTACCAATTTAAGAGAACGTGAGGAGCAATTGACAGTTATGAATCACATGTGATTCGCAGTTGTGGATCACATGTGATTCGCAGTTGTGGATCACATGTGATTCACAACTGATCTGGACTCGAATTGACAGTTATGAATCATTAATGATTTACAGTGTTGAATCACATGTGATTCGCAGTTGTGGATCACATGTGATTCACAACTGATCTGGACTCGAATTGACAGTTATGAATCATTAATGATTTACAGTGTTGAATCACATGTGATCCGCGACCTGCAGCATCGCGCCACGCCTCGCGCCACTTTTGCGCGAATTTTCGAGAAAGTTCCGATTTTTTAGCGTTGTAAATCATATGTGATCAGAAGCATGGGAGTGCTCCTCACGTTCTCACGTTTTGACGCACTCCTCACATAAACCTTCCTCTCTCTCTCTCTCTCTCTCTCTATATATATATATATAGGGGTGGTATCGGGTACAAACCAACTAGTTTGTACAAACTCGTACAAACCATACCTAGCTTCATGATTTTGTAAATTTGGCTTCATGAATGTATATATATATATATATTTTGGCTTCATGAATATATCATTTGGCATTTTTAACTAATTTTTTTACAAAAATAAGGGTATTTTAGGGTATTTTTGTAAAAAATTTAGTTAAAAATGCCAAATGATATATTCATGAAGCCAAATTATATATTCATGAAGCCAAAATATATATATATATATATATATATATATATATATATATATATACATTCATGAAGCCAAATTTACAAAATCATGAAGCTATGTATGGTTTGTACGAGTTTGTACAAACTAGTTGGTTTGTATTTGATACCCAGCCTATATATATATATAGAAAGAGAGAGAGAGAGAGAAAGGTTCAAACGAAAACGCTAATTATTTACGAGAACACGAAAACAAAGTCCATGTACAAAATCACATGTGATTCACGTACAAAATCACATGTGATTTTACACTACCTGGATTTTGTACGTGATTTGTACAAAATCACATGTGATTTTACACTACCTGGATTTTGTACAAAGTCACATGTGATTCACGTCCAGATTTCCAGGTAGTGTAAAATCACATGTGATTTTGTATGTGAATCACATGTGATTTTGTACATGAGCGGCCGTTCTCGTGTTCTCGTAAATAGTTAGCGTTCTCGTTTGAACCCACACACACACACACACACACATATATATATATATATATATATATATATATATATATACTAGTTGAGTATCCGTATAATGCGGTGGGATATTAGGTTCTATCAAGAATTCAAGATAGATTTAACCTTTAAATATCAAATTTTTGCAAAATATGTTTGAAATATTTAGTGGTTCACATGTTGTATTAAGAGTTTTTCACAATGCAACGAGATATATCGTAAATCCAAAAATGAAAACTTAATGCAATTTCTCATTCAAAAAGTCTAAAATTTATGTTTACACAAAATAGAAATTACAATCATGTTTTAATCATAAACAATCATCACTCAAAACTTCTTGATAAACCATATTTGATGTGTAGACTCCGCCCTGATTGAACTTTTTGGTAGGCTTCACTAATACCTTTGTAGTGCCACGTGATATACCTTTGGACAATGCCACGTAAAGTTGGTCGTGTGAGAATACCGGTTCTGGTAGATAAACACCTACCTCCGGAATTGTTTTCCCTTGAGCTTTATTAAGCGTCATTGCAAAATAAAGTCGAATTGGAAACTGTTTTCTTTTCAACTTGAAAGGGAACATATCATCTTTAGACGGACATAGAGGAATTCTTGGTAAAAATACCCTCTTACCAATATGTTGACCAATCATTATTTCTGCATCAATGACATTCGGTTGAAAGCCTCTACATATCAACTTTGTGCCGTTACACAATCCATTCGATGGGTCGATATTCCGCTATAGTATTATTGGGCATCCAATTTTAAGTCGGAGGTAATGAGGGGGCAAACCCCTAACAGTCAGTGAGTTTAAGAATTCCATCGGATATAAGTTATTCTTATCATCTTCTGCTTTGTCAACTATACTAAATTTTTTCCTCTCCGCAGAATCTTTCGACCAACTGATCATTAATCTCGTCGATATGCTCATTTTTAGTTGTTAGTATCACCCTCGAAATGATATAATATGAAGTAGTCCCATTGGTTTGCAAAGAAGGAAATATTGCATTGATCAAACCATCATTCGATTCATCTTTATTGGTGTAAGAAATGACCATGTCATCAAGTATGCGAATAAAGTTTTCGTCCACTGATTCTTCATCTCCATCGTCGAATTGTACAGAAAATCTGAAAACCATGGATCAGTAAGTGCTCTCATATTGATCGTTAACCGTAACTTTTTAATCGAAGACCAAATAGGTGACATCCGTAGGCAAGAGTCTACAATCTGTGCTCGGGTGCCATTTCTCGTTACTGGCAACACCTGTCTAAAATCACCTCCCATAATCATTATCTTTCCACCAAATGGGAGTCACACCCCATTGATGTATTGCATTGTTCTATCGAGTGTCTCCATTGTTTGCCTCTTTGCCATTGATGTTTCATTCCAGATGATTATTTTTGCATCTCGGAGTAGTTGAGCAGTTCCACGTTTTTTATATTGCATCGAATTATTACTAAGAATGGGGGGAATCTTGAACGAGAGTAAGTTATCCCCCCCTGTCATATTATTAGTGGAAGCACCCGATGAAGCGGTTGCAAGTGCAATATCTCCACAGGAACGAACATTAGCGATCAAAGCTTTGTACATAAATGTTTTTCCAGTTTCACCTGGACCATCTATAAAACACACACCCGAACGATCATTATCTACATAACTCATGATCTCAACAAATGCAAGTTTATGGTTGGAATTTAGAGATTCTCAGGCATGCAGGTCTTCGTTTTCCACAATTATGGAGTACAAAGTTCGCAGTTGCATTTAATTTTGGAAGATCGAAATCATCGAGGTTCTTACCCATAGATTGTAAAAAGACTGAGATATGTGTAAGAACCATATTTCGAACTCTCTCAACATTTTTGTAGTGTCATTTGTAATCTTTGAAGAATGAATCATAATGTTCATCCTATAACTTGCGAACATCTTCCGGATCGTATAAATCAAGATCATCGCGAATCAGGAAACTGAATTAAGGAGGCATCAATAAGACAATACAATAAATTGTCGTTTGTCTCTATCAACCGTCTCTCAAGAGTTGTTTTCGAAATGTCGGATGTAATCCGCCATTTGTTGGTCCCGAAGGGCTATACAAGTTTGTAGAAGGGGGGGGGGGGGGGGGGTGAATACAAACACACAGATTTTACTTTTCTAAATTGTTTATTGATAAATCATTAACAATTTACAGCTTGTTGCGGAACAAGATTAAGGATAAACCTAAATCTAAACAAGTTGGAACACTAAGTTTTCTTGCACTAAGAAAGAGAAGGAAATTACTAATAATAACCTATCTCAAGATAAGAAGATGACTTGACCAGAGTTAGCAAGTGACTCGTCCAGAGTTTTCGAGTGCTTCAAAAAATGAAGCTGGAATCCTTCTTATATACTGCATGCATTTAATGCATGGCAGTTTATACTTTACACGTGGCAGCAGCTCATTGGTTGTATGTCATTGACCTTTGTAGCCGCATGTTTGAACAGTGTAGTATCAGAGTGGTTGTACGATTTCAGACAATAAGGAGGTTCTTTTCTAACATATCGTACGAAGTCATGCAAGGGTGGTTAAGACAAAAGTACTTTGTACGGAGGACTTCATGACCAGCTTACGTTGATTCAGTGCTTTATCATTCTTTATCAGTGAACAACAAAGTTCAGCGATAGCTGAAGTCTTGTACTTGATACTTCACGTTGAGTGGACAAATCTGAGTCTTCGCTGATCCGCATCAGTTCATTAGGAGACTTGTCGCTGGTTCTTGAGCTTGATCTTCGATTTCAGCATAGAACCTATGTTGACATGAAACTTGTCTTCAGGGATCATAAGTAAACAACTAACTTATCAGCGATCACCATAAGGACTGAACAGGCTCAGAGCATTATGATGAACAGTGTTCACTGAATGTTTAATCTAAAGAACGAGAGTTCCTATCAGCGGTACTGTAAGGTCTTAGTACTTATCAGTGATAGTGAAACTAATATATATTGTTTACTTACAATTTTCACTAAGTATAAAAGAGAGGGTCATTATCAAATCAATGAGGGTTTGGATCAACAATCTCCCCCTATTTGATTATGACATAGCAATAGAGAAAATTGCTATTTAATGAAAACATAAGGATAAAAAGAACTCATAAAATATTTGTCCCTTTTACTGTTTTCTGGGATCTTTTCTGTACTGATGGAGTAAAGTAATTTCGCTGAAATCTTTCTTTAAACTTCGTATCAGATTACAAAGGGAAGTGGAAAGATTGTAAGTACACGCGAAATAAATTACAAGTACAAAAGAATAACTGATAAAATAGAAGAATAAGGCGATCTTATCAGCTTATAGAGGTTCTTCCTTAATGAGAAGTTCATCAAGGGTATTTGATGTGGGAATCATCCAGTCAGGAACCGTTACTCCTTGATTCTTTTTGTTCAGAGTTTCTTCAAAAATCAAGGGTTTAAGATGTCGTGCCTGAATGTCACGTTTGAATTCACACCAGTAGATGAGATCTTTCAGCTGTTCGATGGGAGTGATGGGAAGCTCAGAGATACGTTGAAAACGTTGTCGTCAACCATAGTCAATAAAGAATATCCCATAGGGTTTGCTTATGACTTTTCCAGGGATGAAAGTCTCACCAGGAGGAAGAGATGTGTCAAGTGCGGAAAGGTCAGGTTCTGGAGCAAGAACTTCAGCACGAGAAAAACCAATACCTGTTTCGTTTCGTATAAGAGGACCTGAGTATGATAGTTTAGACTTTTTTTTGCAGAGGCCCTTCTTTTCTGATTTGTGAGAGGAGGGGGAGGAGGAATATCCACACAAGAAGATACTAAGTCGATCTTTTGATTTATCAGCTTTTCGACATCATCCTTGTACTTAGATTGAGACTTCTGGATGGCTAATTTGATCTCCAACCATTCAGAGAGACCGTACTTCGTGATGGCTTCAGCATAGAATTTTTCGTACTGTCCGTTCTCTCTGAATATCTCGATTTCAGCGATTGAAACTCTGAGGGTTGATTTTCCAGTGATATGTACCTTGTTGATTCTGGCAGGTCGATATCTGAAGTGTACATTTTCTTTGCACCAGATTAAAGTAGATTGAGACACAGTTCTCTTTTCTTCAACGATCTTCTTGGCGTCTTCCCATAGCTGACGTTGAACTTCGATTGGAGTTCTTTCAGCGAGGGATCTTTTACCGATTGTTGAGTAAGCTGGATGGCGAGTTCTCTGTCTTTTTCTTCAGCTTCCCTTCTTTCAGCGATTAAACTTTCAGCTCTGAGGTGATCCTTGTATTCCTTTTGTGAAAGTCTGAACTTTGGAGGAATAGAAGGAAGTTGATCACGCTTCAGGATGATTCGCTGATCTTCGAATCTTTTGATCATTGTATCTCTCTTTTCTTGATCCTCTTCACTCAGCTTTTGAGGAGCCAAGAAAGGTCTGTTTTTGTGAGAGAGCGTATGTTCTTCAGGTTCATTAGTCTCGGTGATTAAATCCAAGACTGGGATTATTTCTTCAGCAGCAACTGGTTGTACTTTAGAATCCTCAAGCAGGGGAGAGGACTAGCCGAAACACAGCGATCTTACAAATAAGAACTTGGGTAGAACAGAGAAAAGAAATGGGTTTAAGTGTATAGGCTTTTGTGGAGAGTAGAGCTGATAATGTGTATAGATAGAGGAGGGATGCAGTGTAAGGAAGTAAGAAGTAGTGTACCTGACAAACTGGCTTTGGAAGCAAGATCGTCAGATTGTCTTCTTCAGCGAGGCCTTTGTTTTTGCCTTTGTCAGCTTCAGACGCTGCAGGATTTGTCTTGGTCCGCTCCCCTGAAGGTTCGTTTATCGAAATCCCTTTAAGAGCTGTACTCTTCTGAACAGGCTTGACGATTAAGGAGTCGTCATCATCATCATCATCGTCATCATCACCCTTACCACTGGATGATGGTTCATCGTCAGAGAGATCGACGACTTCTTCATCTTCAGCTTCAGATTCAGATTCTTCAGCAGCTTCTTCGAGTTGCTCCCCCTCAGATACAGAGGTAATCTTCTCGGTTCCCTCAGGGTTTTCATCTCCCTGAGGTCCAGCAGTTGTTTCTTCATTTGTCTTTTTCCCCTCTTCAGTAAGGGAAAGGTCTTCAGTCTTCTCCCCCTCGATAGATTCATCATGGGGAAGGTCTTCAGTCTTCTCCCCTCCTTCCTCATGATGAGTGGGGGAGGAATACGATGACTCAGCAGATGGTGTTGGTTCCCTGTCTTCTTGGCCAGGGATCCCAATATAATTTTCAATCGCTGCTACTCTGTCTTCTAGGCCAGTAATAGCAGGACTGATCTTTAAAAGTTCAGCACGATCCGCCGTAGTAAAATGCGAAGGTGCAGGGGCGGGGGCGGTCATGTGATTCAGGATCTGCTGTACCATCGTCTTCACTGAACTTACGTCAGTCTTTACTGAACTCACGTCAGTCTTTACAGCAGACACTTCTCTCTGAAGAGTACTGACCGATGTCTTCATCGTTATGACCTCGCTGGACATGGTGTTAACTCTTGAGGAGAGAGAGTTGTAGTCGGTGTAGATATCAGCAAGAACTTTGGCAAAGTCACCAAGAGTACCATCAACCTTCTCCAAATCAGCTTTGGAGGCTTTCTGTTCAACCACTTTTGTCAGCTTGTTGAGATTCTCTCCAGCGTTTGTTACAGCTGAAGAGTTGTCGGAGAGAGTAGTGGTGAGACCTGTCAGCTTTGTATCCAGGTTCTTCAGAGAGGAGTTGATGTCTCCTAAATTAGGACCTGTAACAGATAAGTACTTGTGAACAAAGGAAAGCTCAGAAGTTTGGGATTTAGTTACAGTGTATATGGGTTGGTGTATACCTGCAGGAGGGTTGGTGAATTCGTCAAAACCTCTGTGTCCTGAAAAAAGTTCCATGTCGTCAGCTAGAGTGCGTGTACGCATAGACATTCCTGCAGGTCCTGCATCCATCATTCCTTGAAAAGTATCAGCTTTAGCTTCTGGAAGAATGACGGGTGCTCCAGTGATCGTGGTGAAAACTGGATTAGAGTCCAATGGAGTAGAGAGAGAAGCGAAGGTTGAGAAAGTTGGTCGTGGAGCTGATTCAGTGTTGGATCCACTGAGAATCACTTCTTCAGTCCTATGAGAGACTGAAGGAGGTTGGGTCGATTCCAAGTTTATAACTTCAGCGTTTAGAGACGCTGAAGCTGGGATGGAAGGGGTGGCTTGTTCAGCTGTGGCAGAGCGTACCACTGAACTTTCCATCAACTCTTCAAGATGAGCTGAGGAGTCTTCAGCATGAGATTGCTGGGGTTGCTCCTTGGTTTTCTTAGTCCTTTTGAAACCAAGTTGGGAAGATGAGTGTTTCCTTTTTCTAGAAGGAGTGGAGGTTGCAGCTGGGGTATCAGCGGTGGGTTTTTCCACTGAATGAGCTGCAGAAGTAGAAGAAGAAGGATTGAGAAAAGTTAAGAGAGTAGAGAGACGTACCTCGTTTGGCATTGGCTTGAAGTCGAGTACCTTAGGGCCAACCTGAGAGAGTTTCAGGTCACCCTCTTTTGGGTAGTTGTCCCCAAGTCCTTTGAGGAAGACGGCGCTGACGAATCTAGGATATGGAACCCATGATGGTCGGTCAACAGCAGAGTCTACTCTGAGTATAAGATCATCGTAGATTATCGAGACCCAGTCAACATGAAGACCCTTCAGCAATGCATAGCCCATTGCTTGCTGAGGTTGAGCGACTTGATCAGAGGAGCCGGTCTTTGCAGTCATGCAGCTTATCAAGTGTACGAAGATGAAGTTCATCTCGCTGTGCATTTTTGATTTCTTGATGAGGGTCAGCTTCTTCTCAGGCTTCTTGTCCCTCCCAGTTTCCCATACATAACCCATTGCATCAAAGAATGCAGTGATGGCTTCCCTATCAGCATGTTTCTTGTGGTCAGGGAGAGAAACAAAGGGTTTTTCTTTTGTGGCGATGGGAAGGCTCAGTGCTTTTCGGATAATGGCAGGGGTGATTTTTATGGTGCCAAAATCAGTGTCACAGAGGATGCAATCGATTTTCTTCGTGGGGTTTTTGGTCGATGTGAGCTGAGTGTGTCTGGCAGAATACCAGAACTGAGATAGTAGTAGCTGATGTGCAGGGGGTGTTATGGTCAGGGCTGTAGATAGGCAACAAGTTTTGAGGAAATTCACAGCATCATTCAGATGTGTGACTTGCTTTCGAGGAGGAAACTCGAAAAGCGCATAGAGATTGTTTGTTTTTGTCCAATCGAGTTCCTCAAGTGTGAACTTGACCTGAGGAGCCTTGATGATTTCCAGTTCCTCAGCAACAGCAGTGTTCTCAGCAGTAGGAATATCAGTACATGCCATTGATGTATTATCAGTTCAACCAAAGATATAACAAATAAGAATAATCTTAATGTGGAAAGATTTTCCAATAAGATGGTTCAAAATTTGTCCATTTCTTTCAGACAAAAATGTCTTAATGAAGATTAGGGTTTTCTTGTTTTTGAAAAAGAAATGCAAACCCAATAAAAAATTCTTGTTTTCCAGTTTCCTTTGAGGATTAGGATTCTGGAAAAACGTATGAAGAACAAGTTTAAGATTTTTGCAATTAAACTTGAAGAACAACCATGAAAGGTTGTGTTCATAAAACCATGAAAGAAATGATTTCATTTTTGAAAAAGGTTCTTTTGTTTGATCTTGTAAAAACAATGAGAAGATCATTAACAAGTTTTAAGAAACAGGTAAATAAAAGAAATATTAACCTGGTTCGTTGAAGAAGAAGAAGATGAACAGTTCTTGAAAACTTGAGAGCAAAAATGCAACAGTAGTTTTCTTGAGGAAGAAGTTGTTCGCGTAAAGGAAAAATATAAACCCAAAATGTGTTTATATAGTGAGATTAGAGAGAGAAAATCTTGAGCGAAAAAAGATTTTCATCATGACACGGACACGTGTTTGCATTTGATTGGAAGGTAAACGAAACGTGCAAACGTGTGTCAGAAAAAGAACGTGACAGGGCTTATCCGTTGCGATGACGTCACATATGTCCTTTCATATTTTAGGATGTCTCTGAGGTTTTGAAAGCTCAGGGACACTTTTGAAAACATGAAGCACTGAATAGAAATATCAGTGTTGGTTTTAGAAATTTCAAAGTATCGCTGATTAAGGAAGAGATATTCAGCGATGCAATTTGTCTTGAAATCTTGCATTTACATGCGATTGTCAGTGAGAGAAAACATACCTTGATATCAGCGAATCAAGTTTATTCATAGAAAAAATTATAGGATGGGTTATACAAGTTGATTTTATCCTATCGCTGATCAAATGTGAACCGCTGAAGATTTTACTCTTCAAAGTTCAGCATTCCAAGCTCGCAGATGAGAAAGTTGAATCTTGTCTCATCAAGAGGTTTGGTGAACAGATCAGCTAACTGATAGTCAGTTGGGATAAAGTGAAGTTCTATATCACCATTCATCACATGATCTCTGATAAAATGATACCTGATTTCGATGTGTTTTGTCTTTGAGTGTAGCACTGGATTGTTGGCTATAGCGATGGCACTTGTGCTGTCGCAATAGATTGGAATTTTCGAGAGCTGAAGGTCATAGTCTAGTAGTTGATTTCTCATCCACAAGACCTGAGAACAACAGCTTCCAGCGGCTACATATTCATCTTCAGTTGTGGAGGTGGACATTGAGTTTTGCTTTTTACTTGTCCAACTCACCAGCTTTCCACCCAGGAGCTGACAGCCTCATGTGGTGCTTTTCCTATCCAATTTGCAACCTGAAAAATCACTATCTGAATAGGCGATTAAATCAAACCCTGAGTCTTTGGGATACCAAAGACCTAGGTTCATAGTACCCTTAAGGTAACGAAAGATTCGCTTTACAGCGATCATATGAGATTCCTTAGGTTCAGCTTGATATCGTGCACACAAACAGGTTGCGTACATAATATCGGGTCGGCTAGCTGTAAGATACAAGAGAGAGCCGATCATCCCACGGTACAGTGTGACATTAACAGGTATTCCACTTGAATCCTTGTTTAGTGTGAGCGGTGGTGCCATAGGGGTTTTCATAGCTGAACTCTGAGTTAAGTCGAATTTCTTCAGCATATCTTTAACATACTTTCCCTAATTAATGAAAGTTCCTTTTTCATTTTGCTTTATCTGAAGACCAAGGAAATATGTTAGTTCACCCATCATGCTCATTTTATACTCTTCTTTCATTTTATCAGCAAAACGAGTACAAAGGTCAGGGTTAGTAGAACCAAATATAATGTCATCAACATATATCTAAACAAGAATGATATGACCTTTCACTATTCTGAAAAATAGAGTTTTGTCGATTTTACCTCGCTCAAATTTTTCAATATGGAGATAAGTAGAGAGAGTGTCATACCATGCAGGAGGAGTTTGCTTTAAGCCATAAAGTGCCTTATCCAGTTTATAAACATAACCTGGACGCTTAGGATCTGAGAATCCTGGAGGTTGTTCCACATAGACTTCTTCATTCAGCTTTCCATTTAGAAACGCTGACTTAACATCCATCTGATATACTTTGAAGTCTTTGTGTACAGCGTATGCTAAGAATAGACGAATAGATTCTAGTCTTGCTACTGGAGCAAATGTTTCGTCGTAATCTATGCATTCCTCTTGTCTGTATCCCTGAGCAACAAGTCTAGCCTTGTTGCGGGTTACAGTTCCATGTTCGTCCAACTTGATTCGATAGACCCATTTAGTGCCTATCACTGTCTTGTCAGTTGGTCTTCGAACAAGTTTCCAAACTTTGTTTCTTTCGAATTCAGTCAGCTCTTCTTGCATGGCGCTGACCCAGTTTTGACCTTTGAGGGCATCATCTATTTTATTTGGTTCAATCAGAGAAATAAAGTTAACAAATAAACAAATATTACCTGCACTTCGTCGAGTCTGAACACCAACGTTTGGATCACCAAGAATTTGATCAATTGGGTGATTTACAGTCCATCGCTGAGCAGGAGCATAAGTCGCTGACTCAAATTGAACTCGAGGAGCCGAAGATGAAGCTTCAGCAACTTCTGGAATATCAGCCAAGAGAGGAGTAGGTGCAGATGTCATTATATTCACTGATTGCTGAGAAGTAGATGGAATGTCTGAGACATTTGGTTCAAAAGCAGGTATAGTGTTTAAAGGAATAGCTGAGACCCATGATGTTTCAGCTTCACTATTCTGCATATTTGGGATGATAGTATGACTATCATCTTCAACTGTATGAGTATGAGGAGTGTGAATATCTTCTGAATCACCAAGATGAGAAAACATCCATTGATTCAGTTCTTCAGTATCAGCGGACGGTTTAGAGTTCGCTGAACGGGATTCGTCAAACGTGACGTGAATAGTTTCTTCTACAGTTTGTCTTCTTCGATTGAAGACTCTGAAGGCTTTGGAGATTGAAGAATATCCAAGAAAGATTCCATCATCAGCCTTAGGATCAAACTTTCCAAGGGCATCTCTGTTATTCAGTATGAAACACTGACATCCAAAGATGTGAAGAAATCTAATTGAAGGCTTTCTCCCATGAAAAAGTTCATAGGCTGTCTTATTGAATCTTTTGACTATCAGCGACCTGTTTTGCGTAAAACAAGTAGTGTTGACAACTTCTGCCCAAAACTGAGTAGGCAGGTGAGAATCGCTGAGCATTGAACGTGCAGCTTCAATAATTATTCTATTTCTTCTTTCAGCGACTCCATTTTGTTGCGGTGTTCTCACTGATGAAAAGTTGTGAGAAATACCCTTACTCTCAAAGAAGGAATCAAGAGAACTGTTTTTGAATTCAGTCCCATGATCACTCCTTATTGAGCGAACGGTCAAGTTGTTCAGGGTTTCCATCTTCCGAACAAAGGTGATGAGTTCTTCAGGGGTGTCACTCTTAGAACGGAGAAACATAACCCATGTATAGCAAGAGAATTCATCAACTATGACCAGCGTATATTTCTTTCCAGCGATGGATTGTTTGTTAACAGGGCCAAACAAATCCATATGGAGAAGTTGTAGAGGAGATGACACTGAGGAGACTTGCTTTGATTTAAAGCTTGCTTTAGTCTGCTTGCCTTTTTCACACGCTGAACATAAGGACTCTTTGGCGTATGAGTGTTGAGGTAGACCAGTGACTAACTCTTTTGAAGAAAGAGTGTTCAGTGTCTTGAAGTTTAGATGAGAGAGCCTCTTATGCCATAGCCAGTTGACATCAGATGAGGCTTTGAGAAGAAACAGGAGTTCTCAGTGGTTGTTGAGTCCACGTTTATTACATAAACATTTTCCAAACGATAACCGCTGAGAGCTATCTTCTCCTTTTTGTCAGCGACAAAGCAGGATTCCTTGGTAAAGATTACCTTGTTATCCATGTCGCAAAGCTGACTGATGCTTAGAAGATTATGCTTCAGCCCTTCAACATATGCGACTCTTCTGAAGGTTGTTGTACCATTTGAGAGTACACCAAACCCTCGGGTATGTCCTTTTCCATTTCCACCGAAAGTCACAGAGGGACCATTCTCTTCCTTGTATTCAACGAGCAGGCTTTTCTTTCCAGTCACGTGTCTATAGCATCCGTTATCAAGATACCAGATACCCTTCTTAACCTGCATTACAAAGGAAGATTAGTTTTTCTTGGATACCCACTTAATCATGTGTACACACTTGTCAGTGGGGGTAGTTGGAATGGAAGGTTCAGCAGTCTTCGCAGCATTTGAAGATTCAGCTTTGCCAGTCTTCACTTTGGTTAATTTCTGAACCTCAGTGGTCTTCTTTGCCTTGGGGGCAATGATCTTCACCTTAGCTATGTTTTCAGCTTTGGTGGCTGTGGGACACTTACTAGCAATATGATCAGTAAGTCCACAGTGATAACATTTCCTATACCTAAAAATAGTTCTAGGACCATTTGCATGTTGAGCTTTAGATTTTGAATTTGAAGTACCAGCACCAAGTAAGCTATTGGCTTTTGAAATGGGAGGAACATTTAGTTCTTCGGATTTCTTACCAAAGACATCCACTCTGAGTCTAGGAGTAGATTGCTGAATAGATCCACGCTGAGTAGATCCAGAGATCTGATTCCTTGATCCAGAGAGATAGGTCACTGAAGCTTTAGAAGCATTCAGCTTAGGTACTAAGGTACCCTTCTGAGGATTTTGGTTAAAATCAATTCCTTTACCTTTATCTTTAGAGACAAAGGTAGGTTTTGGATAAACCATTTTCTCTTTACCTTTTGAAGAGGTAGAAATTTCCTCAGGGTTAGGAAGTTGAGAAGAGGAACACTGAGAGGATGAAGTATCAGCGACTGAGGATACGAAAGTTCCAAATAAGAGCATGGAACGATCAGTGGTTGGTTCTAGAGTATCAGCTTTGTAACCAAGACCACATTTATCACTCAGGGGAATCTGAGACTTAATTATCTCAGTGATCTTTGTTGAGGAATTATACCATCCATCAACAGTAGCTTTTTCAGCTTTTAATGCAGCGATAGCTTCTTCGCGCTCGATTTTGACTAGCTGATTTAGGTGAACTTGATCTTTAAAATCTTCTTCAATTTTAGAAAGATTTTCTATTTGAAGGTGACAGTTTTTAAGTTGTTCAGCGAGATCAAGGTTTTGATTTTCAACTACAGTTTTGCCATTCATGGCTTCATATAAACTTCTAGTCAAGAGATCGATTTTACGAAGACTATCAGCTTCATCAATATTTGCAATATTGGTAAAGAAGGAAGGTGATACCTGAGTAGCAGAGGTTGAAGTGGAGGGAATATCTGAACTTTCTTCCTCATCTTCAATCTTGGCCATAAGACAGAGATTGGCTTCATCATCTTCAGAGTCAGATGTTTCTTCCTCATCAGAGTTAGCCCAATCATAGTCAGCCATCAGGCCTTTGCCTTTCTTCTTAAAGCTTTTCAGCTTCGCATACCTTTCTTTCAGCTTGGCGTATTTATCATCTCTAGACCTGAGGTTAGAGGATTTCTTGGGAAACGCTGAGTTTCTCTAAACTTTCTTTGACCTGCACTCGTTAGCGAAATGACCTATCTTTTCACAGTTAAAACAAGTAGCAGTAGCCTTATCAACATGAGCTGATGATCTTGGCTTGTCAGTAATGGAAAGAGCCAAAGATTCATCAAGATTCATTTTCTTTTTGGCGAATCTCCTGAACTTTTTAGTGAGGAGAGCCAAAGATTAATCAAGATCTGAAGAGTCAGAATCTGATGACCTTTCAGAGTTACTCTCCAACTCAGTGATAGTGACCGAGGGTCGCTGAGTGGAAGGTTGCTCTGAGATTAAAGCAACAAGGGGTGCTTTTGGAATCTTTTACAAGATTCTTCTTAAGATGACTCGATTGCTCATGATTCAGCATCGTGCCATATAAGGTAGAAAGGGTCATTGATTTTAGATCCTTTGACAACTTGGGACACATAGAATAACTGTCCCAGCTTTCAGGTAAACATTCTAAGAACTTTGTCAGCACTTCAAAGTTAGAATATTCCTTACCAACAGTTTTCAGATCTATTATTAAACAGTTAAAACGTTGGTGTACTTCAGAGAGAGTTTCATTCTTACCACAAATGAAGCTTTCATACTGTCTTACCAGGTTGATCTTTCGAGAGTCCTGGACTTCAGAAGTACCTTTATACTGAACACAGATTGTGTCCCACATAGCTTTTGAGGTTTTCAGGTTCATGACGGAATGGTAGACTTCGTCAGGAAGAGCCATGGAGAGTATGGATCTGGCTTTGGTGTCGATAGCAACTTTCTTCTTATCTTCATCAGTCCACATATGAATTTCCTTAGGAATCAGCCTTTCTGGAATAGCAGGTCTATTCGCAGCGGCTGGAACTGCAGCATCAATTCTTACAGGAATATATGGGCCGTTTTCAAGATAATAAGGCATAGTAGGGTCTACACCTTCTAAGAAGAGAATCATCCTATTTTTCCATAGATTAAAATTATCTCTTGAGAATCTAGGGGGTTTTACAAGAGAACCGTTGTCAATATAGTTTGTGTTTGTGTTGGTAGCCATTTTAAGAAATAGCAAGGAAGAGAGATCTTAGTATAGATCAGATCTTGTTTATGAGATTAAACAAATCTGCTCTGATACCACTTGTTGGTCCTGAAGGGCTATACAAGTTTGTAGAAGGGGGGGGGGGGGGGGGGGGTTGAATACAAACACACAGATTTTACTTTTCTAAATTGTTTATTGATAAATCATTAACAATTTACAGTTTGTTGCGGAACAAGATTAAGGATAAACCTAAATCTAAACAAGTTGGAACACTAAGTTTTCTTGCACTAAGAAAGAGAAGGAAATTACTAATAATAACCTATCTCAAGATAAGAAGATGACTTGACCAGAGTTAGCAAATGACTCGTCCAGAGTTTTCGAGTGCTTCAAAAAATGAAGCTCGAGTCCTTCTTATATACTGCATGCATTTAATGCATGGCAGTTTATACTTTACACGTGGCAGCAGCTCATTGGTTGTATGTCATTGACCTTTGTAGACAACCTTAGTAGCCGCATGTTTGAACAGTGTAGTATCAGAGTGGTTGTACGATTTCAGACAATAAGGAGGTTCTTTTCTGACCTATCGTACGGAGTCGTGCAAGGGTGGTTAAGACAAAAGTACTTTGTACGGAGGACTTCATGATCAGCTTACGTTGATTCAGCGCTTTATCATTCTTTATCAGTGAACAACAAAGTTCAGCGATAGCTGAAGTCTTGTACTTGATACTTCACGTTGAGTGGACAAATCTGAGTCTTCGTTGATCCTCATCAGTTCATTAGGAGACTTGTCGCTGGTTCTTGAGCTTGATCTTCGACTTCAGCGTAGAACCTATGTTGACGTGAAACTTGTCTTCAGGGATCATAAGTAAACAACTAACTTATCAGCGATCACCATAAGGACTGAACAGGCTCAGAGCATTATGATGAACAGTGTTCGCTGAATGTTTAATCTAAAGAACGAGAGTTCCTATCAGCGGTACTGTAAGGTGTTAGTACTTATCAGCGATAGTGAAACTAATATATATTGTTTACTTACAATTTTCACTAAGTATAAAAGAGAGGGTCATTATCAAATCACTGAGGGTTTGGATCAACACCATTAACCGTGTAAAGAACTTCAAAGCATATAGGTCCACTAATATGAGACAGAAGTAAGCGTAGATCATTCTCCTTCAGCAGGATTAGCATAAACTAGTCGTCCTCTCATTGATCCTTGTTTTCGAGGATTCCATTTACGTGAACTAGCAATCCATGTGTAATGTTTCAGAAAATCTTTGTACAAATACTGTCTCGCACTCATATATTTTTTATTCCTCTCAAAAAAGGCGGTCAACATTGATCTCTTATCTCTCTCTCTATCAACAATATATGTCATAATAGCATTCTCTCTGAACCTAACCAACTGCTTATTCGAAAGATGGACCTACAAAGCCATCACACAAGGATGGATTTGAGAAAGAGTGAATCTAAAAATCTGTAATAACCGGGTCCTTTTGTGAATAAATAATAAGTTTGGGGTGTAAAGTGTGAAAGAGGAAGAGTTTGGTGTTCTTTTGCAAAGGGTATAAATAAGAGTAAAAACCCTAATAACCCTAAATTTTACCAAAATCAGTGTGCGGCTAGAAGGGGCGATTAGTGGGTGCACGATTCATTAAAGAGTAAAAGCAATTGAGTTTTCTCCAAGCTGTGTGTGGATTCATCATCATTTGCAAGGTAATTTTCATCTCTTACTATTTAGTAATCTAATCAGAAATTTGGAGTGGTAGAGTTTGAATCTTTTGTTTATCTTTGGAAAGAAAAGAAATGGAGTCTGTGTGTGTTTCTTCAATTGATATAGTGTAGAATCGATGGAATAACTTGCTATTTTGGCTAGAAATGACATTTCCTCGATTATAGTGGCTTAGCATCGAGTGTGAAATCTTATTATGATTTAATCGAGTTTTGAGTTTAAAGCGTTCGATGTGAAAACCCCAGAGTCCGGGACTCGCCATTTTCGGAATGCGTGGGAATCCGGAAGGTATCCGAAACCGGAAGGGAGTCCGGACTAGTTTTCGTACCGGGATCCGGAAACGTACCGGAATCCGGAAGGGATCCGAAAACGTTCCGGAATCCGGACGGAATCGGATGTGTACCGGAATGCGGATGGAAGGGGGAGGGTGACTGACAGTGCTTTGAATACACCTACAGACGTGTAATAATTAAACCTTAATGCAAGTATACATTAAAATCTAATGTTGTCTTTCAAGTAATAATATGGTAAGAACCATGTATCGTTCCCACAGAGATTGGAGTAAAAGCGTATTAAAAGTCTAATAAAAGAAATGGTTTCCAAGGATCAATTCGAAGATTAATATTTGTTTGTTTGGAGTTGGATTATCACAGATTATATAAAACAGATAATAAAGGATAGCAAGGGTGCAAGATGTTTGGGTGAGATTTAAATATAAAGTCCAGCAGGCCAATGCTGTAGCATTGCTACAGCATTTGTCTTTCAACACTTAAGTTCACCATCTACTTTTCAGGATTCCCTCTCGGGTTTTAAACGACTCACTACTGATCTAGCAGCCAATCAATCCATTCCTGGCATTGTTGTCAGAACTACCAATAGTAAGGTGAAGCCTTCCAAGTATACGGATAAACAAATTCTTTTGTTAAAATCACTCTTCCGAGCTGATTCCCATATCACTTATGTTGATGTGTTCTAAGCGGTCCATTCCTGGCACACACTCTACACTGTTACCATCCACGCAGATGATCAACTTATCGGGCAAAATCAACCCTGAAAAGACAGAGACGATAAATGCCTTTATCAATATCTCTTCCGAGCATACTTCCTTTGTCATTTGGAATGACGTGCATATCAATGGTTCATTCCTGACACCATGGCACTTTAACACTTTCAAAGTGATCAACCATCTAGAAGTAACTGGATATTTTATAAAACTTAACATGAAATGGTGAACATCATTATTGAGAAATGATGTCCACTTTTCGTTATGTTCAAAATCTCACCCTTTTTTCTCACACCCAAGCTATTTAAACTTAGCTACTCATGCTTAAATATAAATGACAGGTAATATAAATTACAGAATTGAAATACATAAAGTAAAGACTTAAATGTAAATGTCGTGAATATAAAGTACAATAAAATAAGAGATTATGAGTTATTGTAGCAATGCTGGACCAATGCTGCAGCAACTCATAAAAGCTATGAAGATCAAGAACAATATGAAGAACAAGAACTAAAATTGCATTAAATTAAAGAGAGTTTTGCAGATTAATTGTAAGAACCAATCCACATAAATTGTCTAACAAAAACACACACACACCACTCCTATTTATACTAAGAGGAGGTAAGGTGGTGTGCCAAACTTATACTATTTAACTTACTATTCCATAAGTACTTCTACTATTACCAACTATTACACCACATGCCTTAGAGTTTAAAGAGTTTACAAAAGACACCAAGCATCGATTTCCAATCTTCTAGAATAAGGCTGGAACATGGTACCAAAAAGTCAGCCACAAAAGTCTTCTAGAAGTCCATTCTTCATTCCATTCCTTCAGTCTTCAATGCTGTAGCATTGGCATGGGCTGCACTATATAAACAAATGCAATTAGCCTTCCTAAAACAGTAAAAGACAGGTAAATCAAATTCTTAGCTCCATGAAACAAAGGGTGAAAATAAGTAAGAAAAATGACTCAAATGTTGGGATAAAATAGCAAATCCTAACTAAAAAGATAAGAAAAAGATGCAATATGCATTAAATAAATAATGCATATCACACCCTCAAATTTAAAGTGTTGTTTGTCCCCAAACAACTAAAAGACCTAAAAAGAAAATGACTCAATTTTTGAAGTTTCTTGCAAGATTATGGCATTAAGTGCCCACATCATGTCTACCATGCCTTATGAACTAAATAGCCTTTCATAAATCCTTTATCATGCCTTTTAACCCAAAGTGTGTGTGTCATAGGCTAGCACCAATCTTTCCTTTGTTAGACTCAAACACACCTTATATTTGGAATCAATAGGGCTTTTTAGGGTCTCTCATTGGCCTATCTTTTCTCACCAAGCCTTTTCTCTCAACAAAATTTTTTCAAATTTTAGCACTTTGAGCACTTTTCTTGTTGACTTTTGTACCTTGCCCCTATGGGACATTTTTGGTATCTTTTTATCATGTATATCAGATTAGAGCTTTGCTCTTTTGAGTGATTTTCATGTTTTTAAGGTGTAACCTTCCCACCCTCAAATTTAGGCTTTACAATGTCCTCATTGTATCATTGAAGTTCATTGGTGTAAAAAAGGCTACAATTGGCTTGTGAAATATGAAAAGAAGGCCTAGATCATCTTCTAAATGTGTATAAGGTGTGTGAATCAGATTGTGTCCCAAGGAAAAAGTGGCTAGTTCTAACAGGAAAACACAACTTTAGGCAAACTCATGAGTTCAAAATTTATTAGGGCTATAAAATCAAAAAGCATAATATCACCAATGTATTATCTTGCAAGAGAAAATAACCCTATAAAGTAATGACATTATCCCAGACTCAATAATAAAAATAAAACAGAAAAATGGAGACTAAGGAAGATGATTTGAACCTGTCCTACTCCTTAAGAGTAGGCTGTGAATCCTTGCATGCTCTTTTCAATACTGCAGCATCCTTTGATTTCTTCTTTGGTGTAGTTTTCTTCAATGTTGCAGCATCCATATGCTGCTCCCTTTCCTTCAGCAAACAGTCCCTTTCAGCCCTGAGCTTCTCATTCTCAACTGTCAGCTTCCTGTTCTCAGTCCTCACCTTGCTCAACCTGGCCAGAATCTTTTTCATTTATGCCCCAGCTCTTGCTCCAGATCCCTTTTGAACAGCTTTCAACCCAGTCTTCATTTCCTCTTTCACCTCCTTCCACTTTTTATCAAAAGCTATATCCTGTTGTGCCAAAGTATCGATGATGCTGCTATTTTGGGACAAAATATCCTGCATCATTCCCACCATATCATCCCTGCTAGATTTTCCATGTCTTAACCTGATTACACTTTTCATATCCAAGGCCCACTTATCCTCTCCTTCCGATTGAATAACATCCTCCACATACTGAGGGATACCAACAGCAGTTAAAAATTTAGAAAGTAGGCCAGGAAAAAAAACTTACCTTGGTTTCTTTTCCCACAGTACACAATCCTATCAAAGATAATCTTCCCCACATCTAATGTTTTCCCATTCATGAGACAGTACAAGAGAATGATCTTTTCACATCTTAATGTACTATCATGGGTAGTGGGCCAGAGGGAACTTTTTATGAAGTTCATCCAAACATTAGCATCAGGCAACAGATTTACAGCCTTAAAATTCCTAAGCTTGTAGTTGGCATGATGTTCCCACTTTGCACCAGGTTTTCCCACAACTTTGATCATGTCATCTAGTTCTTTCCGTATGGCTGTCTTAGTGAAAGTATCATAGTCAGTGGTTGATAGTGAAGTGAGGCCCAACATGGTGTTGATGGCCTCAGCACTGATTTGAATGCCCACTCCTCTTACTATGATCATAGGTGGTGTGCAAAAAGGAAATTCAGCATAGAACTCCTTAATGAGAGTCAGGTTATAGGATGTTTTTACCTCACACAGCTTTTCCCAACCCCGACTGTTGATGATGTTGCTTTTAAACTCGAATTCCTCCATGCTAGCTTTTTCAAACCCCTTGTCTATCAGTCCAACCTTCTTTCTCTGTTTCTCATACAAGTCCTGGGCTGCTTGCCTACTGAATCCATCCAATGGCCTTTTGGGCCTAGGAATGATGTGTGACATTGAAGTTCCAGCCTCTGAATGCGTTGTGGATGCTTCAGCATTGCCCTTTTTCTTTCTTGGCTTTCTTTGAGCAATGGCTTTCTTTCTCACCTGCCTTCCTTTCTTATTCGGTGGTTCAGTACCTGTAAGGTTAGTCTCCTGCACAAATTCAGAGGCTGGTCTCTTTTTGGAGGCATGATCATCTCTTCCACCAGAGTGGTCAGAACTTCTCATAGTTTGGTCCTCATTTTCAGGATCCTGATGCTGTGTTGATGCCACAGCATCAGTGTTTAGTCCCACACTCGCACTCATTCTTTTCAGACTTTCAGCCACATTTTCCATCATATCTAGTTCTTCCAACTCTCGATCATCCAAAACTGTGTTTGGTTGAACAGGTGGAACTCTCTATGAGTCATCAAAAGGCCAAGTCAGACATAGGAGTGGGGGTGGTTGTGTGAAACTTTGTGTACAGTTAAAAATTAACTCACTTTCTTCATCAGAAATAAGGTAATCTGCTAATGTAATGGAGTAATCAGAACATACCTCTTCTGCAATTTCATTTAAATCAGGGATTTTTAATTGCTCTTTAGGGTGAGTTTCAGGACCCTTTTTTGATGTGCTCCCCTTAACCAAAGTTTTGGTTGTTTTTGGTGTGACCACCGAAGTATCGAGAATAGGGGCAGAAGAATCAAGGGTTTTTTCTTGGGTTGCACTGTTCACGATGGTGGTATGAACAGATTCTTTCAAAGGGGATTTCGGATTGGTATCTTGAATGTTTGATTTCAAGGGTTTTTCATTAGGGTTTTTGGATGGATTAGTGATGGTGGTATTTGGTTGGGGTTCGACCACAGTAGCCAAAGAAACAACCCTAGAGGTGTTCGGTGTTGGTTGCGATTGTGGGGGTTCGACCATAGTGGACGACGAAACAGCCCCGGAGGTGTTCGGTGGTGGTTGCGACGCTTCTCTTCTTCTATTGCTTCTTCTCACGGTATCATCACGAATGGCAGTCCTTTTTACCCTAGCCATTGTGGATGATTTTTTTGCAGATTGTTTGAAAAAGAAAACAGAGGGAAAGAAGAGAGGTTGAAGACGATGGTTTGTGAAGAGAGAGAGAAAAGTGGGTCTGTGAAAAAAATTGAGAAGTTGAAAGGGGTTTTAAGGAGAGTAAAAAAAATCAAAACCCATACCCTTTTACTAACTATGTACGACTAAGGGTAGAAAAAGGAATGGGTTTAATTTTTATTTTTCTCCAAATTGTACAAGCATGATCTGAAAGAGATTTGTAAGGGTACGCCTCTTGTACAATTTTCCATTATTTTATTAGTAAAGTAATGTCTAGAAATAGCCTTAGTTGGACACAGGTACACCCAAGGGTGTCTTTGGTTGAAAACTTACCAACTACTACTATTTAGGGAACTATACTCTTTAGACAAACTAACAAGTTACCACAAGGGATGGCTTCTTTTTAGCATGCCTCTAAAATCAGAACCTATCCTCTTTGGACACCTTTCCAGACATAGTAACATGGCCCACTTTCAGATTTCTCAAACATTCACCTCTTTTTACAAAGCCAGGTCCTGGATGCTGACAGGATGCTACAGCATCCAATGCTTGTCTTATGCATCTTTGTTAAAGTCCTACAAAACAGTAAATTTAAGTTAGAAAATTAAACCAAAGAATATTTACAAACATTTATGGACTAGAAAGAGTCCATGGCTTCGTATGAAGTTTTTCTCAAAATGTATCCAACACCACAGAGCAGTGCTCTGGGAATGCTACAGCATTGTGATACAATTTCACTCTTTGGCCATTCACTTTGAAGATGTTGTTGTTTTCAGGGTTTATCAAGTCTATAGCCCCAAAGGGATAGACTTTATGGATGGTAAAAGGACCAGACCATCTACTCTTGAGTTTTCCTGGAAACAATTTCAGTCTTGAATTGAACAAAAGGACCTGTTGTCCTTCTTTGAATTTTCTGGGTTGGATTCTTTTGTCATGCCATTTTTTGGTCTTCTCTTTATAGAGCTTGGCATTTTCATAGGACATGTTCCTATGCTCTTTCATTTCAAAGAGTTGTAACTTTCTTTTGTTTCCAGCCTCATCTAAAGACATATTTAGCTCTTTTATAGCCCAATATGCTTTACACTCAAGTTCCAAAGGCAAGTGACATGCTTTTCCAAAGACTAACTTATATGGGGACATACCAATGGGTGTTTTGAAAGCAGTTCTGTATGCCCATAAAGCATCATCCAATTTAAAAGCCAGTATTTTTTGGTTGGTTTTACCACTTTTTCTAAAATGCTCTTGATTTCCCTGTTTGACAGTTCAGCCAGTCCATTGGTCTGTGGATGGTATGCAGTAGCTATCATGTGCCTAACATTGTGCTTTTCAAGAACTCCTTGCAACAATTTATTTACAAAATGGGTACCCTCATCACTAATGAGTGCTCTAGGGGTACCAAATCGTGTAAAAATATGTTTTTGAAGAAATTTGATTACAGTTTTTGCATCACTGTTAGCACAAGCTATTGCCTCCACCCACTTTGAGACATAATCAACAGCAACTAGAATGTATTGGCAATTGTTGGATGGTGGGAAAGGTCCCATAAAATCAATTCCCCACACATCAAACAATTCTACTTCCAAGATTCCATTTAAAGACATTTCATTTCTTTGAGAAATGGAACCAGTCCTTTAAATGGAACCAGTCCTTTGACATTCATTGCATCTTTTGGAAAAATTATGAGAATCTTGGAAGAGAGTTGGCCAATAGAAACCAGATTGCAAAACTTTGGCTGCTGTCCTTTGACCTCCAAAGTGACCTCCATATGCTGAAGTGTGGCAACGGTGTATGATTTCTGCCACATCACTCTCTGGAACACACCTTCTCAAAATTTGATCTGTACCAAGTTTAAACAAAAAGGGATCATCCCAGAGATAGAATTTAGCATCATGGAAAAACTTTTTTAGCATATGACCAGTATAATTAGGAGGTTTGATGCCACAAGCTAAATAATTAGCAATGTCAGCAAACCAAGGGATTCTAGAGGAATGATGTAGCATCAAGATTTTTTCATCCAGGAAGGTTTCAATGATATCTCCTTCCCCTTTCTTTTCCACTAGGTTCTCTAACCTAGACAAATGGTCTGCTACTTGGTTGTTTACTCCTTTTTTGTCCACAATCTCTAGGTCAAACTCTTGCAACAACAAAACCCATCTAATTAACCTAGGTTTGGCATCCTTTTTAGAGATTAAGTATTTAATGGCAGCATGATCTGTATGCACAATGACTTTTGTTCCCACTAAATATGATCTAAACCTCTCAAAAGCAAAAACTACAGCCAAGAGTTCTTTTTCTGTTGTTGTGTAATTGATTTGTGCCTCATTCAAAGTCTTACTTGCATAATAAATCGAATGAAATACTTTTTCCTTTCTTTGACCTAAGACAGCTCCTACAGCCCAATCACTTGCATCACACATGATTTCAAAAGGTTTTTCCCAATCTGGGGCCACAACCACTAGAGCAGTTACCAAAGCTTTATTTAAAGTAATGAATGCATTTCTACATTCATCATTGAAATTAAATTTGTGGTCATTTTGTAAAAGTAAACACAAAGGTTTTGAGATTTTTGAAAAGTCTTTGATAAACCTTCTGTAAAATCCAGCATGACCAAGAAAGCTTCTAATTCCTTTTACAGTGGTTGGTTCAGGTAGTTTTTCAATAACTTCCAATTTGGCTTTGTCTACCTCAACCCCTTTTTTTTGAAATCAAGTGTCCAAGAACTATTCCTTCTTTGACCATGAAATGACATTTTTCCCAATTTAGGACTAAATCAGTTTTTTCACACCTTTCAAGACTCTTTTTCAAATTTTCCAAACAATTATCAAAAGATGAGCCATATACAGAAAAATCATCCATAAATATTTCAATGGAATCTTCAAGCATATCTGAAAATATGGACATCATACATCTTTGAAAGGTTGCAGGAGCATTACAGAGGCCAAAGGGCATTCTCCTAAAGGCAAAAGTACCATAGGAACAAGTGAAGGTGGTCTTTTCTTGATCCTCGGGTGAAATGGCTATTTGATTGTAACCGGAGTATCCATCTAAAAAGCAGTAATACTCTTTTCCGGCTAACCTATCTAACATTTGGTCAACAAAAGGTAATGGAAAATGGTCTTTTTGTGTAGCTGTGTTGAGTTTATGGTAGTCCATGCAAATTCTCCATCCAGAAACTACTCTAGTTGGGATGAGTTCATTCTTTTCATTGGGAACTACTGTAAACCCTCTCTTCTTAGGGACACATTGGACACGACTAACCCAAGTGCTACTGGCTATAGGAAAAATAATTCCCGCATCTAACCATTTTAGCACTTCCTTTTTCACTACTTCTTTCATGACATGGTTTAGCCTTCTTTGTGGTTCAATGGATGTGAAGTTCTTATCTTCTAAGATGATCTTATATTGACAAATGGAGGGACTAATTCCTCTAAGGTCAGCAATGGTCCATCCTATGGCTTTTGAGTGTAACTTCAACAAATCCACTAACTTCTTTTCCTGATGCAATTCTAAAGAGGATGAAATGATGACAGGAAGTTTGTTCTCATCCTTTAGAAAAGCATATTTTAAATGGGATGGGAGTTGTTTCAACTCCAGGTCAGGTGGTGAAATGATTGATGGTGTAAAACTCTTTTGTTCAATAGGTTATAAAGATTCAAACTTAGCAACAGTCTCATCTATTATTTTCTCATCATCATCTTCATATTCCTCATCATCCTCTTCTTCCAACCTACAAATTTCCCTAACTCCCTCTTCATTACACAGGTTTTCAATCACACTTAGGCCAAAACATTCTTCCATATCATCAGGGTATTTCATAGAATTGAAGACATTGAATGTGACTTTTTGGTCTTGAAGTCTCATGGTCAACTCTCCCTTTTGGACATCTATCAAAGTTCTTCCAGTGGCTAAAAAGGGTCTTCCCAAAAGAATAGGAATATCTCTGTCAGCCTCAAAATCTAAGATGATAAAGTCAGCAGGAAAGATGAATTTGTCGACCTGAACTAAGACATCTTCAATTTTACCCTTAGGATAGGCAATGGTTTTTTCAGCTAAGATGAGTGTGACAGTGGTTGGTCTAGCCTCTCCTATACCTAAGCTATTGAAAATAGACAAAGGCATAAGGTTGACACTGGCTTGTAAATCACATAAGGCCTTTCCAACTTCTTTTCCACCTATGGAACAAGGAATGGTAAAACTCCCTGGGTCTTTTAGCTTAGGTGGAATTTTGTTGGTCAAGAGAGCACTACAACCTTCAGTCATGGCCACAGTTTCATATTCAGTCAACTTCTTTTTCTTGCTTAAAATGTCTCTAAGAAATTTGGCATAACTAGGCATCTGCTCAATTGCTTCAACAAGGGGTATGTTGATATGCAATTGTTTAAACACATCCAAAAATTTCTTGAATTGCAATTCTTCCTTATTATTCTGTAACCTTTGGGGGTAAGGAACATAAGGAGGAATTGGATCAATAATGGCTTTCTTTGTTTGTGTTGACCTATTAGGGTGGACTTCCTCCACCCTCAAATTTGTATCTTTGATACCTTTTGTTATGTTTTCTTTGACAGGGCTTGTTGGTTTGTTGACTTCAGTTTCTACTGTGTTTCTTTTTGGGATTGGGGTTGTTGGCTCCAAATCCTTGAGAGGTTGGGATAGTTCTTCTAGGATGGTGGGCAATGCTGTAGCATTGGTCTTGTACTTTGGATTTTTTTTCAATTTCAGCTTGGGTTTTCTCTAAGTCTTTCCCACTCCTAAGTGTCACAGCTTTCACATGCTCTTTTCCTAGTGGTCTTGGGATTTCTGTGTTACTTGGCAAGGTCCCATTGGGTCGGGTGTTTTGGTTAAGAGCAATTTGACTGATTTGGGTTTCGAGGCTTCTTATTTGGGCATCATTCCTTGTCATGTAAGCTTTGAACATAGCTTCCAAGTAAGATGATGGTTCTACTTGTGAAGAGGACTTGTTTTGAAAAGATGGTTTGTTGTTTTGAAAATTCCGATTCTGATGATTTTGATTGTTTTGGTAGTTTTGAGAACTGCTGGCATGATGCTGATTTTGAAAATTAGAGTTTCCTTGTTGCTTAAATCGGGTTGATTTAAACTTGGGCTGGTCCATGAAAAATTTGGATGTTATTTCCAACTTGCATTGTAATTGTTAGAGTAAGGACCATTCCTATTATGAACATAGTTAACTGATTCAGAATTTTGAGGACAGTGTTCATAAGAATGATCTCCACTGCAACAAACACATTGCACTGAGAGGACAGCTGGATTGGGTGTAGTGGCAGTCGGCTGTGTTCCCTGACCGGTAGTTATGTTTTTAAGCATATTGGTCATAGAAGCAAGTTGAGCTGTCAATGCAGTGTAAGCATCTAAATCATTTATTCCAGCAGTCTTCTTTGTAGTTGGTCCCTTGGTCAGCCCAATGCCCATTGTTTGTGGAAATCTTTTCAAGAATTTCATACCCGGTGTTATAGGTGTTGGAAGTAAAGGCCCCTTCTGATGTCGCATCGAGCATTTGTTTTGCATTGGAATCAAGTCCAGTGTAAAACGTCTCGAGTTGAATGATAACACCACTTTTTGGCGTTATTTTCAGTTCTCAAACCAATGAGATTGGCTTGTGTTCTAGCAAAAAGGCGGAATTTTACGGTTCATCGAGTGAAATGTGCAGGTAATCCGAAGGAAGACAAACATCGAGAAAAAGAAGCGGAAAAGAGCCCAAAACAAGTACAAAACGAAGCCAACGGAAGCCCAAGATCCAAGCCCAAGACCTGTACCCAAACCTGACCCGGAATCACTTTTGTAAACCGCGCGGTTAACCCTGCGGTTTGCAAACCGCGGGTAAAACCGCGGAAGTGTCTGTTTCGATTTTATAAGTCATGTTTCCGGATTTTAGGTCATCAGCTCGCACACGACGACGGGCAGCGACTTGGGGGCGATTTTCAGAGGTTTTTCGGAGCTTTTGGAGCCACGATAGAGGATCGATTGAGGAGTAATTCATGACGCGAAGCGGATTAGAGCCGGGAGAAGGGAGTTCATCATCACATTCACCACGTTCACGTTTACTATGGTTGCATACATTATTTCCATTCCTTTTCTTGTGTTTTTATCCACCACCAACATGAACTAATCTTTAGATGTTGGGGGTTGGATTGAATTTGGTTTAAACTTATGAACAGATGACGTGATAATCTTATCAGTTTTCTTATTTTAATGAAGCATGTAAGTTGGTTTTTTAATGATTTTGTGAGTTTGGCCAACTTCCAATTGTTTTGTTGTTTCCGGTTAAGTTCGAGAGAATTAATTGTTAACTAGAACTAGAAATTGCATGCCTAAGGTGAGAAATTGGATAGAGATATACCAGTGTAAGCTTTAGTCCCGTTTAAATCCTACTTCTAAGGTGTTTTGAATGTCATAAGTTAAGATCGAGAGATAAAGCTTGTGTCTTCAAAATAAAACCCGTTGTTGCTTGAGAAAGAACAACGGTGATTTTCGAGATTGGGTATTCATTAAAGGGAATAACTTGGTAATTGTTTTAAGTCAAATGTTCGTACGTGAAAACCTTAGGATTTCCAACCCTCGACTGTGTTCTCTATCAAAGTTTCCTAAGTTGTTTACTGTCCCGTTTGTGATTTGTTTACTTGCAATTAATTACGTCATACCAACAACTAAAAATTGCGACCGTTCAGTTAATAGATCTTATAGTCATTGTGATACTTAGTTCCTAGTTCCCTGTGTTCGATACTCGTACTTTCAGTACTATTACTTGATTTCGACCCGTACACTTGCGGTAAGATTTAGGGGGGTGTAAACCCGCCTATCAAGTTTTTGGCGCCGTTGTCGGGGAGCTAGTTGCAACTGATTGCACTACCAGCTATTAGCGCTATTATATTGAACAATTTTATTTCTGTTATTTTATTTCACCACTTTCAGTTTTTGGATTGCTAAGTTTGTTTACTCTCTGTTCAGGTACTAATTGGTTTATGCCAAGAAAGATCCGAGGGGAGAAAATCGAACCGATCGATCCGGAGATTGAAAGAACAGCCCGTCATTTACGCAAGGAAGCTAAAGCTAAAAGAAATCTGAAGATCGAGATGTTCGACGACGAAGCTCCTCCTGAGAGACGTCCTATGCGGTCGTTTGCCGATCCGAATGTGGCAGCCGCACGCATAGGCATCCAAGCGCCCGCCACTGGGGCGAACTATTTTGAGCTTAAACCGAGTACCATCGTGATGGTACAAGAAAATCAGTATGGAGGAGCGCCGACAGAAGATCCTCACGCACATCTCTGTGCATTCGAGAGGATTTGTAACACATTTAAGATCAACGGGATGAGCGAAGATGCTATTAAGCTAAGGATGTTCGGCTTTTCTCACAAAGGACGAGCCGAAACATGGACCGAGAGTATCCAACCAGACTCGATCACCACATGGGCACAGCTGAAAGCGGCCTTCCTTCAGAAATTCTTCCCACCAAGCAGAACCGCTTAACTTATGGCAGAAATCACCCATTTTGCTCAATGGGATCAAGAGACCTTGTATGAAGCGTGGGAGAGATACAAAGATATGATCAAGAAATGTCCACATCATGGGTTGCAAGGTTGGGTCATTATCGGGTGGACTTCACCCGCAGTTCAAAAACGACATCACAGCTGCATCGGGTGGAGCGCTAATGGATAAGTCTTACGAGGAAGCATGCGAGCTGATCGATAATCTAGCCGAACATAGTTTTTCTACTCCAAGATCAGCCGTCAGAAGAGTTGCGAGTGTTCAAGAATCGGATGAGCTGAAAGAAATAAAAGCCCAACTAGCTGCGATAACGAACCATCTGAAGGGAGGTAGACCGGAAGAACCCGAACAAGTTCAATTTCTTCAAAACCGGAATAACCAGCCGATGAACGATCCTTTCTCGAACACGTATAATGAAGGGTGGAAGAAACACCCTAACTTTTCATGGAGTCAACCCGGTCAACAACCACAAGGTAATAACTCCAACTTCTCTAATTCTTCTAATACTAACAATGTCTATCGTCCTCCAGGTTTCAACCCACAGAGATTTGACGAAGGACCATCCATGGAGAAGAAACTGGGGCTGGAAGATATGTTGATGAAGTTCATGAAAAAGATGGATAACACGGTTGAAGGCTTAGCAAGCACGGTGAGTACAGTGAAAGCAGCAACTAATCAGAACACCGCATCCATCAAGATCCTTAAAAGGCAAGTGGGGCAGATTTCTGAAGTTTTGCAAAACCGAGCCCCAGGAACGTTTCTGAGTCAAACTGAGAGAAAGCCAAGAGAAGAATGTAATGCCATTTATCTGAGGAGTGGCAAGGAGCTGATCGAGGAGCATATACGAGAGCCGTCATCAAAGGAAGCCGAGCCCAAAAAGCAAGATGTGGACGAGTTGGATACTGATGAAGATATTGTGATTGAAGAGAGCAAGAAAAGTGAATAGAAGAAGCTAAAGGAACCACCGGTCAAGCCGACAACTCCATGCGTGCCATATCCGAACAGACTTAAAGAGCAAAAGGATGATGTTAATTTTTCTAAATTTCTTGATGTATTTAAAAAGCTACATATTAACATTCCTTTTGCAGATGCTTTGGCACAAATGCCTTCATATGTGAGATTCTTGAAAGAAATCATCTCCAACAAGAGGAAGATTGAGGAGCAGACAACGGTGGCACTTACTGAAGAGTGTAGCGCGATCATCCAGAACAAGCTTCCCCCGAAGCTTAAGCATCCAGGGAGTTTTTCGATCCCTATTCAAATAGAAGATCTTAATTTTGATAATGTGTTATGTGATTTAGGGGCAAGTATTAATTTAATGCCTCTATCTATATTCAGGAAACTCAGCTTGGGGGAAGTGACGCCAACGTACATGACGATTCGACTTGCGGATAGATCTATAGTATATCCATATGGAGTGATAGAGGATGTGCTCATCAAGACTGGCAAGTTCTACTTTCCGGTGGATTTCGTGGTGCTGGATATTGATGAAGATATAGAGGTCCCGCTGATATTGGGAAGATCCTTTCTGGCCACGAGTAGAGCGCTGATTGACATGGAAGAAGGTGAAATGACCTTAAGGGTTGGTGGTGAGAAAACCGTGTTCAAGATGTTCGAGAGGGTGAGAGGTCAAAGTGAAGAGGAACCCGATTACCACGAGAACTCAGATTGGGAAGAAACTGCGGAAAACCGTAAGTGTGGGCGGTTCGAGTCCGCAAATTCTGAGCCAAGTTGAGAGCCACATAGTCGTGCCACGACTTTAACTGAGGCGCTGGGTGGGAGGCAACCCACCGAGGTTTGTTTCCTTTTTTTTTTCAATTTACGTTTTAGAGTGTTTTTATTTACAAAAAAAATTGAATGAAAAAGTTAAAAAGTCAAAACAGTGGCTTACGCGGCATAGCCTGCGGCTTCCAAGCCGCGTGGAAAACCGCGGGTGTCCCTGGAGTGTGTTTTGAAACAGTGTGTTACGCGGTATATCCCGCGGTTTGCATACCGCGGCATAAGCCGCGCGTTTCCTCTGATGCTTCTAGTTGTTTTTCGTGCAGTTTTTGTGCCTTTCTTGCTTTGTGTTTTCCGTTTCTTGCATTTTTTTCGTCTTTTGCTTTGATTTCTTTCGTTTGTGCATTCCCTCTCCATCTTCTCTGAACGCTCAAATCTTTCAAGAGAGTCTCCTCCGTCCGATCAAACAGGTATGTTCTAACTCTTATGTTAACGAGTGGTGTAAGATGTTTGCTTCTTATTAGTTAAATGAGATGCAACAAACCTAAGTTTCACTTAGGTTTGGGATGCTTCATCTTTCAACATCTACACACTCACTTTTAATCCTGTGCAAACCTCGGTTTTACCGAGGTTTGGTGTTGGCTTTAGTTGGCAAACCTAGGCCACGGCCTAGGTTTGGGTTGGCCATATTTTGAATAAATTTGGGTTCGCTTTTAGTTATGTTGTGTTAAAGCTTTGCCCGCCCTTTTTTATGACTGTAATAACTGCACAATGATTTGTGTCGCATCGCCTACACCGACACTTACACATTGGGGACAATGTGTGGGTAAGGTTCAGGGTTGCCCAATCGGGCCCACGTTTATGCACGTAGATTTCCTGCACATCTAAATGTTTAGATCATAGTAGCCAAATTTTTGTTTTGAATGATTGAGACCGACCATTGTGGGAAGAACCTCGTGATAGTAACGTGACCATTAGGGAAGGACCGGGAAAAGACATGACTAGGGACATTAGTGGAGACTACCCTATAGCGAGATTTGAGCCTAGAAGACGTGATTCATTTCGAGGGATTTAAACACCAAATTCATATACACTTTTTCGAGTTCCTTGTCGTGAATATAGAGTGATCTCGCTATATTATTGCATTGAGTAGCAAAGACAACCATCGGGATTTTTGGTAAGGGTATAGTAGACCATATCGTGTGGACCTTAAGAGATGATTCCAGGCATTGTGTGTATGTTTAACCTGTTTTTAGCTATCATTCCTTTTACCCATTATGCGTATTCCCAAAACCACTTTGTAGCCAAACACTCACCATTTGTTCATTTCAAACCCACCATTAAACCTTTAGCCAAAAGCCTTAGCCAACCCGTATCCGAAAGTGTGTCAATCAGAAGCAGTAATAAAGGGCAGAAAAGAAATAGTACAGGCCAGTTATGAAAATAAAGAGAGCCAAGGTTGCTCCAAAAAAAATAGTTAGATAATTTACAGCAGCTAAATAAGAGAGTCAAAGAGACTCCAGTAGTGATAAAGAGGGCCAAATGATAGAAAGCAAAGTCAATAAGTTTAGAACTGCTAATGATTGACACGCCGAGGATTTTTGATTTTTTTACCCTTCGTTTCTCAGCCATAACCCTAGCCCCGTTACAACCCTTGTAAAGACCTGGATGATCTTCTGGAAAATGTGATTAGGGTATACGACCACCTTTACCGATATTCCCTGTCTTGCTACTTGATTCCTTTCTGAGATCAACTTTTTGGACACTTGTGCGTCTTTCATTAGAGTTGTCATGTAATTATTGAGTATTCTTGTACATAACTTCCTTATACATAACAACATGTGCGACAACCTAGGTTCGAGTGAAATGAGAGTATCCCGTGAGGTAGGGTCGAGGCGAAATGTTTTCCCTAGTATGTTTGGACCTAGTACGACCCTAATGGAATCGAAGCTGCCACGAGTTCGACTTACAATGGAAGGCCATAGATCAACAGAATAAGGATGAGGCGAGAGTGAGATAAGCATTCACGGGTATGGGAAATCACCAGTGCATTACGTGGTACCAATTGGGAGTTGTGCAGTTATGATTTCTCCGATATATGTTTTGATTCTATTTTATCGCTAATTTTCTTGGGGACAAGCAACGCTCGGTTTGGGGTTGTTGATAACGCCACTTTTTGGCGTTATTTTCAGTTCCCAAACCAATGAGATTGGCTTGTGTTCTAGCAAAAAGGCGGAATTTTACGGTTCATCGAGTGAAATGTGCAGGTAATCCGAAGGAAGACAAACATCGAGAAAAAGAAGCGGAAAAGAGCCCAAAACGAGTACAAAACGAAGCCAACGGAAGCCCAAGATCCAAGCCCAAGACCCGTACCCAAACCTGACCCGGAATCACTTTTGTAAACCGCGCGGTTTACCCCGCGGTTTGCAAACCGCGGGTAAAATCGCGGAAGTGTCTGTTTCGATTTTATAAGTCATGTTTCCGGATTTTAGGTCATCATCTCGCACACGACGACGGGCAGCGACTTGGGGGCGATTTTCAGAGGTTTTTCGGAGCTTTTGGAGCCACGATAGAGGATCGATTGAGGAGTAATTCACGACACGAAGCGGATTAGAGCCGGGAGAAGGGAGTTCATCATCACATTCACCACGTTCACGTTTACTATGTTTGCATACATTATTTCCATTCATGTTCTTGTGTTTTTATCCACCACCAACATGAACTAATCTTTAGATGTTGGGGTTGGATTGAATTTGGTTTAAACTTATGAACAGATGACGTGATACTCTTATCAGTTTTCTTATTTTAATGAAGCATGTAATTTGGTTTTTAATGCTTTTGTGAGTTTGGCCAACTTCCAATTGTTTTGTTGTTTCCGGTTAAGTTCGAGAGAATTAATTGTTAACTAGAACTAGAAATTGCATGCCTAAGGTGAGAAATTGGATAGAGATATACCAGTGTAAGCTTTAGTCCCGTTTAAATCCTACTTCTAAGGTGTTTTGAATGTCATAAGTTAAGATCGAAAGATAAAGCTTGTGTCTTCAAAATAAAACCCGTTGTTGCTTGAGAATGAACAACGGTGATTTTCGAGATTGGGTATTCATTAAAGGGAATAACTTGGTAATTGTTTTAAGTCAAATGTTCGTACGTGAAAACCTTAGGATTTCCAACCCTCAATTGTGTTCTCTATCAAAGTTTCCTAAGTTGTTTACTGTCCCGTTTGTGATTTGTTTACTTGCAATTAATTACGTCATACCAACAACTCAAAATTGCGACCGTTCAGTTAATAGATCTTATAGTCATTGTGATACTTAGTTCCTAGTTCCCTGTGTTCGATACTCGTACTTTCAGTACTATTACTTGATTTCGACCCGTACACTTGCGGTAAGATTTAGGGGGTAAACCCGCCTATCATTGAATACAGTAGGGAATGCCATGGTGAGGGCATTTCCTTAATAATTCCATAAACCTTTCCCATGCGTCGGGAATTGCTTCATCGTCAATTTGTTTGAACATGCAAATTTCATTTCGGGACTTAGCATTTCGGGTAGGTGGAAAAAAAATTCTCAAAAAATTTTCAGCCATGTCAGCCCATGATGGTATAGAACCTGGTGTCAATGAATTAAACCAAATTTTTGCCCATTCCCTTAACGAAAAAGGAAACAGTGTGAGTCTTAGAGCATCAGAAGATACTCCAGGAATCAGAAAAACATCGGTGATCTCTTTAAAAGATTTTAAATGTGAGTGTGGATCTTCCGATGGGAATCCGGAAAATTAACCATTGGCTTGGAACATGTGAAACATAATGGGTTTTGGTTCAAAATGCGTTGTATCCATGTGAGGCTTTACAATTCCTGAATTTAATTGCTCAAAGTTAGGAATTGCATAGTCCATGATTCTCCCATTTTTCGAGTTTGCAAGATCAATGATATTTAATGGTTCATTTTGGTCATTGTTACCATGAGATTCTTCATCATCTTCTTCTTCATTATTATTTGGTTGCTCTTGCCAAACATGACCGGGTGGATGTCTAAAATCGGGAGGATTACCGAAAACTGGTGGGATACCGAAAACTGGAGGGTTACCTAAAACTGGAGGGATTCCAAAATTTGGTCGTCCTCTAGGATTTTCTAAGTCTGGTGGTCTCATTTGGTTCACTTGCGGTGGTGGTCTTATTTCTAAGACGGGTGGTCGTGGTGGTCTATGTTCAAATCCGGGTGGTGCATCCATATCGGGAGGATTCATAGAACTTGAAGCTCTTTGTAACCTCCGTCTATGATGAAAGGGTCTTTCTATGTCAGGATCTAACTCAAAAAGTTCCCTACGTTAGATTCGTGGCATACACCACACTCAGTGTGATTCGGACGGTGTTAGAAAAACCAAGTCTTTTAAAATACTTTTAAAAACTTTTAGCGTGCCAATCCCCGGCAACGGCGCCAAAAACTTGACAGTGCTTTGAATACACCTACAGACGTGTAATAATTAAACCTTAATGCAAGTATACATTAAAATCTAATGTCGTCTTTCAAGTAATAATATGGTAAGAACCATGTATCGTTCCTACAGAGATTGGAGTAAAAGCGTATTAAAAGTCTAATAAAAGAAATGGTTTCCAAGGATCAATTCGAAGATTAATATTTGTTTGTTTGGAGTTGGATTATCACAGATTATATAAAACAGATAATAAAGGATAGCAAGGGTGCAAGATGTTTGGGGTGAGATTTAAATATAAAGTCCAGCAGACCAATGCTATAGCATTGTTACAACATTTGTCTTTCAACACTTAAGTTCACCATCTACTTTTCAGGATTCCCTCTCGGGTTTTCAACGACTCACTACTGATCTAGCAGCCAATCAATCCATTCCTGGCATTGTTGTCAGAACTATCAATAGTAAGGTGAAGCCTTCCAAGTATACGGATAAACAAATTCCATTGTTAAAATCACTTTTTCGAGCTGATTCCCATATCAGTTAAGTTGATGTGTTCTAAGCGGTCCATTCCTGGCACACACTCTACACTGTTACCATCCACGCAGATGATCCACTTATCGGGCAAAATCAACCCTGAAAAGACAGAGACGATAAATTCCTTTATCAATATCTCTTCCGAGCATACTTCCTTTGTCATTTGGATTGACGTGCATATCAATGGTTCATTCCTGACACCATGGCACTTTAACACTTTCAAAGTGATCAACCATCTAGAAGTAACTGGATATTTTATAAAACTTAACATGAAATGGTGAACATCATTATTGAGAAACGATGTCCACTTTTCGTTATATTCAAAATCTCACCCTTTTATCTCACACCCAAGCTATTTAAACTTAGCTACTCATGCTTAAATATAAATGACAGGTAATATAAATTACAGAATTGAAATACATAAAGTAAAGACTTAAATGTAAATGACGTGAATATAAAGTACAAGAAAATAAGAGATTATGAGTTATTGTAGCAATGCTGGACCAATGCTGCAGCAACTCATAAAAGCTATGAAGATCAAGAACAATATGAAGAACAATATAAAGAACAATATGAAGAACAAGAACTAAAATTGCATTAAATTAAAGAGAGTTCTGCAGATTAATTGTAAGAACCAATCCACATAAATTGTCTAACAAAAACACACACACACCACTCCTATTTATACTAAGAGGAGGTAAGGTGGTGTGCCAAACTTATACTATTTAACTTACTATTCCATAAGTACTTCTACTATTACCAACTATTACACCACATGCCTTAGAGTTTAAAGAGTTTACAAAAGACACCAAGCATCGAATTCCAATCTTCTAGAATAAGGCTGGAACATGGTACCAAAAAGTCAGCCACAAAAGTCTTCTAGAAGTCCATTCTTCATTCCATTCCTTCAGTCTTCAATGTTGTAGCATTGGCATGGGCTGCACTATATAAACAAATGCAATTAGCCTTCCTAAAACAGTAAAAGACAGGTAAATCAAATTCTTAGCTCCATGAAACAAAGGGTGAAAATAAGTAAGAAAAGTGACTTAAATGTTGGGATAAAATAGAAAATCCTAACTAAAAAGATAAGAAAAAGATGCAATATGCATTAAATAAATAATGCATATCAGTGACGGAATCCGGAAATGGGATCCGGAACCAGGGTATTTTGGTCTGAGACTTTCAGTTTTCAGTGAGATTCGAGAGTGCCGAGAGACTTATCTAGCCTTGTGTGTTGGGTGCAATTGAAGGGGCGGGTAGAGGATAAACAGTGGCAAGTAAGAACTCCTAGAAGGACTTCAGGTGAGTTTTTCCGAACCAAAGCTTGATGGTACTTCTTTTGTTTACTTGTACATTTATACTTTGGACTGTGTGGTTGTATTTGGTTTATCTTTACATGCTATAAAGTTGATGTTATGATGCGTATGGGGAGTGTGTCCCATATGGAATGATGGAACAGATTTAGTCTGTTCCTCAGGGCGGGTGTGTGCCCTAGATCAGGTCACAGGTGTGAGCGTGACCAGGCGAGGAGTAACAGTTATGCGTTTGTTTATATTAACTTGCAAGATCATTATTGTTTAATGATTTCCGTAAACTCTTTTAAATTCTACTTGTGGTGTGAATGTTGTTTGAGGGATCTCACTAGACCTTGTGGTCTAACCCTCACATTGTCAAAACTGAAACCCTTTTTCAGGTAAGCAGGTTAGAGTGGGCTCGGCTAGTGAAAAGGAGAAGATGTGAGTACGGACGTGCTTTTAGTGGAACTAGAAGACTTTCCCTTTTCCTTTATTAGATACATTTCTTAGTTGTAATTAAGGTTTATTCCGCGAACCCAAGTTTTGAATTTTGATGTTGTGAGACTGTGGGCCATGTTTGGCAGTTTTAATTTGAGTATGTGGTTTTGTTTTGGCTGGTCTGGTGTGGGTTGTTACAGTTGGTATCAGAGCCAGGTTTAAGAGATTTAGGTGACCGGATGGGCCTAAACTTAAACTGTGGAATTAGGGAGTACAACTGAGAAAGTAGGAAGGCCTAGGAAGACCTCACTGGGAATGTGAATAATAGGGTGGTGAGAACTATCATATAAGGTGAGTTCGAAATTACACCTGGCCAGTGTAATTGTGAATTTTTAGGTGCGTGATGGTGCTTATTCTTGCCTTGTTATTTTGGGATTGTTGTTAAGTTGTGTTATCGTGTGATGTTTCAGTATTCAAGAATGTAAGAGCGAAGTTTGAGAAGTAGATCGGTGCCAGTTGTGGGTACAGTGCCGGTTGCGGGAGAAATCCGCGTAAAGGAAATTCTGGAGGACGGACCGGTTAATCCTCTGAGGCAAACGGCTACCCGCGGAAGGGGCGGAGGCCGTGGAAGGGGTCGGGGAAAGGCACCTCGGTGAGCGGCCACCCAGGTAGTAGGAACTGGGGTGGTGACTCGAGGTGGGAAGAAGACGTCGACTACCCGTCGGGCTAAGAGTGCGGGAGCACCGAAGGTGCACGAGCCGTCCCAAAACGAGAGTACCGCTTCGGTGAGGGGAGCCAGTTGAAAAGCCCGAGACAACATCATAACCAGGCTTTTGTGACTGAGGAAAAGTTCAATGCGGAGATGGGCAAACTGCAAGAGACTCTGCAAGCACTGTTGGAGAACCAGGTAAAGACCACGTCGGGAGGACGAATAAAGAGTGGGAACGAGACAAAGACTGAGGCGTCTAGCATACCTCCGATTGTGGTGGGAGATTATTCAATGTCAACTCCATTCGTGGCTAATGAACCGAAGGCAACAAAAGGGTGTACATTTAAGACTTTTGCATCGTGCAAACCCCCATCTTTCAGTGGGGAGCGCAACCCGGTTTTGTCAATGAGGTGGGTCTATGAGATGGAACTGGCTTTCGACACAAGCAAGTGTGCTAAGGAGGATAAAGTATTGTTTGCTATGTCGATGCTGAAGGCTGATGCCATCTTTTGGTGGGATGTTGAGACGGGTGGTAAGGGCTCAGAGGTGGCAAAGACGACATCATGGGAAACGTGCACTAGAAGGTTCAAGGCTTAGTTTTGCCTGTTGGCGGCAATAAAGAAGTTGGAAGAGGAATTTCTGGGGCTTGAGCAAGGGTTGATGACAGTGCACGAATACACCTCTAATTTCATCGAGAAGACACGATTCACATAGATATATGTGCCTACTGAGGAAAGGCGTGTCGAAAGGTATGTTTGGGGGCTGAAAAGCAGTGTGAGAGAACTTGTGCAAAATCGTGGCCCCGCAACTTTTCAGGCGGCGGTCGACGTAGCAGAGCTAACTGAGAAGGAAAAGAATTGACAGATGTTGGAGAGGAGTGTGGACAAGAGAATGTGGGATGGACGTGTTTGGGATGTGAAAAGGTCTAAGGCCTCTAAGCTCGAGCTGCGGGTGGGGCTGAGGTTTGGTGATAGACCATGTGGGAAGTGTAACAAAGTGCACCGTGGAGAGTGTTTCTTTGAACCTGATGGTTGTTTCAAGTGTGGGAAGTTGGGACACATAGCGCGAGAGTGTCCTAACCCGAGGGAATGCTATTTGTGTGGTTCTCCAGATCATATCAAACCTGATTGTCCACAGTTGAGAAAGGGATCTTCGGTTGGTTTTGGTGGGAGTCAATGAGGAAGGGGTGGAGAAAAGAAAGCGGAACCAGCTCGAGCGAAAGCTAGAGCTTTTCATATGTCGGCAGAGGAGGCGGTTGATGTGCCTGATGTGGTGACATGTACTTTTCTTGTTAACTCAAAATTTGCTAAAGTATTGTTTGATTCGGGTGCAAACCGTTCGTTTGTATCGCCGGTCTTCGCTCGATGTTTGCATGTTAAACCTAAGTGGTTATAATGTGGTGTTGAAGTAGAGATTATGGATGATAGTCGTGTCTTGGTGGGGGAGGTGTATGAGGGGTGTAGTATCGAAGTAGAGGGTCACACTTTTTGTAACACCTTAGGCATATCCCACATCCTTTAGAGGGCAGGAGAGATGCTGGGTATATTAGTAAACATTGGCCTTACCAGACACAACGCGTTTTGGGGCCACAAGCATGCGGGTTCCTTGGGAACTCTGTGGTTAAGCGTGCTTGGGTGGGAGTAGTACCAGGATGGGTGACCTCCTAGGAAGTCCTTGCGAAGTCCTTGCTAGGTCGCCAAGAACAAAGCCGTGAGCCAGTGGGGCAAAGCGGACAATATTGTGTCGTGGTAAGCGGGGTGTTACAAATGGTATCAGAGCCACTCCTGTGCCGTTCGGGATGGTGGGGCAAACCTCATCGAGGACGATGAGTCCCTAAGGGGGGGTGTGTGTAACACCTTAGGCATATCCCACATCCTTTAGAGGGCAGGAGAGATGCTGGGTATATTAGTAAACCTTGGCCTTACCAGACACAACGCGTTTTGGGGCCACAAGCATGCGGGTTCCTTGGGAACTCTGTGGTTAAGCGTGCTTGGGTGGGAGTAGTACCAGGATGGGTGACCTCCTGGGAAGTCCTTGCGAAGTCCTTGCCAGGTCGCCAAGAACAAAGTCGTGAGCCAGTGGGGCAAAGCGGACAATATTGTGTCGTGGTAAGCGGGGTGTTACACTTTTCCCTTGTGTTTATTTCTGATGGGTATGGGAGAGTTTGACATTGTTGTGGGGATGGATTGGTTGGTTAGTAATAGTGCTAGCATTGTGTGTAATAAAAAGATGATTTGTATCGCGTTGCCAGATAAGTCTGAGGTCGTAATCTATGGGGATAAGTGTGAGCGTAAGTCCTGCCTTATCTCGGTGATGAAGGCGAGGCATTGTTTGGAGAGGGGGTGTCAGGGGTTTCTAGCGTATGCGGTAGACGCTAAGAAACAGAAGAGAGGAATAGAAGACATTCCTGTGGTGAGTGAATTCCCGGAGGTATTTCCGGATGACCTGACGGGTTTACCCCCAGATCGTCAAGTCGAATTTAGGATTGAATTAATGCCTGGCACGGCACCAATAGCGCGTGCACCGTACCGGTTGGCACCGACGGAGATGAAGGAAATGATGACGCAATTGCAGGAGTTGCTGGACAAGGGATTCATACGCCCTAGCTCATTACCCTGGGGAGCGCCGGTACTTTTTGTCAAGAAGAAAGATGGGTCTATGCGAATGTGCATAGATTATCGCGAGCTTAACAAGGTAACTGTCAAGAATAAGTACCCGCTTCCGAGGATCGACGATCTGTTTGACCAGTTGCAAGGGGCGAGCTTTTTCTCGAAGATAGATTTGAGATCCGATTATCACCAGTTGAAGGTAAGGGAAGAAGATGTGCCGAAGACGACTTTTTGCACGAGGTACAGGCATTACGAGTTTCTAGTCATGCCCTTTGGGTTGACTAACGCTCCGACAGTATTCATGGATTTAATGAATCGGGTGTGCAGTGCGCTGTTAGACAAGTGTGTGATTGTGTTCATAGACGATATCCTCATCTATTCCTGATCCCGGAGTAAGCACGAAGAGCATCGTCGCTTAGTATTGGAGTTGTTGCAGCGAGAGAAGTTTTTGCAAAATTCTCAGTGTGAGTTCTGGCTTAGAGAAGTCCAATTCTTGGGGCACGTGGTGTCAGGAGAAGGTATCAAGGTGGATCCGGCCAAGGTAGAGGCCATTAAAGGATGGGAACCACCGAGATCACCATCAGAGGTAAGGAGTTTCCTTGGTTTAGCGGACTACTATCGAAAGTTCATTCAAGACTTTCCTCGTATAGCTACGCCGTTGACCGCTTTGACCAAGAAAAGTGCTAAGTTCGAGTGGACGGAGGTTCAAGAAGAAGCATTCTATAAGTTGAAAGACAAGTTGCTTAGTGCTCTGATTTTATCGTTGCCTAGTGGAACTGAAGGATTCGTAATCTACAGCGATGCATCTAAGTTGGGGCTAGGGTGTGTACTGATGCAAGGCGGGAAGGTGATCGCTTATGCATCCCGTCAGTTGAAGGAGCACGAGAAGAATTACCCTACGCACGGCATGGAGTTAGCGGCAGTGGTTTTCGCGCTAAAGATATGGAGACACTACCTTTATGGAGTTAAGTGTCAGATATATTCCGATCATAAAAGCCTTAAGCATTTGTTCAATCAGAAGGAGTTGAATATGAGGCAGCACCGTTGGGTGGAATTGTTAAGTGACTATGATTGTGAGATCCTTTACCATCCTGGTAAGGTGAACGTCGTGGCCGACGCTTTGAGTCGGAAGGAAAAAAGAGAGCCAACTAAAGTGGTGGCCTTTCAAGTCGATGTAATTTCTAATCTGTTGAATGAGATCAACGAGTTTTAAGAGGAAGCTCTAGTAGAAGAAAGGTGGAAAAGTGAGAGGATTGTCGGCTATGTGACATCCTTAGAACGTAACGGGAGTGGTGTGAAATGTTTGGGGGACCGAGTGTGGGTTCCTAAGTTGGGAGGTTTGCGGGAGCGTATTTTAGAAGAAGCGCATAAATCGCGATATTTGGTACATTCGAGAACCAATAAGATATATCAAGATCTGAGGCAAATGTATTGGTGGTCGGGGTTGAAGAAGGACGTCACGCACTTTGTTGAACGGTGTATGACCTGTTTGAAGGTCAAGGTTGAACATCAAAGACCTTACGGGGAGATGCAACCCTTAGAGATATCGGTGTGGAAGTGGGACTGTATCACAATGGACTTTGTCACGAAACTACCAAGGACCCCGAAGGGGCATGCTGCCATATGGGTGATAGTTGACCGTCTCACCAAGTCGGCTCACTTTCTACCCATTTGGGAGAATGATTCGTTAGAAAAGTTGGCGAGGTTGTATGTCAATGAAATAGTGACGAGGCATGGAGTGTCGTCGTCCATAGTCTCCGATCGTGATAGTCGCTTCACATCGTCTTTTTGGAGGAGTCTTCAAAGGGAGTTAGGTACGCGGCTATTGATGAGCACTGCCTATCACCCTCAGACGGATGGACAAAGCGAGAGAACTATACAGACCCTGGAGGATATGTTACGTGCTTGTGTGATAGACTTCAAGGGCTCATGGGAATCTCATCTACCACTGATCGAATTCTCGTATAACAATAGTTATCACGCAAGTCATCAAGCAGCACCATTTGAAGCATTGTATGGGCGGAAGTGCAGAATGCCGTTGTGTTGGAATGAAGTGGGAGAGAAGCAGTTGGCAGGACCGGAGATCGTGCAGTAAACTGCCGATAAGATTAGTGTGATAAGAGAGAAGTTGAAGGTGGCTCAGGACCGCCAAAAGGCGTATGCGAATAAAAGAAGGAAACCGATTGAGTTCATGGTAGGGGATAAAGTGATGCTCAAAGTGTCGCCGTGGAAAGGTGTCATCCGATTTAGGAAGAGAGGAAAGCTAAGGCCTAGGTATATCGGACCGTTCGCCATCACCGAGCGCGTGGGTGAAGTGGCGTATAAGTTGGAGTTGCCTGAGAGGTTACGAGGAGTTCATTCGACCTTTCATGTGTCAAAATTAAGGAAGTGTCTGGTCGAAGAAAGCATGGCAGTGCCGTTGGAAGACATTCGTGTGGATGAGAAGTTAAATTATGTTGAGGAACCATTGGCGATCGTAGATCGCAAAGTCAGGAAGTTGAGGAATAAAGAAATATCGTTAATGAAAGTTCAGTGGCGCTTCCATAAGGGGCAAGAAGCAACTTGGGAAGTGGAATCGGAGATGAGGACCCGTTTCCCTCGATTGTTCGAAGATGGAATTCTGGGGACAGAATTCTTTTGAGGGGAGGATGATGTAATAATCGGGTCCTTTTGTGAGTAAATAATAAGTTTGGGGTGTAAAGTGTGAAAGATGAAGAGTTTGGTGTTCTTTGGCAAAGGGTATAAATAAGAGTAAAAACCCTAATACCCCTAAATTTTACCAAAATCAGTGTGCGGCTAGAAGGGGCGATTAGTGGGTGCAAGATTCATCAAAGAGTAAAAGCAATTGAGTTTTCTCCAAGATGTGTGTGGATTCATCCTCATTTGCAAGGTAATCTTCATCTCTTACTATTTAGTAATCTAATCAGAAGTTTGGAGTGGTAGAGTTTGAAGCTTTTGTTTATCTTTGGAAAGAAAAGAAATGGAGTCTGTGTGTGTTTCTTCAATTGATATAGTGTAGAATCGATGGAATAACTTGCTATTTTGGCTAGAAATGACATTTCCTCGATTATAGTAGCTTAGCATCGAGTGTGAAATCTTATTATGATTTAATCGTTGAGTTTTGAGTTTAAAGCGTTCGATATGAAAACCCCAGAGTTCGGGACTCGCCATTTCCGGAATGCGTGGGAATCCGGAAGGTATCCAGAATCGGAAGGGAGTCCAGACTAGTTTTCGTACCGGGATCCGGAAGGGATCCGGAAACGTACTGGAATCCGGAAACGTTCCAAATTCTGGACGGAACCGGATGTGTACCGGAATCTGGATGGATCCGGGAGGGTGACGGAATCCGGAAATGGGATCCGGAACCCGGGGTATTTTGGTCCGGGACTTTCTATTTTCAGTGAGATTCGAAAGTGCCGAGAGACTTATCTAGCCTTGTGTGTTGGGTGCAATTGTAGGCGCGGGTAGAGGATAACCAGTGGCAAGTAAGAACTCCTAGCAGGACTTCAGGTGAGTTTTTCCGAACCAAAGCTTGATGGTACTTGTTTTGTTTACTTGTACGTTTTATACTTTGGACTGTGTGGTTGTATTTGGTTTATCTTTACAAGCTATAAAGTTGATGTTATGATGCGTACGGGGAGTGTGTCCCATATGGAATGATGGAACAGATTTATTCTGTTCCTCAGGGCGGGTGTGTGCCCTAGATCAGGTCACATGTATGCCCTAGATCAGGTCACATGTGTGAGCGTGACCACGCGAGGAGTAACAGTTATGCATTTGTTTATATTAACTTGCAAGATCATTATTGTTTAATGATTTCCGTAAACTCTTTTAAATTCTACTTGTGGTGTGAATGTTGTTTGAGGGATCTCACTAGACCTTGTGGTCTAACCCTCGCATTGTCAAAACTGAAACCCTTTTCAGGTAAGCAGGTTAGAGAGGGCTCGGCTAGTTTGGAAAGGAGAAGATGTGAGTACGGGCGTGCTTGTAGTGGAACTACAAGACTTTCCCTTTTCCTTTATTAGATACATTTCTCAGTTGTAATTAGGGTTTATTCCGCGAACCCAAGTTTTGAATTTTGATGTTGTGAGACTGTGGGCCATGTTTGGCAGTTTTAATTTGAGTATGTGGTTTTGTTTTGGCTAGTCTGGTGTGGGTTGTTACTGCCAAATCGCCTCAGGTGGAGAAACATAACGTGCATCTTGAAACCTTTTTATCTTGTTAATAATAACCTCTTCTTTATCAGGATCGACATAAATAACTTGTTTGTCATGACATTTTTAAGCATACTTGAAGACATATTTCACATATATTATACTTGAGCAAACCTCAACATTGATGTGACAGTTGAACATCATTAGCAACTTCTGGTTATATGGGACCACCCATCTATTATCTAGGATATTGCCTTGAACGTCAACCTGTATTCCATTGTTTCTCCTCTGATACATCGGATATGAGTTATCTGTTTGTGTCGTCTTCTCGTGAATTGCCGAGGATGTCTAAAACGACATTTTCTAGGCTCACCTTCCACACAAGGGTTGGATGGTCGTAAATGACTAGGGATGGTAACGGGGCGGGTTTCCCTTTACCCGGCCCCGACCCCGGTTTAAAATTCATGGCCCCGGCCCCGGTCCCCGGCGGGTACGGGGATCGATTACCCGACCCCGCTCAAATACCCGGTCAAACTCGGTAAAACCCCCGTTCCCCGTCCCCATTCTTGACCCGTTCCCCGACCTTGTCCAGACCCTGTTTCTGCCTTTTTTTCTCCCCTATTTCAAAGCGTTTTTCTACCTTTTTTATAACTTATATGCATACATAAAAATAACAACGTACAATAATATGTACTATAAATACTTTCAAACTCAAATTAATGAGAAACAGAAAGAGAGCAAACAGTATGTGATGGTCGTTGTCTTCTGCTGGTCTGTGGTCTTTTGATGTTTTGTTGTAGTGGTCTGTTTGGTTTTTTTTTTGAAATACGTGGTCTGTTTGGTTTGTTCCTGGCAAACAGTGTGATCCATTTTGGTTAAGCTTGGGCTTATTGTTGTGGCCTTGCTTTTTGTTTTATACTTTGGTTTGGTTTACTAAAGGTTGCCTACTTTTCAAAAAAGTATGTGAAGTCTTCCATTCTCAAACCAATGAAATCTTTTTCTTGGATGGAAGAATCCCATTTGCATATATTTTTCAACAATTTTTTCCTGGATGGTGATCTAGAAAATAATTAATATTAATAATTTATAAAATTAAATATTTAATATATACCGGGTACGGGGCGGGTCAAGGGATGCATTACCCGGCCCCGACCCCGGTTTATCCTATCGGGGATCCTTGGCCCCATACCCGGTACCCGGTTTAGCGGGGAATCCCCGGCCCCGGTCGGGTCGGATGAACTGGGTTCCCCACCGGGTCGGGCAAATCACCATCCCTATAAATGACCGCAAGGACCATGCATCATGTGCTTTATCACCAACTGGTGCATTTCTGGATACTTTGTTGGGTCTGGTATTTCAACACACACGGCATTGTCGTAATGGTCTGGGTTTGTAATTTTGTGTTGTCATTTCATTATCATGAGAAAATGTCCATGTGGCAAACCACGTTTTTGAAACTCGATGAGATAAACATATGCTCAACCTCGCCGAGGATATGCTTCTTGAAGTTTTGCTTTTTGAGATCCTCTAATTTGGCACGAAATACTCTTGCAACAAGGTCCGACCTATCTTGGGCAGTCTTACCGGGCAATAACTTTTTAAGAACTTCAGGACATTTTGGATTACACGCCATGGTAACAAATATATCAGGTTTCCGTCATCTTGAACTAAAGTCATGGGCCTCCGATAAATCTTGCAGGAAGCACAACCCGTTGTCAACTCTACTTGGTTGAACCTCACCAACATTGACGCAATCCACGACACCTTGGTATAAATATGATCATCTTCGGCTGGTATTTTTCAAAAAAAGACAAACGTGCAGTTTCTATCTTGATGTACATATCTACCACGAACTGTTGAAACAATCTTCCCTCAATAGAATCACGTTCTCAGTTGACCCAATTTGGAACTTGTAACAATAATAATCTTGCATCGTTACAGTTTTCTACCCCTTAATTCCCGAGCTAACCTCTGCGTAGTATTGATTTTGAATAGTATAAATTAATAAATGAGTGAATAAGGTATTGAATATATGTGATAATGTTCATACGTTCAAGATCTTCGTCAAAGTTTACGTCTTCATTAACAATTTCATCAATGCATACTTCATGTCTAGGTATTCTAGCATGCCATCCAGACTCACGGTTGGGAAAAAAGCAAATGATAAGACAAGGGATCATAACAACCATAGTGATGTTCAATTGTTTTACTGTAGTTGGACCTCCCATACACAACAATACTTCTCTTGTATGCAGTGATGTTATCATTGCCTTCAACCAAATTACCAACAACCTGTAGAATGGTAGAATTTTCTTTAGTAACATGCATATGATATATTTTATTTTAAATAAGATAAAATATATACTTGTATTTCAATCTCAGATGTGGTCGGTCTGTTGTACACCCTCTGGTAAAGTTCCACGGAAGCACTCAAAATGACTTTATAATTGTCGAGTGGTCCAAGATCCGCAAGGCTTCGAAACGTTCTTACATATGGGTTTATAGAAAGCACACGTGTCAACATTTCAATGACGTTTCTATCAAGATTTGGCCATTGTAGTCTATATGAAAACTCAGATTTGACATCATAAAAATAAAGTTGTAGGTACCTAGGTTGTCCATCCCTAGGAACTAACTGATCTATTCTATGATATATTACTTGAGCACGAAACATATATACTCTAGATGTCATATTGCTCACAGTATTCCAAAGTTACTCCCATTGACCTGAAGAAAACGTTTGTGTTGTATTCACGAATTGAATATTGTGCCTACACATTTCGCCTAATTCTGATTGCGTTGTAAATAGATGATATAGTTCTTTAGGAATGGGTGAGTATGCCAACTTTGTCTTCTCACTCATGCAACAAAAGAAAGGGAATTCAAATTCGAACCGTTTTGGTCCACAATGTTCACATGCATTTTGTTCCTTCAAGACACGATGTTATTTACGGACACCAACAAAATTGTATGGATCCTCCTGTTGGTTCTCAACATTTATGTTATTTTCCTTCCTTCGATGATAATAGTTTCGATTAATTATTTGTCTCATATGAGCAATAGTTAGTGCACTACAAGGGTTGTTACATTGACATTCCCTTGTGTCGTCTCCATTGGAGAGATATTTGTCATGTGTGTCATAGATTGACTACTTCCTTCGCCAAGCGCCATGTAAGACATTTGAATATCAAAATTACAGATTATTATAAAGAAAAATGTTAATATCGAGTTTAAGAAAGATCGAGTTTTAAAATAAATACTAACTTGGACTTCGGAATCGACCTAAAAGTCCATGTTTTATCTAGACTCTAGTTTATGTCAATTCCAAAGTCCAAAATAATAATAACAACATAGTTTTTACCGTTGAAGTTCTTGTGTGCCAACCCCGAACATATTCGGTTTGTTTATTCACTACCCATAACGCTTGTTCCTTGTGTATTAACAACATTTCTGTTATTTTTCTTTCTTCGTTGATAATAATTTCGATTAACAATATTTCTCCTTTAAGCAAAAGTTAACGCACTAACAGGGCTTGTTTCACTAATATTTCCTTGTGTCGTCTCCATCGGAGAGATATATGTCATGTGTTGACTATTTCCTTCGCTAAGCGCCATGTAAGACATTTGAATATGAAAATTATGATTTTTATAAAGAAATGGTAAGATCGAATTCAAAAGGATCAAGTTCAAAAAGAAATACTAACTTGGTGATTCTTGATTCACTACTTCGTCAAAAAGAGGTAGTAGTATTCCACGTTTATTTTGAACGCCTGTGACATAAAACCACTGTTCTAAAAGGCTCGCCGCGTAAGCCGCCATGGCGCGCCGTGGCTCAAGCCCTGTGTCTCACGCCACGCTATGCATGTGGCACGCCATGGCCTAATGTGCGGTCTTTTGTTACGTAATATTTGATTTTTCTTTACGCTTTAATGTCTTATTTGCTTGTTTTTCATTTGTAACCTAATTTAACATGTTTATTATCATTGACTTCTCGATTAATAGTACAAACCATATGTTTTTATATATAAAATTATATATAAAATAGAGATTTGCCGCCATAAGTCACGCCTTGATAAACGTCGTGTCTCGCCGTGGCTCCTAAGGCTTGAGGCTTGGGTTCGCCGCCACGCGACGCCTTACGCCATTTAGAATCTTGCATAAAACCACATGTCAATGAGCCTCTAGTTTATGTAAAATCCAAAGTACAAAATAATAATAATCGCATAGTTTTTACCGTTAAAGTTATCATGTGTCAACCTCGAACATAATTGGATTCTTCCTTGTGTATTAAAAGCATTTCTGATGTTTTCCTTGCTACGTTGATAATAGTTTCGATTAATCATCCTTTTCCTTTGAGCAAAAGTTAACGCACTGACAGGGGTACTTATTTCACTAGTATTCTCTTGTGTCGTCTCCGCTGGAGAGATATTTGTCATGTGTTGACTACTTCCTTCGCCAAGTTTTATGTAAAACATTTGAATATGAAAATAAAATATTATTATAAAGAAATGGTTAGATCGAGTTCAAAAAGAAATACTAATTTAGCGATTCTTGATTCACGACTTCGTCAAAAAGAGGTAACAATATTCACGCTTATTTTGAATGTCTATGACAGAAAACATCATGTCAATGAGCTCTAGTTTATGTCAATTCCAAAATACAAAATTATAATAATCGCATAGTTTTTAACATTAAAGTTATCATGTGTCAACCCCAAACATAATTGGGTTGTTCCTTGTGTATTAAAAACATTTATGTTATTTTCCTTACTTCGTTGATAATAGTTTCGATTAATAATTTTTCCTCTTCAAGGAAAAGTTAATGCAATGAAAGAGGTTGTTTCATTGATATTCCATTGCATTGTCTCATTGAAGAGACATGTGTGTCATATATTGACCACTCTCTTCACCAAGCTCTATTTTTCTCTTTTTTATTTCTGGTTTTGGGAGACATCAACATTTATAGTTTCTTTATTGACAATCCTTATTACACACCTTAAAACATTCACTGAATGGTCACATACATGTTCAAAACATTTACAAAACATTCATTCACAAAACATTCACTGAATGGTCACATAAATGTTCAAAACATTTATTTTAACAATACAAAGTACCATAAAAGTTAACAAATATATAATCCTAATGTCTTCGCAACAATTACAAAAAACACATAATCCTAATCAACTTGACGGATCACATATTTTAACTCAACATAATTCTTATGTTGTGTGCTTCCGGCATTTCTGGGTCGAACGTAATCTTAGTTAAACTCGTAGAATTCAAAACATTCACTAGAAATATTAGAAAATACAATTTTAGTAAAATTTAATATTTAAAATTATGGGGTGTTTGGAATTGCTTATTTAGAATAATTTATGTTTTTTATGTAAAAGTAGTTATTAACTTATGTGGTGTTAAACCAAAGTTTTAGAAAAAGTGTTTGAATTAGTTTACAGTGATACCAAAACGTAATAAGCTAATAAGTTGTTATTTAGGGGTGTTTGGGATTGCTTATACATGTAAAATAACCAAATAACTCATAAGTTGTTTCAAATAAGTTGATAAGTTAGAATGGAATGACTTATAAAAACAGCTTATCAGCGATGACAAAACGGTATAAGCAGTTTTTTTCTCCCATCCAAACACAAAAAAAAACTGTTTATCAGCGGTGACAAAACGAAATAAGTCAATAAGCCCTTTAAATAGCAATCCCAAACACCCCCAAATAAAAACGTAAAATCATAAATAATAAATAATATACTTGGATATATATGATAAGCTTAACCCGAGATGCAAAAATTATAGAATTATTTTTTATGGCCCGAGCTATCTTCACAATACGTGTTCGTTTTGTATCATACAACCTGAACTTTATTACGTGCCTCCTATTAAAAATAGCAAAGTTAGTAAAAATACAATTTGGAGAATTTGTTAATTTGGTAACTGATTTAATCAATACAATTGCAAACTTACGTTTCATCTTGTAAAAATAAATCACACGAACCCAATTGGAATACACCATCGCCTCGCACATACTTAACTCGTTTCCCTTTTTTATTTTTCCAACTACATCTAAAAAAAAAGATATTTAAATTTGAATATTTGACATATGTAACTAAAAAATTTAATTTACCAATTAGCATCTTTTTTGTTGTCATATCTTCAACAAGTGTTTTTATATTGAAGGCGTCGATGGATAAAACACAAATTGTCTTTCAATATCTCTCGTCAATGGGGTTAACCTTGTGTTTCTACTGATCAAAATGACTCATTCACGACGAAGAAAACTATATTTTTCATACCTTGGATAGTCAAAACTGGATAACTCAATTTGGAAATGCCCCAAAGAGAAAGCACCTCCCACGAAATTTTTCTTTGTCTATAGACATCCAGTAAATTACGTGAAATATATATATATATAGGGATAATAAATTGTAAACGTCTAAATGTGTGTAAACTTTAGATTTCATAGGTTTTCTTGATGAAATTGTTTATTTTAATGAAATTGTTTCATATCATTCATTTCTTGATAAAATTGTTTCATATATTTGTGTTTGTTGTGTAAAAACGAAGAAGTTTCATCAAACTGAGAAAATATATGAAACAGTTTCATAGGAATGAAAAAAATATATGAAACTACATAAAAAAAACACAAATATATGAAACAATTTTCTCAAGAAATGAATGATATGAAACAATTTCATCAAAATAAACAAACTCATGAAAAAAATTCATTAAGAAAACCTATGAAATTCAAAGTTTACACAATTTTTTTTCTTACAAAATAGTGGGCCTCTCTCTCTCTCTCTCTCTCTATATATATATATATATATATATACACAATATGTAACATTATAATTGTTAGTATTTTTAAAAATATATTTTTTGACAACAAAACTAAAATATGATTAATTTCAGTTACATTTTGGTCAAGTAAGATGATATATTGTTTTTCTCTTTCTACATCTTCCCAAACAAATTCTACTCGGACAGTTGTAAAGTTCCACCAAACATGATGCTGTTGTAGTGATGAAAAAAGTTGAACATACGAATGTAAATCCATTTTCTACAAATTAAATAAAACTGTGAAAGATCACAAAAAGTAACATAAATCAACCTCCCTTTATTTACAAGACAATCAGCATATTTATTTATTTTTCATTTTTTATTTTACACGAGTCTATTTATTTACAATTTGTTTTATTAGTTTAACAATCAATATAATTAAAAAAATAGTCTTTTTACTATTTATTTTTTATTTACACAACAATTAATACATCAATATATATTACTGTAAAGCGGGCTAAAAGAATATATCTTGGCATTTTGACAGTGCTTGGATGATTGTTTTTATTATTTATTCATTTTTAGTTTTTTAAATCTATATATCTCATTAATTGGTTAAATATTTCATGTATTTTGTAAGTATTTAAAATCATTATACCTCGTTAAGTGACCTAAAATTTCATAATCTTCTTTTAATTAAGAATCATTATGTATATAAATGAAATATTTATGACAATTTAAATTAATATATACATGATAAAAAATTAATGAGGATGTTCAATCATATTTATATTTTTCCCTCTCATTTTGATTTATTTTTAATCTAAACGCAACACATTAATTTCTAAACATTTCAATTTCATTTCTTAGTACATAACAATCAATATAATTTTAAATTTTTATTATATTTTATTTCGATGACAATTAATATAATCAAAACTATTAGTATTGTGATAAAACACATTTTTAATTAATTTTCTCATTAATTGGAGAAACCTATTTTTAATTCTGTAAAATATTTTATTTTTTATTGGCAATAATATATAAAGCAAAGTTAAACCCCGTATTTAAAGAGAGAAACTTTTAGTTAAAAAAATATGTAATTAATTTTAGCTTAAACATAATTTGTTAAGTGATAACCATTGAAATAAAAAAGTAAAACAATGAATGTACTGAGAAAGTTTTAGAAATCAATATTTTTTATTGATTTAACATTGTACACTTTTTCAATTTAAATTATTGTTTGAAAATTACCGGAAAAAAACCCAATTCATCTTGACACATACAAAGTCTAAGATAGGATATACTTACTAGTCTTGTGAGTGAATGGCGACGACGAGAAGACTGAGAGATGCTCCGACGAGAAGACGGAGAGATGGTCCGGAGAGGGATGTGTGAGAGGCGATGGAGGTGTCGATAGAGACATCTGGTTAAACATAAATTTTTTGGGAAATTTTGATGAATCGGCTTGGATAATAGTTGGTTGTATTGGGTAATAATGCAAATGGTATTGGGTTGTAATGGGTAGTATTGGTCTGTAATGAGTCGTATTGGATGACAACTGAATGTAATAGATAATAAAGCACTGTGTTTGGTAGTAATTCCCCGTATTTAGATTTTTTCTTATTTGATGAGAACTTAAATTGATTATTTTTTATTATTATTGGTTTACAATAAAATAAGAAAATTCTTTGGCAAAAGTGTAAGTGAAAAAAATATTAATAAAGGGATATATTTTTGTAAGTAAAAAGCTCCTTAAAAATCATTATAGTTCTAAAAATACTTTTGCCGAAGGGTTTGGGAAGTCCAACGCTAAAAATACAAATAAAATTATTAATGAAATCAAATTACAATTGCCGACGGATTTAGGAAGTCTGCCGGTAAAGATTTAAGTGAACTTTTTTATTAATAATAAAAAAAAAATTGCCGACGGGTTTGGGAATTTCGTCAGCAAATGTTTAAGTGATATACATTATTAATTATAATAAATTAATTTTTGCCGCCAAGTTAGTGAAATTCGTTGGAAAAAAATATCATTAAAATTTTTAAAGATACCTTTACTAGCGATTTGAGAATTTCGTACCTAAAAGTATCTTTTACCGACGACTTATACGAAATGCGTCGGTAAAAGTGCATTTCCGGTGGCATTTTTCTCCGGCAATAAGTTAAACTTTTACCGGAGACTTTTACCTTAGTCATCGGTAAAACATATGTTTACGGATGGACTTTCTAAACCCGCCAGTAAAAGTGCAGCTTCTTGTAATGCAATATATCGCGAATAAATTATCAAAATCAAACTTTTCATCCTTTCATCACTTTGATCAAAGTTTTTATATATATAATTTTATCATTATTATCTTCACTAATACAAAAAAGGTCTTTTGTGACAGTTAAAAATCGTTACCGTAGGCATACGGTAACAGTGTTCATGGACATTTTTGTCACCTATCTTGCCGTCACTTTTGATACACTTTTGGTTACGTTTAGAAAACGTTACCAAATCACATAAAAAATCATTACCATAGGCTAAAACCGTAAACTTAAATGTACAAAAAAATTGTTTATTTTTCTAAAACTGTTACCATAACATAACAAACAATGACATTTATTTTTAAAAACCGTCACCGTAGCATAACATACGATGTTGCTATTTTATTAAAATCGTCATCGTAGCATGACATGCTTTGACGTTTATATTTCAAAAACCGTCATCGAAGCTTGGCTTATGGTGACGTTTATCAAAATCGTGACCATATACAGTGACCTTCAGTCCTTCATTATTCAAAATCGTCACCATAGCATAATGTACGATGACATGTATTTCTCGAAATAGTCACTATAACATGACATATGTTGACATTTCTATTTAAAACCGAGACTGTAACATGAAGTACAGTCACTATAAAATGACATACAGTGACATATATCATTCAAAACCATCACCCTAACATTACATTTACCGTGAGTAAATTTCTCAAAAAATCATCACCACTTCATGACATACGGTGACGTAAATTTATCAAAACCGTCACCATAACATGACATAATGATGATTATCAATAAAAAAACGTCACTATAACATTGCATAACGTGACATTTATTCTTCCACGCCATTACCGTAGTATGATAAATGATGAAGTTTATTTTTCAAAACCTTCACAGTAATATGCATATAATGATGTTTATTATTCAAAATTGTCATCTTAACATAACATATAGTGACGTTTATTATTCAAAAATATCACCATAACATGACATACAATGACATAAATTAATCAACACCGTCATTGCATTATGATACACGGTGACATAACTTTATCAAAACTGTCATTGTAAAATGACATACGGTGACGTTCATCGTTCAAAACTATCACAGTAAACATTACATACTATGACGTTTTTTATTCAACACCGTCACCGTAACATGACAAACAGTAACATTTACATTTCAAAACATCACTGTAACATGACATAGGATGACATTATTTTTCAAAACCATTACCATAGGATGACATACAATGGCGTTCATTATTTAAAATCATTATTTTAACATGACACACATCGACGTTTATCATTTGAAAACGTCAAAATAGCATGACATAGGGTGACCTTTTTTTGGTCAAAATCGTACACTGTTGCATAACGTACGATAACATTATTTTTGAAACCGTCAGCATAGCATGACCTATGGTGACATTTGTTTTTTTCTAAAGCGTCACCGTAACATGACATACGGTGACGTAATTTTATTCGAAATCCTCACTGTAGCATGAAATGCGGTGACGTTTATTTTTCAATACCGTCACCATAGCATGACGTACAACGACTTTCATTTGTCAATGTAGCATAACATAAGGTGACGTAAATTTTCCGAAACGGTCCTCGTAACATAACGTACGATGACATTTATTGTTCAAAACCGCCACTCTAGCATGACGTACGCTGACATTTATTACTTAAAATTATCACCATAATATTACATATGGTCACGTTTATTATACAAAATCGCCATCGTAGCATGACTTACGTGAACGTTTATTATTCTAACCGTCACCATAACATGATATATAATGACATTAATTATACAAAACCGTCACCACTGTGACATAATTTTTTTTAAAACCGTCACCATAACATAACATATGATGGCGTTTATTTTTCAACGTAAAGTGACATATAGTGTACTCAAAACCATCACCATAACATGACATATGGTGAAATAAATTATTCAAAACCGTTAATGTAGCTTGAGATATTGTGATGTAAATGTTTTAATATCGTTACCAACGGATGACATATGGTGACTTAAATTTTTCAAAAATCCTTGCTATACACTTTTGGTGACACAAATTTTGCAAAATCGTTGCCATTAAACTTGGTGACTTTTGGAAACGATTTTCAAATAAGCGTTGTTATGCATATTTTAGTTTTCAGTAACGACCTTTTAAAACCGTTATGACATAAAGCAATGATTTAGACAAAAACCGTTACTAAAAGGTCTTATATTGCAACGGTTTTTAAAGACAATCACAACATAAGGCAACGGTTTTACAAAACCATTACCTTAGGGAACCTTTTATTTACGTTTTTATCTAAAACGTTGTTTTATGATTCTATGTTTTTTGTAATAGTTATGTTTCTTTATAAAAATTGTTACTAAAACAATTCTCTAACTTTTTATGTGACTTTTTGTAACGTTTTTTTTATCAAACCGTTACAAACCTATTTTTCAAAACCGTTACAAAAAGTCAATTTTGTACTAGTGCTTGAATCAGTATATATAGATCAAAGACTAATGTCAATTAAAAAGACTTAGTATAATCAATATATGTGTGTGTGTGTGTGTGAAATACCCCTATATCTATGTGTGCGTGTGTGTGTTTTGATTGGACATTCTCGCACTATATTTGGGCAATAGGTTCATTACCGGCAACCCTAACCGGTCCCATACAAAAGCTGCCTTCACGGACACCAATGTGAGGGGCATTCTCGCATTATATTTGTTTTGCAAATCAAGAGATTAATTTAAGGTATATCTTTTTATTTATCATCAAATTACTTGGTTTTGTGTTAACCTTTTACACTTATATATTGTTTTTTCCATAGAAAATAACACAATTAAAAAAAACAAAGGATGTAATATCTAAACATAATGTGAAGATCGTTAAACATGTTGCAAAATATGAAAACTCATCACCAAGGTAGGTACATATATCCTATTACACGCAAATCGTTCTATATAGTTCTGCAATCTTAATAAAATATTTATGTTATTTGTTTTGCAATTTGATGATTTATTACCACCTTAATTCTCATTTCTATGCATTTTTCACATGAATTGTCCAAAAACACTAATAGAATATTTGGGTATTTATACAAATACTCCAATATGTTATTGTTACTCGCAAAATAGATAGTAAAATCTACCGTTGTAGTGATGTGGTCACTCTTTCAAATATGTCAAAAGCTGTTTTCTTTTTCAAAAGTACTTTATTATGATACATGCTATTTTTTTTTAAAATAAAGGAACCAATGCATTAATGAGAAAGATTACAAGTCGGGTTTACATGGTCATCCATAAAGCTAGGCATGCTAAAAAAAGTAGTATTACTGGAAAGGTTCCTAGCACTCCTAGCAAGGATGTGAGCAGCCCCGTTAGAATGTCTCCTTGTGAACTGAATCGAGAACGAGACATTTCGCGATAGGAGGGATCTACATTTATCAATGATGTCTCCAAATTCCGAAATGATACATGCTATTATGTATATATGTTCATGTATTTACAAATGATCTACATTTATCAATGATTTCGTGAGAATGATACATGCTATTATGTATATATGTTCATGTATTTATAAGAAATATTTGTATATTAAGTGTTACATGTAAGTTTTCAAGAAATATGAATGTGTGCAATATATTTTCATTGATTGGACATATTATGGATCGGTAAGGGATCTGTTATGAGGGGTACAAAGGTTGCTACAATAATTTGACGAACAAATCGAATACAATGTCTCCCTCGGAATATACACATATCTAACATATTTCATAATCATATTGATAAAGTAAACTGAAAACCAATCTTTTGAAAGCTACATTGAGGGCAACAGTTTTTCATACACTTAAATTCATCATTGTTAAAATTCGTATGGACTTGCATAATTAATATAAACAAAATTTGCACTTTTCTAAACTAAAACTGGATCGCCGCATAACGCACGGTACATAACACTAGTAAGATAGTAATTATGGTATACTGAAGTATGAAGATAACGTTATCTAGTTAGTTAAGAGTGGTAAAAATCGTCTTTAGAGATTCTACAAGGACCAATTGGTAATTAACCCTAAGTAAGTGAATCACAGATGTAATAATACCATATATAGTCAATGTCACATGACAAGACATATTTCCAACAATAGGAACGTACACTACAACAAAATTGAGTATAGAATGTCTAAAATAAATAAGCGTTCTAATAAGATGTTTTATAGGACCAAAGTTTATACGATCAAACAATAAAACGCCCTATCTAAAAGTGTTACAAAAAGTCACCTTTGGGCGTCGTAACAAGTTTTTGGAACATTTTTCAAATAAAGCGTCGTAATAAATATTTTATATGACACTATTTGAAAATGTGTCTTATAAACACAAATGTTCTCTAAAAAGATGGGTTTATAGGACATTTTTCAAAAGCGTCCTATAAATTAATTAATACCACACTTTATTTTAAAAATGTCCTAAAAACCATATTACAACACTCAAAAGCGGGCAATAAACTTATTGTAACACTGTTAGATATGACATTTTTTTGTTTGGTCCTATAAACTAATGTCCTATAAAACACCGGTTATAACGCTTATTAATTGTATTCGTCATATAAACTTAAATTTGTTGTAGTGTTAAATGAATGAAATTGAAATTTCATATTAATGCGTTGGAAAATTCTAAGGTATGATAAAAGAATGCAAACCTCAAGCAAGCGTGCCCGATAGAAAGTGATATTGGCGCGGCTCAATCTGAGATCGTCTTTTACAACTTGGTAAATCCGTCTTCGGATTGAACCTCACCAACATCGCTTTCTTATTTGCTTCCCGAATACTCATCATTGTAAAGTACTTTTACTTTCTGTTTTCATTTATACCCATTTGTAAGCTCTATATTTGCCCCGGAGCATTGATTTCCCATAACGTAGAGGCTAACATAACCACACACACATACATACATATATATATATATATAGATGGAGGGTTGGGTTTCGGTGAGAAGAGTAAAAAGTGGTATCAACCGTTAGATGAGAAATAACACACATTAGGATAAGATGCACTGGATCAATTCCATTTTAAGCAGCAATTTATAGGAGGGTATTTGATTAAAAATGATCAACAGTTTAAAAACACTTCTCACAGAAAATGACGCTCACATGATTCGATGGAAACCAATAACATAAAGACGAAAACGATAGAAAAAAAAAAGAACAAGGAAATGCAAAGAAGTATAAGGCATCATTTATAGGGGAACAAATCTTAGACATTGATCATGATCAAAAGGCAACCTTTTGCATAATGAAATATGGAGTCGTGGGATCTCCAGATCAATCATGAATCACCAAGAAAAAAAAACTAAATAATACATAACGATTTGAAGTGATTAGTTTGTTCAAGTGATTGGATCACGATATATATATATATATATATATATATATAAAATAATTTGTATATTTATATATTATCGAATAATTTATCAGATATGTATAAACAACGGGCTACAACGAAAATCTTGTTTTAGGGATGAAATTTTTTCAAATATCGGGAAAAAATTCCAATTTGTTTTACAATTAAAAACAACGAAAAAGGACGTAGATCATAGCTCATAAAATGAATATAAGAAATTAAATGGTATTTTGAGCGTAATTATATATGTGTGTTCGTTTCTCTCTTTTTAGAAAAATTTCAGACGAAAATGTCGTTTGACACTTACTAGTAAACAAGAAATCGATGTGTATCAGTGTATGAATGCATTAATAAAACTACATGTGATATATTTGTATATAGAAGAAGGATCAAGCGAGAAGTTAAATATATATGTGAGAAGACGAGAAGTGTGATGTCATATATGATTACACGACATGTGGGTGTGTTTAATCATATATGATTAAACGTCTATGTATTGCCAATGTAACATGTGTTTAATCATATATGATAATACACTTCTCGCTTTCTCACGTAAGATTTAGCTTCTCGTTTGAAGTTGCCCTTATGCGATGTGTTGTATGTATGTATGTATTCATAGGTAGAGAAAGAGGGAGAATTAATTAAAACTTGAGTTGGATGATGCATGGTGTCAACGTAAGATATATAAGAACACTTAACTTTAAGCTTGATAGGGATGGTGCAATGGAGAGAGAGAGATAGAGAGAGAGAGAATGGGAGAGAGACTGCGATAGAAGAATGGGAGATGGTGAGGTTTAAGAAGAGATTTGTCTTGGGATGAGAGAGTGAAGGTGGTGACTGAAATGATTTCAAGAGGGAGCAAAACTTGCTTTAGGTTTTCTCATGCCTTACCTTCTACTCATACATCTCTCTCTCTCTCTCTCTCTCTCTCTCTCTCTCTCTCTCTCTCTCTCTCTCTCCTTCCCTCTCTCTCCCACTCTCTCTGCCATCTCTCTCTCTCTCTCTCTCTCTCCCATCTCTCTCTCTCTCCTATCTCTCTCTCACACATCTCTCTCCCACTCCCTCTTCATTCTATCTCCTCTCTCTCTCTCTCTCTCTCTCTCTCTTGCGCATGCCACCCTGAAAATATTCTCTCCCAAAAAAACCCCATTTCATATATTGTATAGTACAATTAAATAAGTATAATTAAGCCAATTATATTTTCAAAGGAAAAGTTATTGAAAGATAATGCTTTGTACTTAAATAATGTTTAATGTGGTATGATACTTATATTGGCTTATTTGTAACCTCTTAAGCATGCAAGTCTATTAAAGGGAATGATGAGTAATTAATTAATATGTACACATATTCATACTATAAAAATGCTTAATGCATGTGGTTTAATTTACCTTTTATGATGAATAATATACTTAAAAAAAGCACTTCATCTAAACAAAATAAGATATTAATTTATGTTTAATTATTGATCAAATACTCACACAATAAAGAAAATTAGGATGAAAATTTTAAGATATTGCATTTTAAGATGAACCAACAACATAATAATGTGGTCGAGTATTTTTAATAGGTCATACGTGTGTAGGGGCGGATCTATTAATTAAAGATTGGACGGGATTTCGTGCACTCGTTCATTTGATTACCACAAAAGAAAAAGGTTTATGTCTTATGAATTAGAGAGTGCTCTCAGATATTTTAAAACCAGTTTTATAACAAAAGCAAGAAGGCGTGATGGTCTAAAGTATGATGTTTGTGATAATTAGTTTCCCCGAAAGTATGAGTTTTTCTTCTTGATTTGTTTGTATTTTGTAATTTGCTTTTAGTTGTTAATTTGAACCAAATAAGCTCGGCGTAAGACGTAGTATTGTGTGTTTACTCAAAAGATCAAAACCAACTCACATTGAAAAAATGTATTGGCCTCGAAATCGACATAATTGGCACTCCCTCGGATCAAACTGCGTCAAATTTGCCATCGATCAAACTCATAATTTAGCGGACCTTTGAGCCACCTTACATTGTGCATTCACTCATAATTTTTTTGGATATGCCACTATATGCGTGATTTATTAATTTACCTTGTTGATTGATATTAATTTTGTAATTGTGAGTATGTATCCGGGTCAAGTTGTGAGAAAATCGACTAATCAAACGTATGAATAATCACCATAAAGCCTTGGAGAACATCTAGAAAAATCCTTAAAAACCTTAGAGGGGCCCAACTAGTGACGTTTAGAAAGAAGCCCCAAAGTCTCTAGTATTATTGTCAGTTGAGTTAACCCATCAATAACGATGGTTAATTAGTTAATGTCCTAGAAGGAAAAAATAGTTAATAGCAAATAACATACACACATACACATACAAATATATATATATATATATATATATATATATATATATAGGGTACAAATCAAATACAAACCTTGCATTTGTTGCACCCCTTACAAACCACAGTCTGCATATGTGCAGACTGGTTCTGCATATATGCATTGTCTCATATGAATGTATGTCCATTATATGTATATTCTTGCACCTATTCATCTGCATATGTGCAGAACCAGTCTGCACATATGCAGACTGTGGTTTGTAAGGGGTGCAACAAATGCAAGGTTTGCATTTTACGGAGCCTCTCTATATATATATATGTATATATATATATATATATATATATATATAGAGAGAGAGAGAGAGAGAGGGGTGGTTTATTATACAACCGACTCATTTTTACCACCATTGCAACCCAATCTCAATCAGGTCACAGTTGTTTTGCAACCTAGTAAAAGGTTACAACTCGTGCATCTAAATCGTCCATTGCATTGAGATTCTCATTGATTCTCTAAATGAGTTTACTTGATTTCGTCGAGTTTCTGTAAAATATATCGATGCACGTAACTGTTCATACGATATATCGGATGAAGGTGGTACTTTCATGAAACAATATGCATTTCATGTCATTTAATGAAATATTATGCATGGCAGATAAGATTATTGCATTAAATCAATAATCATTGATGCAATTGAATAATCAATACAATGTCTACATAATGAATGAGCTAAATACATGGTTTAGATGAAGGTTGCATGAGGTTGTAATATTTTAATAGATTGCAAAATAAACCACTCCATCTCAATCATCTATTTAATCCAGTGAATATATAGGTCATAAATATCTTGATTGTTTCGTAAGATAAATTGTTGATCAAAAATAATAGTTTATCCTTCATAAATATCTAAATCATAATAAATGAGCCTCATTATTTTTATAAGTTTAACAACTGATTAGATGGCATTGATCATTTATGAGATAAGTTGCATTTGAAAGATGCTTAGGAGCCGTTTACCTAATCACTTATCCGGATAAGTGTTTACCGGTAAAATTTAACATTATCACTTATTTTCCGGGTAAGATTTTAGTCCACCAAAATGACATCGTATGTAACAATTTAGCCGGTAAAGCTAACCGTGGTAAGAGCCGTCGCACTCACTTACCGGGTAAGACTCTCGGCTCTTGCTTTCGACTCTCGGTCCTTGCTTGCTTCTGCTCTTACTGGGTAAGATTCTTAGTCCTTGCCATATTCATTCGCTAAGCTAATGTGACTTGGTAAATACTTACCCGGGTAAGCGTTTTGTAAATGTCCCCTTATATTACTGTCTATATATAACTAGACTTTAGACAAAACAAAGTATACGTTTTTCCACAAATACATGAGATGTTCATAAATTACTATATCAATAAAACTAAGACTTTAGACAAAACAAATTGTACGTTTTTCCACAAATACATGAGAATATTGTTGATAAAAATATAACATAGTAGGTATACATTCCATTAATGTTAGACCATATCCCTATAATACTCACATTTGTCTTTTTATAAATTTATTTTTGGATAATTTACAATTTTTCTAAAAACTTTATCAGTTTTTATTTTATTTTATAATTTTTTCATATTATTGTTATTATTTAAAGGTATTCTGATTATTATGAATTTAGAATTTAAAAACTTATTAATTGTATTTTTAAAAACTTCAAAAGATTTTAATATAAATTAAAAGGACTAAAATGATTTTAAAAACATTAGTCTAAATTTTTACAAATGATCAAATTCGATTGCCAGAGTTATGAATTAAATTAAGTATTAAAATATGACAAAATAAATACTTTTTATATGTTTGACTTTTATTTTATTTTAGAAAGTCTATTGCTTATTTGTCTTTATAATTTAATATATTTATTAAAATGTATTTTTATATTTAAAAAATTATTAAATGTTAGGTCAAAATATTTGTACTCTTAGATATGAAAATAAATCCAGTAACTTTTTCGAGTATCTCAAAATGAAATTATATTTCTTTTTAAAAACTGTCTAATTATATTTTATAAATTATCATCGAAATTTGCTTTAGGGAATTTAATTAAAATACCAAAAGTTTGACTTTGACTTACCAAAATACCCATTTTCTCTCTGATTTTATCAAAATACCCATTTTTTCCACGAAGGGCCCCGCGATCGCGGGCTAGGGCCTACGTGGCACCCCTGTTGGGCCAAAGTGTCTCGCGGAGCCCCCCCAACTATGGCCGCGGTGACACTTTTGGTCCCTCCCCGCGGTGGTTGTCCGTGATAGGCCCGCGGTGGGCAAAAAATTACAATTTTGGTCCCTGTATTTGAACGAATCTTGCATGCTTTTACTGTTTTTTTCCACAATTATTGTACTTTGAAGACCAATTTGTGGTTGAAATTCATTGGCATGTTTGAGATTTCATCCATAAATATCAGTAAAATGCAATTCACACCATTCTATCCTTCTTTCTTGCTTTCTTTCACTTGCTTTCTTTCTTGCTTTCTTTCTTCAGTAAACAAATGGCATCGTCATCTAACCCATCGTCTACACCTGAAAGAATGCCACCTAAACTCCAGAAGGCGATAGCAGCAAAGGAAAAGGAGATAGACGAACTGACAGAAGAGTGGAAGCAGATGATCGTCAGGAAGAATGTCCACTTGACAAGGATCGAAGTGGAAGAAAAGGAGATCAAAATGATGAAAGGGGATATAAAAGATAAGGAGGCTCGTATTCGTCGAGAAAAAGAAGAAATTAACCACATTACGCAAGACTTCGCAATTCTTCAAGCGAAGGTAAGCGAGAAGCAAAGTTGGATTGATCAAACTAAAGCAATTTTTGAGTAGGTGGTGGTACGGGTGTTGCTTTAGTACTTTGTTGTTTATGTGTTGTTGTTTTGTACTTTTCCAGTTCGACATTGTTGTTTCGTTCCTTTCCTGTTTGTATGTTGTCTTTCTATATAACCATTATTATTCTCTCAATTTAGACTACTACCATTACTATTCTCTCCATTTAGACTACTACCATTATGATCATCATCTCATGTTCTGTTTCAAGTACCTTCAAAAGATAATTGGTCCCAATCAAGGGAAATCAATGTTCAGATCAACGTACATAAGTTATGTTTGATAAATTACAACGGGCCGATAAAGTAGATAAAATCATTTTATATATCAAAACAAGCGCACTAAACATACAATATTTATCGTCTCAATCAAGGGAAATCAACGTTCAGATCAACGGTATCATATGATATAGTTTCATGTGGCTCAAGCTCCGATGGGCCCTGCGTGTTACTTACTTGGCTGACTGAACGTCTACTCGGCACGGTTGAAGGGGCGGGATTCGGACACTCTCCACGAGTATGTCCTACTGCTTGGCACCGAGTACATTTTCGTTGTATTGAACCTTCACCACGTGATGGACGTCGGTTGTTCTTTCTCGGTCTCCCGACTCTGTTCTTATCGTTTAACGGTGGATAGCATGGCGGAAGGGGGTCGGGTGGATACACCCATGCTTCAGGGGGTCCAACTGGATTTATTACCTCTGCGTATGTTCTCCGGTAACTTTCGGACGTGAAGAAAGTTACAGCCAAGTCACTGCAATCTCTACGACCCATATGTCTTGCCGCAGCGATGGCATGGCCGCACGGTAACCCATATTTTTGCCATTGGAAACACGAACAAACATGGTCGGTCATATGGACAGTCGCGTGAAGATGGTTATCCCGAACCTCGTGCCTCCCATACCCGATTTCGCTTACCCTCCATGTCGACGTGTGACGCGCCCTGAAGAGAACTATCTCCTCCACCTTTGGTGTGAGACTATTTTGCAGCTCAGCTCCTTTTCGGCGTCGAAGTTGGTACCACTCTTGTTGAAAGGTCCGAAAGTAGTCCATAAGATTAACAATCGGACATCTACGCGCAAAATGGGAGAGTGCATTCACCGACTCTGCACTATTGGAGGTCAGAATGTCATACCGTTGTGCAGGAAAATGGGCCGCGGACCACCTCTCCGGTCCAACATCGTCCATGACTTTGGCTGCTTTGTCTGTACTAACTCGTAGAAGATTCATGTACCGGTCAAACTCCTGATCCGTATATGCTCTGCATGCCACCCAGTAGACATCCTTGTAGGTGGTAATACGTTTGTCCTGGGTTTTGGCGTTCATCTCCAAATGTCGACAACAATAGGCGTGAGGGGCGTTTGGGTACATGACAGAGATTGCGGCGCTTATGGAAGGAGCCCTGTCGGACATAAACACCAACCCTTGCGGGTCTCCGATAGCTTGTCTCAACATGGACAGAAACCAAGTCCACTCGTCCCCGTTTCGGACTTGCCTACTCCAAAAGCTACTGGAACGATGGAGTTTTCCCCGTCCATGGCAACCGCCACGAACATCATACCCAAGTAAGGGCCCTTTAAATGGGCAGCGTCTATTACCAGGACACGACGCAGATTTTCCAGAAATGTGCGGATCTGCAAAAACGTAGGTGGTTTCCCTTTGTAAATGTTATAGTTTATAATGTGTAAACATATAATGTGTTAAAATACGTACCGCTAATCCAAGGGCCACGAAGCACATCTCAAACCGTCCATGTGAATCGGTCCTTAGCTGGGTGACAGTACCTGGATTCTGCATCTGCAAATTATATAAATATGCTGGGAGTCGTTCATACGACTCCTCGAACGTGCCTCTCACCAATAGCAGTGCCCTGCATCGCGCACGCCAAGCTTGGTGGTAACCAATCGTGACGCCGAACTGCTGGTGTACATTGTCTATGATGTCCTTTGGACGCAATGACCTGCTAGCATCAAGAAATTTGTCTTTCAGTATCGCACCCAAAGTCCTTTTGGTGGCTTGTTTGTGGTGGGGATTCAGTTGCGTCCTCGAACAAGTGTGTACGCCGTGCAACTTTCTAATAAGTAACGCCCCTCCTTTCTCTCCCGCGGGAATCACGTACATCTTCCACTTACAGTTTTCTCTCCCGCATATAACTTCGTATCTGGTTTTGTCGGATCTCGGCGTGTGACTTTCGAAACCCTCTTCCATAAACTTAAGTCCGACCTGACTTGCCACGTGATCCTTCAAATCAAATATCTGACCTACTTTTAACCTTAAACTGCGATTATAAGGTGTAGGTTCGCAGGTTTGTGTATGGTATTCTGGTCTGGAAGAATAGGGGGCATATCAAAATAGTCATTTAACTGACTAAATGATTTATTACTAGGGGTATATTCTTCGTGATCATCACTATCGGTATCTGATATGTCTATATCAGCATTACCCATTTTGAAAACATAGGTTTCGTCATCAGCAACTCCAGCACAACGTCCTTCTTGTGGTTGTTGTTGTTGCGTCTCCGGAACATAATCAGGAATACAGTCGTTAAGACCATATGCATGATCCAAATGAACTGTTGGGCCGTGGGACGGCTGAAATTGAGAATCAGGCTGCTCTATTTGGAGGTCTTCGTCATCAGCATCGTCATCACCTTCGTCGTCACCGTCGTCGTCACCGTCGTCATCGCCTTCGTCATCGTCTTCGTCGCACACCGAGGATTCGGCATACACAAAAAGTAATGGCGGTCTTTCTGATTCGGCTGCAAAGTGCAGAAAACCAGAGATATCCCCATCGTTGGATAACTCCACAAATGACCCATCACCATTCTTAAACACTAACTTGCAAACAGCAGAATGGTTGATTCCACATTTTTGCATGGCGTATGCAACAAACTTCTGATAAGTATAGTTTACTGACAATTTTACACCATGCTTAGATTTATAAGCAAAATTCCACTCATTGTTGTCTTGCACCCATTCACCATCGAAACAGAAAAATAGCTTAACTTTTACAACAGATGAACTCATTTTTTCAGTAGTATCTCAAAAACAAAATACTGAAGAAAGAAAGCAAGAAAGAAGTATGGAATGGGTGTGAATTATGGATTGCATGTTACTGATATTTATGGATGAAACAACCAACAGTGATGAAACAACCAACATAAATTGCAACCACAAATTGGTATTCCAAATACAATGATCCAACATTGATGAAACATGCCAGTGAATTTCAACCACAAATTGGTCTTCAAAGTACAATAATTGTGGAAAAAAAATAGTAAAAACATGCAAGATTCATTCAAATACATGGACCAAAATTGTAATTTTTTGCCCACCGCGGCCCTATCGCGGACAACCACCGCGGGGAGGGACCAAAAGTGTCACCGCAGCCATAGTTGGGGGGCTCCGCGGGACACTTTGGCCCAACAGGGGTGCCACGTAGGCCCTAGCCCGCGATCGCGGGGCCCTTCGCCGAAAAAATGGGTATTTTGGTAAAATCAGAGAGAAAATGGGTATTTTAATAAGTCAAAGTCAAACTTTGGGTATTTTAATTAAATTCCCTTTGCTTTACGGTTTTTCCATTAATAAATAGGTATGAAATATTAATTAAACAGTATATAGCAACTAGCATTACTTGTTAAATAAAATTTTCATTCTATTTTGAAATGGATCTAAGGGGTCGTTTACAAAACGCTTATCAAGTAGGGGCTGTTTACCTATTCACTTACCCGAGTAAGTGCTTACCGATAAAATTCAACACCATCACTTACTTTCGGGTAAGATTTTAGTCCACCAAAATGACATCGTATGCAATAATTTATCCGGTAAGCGCTAACCGTGGTAAGAGTCGTCGCACACACTTACCGGGTAAGACTCTCGGTCCTTGCTTTCGACTCTCGGTCCTTTCTCCCGCTCTTACCGGGTAAGATTCTTGGCCTTGCCATATTCATACGGTAAGCTAATGTAACTTGGTAAGCACTTACCCTGGTAAGCACTTACCCGAGTAAGCGTTTTGTAAACGACCCCTAAGTGTTTACCAAGTCAGATTAGCTCACCGGATGAAAATGGTAAAGACTAAGAATCTTACCCGATAAGAGCGGAAACAGTGACTGAGAGTCGAAAGCAAGGACTGAGAGTCTTACCCGGTAAGTGAGTGCGACAAATCTTACCACGGTTAGTGCTTACCTGCTAAATTGTTGCATACGATGCCATTTTGGTGGACTAAAATCTTACCCGGGAATTGAGTGATAGTGTTGAATTTTATCGGTAAGCACTTACCCGGGTAAGTGATTAGGTAAACGGCCCCTAAGTTTGTTTAATTAGTCATCTATTACAAAATTTAATAACACTGATTTTGCTATATTTTTTATTATTTAATTATTAATCATATAATATTTCAAATAAAATGACTTATAAAAGAAAGTAAGAAACACATTTTATGAACCAAATTAAAAGGTATTCCTTAGTTAATTAATAAAAACTTTGACCAATAAATAACTATCTAAAATAAGACAAGGTTGAAAGACAATGTGCAACATAGTCAACCTTAATTACTACTATTTTGTAATGGATACTTAATTGTAAGAGAATTGAACTTATAAATAAATATGTTTTGAAGTAAGAGATTGTCCATTCTTCTATATCAACCTTAAATATAATAATTAAAAAAATTAAATATAATTGTACTAAAACGGTTTTAACTTTGGGTTCCGACTTCCGACTCAGTTTGTATGTACATCAACTTATCATAAGGGTTCTGGAGAACGGCCATGAACACCTCAATAGTCTTGTAGAAACTCTACATTTGAGAAAAATCTCCAAAGGCCGAAGTCTTATTGTGAATTAAGCTAACCTCACTAGGTTTTGTACCAACACGTTTGTTTCGTATTAGAGCAGTACTTTATGAGTAGAAAAGTTTCTTCTCATGGTGAAAATATCAAATGCCATATTTGACCACCATAATCTAGTTTGTTTTTTCAAAATTATTTGAAAAACTGGTTAGTCATAAGCTAGCTTTTTAGTCAACTATACATGTTTTCACTAAGTTACTAAGACAATCTCCCAAATCTTATTTTTCCAATTAATTTTTCAACATGTAATTTTGATCATTTTATATTGTCTTCTAACTAGTTTTACCAAATACTATAAGCTTATCAATCAATTTTCAGCTAACAACTAACTTGTCAATTAGTTGCTAAATATAGCCTAAGATATCATGGTTCTAACTAATGAACATCACCTAAGATATCATGCCTCTGACGTGTAGCTCAGTTGGCAAAGGCTAGGGGTGGACTGTGGAGTGACTTTGCCCAATCACCTAAGATATCATGGTTATAGTAGTGAACATGACCGAATGCATTTACGGGCACCTTTGGTTTTTAGAGTAACATTAATAAAACTAATCCCGATTTAATCAAAAGGTTATAACGCTAATTTGAGAAGGTTAATTTTATACCGAATGTGTTTTTCAGAATGTTATAACGCTATTTTTTGGAATTACATAATATTTTTTAAAATATTTTTGAGAGTAACATTAAATATGTTAATAAAATAATCCAAAATATTTTTTGTTATATATAAACACTAGAAGTTTACTCGCGCAATGCAGCGCGATATATCTCGATTTTAATGTTCTAATTTATTTTAATGTGTGGTTTTGACAAAACGATCATGTTTCTTTTTTTATACATTTGTTTACATGAATTGAGAATTTGAAAGTGATTAGAGATAAAGATTAATTAATAAGAGTCCACGATTTAAGAATTTGAAGGTTGTTAGAGATAAGTATTTTTTTTGAACGACAAACATTAATCAAGTAATTAGCATTAAAAGCGGTACATAAAGCTTCATTAGTTGTTTTTAAGAGATTTTAAGTAAGTAACATTAAATAGCGGTACATGAAGCTTTAAGAATTGTTTTTAAGAGTTTTTCATAAATCTATACTACCTTATAAAGCATGTAAGACTTTTGTCTTAAAGTCTTAAAGTCTTAAAACATTTTCTTTTATTCTTAAAGTCTTAAAGTCTTATACAACCATTTTAACATGAAGTACAACACATTAAGCACACTTTTTAAAAACCTTTTAATTACAAACGCGCCTTCAATTGACGCTTCAGTCTTTCACCCTCATCTCTAGGTTTCACCCTATTCAAGACGACCATTAACATTCCCACACTTCAGTCTTCCTTCAAATCTCTCCTCTCGATCCCTGTTACATCTCGATTCTCTCCTCTCGATTATCTCATACACGATGAAATCCTACTCGTGATATCTACCGCTTCTTCTCTATCAGTGTATCTCCTTTCCCTGGTTTTCTATTTTGTTTTAGGTTCTTCTACCCTATTCTGTCTTTTATGGTTTCGATTTAAAAGCTGTTTGTTAAGGCATCGATTCATGGTTTTGATTTCAAAGTTTTTGTTAAAGATCTTAATCCAGAACGGTTTACGACTTCTCTCTCTCTTTCTTATATGTTATATGTGCGTTGATTTCGATCTCAAAGATGTTTGGTAGGCGTCGATCGATAATTTTGATTTCAAGGCTGTTTGTTAGGCATCGATTTGGATGTCAAAGCATTTGTTATGGCATCGATCGATGATTTTGGTTTCAAGGTTGTTTTTTTAGGTTTCGATTTCGATTTAAAGGGTTTGTTATGGCATCGATAATTTCGATTTCAAGGACGTTTGGTTTGTTGTTTTAACTTTCCATTTGGTTGTCGTTGATGATTAAAATACTCTTGATTTTCTAGCCTTTTGATGTGGTTCGACACAGTCAAACTCCCTGATGTGAGTCGAAGCACCCATAAGAGGTTAGTTTCGGTAATAGGAGGAATGCAGATACACATGGTTAGTTCAGGTAACAATGGAGAAAGAAAATGTTGCAGGTGTGGTTGAGGAAGCAGATGTGTTTGGGGTGGGGCCATGGTTTTTCTTAGTCTAATATCTATACTACCTTATCTGCTTCTTCTCTGTCAGTATATCCCCTTTCCCTGTTGTTTAATACTGGTTTTCGATTTTGTTTTGGTTTCTGATTGCATTCATTTGATTGCAGTTTGCAAGAACCCTAAAACTTCTTACTTTGTTCTTAGATTGATATTTGCTATGAATCTTCCTTGGTACTTACAAACAAAAAGTTGTTTAGTATTTGCTAACAATCTTCTCAGGTTGGAGACCCATCAGTTGCTTGGATAGATGGAGAAATGTTAGAGATAAAAAGAGGAAGCTGAGATCTGAACTACAAATAGGAAGAATGTAAGTTGATTTGGTTCAGTTTTGAAAGTTTTATATTGCCTTTTGGCTTACTGTGAGTTGTATTTTTCTAATATATCATGTAAAGTGTTAGAGAAGTCCTTGGGTTTTGGTTGAACACCGGTTATGAAGGTTCTCATTGGCCCTTTAAAAAAATTTCGTTTTTAGGTTTAGTGCTAGAGAAGTCATCATCTCATATTTTTCAGATGCTGGATTTCATCGCAGTCCTCTATCAGGTTCTTAGTTTAATACTCACTATCATCTTCTTCTTTGATATTTACCTTATTTGAAACAGAATTTTGTTCCTAACAATGTATTTTTGTCCTTGATTTTAGGGTGTTAAAACCAATCAACATTTTGAGCTATTGTTTTGAGAAAAAAGGTTATCGATTATTCTCTTTATTATCTTCTATTTTGATCCTATTTTTTTTCTTTCAGGATACCAGATAATTCTATTTCTATTACCCCTTCTTAACTAAATTTCATCTTCATGGTGAGCTCATGTTCTTCATGTTTGTGTTTTGCTTGATGGGAAGCTTGTGTGTAGCTTGTTATGTACTAGAGACACATAGAAGTCGGGTCATTTTTAACTATATTATTTTGATACTAACCGTTTTATGTTCTTTTGTACTCTTTTGATTTGTTGGCTTTTTGAACTTCATTATTATGGAATATGTACGTTGAAATAAGTACTAGGAAACTTTTTAGTGTTCTAAGTATCTTTTACATTTTCTTTACTTTAACAAATTGAAAGGCCAAGGTGGGTATAGATTATTGGTCATAAAGCCAAAATTAATTTGTAAACATAGAAAACTTGATCATGTTGGTCTATTTGTTGAAATTCCCTTTTACTTTGTTTTCCTTTTAGTTGTGACACACACTCCATAATCTGGGTTACTTTATAATACTATTTTTGCATCTTTTGTTTTCCAGGAACTATCTGTTGTATGTCAGTATGTATCATATCCAAATTTAACTACCCATACGCAAACTCTTGGAATCTCAAATATGTGGGTTTTTTAAGATTTTTGATTTTTTTTTTGGGGGGGGGGGTGTTCAATTATATATATTTTTGGATTATGTGGAGCTTTTTAGTCTACTATGTATATGTTGCTGCTGCTTATTAGGATTTTATGGATCATTGTTAGTTTTTGTTTGCAACTATCAGTTTTGTATTTTCCTTTCTTTACATTGTGTCTGCTGGTTTGTGGCTTGATTTGCAACAGATGTTGTTTGATATCCTGCTCCTTCTCTATTTGCAATCTGTTGGGAAATCAGAACACTTAGATTTTTAATGGTTGGCTGCTGTTTGAATTGACCCATGTCCAGTCCACACAGTCATGAAGTTTTCTTAATTGGTGACTGTTTGAAGTTTTCAAGGTTTGTTGTTTACTTCTGCCAATGGTTGTGTCAAACTTGTTTCCTTCATGCCAGGTCTTTGGTTTTGCATTCAACATTTTCTGTCATGGAGGGTCCAATACGTGTTTTTAGTCTCAGACCTGTTTATGAGTTGCTTCTTAGCTTGGTGTCAGATCAACCTTCCTATGTTGCTCTATTTGTATCAGATCAGTAGTCTTGAATATGGTATTGGCTATGGATCTGTTCAAGGTATGGATGGTTTCTGGAAGTTGTTATGTTAGTAGGATTCATCAGAAACTTTCCCTTCAGATTTGGTTGGTTCAACCTAATAGGCACACTTGTGGTTTATGTTTTTTTGATTTCTAGTTGTTTCAAAATTATGGCTTGTATAGCAACAATGGCCATAGGCTTGATTGCTTATTTTATGGTATGGATTTTGTGCAATCAACATTATTGGAAGTAGTTACTTTTAGAAAGGAATGAGGCTACTATAAGGGGGTATTCCAAATATATGGTCAAATCAGATGGTGCATTCAGTGGTTTTGGAGCTGAGTCTGAAAACCCATTACTTTTAAATGAGGATGAATTTAATGCTCCCATTTTATTTGTGGTACAGAGTTAAAGTTGGGTCAAACAGATATCTCAAGTAGAGGATTTTAAATGAAAATTTGTATTAGTATCCTTAAGGTTTTTATTTGTACTTCATTTATGAATAAATTAGAGTTTTTAAATTTTATTCATTATGTAAAAACTCTTTTTTTTGTTTACAATAAAGATACATTCTGCCTCTTTCTGTCTACAAGAGTCATGGTTTGTGTTTTTTTTTATTCATTTTTTTACTTGCTTTGTAAGAAAATGCATTTTGAGTTGCTGAAAAGACAGAAAAAAACCATGTCCAAAATGAAAGAGAACCATCTACACTTTACGTAATTTGTAAAGAAATAACTCACACCCCCTAGCCCGATAACTACTAACTGCACTAAGAGGTTATTTGGGGTTATTTACTAAACGTTTGTCCGCTACGTGCTTACAAGCTCACTTTACCTTGTTGGAAGAGTATGACATGTTGGATCGAAAATACGATAAACAAACAAAATATTCTTATTTCTGAGAAATCACACTTGAAACATACATAGTTAACACATATGTATAGACACCGAAAAGGTGCCATCGAACCATCGCAATGGTTTGGTAAAGGTTGTGTTGTTTCATGAAGCATCACACCTCTTCATGAATGGTCACACCCTTTCACTAAAATAACTACTTATAAATATATATATATCTACACTAATTACATATAAATCGAGATTAATCTAACATTCACCCCCTTAATCTCGATTATGTTGAAGAAGATCTTTAACTCCGAGTAGTTGTCTCATAGTGACAAATCTTATCCTTGGTAGTGGTTTCGTAAGTATGTCGGCTCTTTGTTGCTCTCCGCTGATGTGCTCGACCATTAAATCTTCCTTCTCGATGCATTCTCGTATGAAGTGATACTTAGTATCAATGTGTTTGCTTCTTCCATGAAATACATGATTCTTCATAAGAGCTATTGCTGTTTTGTTGTCAACATAGATCACAATCTTCTCTTCCTTTGTATTAGTAATATTACTGAGAAGCCTTTTTAACCATAGTGCCTGTGTTGCTGCTGCTGTTGCCGCAATAAACTCCGATTCACATGAGGATAGAGCCACTGTCCCTTGCTTCTGAGTGCTCCAAGTGATAGGTGAATTTCCAAAAAAGAAAATTATTCCAGTTGTACCTTTTCCTTCTTGTGTGTTAACACCGTAACTGCTGTCACTATAGCCTTGTATCTTGTTTCCTCCTTCATGCCCATAAGTTATACCATAGTCTTTTGTTCCTTTGATATAACGCAGCACTTGCTTGATTGCTTTCATATGCTGTTCTTGTGGGTCTTGCATGAAACGGCTAAGTAATTAAATTGGAAAGCTTAGATCAGGTCTTGTATGCAGTAAGTATCGTAAACATCCAATTAGACTTCGATATTCAGTGGCGTCTACGGACTTTCCTTCGGTTACTTTTGTAAGTTTGAGACCTGGTTCCATAGGTATCTTTGCTTCATTGCAGTCTAATAACCCTGTATCACTGAGTATCTTGTTCACGTAACCAGTTGTTTTATTGAGATTTCACCCCTTTTTTGTGTAACCTCAATACCAAGATAATAAGTGAGTAATCCTAGATCACTCATGTCAAACTTTTCTTTCATTTGATCTTTGAAAGCATCAATATCTCTCTTTGATGATCCAGTAACTATTATATCATCAACGTAAACTCCGATCAGTAGTGTTGATGCCTTATTTGTTCTTGTATAGACTCCTTGCTCTAATGCACATTTCTTGAAACCAAGTATCTTCAAGGTGTTATCCAACTTGGTGTACCAAGCACGTGGAGCTTGTTTTAGACCATAAAGTGCTTTCATGAGTCTGTACACTTTTCCTTTGTCTCTTTCTTTTATAAAGCCTTCAGGCTGTAAGACATAAACTTCTTCCTTCAATTCGCCTTGCAGAAAAGCTGACTTTACATCTAGATGATGTACTTCCCATTTGTTATATGCAGCTAGAGCCAATATCAGTCGTACTGTCTCGATCCGTGCTACTGGTGCAAAGACTTCATCAAAGTCTATGCCATGTTCTTGAATATATCCTTTGGCTACTAGTCGTGCCTTGTGCTTTAATATCCTTCCTTCAGCATCCCTTTTTGTCTTGAATACCCATTTTAAACCAATTGCTTTGTGACCCTTTGGCAAAGTGGTTAGCCTCCAGGTATTGTTCTTGTTGATAGAATCAATCTCCGTTTTCATAGCTTCAATCCACTTATCATCTTTAGCTGCTTCTTTGAAGTTCCTTGGTTCGTCTTCCATCATTAGTAGTTCATCCGTATTGACATATATGTCATTTAAGGCTCTGTAACCTCTTACAGGTGTATGATCAATTCTTGAATCCGTTGTAGAAGGTGTATAAACTTCTGAGTCTAGTGGATGGATGGTGGATTGCTGTGGGTTATGAGTAGACATCTGTGAATTGGGTGTAGTAGGTACTTCATCATTTGGATCATTGTTACCATGTGTAACATCATTCTCGAGGTCTTCACTTTCATTCGAGATATATTGAGTACCAGTTGATTCATTGTTCCCTATAATGAAATCAGTCCATTCTGGTCTATCTAAGTTAAAATCTTTGGTATATTCCTTCCAATTCCATGTCTCATCTTCCTTGAATTTTACGTCCCGACTGACGCAAATTTTATTCTTTATTGGATCAAACAAGCGGTATGCTTTTGATCCTGGCTCACTGCCTAAGTATACCATTTGTATACTTCTATCATCTAATTTTGTCAAGTGTTGTGAAGGTACCTTTGCATATGCGATGCATCCGAAAATCCTTAGATGATGTAGACTTGGCTTTCTTCCCTTCAGTGCTTCATATGGAGTAATGTCATCAAGTGACTTTGTTGGTGTGCAATTTAATATGAGTATGGCATGTCTAACTGCTTCTGCCCAAAAATTTTGTGGCAAATTCGTTGCCTTCATCATGCATCTTGTTGCCGAAAGAATTGTCCTATTCTTTCGTTCAACGACTCCATTTTGTTGAGGCGAATATGGTGCAGTTAACTGTCTTGAGATGCCATTGTCTTTACAGTATTGTAGGAATTCATTTGATGTGAATTCCCCTCCTCTGTCTGTTCTGAGTATCTTTAACTTTATTCCAAGTTCGTTTTCCACCCGTTGCTTAAATTCTTTAAAGATATCAAAAGCTTGATCTTTTGATTCTAGAAAATATTCCCACATATATCTTGTGTAATCATCTACTAGTAGGAATATGTACCTTTTGCCGGTTGGTGTAGGTGGTGATATTGGACCACATAGATCTCCAAATACTAAATCCAATGGTGCTTCTGACCTTGATTTTGCTTGGTGTGGAAATGGAGCTCTGCTGTGTTTTCCTATTAAGCATATATCACAAATATTTGTTGTGTGTTTGGTTGGAGGTATTCCATGAACCAGTTTCCTTGAAACCATTTTCTTCATTGAGTCAAAGTTCAGATGACCCAACATAGCATGCCACAACCATGCTTTGTCTTGAAGATTGGTTAATAAACAGACGGGTTTGACTATCTTCAGATTGGCTTTGTATAGACGGTTCATTGATCGTGCAATTCTTAATAGAATTTTGTTGCTTGAGTCATATAGCAGTAGTAATTCGTCTTCCATGACTACCTTACAGCCATTTTCTGTCAATTGGCCTAGGCTTAGTATATTACTCTTTAGACTTGGTATGTAGTATACCTGTGAAATGACTCGCTGTTCTTTATTTTTGCATTCCAATAGTATGGATCCTTTTCCTTTGATCTCTACGTATGATCCATCTCCGAATCTTACGTTCCCGGTAGTCCTTTCGTCAATCTCGTTGAAATGATCCTTGACTCCTGTCATGTGATTACTTGCACCGTTGTCTAGGTACCATAGACTTTCATCACTTGAATTCATTTTGCTTACTTCGAGATTTCTTTCGTTCAAGAGAATTTTCTTGTCCTCTTCAATAGTTGCCACGAGTAGCGTTGGTTCTAAGTCTTCTTCAATGAGATTAGAATGTTCTGGTTCTTGAGTCTTCTGTGGGCATTCTCTGGCAAAATGTCCATTCTTCTTGCAATTATAGCACAATATCTTACTCTTATCAGGAGTAAATTTCTTTGTATTACCAATAGTTTCTCTTTTGAAACTATTTTGTTAGGGTTCCCAGTTCTTTCTTTCTGATCTGGATATGTTATACCCTCGTCCTCGTGATTGATTAAATCTGCCACGGCCACGTCCTCTAAAAGGTTGGCCCCGTCCGACATGCTGTGTGAACATTAGTCCTTCCTGACTGTCCACCGGTTTTTCTTTCTTAAATTTTAGTCTTTCTTCAAATGTCTTCAATCTCCCGATTGCTTCGTCTAATGACATAGTGTCTAGATCTGAGTATTGTTCAATGGATGCGACTATTTGAAGGAATCTGTCTGGTACGTCATTTAGTAGTTTCCGTACGAGAACAGGGTCATCAAATGTCAATCCAATACTTGCTGCCTTGTTGATAATACTCGTTATCTTCGTAATGAATGAATCTATTGACTCATTGTCTTTCATCTTTAACATCTCAAATTCTGATTTGAGCGTTTGTTGCCTTGCTTTCTGGACACGATCTACCCCAACGTGTCTAGTTTTTAATGCATCCCAGACTGCCTTTGCGGTCTTGTACTTCGAAATGTGAAGTAATTGGTCTTCTGGCAGTGATTGGTAAAGGTATGCGATAGCGGTTTTATCTTTCTTTAAATCCGCTTGAGTTTCTGGTTTTGGTTCAATCATTTCCCAAAGACCATTTGCTTCTAGTATTACTTGCATTCATATTGCCCAAGTGTTGTAGTTTGATCCTTTCAACATAGGGCACTGGAAGTGGGTATTCGACCCAATTTCCCTGATTTTGGAACTATCTCCAAGTTCCTTGTCGTTTTTCCCCGTCATAATTTTGTCTGATCTCTTTTAATTTTTTTTTTAAAATTTTATAATGGCCAGTTATAAAAATTGAAAAAAACTTGTTATTTGTTTTCCTTTAAGTAGAACAAATAAAATCTTATGTTTAAAAACAATTTTAAAAGTTTAAAAGAAAAGACAATTATGACTATAAAAGGTTAATTCCTTTTATCCTTTTTCAATTTACAAAAGTAGAAAATTAGATCAGAATTTGAAAAGGGGGAAAACCTGATACGCACACCTTCTGTATGCGTGAATTGTGATGTGGGAACAAAGCAGGGTCGCGACTCCCTTCTTCTTCCTCGTTCGAATTGCCGTTCTTCCTTCTGAACGGTGCGTTTTGCCTATCTCCTTCTTCGAGCGGCGGTTGCCGGTCCTTCTTTCGAGCGGCTGTTTTACCGGTTCAAGCGGTGGTTTACCGTTGTGGTACCCCCTTTTTCGGTGAATGGTTTGCCAAGCCTTATGCGGTGAATGGTTTGCCAAGCCTTATGCTTGTCTTTGATTTTTGCCAACCCGTATGGTTGCGATTTGAGAGTCTTCTTCTCCAATTTCGAGACAGGTATGTTTTTTCCCTGTTTCGGTGATTTTCTCTGGTTCAAATTTTCTGGGTAGATGATCAGAGTTTGGTATGAAAGTAACAAGGCTCTGATACCAATTGTTGGATCGAAAATACGATAAACAAACAAAATATTCTTATTTCTGAGAAATCACACTTGAAACATACATAGTTAACACATATTTATAGACACCGAAAAGGTGCCATCGAACCATCGCAATGGTTTGGTAAAGGTTGTGTTGTTTCATGAAGCATCACACCTCTTCATGAATGGTCACACCCTTTCACTAAAATAACTACTTATAAATATATATATCTACACTAATTACATATAAATCGAGATTAATCTAACATGACAATGGTTGAGAATTTTACCCGGTAAGAGCGATAACAAGAACCGAGTCTTATTCAATAAGTGAGAGTGATGACTCTTACTCGGTAAGCGCTTACCGGATAAAATGTTTCATACGATGCTATTTTAATGGACTTAATCTTGTCGGTAAGGTAAGTGAACGTATCGACTATTACTGGTAAGTTGTACCCGGTACGTTTTGGGTACGATGTTGTTTTTGTAAGTGTCGCATGTTAGCGGTATATGTATCATTTCTCCTTTATATATGTTATAAGCTCTATTATCTTTTACATGACTCTCTAAATGTGTATTTGTGTCTATTTTTACATCAATAGCACCATCTCTTTTGTATTTGTTTCAAGCTCGTAAATGCGTGTTTTTATTTTGCATTTTTTTGATCAATTGTTACTTCCCGCCGCATTGCGCGGGTACTCAACTAGTATTTTATAATATAGTATAGATCATGTACTTCAAAAAATAGTACAAACATATATGAAGCATTATAACAAATCTCCTATAATGCATTAGTTTAGGAGTGTTTGAATACATAATGAGAAGGTTACAACGCTAATTTCCTCTCCACTAAAAACTAAAATATATTACATTTTTACTTTTAATTTAAAGTTCTAAGAAATAAATAAATTATTTAAAACCCTGAAAATCTTATAATATTTAATTTGATACCCAAATGGACATATATATATGGTTTTCTAACTGGGTCGTAAATTAACATGCTATTGCTATTAATTTTTGTTTTATTCAAACATAAATATTTTATTTTTGATAAAAATGTGTATTAATGTTAAGTACTTGACACATAAATCACCAAAATACATAATAAAATAATCATTTTTTTGTATTTACCAAAATAGACCGTACTTTCATATTGATTCAGTCATAAAACATCTCCAACAACTATTCTATTATAACAATCCTAACATTAACTATATTAATAAAATATTCAATACATTTAATAAAATATTGTTTCTCTCTTTTACCCATTTATTTCAATGTCTCTTATTGGTGGAAAAATTAAAAATATTATTTTTCTTTCCTCCTTTTTCTAGTTTTAGCAAACAAAAAATTTCTCTAAATTTGAAGATTTTAATCCTCTATTTCATCTTTTCTCTATTTTAACATATAAAATATAATAGCTGTTGAAGCAAAAAATTATCAAAATCCAATTTTTTTTCTTTTTTAGCATAGCTGTTGAAGATGCTCTAATAAAATTTTATATCTCACTATATAACACAAATACAGAAATAGCATTATTATGAAATATAGAATATTGATAAATCGTGTGTGTGTGTGTGTGTTTTGGGAACAGGAGTGCAGGATGTGAGGGTCTAGAAATAGGTTTATTTGTACCACACTCTCAGGCGGAGACACCGGCGTCAATGGTGGCCACCCTTGTGTTCCCATCGCCCGACACTCCTCTGGGTCTCCACTCATTTTTAACTATTTTTTAATAATAAATATAATATAATTAATTCTATAACATTCTTTTTAATTTTGCAAACAACAATGACTTATTTTTTTTCAATAAACAGAAAAATATAGGTATAACCGTTTACGCATTTTGTTCCTAAAAAAGATGGTTTATTTATTTATACTATGTTAACAATATTAAATTCATCAGTTTTTTAAGAATATAAATATTAAAGTATTTATATATAAAAGAATAGCTATCGATTTGTTTATAATATTTCTTTTCCCCTTTTTATAAATAATATGTTTGAAAACTTTTAATAATATTTCCATATGACTGCTAGGGGTGTGCAACGGTTGGGTCGGACCCCATAACCCCAAACCCGATCGGGTATCGTGTGGAAATTGTGGAACTCGAAACCCGTCCAAAGTAGAGTTCGGGCCTCGGGTTTCGGGTGAGTTCGGGTCTCAGGTTTTCGGGTCGGGTGGGGTCGGGTTGGGACTTAAAGAAAACTTTTGACAAAATTACCCTTTTTTAAAAATCAACAGCTTTTAAAACCCTAACCTGCAGCCTCCTTCCTCACCTTCACGCCTCTCTCCTCACCTTCTCTTCAAACCCTAACCTGCAGCCATACCAACAACCGTGCAACCATTAGCGGCCTTCTCATCAAGATCAGTTGTGTTCACTTGTTGGCTTCACTCTTGAATTCATCCCATTGAGAAGCTTCAACATCCAATGCAACCATATCAATAGAAAACACACAGTGAGCTGTAATATATATATATATATATATATATATATATATATATATATATATATATATATATATATTTTGGGTTTCGGTCGGGTTCGGGTGATGGGTTTATAGACCTAAACCGATCCGTGATACCCATTCTATTTCTCGGGTTCGGGTGGTTCGGGTGGTCGGGTAGCGAGTTTCCAGGTGGTTCGGGTGGTCGGGTAGCGAGTTTGCAGGTGGTTCGGGTAGTCGGGCCGGTCGGGTTTTTCGGGTCGGTCGGGTTATGCTCACCCCTAATGACTGCATCAAATTTTTGGAAACTAACTTATTTCAATTTTTTTAGATCTAAATTATTTTAAATTCTTGAATGGAAGTGGGAGGATATTACAATGGATTTTGTGATCAAATTGTCCAAAACCTTAAGAGGTCATGATACTATTTGAGTAGTAGTTGATTGTTTAACTAAGAGTGCTCACTTTTTAGTCACGTGAGAGACATTGTCGTTGGACAACTTGGCAAATTTGTATATTGATGAAATATATTAAAAACATGGAGTGCCCTTGTCAATTGTCTCGGATCGTGATAGCAGGTTCACTTTGAACTTTTGGTATGACCTACAAAATATTTTGGGTACAAGAGTGAAGTTGAGCACGACCTATCATCCCTAAACCAAATGGCTAAAGTGAGAGGACTATTCTAACGCTGGAAGATATGTTGAGATCATGTGTAATCGACTTTGATGGTAATTGAGACTCTCACTTACCTTTGGTAGAGTTTGCCTACAACAATAGTTACCACTCGAGTATTGAAATGACACTGTTTGAAGTTTTGTACGGGCGGAAGTGTATGACTCCCGTATGTTGGTTGGAAGCGGAAGAGAAACAGTTTGCAGGTCCCAAAATCGTGGAAGAAACAACCGTCAAGGCTAAAGGCATACAGGAGCGTTTGAAAGTGGCTTAAGATTGTTAGAAAAATTATGCCTATAAGAAGAGGCGACCGGTGGAATTCCAAGTAGGAGACATGGTAAGTCCCCGTTTCCTTGGACGTTCAGTATGATAAAGCGTATGGGGCTTCAAGCTTACCAATTAGAGTTACCACCAGAGATGAATGGAATCCAACACATATTTCATGTTTGTTACTTGCGAAAGTGTCTGGCAGAAGAAGAGAGTGTCATTCCCCTCTCAGAGATCTGGGTAGTGGGTAGATGAAGGCAACCCTTGTGTTGAAGAACCCGACGCTATTCTAGAAGAGAAGTCAAAGAAACTTCGTCGCAAAAGAAGTTATGATGGTTAAAGTGCAATAAAAGCATCATAATGGCGCCAACGTGACATGGGGAGTCGGGGAAGATATGAAGTGGAGATATCCCCATTTGTTTACATAGTGAACATATCGAGGACGAAATAAATTCCAAGGTTGGGAGGATTGTATCGCCCTCAAATTTCGGTAAGTAAAGGTTACCATATTCTTTTTTCAATAGGCTATGATTATGAATTAATGTTAGTAGAATAAGTATTTCCATGCATCTTTTGTTCAAGAGGGATTCGTGTGTGAAAAGTTAGATTTTTAGGGCTCGGTCCACCTTTGGGCGTCCTTACCTGGCGACACTGCCATAGGGCACAGTCGTCTGTCAGTGTAGCGGATTCACCAAGCCATTCTATACATGTTAGGCGACAGTGCCCTGCGACTGTGCTAGGGTCACGGTCGCGTAGAGTGAGAAGCATTCGGTACATGTGGGGCGACTATGCTAGGGTCACTGTCGCAAACGAGCAGGTTGGGCATTTAAACCTAAATCTGATTTTAGGCAGAAAGCTGATTTCCAGGGTTGGTTTGGTGCGATTTTTCTCTACATTTAAGGTATATCCTCTCCTCTATTCCATATCTGCACATTAAACCCTTCTTGAATATAACCATAAGCATTTATTGTTCATCTATAAGGTTTACTTAGCATCTAGAGTGGAGAACCTCAAGTCTTGTTCAAGCTCCAAGAACCATCAACCATTTTCTAGGGTTTTCTTTGGTTTTATGTTTGGAACTAAAAAAACCAAGCAAGGTGAGTTCATTCTAACCTTTGTAAACTTTATACATGTCAAACCTTGTAATTTTGATCTCCTAAAATTCTCCTAGTTAGATTTTCTTATTTGATGCGTTTTGACCTAACTTGAGCATTTTGAAGATTTTAGGGTTTCTAACCTTTTTATGGTAAATGGCGGGATTTATGATTTGTGTTATAAAAATATGGTTTAAAATACATACTCATTGTGGATACTTAGAAGTTTCATTCTTGGAAATGTTCATAATCTTTACATGTTGATTTTTTACTTGTTAACGTGGGATTTTTTGTAATGACCCGGGTAAGTTAGTTATTTATTTATTTTACATTTATTAGTTTAGGGTAAGTTTGGGTTAGTTTTGCAATCTTAAGGTATTACCGTCATTTTAGAATAGTCGAGACCTTGATTGCAATTTTGGTTTAGTATTTAAGGATTCCTCCTCCTTTGTTTTTGATAAGTCGGTTTCCAGAAGCATCAAGAGTGTAGTGTGTGTGTGCTAAGCCGAGAAAGCAGAGAGAAGATTCTATCGATTGAGTTTGTGTATTCGACTTCGAGGTATATCTCTTTTCATTTTGTGTTTATAATCATTAGTATTACGTTTCTATCGGTTTAGAGATTGTTAAATTTGAGTCTTCTTTGGGTTCGATCGATTCTGGGTGGAAGTCGATGCATCCGGATTCTCTTAGTTTCCGGATGTATTATTTATCCGGATTCTATGTTTTCCGGATGGTATCCGACTCGTGTTTTCCGGATAAGACTTTCCAGATGGAAATTATCCGGATCGGTTTCCGGTTGGGGTTTTCTGGATAAGTGTCCGGATAGTTTTTCCCGGATAGAAGGTTTTCCGGATTGGTTCCCGAATATGTTTTTCCGGATAGGATTCCGATAGGGTTACTTTTCGGATTATATATGTATCCGGATTGTGTACCGGATTCATTATAGTTCCTGGATTCTTTGTGGTTTCAGGATGAAATGTGTTCGGATTATACACCCGAATCACATATCCGAAAGCTTTCTGTCTTCTCACGGTTTATTTTTCTCGGGGCACTGCCCCCAAACCCCGTAAGGGCGTTGCCCTTGACCCCACCCGCTAATCGGGTAGCAGGACCCCGTGCTAAGTCGCCGGAGAGGGACATTTGTGAGTGTTTTCTGGGTAAGGGTAAGATAGCCTTATTTAGGATTCTTAGCCTGTCATTGAGTTTTATGTGGTAAATAGTTATATGTATTTTATGTAATTCAGATTCGGTGGAGTTTGTTGAAAAGTAAAATACCCGTGATTTTCAAAGAGAAGATGTAGTTGCGTTATTTCTTTTAGGTGAGTTTTACTTTAAACATTTCCAAACTGGAATACATATATACTGGATAAGAATGTGGTAGGTAGTGTGATGATGTGCTTATGATTGAAATATGATATATTGAGATGTATGTTGTATTTATATGAGCATTACACTACAGAATTGCACGTTGGCCGTACTTAGTCGGTGGAGTTTTGGTTGTACGAAGGGACAGCGGAGTTGGCTGTATTTTAGTGCAGCGGAGTAAATTGATTAGTTGGTTTAGCGCAACCAACTAATATGGCCATGTGAAAGAGTTATACACAATGCATACGAGTCATGCTTTGTATTCAAATACTTGTTGTATATATGTGTTTTACAAAATAATTACTAAACTGACATAGATTTTCTCACTTAGACCAATTGGTCTAACCCTCATTTTGTTTTCAAAAATATGTATTCCAGGTCAAGGAGCGAATAGAAGCAAAGGAAAGGATAAATTGTGATATGCTTTTGGAAGCTGTCTGTTTATGAAGTTTTCATGAAGTGTTTTGTAATCAATAGTCTTGTTAGTTGTGATGTAAATTATTAGTAAAAAGTTGTATTGAAATATGTATTGTACAGTTTTGAGACTAAGAGACCCTAAGTGATATAATATGTATCTTTTGTTGTATGTATTTGGCATGTAAATTGTATTATATGATTTATGTTTGGGATGGGTTGTTACATTTTTGAAATGAAATTGATGGATTATTTCAAGTGTAAACTAAAGTCATTCTAGGCATTGTGAACTTTTGGAAATTGCTTTGAGAACACATTTATTTTGGATTGGGAATGGATTCAAATGTACACTTTTATAGACTTAGTCCTATTTGGCGATTTTTATGCAAAGATAACACTTTATAGAAATGTTTGATTTTGAGAACTATATGTGTGCTTATAATTTTTTACGATGTAAATGTGACGAGTCTTAGACTAATACAAATGGATCCATATGTATAGGATTCAACTTGCTTGATTTGGTATAATCCCCGTTTGTAATTAGTTGATACATTGGATCATCGAGAATCAGATACTAACCACTAACCGTAAATATAATCCTAGTGAATGAGTATGATTAGGATCATCCGGGGCCCATATCCACACATATATTTTGGGTCATAGAACTCATGGCCATTGATCTTAGTATGAGCTCTATAACTTGGAATGTAGCTTACTTTTGTGTTCACTACTACCTATTGAAATCAGGTATCCCTATTATCGCAAGATGAATTTTGGACTGTATGGTTCTTATGTAATAATCATATTTATATTCTAACTTGGAAGATCTTACTATGACACCTATAAATTTTACTTGAACTTTCTAAATCGTGTTTGTAAGTCCATTCGAATTACTTTGGAATGCACCTGTTACAGAGTCGTGTTAAATTTAGTGCATGGGAAAGGAAATCAAAGTGGGAAAGAAAGAAACATTGTCATAAATCTTGTGTGGATAACGAGTAGCATGGGCTATGGCGTGGTTTGAAGTCGCGACCATAATCGCGTAACTCGTTGTTGGGTGCGTTATCAGGGAAGCGCGTGGGCCATGGCACGGCCTTAAGTTGCGGTCAAGGGCGCGGAAACCCAACTGCAGGTCTTAAGACGGTAATTTTAACCTTTTCTCTCATTTACTCCACCCTTCTCCTCCTCTCTCCTCATTTAATCGTTTTAGCAAACCCTAGGTCTAAAAGTTTGAGCATTCAAGGGGGATTTACTAATCTGTAGCCTCAAGATTTAAGGTCTTAAGTGTGGAGACCAAGATCTACACTCTCTTTTCATCATCTCTATTGATTTTCTAGGTTTCCTTAAAACCTAATATTGTGAGTTCATCCTAACTTTATAAAACTTTATATATGTTAAAATCTTGTGGTTTTGGTCTCTTATACTTCTCTTGAACATATTTTCTATCTTTTAAACTTAAATCTTATTTTGAGAAACTTTTTAGATTTTAGGGTTTTGGGTTATTTGATGAGATTTCTCAAATGCATGTTCTAAAGAGTTTGAATTTATGTTTATGATTTCCTCAAGGTTATTACTACTCATTTACTTCTTATTTGACTGACTTTAGAAAACCTAGGTCAAACTAGGGTTTTGAGGATTTTGGATATTTGATGAAATGGTTATGGATAATGGTTTCATATACTTAAATGTTACCTATCTCAAAGTTTGAATGAGTTTTGGAACCAAAGGGGTAATTTCCATACTTATGATATTTTGGCAAATTTGGGATTTTTTTATTTGATATCTTGTTGTATCTAAATGTTTAGGTATTAAACAATGGTACCGTATATCTTGAAGGTATACTTATGTTAGACTATAATGTAAAAGATGCATAACATAGAAGTCTTATTGTGTTGATTTGTCATGGGATGTTGAATTCCCTTGTTGTTGCATGAAATAGGCAATTGGGTCTCTATGGGAAAGTAAGGTTTGCACCTATATGGTCGGGAATCGACCAAGAGCGGTAAAATGTAATTTCATAGTGATTAAGAATTAACTCGGATTTTAGATATCTCAAGGTGACCTAGTACGGTTGAACTTACTACTTTACAAGCAATAGACTTGGAGTAGTTGAGTTTGATATATCGTTTGATTATAAACATGAGTGTGACTCATGATTGTGGCTTACTCTTGTGTTCCATCACTAATTGTGGAAATCGGGTCTCCTTCGTCATCGCAAGATGTTCTTGAATTCTTTCAAAAGCTATTTGACTCAATTGGTACAATGTGTTGGTTTTAAAGTTATGTTTCTTATTTATTTGTCTTTTAGTGTTAATCTATAACCTTTTGATCTTAGCCTAACACTTTTTCTTAAAATGACATATATATCGGATCATTCTAGCAGTGGGACTCCTCGGGTTTGAGTGACTGTATAGCCGGTAAAGGCACAATTTTAGTGAAGTAAAGCTTGACATGTGGTTGTAACCATGATTCTTTTGAGAAGAGATAGTGACACTTGTCCTTAACCTAAACTTAAACTAGTTTAGATTAGTAGGTTGTTAAATTTATCTCTTGTATTTTTATATTGTAAATCGTCATACTATTTCCTCATTTTAGGTGATTCTTTTATTGAAGCCTTTTACCGTGGCTTTATTCAGGTTTAAATTTACCCTTAATTTTAGGGGTGTTACACTTACCGTTTTACTTATGCATTATTTACTTATAAATGTTTGTTCTCTCTAGGCGTCAAGCGTAAGAGTTTTTCTTAAAATGACATGTATTTCAATTTCTCTTGGTGGGGGGGGGGGGGCTCCAAAGTCTTGAGCGAAAAGTTTGTTGCCATTAGAGGCACTGTTGGGATAATCGACTTTTGGTCGGATTGGCATACAGATAACTGACAGATTCTTTTGGAGGATGATAACGACACTCATCTATAATCTAAGATTAGTGTAGTTTAGATTAGATTAGTAGGTTGTTATACATCATTTTCAATTATTTGCTTTGTAAACGCTTATACCATCCTCTCTTTTTGGGTGAGTTCTTACATATAGATGTAAATTCCATGTCATTAGTCAGGTTTAAATTTTGTAACAACCCGAAGTTTGTGGGTATGATAATCAAATTCGTTTTATCTACTTATGCATTAAACTCTTAAGACTTAGACATTTTGATCCTAAGTGGTACTTCGTAAGCAAATGGTCCTTTAATTATGGTGGAATTCGGTTTTTAGTGTAGAGGAAACCTGTTGTGGGTGCACGTTCGTTTTACGTTTGGTTGTGAGAGTTTTAGTATTATGAGCTTTGTGGATGTCCGCATGAGTCCAGGGCCGGACGTTCACATGGAACCGGACGCCTGCGTAATTCCCTTGAAGAAATAGAGATTTTCGGGTTTGATCGAGAGAACTCCAGCCGGACGTCCGCATGATTCCAGTCGGACGTCCTCTATACGCATGACAAATTTTTTTACCTTTTCTTCCAAGGTCCCCTCTTCTCTCTCTTACTTTACCAAACACAAATCTGATCGAATTTCTTTCCTTCTTGGGGTGATTTTCACCTCCAAAAGACTCTCAAACACCTTCATTTATGGCAAACATGGTGCATTAAATGCCCAAACTCTTGAAGCATTCAAGTGATTTTCATCATCAAAGCTAGGTGTGAAGGCAAGGAATCAAGAGCTAATCATCTTCACCATCTCCCTCAACCCTACTAGAAGTTTGTAGGTTTTCCTTGTAAAAACCTAACTTGTGAGTCCATTCTCATTTTCTAAAACTTTATACATGTTAAAATATGTGTTTTAACCTTCTAAACATCTCCTCACTACTTATTACTTGAGTTGGATGAGTTTTTACCAAAACCTAATTTTTAGAGATTTTAGAGTTTTGTTTGGATGAAATGGTTTGCAAAGATGGACACATGATGTTTAATGGTTTGTTTGTGGTTCTTATGTATGTGGGTTGCATTTCCTTTAATTTTATGAGTTTGAGAATTTTAGGTCAAAATATAGGGTTTTGAAATACTTAATGATTTTGATGAGAATTTTATGGATATGGGTTTCTCTTGTTGAAATGATGATTAAAATGATATTTTGTGAACCATGGGAGTTTAAGGCTAAGTATCATATTTTAGATTCAAAGTATCATGATGAGGAAACTTACTCTTTTGTTGTGTATTGCTACTAAACTTGCCCCTCATGTTTGGGATATTGTTTTGTCTTTATGAAATTTGTTGGTTTACTTGATGTTAGTGTGTAATGGATCCATAGGCAGTCGAGTCTTTATGTTCAATGATGTGACGATAGTTTTCGACATTGTAGCACGGAATAGGCATCGGGTCTCATGGTAAGTAAGATGTAGACCAGAATGGGCGGGCATTGTCCCATGAGCAGTAAGATGTAATTCCAATGTGCTTGTTTGTTTTCTTGGATTTGGATATCTCAATGTATAGACCTAGAGGGGTTGAAATTGTAAATCCACGAGCAATAGACTTGGAGGAGTTGAGCTTGATATCCATTTGTTTATGTTGTATGTGTTTGATTTTACTAATATGTCACGTGACTTACTTTTGTGTTTCGTCACTGCTTATGGTAAACGGGTCTCCCCCGTCAACGCATGAGGTATTGTGCAAAAGTTGGGTTTCTACCCAAGATTAATATTATGGTTTTTCACATTACATTCCAAAGATTTTATTTCTATTATTATCAATTATAAATGTCCGTTCACACTAGGTTTTAGCGTAACACTTTTTCTTAAAATGACATGTATATCAGGTCATCCTAGAGGTTGGGCTTCTCGGGTTTGAGTGCAGAGTTGAGATAGCATTTTTGGCGAAGCAATTAGAGTTGTACACTTATGGTTAAAACCGATATTCTTTTGGAAGTGAGATAATAACACCCGTCTATAATCTAAGTCGTTGTAGTTTAGATTAGTAGGTTGTTGAATTGTATCTCCTTATTTACTTGTTATGTAAACGTCATACTGTTTGGGTAAAAATTTACAAGTCACGACCATGACAGAAGAAGGCAAGACATACCTTACACGACACATCTTGTGTTAAGATAAGGTCTTGACAATCATGCACATTCGATACCTCTGTCGTCATATCTAAGTCTAGGTCGAGAGTTGTTCACGAAACTCAACCATAACTCTGCTGAACTCACACGACCGTCGTTAAATATCTTAGGACCACGATTACCTAACATACGACATAGCTATTATCTTTTGTCTATTTAATGCAGGATCACTACCATTAATGATTAAACAGTTACAACCGACGAAGATCATCAAGAGCATTGATTTCCAAAAACCGTTACGACCGTTATCCAACTTTTATGGGAAGCATTAATAGCTACAAACACTATATAAACGAAGGTGCCAACTTCAGTGCGGGACATCTAAATTCGAAAGCATCTACGACATATAGCAAGGTTCCAAGCAAAGAACATTCTCTCTCAAAAGACCACTCGCGACACGCTGTTTTCACACACGATGCACCATTCACTTTATAATTAAGTTATTTTTGATATTCGTATTGTAAGCGTTTGTACTCTCGATGCTTGAAACATAAGGACGTTGCCCCTGATTGGCGACCATAGTACATCGACGACACTCACTGTCGTCCGCGGGTTTTTTTCCTCGTTGAGGTTCTTCCCGCGTCACCAAATTCCTCTCGTCTTCTTTATTTTTGTCTTTGTCGCATAGTTTGTCGAAAGATTCCTTTTCTTTAGTTGTTAAGCTCCGCATCAACCTTAAATTGTATTTTTGGACGATTTTCGGCATTATTGCTATAAAGTCATGCCTTTTGGTTTAAAAAATGCAGGTTCTACCTACCAACGACTGGTGAACAAGATGTTTAAAGATCACCTTGGCGACACGATGGAGGTGTATATCGACGACATGCTCGTCAAGTCAAAACAAGCGGTAGACCACGTCGAGCATTTAAGACAGTCATTCGACGTCCTTCGACGTCCTTCAGAAGTATTACATGAAGCTGAATCCAACGAAATGCTCTTTTGGCGTCAGTGCCGGGAAGTTCCTGGGCTAATATGGTCACACGACGAGGGATCGAAGCCAATCCAGATCAAATCAACGCCATCATCGAGATCAAATCTCCAAGGAATTTTAAAGAAGTGCAAAGGCTCACCGGTCGAGTGGCGGCCCTGAACAGATTTATCTCTCGATCATCGGATATATGCCATCTATTCTACAACGTCCTCCGGAAAAACAAAGGCTTCAAATGGACAGACGATCATGAACGAGCACTACAAAAATTGAAGGAATACATGACGTCACCACCTTTGCTATCGAAACCTCACGATAATGAGGTCCTGCAACTATACTTAGCCGTCAGTCCTAATGCACTAAGTGTCGTCCTGACGCGAGAAAGAGAGAAGCAACAACTGCCGATCTACTATGTAAGTAAATCTCTTCTAGATGCAGAGACCAGGTATTCTTCTATGGAGAAATTACTTTTATCGCTAGTTGTAGCTGCAAAGAAACTGCGACATTACTTCGAATCACACCCTATTACTGTCGTGACTAACTTTCCTCTTAAGTCTGTCTTGAGGAAACCTAAGTTGACAGGTCGACTGGCGAAATAGAGCATATACCTCAGTAGTTACGACATCAACTTCAAACCCAGGACAACAATTAAATCGCAAGCATTGGCAGATTTCATCGCCGACCTCAGTCCTGAACTAGAGAAAGAAGCAGAACTCGAAACACTCGCTGTGGCGACTCACGACGACGTACCCTGGACTTTACATGTTGATGGATCATCCAACATTAGGGGATCAGGACTAGGCGTCATCTTAAAGTCGCCACAGGGGGGCGAGATGGTGTACTCCGTACGATGTGACTTTAAAACTACCAACAATGAAGCCGAGTACGAAGCCCTGATCGTGGGAATGAACATGGCACATGTTAATGCCAAAAATCGCACCAAAGTACAACTTAAGGTCGATGTGGACTTTTACAACTAAAGAAAAGAATCTTTTGACAAAGCGTGCGACAAAGACGAAAATGTAAACGAGACAGAGAATTTGGTGACGCAGAAAAAACCTCAACGAGGAAAAAACCCACGGACGACTGTGGAAGTCGTCGTTGCACTATGGTCGCCAAACAGGGGCGATGTCCTTGTGTTTCTGGTGTCGATCATACAGAGATTACAATACAAATGAAAGAAAGACTTCGAAATGTAAAGTAACAAGTGTTTCAAATGTAAAAACAATGTGCGTCGTGTGTTTAAACTGTGTGTCGTGCACTGATGTCGTGCGTCGAGAGCGATTCTTCTGAGAGCGATTTCTGTGCTTCAAGTGTTCTTCGGAGTTTTAGTACTTGTGTTTGTTGTTTGATGTCCCCTGAACTGAGGATTGAGCTTGGAATTTATAGTCTTCGGGCGCTTTAATTGGCTCATTAAATACTTTGATAGCTGTCGTAACGGACGTCGTCTTTAGTGCTGTTAATGGCTTTCATCAGTTATAGCCGTTGTCCATTAATGACGTTGACTCCTGCAATAAACACTAAACAAACGTAACAGTTGTATCATGCGTTAGCTAGTCGAGGTCGCATGGTTCTATGCGACGACCGTGTGAAACGCACGACATCGTGGTCGAGTGTCGTGAGGTAAATAACTTTTGATCTTAACTTTAGTCGGGGGATAAAGTGCTACGATTTTACCTTATCAGAAGTAACAGAAGTGAGTGCTTTTATTTACCTTGGTCGTGGTCGAGACTGGTGAAATTTTGCCCAAACAGCACACGACTTGGGGTTAACCGCACTACATGTCAAGAGTGATTCTATCCTAGTCGTAAACCAGATGAACGGGGAATTCGCGGCCAAAGATTAAAAAATGACACATACCTGAAGGTGGCGAAAGCAAAATCAGAAGTTTTTAAATCATTCTCAATTGAACAGATTCCAAGGGATCAAAATACTCAGGCCAACGCTTTAGCAAACCTTGGATCTGCACTCATCAAACATTTATTCGACAACATTCCTATGATCCACCTGGCGACACCATCCATCGAGAATGACGACGTCATCCAGATCGAAGATGAAGAAGATGATTGGTCGCGCGACATCAGAAATTTCCTAATGCACGACCAACTCCCGGAAGACAAAATGGAAGCTCGGAAGATCAGGTTTAAGGCATCCAAGTATGTCATGATTGGAAATAACTCTATCGACGATCATCGACAGGCTTGAACCTGAGATGTGTTATCAACAAAAGTCAAGCTCAAAGGATCCTTCAAGAGATGCATGACGGAGAATGTGGCGACCACTCAGGAGGTCGCTGTTTGGGTAAAATTTCACCAGCCTCGACCACGACCAAAACAGCGAAAGTATTTATTACACCTTTTTATGATAAGATAAAATCATAAATGCCTTATTGTCAAAACAAAAGTTCACATCGAAAGTTACTCACGACACTCGACCGTCGTAAGGGACCTTACTACCTCGACCGACTAACGCATGATACAACTGTTATGTTCTCTCTGTTTAATGCAGGATCAACACAATTAATGACCAACGGCTATAACCGACGAAGGTCAGTACGAGCATTAAACTCAGCAGCCGTTACGACCGTTACCTGAAGTTTTTATGGAATCATTAAAGCATCAGAAGACTATAAATACAAAGGTTCCATCATCATTTCGCGCACCTCTGAACCCCTGAATCAACTACAGTATACGCTAACACTTTCAAAGCAAGAATTCTCTCGAGCATACGACGCACGACACTTAGTTTCTACGCACGACATACTTACATTTACATTCGATACATTTGTTTACTTTACAAATTAGCTTATTTATGTTATTTGTATTGTAACCATTGTACTCTCGACATCTGAAATACAAGGACATCGCCCCTGTTTGGCGACCATAGTGCAGCGACAACATCCATAGTCGTCCGCGGGTTTTTTCCTCGTTGACGTTTTTCCCGCGTCACCAAAATCTTGCGTCTCATTTATATTTTTCTGTCTTTGTCGCACTGTTTTGTCGAATGATTTCTATCTTTAGTTGTTAAGCTCCACAATCAACCTTAAGTTATCCTTCTGAATTATTTTTGGCATTAACAGTTTGGCGCCCACCATGGGGCCCCATCTAGAGAAAATCTTCGACAAACGTGCGTCTTACTAACGTTTTCTTGGAGTTTCCTCTCTTCTCTATTTCAGGAAAATGGCAGCTCATGGAAACCAAGAGCAGATCATCGCCCAGATGCATTGGGAGCTTGAGAATGCGCGTCGTCAGATCGACGCCCTTGCTGATCAAAGTCGAAGGGCAGCCGAAGAAATCGCGCGGCTGAGGAATCCATTCGGACCACAGAACGGTCCTAGAAAATTCGTGCAGAATCCAGGTCCAGGATCGTTCGACCAGAATCCAGGATTGATAACGCCACTTTTTGGCGTTATTTCCGGTTCTCAAACCAATGAGATTAGCTTGTATTCAAGTAAAAATGCGTGTATTTTACGGTTTATCTAGTGATTTACACAGGTTATCTAAAAGGCGGCATTCCTCGAGAAAAGAAGCTAAAAAGAGCCCAAAACGATTCCAAACGAAGCCTAACGGAAGCCCACGAGTCAAGCCCAAGACCCACGACCGAACCAGAAAACGACCCACGCAGCTAATTGGACACGCGCGACTTACCACGCGACTTGCAAGTCGCGTGGCAAGTGGCGTAACCCACTGTTTCGCGTTTTTCAGCTACAAAATCCGATTTTAGGTCATTGTTTTCGGTATCCAGATTTCACACGACGGCCAGGGCAGTCCCGGGGGCGATTTTCAGAGCCAAGTGACACCGTTTGGAGCAAAGATCGAGGATCAATCGAAGGAACGTTCAAGACGCGAAGTAGATTCAATCACGGGAAAATGGAGTTCATCAATTCATCTTACACAGTCACCACGATCACGTTTACCATGTTTGCTTACACTTTCGTTTCTCTTTCTTTTGTGTTTGAATCCCCCAACATCATGAACTAACTTTAAGATGTTGGGGGTTGGATTGAATTAGGATTGAACATATAGATGGATGACGAATGACTTTTATCAGTTTTCTGATTTAATGAATGCATGTGATTTTGTTCTTAATGCTTTTGTGAGCGTAGCTAACTTACAATTGTTTTATTGTTTTCAATTATGTTCGAGAGAATTAATTGAGATCTAGAATTAGGAATTACATGTCTAAGGTAAGAAAGGATAGAGATATACCGAGTAAGCCTTAGTCTCATTATAACCTGCGCTTAATGTGTTTTGAACTACATAGGGTGAGATCGAGAGATTAATCTTGTGCTTTTCGAGATAAACTTCATGGTAGCTTGAGAAAGCACCATGTTTTACAAATATAACTGTTGTTACTTGAGAGAGAGCAATGGTTAGATCAAGGTTGAGTATTCATCAACGGAATTAACTGGTATTTGTTTTTAGTCTGATGTTCATATGTGAAAACCTAAGGATATCCAACCCTCAACTGTTTTCTCTATCTGAATTCCAAAGCTGCTTACTAGTTGTCTTGTGTTTGGTTTATTTTATTTGCTGCAATTAATTAGTTTAAAACCCATCTTCCAAGTTCGACAGTAAAGTTAATAGTTCTTATAGTAATTGTGATACTTAGTTCCTAGTTCCCTTGGTTCGATACTCGTACTTCCGTACGATATTACTTGATTCGACACCGTACACTTGCGGTAAGGTTCGCGGGGTGTGAAAACCTCGTGTCAAGTTTTTGGCGCCGTTGCCGATATTCCATGTCTTGTTATTTGATTCCTTCTGAGATCAAACTTTTGGACAATTGTGCGTCTTTCAATATAGTTGTCATGTAATATCTCGAGTTTTATTGTACATAACTTCCATAACATGACAACACGAGCGATAACCCAGGTTCGATGAGCGAATCGAGAGTATCCCGTGAGGTAGGGTCGAGGCGAAATGTTTTCCCTAGTATGTTCAGACTTAGTCTAACCCTGATGTGATCGGAACAGTCACGAGTTCAACTCCCAATGGAAGGTCATAGGTCAAACGAAATGAGAATGAGGCGAGAGTAAGATAGATATTCACGGGTATGGGAAATCACCGATGCATCACTTGGTACCGATTGGGAATTGTACAGTATTATATTTTCACTGATATGTGCTTTAATTCTGTTTTATCGCTAATTTGCTTGGGGACAACCAACACTCGGTTTGGGGTTTTTAATAACGCCACTTTTTGGCGTTATTTCCGGTTCTCAAACCAATGAGATTAGCTTGTATTCAAGTAAAAAGGCGTGTATTTTACGGTTTATCTAGTGATTTACACAGGTTATCTAAAAGGCGGCATTCCTCGAGAAAAGAAGCTAAAAAGAGCCCAAAACGATTCCAAACGAAGCCTAACGGAAGCCCACGAGTCAAGCCCAAGACCCACGACCGAACCAGAACCCGAACCGCGAACCAGAAAACGACCCACGCAGCTAATTGGACACGCGCGACTTACCACGTGACTTGCAAGTCGCGTGGCAAGTGGCGTAACCCACTGTTTCGCGTTTTTCAACTACAAAATCCGATTTTAGGTCATTGTTTTCGGTATCCAGATTTCACACGACGACCAGGGCAGTCCCGGGGGCGATTTTCAGAGCCAAGTGACACCGTTTGGACTAAAGATCGAGGATCAATCGAAGGAACGTTCAAGACGCGAAGTAGATTCAATCACGGGAAAAAGGGAGTTCATCAATTCATCTTACACAGTCACCACGATCACGTTTACCATGTTTTCTTACACTTTCGTTTCTCTTTCTTTTGTGTTTGAATCCCCCAACATCATGAACTAACTTTAAGATGTTGGGGGTTGGATTGAATTAGGATTGAACATATAGATGGATGACGAATGACTTTTATCAGTTTTCTGATTTAATGAATGCATGTGATTTTGTTCTTAATGCTTTTGTGAGCGTAGCTAACTTACAATTGTTTTATTGTTTTCAATTATGTTCGAGAGAATTAATTGAGATCTAGAATTAGGAATTACATGTCTAAGGTAAGAAAGGATAGAGATATACCGAGTAAGCCTTAGTCTCGTTATAACCTGCGCTTAATGTGTTTTGAACTACATAGGGTGAGATCGAGAGATTAATCTTGTGCTTTTCGAGATAAACTTCATGGTAGCTTGAGAAAGCACCATGTTTTACAAATATAACTGTTGTTACTTGAGAGAGAGCAATGGTTAGATCAAGGTTGAGTATTCATCAACGGAATTAACTGGTATTTGTTTTTAGTCTGATGTTCATATGTGAAAACCTAAGGATATCCAACCCTCAACTGTTTTCTCTATCTGAATTCCAAAGCTGCTTACTAGTTGTCTTGTGTTTGGTTTATTTTATTTGCTGCAATTAATTAGTTTAAAACCCATCTTCCAAGTTCGACAGTTCAGTTAATAGTTCTTATAGTAATTGTGATACTTAGTTCCTAGTTCCCTTGGTTCGATACTCGTACTTCCGTACGATATTACTTGATTCGACACCGTACACTTGCGGTAAGGTTCGCGGGGTGTGAAAACCTCGTGTCAAGTTTTTGGCGCCGTTGCCGATATTCCCTGTCTTGTTATTTGATTCCTTCTGAGATCAAACTTTTGGACAATTGTGCGTCTTTCAATATAGTTGTCATGTAATATCTCGAGTTTTATTGTACATAACTTCCATAACATGACAACACGAGCGATAACCCAGGTTCGATGAGTGAATCGAGAGTATCCCGTGAGGTAGGGTCGAGGCGAAATGTTTTCCCTAGTATGTTCAGACTTAGTCTAACCCTGATGTGATCGGAACAGTCACGAGTTCAACTCCCAATGGAAGGTCATAGGTCAAACGAAATGAGAATGAGGCGAGAGTAAGATAGATATTCACGGGTATGGGAAATCACCGATGCATCACTTGGTACCGATTGGGAATTGTACAGTATTATATTTTCACTGATATGTGCTTTAATTCTGTTTTATCGCTAATTTGCTTGGGGACAACCAACGCTCGGTTTGGGGTTGTTGATAACGCCACTTTTTGGCGTTATTTCCGGTTCTCAAACCAATGAGATTAGCTTGTATTCAAGTAAAAAGGCGTGTATTTTACGGTTTATCTAGTGATTTACACAGGTTATCTAAAAGGCGGCATTCCTCGAGAAAAGAAGCTAAAAAGAGCCCAAAACGATTCCAAACGAAGCCTAACGGAAGCCCACGAGTCAAGCCCAAGACCCACGACCGAACCAGGACCCGAACCGCGAACCAGAAAACGACCCACGCAGCTAATTGGACACGCGCGACTTACCACGTGACTTGCAAGTCGCGTGGCAAGTGGCGTAACCCACTGTTTCGCGTTTTTCAGCTACAAAATCTGATTTTAGGTCATTGTTTTCGGTATCCAGATTTCACACGACGACCAGGGCAGTCCCGAGGGCGATTTTCAGAGCCAAGTGACACCGTTTGGACTAAAGATCGAGGATCAATCGAAGGAACGTTCAAGACGCGAAGTAGATTCAATCACGGGAAAAAGGGAGTTCATCAATTCATCTTACAGAGTCACCACGATCACGTTTACCATGTTTGCTTACACTTTCGTTTCTCTTTCTTTTGTGTTTGAATCCCCCAACATCATGAACTAACTTTAAGATGTTGGGGGTTGGATTGAATTAGGATTGAACATATAGATGGATGACGAATGACTTTTATCAGTTTTCTGATTTAATGAATGCATGTGATTTTGTTCTTAATGCTTTTGTGAGCGTAGCTAACTTACAATTGTTTTATTGTTTTCAATTATGTTCGAGAGAATTAATTGAGATCTAGAATTAGGAATTACATGTCTAAGGTAAGAAAGGATAGAGATATACCGAGTAAGCCTTAGTCTCATTATAACCCGCGCTTAATGTGTTTTGAACTACATAGGGTGAGATCGAGAGATTAATCTTGTGCTTTTCGAGATAAACTTCATGGTAGCTTGAGAAAGCACCATGTTTTACAAATATAACTGTTGTTACTTGAGAGAGAGCAATGGTTAGATCAAGGTTGAGTATTCATCAACTGAATTAACTGGTATTTGTTTTTAGTCTGATGTTCATATGTGAAAACCTAAGGATATCCAACCCTCAACTGTTTTCTCTATCTGAATTCCAAAGCTGCTTACTAGTTGTCTTGTGTTTGGTTTATTTTATTTGCTGCAATTAATTAGTTTAAAACCCATCTTCCAAGTTCGACAGTTCAGTTAATAGTTCTTATAGTAATTGTGATACTTAGTTCCTAGTTCCCTTGGTTCGATACTCGTACTTCCGTACGATATTACTTGATTCGACACCGTACACTTGCGGTAAGGTTCGCGGGGTGTGAAAACCTCGTGTCAAGTTTTTGGCGCCGTTGCCGATATTCCCTGTCTTGTTATTTGATTCCTTCTGAGATCAAACTTTTGGACAATTGTGCGTCTTTCAATATAGTTGTCATGTAATATCTCGAGTTTTATTGTACATAACTTCCATAACATGACAACACGAGCGATAACCCAGGTTCGATGAGCGAATCGAGAGTATCCCGTGAGGTAGGGTCGAGGCGAAATGTTTTCCCTAGTATGTTCAGACTTAGTCTAACCCTGATGTGATCGGAACAGTCACGAGTTCAACTCCCAATGGAAGGTCATAGGTCAAACGAAATGAGAATGAGGCGAGAGTAAGATAGATATTCACGGGTATGGGAAATCACCGATGCATCACTTGGTACCGATTGGGAATTGTACAGTATTATATTTTCACTGATATGTGCTTTAATTCTGTTTTATCGCTAATTTGCTTGGGGACAACCAACGCTCGGTTTGGGGTTGTTGATAACGCCACTTTTTGGCGTTATTTCCGGTTCTCAAACCAATGAGATTAGCTTGTATTCAAGTAAAAAGGCGTGTATTTTACGGTTTATCTAGTGATTTACACAGGTTATCTAAAAGGCGGCATTCCTCGAGAAAAGAAGCTAAAAAGAGCCCAAAACGATTCCAAACGAAGCCTAACGGAAGCCCACGAGTCAAGCCCAAGACCCACGACCGAACCAGGACCCGAACCGCGAACTAGAAAACGACCCACGCAGCTAATTGGACACGCGCGACTTACCACGTGACTTGCAAGTCGCGTGGCAAGTGGCGTAACCCACTGTTTCGCGTTTTTCAGCTACAAAATCCGATTTTAGGTCATTGTTTTCGGTATCCAGATTTCACACGACGGCCAGGGCAGTTCCGGGGGCGATTTTCAGAGCCAAGTGACACCGTTTGGAGCAAAGATTGAGGATCAATCGAAGGAACGTTCAAGACGCGAAGTAGATTCAATCACGGGAAAAGGGAGTTCATCAATTCATCTTACACAGTCACCACGATCACGTTTACCATGTTTGCTTACACTTTCGTTTCTCTTTCTTTTGTGTTTGAATCCCCCAACATCATGAACTAACTTTAAGATGTTGGGGGTTGGATTGAATTAGGATTGAACATATAGATGGATGACGAATGACTTTTATCAGTTTTCTGATTTAATGAATGCATGTGATTTTGTTCTTAATGCTTTTGTGAGCGTAGCTAACTTACAATTGTTTTATTGTTTTCAATTATGTTCGAGAGAATTAATTGAGATCTAGAATTAGGAATTACATGTCTAAGGTAAGAAAGGATAGAGATATACCGAGTAAGCCTTAGTCTCATTATAACCTGCGCTTAATGTGTTTTGAACTACATAGGGTGAGATCGAGAGATTAATCTTGTGCTTTTCGAGATAAACTTCATGGTAGCTTGAGAAAGCACCATGTTTTACAAATATAACTGTTGTTACTTGAGAGAGAGCAATGGTTAGATCAAGGTTGAGTATTCATCAACGGAATTAACTGGTATTTGTTTTTAGTCTGATGTTCATATGTGAAAACCTAAGGATATCCAACCCTCAACTGTTTTCTCTATCTGAATTCCAAAGCTGCTTACTAGTTGTCTTGTGTTTGGTTTATTTTATTTGCTGCAATTAATTAGTTTAAAACCCATCTTCCAAGTTCGACAGTTCAGTTAATAGTTCTTATAGTAATTGTGATACTTAGTTCCTAGTTCCCTTGGTTCGATACTCGTACTTCCGTACGATATTACTTGATTCGACACCGTACACTTGCGGTAAGGTTCGCGGGGTGTGAAAACCTCGTGTCATGTTTTTGGCGCCGTTGCCGGGGAACTAGTTGTAACTAATAGCACTACCGTCTAGCATTATTAGATTGGACATTTTTTTTATTATTATTTATTTCGTGTCTTATTCCATCACTTTCAGTTTCTGGATCACTAATCTTGCTTACTTTCTTTCATGTACTACTTGGTTTATGCCAAGGACGACCCGAGGAAAAGAGATCGAACAATTTGATCTGGAGATCGAAAGAACCGCTCGTCCGCTGCGTAAGGAAGCGAAAGCCAGAAGGAATCTGAAATTCGAGATGTCCGACGACGAGAGACCACCTCGCCGCAACAATCCACCACCACCTCCGGAAAGAGTTCCGATGCGGTCATTTGCCGATCCTAATGTGGCGGCCGCACGGATAGGCATTCAACCACCTACCACTGCGGCTAACTATTTCGAGATAAAGCCGAGCACCATCGTAATGGTGCAGCAAAATCAATATGGAGGAGCACCGACCGAAGATCCTCACACTCATCTCCGGGCTTTCGAGCGCATTTGTAGCACCTTCAAGATCAACGGGATGGAGGAGAACGCAATCAAACTGAGGCTGTTCAGTTTTTCATTAAAAGGTCGAGCTGAAATATGCATAGAAGGCTTACCGTCAAATCAGATCACTACTTGGGCACAGTTGAAAGCAGCCTTCCTCCAAAAGTTTTTCCCACCGAGCAGAACCGCCCAACTAATGGCGGAGATCACCCATTTTTCTCAATGGGATCAAGAAACGCTATATGAGGCGTGGGAACGTTACAAGGACATGATCAAGAAGTGTCCTCATCATGGGCTACAGGGCTGGGTCATTATCCAGACCTTCTTCAGTGGACTCCACCCGCAATTTAAGAACGACATCACTGCTGCCGCGGGTGGAGCATTAATAGCAAGTCATATGAGGAAGCGTGCGAGCTGATCGAGAATCTGGCCGAGCATAGTTTTTCCACTCCGAGATCAGCGGTAAGAAGAGTTGCAAGTGTCCAAGAGAGTAATGAGTTGAATGAACTGAAAGCTCAACTGGCCTTCATCACAAATCAGATGAATAGAGGAACTCCGGAAGCACCCGAGCAAGTTCAATATATGTAAAACCGGAATCATCAGCCGAGGAACGACCCGTTCTCCAACATGTATAACGAAGGGTGGAAAAAACACCCAAATTTCTCGTGGAGTCAACCCGGTCAACAACCAGGTAATTTTTCTAACTCGTCAAATTCTTCTAATGCTAATAATGTTTATCGTCCTCCAGGTTTTAATCAGAGAAACGAAGGACCAACCGAAGAGAAGAAACCGGGGCTGGAGGAGATGATGATGAAGTTCATGTCGAAAATGGACAGCACGGTTGGAGAGCTAGCAAGCACTGTGAACACGGTGAAAATCGCAACTGATCAGAATACGACTGCAATCAAGATTCTCGAAAGGCAAGTAGGGCAGATCTCCGAGGCCCTACAAAACCGACCTTCCGGCACATTCCCGAGTCAACCCGAAAAGATTAACCGGGAACATTGCAATGCCATCTATCTGAGAAATGGCAAAGAACTGAATGGGGAGTCACCAAAGGAAGCCGAAGAAGAGTTTGAGATGGTAGATGTGAAAGAGTTGGAGGCCGATAGAGAGAGTTCGAATGAAAAAAACGAGAAGAATGAAGAAGAGGTCGTGGTTGAAGAGAGCAAGAAGCCGAAAGAGAAAGAAATCAAACCACCGGCCAAGCCGGAAAGACCAAAAGTGCCTTACCCGAGCAGATTGAAAGCGCAAAGGGATGATGTCAATTTTTCAAAATTTCTTGATGTTTTCAAAAAGCTAACTATCAACATCCCTTTTGCAGATGCGCTTACACAAATGCCCTCTTACGCTAAGTTCATGAAGGAGATTATATCGAAGAAGAGGACACTTGATCACCAGGCCACCATTGCACTCACTGAAGAGTGCAGCGCGATTTTTCAGAATAAGCTTCCCTTGAAGCTTAAAAATCCAGGGAGTTTTTCTATCCCTATTCAAATTGGGGAGTTTACTTTTAATAAGGTTTTATGTGATTTAGGGGCTAGTATTAATCTGATGCCTCTTTCTATTTTCAGGAAACTTGGCCTGGGTGAGGTAAGCCCGACATACATGACTCTGAAGCTCGCGGATAGATCACTCCGATACCCGTAAGGAGTGGTCGAGGACGTGCTCATCAAAGTAGGTAAGTTCTATTTTCCCGTCGACTTCGTAGTCATAGATATAGACGAAGACGAAGAGGTCCCGTTAATTCTGGGGAGATCCTTCCTGGCTACGAGCCGAGCCTTGATTGACATGGAAGAAGGCGAGATAACTTTCCGAGTTGGCGGCCAAAGCGAAATTTTCAAGATGGTCGAGAAGGTAAGAGTTGGAAGAGATGAAGGATCTGAAGCTGGTCATGGAGGGCCAAAAGTAAAAGAGTCCGCGAAGAACCGTATGTGTGGGCGATCCAATTCCGCGGATACTAAACCGAGCTGAAACCACATAGTCGTGCCACGACTTTAAATACGGCGCTGGGTGGGAGGCAACCCACCAAGGTTTGTTTTCCTTGTTCTTTGCGTGCTTAGTTTTATTTTTATTTTTGAGTGTGTTTAAATAATGAAAAAGCCATAAAAATCGAAAAATCGAAAAAGTCAAAAATAGCTGAAACAGGGACATACGTGACTTGTCACGCGGTTTGCATACCGCGCAGCAAGTCGCGGGGCCCTCTGTGGTTTTCTGAAACAGAGGGTTACGCGGTTTGCCACGCGACTTGCAAGTCGCGGGCTAAACCGCGGTAGTCCCATTTGCCTCGTTTTTTGTTTTTCGTGCAGTTTTTATTCCTTTCTTGCTTTGTGTGTTTCTGTTTTCTTGTTTTTCTTTCGTCGTTTGTTTGTTTCTTTTGTGTGTGCGTTGATGTGAGCGTGCTTTGAATACACTTAATAGAACCAATAAGCAAGTATACTTATTTAGAACTATGTCGCCTCTCAAGTAATAAAGTGGTAAAATACCGAATATCGTCCCACAGAGATTGGAGTTAAAATTGCCATTAAAGTATGATGAAAGAAATGATTTCAGATGACGATTTGGAAGAAAATATCTTTGGTTGGTTGGTTGATGATTAACACAGATTCTAATTAACAAGATTAAAAGAGAAGCAAGGGTGTAAGACTTGTGATGATACGTTAAACTAAATTCCAGTAGACTAATGCTGCAGTGATGCTGCAGCGTAACAGTGACAAAAACTAGTTTTATTATCTACTTTGAGACACGTTCCTCTCGGACTCTCACCATCCCATGATTCCAGTAGCAGTCAGCAATCTCATCTCTGAGCAGAACCAAAGGTAAAGGAATGATGGAATGGAGTTCTCAAAGTATACGGCGAAACAAATTCTCTTTTTTAAAGTTACTCTCTCGATATAACCCCCGTACCTCCCAAGTTTGTGTAATCCTAAGTAGCTTATCTCTAAGTCTACTCCATTTTAACCCTTTGAGAAAAAGATAACTTATCAAGAATGAATCATTTTAGAAAACAAAAGTAACAACTCTCGTTGCAAGTAACTCTCTCGATATTACCCCTTATGTCATCCAAATTGACGTGCTATTCAATGGCCTATCTCTAGGTCCATGACACTTTAACACTATCAAAGTGATCAATTTGTCAAGGGATTGTATTATCTTGATAGAACTTGGGTTGGAATAATAAAACATCATTTTTGCCACAAAAACGCCTACCTTCCTTTGATTAACATATCACCCTTTGCCTTACACCCAAGCTTTTATGCTTAGCTACTCATGATAATAAATACAAGAAAGCAAAAGTAAAAGACTTGGAATGTAAACATGATGCTTGGTAAGTAAATGACTTGTAATTGGCTATAACTAATATGACAAGAACAATAAATTACAAGTAAGTAAATGACAATAATGTAAAGCGAAAAGTGAATACAATAATGTGGAATACTGAAATGAAGTGCAGAAAATTAAAGACGTAAAGTAAATGACAATATTAAAGACGAACAATGGATCTAAAGAAAGCGATTAAAAACAGTCACTGGGTGTTACGAAGGTTGCTGCAAGCATTCATCTGGGTAGAAGAAGATTTAAAGAAGACTTGAATAACATGAAGAACACTAAGAACAAGAAGAACAATAAGAAGATTTCTGGAGAATAAAGGAGAGAATGTGGGGCTGAATATATTCAGTTTAAGAGATTGTTTTCAAGATATTTCTTACAAGACCCCAAGCCCTCTATTTATAATGCCGATAGAGGGGCCAAAAGTGTAACAACTAACTAGCTTCATTGAGTTACATTAACTAAACTAGTCATAAGTTAACTAAAAAGTACACAAAAGACTTGAATTATAACTAGAGAGTTTGGCCAGCTGCAGATAATGTAAGGACCACTTGAACAAAAGAAAAACCATCGGTCAAAAGAATAGCCATTTCCACTCCACTTTAGCCATTTGCCAATTCACCTTCTTCAAAAACCGTCAGATTCATGCTCCAGCCATGCTGCAACATTTGCCTGTGATAACCAAGGATTTGCAATTTGTACCAAACGTTAGCCATTCACCCTAAATAGTACAAGTAAACCACAAACCTTAGCTCCAATCTATTAAAAGAGAAAAGAAGTAAAAAGATGACTCAAGTTGGGATTTTAAAGCGCAAAATTCTATAAAAAGACTAAAAAGGAAGTGCGTAAATACTCAAAATTGAGCACTTATCACCACCCCAAACTAAGAACTTTGCTTGTCCCCAAGCAATAAAAAGTCAAAAGAAAAGACTCAATTTGTTAGAATTTTGCACGATATGAGCATTAAGTGCAAGTCATGAAATTGGTAATGTCAATTGTGCAAAGCATAACCTTTCATAAATCCAAAGTAACCAAAGAAAACAAATTCTAAGTGCAATTTTCGACCATATGCTAGCATCACATTCTTTTCGTCATGGTCACACATTCATCATCACAAATTACTAAAGTCTTTCGGTGAATTGGGTTTCTCTCTTTTGGCACATCGTTTCTCACCTTAGCCTTTTCACACCCCATGTATCAACCTTGAAAATTTTCAAATTTGGCACTTTTTGGCTCTTTTCTTTGTTGAATGCATACACCTACCCCTATGGGGTATTTTCGGTGTTTTAAACCACATGGCAATCTATGATTTTGATTTTTTGATGAGCTTTGCTCTTGCCAATTTCTTTTGCCATTTTTAGGCACCCCCACCCCAAACTAAAGAATTTGCAATGTCCTCATTGTAAGGGAAAAAGAAGTGTATAGCAAAAGAACAAGGTGGCTAAAAATGTGAACAAGGAATAAAAGCATAGATCCTTTTTGTGACTTGTGATCAATGTGGACCAAATTGTGTCCCAAGCAAGTGTGATTCTAGTTCTAGCATCAATCACCCCTAGAAATGAAACTTGGACTTTTCAGAATTATTCGGGTTATGCGAACAATTATCCACGTACTAATCATGTATTTAACGCATGCAAAATAAACCTAAAAAGTGTATAAACATATCCCAGACTCAATTAACTAAAACTTAACAGAACATGGAGCGTAAGGGTGTGATTTAACCTGCCCTACTCAGACGTGAGTAGGTTGTCCGATCCCAAAAGCAGTGGTTTTGTGGGGTCCTTCTCCCCTGGATGCTGCAGCACCTATCTGGGCAGCAGCTTCTGCTCTTAACCTCGCATTTGCCTCCACTAGCTCGACTTTTTCCTCTTTTAGTTTGGTTATTTTGGCTTTCTTCTCTTCCAACCTATGTTGCAAACGCATCACCTCTTTCTCCACAGCATATCCCTCCTCAGCTTTATTCTTCTTTGCTTCCACAGCCGCTACCAATTCTTTCCTCAAATCCTCATACTTTGTCATGAACTCTTCTTTCTGTTTGTTCAATGCTTCCATCACAGCCCCATTTTGATTTAGCAGATCCTGGATCACACTCATCATGTCAGCCGACTCCATCCCTTTTTCTTTCCTGTTTGTCAAGCGAACCACCGTCCTCATATCGATTACCCATTTTTCCCGCTGCTCTTTGACGATCAAGTCGTCCGTATATTGCGGCACACCATCCTCTATCAACAATTGAGTGAGCATACCAGGGAAATAAAATTTTCCCCGCACCCTTGTTGCGCACTCCCGCATACTCCCCAGAATGATTCGTCCCAGATTTATCGTCTTTCCTGTCAATAAACAATACAACAACATCATCCTTTCTACCGAAATGGAGCTGTCGTGAGTAGTAGGAAAGATAGCATGTCGTACCAGATTAATCCAAACATTTGAATTAGCAGTCAAGTTTCGTGCTTGAAAGGTTCTTAGCATCAAACTGGCATGGGACTCCCAATCAGATCTTGGCTTTCCTAACATAGCCACAACTTCAGCCAAATCATCATGAGTAGCATGTTGCAACAACCTGGAATATTCAGTCTTCTTTGGAGGTGACAGGTTTAGGTATCGGTTGATTCGTTTGGATGTCATGTTGATTGGGACACCCCTAACATGGAGTTTTGGAGATGAGTTCGCATAGAGTTCATAGTAAAACTCCCGAATAAGGCTGAGGTTGTAATGGGTGTAGACTTGGCAAAGTTTCTCAAGTCCTTGGGAATCTATGACTTGGCTAATAAACTGATATTCTCGAAGGCTTTGTTCATCAAAACCCTTATCGGGTAAGCCTACTTTGGTTTGGAACTTAGACCATACCCTAAATGCGGCTTTGGAACTGAAACCGTGGTGTGGTTTCTGTGGTCTTGGTATAAATCCATCTCTCTCATCTGCCTTCCCTTTACCCTTCTTACCCTTCTTCTTAACAGACTGCTCATGCTGCATAGATGCTGCAGCATGGCAGTTGGTTTCCCCTGCTTTAGTTCTAGATGGCTCACCTTCTTCCATGTTTCTCCTACTCTTCTTTCTAGGTTGTGCTGTGGTCTTGGTGGCATGGGTTTTTCCAAAAGCCTTTCTCTTCTTAGGTCTAAGGGTTGCAATCAACAAGTCATCATCCGAATAGAACAAACTCTCATTTAGGTCGGGCAATTTCTCTCCCCTTCGTTCTTCATTCTCAACTATTCCACCCTCGGTTTGAGTTATTTCTACCCCTGAATCTGTTATCACCGTCTCAACATAAGCTATTTCCTCCCCATTGTTCTCAGTCTCATTCACCCCTTCCCCTTCCTTTTCTGTTTGAGTCACCCCCTCCCCTGTTTTCGTTTTCTCAGCTTCAACATTAGGGTCGGTGGTTATATATTCAGGGGCTACACCGGAAAATGATTCCATTGGTCCCCTTTTGAAAAGATTTGGGTATCTATCGCGGCAGATACAATGGGTCTGTCAGAATCATCTTCCAATGTATTGATAGGGTTGGTTTTAGGAGTAGGTGGTTTAGAATGTACCTCTTTAGAGTGAAGCACCAAAGCCATGGTGCTTGAAGGTTGTTCTATGGTTGTGGTTACGACTCTAGTAGGCTCGGCGGTGGTGGTTGTCGTGATTTCAGCAGGTTCATCAGTCGGTTTCGTGACCTCAGACGGTTCGGTGATGGCGGTCTTCGCAACTTCAACAGGTTCATCAGTGTTGGTTGTGGCCTTAGAGGTTCCACTCACGAGTGCATGCTTTCTCTTCCTCAACATTTCGGTTAGTTTCATCGGTGTGGTGGAGTCATCTTCGAGCATCACGGTTTCTGGTGGTCGAGTGGTGGTGGCCGGAGGCCGAATCACCGCTTGCTTGCGTCCGCTCCTCCGAACAGGGCGATTCTCGTCCACATTAGGGTTTCTCGGTGCAGCTCTTTTGACTCGAGCCATTGAGATCGATCGAGAAGAAGGGCTTCCAGGGGTTTTTTGTTGTTCTTGGTGATGGGTTTCGATGGCAGAAACAGAGAGGAGAGAGTGAGATACGGTTTTGAGAGAGAGAGGGAAATGATGGAAGTTGAAAGGATGGTGAGATAGATGTGGTACTTATCTGAAATTAGAAGTGGGTTGTGGTGTTTTACAGCTGTAATTTAGGGAAAAGGCTCTTTACTCATTGGGTAAAAGTTAAGGTTGTACAAGATGGAGACATCAGTATGTACGATGAGCGCAAGCTATAAAAATAGCTTATGATGCCTTCTCTTTTTTTTTTAAATTTGAACTGAAGTTCCCATAATACCCCTGGTAAATCTCATATGACAATTGCTATTCCAGACTTTTCCCAAAAATTACTTTTGATCTTTTTCTTGGCGAACCTCTTTCTTTCACTTTATCTGCACACTAACGAACACATTAAATGCAAGTAATACAGAATCTTATCCTAAAACATTAAAATAATATGTACAAAGGTTTTGGAACTTTAAGATAGTTCCCATCTTTTGTCTGAACTTTTTAGCACAAGGAGATCACCTCCACAGGATAGCACTGTGGAGATGCTGCAGCATCATGGTATAGCTTTACTCTCTGACCATTTACTTTGAACACAGTGTTGTCTTCCGGGTTAACCAGGTCTACGGCCCCATATGGATAAACTTTGTGGATTACAAATGGGCCTGACCATCTAGATTTTAGTTTACCAGGAAACAATTTCAGCCTGGAATTGAACAAAAGACATTTCTGACCGGCTTTCAACTCTCGGTGTTTAATTCTATTATCATGCCATTTTTTGGTTTTCTCTTTATAGAGCTTGGAATTCTCATAGGACACGTTCCTATGTTCCTCTAGTTCACAGAGTTGTAGCTTTCTTTTGTTACCAACCTCATCTAAGTTCATGTTCAATTCTTTTATAGCCCAGTATGCTTTGTGTTCTAACTCTAAAGGGAGGTGACAAGCATTTCCAAAGACTAACTTGTATGGGGACATACCTAAAGGTGTTTTGAAAGCAGTCCTGTATGCCCATAAAGCATCATCTAACTTGAAGGCCTAGTCTTTTCTATTTGGCTTGACAACCTTTTCAAGAATCCCTTTAATTTCCCTGTTTGAGAGTTCAACTAAACCATTTGTTTGTGGATGATAAGCAGTGGCAACTCTGTGTTTCACATTATATTTTTCAAGAACTTTACTCAACAAATTGTTTATAAAATGGGTACCCTCATCACTAATTAGTGCACGGGGTGTACCAAACCTTGTAAAAATTTGTTTTTGTAAGAACTTAACAATAGTTTTTGCATCGCTTGAAACACATGCCATTGCCTCAACCCATTTTGACACATAATCAACAGCGACAAGAATGTATTGGCAATTGTTTGATGGTGGGAATGGACCCATAAAATCAATTCCCCACACATCAAACAATTCAATTTCCAAGATCCCATTTAAAGGCATTTCATTTCTTTGAGAAATGGAACCACTTCTTTGGCATTCATTACACCTTTGTGCAAAGTTATGGGCATCTTTGAAGAGAGTTGGCCAATAAAAACCTGATTGAAGAACTTTAGCTGTTGTTCTTTGGCCTCCAAAATGTCCTCCATAAGCTGATTGGTGGCAATGCTGCAAAATTGCTACCACTTCTGTTTCAGGGATGCACCTTCTCAGTATTTGATCTGCACCAAGTTTAAACAAAAAAGGATCATCCCATATATAGAATTTACAATCATGGAGAAATTTCTTCAGCATATGGTGAGTATAATCAGATGGTTTGATGCCACAAGCCAAATAATTAGCTTTGTCAGCAAACCATGGCAGTTGAGTTTGCACCATAAGAATCTTTTCATCAGGGAAGGTTTCTATGATGTCTCCACCTTCCCTACTTTCAACTAACTTTTCCAACCTAGACAAGTGATCAGCAACTTGGTTCTCCACCCCTTTCCTATCAACAATTTCTAAGTCAAACTCTTGCAATAACAAAACCCATCTTATTAGCCTTGGTTTTGCATCTTTCTTTGAAATGAGATATTTGATGGAAGCATGGTCAGTGTGAACAATGACTTTAGCTTCCATCAAATATGATCTAAATTTTTCAAATGCAAAAACCACTGCTAATAACTATTTTTCAGTTGTTGTGTAATTGATTTGAGCTTCATTTAGGGTTTTGCTTGCATAGTGGATGGTATGAAAAATCTTTTCTTTTCTCTGACCTAAAACTGCACCAACAGCCCAATCACTTGCATCACACATGATTTCAAAAGGTTTGTCCCATTCAGGAGCAACAACCACTGGAGCAGTTACCAAAGCATTCTTTAAAGTAAGGAATGCATTTCTGCAATCCTTATCAAAATCAAATTTTTGGTCTTGCTGTAATAATAGACATAAAGGTTTTGAAATCTTTGAAAAATCTTTTATGAAACGTCTATAAAAACCAGCATGACCGAGAAAGCTTCAGATTTCTTTAACAGTGGTTGGTTCAGGTAGTTTTTCAATAACTTCAAGTTTAGCTTTATCTACCTCAACTCCTCTTTTTGAAATTAAATGACCATGGACAATTCCTTCTGTAACCATGAAATGACATTTTTCCCAGTTAAGAACCAAGTCAGTTTCTTCACACCTTTCAAGACTTTGTTTTAGATTTTCCAAACAATGATCAAAAGATGAACCATAAACAGAAAAATCATCCATAAATATTTCAATGGATTTTTCAAGCATGTCAGAGAATATGGACATCATGCATCTTTGGAAAGTAGCAGGTGCATTGCAAAGTCCAAAGGGCATTCTCCTGAAAGCAAAAGTGCCAAAAGGACAAGTGAAAGTAGTCTTCTCTTGGTCTTCCGGTGCTATGGCTATCTGGTTGTAACCTGAGTATCCGTCCAAGAAGCAGTAAAACTCTTTTCCAGCCAACCTGTCCAACATTTGATCAACAAAAGGTAAAGGAAAATGATCTTTTTGAGTAGCATTGTTTAGCCTACGGTAGTCCATGCAAATTCTCCATCCGGAGACTATTCTAGTCGGGATGAGTTCATTCTTGTCATTAGAAATGACAGTGATCCCACCCTTCTTAGGCACACATTGGACTGGACTAACCCAAGAACTACTGCCTATTGGGAAAATATTTCCTGCATCTAACCATTTTAAAATCTCCTTTTTTACTACCTCTTTCATGACAGGGTTCAGCCTTCTTTGAGGTTCGATGGACTTGAAGTTCTTCTCTTCTAGGATGATCTTATGTTGACAAATAGAGGGACTAATCCCCCTAAGGTCAACAATGGTCCAACCTATGGCTTTGGTGTGTAATCTCAACATGTCCACCAACTTCTTTTCCTGATGCAATTCTAGGGTAGCTGATATGATAACAGGTAATTTGTCTTCTTTTCCTAGAAAGGCATATTTCAGGTGAGATGGGAGTTTCTTCAACTCCAGGTCGGGTGGTGAGACTATGGATGGAATGGTCGGTTTTTGCTCACTATTTTCCAGCAGCTCAAATGCTGCAGCAACCAAAGGGACATTTTCCTTTTCTATGGGAATTTCATCATCATCATATTCCTCAATTTCTTCCTCATCCTCCTCTTCTATCCTATAGGTCTGGTTGACTTCTTCCTCATGACATAATGACTCAATGGTACTTAGGCTTGAACAGTCTTCCATATCATTAGGGTACTTTAAGGAATTGAAAACATTGAATGTGACTTTTTGGTCGTGAAGTCTCATGGTCAATTCTCCTTTTTGGACGTCTATCAAAGTTCTACCCGTGGCTAAGAAAGGTCTTCCTAAAAGAATAGGAATATCTTTATCAGCCTCAAAGTCTAAAATGATAAAGTCAGCCGAAAAAATGAATTTGTCAACCTGGACTAACACATCTTCAATCTTACCCTTTGGATAGGCAATGGTCTTGTCTGCTAAGACGAGTGTGACAGTGGTAGGTCTTGCCTCTCCTATCCCTAAGCTTTTGAAAATTGATAAGGGCATGAGGTTGACACTGGCACCTAAATCACACAAGGCTTGTCCAACTTCCTTCCCACCTATTGAACAAGGAATGGTAAAACTCCCTGGATCTTTTTGCTTAGGGGGTATTTTGTTGGAAAACAGAGCACTGCAAACTTCAGTGAGGGCAACAGTCTCATACTCAATCAACTTCTTCTTTTTACTCAAAATATCCTTCAGGAACTTGTCATAATTGGGCATCTGCTCGATTGCTTCAACAAGAGGTATGTTGATGTGCAATTGTTTAAAAACATCCAAAAACTTTTTAAATTGCAATTCTTCCTTCTCATTCTTCATCCTTTGGGGGTAAGGAATGTAAGGGGGAACTGGTTTGATAACAGGTTTGTTTGAAAGTTTTGAGCCAGATGGTTCCAATATGCTTGTGGTGTTGGTCATGTTGGATGGACTTAAACTAGTGATCTTAGGGTCTTGGTCTTCTTTTTGATTTGGAACAACCTGAATTTCTGGAGTAGAATTGGTTTTGGATAATTTATCAAAATCTGTTTTGGTCAAAGGGCCAAATTCCTTCTCCACAATTTCAGGTAATTCTTTTCCACTCCTAAGAGTCACAGCCTTCACATGTTCCTTTCCTGGGGCCTTTGGGATTTCAGTAATACTCGGCAAAGTTCCTGCGGCCCTAGTGCTTTGATTTAAAGCAAGTTGACTGACTTGAGTTTCAAGATTTCTAATTGAAGCTTGAGTTTGGGTCATAAACCCTTTCATGAGTGCTTCCAAAGAAAGATTTGAGTCATCATGTGGAGATGCATGATTCTGGTTTTGAAAAGGTGGTTGATTATTTTGAAAACCTTGATGACGATTATTCTGATGATGGTTGCTTTGAAAATTTCCCTTGTAATGGTTTTGGGAACTGCTTGCTTGATTTTGAAAATTAGAATTCCCTTGTGGCTTTTGTACAGGTGGATTTAAACATGGACTATTCCAAGAGAAATTAGGATGCTGCTTCCAACTGGCATTGTATGTGTTGGAGTGAGGATTCGGTCTGTTTTGAACATAGTTTACAGATTCAGAATTATGAGGACAGTGTTCATAAGAATGTTCATCACCACAACATACACATTGCACAGAAAGGACAGGTGCAGGAGATTTGGTGACAGCTGGCTGTGCTCCTTGACCTGAAGTGATGTTTTTAAGCATATTAGTCATGGAAGCAAGCTGAGCTGTCAATGCAGTGTATGCATCAATCTCATGCAACCCGACAGACTTCTTTTGAGTTGAAATTTGAGCTCTTGGATCAGCCCATTGTCCATTGTTTGCGGAAATCTTTTCAATAATTTCATACCCTGTATTATAGGTGTTAAAGGTAAAGGCCCCTCCTGAAGTCGCATCGAGCATTAGTTTTGCATTGGAATCAAGTCCATTGTAAAACGTCTCGAGTTGAATACAGTAGGGAATGCCATGGTGAGGGCATTTCCTTAATAATTCTTTAAACCTTTCCCAAGCATCGGGAATTGCTTCATCGTCCATTTGTTTAAACATGCAAATTTCGTTTCTGGACTTAGCATTCCGGGTAGGTGGAAAATATTTTCGCAAAAACTTTTCAGCCATATCACCCCAAGATGGTACTGAACCTGGTGTTAATGAATTAAACCATACTCTTGCCTTATCCCTTAAAGAAAATGGGAACAACGTAAGCCTTAAGGCTTCCGGTGAAACTCCCGGGATTAGAAAAACATCGGTGATCTCCATAAAAGATTTTAAATGGGAATGGGGATCCTCCGATGGTAATCCGGCAAATTGACCATTGGCTTGCAACATATGAAACATGATGGGTTTTGGTTCAAAATGTAAAGTATCTAATTGTGGCCTAACAATCCCAGAATTTAATTGCTCAAAATTTGGGATTGCATAGTCCATAATTCATCCATCTTTCGAATTTGCAAGGTCAATGATGTTAAGTGGTTCAACATTACCAATAGATCCATTATCATCCCCTTCCTCATTGTTATGTGGTGGATGTTGTTGAAAAGGTGGATTTTGTTGAAATGGTGGATTACCAAAAAGTGGTGGGTTTAGTTGAAAAGGTGGATTTTGACGATTATTTCCAAAGATTGGTGGAGGCCGAATTGGATTTTCTAAAGGTGGTCTCATTTGATTTTCCAAAGGTGGCCGAACGGGATTTTCTAAAGGTGGTGGATTTGGTGGTCTATTTTCAAAACCGGGTGGGGGTCCGTCCATATTGAGAGAGTTTGATGTTCTTTGAATTCTTCTTCTTTGACGAAAAGTTCTCTCAATATCCGGATCCAACTCAAAAAGTTCCCCACGTGATATTCTTGGCATACACCACTTTCAGAAAATCTTTAAAATACCCAACGGTGCTTAGAAAAATCAAATCTTTTAAAATACTTTTATAGACTTTTAGCTTACCAATCCCCGGCAACGGCGCCAAAAACTTGATGTGAGCGTGCTTTGAATACACTTAATAGAACCAATAAGCAAGTATACTTATTTAGAACTATGTCGCCTCTCAAGTAATAAAGTGGTAAAATACCGAATATCGTCCCACAGAGATTGGAGTTAAAATTGCCATTAAAGTATGATGAAAGAAATGATTTCAGATGACGATTTGGAAGAAAATATCTTTGGTTGGTTGGTTGATGATTAACACAGATTCTAATTAACAAGATTAAAAGAGAAGCAAGGGTGTAAGACTTGTGATGATACGTTAAACTAAATTCCAGTAGACTAATGCTGCAGTGATGCTGCAGCATAACAGTGACAAAAACTAGTTTTATTATCTACTTTGAGACACGTTCCTCTCGGACTCTCACCATCCCATGATTCCAGTAGCAGTCAGCAATCTCATCTCTGAGCAGAACCAAAGGTAAAGGAATGATGGAATGGAGTTCTCAAAGTATACGGCGAAACAAATTCTCTTTGTTAAAAGTTACTCTCTCGATATAACCCCTGTACCTCCCAAGTTTGTGTAATCCTAAGTAGCTTATCTCTAAGTCTACTCCATTTTAACCCTTTGAGAAAAAGATAACTTATCAAGAATGAATCATTTTAGAAAACAAAAGTAACAACTCTCGTTGCAAGTAACTCTCTCGATATCACCCCTTATGTCATCCAAATTGACGTGCTATTCAATGGCCTATCTCTAGGTCCATGACACTTTAACACTATCAAAGTGATCAATTTGTCAAGGGATTGTATTATCTTGATAGAACTTGGGTTGGAATAATAAAACATCATTTTTGCCACAAAAACGCCTACCTTCCTTTGATTAACATATCACCCTTTGCCTTACACCCAAGCTTTTATGCTTAGCTACTCATGATAATAAATACAAGAAAGCAAAAGTAAAAGACTTGGAATGTAAACATGATGCTTGGTAAGTAAATGACTTGTAATTGGCTATAACTAATATGACAAGAACAATAAATTACAAGTAAGTAAATGACAATAATGTAAAGCGAAAAGTGAATACAATAATGTGGAATACTGAAATGAAGTGCAGAAAATTAAAGACGTAAACTAAATGACAATATTAAAGACGAACAATGGATCTAAAGAAAGCGATTAAAAACAGTCACTGGGTGTTACGAAGGTTGCTGCAAGCATTCATCTGGGTAGAAGAAGATTTAAAGAAGACTTGAAGAACATGAAGAACACTAAGAACAAGAAGAACAATAAGAAGATTTATGGAGAATAAAGGAGAGAATGTGGGGCTGAATATATTCAGTTTAAGAGATTGTTTTCAAGATATTTCTTACAAGACCCCAAGCCCTCTATTTATAATGCCAATAGAGGGGCCAAAAGTGTAACAACTAACTAGCTTCATTAAGTTACATTAACTAAACTAGTCTTAAGTTAACTAAAAAGTACACAAAAGACTTGAATTATAACTAGAGAGTTTGGCCAGCTGCAGATAATGTAAGGACCACTTGAACAAAAGAAAAACCATCGGTCAAAAGAATAGCCATTTCCACTCCACTTTAGCCATTTGCCAATTCACCTTCTTCAAAAACCGTCAGATTCATGCTCCAGCCATGCTGCAGCATTTGCCTGTGATAACCAAGGATTTGCAATTTGTACCAAACGTTAGCCATTTACCCTAAATAGTACAAGTAAACCACAAACCTTAGCTCCAATCTATTAAAAGAGAAAAGAAGTAAAAAGATGACTCAAGTTGGGATTTTAAAGCGCACAATTCTATAAAAAGACTAAAAAGGAAGTGCGTAAATACTCAAAATTGAGCACTTATCACCACCCCAAACTAAGAACTTTGCTTGTCCCCAAGCAATAAAAAGACAAAAGAAAAGACTCAATTTGTTAGAATTTTGCACGATATGAGCATTAAGTGCAAGTCATGAAATTGGTAATGTCAATTGTGCAAAGCATAACCTTTCATAAATCCAAAGTAACCAAAGAAAACAAAATCTAAGTGCAATTTCAACCATATGCTAGCATCACATTCTTTTCGTCATGGTCACACATTCATCATCACAAATTACTAAAGCCTTTCTGTGAATTGGGTTTCTCTCTTTTGGCACATCGTTTCTCACCTTAGCCTTTTCACACCCCATGTATCAACCTTGAAAATTTTCAAATTTGGCACTTTTTGGCTCTTTTCTTTGTTGAATGCATACACCTACCCCTATGGGGTATTTTCGGTGTTTTAAACCACATGGCAATCTATGATTTTGATTTTTTGATGAGCTTTGCTCTTACCAATTTCTTTTGCCATTTTTAGGCACCCCCACCCCAAACTAAAGAATTTGCAATGTCCTCATTGTAAGGGATAAAGAAGTGTATAGCAAAAGAACAAGGTGGCTAAAAATGTGAACAAGGAATAAAAGCATAGATCCTTTTTGTGACTTGTGATCAATGTGGACCAAATTGTGTCCCAAGCAAGTGTGATTCTAGTTCTAGCATCAATCACCCCTAGAAATGAAACTTGGACTTTTCAGAATTATTCGGGTTATGCGAACAATTATCCACGTACTAATCATGTATTTAACGCATGCAAAATAAACCTAAAAAGTGTATAAACATATCCCAGACTCAATTAACTAAAACTTAACAGAACATGGAGCGTAAGGGTGTGATTTAACCTGCCCTACTCAGACGTGAGTAGGTTGTCCGATCCCAAAAGCAGTGGTTTTGTGGGGTCCTTCTCCCCTGGATGCTGCAGCACCTATCTGGGCAGCAGCTTCTGCTCTTAACCTCGCATTTGCCTCCACTAGCTCGGCTTTTTCCTCTTTTAGTTTGGTTATTTTGGCTTTCTTCTCTTCCAACCTATGTTGCAAACGCATCACCTCTTTCTCCACAGCATATCCCTCCTCAGCTTTCTTCTTCTTTGCTTCCACAGCCGCTACCAATTCTTTCCTCAAATCCTCATACTTTGTCATGAACTCTTCTTTCTGTTTGTTCATTGCTTCCATCACAGCCCTATTTTGATTTAGCAGATCCTGGATCACACTCATCATGTCAGCCGACTCCATCCCTTTTTCTTTCCTGTTTGTCAAGCGAACCACCGTCCTCATATCGATTACCCATTTTTCCCGCTGCTCTTTGACGATCAAGTCGTCCGTATATTGCGGCACACCATCCTCTATCAACAATTGAGTGAGCATACCAGGGAAATAAAATTTTCCCCGCACCCTTGTTGCGCACTCCCGCATACTCCCCAGAATGATTCGTCCCAGATTTATCGTCTTTCCTGTCAATAAACAATACAACAACAACATCCTTTCTACCGAAATGGAGCTGTCGTGAGTAGTAGGAAAGATAGCATGTCGTACCAGATTAATCCAAACATTTGAATTAGCAGTCAAGTTTCGTGCTTGAAAGGTTCTTAGCATCAAACTGGCATGGGACTCCCAATCAGATCTTGGCTTTCCTAAGATAGCCACAACTTCAGCCAAATCATCATGAGTAGCATGTTGCAACAACCTGGAATATTCAGTCTTCTTTGGAGGTGACAGGTTTAGGTATCGGTTGATTCGTTTGGATGTCATGTTGATTGGGACACCCCTAACATGGAGTTTTGGAGATGAGTTCGCATAGAGTTCACAGTAAAACTCCCGAATAAGGCTGAGGTTGTAATGGGTGTAGACTTGGCAAAGTTTCTCAAGTCCTTGGGAATCTATGACTTGGCTAATAAACTGATATTCTCGAAGGCTTTGTTCATCAAAACCCTTATCGGGTAAGCCTACTTTGGTTTGGAACTTAGACCATACCCTAAATGCGGCTTTGGAACTGAAACCGTGGTGTGGTTTCTGTGGTCTTGGTATAAATCCATCTCTCTCATCTGCCTTCCCTTTACCCTTCTTACCCTTCTTCTTAACAGACTGCTCATGCTGCATAGATGCTGCAGCATGGCAGTTGGTTTCCCCTGCTTTAGTTCTAGATGGCTCACCTTCTTCTATGTTTCTCCTACTCTTCTTTCTAGGTTGTGCTGTGGTCTTGGTGGCATGGGTTTTTCCTAAAGCCTTTATCTTCTTAGGTCTAAGGGTTGCAATCAACAAGTCATCATCCGAATAGAACAAACTCTCATTTAGGTCGGGCAATTTCTCTCCCCTTCGTTCTTCATTCTCAACTATTCCACCCTCGGTTTGAGTTATTTCTACCCCTGAATCTGTTATCACCGTCTCAACATGAGCTATTTCCTCCCCATTGTTCTCAGTCTCATTCACCCCTTCCCCTTCCTTTTCTGTTTGAGTCACCCCCTCCCCTGTTTTCGTTTTCTCAACTTCAACATTAGGGTCGGTGGTTATATTTTCAGGGGCTACACCGGAAAATGATTCCATTGGTCCCTTTTTTGAAAAGATTTGGGTATCTATCGCGGCAGATACAATGGGTCTATCAAAATCATCTTCCAATGTATTGATAGGGTTGGTTTTAGGAGTAGGTGGTTTAGAATGTACCTCTTTAGAGTGAAGCACCAAAGCCATGGTGCTTGAAGGTTGTTCTATGGTTGTGGTTACGACTCTAGTAGGCTCGGCGGTGGTGGTTGTCGTGATTTCAGCAGGTTCATCAGTCGGTTTCGTGACCTCAGACGGTTCGGTGATGGCGGTCTTCGCAACTTCAACAGGTTCATCAGTGTTGGTTGTGGCCTTAGAGGTTCCACTCACGAGTGCATGCTTTCTCTTTCTCAACATTTCGGTTAGTTTCATCGGTGTGGTGGAGTCATCTTCGAGCATCACGGTTTCTGGTGGTCGAGTGGTGGTGGCCGGAGGCCGAATCACCGCTTGCTTGCGTCCGCTCCTCCGAACAGGGCGATTCTCGTCCACATTAGGGTTTCTCGGTGCAGCTCTTTTGACTCGAGCCATTGAGATCGATCGAGAAGAAGAGCTTCCAGGGGTTTTTTGTTGTTCTTGGTGATGGGTTTCGATGGCAGAAACAGAGAGGAGAGAGTGAGATACGGTTTAGAGAGAGAGGGAAATGATGGAAGTTGAAAGGATGGTGAGATAGATGTGGTACTTATCTGAAATTAGAAGTGGGTTGTGGTGTTTTACAGCTGTAATTTAGGGAAAAGGCTCTTTACACAATGGGTAAAAGTTAAGGTTGTACAAGATGGAGACATCAGTATGTACGATGAGCGCAAGCTATAAAAATAGCTTATGATGCCTTCTTTTTTTTTTAAAATTTGAACTGAATTTCCCATAATTCCCCCGGTAATTCCCATTGACAATTGCTATTCCTCTTTCTTTCACTTTATCTGCACACTAACGAACACATTAAATGCAAGTAATACAGAATCTTATCCTAAAACATTAAAATAATATGTACAAAGGTTTTGGAACTTTAAGATAGTTCCCATCTTTTGTCTGAACTTTTTAGCACAAGGAGATCACCTCCACAGGATAGCACTGTGGAGATGCTGCAGCATCATGGTATAGCTTTACTCTCTGACCATTTACTTTGAACACAGTGTTGTCTTCCGGGTTAACCAGGTCTACGGCCCCATATGGATAAACTTTGTGGATTACAAATGGGCCTGACCATCTAGATTTTAGTTTACCAGGAAACAATTTCAGCCTGGAATTGAACAAAAGACATTTCTGACCGACTTTCAACTCTCGGTGTTTAATTCTATTATCATGCCATTTTTTGGTTTTCTCTTTATAGAGCTTGGCATTCTCATAGGACACGTTCCTATGTTCCTCTAGTTCACAGAGTTGTAGCTTTCTTTTGTTACCAGCCTCATCTAAGTTCATGTTCAATTCTTTTATAGCCCAGTATGCTTTGTGTTCTAACTCTAAAGGAAGGTGACAAGCTTTTCCAAAGACTAACTTGTATGGGGACATACCTAAAGGTGTTTGGAAAGCAGTCCTGTATGCCCATAAAGCATCATCTAACTTGAAGGCCCAGTCTTTTCTATTTGGCTTGACAACCTTTTCAAGAATCCGTTTAATTTCCCTGTTTGAGAGTTCAGCTAAACCATTTGTTTGTGGATGATAAGCAGTGGCAACTCTGTGTTTCACATTATATTTTTCAAGAACTTTACTCAACAAATTGTTTATAAAATGGGTACCCTCATCACTAATTAGTGCACGGGGTGTACCAAACCTTGTAAAAATTTGTTTTTGTAAGAACTTAACAACAGTTTTTGCATCGCTTGAAACACATGACATTGCCTCAACCCATTTTGACAGATAATCAACAGCGACAAGAATGTATTGGCAATTGTTTGATGGTGGGAATGGACCCATAAAATCAATTCCCCACACATCAAACAATTCAACTTCCAAGATCCCATTTAAAGGCATTTCATTTCTTTGAGAAATGGAACCACTTCTTTGGCATTCATTACACCTTTGTGCAAAGTTATGGGCATCTTTGAAGAGAGTTGGCCAATAAAAACCTGATTGAAGAACTTTAGCTGCTGTTCTTTGGCCTCCAAAATGTCCTCCATAAGCTGATTGGTGGCAATGCTGCAAAATTGCTACCACTTCTGTTTCAGGGATGCACCTTCTCAGTATTTGATCTGCACCAAGTTTAAACAAAAAAGGATCATCCCATATATAGAATTTACAATCATGGAGAAATTTCTTCAGCATATGGTGAGTATAATCAGATGGTTTGATGCCACAAGCCAAATAATTAACTATGTCAGCAAACCATGGCAGTTGAGTTTGCACCATAAGAATCTTTTCATCAGGGAAGGTTTCTATGATGTCTCCACCTTCCCTACTTTCAACTAACTTTTCCAACCTAGACAAGTGATCAGCAACTTGGTTCTCCACCCCTTTCCTATCAACAATTTCTAAGTCAAACTCTTGCAATAACAAAACCCATCTTATTAGCCTTGGTTTTGCATCTTTCTTTGAAATGAGATATTTGATGGCAGCATGGTCAGTGTGAACAATGACTTTAGCTCCCATAAAATATGATCTAAATTTTTCAAATGCAAAAACCACTGCTAATAACTCTTTTTCAGTTGTTGTGTAATTGATTTGAGCTTCATTTAGGGTTTTGCTTGCATAGTGGATGGTATGAAAAATCTTTTCTTTTCTCTGACCTAAAACTGCACCAACAGCCCAATCACTTGCATCACACATGATTTCAAAAGGTTTGTCCCATTCTGGAGCAACAACCACTGGAGCAGTTACCAAAGCTTTCTTTAAAGTAAGGAATGCATTTCTGCAATCCTTATCAAAATCAAATTTTTGGTCTTGCTGTAATAATAGACATAAAGGTTTTGAAATCTTTGAAAAATCTTTTATGAAACGTCTATAAAAACCAGCATGACCGAGAAAGCTTCTGATTCCTTTAACAGTGGTTGGTTTAGGTAGTTTTTCAATAACTTCAAGTTTAGCTTTATCTACCTCAACTCCTCTTTTTGAAATTAAATGACCAAGGACAATTCCTTCTGTAACCATGAAATGACATTTTTCCCAGTTAAGAACCAAGTCAGTTTCTTCACACCTTTCAAGACTTTGTTTTAGATTTTCCAAACAATGATCAAAAGATGAACCATAAACAGAAAAATCATCCATAAATATTTCAATGGATTTTTCAAGCATGTCAGAGAATATGGATATCATGCATCTTTGGAAAGTAGCAGGTGCATTGCAAAGTCCAAAGGGCATTCTCCTGAAAGCAAAAGTGCCAAAAGGACAAGTGAAAGTAGTCTTCTCTTGGTCTTCCGGTGCTATGGCTATCTGGTTGTAACCTGAGTATCCATCCAAGAAGCAGTAAAACTCTTTTCCAGCCAACCTGTCCAACATTTGATCAACAAAAGGTAAAGGAAAATGATCTTTTTGAGTAGCATTGTTTAGCCTACGGTAGTCCATGCAAATTCTCCATCCGGAGACTATTCTAGTCGGGATGAGTTCATTCTTGTCATTAGAAATGACAGTGATCCCACCCTTCTTAGGCACACATTGGACTGGACTAACCCAAGAACTACTGCCTATTGGGAAAATAATTCCTGCGTCTAACCATTTTAAAATCTCCTTTTTTACTACCTCTTTCATGACAGGGTTCAGCCTTCTTTGAGGTTCGATGGACTTGAAGTTCTTCTCTTCTAGGATGATCTTATGTTGACAAATAGAGGGACTAATCCCCCTAAGGTCAGCAATGGTCCAACCTATGGCTTTGGTGTGTAATCTCAACATGTCCACCAACTTCTTTTCCTGATGCAATTCTAGGGTAGCTGATATGATAACAGGTAATTTGTCTTCTTTTCCTAGAAAGGCATATTTCAGGTGAGATGGGAGTTTCTTCAACTCCAGGTCGGGTGGTGAGACTATGGACGGAATGGTCGGTTTTTGCTCACTATTTTCCAGCAGCTCAAATGCTGCAGCAACCAAAGGGACAGTTTCCTTTTCTATGGGGATTTCATCATCATCATATTCCTCAATTTCTTCCTCATCCTCCTCTTCTATCCTATAGGTCTGGTTGACTTCTTCCTCATGATATAATGACTCAATGGTACTTAGGCTTGAACAATCTTCCATATCATTAGGGTACTTTAAGGAATTGAAAACATTGAATGTGACTTTTTGGTCGTGAAGTCTCATGGTCAATTCTCCCTTTTGGACGTCTATCAAAGTTCTACCCGTGGCTAAGAAAGGTCTTCCTAAAAGAATAGGAATATCTTTATCAGCCTCAAAGTCTAAAATGATAAAGTCAGCCGGAAAAATGAATTTGTCAACCTGGACTAACACATCTTCAATCTTACCATTTGGATAGGCAATGGTCTTGTCTGCTAAGACGAGTGTGACAGTGGTAGGTCTTGCCTCTCCTATCCCTAAGCTTTTGAAAATTGATAAGGGCATGAGGTTGACACTGGCACCTAAATCACACAAGGCTTGTCCAACTTCCTTCCCACCTATTGAACAAGGAATGGTAAAACTCCCTGGATCTTTTTGCTTAGGGGGTATTTTGTTGGAAAACAGAGCACTGCAACCTTCAGTGAGGGCAACAGTCTCATACTCAATCAACTTCTTCTTTTTACTCAAAATATCCTTCAGGAACTTGGCATAATTGGGCATCTGCTCGATTGCTTCAACAAGAGGTATGTTGATGTGCAATTGTTTAAAAACATCCAAAAACTTTTTAAATTGCAATTCTTCCTTCTCATTCTTCATCCTTTGGGGGTAAGGAATGTAAGGGGGAACTGGTGTGATAACATGTTTGTTTGAAAGTTTTGAGCCAGATGGTTCCAATATGCTTGTGGTGTTGGTCATGTTGGATGGACTTAAACTAGTGATCTTAGGGTCTTGGTCTTCTTTTTGATTTGGAACAACCTGAATTTCTGGAGTAGAATTGGTTTTGGATAATTTATCAAAATCTGTTTTGGTCAAAGGGCCAAATTCCTTCTCCACAATTTTAGGTAATTCTTTTCCACTCCTAAGAGTCACAGCCTTCACATGTTCCTTTCCTGGGGCCTTTAGGATTTCAGTATTACTCGGCAAAGTTCCGGCGGCCCTAGTGCTTTGATTTAAAGCAAGTTGACTGACTTAAGTTTCAAGATTTCTAATTGAAGCTTGAGTTTGGGTCATAAACCCTTTCATGAGTGCTTCCAAAGAAAGATTTGAGTCATCAGGTGGAGATGCATGATTCTGGTTTTGAAAAGGTGGTTGATTATTTTGAAAACCTTGATGACGATTATTCTGATGATGGTTGCTTTGAAAATTTCCCTTGTAATGGTTTTGGGAACTGCTTGCTTGATTTTGAAAATTAGAATTCCCTTGTGGCTTTTGTACAGGTGGATTTAAACATGGACTATTCCAAGAGAAATTAGGATGCTGCTTCCAACTGGCATTGTATGTGTTGGAGTGAGGATTCGGTCTGTTTTGAACATAGTTTACAGATTCAGAATTATGAGGACAGTGTTCATAAGAATGTTCATCACCACAACATACACATTGCACAGAAAGGACAGGTGCAGGAGATTTGGTGACAGCTGGTTGTGCTCCTTGACCTGAAGTGATGTTTTTAAGCATATTAGTCATGGAAGCAAGCTGAGCTGTCAATGCAGTGTATGCATCAATCTCATGCAACCCGGCAGACTTCTTTTGAGTTGAAATTTGAGCTCTTGGATCAGCCCATTGTCCATTGTTTGCGGAAATCTTTTCAAGAATTTCATACCCTGTATTATAGGTGTTAAAGGTAAAGGCCCCTCCTGAAGTCGCATCGAGCATTAGTTTTGCATTGGAATAAAGTCCATTGTAAAACGTCTCGAGTTGAATACAGTAGGGAATGCCATGGTGAGGGCATTTCCTTAATAATTCTTTAAACCTTTCCCAAGCATCGGGAATTGCTTCATCGTCCATTTGTTTAAACATGCAAATTTCGTTTCTGGACTTAGCATTCCGGGTAGGTGGAAAATATTTTCGCAAAAACTTTTCAGCCATATCACCCCAAGATGGTACTGAACCTGGTGTTAATGAATTGAACCATACTCTTGCCTTATCCCTTAAAGAAAACGGGAACAACGTAAGCCTTAAGGCTTCCGGTGAAACTCCCGGGATTAGAAAAACATCGGTGATCTCCATAAAAGTTTTTAAATGGGAATGGGGATCCTCCGATGGTAATCCGGCAAATTGACCATTGGCTTGCAACATATGAAACATGATGGGTTTTGGTTCAAAATGTAAAGTATCTAATTGTGGCCTAACAATCCCAGAATTTAATTGCTCAAAATTTGGGATTGCATAGTCCATAATTCATCCATCTTTCGAATTTGCAAGGTCAATGATGTTAAGTGGTTCAACATTACCAATAGATCCATTATCATCCCCTTCCTCATTGTTATGTGGTGGATGTTGTTGAAAAGGTGGATTTTGTTGAAATGGTATAAATGGTGGATTACCAAAAAGTGGTGGGTTTAGTTGAAAAGGTGGATTTTGACGATTATTTCCAAAGATTGGTGGAGGCCGAATTGGATTTTCTAAAGGTGGTCTCATTTGATTTTCCAAAGGTGGCCGAACGGGATTTTCTAAAGGTGGTGGATTTGGTGGTCTATTTTCAAAACCGGGTGGGGGTCCGTCCATATTGAGAGAGTTTGATGTTCTTTGAATTCTTCTTCTTTGACGAAAAGTTCTCTCAATATCCGGATCCAACTCAAAAAGTTCCCCACGTGATATTCTTGGCATACACCACTTTCAGAAAATCTTTAAAATACCCAACGGTGCTTAGAAAAATCAAATCTTTTAAAATAATTTTATAGACTTTTAGCTTACCAATCCCCGGCAACGGCGCCAAAAACTTGATGTGAGCGTGCTTTGAATACACTTAATAGAACCAATAAGCAAGTATACTTATTTAGAACTATGTCGCCTCTCAAGTAATAAAGTGGTAAAATACCGAATATCGTCCCACAGAGATTGGAGTTAAAATTGCCATTAAAGTATGATGAAAGAAATGATTTCAGATGACGATTTGGAAGAAAATATCTTTGGTTGGTTGGTTGATGATTAACACAGATTCTAATTAACAAGATTAAAAGAGAAGCAAGGGTGTAAGACTTGTGATGATACGTTAAACTAAATTCCAGTAGACTAATGCTGCAGTGATGCTGCAGCGTAACAGTGACAAAAACTAGTTTTATTATCTACTTTGAGACACGTTCCTCTCGGACTCTCACCATCCCATGATTCCAGTAGCAGTCAGCAATCTCATCTCTGAGCAGAACCAAAGGTAAAGGAATGATGGAATGGAGTTCTCAAAGTATACGGCGAAACAAATTCTCTTTGTTAAAAGTTACTCTCTCGATATAACCCCCGTACCTCCCAAGTTTGTGTAATCCTAAGTAGCTTATCTCTAAGTCTACTCCATTTTAACCCTTTGAGAAAAAGATAACTTATCAAGAATGAATCATTTTAGAAAACAAAAGTAACAACTCTCGTTGCAAGTAACTCTCTCGATATTACCCCTTATGTCATCCAAATTGACGTGCTATTCAATGGCCTATCTCTAGGTCCATGACACTTTAACACTATCAAAGTGATCAATTTGTCAAGGGATTGTATTATCTTGATAGAACTTGGGTTGGAATAATAAAACATCATTTTTGCCACAAAAACGCCTACCTTCCTTTGATTAACATATCACCCTTTGCCTTACACCCAAGCTTTTATGCTTAGCTACTCATGATAATAAATACAAGAAAGCAAAAGTAAAAGACTTGGAATGTAAACATGATGCTTGGTAAGTAAATGACTTGTAATTGGCTATAACTAATATGACAAGAACAATAAATTACAAGTAAGTAAATGACAATAATGTAAAGCGAAAAGTGAATACAATAATGTGGAATACTGAAATGAAGTGCAGAAAATTAAAGACGTAAAGTAAATGACAATATTAAAGACGAACAATGGATCTAAAGAAAGCGATTAAAAACAATCACTGGGTGTTACGAAGGTTGCTGCAAGCATTCATCTGGGTAGAAGAAGATTTAAAGAAGACTTGAAGAACATGAAGAACACTAAGAACAAGAAGAACAATAAGAAGATTTCTGGAGAATAAAGGAGAGAATATGGGGCTGAATATATTCAGTTTAAGAGATTGTTTTCAAGATATTTCTTACAAGACCCCAAGCCCTCTATTTATAATGCCGATAGAGGGGCCAAAAGTGTAACAACTAACTAGCTTCATTGAGTTACATTAACTAAACTAGTCATAAGTTAACTAAAAAGTACACAAAAGACTTGAATTATAACTAGAGAGTTTGGCCAGCTGCAGATAATGTAAGGACCACTTGAACAAAAGAAAAACCATCGGTCAAAAGAATAGCCATTTCCACTCCACTTTAGCCATTTGCCAATTCACCTTCTTCAAAAACCGTCAGATTCATGCTCCAGCCATGCTGCAACATTTGCCTGTGATAACCAAGGATTTGCAATTTGTACCAAACGTTAGCCATTCACCCTAAATAGTACAAGTAAACCACAAACCTTAGCTCCAATCTATTAAAAGAGAAAAGAAGTAAAAAGATGACTCAAGTTGGGATTTTAAAGCGCAAAATTCTATAAAAAGACTAAAAAGGAAGTGCGTAGATACTCAAAATTGAGCACTTATCATGCGTGCTCTCCCCTCCTTCTCCAAATGCTCAATCTTTCAAGAATCTCCTCTGGCCTGGCAAAACAGGTATGTTCTAATCATTTCTCTGCTAAAAGAGTGGTGTTTGACGTGTTGTTCTATTTTAATTGCACGAGATGCAACAAACCTAAGTTTCACTTAGGTTTGGGGTGCCTCATTTTTGAACCATCTACACACTCACATTAGACCCTGTGCAAACCTCGGTTTTACCGAGGTTTGGGGTTGGCTTTTATTTGGCAAACCTAGGCCACGGCCTAGGTTTGGGGTGCCTATTTTTGGAAACTTTGGGTAGTCTTTTTATGCTATGCTATATGATGCCTTGCCTGCTCTTCCTAATAACTGCACAATGACTGCGTCGCATCGCCTGCGATTTTACTTGCACATTGGGGACAATGTGTGGGTAAGGTTTGGGGTTGCCCAATCGGGCCCAAGTTATGCACGTAGATTTCCTACACTTCTGAGTGTCTAGATCAAAGTAGCTAAATTTTTTGTTTTGAATGATTGAGACCGACCATTGTGGGAAGAATCTTGTGATAGCGACGTGACCGTTAGGGAAGGACCGGGAAAGGATATGACTAGGGACATTAGTGGAGACCACCCGATAGTGAGCTTTGAGCCTTAAAAGACGGTTTTCATTGCGAGGGATTCATACACGAAATTCTTATACACTTTTTCGAATTCCTTGTCGTGAATGTAGAATGATCTCGCTACATTGTTGTATTGAGTAGCAAAGACGAACATCGGGATATTTGGTAAGGGTATAGTAGACCAAATCGTGTGGACCTTAAGACATTATTCTAGGCATTATGTGTTTGTTTTAACCTGTTTTAGCTATCGTTTCCCTTTTTACCCTTTTATGTGTATCCCTAGCCCCTTTGCAGCCAAACACTCACCTTTTCGTTTCTAAACCCATCATTACACCCTCATCCATGAGCCTTAGCCAACCCTATCCGAAAGTGTGTCAATCGGAAGCAGTAATGAACTTAGAGAGATAGAGCGGAAAAGAAAGAAATCAGGCCAGTCAAGAAAGAGAAAAGAGGGCCAATGTTGCCCCAATCAATAAAGAGGACCAATGAAGTCCAAAAAAAATAAAAAAAAATAAACAAATACCTTTAGTTAGATAGTCTCTGGTAGAGCTGCATAATAAGTGAGTCAAAGCGACTCCAATAGTGACGAAAAAGGACCAAGTGAGCAAATGTGAAGCAACGAGAAGTTCGGAATTGCCACTGATTGACACGCCGAGGATTTGTGATCCCTTATACCCTTCGTTTCTTAACCTTAACCTTAGCCCCGTTACAACCCGTGTAAAGACCTGGATGATCTTCTGGAAAACGTGATTAGAGTCTATGACCACCCTTACCGATATTCCCTGTCTTGTTATTTGATTCCTTCTGAGATCAAACTTTTGGACAATTGTGCGTCTTTCAATATAGTTGTCATGTAATATCTCGAGTTTTATTGTACATAACTTCTATAACATGACAACACGAGCGATAACCCAGGTTCGATGAGCGAAACGAGAGTATCCCGTGAGGTAGGGTCGAGGCGAAATGTTTTCCCTAGTATGTTCAGACTTAGTCTAACCCTGATGTGATCGGAACAGTCACGAGTTCAACTCCCAATGGAAGGTCATAGGTCAAACGAAATGAGAATCAGGCGAGAGTAAGATAGATATTCACGGGTATGGGAAATCACCGATGCATCACTTGGTACCGATTGGGAATTGTGCAGTATTATATTTTCACTGATATGTGCTTTAATTCTGTTTTATCGCTAATTTGCTTGGGGACAAGCAACGCTCGGTTTGGGGTTGTTGATAACGCCACTTTTTGGCGTTATTTCCGGTTCTCAAACCAATGAGATTAGCTTGTATTCAAGTAAAAAGGCGTGTATTTTACGGTTTATCTAGTGATTTACACAGGTTATCTAAAAGGCGGCATTCCTCGAGAAAGAAGCTAAAAAGAGCCCAAAACGATTCCAAACGAAGCCTAACGGAAGCCCACGAGTCAAGCCCAAGACCCACGACCGAACCAGGACCCGGACCGCGAACCAGAAAACGACCCACGCAGCTAATTGGACACGCGCGACTTACCACGCGACTTGCAAGTAACGTGGCAAGTGGCGTAACCCACTGTTTTGCGTTTTTTAGCTACAAAATCCGATTTTAGGTCATTGTTTTCGGTATCCAGATTTCACACGACGGCCAGGGCAGTCCCGGGGGCGATTTTCAGAGCCAAGTGACACCGTTTGGAGCAAAGATCGAGGATCAATCGAAGGAACGTTCAAGACGCGAAGTAGATTCAATCACGGGAAAAGGGAGTTCATCAATTCATCTTACACAGTCACCACGATCACGTTTACCATGTTTGCTTACACTTTCGTTTCTCTTTCTTTTGTGTTTGAATCCCCCAACATGATGAACTAACTTTAAGATGTTGGGGGTTGGATTGAATTAGGATTGAACATATAGATGGATGACGAATGACTTTTATCAGTTTTCTGATTTAATGAATGCATGTGATTTTGTTCTTAATGCTTTTGTGAGCGTAGCTAACTTACAATTGTTTTATTGTTTTCAATTATGTTCGAGAGAATTAATTGAGATCTAGAATTAGGAATTACATGTCTAAGGTAAGAAAGGATAGAGATATACCGAGTAAGCCTTAGTCTCATTATAACCTGCGCTTAATGTGTTTTGAACTACATAGGGTGAGATCGAGAGATTAATCTTGTGCTTTTCGAGATAAACTTCATGGTAGCTTGAGAAAGCACCATGCTTTACAAATATAACTGTTGTTACTTGAGAGAGAGCAATGGTTAGATCAAGGTTGAGTATTCATCAACGAAATTAACTGGTATTTGTTTTTAGTCTGATGTTCATATGTGAAAACCTGAGGATATCTAACCCTCAACTGTTTTCTCTATCTGAATTCCAAAGCTGCTTACTAGTTGTCTTGTGTTTGGTTTATTTTATTTGCTGCAATTAATTAGTTTAAAACCCATCTTCCAAGTTCGACAGTTCAGTTAATAGTTCTTATAGTAATTGTGATACTTAGTTCCTAGTTCCCTTGGTTCGATACTCGTACTTCCGTACGATATTACTTGATTCGACACCGTACACTTGCGGTAAGGTTCGCCGGGTGTGAAAACCTCGTGTCAAGGATCCGCTCCCTTTGTCCAGAATCCAGGTCCGGGTCCATTCGTTTAGAATCCAGGACTAGGGCTATTCGGTCAGAGTCAGTAGCAAGGTCCATTCATGCAGAACCAGCAGCAGGGATCGTTCATCCCAAATCCCCAGTTCGGGCCAATTCCTCCTCAGCATCTGAGGCCACCACCCATGCAGAATGGGTCACAGCCGTATTTTGTCCCTTTCAATGGAGACGCCAATGGCTCGTCGTATGGAAATGACACCAGTTCAGGGGTTAATCCTCCAATGGGTGTGAATTCCGATCCTAACGACCCCGTCGCTCAGCGACTAAAGATGTTGGAAGACCAGAACGAGCGCGTCCTGTCCTTACGCACTAAGCTGCCAGAGGCAGCCGTGCCCGTCGACGTCGAGCCTCGTTCGGGGTATCAGGCGTCGCCTTTCGTTGACACGATAGCGACCGTCGACGTCCCGAAGAAATATAACATCCCCTCTTTCACTCCCAAGTATTCAGGAGTAACCGATCCGACGGAGCACATCGCGCAGTATAAGCAGCTAATGTGGACGGTCTCGATCCCGCATATGTATCAAGAAGTTTGCATGTGAAAAGGTTTTGGGGCGACCCTCAAGGGTCCTGCTCTCCAATGGTTGATTACCCTCAAACCCAAATCCATCGGGTCGTTCGCTGAGTTAGTCAACCAGTTCTCCCAGCAATTCGCCAGTAGTCGCAAGATGGAGAAGCAGACTAGTGACTTGTATTATGTCGTGCAGAAGGCCGGTGAGTCCATCCGGAGTTATTTCAATAGGTTCAATGCGGAGATGATAAATGTCTGCAACTGCGACGTCAAGACCGCAATCGTAGCCTACAAGCGTGGTCTAGACGACAGTTCGGGTCTATACACCGATCTGACCAAGTATCCCCAGAGAATTTCGAAGACGTCCGAGCCAGAACCCTTGCCTATATGAGGGTGGAAGACGATGCTACCTTTCATCATAAGCATTCTGACGACAAGAGGTCGTTGAGTGTAAAGAAGCAGAGTTCAAGACAAAAGCAGTGTCCAAGTCAGAGCCTGCACGACAAATCTCAAACGTCCGATTCAAGACGAAAGCGGAATTCAAAACTGCGACTAAATTTCCTCAGTACCCTAAGATATCCTCTTACGGATTCAAAGGGACTACTAAGGACTTGGTCGAAGCCCTGAACACCGTCCATGCGACCATCCGGTGGCCAAAGAAGTCCGATAGAGACGACGGTAAGAAGGATAAATCAAAGTGGTGCGACTTCCATGTCGACCACGGTCATGCGACGGACAACTGCATAGCTCTTAAAAAGGAGCTAGCATATCACGTCTCGAAGGGAAATCTCAAGAGCATCATCGACGACGTCGTTACTCCAGCTAACGACGCTCGACCCCCGACCCCCGATCATGCGAAGGTCGTCAACTGCATCACTGGTGGCTCCGACGTGTGCGGTCTGACGTATTCCGCAACCAAACGTCACGCCAGCCAGGCACCTGACGAACGACTTGTTCCTCGTTAATCAAGACCCAAAGGAGATCTGAAGTTAGAAGCTATGAAGATCACGTTCGACCAAGACGACCTCGGTGATTCGTATCGAAAACATCATGACGGGTTGATCATTCAACTCACGATTGGTAATTGTTTAACCCGGCGAGTCTTGGTCGACTGAGGCAGTTCAACGAACGTCATCTTCCTTGATACCATCAAGGCCATGGGAATCGATCGGTTGGAAATTACCCAACGCTCGACAACCCTGGTCGGTTTCAATGGAGACGCGACAAGCACCTTTAGAGAGATCACCTTGCCTGTCTATGCCGGAGGAATCAACAAGCAGACCAAGTTCAACGTCATCGACTGTGCGTCGGCCTATAATATCATCTTAGGTCGACCATGGATCCATGACATGAAAGCCATTCCCTCAACGTTCCATCAGACCATGAAGTTCCCTACGCCGTGGGGAGTCCAGGAGATCAAAAGTGAGCCGAAAGTCGCCCGTGACTGCTACAAGACGACCCTGAAGCCGCAGAAGCAGACCATCTAGCAATTACAGGTCCAGGATGCTCTTGGGATAGCCGACGACTATCGCCTGGAGGAAGTCGTCCTGGACCAGAGCAAGCCTAACCAGAAAGTCTTTATAGGTTCGTTCCTCGATCCCTGCCTTAAACGCAAACCGATATCTTTTTTGCAGGAGCATGCCGATTGCTTTGCCTGGTCGCACGAAGACATGGTTGGCATAGACCCTAGCGTTATTTCCCACAAACTCAATGTCGACCCATCATTTAAGCCTATCAAACAAAAGCGGCGGAAATTTGCTCCTGAAAGGAATAAGGTGTTAAATGACGAGGTCGACAACCTCCTCAAGACAGGGAAAATTCGAGAAGTAAAGTACCCCGACTGGCTTGCTAATGTTGTGGTCGTACAAAAGAAAAATGGCAAATGGAGGGTCTGTATCGATTTTACAGATCTCAACAAAGCTTGTCCAAAAGACCCTTTCCCATTGCCACATATCGATGCCATGGTCGACGCGACAACTGTAACACCCTAAAATTTGGGTAAAATTTAAACATGAAAATTTCTGGAAAATATACTTCTAGATTAACAAATCTCCCAAGTAAGTGGGGATATAGAGTATGGCGTAAACAATATCCGAAATCAAGCAATTGATGATCCAACAACCTATTAATCTAAATTAACATAACTTAGATTACAATCGGGTATTGTCTAATTGCTACCAAAATATCAACATATGAGTTCTATTTTGTACGCCTCCAAGTTCTTCCCAAAAATGCTATTCACCATTATATCTCGTCACTCAAGCCCGGGGAGTCCCACCGCTCGAAGACCCTATACACGCATCCAAAAGAAGAAGTGTTAGTTCAACATGGTGAAAGTGAGAACTAACAAATTAATAATAAGAGTTTATTCACGATACAACGGTAAATATATTAAAACTCATAGGGGAGGTCGCTTAGTATCCGAAGCTCCATCCGTATGTGATACTTGCTACTTCACAGTCAATTCATAAGACAATGTAACCATATAATCGTTAGTAGTACATTTCACAAGATAACATTTACAACGGAAACAAGCGCAACTCCGAAGAGTCTATAACTTGTGAGCCCCCAATTTCAACCACTCCAGGTCTATACATTGGGTCACTCTAAATCCACAAACACGCACTTTGGAATTACACCTTACTGCCCATGAGACGATGCCCGACCATATAGGCCCACATCTTACTTATCATGGATCCCGATGCCTATTCCGTGCTACGACTCTAGTGCCTATGAATCCATTACACTCAATGACCAACAACAACTTTCATATAGCCCAACGATGACAATCTTTATAATTGTAGACACATGGTGACATTTAAACATACTTTCCATTTGGGAAATATTAGCATACATACACCACAATCGACTCTTAAGCCTCATGGTTTCCCAAACTTAGTTTTGAACCCTATTACCACATAGAACCCTTTTTCAAGAGCATTATCTTAAAGAACTCAATTTTATCCAAAACCTAATTTTGACCAAAAGAGGTCAAAATCATTATAAGTTATAAAACCTGTAGAATAGAAGCCATAATACTTGAAAATCAAGGGATACCACACATATTACCCTTACCATCATTTATCTCAACAAAACCCTAATCTTTCTTGAAACCCACTTTAAGGTCAATCATGAAGATCGTCAAATCATGTAGAATAATGTGTTAAGTAGGTTAGAGTTCATGTATAAGGAAGCATTAAATGCAAAACATAAAGAAGAACTCACCTTAGAGGTTTTATAGAAAACTCTAGTCTTAACAAATGGGAGATAAAGCTTTCTTGAGAGCTTTAAAGAGACTTGAAGTAGATTCCCACACTTAACAACCTATTGTTGACATGATTGCACACAAATGAGGTGGATGGAGCCATAAATGAGGAAGGATGAGGAAAGAGAAGACTTACCACTTCTTGAATGCAAAAATCGCCTAATACTTGAGAGCAAATCGGCTGGAAGACAAATGAGAAGAATTAGGTCATAATGCTTTTAAAACCCGTCTGTCCACAGCACCCTCGTCCCCGTGCACGACTTTGCCCGTCGCGACCTTGCCATGGCATTGTCGCTGTGGCATTGTTGCGACCACTTGACCACTTTCTGTTTGATTTTCCATTTTCGTCTCTCCATCGCGACATTGGCCCTCGCGACTATGCCCTGGGCATAGTCGCCGGTCACCTGCAGGCTGCTGTCCAACTCCCCTTTTTGTTCGAAAATCGATTCCCATGCTCGTGAACTAAAGTTGGTTGAATGGAATAGTTGTATGCATAAAATCCGCACATAGACCCCTCATTAATTATTGAAAATTTGGGGTGTTACAACAACAGGACATGAACTATTGACGTTCATGGATGCTTATTCTGGATACAATCAAATCCTGATGCACGTCGAGGACCAGGAGAAAATTTCATTCATGACGGATCGAGGTATTTATTGTTATAAAGTTATGTCGTTCGGTTTAAAAAATGCAGGTTCTACCTACCAGCATCTGGTGAATAAAATGTTCAAAGACCATCTTGGCGACACGCTGGAAGTGTACATCAACGACATGCTAGTCAAGTCGAAGAAAACAGTCGACCACGTCGAGCATTTGAGGCAGTCGTTCGATATTCTCCGAAAATATAACATGAAGGTCAACCCGACGAAGTGCTCGTTTGGTGTCTGTGCCGGGAAATTCCTAGGCTATATAGTCACTCGTCGGGGGATCGAGGCCAATCCTGACCAGATCAAAGCTGTCATCGAGATCAAATCTCCAAGAAATTTCAAAGTGGTCCAAAGGCTTACTGGCCGGGTGACAGCTCTGAACAGGTTTGTCTCTCGATCCTCAGATAGATGTAATTTATTTTATAACGTCCTCAGGAACAATAAGGGCTTCAATTGGACCAACGATCATGAGCAAGCGTTGCAAAAACTAAAGGAGTACATGACGTCGCCTCCTTTGCTGTCGAAACCTCACGATCATGAGGTCCTGCAGCTATATTTAGCTGTCAGTCCTAATGCAGTAAGTGCCGTCCTGACATGAGAAGATGAAAAGCAGCAACTGCCGATCTATTATGTAAGTAAATCTCTCTTGGACTCCGAAACCAGGTATTCCTCTATGGAAAAATTGCTTCTGTCGCTTGTTACAGCCGCAAAGAAATTGCGACATTATTTTGAATCGCATCCTATTACTGTCGTGACTAACTTTCCTCTTAAGTATGTCTTGAGGAAACCTGAGTTGACAGGTCGATTGGCAAAATGGAGCATATATCTCAGTAGTTACGACATCGATTTCAAGCCCAGGACCGCAATCAAGTCGCAAGCCTTGGCAGATTTCATTGCTGATTTCAGCCCTGAGCTGGAAAAAGAAGCGGAGCTCGAAGTGTCTACTGTGGTGACTCACGACGACGTACCTTGGACTCTGTATGTCGACGGTTCATCCAACACTAGGGGTTCAGGAATAGGCGTCGTCTTAAAGTCGCCATAGGAGGGCAAGATGGTGTACTCCGTGCGATGCGACTTCAAAACCACCAACAACGAAGCCGAGTACGAAGCCCTGATCGTGGGAATGAATATGGCCCACGACTCGGGGGCAACCGCGTTACATGTCAAAGGTGATTCTCTTCTGGTCGTGAACCAGATGAATGGAGAATTTGCAGCCAAAGATTCAAAGATGACAGCGTACATAAAGGTAGCAAAGGAAAAATCCGAAAAGTTCAAATAATTTTCTATTGAACAGATTCCAAGGGACCAGAACACTCAAACCAACGCTTTAGCGAACCTTGGGTCTGCTCTGGTCGAACCAATATTCAACAACATTCCCATGATCCGTCATCCATCAAAAATGACGATGTCATCCAGATCTAAGTCCAAGAAGATGATTGGTCGTGCGTCATCCGAAATTTTCTTATGCACAACCAACTCCCAGAAGACAAGATGGAAGCTCAGAAGATCAGATTCAAGGCATCCAGGTACGTCATGATCGGAGATAGGCTCTATCGACGATCATCGACAGGCTTAAACCTGAGATGCGTCACCAGCAAAAGTCAAGTTCAGACGATCCTTCAAGAGATGCACGATGGAGAGTGTGGCAACCAATCAGGAGGTCGCAGTTTGGCTAATCGTATCTCTCGACAAGGGTATTTCTGGCCGACATTGCGACAAGACGCCGTCAGGTTTGTTCATAACTGTGACCCCTGTCAACGACATTCAGGTACGTCCCATAAAACTTCGGAACCTTTACATTCGACACTTATCCCATGGCCCTTCATGAGATGGGGAATGGACATTGTCGGTAAGCTACCACCTGCCCCAGGGCAAAAGGTATTTCTCTTCGTACTTACGGATTATTTTTCTAAGTGGGTAGAAGCAGCTGCCTTTTCCCAAATTCGGGACGAGGAAGTCGTCTCTTTTATCCAAACTGACATCATATGCAGGTTCGGGATTCCGTCCGAAATTGTCTGCGACAATGGATCCCAGTTCATAAGCAACAGGACTCGACAGTTCTGTGAAGACCGCAATATCAAGCTGACGACCTCGACCCCCAGGTATCCCCAGGAAAATGGACTTGCAGAGTCGAGCAATAAGACTATTATTGCCTTAATCAAGAAAAGATTAAAAGATGCAAAGGGAAAGTGGGTCGAAGAACTCCCTTCGGTCCTGTGGTCGAATCGCACGACGCCTCGCACGTCCACAGGACAAACCCCTTTCTCTTTGGTCTATGGTTGTGAAGCAGTTTTTCCGGTCGAGGTCCAGCTCCCAACCTCGAGGCATACTTCCATCGACCATAACCTGGTTGATTTAAGTTATGACCTCGACGCCCTTGAAGAACTTAGAGAATCAGCACTGATCAGGATGGCATCACAGAAGCAAGCGGTCAAGCGACATTTCAACAAGCATGTCAAAGCTAAAGTCTTTCAAGAAGGCGACTACGTCCTCCGACGAGTGTTCCAGAGCACTCAAGAGCTCAATGCAGGTAAGCTTTCCACCAAGTGGGAAGGTCCTTATCGTATCTCAGAAGTTGTGGGTAAAGGTGTCTATCGGCTCCAAACCCTCGACAATCGAGATACCCCACGTAGCTGGAATGCAACTCATCTTAAAAGGTATTTCTTCTAAACCCTTTTTTCTTATACGATTTTTATTTATCACGAGGAGTACTGACTTAAGCATCTGAGGGTCGTTGGTTAGCCAACGACCAACCTCTGACATTGTTTTACCACAAGATCGCATAACATAAGTTACTAAGTCTATCGTGCGACTTCAGTACACTTTCGCAGGATCGCACGACATAAGCAATCAGGTCTACTTTATGACCTGACTACCTTATCACAGGGACGCATGATTCAAGTTCATCATATGATTTAACTGCTCGATCGTAGGGTCTAACAACCCCACGATCTAAGTTTTTTAACTTAGAAAAATCTCACGTTCTGAATGAATACTTTGATCGCATGTACTTGTGTTTGCTTACACGATTTAAAAAACATAAAGGTCATATGGCTTATGTTCTAATCGTTGTATTACAATGGATGCCTAGGTCGCACGACTTCTTGTTCATTTTATGCTTAGTGAATTTCACAATTAATATTGTATTCGCTTATAAAATGTATGAAACAAAGTGATACGCAAGTTCAAAAGAAAGATAAATTTCATTTATCAAATCGTCGGCATTAGACGACTCGACCATTAACGGTCGAGCGATAAAAGCAAAACTAAGTATAAAAGTTTCTAAGGCCGAGGAGGGTCGTCAGTCGCATCCTTGCCTGAGGCTTCGCTCTGGAAGCCCTCGTCTATCTCTTCCTCCTCAGTCTCCTTCTCGTCATCTGAGTCGAGGTCCCTCTCAGTCCCGACAGTCGACAAGAAGAATGCCAATTCGTCCGACGCTGAGGCGAGAGGGTTCTTCCCCGACAGGTGCTTCCGCATAATCGCAGCACGAGCGGTTAATCGAGCCAAGGCGAAGACGGACTTAGCCTCGTCCTTCAGCTCCTTCACCTCTTTCTCCAGATTCACCACCTTGGACTTGGATTCCTCAGCTTCTTTTTCATTCACAGCCAAGGACTCCTTCGTCTTGTCCAGCTCCGCCCTTTGCTCGACGATCAGGGACAGAGACTGCTTCAGACGAGAGTTCGCCTTGTCCCTTGCATGTCCGACGGCCTCCAACTCGTTCAGAGCGTCGTCGAGTCATACCGACATATCCTCGGCACGCGCCAAAGCCGTCTTCTCCCTGTCCAGTGTTGCATTCTCTCTTACGAGAGCAGAGGACACTAGACCTTCTATTTTCGCCGTTTCAGCGTGCAGAGCCAGAGAGGACTGAAACGCCTGTAAAACATAAAGAAACATGTTAGTAAACACACGACAAAGTTAACGACAACAGAGTAAAACAAGTCTTGAAAGAAAGACTTACCATGAACGCCAGTCCGACAACATGTGTAACACCCCAACTTCCGGGCTAATTTGAGCCTCAAAATTCCACAAGTTATGATAATATAAACCTCAAACTTACACATATATATATATAGCAAGGAAATTAACCAACAAGAGTATATTTACAAAACGGGATCCTTCAAATAACCTATCAATCTAATCATATCATTATAATCAGATTAACTAAGTTATCTAAGCAATCCATCAAAATCTCTTCTTGTTAATTGACACCTCTGCTATTCCAAAAACGCTCGTCCCACAACCCTTTACTTTCCCGAGCTTGTACCTGGTAAGAAAACATCATTTGAAACGATTAGGCCAACACCTAGTGAGAACATTCGTTTCCAAAATAACATTTGCAAAATCAATGTAAACAAGTTATATCAAACCTGATTACCCTTTTTCTTACCATACGTGTAACTCTATTCTGTTAACACGATTTTATCCAATCCCATGAATATGACTGACACACATTCCATCATCATATCATGCCTCAGAGCCACACTACGAATCTTCAATGATTCTAGATTAATGCTCTTATCCAATAAATCGCAATTACACATGGATATTTATCGGAAAGGAAGTAGAGATTACAAGCACTTATGTCAATCCCATTTTCTTCCTTAGAAATTGGGAATAACGATTATTACCACACGCCTATTCCACAATTTCTTCACACACACTGGAATAACGATTATTACCACACGCCTATTCCATGTGATTACCAAACAATAGTGCCACACATATCAGAATAATGACTAACTTTCATCAATTCTACATGTACATAACCATTAGCACCACACACATCAGAATAATGACTAACCTTCATCTATTCCACGTGTACATAACCATTAGTGCCTATGGATCCATTACACTTACTACACCCATGCCTAGTATTAAACCAGCACAGTCTATAGGCCTAACATACTACCATTCAACTGTAAATATGTTCAAGCTACCAAATTATGTTTCAATTCCTAAATCATGCCTTTCCATGATTAACAGAACCTGCAATCCTCTAACTTTACAAAAGTGTCCGGATAACAGGGGTTTTCTGGATAACTTTGATTTTCCGGATAACTAAGCCTTTCGGATAACTATAACTCACCGGATACATGCTTAATCCGGACAATACACTTTCCGGACAACATCTAATCCGGACAACACCTGGAAACTACAGTAACCCGGACACTATCCGGTAACTATATTCATTCGGAAAACTAAAGCAATTCGAAACTTACCCGGTACCTTGCTACATCCGGATACATTCATCACAGAGGTTTCCGGATACGATTTTTATCCGGAAACTTCGGTTCTGCAGCCCAAAATTCAACCTAATTCGATGTTTGTTCTATTCAGCTCATTCCAGACCATTCCATACAGTTCATAACCAATTTATACAGCTATTTCAAGGTTCAATTTTACATGAAAACACTGATTTAAGCAAACAACAAATGAACTCACCTCTTAAGGAGGTTATACCCACTTTGCACAATCTGGTTCTTCAAATCTGCTGTTTATGATTCCAAATACCTATTCCACAATCAAATTCGTTTACACACACATAACTACAACAGATTTTATCATAAACCATAGTCAATTACTTACCAAAATGAAGGCAAACCCTTGCTTTCTTTCTTTCTCCCTTTTCTCTCTTTTTCTCTCTTCTCGATTTCTTTCTGCTTCTTGCCGACTCACAACAGGGAAATGAGATAATATCTCATTCCCTTAACCCTTTATCCATACACACTTTTATTTATTAACAAAACACACCCTCAAGTTCCATTAATTCCAAAAGTACATCCAACTTTCATCTCTTGTATTTTAACCCTAATGAATTATAAAACTTCCATATATTTCAAGGTTTGCACAAAATACAAATACATTCCAATTCTCATTAAAATATTATTATTGAAAATTTAGGTTTGCAAGGTTTGCACAAAATACATTCCAATTCTCATATATTTCAAGGTTTGCACAAAATACAAATACAAATACATTACAAATACAAAATACAAATACATGGGACCCCGTATCCTCGACCGAGACTCCTCGGAAACGCTCCTTGAAAGACGGGAGCTGATATTTCCCCAGATGGGGGAAAAGTTTCGTCCCGTCTAGGACATTGTCGACCATAAAGTCTGACGACAACGTAAAGTTGATCGTCATAACCTCAGCCTTTCCCGTCTTAGGACTATTGCCCTTGTCGGACGACGAAGGGGTCGACGTGGCAGTAGGGGACACAGCCGTTTCCGCCGGAGGCGCAGAACTGACAGGTGTTGCGTCGATCGCATCGGAAGACGTCTTCGTCCTCCCAGCGGATGCGATCGACACCTTCGCCCTCTCAGGTATGACGACTCTCGACGAGCCGCCCGTCTTCGAAGATGGTTCTCTCGGGACTGACATCTTTGTCCTCTTCAGGACCCCCGATCCAGCTGCCGGGGCCTATTTCCTCTTTTCTCTCGCCTTGCGAGCCAGTTCAGCCTTAGTTGCCCTGTTTGCAGCTGCGGATGTCATCTTCACATGAGATTCCCCTGAAAAAACAAAGGAAAGAAAAGAGGTGTCATACGACTGAAATAGCAGAAACAACGAGTCGAGCAGGAAAAAAAAGGTGTACTTACCGGTCATCTCTCCTTCCTCTTCTCTCGGCTCCTCTTTCTCCTCTTCCTCCTCTTTCTCCTCAGTCTCCTCTTCTTCCTCTCCTTCTTCTCGACTCCCCTGACGATTTTCACCCAAGTAGACCAAATCGTCGTCCTCGTCTATCAGATGTCGCGTGACGAACGATCGATCGTCGGTACTGATCTCTAGGAATATTTCGATCTTGGCCTTGGAGTCGTCGTTGGGCTTCACATTTTCGAATTTAATGTCTGAAAACATAGAGAAAGGAGATTAGTTGAGGAACAAAGCAATAAATATAATAAAAACACGCTCGACCGAAAGCTAAAACTCACCCGTCATGTTCCAGCCGGACCTGATCCAATCACTGTCGGGGTCCAGTGTCGCTACCCGCACGAATGCGTACCTGGTCTTCCATTTGCGATCGTTGACCGCAGTTTTCAGAACCAAGGTACGATCACCCTTGTGTTTAGAAAACAAGTTGTAGCGACGGTATGTATCCATCTTGACCTGATAAGCCGTCAAGAGGTCCTTCACGTTCATCGGCGACTCCCAGTTTCTGGTAAGTCGCTCGACGACCTGGATGACATGCCAGAATTGGGGTATCAGTTGCCCCGGCGAGAGGTCGAACTCGCACATAAAAGCCTTAGCCAGAGGCGAATAGGGCCACTCAAAACCTATCTTAAAGGGGTATTCGTATATCACGACATACCCATCAGAACACATCTCCGGTCAAATCTGACCGGCCTTGCTCACTGTAATCCCCGCAGGGTTTTTTCTAAACTCCTAAGGTCATCGATATCCTCTTGACTTCGAATGGTACTCTTTGGTTCAGTAGACATTTCCAATCCTATAGGCCAATTGTGCAGATCTAAAAAACCCCAAAGGTCCCAGATTTTTCTAGGTTTTCTAGCGACAGACTTATGACGCATATAAAGACTGAGAAGTCGTACCTTATATAGGCGCTCTAAACCTCGAAATGCCTAATCGATTCAAAGATTTTTGCAGGTTTGGAAAGAATTTGCTGAAAGATGGCAAGAAATCGAGAAGAAATATTTCTCTAAACTCTCAGAAGATCGTAAAATGAAAAAGATCCACTGTGGGTCTCTATTTATGTAATCGATCGTGTCAGACCGAGCCTCTCGGTGATCGACACGTAGCCCTGCCTTTTCGTATGCACACACGGATCGTCGACGCCTGGCGTTGACAGCTGTTAAGCACGATCGTACGTCAGCATGACGTCACGATCTTATCTCCTTTAGTTAGAATCAAACCGATTCAGTTTCCTAAACCAACGACTTTCGGCACGTGTCATGTCCCTCGACATTCCCTTAGACGAGAATTTTAAAAAGATTTTCTTCTGACAAAAATTCAAAATTCAAAATTTGAAATTGCCTTTTCATTTTAAATTTTGGGGGCAAACTGTTTGGATAAAATTTCACCAGCCTCGACCACGACCAAAACAACGAAAGTATTTATTACACCTTTTTATGATAAGATAAAATCATAAATGCCTTATTGTCAAAACAAAAGTTCACATTAAACTCATACTGTTTTGTTCTCTCTGTTTAATGCAAGTTCAACACCATTAATGACCAACGGCTATAACCGACGAAGGTCATTACGAGCATTAAACTCAGCAGCCGTTACGACCGTTACCTAAAGTTTTTATGGAATCATTAAAGCATTCGAAGACTATAAATACAAAGGTTCCATCATCATTTCGCGCACCTCTGAACCCCTGAATCAACTACAGTATATGCTAACACTTTCAAAGCAAGAATTCTCTCGAGCATACGGCGCACGACACTTAGTTTCTACGCACGACATACTTACATTTACATTCGATACACTGTTTACTTTACAAATTAGCTTATTTCTGTTATTTGTATTGTAACCGTTGTACTCTCGACATCTGAAACACAAGGACATTGCCCCTGTTTGGCGACCATAGTGCAGCGACGACATCCATAGTCGTCCGCGGGTTTTTTCCTCGTTGAGGTTTTTCCCGCGTGACCAAAATATTGCGTCTCATTTACATTTTTCTGTCTTTGTCGCATTGCTTTGTCGAACGATTTCTATCTTTAGTTGTTAAGCTCCACAATCAACCTTAAGTTACCCTTGTGGACGATTTTTGGCATTAACAGTCGTAGTCTAGCTAATCGTATCTCTCGACAAGGTTATTTTTGGCCAACACTACGACAAGACGCCGTCAGGTATGTCCAAAATTGCGATGCTTGTCAACGACATTCAGGTACGTCACACAAACCTTCTGAACCCTTACACTCGACACTAATCCCATGGCCCTTCATGAGATGGGGGATGGATATTGTTTGGGCAAAATTTCACAGGTCTCGACCACAACCAGAAAGGTAAGACACATGTTATGAACTGTATCTTGTATTAAGATAAGGCCCCGACAAAGACCCAAAAAACCTCCGTCGTCCCTCCTAAAAGGTAAGTCGAGAGTTCATCACGACACTCGACCTCGACGTCGCCCGTTCCGCACGACCGTCGCACAAGACCGTACGACCTTGACTAACTCAATATACGACAGTTACGTTTGTTCAATGATTAATGCAGGAGTCAAAGTCATTAATGGGCAACGGTCATAACCGACGAAGAGCAATTATGAAGAGTTACAACTGGCGACCGTTATGGCTGTTATCAAAGCAATCAATGAGCTAATCAAAGCACCCGAAGGTTATAAAAGATCAAGTTAAACTTCAGTTCCAAGGACCGAACATCGAACAAGAGAAGCAAACGCAAACACTCGAAGAATATTCATTCGAAGCAAAGAGATCATTTATAGAAGATCGCTCCCGACGCACGACTTTCACTCTCGACCAACATTTTACACATTGTTTTCACACACGACGCACACTATTTTTACATTTCAAACACTTGTACTTTACATTTCGAAGTCTTTCCCTTCATTTGTATTGTAATTTCTGTACGATCGACACCCGGAACACCAAGGACATCGCCCCTGATTGGCGACCATAGTGCAGCGTCGACATCTACTGTCGTCCGCAGGTTTTTTCCTTGTTGAGGTTTTTCCTGCGTCATCAAATCCTCTGTCTCATTTACATTTTCGTCTTTGTCACACGTCTTTGTCGAATGATTCCTTTCTTTAGTTGTTAAAGTCCACATCGACCTTAAGTTGTCCCTTTGGTGCGATTTTTGGCATTAACAGTTTGGCGCCATCCGTGGGACCCCATCTAGAGAAAATCTTTAGACAAATGTGCGTCCTACTTACGTTTTCTTGGAGTTTCTTCTGTTCTCTGTTTCAAGAAAATGGCGAATAACGAACAATCCGCTGACCCAGCACATGAGGGGCTCGAAAATGCACAAGATGCACTTAAAGCAGTCAACGATTATCGCCTGGAGGAAGTCATTCTAGATTTAATCAAGCCTGACCAAAAAGTCTTAATCGGGTCGTCTCTCAATCCTTGCCTCAGGGAAAAGTTAATATCTTTTTTGCAGGAACATGTTGATTGTTTCGCCTGGTCGCATGAAGATATGGTCGGCATAGATCCTGATGTCATCTCTCACAAGCTCAACGTCGACCCATCGTTCAAACCTATCAAGCAGAAGCGACGGAAATTTGCTCCTGAAAGGAATAAGGTGATAAATGACGAAGTCGACAACCTTCTCAAGACAGGGAAGATTCGAGAGGTAAAATACCCCGATTGGCTTGCTAACGTCGTGGTTGTAGCGAAGAAGAATGGAAAGTGGAGGGTCTGTATCGACTTCACAGACCTCAATAAAGCCTGTCCAAAAGATCCTTTTCCATTACCTCATATCGACGCCATGGTCGATGCGACAGCGGGACACGAACTACTGACGTTCATGGATGCCTATTCCGGATACAATCAAATCTTAATGCACGTCGAGGACCAAGAAAAAACCGCATTTATGACGGACCGAGGTATTTATTGTTATAAAGTTATGCCTTTCGGACTAAAAAATGCAGGATCTACTTACCAGCGCCTGGTGAACAAGATGTTCAAAGACCATCTTGACGACACGATGGAAGTATACATCGACGATATGTTGGTCAAGTCAAGGCAAGCTATTGACCACGTCGAGCATTTAAGGCAGTCGTTCGACATCCTTCGAAAATACAGCATGAAGCTTAACCCGACGAAATGTTCTTTCGGTGTCAGCGCTGGGAAATTCCTGGGCTATATGGTCACTCGTCGAGGAATTGAAGCTAATCCATACCAGATCAAGGCGATTATCGAAATTAAATCCCCTAGAAATTTCAAGGAGGTTCAGAAGCTTACTGGTCGAGTAGCTGCCCTGAACAGGTTTATCTCTCGATCCTCAAATAAATGCCATCTGTTTTACAACGTCCTCAGGAAAAACAGAGGCTTTGACTGGACCGACGATCATGAACAGGCATTGCAAAAGCTCAAAGAATACATGACGTCACCTCCCTTATTGTCGAAACCTCGCGATCATGAAATCTTGCAACTATATCTGGTTGTTAGTCCAAACGCGGTAAGTGTTGTCCTAACACGAGAAGATGAAAAACAGCAAATGCCAATCTACTATGTAAGTAAATCTCTTCTGGACGCAGAAACCAGGTATTCCTCTATGGAAAAATTGCTCTTGTCGCTAGTCACAGCTGCTAAAAAATTACGACACTATTTTGAGTCCAATCCCATTACTGTCGTAACTAACTTCCCTCTTAAGTCTGTCTTAAGAAAACCTGAGTTGACAGGTCGCTTAGCAAAATGGAGCATATATCTCAGCAGCTACGACATTGACTTCAAGCCCAGGACCGCGATCAAGTCGCAAGCCTTGGCAGACTTCATTGCTGACTTCAGCCCTGAATTGGAGAAAGAAGCAGAGCTCGAGGTATCGACTGTGGCGACTCACGACGACGTGCCCTGGATCTTACACGTCGATGGGTCATCCAACATTAGAGGCTCAGGACTAGGCGTCGTCTTAAAGTCGCCACAGGGGGCAAGATGGTATACTCGATCCGATGCGATTTCAAAACCACCAACAACGAAGCTGAATATGAAGCCCTGATCGTGGGAATGAATATGGCCCACGACTCGGGGACAACTGCGTTACATGTTAAAAGCGACTATCTCCTGGTGGTGAACCAGATCAATGGGGAGTTCGTGGCCAAAGATTCAAAAATGACAGCATACCTGAAGGTAGCAAAAGAAAAGGCCGAAAAATTCAAAACATTTTCTATCGAACAAATCCCGAGGTACCAGAATACTCAAGCCGACGCTTTAGCAAATCTCGGGTCTGCTTTAGTCGAACCCATATTCGACATTATTCCCATGATCCATCTGGCGACATCGTTTATCGAAAACATCGATGTCATCCAGATCGAGGACGAAGAAGATGATTGGTCGCGCGACATCCGAAATTTCCTTATGCACGACCAACTCCTAGAAGACAAGATGGAAGCCCGGAAGATCAGATTCAAAGCATCTAAATATACCATAATTGGAGATAAGCTCTATCGACGATCATCGACAGGATTAAACCTGAGATGCGTCATTAGCAAGAGTCAGGTCCAAAAAAATCCTTCACGAGATGCACGACGGCGAATGTGGCAATCATTCTGGTGGTCGCAGTTTGGCTAATCGTATCTCTCAACAAGGGTATTTTTGGCCAACATTGCGACAAGACGCCGTCAAGTACGTCCAGAACTGTGACCCTAGTCAGCGACATGCAGGTATGTCTCATAAACCCTCTGAACCCTTGCACTCGACACTTATCCCATGGCCCTTCATGAGGTGGGGAATGGATATTGTTGGCAAGCTACCCCCGGCCCCGGGGCAAAAGGTATTCCTCCTCGTACTCACCGATTATTTTTCCAAGTGGGTTGAAGCGGCTGCTTTTTCCCAAATAAGGGACAAGGAAGTCATCTCTTTTATCCAGACTAACATCATATGCATATTTGGGATTCCATCCGAAATCGTCTGTGACAACGGATCCCAATTCATAAGCGACAGGACCCAACAATTTTGCGAAGACAGGAGTATCAAGTTAACAACCTCGACTCCCAGATACCCTCAGGCGAACGGACTTGCTGAATCAAGTAATAAGACCATTATAGCTTCGATCAAGAAAAGGTTAAAAGCTGCAAAAGGAAGATTTGTCGAAGAACTCCCTTCAGTCCTATGGGCAAATCGCACGACACCGCGCACGTCCACAGGACAAACCCCTTTCTCTCTCCTCTACGGTTGCGAAGCAGTCCTGCCAATCGAAGTCCAACTCCCAACTTCGAGGCATACTTTCGTCGACCACAACATGATTGATTTAAATTATGATATCGACGCCCTTGAGGAGCTTAGAGAATCAGCCTTGATCAGAATGGCATCTCAGAAGCAAGCAGTCGAGCGACATTTCAATAAACACGTCAAAGTCAAAGTCTTTCAAGAAGGCGATTACGTCCTCCGTCGAGTGTTCCAAAACACTCAAGAACTCAATGCCGGCAAGCTTTCTATTAAATGGGAAGGTCCTTATCGCATCTTCGAAGTCGTTGGTAAAGGAGCCTATCGACTCCAGACTCTCGACAATCAAGAAATCCCACGCAGTTGGAATGTGACGCACTTGAAAAAGTATTTTTTCTAAAAACACCTTCCTCTCATGCAACTTAATTGTTTTATCACAGGGGCACATGATTCAAATTTCATCATGAAATTTGGTTACACGATCATAAGGTTTGAGCGACCTCTCGATCTGAGTTTCTGGATTCAGAAAAATTGTGTACGTTCTAACACGTCAATAACGTATAGTTGAGCCTATCAATACAAGTCAAACGTATGATATTTCAATCGTTATATTGCTATGAATGCCTAAGTCGCACGATTCTTCGCTCGTTCTATACTTAACAAAGTTATACGGTTGATATTACATCTATCTACGACATATGTAAATCGAAATAAAAATTTGACAAAAGGATGAAATTCATTTACGAACGAATGATTACATAGGAGCGACCGACGGTCGAGTATACAAAGTTAAAATGGCTCGACCACCAACGATCGAGACATGAAAAAAACATAGCATCTCCTAAATCTAGAGAGGAGTGTCGATCGTATGCTCAGTATCGACCTTCGAGTCCTCGTCACACCCAAAAACACGCTAAGAAGCTAATGTAAGGATCAAACGAGTATATTAGGAGTTTTCTGACGCCCTACGCCGCAACACTTTTAGAGTGCGGCTCTTAAGATTAATGTTAAGGTAAGAGGAAGGAATATGATCTTCTCGACGGTCGACTTCCAGTCCAACATCTTCTCTATCTTCGCGTATCTAACAAAAGAAGATTGAAACGTTTGTAAAATACAAAAGAAGTCTGTTACACAAACATTCAGCAAAAACATTAGGAACACGAGTTTCGAAAGAAAAACTCACAAAAAACGCTAGTCCAGCTAAACGCGATCCCATCTCTTCGATAGAGGTCCCTTGAAAACGTTCCTTTAAAGATAAGAGTTGATATTTCCCCAGATACGGAAATGACTTCGTCCCATCAAGGACATAGTCAGTCAGGAGGATCGTCGACAACATAAAGTTGATCATCATGACTTCCTCCTCATCCTCTCCCGTATTTACACCCTTGCCCGTGGCGGCTGACGAAAGGGTCGACGAGGATATAGAGAACATCGTCGCCAGATGCGCAGGATCCACGAACGTCGCGTCTATCGCAATCCAGGCCTTCACCAGCTCAAGTATAATTATTCTCGAGGTATCTCTGATTTGAAAAAGATCGAGAAACTAGGCCTTATACAAAAGCTTCAAAAAATTTCTGAGCAAAGAAAAACAAAGAATAGCAAGAAATCTCGCTTTAAAAAACTTTCCGAAAAGCCATAACAAATGATCCATTCTGATCTCAATTTATGCAAGAAATCGCGTCATATCGGATCCTTTGATGATCAACACGCGTCCCCGTCTTTTCGTATGACTACACGGATCATCGACACCTGTCAAAGACAGCTGGTAAGCACCATCGTGCGTCGGTATGACGTCACAACTTTATCCTCTCTTCGATTTCCCTCTCTAGTTTGAATTGAACCGATTCAGTTCCAAAACAACCAAGGTATTTTTCAACACAAAACCCTGAACACCCGACAAGCAAAATTTAAAATTCGAATTTGCCATCCTACTTTCAAATTTTGGGGGCAAATTGTTTGGGCAAAATTTCTCAGGTCTCGACCACGACCAGAAAGGTAAGACACGTGTTATGAACTATATCTTGTATTAAGATAAGGCCCCGACAAAGACCCAAAAAACCTCCGTCGTCCCTCCTAAAAGGTAAGTCGAGAGTTCATCACGACACTCGACCTCGACGTCGCCCGTTCCGCACGACCGTCGCACAAGACCGTACGACCTTGACTAACTCAATATACGACTGTTACGTTTGTTCAATGATTAATGCAGGAGTCAAAGTCATTAATGGGCAACGGTCATAACCGACGAAGAGCAATTATGAAAAGTTACAACTGGCGACCGTTATGGCTATTATCAAAGCAATCAATGAGCTAATCAAAGCACCCGAAGGTTATAAAGGATCAAGTTAAACTTCAGTTCCAAGGACCGAAGATCGAACAAGAGAAGCAAACGCAAACACTCGAAGAATATTCATTCAAAGCAAAGAGATCATTTATAGAAGATCGCTCCCGACGCACGACTTTCACTCTCAACCAACAGTTTACACATTGTTTTCACACACGACGCACACTATTTTTACATTTCAAACACTTGTACTTTACATTTCGAAGTCTTTCCCTTCATTTGTATTGTAATCTCTGTACGATCGACTCCCGAAACACCAAGGACATCGCCCCTGATTGGCGACCATAGTGCAGCGACGACATCCACTGTCGTCCGCAGGTTTTTTCCTCGTTGGGGTTTTTCCTGCGTCATCAAATCCTCTGTCTCATTTACATTTTCGTCTTTGTCGCACGTCTTTGTCGAATGATTCCTTTCTTTAGTTGTTAAAGTCCACATCGACCTTAAGTTGTCCCTTTGGTGCGATTTTTGGCATTAACAGATATTGTCGGCAAGTTGCCACCTACCCCCGAGCAAAAGGTATTTCTTCTCGTACTTACAGATTATTTTTCTAAGTGGATAGAAGCAACTGCCTTTTCCCAAGTCCGGGATAAAGAAGTCGTCTCTTTTATCTAGACTAACATTATATTCAAGTTCGGGATTTCGTCCGAAATTGTCTGCGACAACGGATCCCAGTTCATAAGCAACAGGACTCGACAGTTCTGCGAAGACCGCAATATAAAACTGACGACCTCGACACCTAGGTATCTGTTTGGGCAAAATTTCATGAGCTATACCTTGTATTAAGATAAGGTCTCGACGAAGACCCAAAGAACCTCCGCCATCCCTCCTAAAAGGTAAGTCGAGAGTTCCTCACGACAATCGACCTCGACGTCGCCCGTTCCACACGACCGTCGCATAAAACCATGCGACCTTGACCGACTAACGTGTTAACAACTGTTATGTTTGTTCAAGTGTTTAATGCCCGACGAAATCAGTTATGAGCATCTAAACTCACATTGAAGACGACGACCGTTACAACAATCATCAAAGATCTTAATGATTCAATTAAAGTCATCCGAAGACTATAAAATCCCAGCTCAATCATCAGTTCAAGACACCTGATAAACACCAAAGTATCAGAGAACATCAAACACATAAGCTAAACATCCGAGCTCAGAAGAACACTACAAGCGAAAGGCTCTCACTCGAAGAACTGCACTCGACGCACGACTTTCGCTCTCGACCAACAGTTTTACACATTGTTTTCACACACGACATACACTTGTTTTACATTCCATACACTTGTACTTTACATTTTGAAGTCTTTTCCTTCATTTGTATTGTAATCTCTGTACGATCGACACCAGTAACACCAAGGACATAGCCCCTGATTGGCGACCATAGTGTAGCGACGACATCCACTGTCGTCCGCAGGTTTTTTCCTCGTTGAGGTTTTTCCTGCGTCATCAAATCCTTTGTCTCATTTACATTTTTATCTTTGTCGCACGCTTTTGTTGAGAGATTCCTTTCTTTAGTTGTTAAAGTCCACATCGACCTTAAGTTGTCCCTTTGGTGCGATTTTTGGCATTAACAGTTTGGCGCCATCCGTGGGACCCCACCTAGAGAAAATCTTCCACAAACGTGCGTGGTACTAACAGTTTCTTGGAGTTTTCTCTTGTTTTCTGTTACAGGAAAATGGCAGCCCCTGGAGATCAGCAGCATGTTATTGCCCAGATGTATCAGGAGCTTGAAGTCGCCCGAAATCAAATCAATGCCATGGCCGAGCAGAGTCGCAGAGCAACTGAAGAGATTGCGCGGCTGAGAAATCCTTTTGGACCTCAGAATGGTATTAGGCCATTCGTCCAGAATCCCAGTCCAGGGTCATTCGGCCAAAATGGTCCTAGGTCATTCGTGCAAAATCCGGGTCCAGGATCAGGTCCGTTCGCTCAAAATCAGCATCCAGGTCCGTTCATGTAGAACCCGCAGCCGGGGCCGTTCAACCCAAATCCCCAGTTCAGGACGGTTCCTCCTCAGCACATAAGGCCACCGCCGTTTCAGAATGGATCACAGCAGTTTCATTATGGGTCGCAGCCATATTCTGTCCCTCTCAACGGGGACACCAATGGTTCGTCGCATGGCAATGGCACCAGTTCAGGTGTCAATCCGCAGACGGGCGTACCTCCTGACCCCGTCGCCCAACGGCTGAAGATGTTAGAAGATTAGAACGAGCGCGTCTTATCTTTGCTCGCCAAGCTACCTGGGGCAGTTGTACCTGTCGACGTCGAGCCTCGATCAGGCTTTCATGCGTCACCTTTCATCGACGAGATCGCGACTGTCGAAGTTCCGAAGAAATATAACATCCCCGCTTTCACACCTAAGTATTCAGGTATGACTGATCCGACAGAGCACGTCGCGCAGTATAAGCAACTCATGTGGACGATCTCGATTCCACACATGTATCAGGAGGTCTGCATGTGCAAAAGCTTCGGTGCAACTCTCACCGGTCCTGCTCTCCAATGGTTGATCAATCTTAAACCCAAATCCATCGGGTCGTTCGCCGAGTTGGTCAACCAGTTCTCTCAGCAGTTCGCCAGCAGTCGCAAGATGGAGAAACAGACCAGCGACCTATATTATGTCGTGCAGAAGACTAATGAGTCTATACGAAGTTATTTCAATAGATTCAATGCAGAGATGATTAGTATCCGCAACTGCGACATCAAGACCGCGATCGAAGCCTACAAGCGTGGTCTGGACGACAGCTCAGGTTTATATACCGACCTGACCAAGTATCCTCCAGAGAATTTCGAAGACGTCCGAGCCCGAACCCTAGCGTATATGAGGGTAGAGGACGACGCTGCCTTTCGTCGCAAGCATACCGACGACAAAAGGTCGCTAGGTGTGAGAAAGCCAGAGTTCAAGACAAAGGCGATTTCCAAAGCGGAACCAGCGCGCCAGATTCCGAACGTCATATTCAAGACGAAAGCAGAGGCCAAGACCGCGACCAAGTTTCCTCAGTACCCCAAGATATCCTCTTATGGATTCAAAGGGTCCACTGAGGACTTGGTTGAAGCTCTGAAGACCGCCCAAGCGACTATTCGATGGCCAAAGAAATCCGATCAAGACGATGCCAAGAAAGACAAATCCAAGTGGTGCGACTTCCATGTCGACCATGGTCACATGACAGACGATTGTATAGCTCTCAAAAAGGAGCTAGCATATCACGTCCCGAAGGTCAATTTCAAAGATGTCATCGGCGACGTGACCTCAGCTACCGACCATCGACCATCAACCCCGGAGCATGCAAAGGTCGTCAATTGCATCACTGGTGGCTCCGACGTATGTGGTCTAACGTATTCCGTAGCCAAGCATCACGCCAGTCAAGCGCCCGACGATCGACCTATTCCACGTTCATCAAGACCCAAAGGAGATTTGGAGTTGGAAGCTATGAAGATCGTATTCGACCAAGACGACCTCGGCGACTCATATCAGAAACATCATGACGGGTTGATCATTCAACTCACGATTGGTAACTGTCTGACTCGGCGAGTCTTGGTCGATGGGGGCAGTTCAGCGAACGTCATCTTCCTTGATACCATCAAGGCCATGGGAATCGATCGCTCGGAAATCACCCGACGTTCGACAACTTTGGTCAGTTTCAATGGAGAAGCGACAAGCACCTATGGAGATATTATCTTGCCCGTCTATGCCGGAGGAATCAACAAGCATACCAAGTTCAGCGTCATCGATTGTACGTCGGCCTATAACCTCATCTTAGGTCGACCATGGATCCATGAAATGAAAGCCGTCCCCTCGACGTATCATCAGACCCTGAAATTCCCTACTCCATGGGGAATCCAAGAAATCAGAAACGAGCCGAAAGTCGCTCGAGAATGCTGCAAGTCTACCTTGAAGCCGCGAAAATGAACTATCCAGCAAACGCGACACGACATTAAGGTCTCGACAGGTTTGTCCTTCTATCCTTGAGCACGAACTTATGCCTGTCCTACAGGAATAAAACGACCGTCTTGCCTTGTCGCGCGAAAACACGGTCGACCCAGACGTAAATGATACTTCACAAGATCTCTGTATCAATCCGTCATTCATAATCTATTTTTTCCCGAAAAAATAATAATAAATGACGGGGGGCAAATACCAAGAAAAGAAGAATTCAAACAGGTATGTTTTCTAAACTCCTTTGTTTTTCATACGATTTATCATCACGAACGGTTACTGACTTAAGCATCGGAGGGTCGTTGGTTAGCCAACGACCAACCTCTGACATTGTGTATTCCGCAGAATCGCACGACAATAATCAAACGAATCTAGTTTCACAAGGTCGCACGACATAAACGATCAAGTCTATGACTTGATCATCCTTCTACAGGGGCACACGATTCAAATTAATCGCACGACTTAGTCGTACGATCGCAAAGACTAACGATCTCATGATCTAAGTTTCTTAACTTAACTTAGAAAAATTTCATACTCCGAATATATGCTTTAGTCGCATGTGCTTATGTTTGTATATACGATTTAAAAGTCTTATTGCTTACGTCCCAGTTATTGTGTTGCAATGATGCCTAAGTCACACGATTCTTTGTATATTTTATACTTTATGAATTTGACAGTCGATGCGATATTTGTTTGCCAAATATGTAAGACGCAAGTTCAACAAAAATCTAAGTTTCATTCATAAACTGTCGATTTACAATCCAAAGGAAAGTGGTTCGACCACTAATAGTCAACAAAAACGAGGAAAGGTTAAAAGTTTCCTAAATCTTAGGAGAATCGCCCGCCTCTTTCGCGCGACTAACAGCCTTTAGCTCGTGCAAAGCATCGTAAAGTTGAATGGTCAACTCATCGGCGCGTGCCAAGGCCGACTTCTCCCTGTCCAGAGCTAACCTTTCTCTTTCCAACGCTGCACCTTCTCTTTCAAGATCAGAAGCCACCAGATCTTCGACTCTCGACATCTCGGTGTACAACGCCAAAGACGGCTGAAACGTCTGAAACATATAAGAATACATTAGACAAACAGCGACGAATGAAACGAACGATTACATACGAGCGACCAACGGTCGAATATCCAAAAACGAGGTTCGTTATATGCCAAATAGCTCGATCACACACGATTGGGCATAATTCGTAAAACAGAAGTCTATCCTAAAACTAGGAAGAGTATCGATCACGCACTCTGCCTCAAAAGTCTCGACCCCGAAGCATGCTGAAACAACTGATGCAAGGATCAAACGAGTATGATAGAAGTTGTCTCCCGACTTATTACGCCATGACATTCCGAGAATGTGGCTCTTAAGATTAATGTTAGGATTGGAGGAAGGAATATGTTCTTCCCGACGGTCGACTTCCAGTCCAACATCTTCTCCATCTTCGCGTATCTAACAAAAGAAGATCGAAGCGTCTGTAAAATACAAAAGAAGTCTATTACACAAACATTCAACGAAAATATTAGGAACACGAGTTTCGAAAGAAAAACTAACAAAAAAAACGCTAGTCCAGCTAAACGCGATCCCGTCTCTTCGATGGAGATCTTTTGAAAACGCTCCTTGAAAGATAAGAGCTGATATTCCCCCAGATACGAAAATGACTTCGTCCCGTCAAGGACACAGTCAGTCAAGAAGATCGACGACAACGTAAAGTTGATCGTCATAACTTCCTCCTCACCCTCTCCCGTCCTTATACCCTTGCCCCCGACGGCTGACAAAGGGGTCGACGTGGATACAGAGGACATCGTCGTCAGATGCGCAAGATCTACGAACGTCGCGTCTATCACAATCAAAGTCTTCAACGACTCGGACATAATCATTCTCAAATAGCTTCCAATCTTGGAAAGCTTGAGAGAAATCGAGAAGCAATACCTCGTATGGACACTCCAAAAATTTCGAAAAGTATTGAACAAAGAACAACAAGGGATCAAAGAAGAATTCCTCACTAAGAAACTTTTCAAGAAGATATAAAAGGAAGTGATCCATTATGATCCCTATTTATGCAATCGATCATGTCAGGTCAAACCCTTTGATGATCACCACGTGCCCTCGTCCCTTCGCATGACCACACAGATCGTCGACACCTGTCAAAGACAGCTGGTAAGTACAATCGTACGTCAGTATGACGTCACGACCTCGTTTTCTCTTCGACTTCCCGTTCAGTTAGAATCGAACCAATTTGGTTCCGAAACAATCAAGGTAATTTTCAACGCAAGACCTTGAACACCCGACAAGCAAAATTTAAAATTCGAATTTGCCATCCTACTTTCAAATTTTGGGGGCAAACTGTTTGGGCAAAATTTCACAGGTCTCGACCGCGACCAGAGAAGGTAAGACATATGTCATGAGCTATACCTTGTATTAAGATAAGGTCCCGACAAAGACCCAAAGAACCTCCGCCATCCCTCCTAAAAGGTAAGTCGAGAGTTCCTCACGACAATCGACCTCGACGTCGCCCGTTCCACACGACCGTCGCATAAAACCATGCGACCTCGACCGACTAATGCGTTAACAACTGTTATGTTTGTTCAAGTGTTTAATGCAGGAGTCAAAGTTATTAATGGACAACGGCTATAACCGATGAAATCAGTTATGAGCATCTAAACTCACATTGAAGACGACGACCGTTACAACAATCATCAAAGATCTTAATGATTCAATTAAAGTCATCCGAAGACTATAAAATCCCAGCTCAATCATCAGTTCAAGACACCTGATAAACACCAAAGTATCAGAGAACATCAAACACAAAAGCTAAACATCCGAGCTCAGAAGAACACTACAAGCGAAAGGCTCTCACTCAAAGAACTGCACTCGACGCACGACTTTCGCTCTCGACCAATAGTTTTACACATTGTTTTCACACACGACATACACTTGTTTTACATTCCATACATTTGTACTTTACATTTTGAAGTCTTTTCCTTCATTTGTATTGTAATCTCTGTACGATCGACACCAGTAACACCAAGGACATCGCCCCTGATTGGCGACCATAGTGCAGCGACGACATCCACTGTCGTCCGCAGGTTTTTTCCTCGTTGAGGTTTTTCCTGCGTCATCAAATCCTTTGTCTCATTTACATTTTTATCTTTGTCGCACGCTTTTGTCAAGAGATTCCTTTCTTTAGTTGTTAAAGTCCACATCGACCTTAAGTTGTCCCTTTGGTGCGACTTTTGGCATTAACAGAATCCTCAGGCGAATGGTCTTGCAAAGTCGAGTAATAAAACCATTATTGCTTTGATCAAGAAAAGATTGAAAGCCGCAAAAGGAATGTGGGTCGAAGAACTCCCTTCAGTCCTGTGGGCAAATCGCACGACGCCACGCACGTCCACAGGACAAACACCTTTCTCTTTGGTCTACGGTTGTGAAGCAGTTTTACCAGTCGAGGTCCAGCTCCCAACTTCGAGGCATACTTTTGTCGACCATAAGTTGGTGGATCTAAGTTATGACCTCGACGCCCTTGAAGAACTTAGAGAATCAGCATTGATCAGAATGGTGTCACAATGGCAAGCGGTCGAGCAACATTTCAACAACAACGTTAAGGCTAAAGTTTTCCAAGAAGGCGACCACGTCCTCCGGCGAATATTCCAAAACACTCAAAAGCCCAACGCAGGTAAACTTTCCACTAAATGGGAAGGTCTATATCATATCTCGGAATTTGTAGGAAAGGGTGCCTATAGGCTCCAAACCCTTGACAATCAAAACATTCCACGTAGTTGGAATGCAACACATCTGAAAAGGATCGCACGACATAAGCAACCAAGTCTATTACACGACTTGATTGCACGATCGCAGGATCGCACGACATAAGTAACCAAGTCTATTCCACAACTTGATTGCACGATCGCAGGATCGCACGACATAAGTAACCAAGTTTATTACACGATCATAGGGTCCAAAGATCTCACGATCTAAGTTTTTAACTTAGAAAAGTCATTATATTTTGGGTAAATGCCTCTGTCGCAAGTGCCTATGTTCAATCTATACGATTTATGTTTATTTCCGCACGATTAACATTATACTCGTTGTTTACTTACAATGTAAATAAGAGCTGATTGTCAAAGTAAAACATAGGTTCCAAAAAAATCCATTCATATTCAATAAGTAGAGTGATTACATCTATAAGATTCGACCCCCAACGACCGATCATTAAAACAAACAAAAAACCTATATCGACCTAAGACTAGGGCGGATCGGCAGCCGTCGTAGGACCAGGGGTTTCGCCCTTGAAGATCTCATCCTCCTCTGCTGCCTTCTCGACTTCCTTCTCGTCATCAGAGTCGAGGTCCCTCTCGGATCCAACATTCGACAGATAGAAGGCCAGCTCGTCAGACGCAGAAGCAAGAGGATTTCTGCCCGCTAGAGGTTGTCGCATGATTGCAGCCCGAGCAGTCAATCGAGCGAGAGCAAAAACGGGCTTCAACTCGTCCTTTTACTCCCTCACCTCCGCCTCCAACTCGGCACCCTGGACTGAGAATCCTTGGCTTCTTTTTCACTCACAGCCAAGAAATCCTTAGTTCTGTCCAGCTCGGCCCTCAAATCGACTATCAGGTCCAGGGCCTGCTTAAGACGGTTGTTCGCCTCATCCTTCTCATGTTCAATGACCTCCAGGTCATTCTGGACGTCGTCGAGTCGCACGGACAAGGCCTCGACCCGGGCCAGGGCAATTTTCTCCTTTTCCAATGCCGCCTTCTCTCTTTCGAGAGCTGCGGGCACTAGACGCAATTTGGGCAAAATTTCACCAGTCTCGACCACGACCAAGGTAAGTAAAAGCACTCAATTCTGTTACTTCTGATAAGGTAAAATCATAGCACTTTATCCCCCGACTAAAGTTAAGATCAAAAGTTATTTACCTCACGACACTCGACCACGATGTGGTACGTTTCGCACGATCGTCGCATAGAACCGTGCTACCTCGACTAGCTAACGCGTGATACAACTGTTACGTTTGTTTAGTGTTTATTGCAGGAGTCAACGTCATTAATGGACAACAGCTATAACTGATGAAAGCCATTAACAACACTAAAGACGACGTCCGTTACAACAGTTATCGAAGTATTTAATGAGCCAATTAAAGCGCCCGAAGACTATAAATTCCAAGCTCAATCCTCAGTTCAGGGGACATCGAAAAACGGACCTCGAACAACACATCGAACAACAGACACAAACACTCGAACTCGAAAGAACACTTGAAGCACAGAAATCGCTCTCAGAAGAATCGCTCTCGAAGCATGACATCGGCGCACGACACACAGTTTAAACACACGACGCACATTGTTTTTACATTCAAAACACTTGTTACTTTACATTTTGAAATCTTTCTTTCATTTGTATTGTAATCTCTGTACGATCTACACCAAAAACACAAGGACATCGCCCCTATTTGGCGACCATAGTGCAGCGACGACTTCCACAGTCGTCCGCGGGTTTTTTCCTCGTTGAGGTTTTTCCCTCGTCACCAAATTCTCTGTCTCGTTTACATTTTCGTCTTTGTCGCACGCTTTGTCAAAAGATTCTTTTCTTTAGTTGTTAAAGTCCACATCGACCTTAAGTTGTACTTTGGTGCAATTTTTGGCATTAACAGACGCCTTGTCTTTTTCATTTCGGAGTACAAGGCGAGGGAGGATTGGAACGCCTAAAACACAAAGGACATGAGTTAATAAACACCCGACAAAACTACAAAAAATTAAAAGGCGATTCCCAAACAATTACCACGAACGTGAGTCGAGCGACGTGGGACCCCGTGTCGTTGATCGACACCCCCTGGAAACGTTCCCTGAAAGACGGGAGCTGATATTTCCCCAGATGAGGAAACATTTTCGCCCTATCCAGGACGTTATTAGCCATGAAGTCCGCCGGCAACGTGAAGTTGACCGTCGTGACTTCAGCTCCCTCCTCCGAGTGACCTTTTCCCTTGTCAGCTGACGAAGGGGTCGATGTGACAGATGGAGGCATCGACATTGTCGCCGGGGGCGCTGAACTAACCGGCATCGCATCAATCGCATCAGAATACGCCCTCGTCTTCTCAGGAGATGTGATCACCTCTATGCCTCTAAGAGGCATTAACTGTCCTGGTGCCACGTCGAACTCCGTCATGAACAACTTGGATAGAGGAGAGTATGGCCATTTGAAACCGATTTTGAACGGATACTCGTATATCACGAAGTATCCGTCCGGGCACATTTCTGGTCGGACCTGGCCAACTCTATATAACTTAATCCCTACAGGAATCTGTTCTAACATCCTAACAGAATCGAGATCGTCTTGATCTTGAATAGAACTCGCTGGCTCAGTCGACATTGCTAAACCAGTAAGCCAAATCTTCAAATCAGAAAGTACGAGAATATCCCAAATCTTCCTAGGCTTCCTAGCTATTGACTTACGACGCATAAAAGGAAGAAAAATCGTACCTTAAATAGACGCTCTAAAACCTCGAATACACTAACTCGGCATGAGATTTGGGAGTAGATTCGCAGAAAAGAGGCAAGAATCGAAGATAAGAATATCGCTCTAAGAGTTCTCTGAAAACGTAAAATGGAAAAGATCGGCCAAAGGTCTCTCTTTATATAAACGATCATGTCAGGTCGAATCGTTCGATGATCGGAACGTGCCCTCGCCTTTTTCGAAAGCCCATTAGATTATCGACATATGACATCTACAGCTGTCAAGCATAGACGTACGTCATCATGACGTCACAATCTTATCCCCTATTCGACTTCCCGCGTCACTAGTTCGGTTGGAATTGAATCGATTCAGTTCCCGGACAACTGGAACGTCCATCGACACGTGTCACGACACAAGATATTTTTCTGACAAAAATTTAAAATTTAAAATTTGAATTTGCCACTTCATTTTAAATTTTGGGGGCAAACTGTTTGGGTAAAAATTTACAAGTCACGACCACGACAGAAGAAGGCAAGACATACCTTACACGACACATCTTGTGTTAAGATAAGGTCTTGACAATCATGCACATTCGATACCTCTGTCGTCATATCTAAGTCTAGGTCGAGAGTTGTTCACGACACTCGACCATAACTCTGTTGAACTCACACGACCGTCGTTAAATATCTTAGGACCACGATTACCTAACATACGACATATCTGTTATCTTTTGTCTATTTAATGCATGATCACTGCCATTAATGATTAAACAGTTACAACCGACGAAGATCATCAAGAGCATTGATTTCCAAAAACCGTTACGACCGTTATCCAGCTTTTATGGGAAGCATTAATAGCTACAAACACTATATAAACGAATGTGCCAGCTTCAGTGCCGGACATCTGAATTCGAAAGCATCTACGACATATTGCAAGGTTCCAAGCAAAGAACATTCTCTCTCGAAAAACCACTCGCGACACGCTGTTTTCACACACGACGCACCATTCACTTTATATTTAAGTTATTTTTATATTCGTATTGTAATCGTTTGTACTCTCGACGCTTGAAACGTAAGGACGTCGCCCCTGATTGGCGACCATAGTACATCGATGACACTCATTGTCGTCCGCGGTTTTTTTCCTCGTTAAGGTTCTTCCCGCGTCACCAAATTTCTCTCGTCTTCTTTATTTTTGTCTTTGTCGCATAGTTTGTCGAAAGATTCATTTTCTTTAGTTGTTAAACTCCACATCAACTTTAAATTGTATTTTTGGACGATTTTCGGCATAAACACATACTATTTCCCCTCTTTGGGTGATTTATTTATGATAGTGATGTCATTTTCCGTAAATATTCAGGTTTAATTTTACCTCAATTTTTAGGGGTGTTACAAATTTACCTCAATTTTAAGGGGTGTTACAAATTTACCTCAATTTTTAGGGGTGTTACATTGTCCTTTAATGTAATAAAACCAAAAGACGGGTGAGATCGGGGTTCTATTACATCAACGAGATACGAGTTACATCTTTAGTGCTACATTTCCGGCGAGAGTTCAATCCATAGACAGGGATAAGAGAGAGGCGACAGGTTTCAAAAGATTTACTAGGATTGAAATGAGTCAACATTCATTAGCATTTGGTAACCATAGTATTGTAGGGATAAGCATGGATTGAAATCAATTAATCTAGGTAACCGTAGGATTGGAATGAATACATCAAACATTTTATTAGTTGTAAAAAATCTAAATTATCAAATTACCAAATTATCTTTTTACTTTATTGTTTGGGCAAAAAATCACGTCGTACGACTACGACCAAAACAGGTAAGACGCACGTTATAATCCAAATCTTGTATTAAGATAAGGTCTCGACAAGAACCCAGAAAACATCCGTCGTCTCCCGTAAAAGGTAAGTCGTACGTCCCTCATGACGCTCGACCATAGCGTCGCCCGATCCGCACGACTATTATATAAGGACGTGCAACCTCGACCAAAGCTAACGTTCACCATGACCGTTTGTTAAGTGTTTAATGCAGGAGTCAAAGTCATTAAGGAGCAACGACGATAACCGACGCAATCATTAAACAGTGAGCAGCCGTAACGGACGAAGAACATTATGGATAATCACTCTGGCGACCGTTTCCAGCCATTGTAGCCGTTGATCAAAGCATTAATGGAGCTAATTAATGACGCGAAGACTATAAATACCAAGCTAAGTCTTCACATCGGGGATCAGTTAACAACCGATACACATCAGCAATCATCAGCGAACAGCAGAGAAAAACATTCAAGCTCATAGCCAAGAACCCTCAAACTCTGGAAATCAAGTATTGAAAGCCAGAACCCTATAGCGAACTCAAGAACACTCGAAGAAAAGCTCAAGTCATCGCTCTCGACGCACACCAACAGCTTTCGACCAACAGTTGTTTACACTTTGTATTCACACGACAAACACCTGTTTTTACCTTTAAACACTTGTACTTTACATTTCGAAGCATTTCCTTCATTTATATTGTAACCATCGTATGACCGATGCCAGTACCAAGGACATCGCCCCTGATTGGCGACCATAGTGCAGCGATGACAACCACTGTCGTCCGCAGGTTTATTCCTCGATTGAGGTTTTTCCTGCTGTTAATGCCAAAAATCGCACCAAAGGAACAACTTAAGGTCGATGTGGACTTAAACAACTAAAGAAAGGATCTTTCGAAGAGACGTGCGACGAGGGAAAAATAAATAAGACAAAGGATTTGATGACGCAGGAAAAACCTCAATCGAGGAAAAAACCTGCAGACGACAGGGGATGTCGTCGCTGCACTATGGTCGCCAATCAGGGGCGATGTGCTTGGGACTGGTGTCGGTCGTACGATGATTACAATACAACTGAAGTAAATGCTTCGAAATGTAAAGTACAAGTGTTTGGAATGTATAACAAGTGTTTGTCGTGTGTGAATACAAAGTGTAAACTGTTGGTCGAAGGCGGATGTCGTGCGTCGAGAGCGATCACTTGAGAGAAAGTGTTGTTCTTCATGCGTTCTTGAGTTCGCAACATGCTTCTAGCCTTCAGTGCTCTGATTTTAGAGTTCGAGTGTTTGATTTCAGTGTTTGATGTTCTCCTCTCGAATTGGTTGCAGCATAGGCTTTTTATAGCCTCCGTCGGCTATTAACGGTGCCTTTATGGTGCGCTTTATAACCACTGTCGGGCATTGAATGCTCCTTTAATGATTGGTCTTACAACGGTCGCAGTCTTCAATGTGGGATTAAATGCTCGTTAATGACTTCGTCGGTTATAGCCGTTGATCTTTAATGTCTTTGACTCCTGCATTAAACACTTAACAAATGTAACACTTATGTTATGTGTTAGCTTGGTTGAGGTCGCATGGTCTTTATGCGACGGTCGTGCGGAGCGGGCGATGTCGAGGTCGAGTGTCACGATGAACTCTCCACTTACCTTTCGGGAGGGACGACGGATGTTTTCTGGGTCTTTGTCGGGACCTTATCTTAATACAAGATATGGTTCATAACGAGTGTCTTACCTTTTCTGTTCGTGGTCAAGACCTGCATTAAAAAGGATGTTTGACTGTTAACGGTTAGTATAATCGTACGACCGTCTTAAGTCTCGGATGTGGGTCTTATAGAACATACGACTATCGCCAAGATATAAGACCATTTGGTCATAGTACCAGGATGTCAGGACGATGTTGTCGTATGACCAGAGCGATATAACACCGATGATAGGAGACTGTCGACGTAAGACCGACGATCCATAACTGGCGACATAAGACTAGTGATTTGCGAAGTGCGATACGTGACGTGCGATCATGAGATGTAATATGACTATTGATCCAATATGCCAATTATCGTGGCTATTTAACGTATATCGGGGATATGATAATAATGGGTATTATCCTTGTCGGTCGGGGGTAATCAATGTCCATAGGTCATGTCGGGGGGATTTCCCAAGTCGGTCGATGGTGTGATTTTTTACCCAAACAGTTAGCCCCCCGAGATCTGAATTTCAAAGCCATTTGAATTTTAGATCTCGCACTAAAGTAAAATGCGTTGCTACGGAGACGTGTAATTCTCGCTAAGATCATTAGAGGAAAACTGACTTGGTCAGCCAAAGAAGGCGACGCAAGTTGTGCTTGCCCTTCGAGGCCGGGAAAGGAGAAAGAATGCCCCGACAGCTGGGTCGGGAATCTTGAAGAAGACATGGACGGTAGTCCTGAAGGAACCGTCTTCGCGGGATGACGTTTCGTCGAGAGTTGTTACGCCTAAAGAGACGAGGGCGTCATCCGGCCGTTCTGGTGCGATGGACGCGACACCAGCAAGTTCGGCGCTTCCGGCGACAGTGACGAATCCAGTGTCTAAGGTGTTATCCCCAGCGTCTGCCGACAAGGGGGACGGGTCATCGGCCGATGGTGTCCTAGACGGGACGACGTTGTTGGTGTCCTAGACGGGACGACGTTGTTTCCTCATCTGAGGAAATATTTGCTCCCATCTTTCAGGGAACGCTTTCCTATCGAGGAGACAGGGGTCCATGTCGCCGGGTTGGTGTTCTCGGTAGACGTAGTCATGTGGTCTGGCGTTCACAGCCGATACGGTCGTTTAGAGACATATGTTCTGGCGCTCGAGCCGATTTGGTCGTTAAAGACCTTTGATCTGGCGTTTACAGCCGATACGGTCGCTAGAGACCTATGATACGTTGTGTCTAGCATTTTTAGCTAGTTGTAAGTTTTGCTTTAGCGATAGTCGATAAAAAGTTTACCTTTATATTGAACCTGACTCGTATATGTCATGGACATATGTAATGTCGACTGTAAAAATTCATTAAGTACAAAAATGAACAAGAAGTCGTGCGACTTGGGCATTCATTGTAATACAACGACTAGAACGTAAGTCATAAGACTTTTATATTTCTGAATCGTATAAGCAAACATAAGCGCATGCGATTACAGCATTCATTCATGAAGTTTTTCTAAGTTGAAGAACTTAGATTGTGGGGTCGCTAGACCTTATGATCGTGTGATTTGATCATATGATGAACTTTGAATCATGTGTTCCTGTGATGGAATGATCAAGTCCTGATTACTTATGTCGTGCGATCTTGCGAGGTTAAGATCGTACGATGGACTTATATATCGTTCGATCCTGTGAAACTAAAGTCATACAACAGACTTTAGCAACTAATGTCGTGCGATCCTGCGGTAAAACAATGTCAGAGGTTGTTCGTTGGCTTTTCAGGTGCGTTGCATTCCCACTACGTGGGATATCTTGATTGTCGAGGGTTAGAAGCCGATAGGCCTTTTTATCCATGACTTTTGAGATATGACAAGGATCTTCCCATTTGGTGGAAAGCTTACCTGCATTGAGCTTTTGAGTGCTTTGGAACACTCGACGGGGAACGTAGTCGCCTTCTTGAAAGACTTTAACTTTGATGTTCCTGCTAAAGTGTCGCTTGACCGCTTGCCCCTGGGTGTTGAGGTCAACATCTTGATGTCGCGGTCTTCGCAGAACTATCGAGCCCTGTTGATTACGAACTGAGATCCTTTGTCGCGGACAATTTCGGATGTCGCTCGACCAATTATCTTCTTGGTCTTCCATCTGGATGACATCGCCATTTTCGATGGATGACGTCGCCAGATGGGTCATTGGAATGCTGTCGAGTATTGGTTCGACCAAAGCATACACAAGGTTTGCTAAAGTGTCGGTTTGAGTATTCTGGTCCCTTGGAATCATGACTGGTGATTGCGAGATTCAATGTACAAGTTGTCTTTATTGACGACATATGTAATGACTAGCGATCATGAGATAAAAAAATGGGAGACGTCTTTTACCGATGAGTATATATCGTAGGATCTGCGTTTTAAGCCGTAGAGACTTTCGTTTCTTACGATGTAAATCGTAAGACCTGTATTTATATAATCTTGCGAGCCTGCAATGTAAAAATCGGGGGTGGTCGTTGGTTTTGACCAATGATCTTTTGATGCTTGAATCAACGATCATATATTAGATCAAAATAATTAAACGAGGAAAATATACTTAGAGTATATATATATATATATATAGAATTGTTCTAAATAAGACGTCACAGTTACCGTAACATGGAGTCGATAAGCGTCTTTTACCGAGGATTTTCAAAATCAAACGTGGTAGCTTTTCAGTTTGTGACGGGTGTTCCGAGCCCCCGAGTCCCTTGGATGATGCGATACATGCGATACTTAGATGGAGCATTTTTTTATCAGGGCTTGAATCTGGCTTCGAGCCGTATTCAATTCTGACTGAAGTCGATTCGGGAGATCTTGAAGATTTGCCATGTACCTGAATGCAACAAAAACTTTGCAAGATTGTTAGTAGAAACGCACGTTAGTCGAAGATTTTCTCTAGATGTGGTCCCACGGATGGCGCCAAACAGTTAATGCCAAAAATCGCACCAAAGGAACAACTTAAGGTCGATGTAGACTTAAACAACTAAAGAAAGGATCTTTCGACGAGACGTGCGACGAGGGAAAAATAAATAAGACAAAGGATTTGATGACGCAGGAAAAACCTCAATCGAGGAAAAAACCTACGGACGACAAGGGATCTCGTCGCTGCACTATGGTCGCCAATCAGGGGCGATGTCCTTGGTACTGGCGTCGGTCGTACGATGATTACAATACAAATGAAGGAAATGATTCGAAATGTAAAGTACAAGTGTTTGGAATGTAAAACAAGTGTTTGTCGTGTGTGAATACAAAGTGTAAACTGTTGGTCGAAGGCGGATGTCGTGCGTCGAGAGCGATCACTTAAGAGAAAGTGTTGTTCTTCATGCGTTCTTAAGTTCGCAGCATGCTTCTAGCCTTAAGTGCTCTGATTTTAGAGTTCGAGTGTTTGATTTCAGTGTTTGATGTTCTCCTCTCGAATTGGTTGCAGTATAGGCTTTTTATAGCCTCCGTCGGCTATTAATGGTGCCTTTATGGCGCGCTTTATAACCGCTGTCGGGCATTGAATGCTCCTTTAATGATTGGTCTTGTAACGGTCGCAGTCTTCAATGTGGGATTAAATACTCGTTAATGACTTCGTCGGTTATAGCCGTTGATCTTTAATGTCTTTGACTCCTGCATTAAACACTTAACAAATGTAACACTTATGTTATGTGTTAGCTTGGTTGAGGTCGCAAGGTCTTTATGCGACGGTCGTGCGGAGCGGGCGATGTCGAGGTCGAGTGTCGCGATGAACTCTCGACTTACCTTTCGGGAGGGACGACGGATGTTTTCTGGGTCTTTGTCGGGACCTTATCTTAATACAAGATATGGTTCATAACGAGTGTCTTACCTTTTCTGTTCGTGGTCAAGACCTGCATTAAAAAGGATGTTTGACTGTTAACGGTTAGTATAATCGTACGACCGTCTTAAGTCTCGGATGTGGGTCTTATAGAACATACGACTATCGCCAAGATATAGGACCATTTGGTCGTAGGACCAGGATGTCAGGACGATGTTGTCGTATGACCAGAGCGATATAACACCGATGATAGGAGACTGTCGACGTAAGACCGACGATCCGTAACTGGCGACATAAGACTAGTGATGTGCGAAGTGCGATACGTGACGTGCGATCATGAGATGTAATATGACTATTGATCCAATATGCCAATTATCGTGGCTATTTAACGTATCTCGGGGATATGATAATAATGGGTATTATCCTTGTCGGTCGGGGGTAATCAATGTCCATAGGTCATGTCGGGGGGATTTCCCAAGTCGGTCGAGGGTGTGATTTTTTACCCAAACAGTTAGCCCCCCGAGATCTGAATTTCAAAGCCATTTGAATTTTAGATCTCGCACTAAAGTAAAATGCGTTGCTACGGAGACGTGTTATTCTCGCTATGATCATCAGAGGAAAACTGACTTGGTCAGCCAAAGAAGGCGACGCAAGTTGTGCTTGCCCTTCGAGGCCGGGAAAGGAGAAAGAATGCCCCGACAGCTGGGTCGGGAATCTTGAAGAAGACAAGGACGGTAGTCCTGAAGGAACCGTCTTCGCGGGCTGACGTTTCGTCGAGAGTTGTTACGCCTAAAGAGACGAGGACGTCATCCAGCCGTTCTGGTGCGATGGACGCGACACCAGCAAGTTCGGCGCTTCCGGCGACAGTGATGAAGACAGTGTCTAAGGTGTTGTCCCCAGCGTCTGCCGACAAGGGGGACGGGTCATCGGCCGATGGTGTCCTAGACGGGACGACGTTGTTGGTGTCATAGACGGGACGACGTTGTTTCCTCATCTGAGGAAATATTTGCTCCCATCTTTCAGGGAACGCTTTCCTATCGAGGAGACAGGGGTCCATGTCGCCGGGTTGGTGTTCTCGGTCGACGTGGTCATGTGGTCTGGCGTTCACAGCCGATACGGTCGTTTAGAGACATATGTTCTGGCGCTCGAGCCGATTTGGTCGTTAAAGACCTTTGATCTTGCGTTTACAGCCGATACGGTCGCTAGAGACCTATGATACGTTGTGTCTAGCATTTTTAGCTAGTTGTAAGTTTCGCTTTAGCGATAGTCGATAAAAAGTTTACCTTTCTATTGAACCTGACTCGTATATGTCATGGACAAATGTAATGTCGATTGTAAAAATTCATTAAGTACAAAAATGAACAAGAAGTCGTGCGACTTGGGCATTCATTGTAATACAACGACTAGAACGTAAGTCATAAGACTTTTATATTCCTGAATCGTATAAGCAAACATAAGCGCATGCGATTACATCATTCATTCATGAAGTTTTTCTAAGTTGAAGAACTTAGATTGTGGGGTCGCTAGACCTTATGATCGTGTGATTTGATCATATGATGAACTTTGAATCATGTGTTCCTGTGATGGAATGATCAAGTCCTGATTACTTATGTCGTGCGATCTTGCGAGGTTAAGATCGTACGATGGACTTATATATCGTTCGATCCTGTGAAACTAAAGTCATACAACAGACTTTAGCAACTAATGTCGTGCGATCCTGCGGTAAAACAATGTCAGAGGTTGTTCGTTGGCTTTTCAGGTGCGTTGCATTCCCACTACGTGGGATATCTTGATTGCCGAGGGTTAGAAGCCGATAGGCCTTTTTATCCATGACTTTTGAGATATGACAAGGATCTTCCCATTTGGTGGAAAGCTTACCTGCATTGAGCTTTTGAGAGCTTTGGAACACTCGACGGGGAACGTAGTCGCCTTCTTGAAAGACTTTAACTTTGATGTTCCTGCTGAAGTGTCGCTTGACCGCTTGCCCCTGGGTGTTGAGGTCAACATCTTGATGTCGCGGTCTTCGCAGAACTATCGAGCCCTGTTGATTACGAACTGGGATCCTTTGTCGCAGACAATTTCGGATGTCGCTCGACCAATTATCTTCTTGGTCTTCCATCTGGATGACATCGCCATTTTCGATGGATGACGTCGCCGGATGGGTCATTGGAATGCTGTCGAGTATTGGTTCGACCAAAGCATACGCAAGGTTTGCTAAAGTGTCGGTTTGAGTATTCTGGTCCCTTGGATTCATGACTGGTGATTGAGAGATTCAATGTACAAGTTGTCTTTATTGACGACATATGTAATGACTAGCGATCATGAGATAAAAAATGGGAGACGTCTTTTATCGACGAGTATATATCGTAGGATCGGCGTTTTAAGCCATAGAGACTTTCGTTTCTTACGATGTAAATCGTAATACCTGTATTTATATAATCTTGCGAGCCTGCAATGTAAAAATCGGGGGTGGTCGTTGGTTTTGACCAATGATCTTTTGATGCTTGAATCAACGATCATATATTAGATCAAAATAATTAAACGAGGAAAATATACTTAGAGTATATATATATATATATATATATATATATATATATATATAATTGTTCTAAATAAGACGTCACAGTTACCGTAACATGGAGTCGATAAGCGTCTTTTACCGAGGATTTTCAAAATCAAACGTGGTAGCTTTTCAGTTTGTGACGGGTGTTCCGAGCCCCCGAGTCCCTTGGATGATGCGATACATGCGATACTTTGATGGAGCATTTTTTTTATCAGGGCTTGAATCTGGCTTCGAGCCGTATTCAATTCTGACTGAAGTCGATTCAGGAGATCTTGAAGATTTGCCATGTACCTGAATGCAACAAAAACTTTGCAAGATTGTTAGTAGAAACGCACGTTAGTTGAAGATTTTCTCTAGATGTGGTCCCACGGATGGCGCCAAACTGTTAATGCCAAAACCACCAAAGGAACAACTTAAGGTCGATGTAGACTTAAACAACTAAAGAAAGGATCTTTCGACGAGACGTGCGACGAGGGAAAAATAAATAAGACAAAAAATTTGATGACGCAGGAAAAACCTCAATCGAGGAAAAAACCTGCGGACGACAGGGGATGTCGTCGCTGCACTATGGTCGCCAATCAGGGGCGATGTCCTTGGTACTGCGTCGGTCGTACGATGATTACAATACAAATGAAGGAAATGATTCGAAATGTCAAGTACAAGTGTTTGGAATGTAAAACAAGTGTTTGTCGTGTGTGAATACAAAGTGTAAACTGTTGGTCGAAGGCGGATGTCGTGCGTCGAGAGCGATCACTTGAGAGAAAGTGTTGTTCTTCATGCGTTCTTGAGTTCACAGCATGCTTCTAGCCTTCAGTGCTCTGATTTTAGAGTTCGAGTGTTTGATTTCAGTGTTTGATGTTCTCCTCTCGAATTGGTTGCAGCATAGGCTTTTTATAGCCTCCGTCGGCTATTAACGGTGCCTTTATGGCGCGCTTTATAACCGCTGTCGGGCATTGAATGCTCCTTTAATGATTGGTCTTGTAACGGTCGCAGTCTTCAATGTGGGATTAAATGCTCGTTAATGACTTCGTCGGTTATAGCCGTTGATCTTTAATGTCTTTGACTCCTGCATTAAACACTTAAGAAATGTAACACTTATGTTATGTGTTAGCTTTGTTGAGGTCGCATGGTCTTTATGCGACGGTCGTGCGGAGCGGGCGATGTCGAGGTCGAGTGTCGCGATGAACTCTCGACTTACCTTTCGGGAGGGACGACGGATGTTTTCTGGGTCTTTGTCGGGACCTTATTCTAATACAAGATATGGTTCATAACGAGTGTCTTACCTTTTCTGTTCGTGATCAAGACCTGCATTAAAAAGGATGTTTGACTGTTAACGGTTAGTATAATCGTACGACCATCTTAAGTCTCGGATGTGGGTCTTATAGAACATACGACTATCGCCAAGATATAAGACCATTTGGTCGTAGGACCAGGATGTCAGGACGATGTTGTCGTATGACCAGAGCGATATAACACCGATGATAGGAGACTGTCGACGTAAGACCGACGATCCGTAACTGGCGACATAAGACTAGTGATGTGCGAAGTGCGATACGTGACGTGCGATCATGAGATGTAATATGACTATTAATCCAATATGCCAATTATCGTGGCTATTTAACATATCTCGGGGATATGATAATAATGGGTATTATCCTTGTCGGTCGGGGGTAATCAATGTCCATAGGTCATGTCGGGGGGATTTCCCAAGTCGGTCGAGGGTGTGATTTTTTACCAAAACAGTTAGCCCCCTGAGATCTGAATTTCAAATCCATTTGAATTTTAGATCTCGCACTAAAGTAAAATGCGTTGCTACGGAGACGTGTTATTCTCGCTAAGATCATCAGAGGAAAACTGACTTGGTCAGCCAAAGAAGGCGACGCAAGTTGTGCTTGCCCTTCGAGGCCGGGAAAGGAGAAAGAATGCCCCGACAGCTGGGTCGGGAATCTTGAAGAAGACAAGGACGGTAGTCCTGAAGGAACCGTCTTCGCGGGCTGACGTTTCGTCGAGAGTTGTTACGCCTAAAGAGACGAGGGCGTCATCTAGCCGTTCTGCTCCGATGGACGCGACACCAGCAAGTTCGGCGCTTCCGGCGACAGTGATGAAGCCAGTGTCTAAGGTGTTGTCCCCAGCGTCTGCCGACAAGGGGGACGGGTCATCGGCCGATGGTGTCCTAGACGGGATGACGTTGTTGGTGTCCTAGACGGGACGACGTTGTTTCCTCATCTGAGGAAATATTTGCTCCCATCTTTCAGGGAACGCTTTCCTATCGAGGAGACAGGGGTCCATGTCGCCGGGTTGGTGTTCTTGGTCGACGTGGTCATGTGGTCTGGCGTTTACAGCCGATACGGTCGTTTAGAGACATATGTTCTGGCGCTCGAGCCGATTTGGTCGTTAAAGACCTTTGATCTTGTGTTTACAGCCGATACGGTCGCTAGAGACCTATGATACGTTGTGTCTAGCATTTTTAGCTAGTTGTAAGTTTCGCTTTAGCGATAGTCGATAAAAAGTTTACCTTTCTATTGAACCTGACTCGTATATGTCATGGACAAATGTAATGTCGACTGTAAAAATTCATTAAGTACAAAAATGAACAAGAAGTCGTGCGACTTGGGCATTCATTGTAATACAACGACTAGAACGTAAGTCATAAGACTTTTATATTCCTGAATCGTATAAGCAAACATAAGCGCATGCGATTACAGCATTCATTCATGAAGTTTTTCTAAATTGAAGAACTTAGATTGTGGGGTCGCTAGACCGTATGATCGTGTGATTTGATCATATGATGAACTTTGAATCATGTGTTCCTGTGATGGAATGATCAAGTCCTGATTACTTATGTCGTGCGATCTTGCGAGGTTAAGATCGTACGATGGACTTATATATCGTTCGATCCTGTGAAACTAAAGTCATACAACAGACTTTAGCAACTAATGTCGTGCGATCATGCGGTAAAACAATGTCAGAGGTTGTTCGTTGGCTTTTCAGGTGCGTTGCATTCCCACTACGTGGGATATCTTGATTGCCGAGGGTTAGAAGCCGATAGGCCTTTTTATCCACGACTTTTGAGATATGACAAGGATCTTCCCATTTGGTGGAAAGCTTACCTGCATTGAGCTTTTGAGTGCTTTGGAACACTCGACGGGGAACGTAGTCGCCTTCTTGAAAGACTTTAACTTTGATGTTCCTGCTGAAGTGTCGCTTGACCGCTTGGCCCTGGGTGTTGAGGTCAACATCTTGATGTCGCGGTCTTCGCAGAACTATCGAGCCCTGTTGATTACGAACTGGGATCCTTTGTCGCAGACAATTTCGGATGTCGCTCGACCAATTATCTTCTTGGTCTTCCATCTGGATGACATCGCCATTTTCGATGGATGACGTCGCCAGATGGGTCATTGGAATGCTGTCGAGTATTGGTTCGACCAAAGCATACGCAAGGTTTGCTAAAGTGTCGGTTTGAGTATTCTGGTCCCTTGGAATCATGACTGGTGATTGTGAGATTCAATGTACAAGTTGTCTTTATTGACGACATATGTAATGACTAGCGATCATGAGATAAAAAATGGGAGACGTCTTTTATCGACAAGTATATATCGTAGGATCTGCGTTTTAAGCCGTAGAGACTTCCGTTTCTTACGATGTAAATTGTAAGACCTGTATTTATATAATCTTGCGAGCCTGCAATGTAAAAATCGGGGGTGGTCGTTGGTTTTGACCAATGATCTTTTGATGCTTGAATCAACGATCATATATTAGATCAAAATAATTAAACGAGGAAAATATACTTAGAGTATATATATATATATATATATATAGAATTGTTCTAAATAAGACGTCACAGTTACCGTAACATGGAGTCGATAAGCGTCTTTTACCGAGGATTTTCAAAATCAAACGTGGTAGCTTTTCAGTTTGTGACGGGTGTTCCGAGCCCCCGAGTCCCTTGGATGATGCGATACATGCGATACTTTGATGGAGCATTTTTTTTATCAGGTCTTGAATCTGGCTTCGAGCCGTATTCAATTCTGACTGAAGTCGATTCGGGAGATCTTGAAGATTTGCCATGTACCTGAATGCAACAAAAACTTTGCAAGATTGTTAGTAGAAACGCACGTTAGTCGAAGATTTTCTCTAGATGTGGTCCCACGGATGGCGCCAAACTGTTATTGCCAAAAATCGCACCAAAGGAACAACTTAAGGTCGATGTAGACTTAAACAACTAAAAAAGGATCTTTCGACGAGACGTGCGACGAGGGAAAAATAAATAAGACAAAGGATTTGATGACGCAGGAAAAACCTCAATCGAGGAAAAAACCTGCGGACGACAGGGGATGTCGTCGCTGCACTATGGTCGCCAATCAGGGGCGATGTCCTTGGTACTGGCGTCGGTCGTATGATGATTACAATACAAATGAACGAAATGATTCGAAATGTAAAGTACAAGTGTTTGGAATGTAAAACAAGTGTTTGTCGTGTGTTAATACAAAGTGTAAATTGTTGGTCGAAGGCGGATGTCGTGCGTCGAGAGCGATCACTTGAGAGAAAGTGTTGTTCTTCATGCGTTCTTGAGTTCGCAGCATGCTTCTAGCCTTCAGTGCTCTGATTTTAGAGTTCGAGTGTTTGATTTCAGTGTTTGATGTTCTCCTCTCGAATTGGTTGCAGCATAGGCTTTTTATAACCTCCGTCGGCTATTAACGGTGCCTTTATGGCGCGCTTTATAACCGCTGTCGGGCATTGAATGCTCCTTTAATGATTGGTCTTGTAACGGTCGCAGTCTTCAATGTGGGATTAAATGCTCGTTAATGACTTCGTCGGTTATAGCCGTTGATCTTTAATGTCTTTGACTCCTGCATTAAACACTTAACAAACGTAACAGTTATGTTATGTGTTAGCTTGGTTGAGGTCGCATGGTCTTTATGCGACGGTCGTGCGGAGCGGCCGACATCGAGGTCGAGTGTCGCGATGAACTCTCGACTTACCTTTCGGGAGGGACGACGTATGTTTTCTGGGTCTTTGTCGGGACCTTATCTTAATACAAGATATGGTTCATAACGAGTGTCTTACCTTTTCTGTTCGTGGTCAAGACCTGCATTAAAAAGGATGTTTGACTGTTAACGGTTAGTATAATCGTACGACCGTCTTAAGTCTCGGATGTGGGTCTTATAGAACATACGACTATCGCCAAGATATAAGACCATTTGGTCGTAGGACCAGGATGTCAGGACGATGTTGTCGTAGGACCAGAGCGATATAACACCGATGATAGGAGACTGTCGACGTAAGACCGACGATCCGTAACTGGCGACATAAGACTAGTGATGTGCGTAGTGCGATACGTGACGTGCGATCATGAGATGTAATATGACTATTGATCCAATATGCCAATTATCGTGGCTATTTAACGTATGTCGGGGATATGATAATAATGGGTATTATCCTTGTCGGTCGGGGGTAATCAATGTCCATAGGTCATGTCGGGGGGATTTCCCAAGTCGGTCGAGGGTGTGATTTTTTACCCAAACACCTGCGTCATCAAATCCCTTGTCTCATTTATTTTATTCCTCGTCGCACGTCTCGTCGAAAGATTCTTTCTTTAGTTGTTTAAGTCCACATCAACCTTAAGTTGTCCCTTTGGTGCGATTTTTGGCATTAACAGTTTGGCCCCATCCGTGGGACTACATCTAGAGAAAATCCTCGACGAACGTACATTCTACTAATAGTTTCTTGGAGTTTCTTCTATTTTCTGTTACAGGAAAATGGCAGCCCCTGGAAATCCGCAGCAAGCCGTCGCTCAGATGTATCAGGAGCTCGAGGTTGCCAGGAATCAACTCAATGCAATGGCAGAGCAGAATCGCAGAGCAGCTAAAGAGATCGCGCGGCTAAGGAATCCTTTTGGACCCCAGAATGGTCCTAGACCATTCATCCAGAATCCAGGTCCGGGACCAGGCCCGTCCGCGCAGTATCAGCATCCAGGTCCATTCATGCAGAATCAGCAGCCGGGTCCGTCCATTCCGAATCCCCAATCTGGGCAGATTCCCCCTCAGCACATCCGACCACCACCCTTGAACAATGGATCCCAACCATTGCAAGGTGGCGCCCAACCATTTTAGAATGGATCCCAGCCGTTTTCCCAGCCGTTCCAAAGTGGTCCGCAACCTTTCCAGCACGGATCGCAATCTTTCCAGCAGAGATCGCAGCCATTTCAGCAGGGACCACAATTGTTTCAGAATGGACCGCAGCATTTCCACTATGGGTCACAGCCATATTTTGTTTCGTTCAACGGGGACACCAATGGTTCGTCGCATGGTAATGGCACTAGTCCAGGGACCAATCCCTCGACAGGGGAAAATCCTGATCTTAACGATCCCGTCGCCCAGCGTTTGAAGATGTTAGAAGACCAAAATGAGCGCGTCCTGTCCTTGCTCGCCAAGTTGCCTGGGGTAGCCGTGCCTGTCGACGTCGAGCCTCGTTCGGGGTATCAGGCATCGCCCTTCATCGACGAGATCGCTACCGTCGAGGTCCCAAAGAAGTATAACATTCCTGCCTTCACTCCCAAGTATTCGGGTGTGACCGATCCAACCGAGTATGTCGCGCAGTATAAGTAGCTCATGTGGACGATCTCGATTCCACACATGTACCAGGAGGTATGCATATGCAAGAGTTTCGGGGAGACACTCACTGGTCCAGCTCTCCAGTGGTTGATCAATCTCAAACCCAAATCTATCGGGTCGTTTGCCGAATTGGTCAACCAATTCTCCCGGCAATTCGCCAGCAGTCGTAAGATGGAAAAGCAGACTAGTGATCTGTACTATGTCGTGCAGAAGACCAATGAGTCTATTCGAAGTTATTTCAATAGATTCAATGCCGAAATGATCAGTATCCGCAATTGTGACATCAAAACTGCGATCGAAGCTTATAAGCGTGGTCTAGACGATAGTTCAGGTATATATATCGATCTGACCAAGTATCCCCCAGAGACTTTCGAAGACGTCCGAGCTCGAACCTTAGCATATATGAGGGTCGAAGACGACGCAGCCTTTCGTCGCAAACACACTAATGACAAGAAGCCGTTAGGTGTCAAGAAGCCATAATTCAAGCCGAAAGCCATATCCAGAATAGAGCCAGCGCGTCAAATTTCAAACGTTCGTTTCAAGACGAAGGCAGAAGCTAAGACCGCGACTAAATTCCCCATGTACCCCAAGATCTCCTCTTATGGGTTCAAAGGGTCAGCTAAAGACTTAGTCGAAGCTCTGAAGACCACCCAAGCAACCATCCGGTGGCCGAAGAAGTCTGACTTGGACGATGCTAAGAAGGATAAATCAAAGTGGTGCGACTTCCACGTCGACCATGGTCATGCGACAGATGATTGTATCGCACTCAAGAAGGAATTGCATATCATGTTCCACAAGGTAATCTCAAAGATATTATTGATAATGTCGTTATTAACATCCATCGACCGTCGACTCCCGAGCATGCAAAAGTTATCAATTAAAATCCCCTACGCCATTGGGAATCCTGAAGATCGAGAATGGGTCAAAATGTCGCTATGGTGCCCTGTCGTACGACGATATGATCAATCACAGACAGTATCTCATCGGATCATCGTGTCGTCCTGTCATTTAAAACTTATCTTTCTTTCCAAAAAGAATAGGATAATAAATGACAGGGGGGCAATACCCCATGAAGGAGAAAGGTATGATTTCTAACTCTTTTCCATACAAATTTTTCTCACAAACAGCTACTGACCTAAGCATCGGAGGGTCGTTGGCTAGCCAACGAACAATCCACGACATTGTTTCATCGCAGGATCGCACGACAATAATCACTAAGTCTACTATATGACTTTAAATTCGCAAGGTCGCACGATATACATGATCAGGCCTGTGACTTGATCATCCCTCCATAGGGGCATACGATACAAACTCATTATACGATCTAATCGCACGATCTCGAAGTCTAAACAATTTTACCCCTAAGTCTCTTAACTTAGAAAATGCTTTAATCGCGTGTTCACATATTTGTTATACTCATCGTATTACAATGTATGCCTCAGTCGCATGATTTCCTATGTGTCATATGTTCAAATTCATAATTAAACATGGTTTGGATAAAGCATAAAGTTCAAACAAAAGTTGCGTTCATTATATAAACCATCGAGTACATAATCGACCACTAGCGGTCGAGCAGCACAAACAAACAAATACATTTTTTCTAAAGTTGTGGAGGAGCATCGATCACAACCTTGTCTGATACCTCATCCCGAAAACCCTCGCTAGCCACCTCCTCCTCGACCTCCTTCTCGTCATCCAAGTCGAGATCTCTCTCGGTCCCGACTCTCTCATAAAAGAGACGCAACTCATCTGACGCTGAAGCCAAAGGATCCTTGCCCTGCAGGTGACGTCGCATAACTTCCGCACGCGCAGTAAGTCGAGCATAAGAAAAGAAAGACTTATTTTCGTCCTTCAACTCATCAGACTCCTTCTTCAAATTTATCACCTTAGCCTTGATTCCCTCGACTTCCTTCCTCTTCGCGGTTACGGATTCCTTCATCCCCTCCAGCTCCTCTCTCTGGTCGCGCATCAAAGTCAGGCACTCTTTTAAACTCGAGTTTATCTCGTCTCTTGTATGACTGAGGGCATCCAATTCGTCCAGAGCATGGTCAAGGCGCACTGACATCGCTTATTCATGCTCCAAAGCAGCTTTCTCTTTAGCTAACGCTGCATCTTCATCTTTGGTAACAGAAGCCGTTGAAACCTCTATATTCGTCGTTTCGGCCTGCAATGCCAGGGAAGCTTGGAACGCCTGAAGAATCATAACATGAGCGACATTAGTAAACAACGACAACAACAAACGACAAGTCTTGAAAGAAAGACTTACCAAGAATAAGAGTCCAGCTGCATGGAACTCTTTCTTCTCGAAAGAAAACCCGTCAAAACGCTCCCTGAAAGACGGAAGAAAATATTTTTCCAAATGGGGGAACAACTTCGTCTCGTCCAAGACATTGTCGTCCAGAAAACCCGACGGCAACGTAAAGTTGACCGTCGTTTCCCCCACAGGTCCCTTCCGTGCGCCTTTGCCCCTGTCGGCCGATGAAGGGCCGGATAGGACGACGGGAGACATCGTCGCCAGTTGCGCAGTATCCACAGATTTTGCGCCGGTCATGTCAAACACAACCGACGCCTTCGCCTTCCGGGACAAGGCAACCCTCGATGGGTTACCCGTCTTCAAAGACGGTTCCCTCAGAACGGACACCTTTGTTCTCTTTAAGAGGCCCGACCCGGCTATCAGGACCTCTTTTCTCTTCAGGACCCCCGACCCAGTTGTCGAAACGTCCTTCTCCCTCGCCTCGCGAGCTACTTCGACTTGGGCCATCTTCCTAGCAACAGAAGATGTCGCATGCGCTTGAGATTCACCTATACGGAAAAAGAAAGAAATTAGACTATTTAGAACAGAGAAAGACCAGGTCAAGCGAAAAGAAGACAAAAGGATACTTACCAATTATCTCTACCTCTGGTTCTTCACTCTTCTCTTCCTCCTCAGTCTTCTCAGAGTCCTCCTCTTCTTCTTTCTCCTCTCGACCCATCCTCACTCTGTCGCTCAAGAAAACGGTGTCATCATCCTCGTCTATCAAATGACGCGTGACGTACGACCGGTCTTTAGTACTAAATTCCAATAACTTTTCGATCTTAGCCCGAGAAGCATCATCCGGCTCTACCTTATCGAAATCAATATCTACGCATAAAAAAGAAGATCAGTCGAAAAAACAATCGAGCAGCAGAATAACATGAAAACGTACAATCAAAGGCTCACCCGTCATATTCCAACCCTCCCTAATCCAGTCACTATCAGTGTCCAGCATCGACGCCCATACGAATACATACCTCTTCTTCCATCCACGGTCGTTGACCGCGGTATTTAAAACCAGGGTACGATCACCCTTGAACCTTGAAAACAAACTATAGAGACGGTACCGGTCACTCTTGACCTTATACGCCGTCAGAAGGTCCCTCACATTCATCGGCGGATTCCAGTTGAAGGTAAGTCATTCGATGATCAAGACAACTCGCCAGAACTGGGGCATCAATTGCCCCGGCGAAAGATCAAATTCACACATGAACTCTTTGACTAAAGGCGAATATGGCCAATGAAAGCCTATTTTGAACGGATATTCGTATATAACAACGTACCCCTCGGGGCACATTTTCGGTCGAACCTTTCCAACCTTACTTACGGTAATCCCCATGGGAATCCTCGCTAGACTTCTAAAGTCGTCGAGATCTTCTTCGTTTTTAATAGTGGTTCTAGGCTCTGTCGACATTGCCAGCCCTGTTAAATTGATTTGCACTTCTGAAAGGCCCCAGATATCCCAGTTTTTTTCTAGGTTTCCTAGCAATGGACTTGCAGCGCATACGACGGCTAAAGAATTGGTATCTTATATGATCCCGAAAATTGATAATTCTGGACAGGGTAATCGAACGAAAAGCGACAAAGAAACCCTAAGAGAAAGCTCTGCTCAACACTGTCCTAAATCGTAAACAGAAGAAAACCAATCGCAATCTCTATTTATGCGGACGGATATGTCAGATCGAGTCCTTCGGCAAATCAACACGCGTCCATGTCCTTTCGTATCTCCGCCCGGATCTTCGACACTTGTCTTCGACAGCTGGTAAGCATCATCGTGCGTTAGTATGACGTCACAACTTTTCAACTTCTCGTTCAGTTAAAGGCGAACCGGTCTAGTTCCACGACAACCAGGTAAGTCCCTCAACCCAGGTCACAAGTCTAAGCGTTCGACAAGCAAAATTTAAAACTTAAATTTGACATTCAATTTTCAAATTTTGGGGGCAAACTGTTTGGGCAAAAAATCACGTCGTACGACTACGACCAAAACAGGTAAGACGCACGTTATAATCCAAATCTTGTATTAAGATAAGGTCTCGACAAGAACCCAGAAAACATCCGTCGTCTCCCGTAAAAGGTAAGTCGTACGTCCCTCATGACGCTCGACCATAGCGTCGCCCGATCCGCACGACTATTATATAAGGACGTGCAACCTCGACCAAAGCTAACGTTCACCATGACCGTTTGTTAAGTGTTTAATGCAGGAGTCAAAGTCATTAAGGAGCAACGACTATAACCGACGCAATCATTAAACAGTGAGCAGCCATAACGGATGAAGAACATTATGGATAATCACTCCGGCGACCGTTTCCAGCCGTTGTAGCTGTTGATCAAAGCATTAATGGAGCTAATTAATGACACGAAGACTATAAATACCAAGCTAAGTCTTCACATCGGGGATCAGTTAACAGCCGATACACATCAGCAATCATCAGCGAACATCACCGAACAGCAGAGAAAAACATTCAAGCTCATAGCCAAGAACCCTCAAACTCTGGAAATCAAGTATTGAAAGCCAGAACCCTACAGCGAACTCAAGAACACTCGAAGAAAAGCTCAAGTCATCGCTCTCGACGCACACCAACAGCTTTCGACCAATAGTTGTTTACACTTTGTATTCACACGACAAACACCTGTTTTTACGTTCAAACACTTGTACTTTACATTTCGAAGCATTTCCTTCATTTGTATTGTAATCATCGTACGACCGACGCCAGTACCAAGGACATCGCCCCTGATTGGCGACCATAGTGCAGCGACGACACCCACTGTCGTCCGCAGGTTTTTTCCTCGATTGAGGTTTTTCCTGCGTCATCAAATCCCTTGTCTCATTTATTTTATTCATCGTCGCACGTCTCGTTGAAAGATTCTTTCTTTAGTTGTTTAAGTCCACATCGACCTTAAGTTGTCCCTTTGGTGCGATTTTTGGCATTAACATTTATTTTAATTTATTAAATGAGTGACTCATGTTGGATCTCATGGTTATCACAAACAATCGAATTATCATTTGAGTTATGCCGTTATATATATATATATATATATATATATATATATATATATATATATATATATATATATATATATATATATATAGAGAGAGAGAGAGAGAGAGAGAGAGAGAGAGAGAGGCTTAATCAAATGAGAACTGTTTATTTTGTGGTAACCGTAAGAACCAATGTGAGCCACTCATTTAAAATAATTAATGTTGTTTACTAAATTAAAATAAAGGGTAAATTGGTAATTTGATTTCTTTTGACAACTCATAACCCTATAACATATTTTCTGCCGCCGCATCATTGTGAAGGAGTTTGTCTGCATCCCACCGCCTCTCTATTATACCTCATCTCTCAACCGAGATCTCGTCGGATATGTAACCGGAATCTCGCCGGTGTATGCCTTAAAAACAACATCGATTCATAGATTGTTTGATTGTTGAACTAGTCGAATTGGTTGTTGACCAGACGTGTAGAAGGAAAGGGGCTGTTTTGGCCGACTGCTCGGATACAGATTCGGGGACTGAAGCAGGATCTGGTAAGCGCCTAGAAGGGATGATCGAGATGTGGTAGCTTCTGTTGTAGGGTGTTTGCTGCTCTCCAACCAGACCATGGCAGCAAGTGTTTTTTTTTTTAATTTGGCTATGTTACATATGTATCTTCCCTGTGGGTCAGGTTTGTGTTTCGTTTCTGTTTGCTCTTGTTGGGCTTGCTATTTTTGCTTTGTTGTTGTAGCCTTTGGTACTCTTGTATGGTTTGGGTGGTGTGTTTTGAATAAAAGTTTTAATGCCTTACAAAAAAAACCAGCAACATCAAACCAGATTCAGTCAAATTTTCTGAAATTCAAAACTCAGAGTTTCTTATCTCAAAGTCTGATATGGATTTCCTCTTGAAACAGTGGTATCATTAATGGGTATCACATTTCCAAAACAGTGGTATCATTAGTGGGTATCACATTGGTATCAAGGTTGTATCATAGTGGGTATCACATTGTATCATAGTGGGTATCACATTGAATCAAAGTGATATCACAGCGGTGGTATCACAATAGATTTCAAAGTAATATCACAATGGTATCACAGAATTATTGGGTATCACAAATTTACAATAGGCTGGTGTCACGGAGAGTGGAGAGAGGAGAGAGAAGATTGAAGAGATAATATTTTTAAAATGTCCAAAATGACCTTTAATTTAAATTTCAAATAAAATTTCCAAAATTAATAATTTCCTAATTTATTGTTTAATATGTGGCTTACATTGGTTCTTACAGTTACCACAAAATAATTAGTTCTCCCTTGAATGACCCCCTATATATATATATATATATATATATATATATATATATATATGTATATATATATATATATGTATATATGTATGTATGTATGTATGTATGTATGTATGTATGTATGTATAGGGAAGGGTTCAAACGAGAACACTTTCATTTTACGAGAACGCGAGAACACTTTTTTACTATAGCAATCACATGTGATATTTGTAGTTTATCATATATGATAAACATGTGATACTAAATCGGAGACACGGGCGACGTTCGACGTGACCAAGGTTGCGGGCCAAGTTCCTCACACACCACTCACGTGTATTATCACATGTGATAAATGTATTATCAATATAATAATGTAATCCATCACATATGATACACATGTGATACTAATAAGTAACGCAGATGGCTTTGGTGCGAATTTAGGTCATGGGCAAAGTCGTGCGCAACCAAACGGGTGCCCTCGCATGTATTATCACATGTGATGAGAGTGTTCTCACATTTTTATAAAATGAAAGTGTTCTCATTTGAACCTCCACCTATATGCATATAAGTGGATATTCATTTGAGATCTTTTCAATTTGTGAGATCTAATCTAATCTACAAATCAAATTTAACCAAAGGTTAATAATATGGAAACATTGTAATTTTAGTAATTTTGAATAAATAATCTAAATAAATGGTATTATGGGCTCCGAAGAATAGACCCCATATGACGTGCACAATGTGAGGTAACGTGAGGTGGACAATGTGATAATAATATTCATACATATATATATATATATATATATATATATATATATATAGAGAGAGAGAGAGAGAGAGAGAGTTGAGTTCACCTGAGACTGACATGTTTTCGTGAGACCGTAAGACCATAAAATAACACTAAACCTTCACAACTAATCATTGTGAAGGTATGAAAAACAGCAAACCTTCACAGTCTTTTGTTGTGAAGGTTTAGTGTTATTTTTGTGCTCTCACAGAAATAGTTTGGTCTCACATGATCTCAAGTATATATATATATATATATATATATATATATATATATATATATATATATATACTAGGTTTGAACCCGTGTATTACACAGGGTAATTTAAAAAAATTAAATCATGTCAGAAAACTTATCTTACAGATATGAATGATCATTGAAAGTACGATGCTACTTTTTCAAGTTTTTTTTTTCCTTTAGAGTTGTTTTTTTTTTGCAGCTGGTTACAAAATGTCCTTGTTTTATGCAGTTTTCACAAAGGATGTTTTGCAAAAAATTAATAAAAAATATGAATAAATATTAAAAAATTATAATTGAGAAGTTATATACATTACAAAGTGTTTTGGATTAGCTTATTGTTGTACCAAAACGTGATAAGCTAATAGAGAAAATAATACAATCATGATTAAGAAAGTATAAATAATTAAATATACTATACTAAAAAATCTGCATATTTATATTTTTGAAAAAGGTTCGAACTCATATTTAAACAACAACTTGGTGCAAATCCTAGCGGTGTAAATATCTACTGTAAATTGATCAATTAATTTGCATAATTCATTCTGATGTCATATGACTTCTTCTCTCATATCTAATTGTTCATAGTTTAGTAGCAAAAAATGATCAAAACAACATTTTCCAACAACAGAAATGGAAACCTGTTCATATTAACAATAAAACAGAGCTTGATTACTAAAGAGATAGTAAAATTGTAAAAATCTAAAAGATTTTTAGAAATCAAAATCAACCCAAAAAAGAAAAGATGATTTCAAAAAATAAAACAAACCCAAATTAGTTTCAGTCAAATCCCAATTCCCCAAATTGGTCCAAAAACAGTAGTTTTGATTGTTTTTTCGTGTAAAAAATCAACACAACATAAATTCATAAAATAATCAGTTATGAACATTGAGAAGAAACCCATTTAATTTAAAGCTTTTTTCTTGGCAAAAAACATTAAGGTTCTGATTGTATCCCACCTCAGTTGGATTGTTGTGTACAGCGAAACCCCAATAGGGTTCTTCTCAACCAAAAGAAACAAACAAAAACCCTTGAATCTTTTGGGGTCTACAAAAGATTGTTGGATAATAGAATATGGAAAATGGGTTTAGGTGGATATATATCAAGATTTAACTTTCCAATTAGGAATCTTCACAAAATTTGAGGACTCAATTTGATTGTACCTGTGAGAGGAGCACGAAGCAGGTGATGAGAGGAGAGGCAAATTGATCAATTAATTTACAGCAGAGGACACGAGTTCAATTTTATTTGGGGTAAAATAAGATTATTTTTAGGATATACGTTTCTTATGGGTAAAATAAGTTTAGTTTGGGATAAAATAAGCGTATTTTTTTTTGAATTAGAACTAAATAATTAACATTAATTAGTCAAAATGAAGTTAACTCTATAATAAAATTGAATTTAAAAAATCAAACTATATCAATAATTTGAATTTAAACTTAGAAGTAAATCCCGTATTTTTTGGATTACGGAATTTTTTTTGAATTTATTATAAGTATGGATATGTACGTATGTATCTAAAGATATTCAATATTAGTCAAAATGAAGTTAACCCTAATCACGACACATTAATTCGTATATATTTATGATATTTAATAATATAATTAAATCCAAAAATATTCAATATTGAGCTCATTTTGAAGATATTGACGCAATGATTACAATGGTATAATTTGTAAAAAATAGAAATGTTTTTTAATGCATTTTAGTTCATATACATTATTTATGTTTATATGATAAGAGTCTAAAATGAAAAATAAAAAAGTAATGGATTAAAAGTAAACTACATAGGTAATTATAAGGGTAGTAAATGTAAGGTATAAATATTAAAAATTGAATTAAGGAGAGATTTAAGAAAGAGTGAATGTGGGTGTGATAATTAAACCTATAATGTAAATGAGTCCAGATACATGTTTAGGCGGAAAAACAATGAAGTCGGCTCACCAGAAGACGACACGTGGCATGCTAGTTACTCATTTATTATATGTATAGATATGAGTAAATTACACGATTGGTCCATGGGGTTTACACAAAATTGCACTGTTGGTCCCTAAAATAAAATAATTACGTGTTTGGTCCCTGTGGTTTACGTTTTCTCACCCCTTTGGTCCTTCTGTCCTAACTCCATTAACATGACTTTGTTAATTAGGTTAACTAAAAGGGCAATTTAGTCATTTAATAATTTTTTTATTTTCTATTAAAAATTTATCTAGGCAAACAAACACTCCAGCTTAATTTTCTTCCCTTCTAACCACCACCACCACCACCGTCCACCCCTTTTCGTCTGATTACACTCTCTCCTCCACCATCTATATATACATACATATTCCATATATATCTATACCCATCACCACACACATATACACAATTATTCATCATCATCATCAACAAAACAAGAATCTCGCGGCTACTTCATCTGCTTCACTGTTCTTCTTAAAATCAATCCCACACTGTCTTAGCATCTCAATAGAATTATTAGCAAAGATATCTTCGTTCACATTAAACTAGCGGATCGGCAAGAGAGCAGACATATTATTCAATTTTTACAGATGGGTTTCTCTTTCCTCCAAGATTCAAACAGATCTGCAATTAAATCAAACAAGTAAAAACTGTTAGTCCCAGATGGCTTAACAAGTATTGTAGAAGGGGGGGGGGGTTGAATACAATACTTAAAATTTTCACAATTTTAATTCTTTTATTGAAAAACTTTCAACAAGAATTACACATAGAAACTTAAGACTGTTGCGGAAAAGAACAGATAAACTATTCTAACAATCTTACACAAAAAATACTAACAAAACAACTAAGAACACTTAGAACAAAGCTATAAAGTTATCAAGCAATATGAAAATCTTGCACTGAGAGAAATCCAGAAAGCGTAATGTAACACCCTAAAAACAGGGCTAATTTAAACCTTAAAAATTCCACGAGTTATGACAATAAAACTTCAAACTTATATAACAAGAGGATCATACATCAAGGTTTTCTATAAACAATAACTTCTAAATCAAATAACCTATTAATCAAATCATACATCATAATTAGATTAACTAGGTTATCTAATCATCTGTCCCAAAAGTATCAAAACAATAACTAGATCCTCTGTTATCTCCAAGTCTGAGTCTTTCCAAAAGCTCTCAACACACTTTCCCGCTTACTTCCCGGAGCTTGTACCTGGTAAGAAAGTTCAACTTGAAACATTAGGCTTTCGCCTAGTGAGAATATTCAAATCAAATTAAAATTCAACAATCAAAATCTCAACAGATAAATCAAACCTGTTTCCATCCATCTTACCGTACAACAACTCCTTTCACTACTGGGAATCTACCCCATTCCCAGCTTATGACTATTCATCTAGTCATAATAACATTACCAAGAATTTACCATTAATCATCCCAGATTCAAAGTCAAACTCTTAACCAAGAAATTACAAGTCAAAACCTGCCTATTTCTTAACCCGGAAGTAGAGATTACAAATTACTTTATGTCTATCTCAAATCTTCCTTTCACCATTGGGAAATCTCCGATCTTCCCTTTAATAATGGAAATCTCCGATCTTCCATTTGAAATGGGAATTACAAATCAAAATCTGCCTATTCCACATTTCACGTCCTCACCATCTCAGAATCACTGACCCCAATGGGATTAATATATCGCGATACACAACCGGGGCCCTCACGATGATTCAAGATACGCTCAATTACTAGAAATTACATCCCTATGGTCAATGGCTAGTATGCGGTTCCCATTATACCGTACTAAGATGCCCCCGATGACCGGATGCCTATTTCTAGCAAAAGCAATATAATACATAAGTATTATAACTGATACTATCATATGCTTACAACATACAATATATCATTTCTACGAACATATTCTATATATACAAAATAAAGAATATAATTAACTCCTCGTCTCAATCTCTTACTATCCCCTCTTTGCAACTTAGCACGGGGATTTACATCTCAAATGTTAATTACATTTCCGGACTCATAAATAAGTCCTTATAATTTATCTCAACACGGCTTCAATATAATATTTAGAGTTTATAATCATATAACAGATTGCATATAATTATCAGATTGCATTCCACATAAAAGCCTCAAACTGCTACTGAAAGTCCACAAAAATCGCACGCCACTGTAGCGAAAAGCTGCAAATTTTCGCAAGCCAAAGCTACGAATTTCTTAATTCTCGCAAGCCAAAGCTGCGAATTTCTTAATTCTCGCAACCCACTGTTGCGAGTTTCTCCAAAATTCGCAACCCATAGTTGCGAGTTTCTCACTTCACCCCCACAGAGGTTAGCGAGATACTCAAAACTCGCAACCAACTATTGCGAGATTCTCAAAACTCGCAACCAACTATTGCGAGATTCTCAAAACTCGCAATCACTGTTCATCGTCTTCTTCATTAAGCCAGTTTATAAAATCAGTGTATTAAGCTTACTACTTCTCAATTAAGTCTTACTTAAAGCATATAGACATAGTTTAACACATATCCATATCAATTTTAATGGCTAATTTTAACAAGAATGAATAAACTCACCTTAATGACAATTCTGAACACTGATCACATTCCAGCAGCTTAATCAAACAGCTTAATGAGTATCCTTAGCAACAATCTGAACACTTCTGATCACTTTGTTCTTCAGATTCAGTGGCTAAATCGAAACAACACAAGATCACCTAATCAAATACTTTTCTTCTGTTTCTTCTTTTTCTTTCTCCTTCTTTTTCTCTCGAAAAATCTCTATCTTTCTCTAACTCTCGACTTTTCTACTGTTTGCAGAAAAGCAAACCCACACATACAACTTCTTGATTCATTAAATCAAGACACCTCATGCTAAAATTAGATGAGTCATAAACTAATTTCACCAAACACCTCCAACTTTAAAGAAATGACATAACACACCTCATACATCAATAAAACACATTATAAAACCTTTAAGTTTAATATTTCTCAAAAGAAATCTTTAAACTTTCAACATTTGTATTTTAACCCTAATTGAATTATAATACTCTATATAATTCAAAGTTACTCCAAATACAATTACATTCCAAATCTTATTAAAATAAATAATAACGAAATTTAGGATGTTACAATACTCCCCAACTTGAAAATGATTTCGTCCCCGAAATCAAAGTCAGGTAAACAAATGAGGGTACCTATCCCTCATACTCTCTTCCGACTCTAAAGTTACATTAGCACCTCTATGGTGTTTCCATTGTACTTTCAACATAGCTACTTCTTTACCACTACGTAGCTTCCTAACTGATCTTTCCAAAATTGCCTCTGGTTCTTCCACACCGCGACTCTTTTCATCTACTCTCACATCAGTGAGTGAAAATCACATCTTCCTCTTCGGCCAAACATTTCCGAAGATAACATACTTGGAAGGTATTATGTACCCCTCCAATTCTGGCGGAAGATCCAAATGATATACTTGTAAACCAACCCTCTTAGAGTAATTGTTATCATCAAATCCATGTTTGACTACTTCTTAGTCTAGTATACTGTTATCATTTCTCTCTTGTTTACACAGAATATCCACCACACAGCTACAGTCCAAAAGGACAGTTTCTCTAAAAACGTCAGTTAAGATCTCTAGCCAAATCCTCGTAACACCGAGAACTGCATTTCGATGTATTTCTTTTACATTTACTGAATACTCCAACACTATAGCTTAACGGTTACAGTATTCTCTTCACCTAAAACCAATGGGATTTAGAAGAACAAGAGTCTTTCTTTCACCCCATCATCATCACAACTCACTCTCCAGGTCTCAAAATAACATTAACATGTACTACCTGAAATTTTCACGTACACTGTAAATTAAGCATACTCGTTACTATAAAATACTTCAACAACCACGGCAGTCCATTATTACTTCCATGACTTACACGTTTCTTCGGTATAGAATGCTATCACTTCCTCACATCACTATCTCATCGCACAACCACAATACAACCAAGCACCAAAGTATTGAACATCAAAAGTGATAACTCTATTGAACCTGCAATATAATTACATTCTTAAGTCCAATCTTTCTATCATAGGAAGCAACTCACACAATCAAAATCACTTTGGGTAAACACCCAATACCATTCCGACATTCTGTTTCGATATTAGCCATATCACTACTCCATCTTACAAACCACATGCCCCAACAACTTTAATGACAATGTGGTACTTTTCATCCAGAATCCCCGAAAAGACTTCCATCAGATGCTTCCTAGTTCTAACTTCATAATACATACTAGTTGACACATTTATCTTGGTAGTGGATATCAATACTCACTCGTACCTTCTCCACACATAGCCTTTCACCACAGACCAGGTTTCTCACAATCATTCATACACATATTAACCGAGTTTATTTCACTAAATATCTCCTCCCCAACTTTAGTTGAACTACCACTCTCGATTTGCTAAATAACTTGAACTTAATCGTTCATACTAGCTCCTTGCGATTCCAAACCAATACTAAAACACGGTACAATCCTTCACAGATCAACATTTTCCATACCTCACTTCATTTGTGCCTAATACTTTCTCCTTTGTAAACCATCCACATCGCAAGTAAAACACTTCTATAACACAACAGTCTTTCATAATCTTAACACTCTTACAAAGTGGTCCTTCACCTTTTATTCTTCTGATTTAGGACTAACCAATAATTAAATCCAAAAGAATACCCAAAACATTCACATCATGCAAACTTCTATTTTAATACAATCCATGTAATCCCAACCCAAGCCTACAACGAGCTTATTAAATCGGGTCAATGCTCTTAAGACTCAATTGAGTTCAAAACCGAGTCACCTACTCCAAGGATCAATGATCATTATGCAACATACGTTCCGAGGCATGATAAATCTATGACTCTTCATTGCTACTTTCCCAACGAAGTCAATTTATATAGGTATATGCAACTCTTATATACTTCATAATGTATATACTTCGCCAAGGTTCGTTAGTTCCAAAGGTATTAAAAACGCGGGAATTATCAAACAGTCTTTACACTTAAGACGGACACTTATTCAAATAGAATGCAGTTAAGCATATAACATAACCAAGACTTCATCTCGAGTCATTAAAACTGACAAACATTCAAAAGACTCATTTGAATATCAATCAAGCCTTTAAGGCCAAAATAAACGTTTGGTTAAACATGTGTCACGCACACGATTACATAAACCAAAATACATTGTTACCCAATTCTTTACCTTTTTAATCCCTTAATTGGCCATCGGCCCCAAAACAAAGTTTTACCACTCTTAAAAACTTTACATGGTCGGATTTACCAAAATCCCCCAACTCACATGTTCACATTTTTAAAACGTAACACCTCATAAATATTGCACATCCACAAAAATATTAAAAGTGTGTTTTTCACTACATATCTTTCGCTTGTGCAACAATAAGTCGAAACTTCTTTCATTAGTGATTTATTCGTCAATCACTCAAAATCCTTAACCATGTCGTACACAATAATATTTGCTTTGCGCATACCCTTTGCATAACAGCATACCGGTACCGCTCACATTCTTTGTTCCTGTCCGCACGGGCATACGCGGGACGCACCCAGACCGCACCCAATGACAGACGAAAGGTCTCATATACCTTACACAACTATCGACTTCAAAGTCAATACTTGACATGTCGACACTTCCTTAACCTTAAGGTCCTTAACTGAACCTAATTCTTCCTCCGGACACAACAGTCCCTCGGCACTGTATTCCTAGTCAGCGAACAAGGGTACAGACTCTCATGCAACCGACACTAAAGTCCACTTTCGACTCTCACACTATTCACCTCTCCTCTTGAACTTAAATATCAAATCTACAAACACTTTCTCAAGATTTATCCAACATCTCTCCTCCCTCGGAGTTCTCTCTTAACTTAGAGTGTAATACTCTACGACCTAGCGAGATCATAGCCTTCATGCATGACAACTTGATACATAAATCAATTCACACATTTTCTCATTTTAAATAACATCATTTGGAATAACTTGGGCACACATGACCCCAACATTTACACGATTCTAATGTACTGCACAACGATCTCGAGAATTGTTTGCATATTAAATTTCTGTAAACTCAATCTTTCTCAACCAAAACAAAGTTGTTACGACGGGAATATATTAAATAAAAATCTTTTCATACAACAATAGTTCGAAAAAGTTTTACCGACACGAATTAAGCTATTCGGTTCTCCCACTGATTTATATGACGTTATTAGATCAATACTCCTGTTGGTTATTAAATGTTTTGCTGGCCAACGGTTTCTTGCTACAAATCAACTTTTCATGTAAAGTAAGAAATATTTTGTAACAACTCCAAAATTTCATTGAGCGACGTAAATGGGATTGCCTTTTCTTTAAATACACACTTGCACATACTAATTCAACCTTGACTAAAACTATTATTTATGCATTTGGTTTGAAATCATGAAATTCATGTAACACACACTAGAATACCATGCATAAAACTTTACTCGCAAATAAAGGCTAATTACTCAACGAGGTCAATCGTCTTACTTACGTAACTTATCATTGACATTCTACCTCCGACCGGTGGTCGCCCTCTTGGCCTTATGTCAGGATCGATTCTTAACAAGAATTAAACTTCTTAGAAACAGAATTTAGAGAATCTTGCGGAATAGAACTCTAAATCAATTAAAGAACAATCAATAGAAATTCAATACACTGTATATATCAAACTGTATTACTCACAAGTTTTACACCAAACCTCAATCTTGTTGAACAGGCTCAACAAGACGATTTCTACTTCTCTAGAAATAGGATCTATGATCTTGAGGTTAATTCACTCTTGAATGAATATCAAATTCTATTTCACTCGTATATTTTTCCTCTTTTTCTAATAGCTATCTATCAATACTATTTATACAAAAGTAATTACAAGATAACTATCAAAAGTAAATTGATCTTCTGAATCTTCGTTAAACATATCTTGATCAATTCCTTATTTGTCTCCAAAAGCATCGCATACCAAACTTATCAAGTCAGCAGTATTAACAATGATTTGGCCCAGCAGCATTAATGATGATTTGGCTCAGCAGCATTCACGACCTTCAGCAGTATTAACCTTCACAGTCTTCAAGCAGTAGTAACTCAGCTCAGCAGTACTAACCATGTCTAGCAGTAGTAATTTGGTCTAGCAGCACTAACTTCGTCTAGCAGTAGTAACTTGGTCTAGCAGTACTAACTTCGTCTAGCAGTAGTAATCTTGCCCAGCAGTAGTAACGAAGAACTGGCAGTAGTAATGTAGACTTAGCAGTACTAACCATACTTAGCATATCTTCAGTTCCCAACAATCTCCCCCTAACTTGACTTTTAGGAAAAGAAGTCAAGTTCTTCAGATGATGCTTCCAAAACTTAGTCATCATGTACACACAGATTAGGACTTAAACCTAGTCTCTGATTTGCAATCCTCCTTACCAAGAATCTTCCCATAGCAGAGTCTTTGTTGCAGACCAACTTTACATGTAGCATCCCTTTCAGTCTTTTCATGCTGTGATTGTATATTTCATCCACCAGATAATACTCCTGATATGTGTTGTCAATTGATATAACATACACTCCACAATTTTCATAGAGCATCCAGTGGGTTACTGCTTGAAAAGGTCTTGCTGTTATGTGCTGAACTACTTCTGGTCTGAACATTAGGCATAGGTATTCTAACACCATCTTTGTGATAGACATACCTCTTTCTGTCAACATGTTGCCATAGATCTGCATGCCTACTTTGAACATCTCTTCCAGGTCAGATCTTGAGCATTTTCTTATGACTTGTCCCCATGTTCTGTAGACTTCAAACTGCCCATCAGCTCTCTTGAGTCTGATATACTCCTTTCTTTCATCTATCAATGTATCCCAGTGACTGATTTCAGGAGGCTTTGAGTCTAATGGAGTCACTTTTATTGGTTCAGCATCAACCATAGTGATGTACAAGTCACATTGTTCATTGCTAAGTGATTGTGCCTTACTGGATTGACCTGTCTTGCTATCTCCTTGTCCTTCATCCTTGGCAACTTCTTCCTTTTCTTTCTCTTCTACCACTGGTTTCTCAACAGGTTCTGCCTTTTGCTTCTTTACACACTTCTTTTTAGTGGCCACAGACTTTGTTCTCTTTCTGCTGAAAACCATCTTTGCATCCTTAGGTTCTTCCTGTTTCTTGGCATTTGGAGGTGTATCATGTTTGGCTTTGATTAAAGCCTCTGCAACCTCCACTTCTTCTACTGTAAGCTTCTCTGTTACTGTTTCTGCTTTCTTTGTAGATTGAGCAGCATTAACTGTTTCTGCTGCTTGCTTAGAGTCAGCAGCATTAACAGTTTCTGCTGCTACTTCAATTTCAGGTTCTTTCTCTGTAAGGTCTTCAGCAGCATTAACTGTTTATGCTGCTTGTTCAAACTCAGCAGCATTAACAGTTTCTGCTGCTGTGGTTTCTGCTGCTGTGGTTTCTGCTGCTTTAACACACTCTTCCCCCTTTTCTGTCTCCCCCTTATTCTGTGCACTGGACTCCCCCTTAAACTGTGCATAATCCATTTCCATCTCATTCTCCATGTGAACTGTCTCCCCCTCAATTTGTGGACCCTTCATTTTCAGTTCTGCTTCTGACTCTGACTCCCCCTTTTTGGGAGCATCATCAGTTGAAGTTCTTCTTCTCAGCACAAATCGTGCCTTTTTCTTTTTGTGCAGCAACTTGGTGACCATCTTTTTGAGCTTCTCAATTTGAGACTGTTGGTAGGTGACCACAGTCTTCAGTTGCTCAATCTCCTTCTTTTGTGCCATAACATCCAAGTTGATATTCCCTATGGTTTCCATCAATTCCTCATAGTTATATCTATCCTCACCTTGTTTAGAAGTGTTTACCTTCTTTAAAGGATCACTGGAAGTTTTAGCAGAAGCCTTCTGCCTAGCAGAAGCACTACCTGCCCCCTTGGTTTCTTGGCACCTGGGTCCTCCTAATGATTTCTCATTTAGAGTTGCCATGGGGAAGGTCTTATTTATGTTACCACTGTCCTTCTCTGTGCTAGCAGAAGTAGTGGCAGCCTTAGCACCTATATGGTCATCCTTCTCCTTAGAGACCACCTTCTTGGGGTTGGGAGACACCCCTGTGGTTTCCCTGTTGATATTCTCAATTGGAGAATGCTCCAACTGAGGGCTTAAAGGCTTAGGGCTCTGAGTAGGTACATCAAGGGAAGGAACCTTGTGCACCTTTCTTCTTTGAAACCTTTTGGTGATTGTGGGAGTGGGTTGTTCAAGAATGGACTGAGGGATGTCTTTTGAGATGGAAGGTTGGGATTGGTCATCAGTGGGTTGATCTAATGAGGGCCTTGATTCTGATGCCATACCTTCAGAGGGGTGGGACACAACCATCATTGTAGAGAACAATGGTGTGTCAACTCCTTCCGAGTCCCTAGGAAGTCTTTTCATATTTGAAAAAACCTTCCCTTTAGGGGATTTGGGTACATATACCTCAGTAAACTGAGGTAAGTCCATCAATTCCTTGGTAATAACTTCTTGCACAAACCTTGGATACATGTAAAAGCTCTTTTTGGATTCCAAGTTTGATACAAGATCATTAAAGATCATTGCTGAGAAATTGTACTTTCTGGCAGTGGATAAGCAGACCAAGGCATATGCAATGGGACTGCTGAACTCACTCCATCCAGTAGTTTTCTTGGAAATACAGTGCATCAGGGTATGAACAAGAAATCTCCATTGGTTGAAAAATTTTGACTTGTAGAATTTGAAAACACCAATGGGACCTTCATACCCCATTCTTTGTAAAGTAGAAAAGAGTTCTTCATTAGGAATAGAAGATATACCTGAAGCATCATTCAACTGAAGAGAGATGCGAATAACCTCTTCTGTGACTTTCAAGGGTTTATCACAAACCCTTGTTCGAATGGTTTTCTGCCCTTCTTCGAAACTAACAGTGGCATTCTCCCAAAATTGTGTCTGATGTTCGATATAGATTGTTGGGCTCACCGTTAGGGCATAGGAGATGTGCGAGGATTTGAGAAAATCGACTATATCGTGGAATCCCGCAGCTTGTTTCGGCTTCTGAAGCATGGCTATTTCATTGTGCTCATCCACAAACTCCATGATTCCTGAGGATTCTTGAAAGAAAAACACAAAGATTCTGGGGAGACTAGGTTAGAACGAGAGAGAAGAAGTAAATGCGAAGAGTCGTTATGAACATTGGCGGGCAAACAGGGGTATTTATATGCCCTAGATTATCAAAAGCAGTATTAACGACATAAGCAGTATTAACTACTGAGCAGTATTAACTGCAAAGCAGTATTAACTACACAAGCAGTATTAACTACCAAGCAGTATTAACTACCAAGCAGTATTAACTACCTAGCAGTATTAACTACCTAGCAGTATTAACTGCACTAGCAGTATTAACTGTGCACTAGCAGTATTGACTACTGAGCAGTATTAACTACACTAGCAGTATTAACTACTGAGCAGTATTAACTGCAAAGCAGTATTAACTACACAAGCAGTATTAACTACTGAGCAGTATTAACTACTGAGCAGTATTAACTGCACAAGCAGTATTAACTACTAGAACACAGGCAGTAGTAACTCTGCACTGTGCATCACTTGTCAAATCCTCAAATGTCAACTTACACATCACTTTTACCACTTCTCTTACCTTCTGCAGGATTATTTTCAAACGTAGCATGTCCTCCATCAATTCATTTGAAATATTGAAGGCAGGCCATGTTACCTGTCATGTGCCTAGAGCAACCACTGTCAACATGCCAAATGCTTCTCCCCTTAAGCTGTTGGCTGCCCTGCACATCTGATAAATCAATTAGTTTTTGTTAGGGACCCAAGCCGAAGTGGTCTTGGGTCTCCCTTGATCATCAAAATACTTACATTCTGTTTTGATGAGCTTGTCAAAGTGAGGAACATCAGTGCTTGAGTACTTTGTTTTGATGATTGGTCTAGAAGCAGTACTAACTGATGTAGAAGTGCTGACTTTAGCAGCACTAACATTGCTTCCAGAAGTACTAGCCTTCTCAGCAGTGTTAACTATCTTAGCAGTACTAACACTAGAAGCAGTATTAATTGTTGAAGAAGTACTAACTGTGTTAGCAGTACTAACACTGCTAGTAACATTATTGCTTCCTGCAGTACTAACATTGTTATCAGTACTAACTGAGTTGTCAGTATTATCATTAGTACTTTTAGGCATCCATACTCTAACACTTTCTGTTTCTGCCTTTTTCATGTGGCTTATGGTTTTAACTTGTTTCTTTGCCACAACTTTCCTCACAGACTTTTTATTTCCCCCACTCTTTTTGTAACCATCAGGTTTTTGAAAATATCTTTGAGCATTAAACCTTTGGTTAACTGGATTGAAATAACAGTGTTTGGCTAAGTGATTTAGCTTACCACAGATGAAACAAGGTTTTGGCCTGTTGATTCTGTTCAGATCAACTCCTTGTCTCATAGCCCACTGGTTATTCCAGTTCCTTTGATTTCCCCTCTGATTATCATGTTTTTGGGGCTTGAGTTCTTGAGATTTCTTACAAGAACACTGTTTACAAGTATTAGAGTTCACAACTTTGGGCTGTGTGGAATGAACTCCCTTTTCCCTTTCAGTCCTTTTGATCTCAGTGTTCTTATCACATGGACTCTCAGATTCCTCATCAGAGTCTACTTTGTCAGTCTCATCCTCAACCACTACTTCTTTTTCACAAGGATCTATATTAATCTTTAATTCAGGTTCCTTTCTATCCTTGGTCTCTAACAAATCAGACTTAGGAGGTATGTAGTTGTTATTGTAGGGTGGAGGTGTGCTATTGTACCCTATCCCTACTTTCATCTTGTCATGGATTTGAGCTTTAATGATGGTGTCCATGGTTTTAGAAGCACAGGTAAACTTTTCAACATCAAGTTTAACCTTCTTAAGCTCTTCTTTTAATTTCTCATTCTCCTCCCCAGACACTTTCAGCTTAATCTCATACTCATTCTTCTCCCACTTCCAATAGTTAGTATCATAGTGGTGTTGAAGTTCATTAGCTTGAAAAGCTCTAATCTGTTCCTCAAACCTTTCTACAATCCTAACATAATCTTTCACATCTTTCTCTAGCCTCTTAAGGTCATCACACATACCCTGATTGTGATCCCTATATCTTTTAACAGCATCAATGCAAGCTTGAGAACAGAGTTTAGATTGTACCTCAGTGGGAATATCAGATACTTCTGCCATAAGAGCTTGATTCTGACAGGCTTCCTCAGCTTGATCACTCCAATCAAATCCCATTCCTTGTTGAGAAACATGGGCTTGAGCGGAGCTTCTGTTTTGGTTTCCATTTGGAGCCTGTTGTTGTGATCCTCCACTTCTGCATTCTCTGGCAAAGTGTCCCATCTTGTGACACTTATAACACTCAACCTTGGACTGGTCAAAGCCTTCACCATCTTCTCCAATCTTTCCTTCATTACATGGGCCATTTTCTATGATGTCCCATATTGCATAATTAGTAAGAAGAATGTACTGCTTGATTCTCAGTTTCCACATGTCCAATTTATTGGGTTTGAGCATGGGAACTTTTGAAACAGGAGTACTGTGAGTATCCATTGAATTGTCCATAGCTTCTAAGATACCAATGCTCTGATACCACTTGTCAGGATCGATTCTTAACAAGAATTAAACTTCTTAGAAACAGAATTTAGAGAATCTTGCGGAATAGAACTCTAAATCAATTAAAGAACAATCAATAGAAATTCAATACACTGTATATATCAAACTGTATTACCCACAAGTTTTACACCAAACCTCAATCTTGTTGAACAGGCTCAACAAGACGATTTCTACTTCTCTAGAAATAGGATCTATGATCTTGAGGTTAATTCACTCTTGAATGAATATCAAATTCTATTTCACTCGTATATTTTTCCTCTTTTTCTAATAGCTATCTATCAATACTATTTATACAAAAGTAATTACAAGATAACTATCAAAAGTAAATTGATCTTCTGAATCTTCGTTAAACATATCTTGATCAATTCCTTATTTGTCTCCAAAAGCATCGCATACCAAACTTATCAAGTCAGCAGTATTAACAATGATTTGGCCCAGCAGCATTAATGATGATTTGGCTCAGCAGCATTCACGACCTTCAGCAGTATTAACCTTCACAGTCTTCAAGCAGTAGTAACTCAGCTCAGCAGTACTAACCATGTCTAGCAGTAGTAATTTGGTCTAGCAGCACTAACTTCGTCTAGCAGTAGTAACTTGGTCTAGCAGTACTAACTTCGTCTAGCAGTAGTAATCTTGCCCAGCAGTAGTAACGAAGAACTGGCAGTAGTAATGTAGACTTAGCAGTACTAACCATACTTAGCATATCTTCAGTTCCCAACACCTTATGACGTTTGCTATACATGCATCCCACGATTCACGTATCAACCATGTCATACTATTTTCGTCTTGATCAAACATCCCATATTCTATCTCCACACACATCAACCACCTATTAAAGGTTACCTTGGCGGACGTTCATGAGTCCCGCCAATTTCTAGGTTGTCCTTCCAACCCCCAATCATTTACCGATCTGTCCTCCAAAGGATTTTGGTGGTATATTCACCAACGTTCTACTATAACCTAAAGGGATAACTATAAGAAATGGTTATGCACATACCCCTATACAAAACGTACTTTATCGATCGTTAGTCACTGTAACAATTTAGAAATAAGTATGCTTACGTAACAATTTATTCATAATAACAGTAGCTAATTGAAATTGTGAACATATCATACATGAGAATCCTTGTTACCATTATCACAGTACTAATTTCACGTATTTCCGTTGACTCTAAGACTATCCCGTCTTAGTACTTCTACCCAAATCTCACAAGTCATAACTTAATTCATCACAGCTTAAGTCTAAGTATCTCATCAGCATACTTAGTTCGCTTAAACTATTGATCTGATACCATATTGTAACACCCTAAAAACAGGGCTAATTTAAACCTTAAAAATTCCACGAGTTATGACAATAAAACTTCAAACTTATATAACAAGAGGATCATACATCAAGGTTTTCTATAAACAATAACTTCTAAATCAAATAACCTATTAATCAAATCATACATCATAATTAGATTAACTAGGTTATCTAATCATCTGTCCCAAAAGTATCAAAACAATAACTAGATCCTCTGTTATCTCCAAGTCTGAGTCTTTCCAAAAGCTCTCAACACACTTTCCCGCTTACTTCCCGGAGCTTGTACCTGGTAAGAAAGTTCAACTTGAAACATTAGGCTTTCGCCTAGTGAGAATATTCAAATCAAATTAAAATTCAACAATCAAAATCTCAACAGATAAATCAAACCTGTTTCCATCCATCTTACCGTACAACAACTCCTTTCACTACTGGGAATCTACCCCATTCCCAGCTTATGACTATTCATCTAGTCATAATAACATTACCAAGAATTTACCATTAATCATCCCAGATTCAAAGTCAAACTCTTAACCAAGAAATTACAAGTCAAAACCTGCCTATTTCTTAACCCGGAAGTAGAGATTACAAATTACTTTATGCCTATCTCAAATCTTCCTTTCACCATTGGGAAATCTCCGATCTTCCCTTTAATAATGGAAATCTCCGATCTTCCATTTGAAATGGGAATTACAAATCAAAATCTGCCTATTCCACATTTCACGTCCTCACCATCTCAGAATCACTGACCCCAATGGGATTAATATATCGCGATACACAACCGGGGCCCTCACGATGATTCAAGATACACTCAATTACTAGAAATTACATCCCTATGGTCAATGGCTAGTATGCGGTTCCCATTATACCGTACTAAGATGCCCCCGATGACCGGATGCCTATTTCTAGCAAAAGCAATATAATACATAAGTATTATAACTGATACTATCATATGCTTACAACATACAATATATCATTTCTACGAACATATTCTATATATACAAAAAAAAGAATATAATTAACTCCTCTTCTCAATCTCTTACTATCCCCTCTTTGCAACTTAGCACGGGGATTTACATCTCAAATGTTAATTACATTTCCGGACACATAAATAAGTCCTTATAATTTATCTCAACACGGCTTCAATATAATATTTAGAGTTTATAATTATATAACAGATTGCATATAATTATCAGATTGCATTCCACATAAAAGCCTCAAACTGCTACTGAAAGTCCACAAAAATCGCACGCCACTGTAGCGAAAAGCTACAAATTTTCGCAAGCCAAAGCTGCGAATTTCTTAATTCTCGCAACCCACTGTTGCGAGTTTCTCCAAAATTCGCAACCCATAGTTGCGAGTTTCTCACTTCACCCCCACAGAGGTTAGCGAGATACTCAAAACTCGCAACCAACTATTGCGAGATTCTCAAAACTCGCAACCAACTATTGCGAGATTCTCAAAACTCGCAATCACTGTTCATCGTCTTCTTCATTAAGCCAGTTTATAAAATCAGTGTATTAAGCTTACTACTTCTCAATTAAGTCTTACTTAAAGCATATAGACATAGTTTAACACATATCCATATCAATTTTAATGGCTAATTTTAACAAGAATGAATAAACTCACCTTAATGACAATTCTGAACACTGATCACATTCCAGCAGCTTAATCAAACAGCTTAATGAGTATCCTTAGCAACAATCTGAACACTTCTGATCACTTTGTTCTTCAGATTCAGTGGCTAAATCGAAACAACACAAGATCACCTAATCAAATACTTTTCTTCTGTTTCTTCTTTTTCTTTCTCCTTCTTTTTCTCTCGAAAAATCTCTATCTTTCTCTAACTCTCGACTTTTCTACTGTTTGCAGAAAAGCAAACCCACACATACAACTTCTTGATTCATTAAATCAAGACACCTCATGCTAAAATTAGATGAGTCATAAACTAATTTCACCAAACACCTCCAACTTTAAAGAAATGACATAACACACCTCATACATCAATAAAACACATTATAAAACCTTTAAGTTTAATATTTCTCAAAAGAAATCTTTAAACTTTCAACATTTGTATTTTAACCCTAATTGAATTATAATACTCAATATAATTCAAGGTTACTCCAAATACAATTACATTCCAAATCTTATTAAAATAAATAATAACGAAATTTAGGATGTTACACGTAATTTGCATGGAGTCTTCATCTTCCTTTTATAGTGAGGATAAGGTACTGAGCATTAAATGCATGGTACTATTATCCTCAAGACACTTGCAACGTACCAATGGTCTTTGGAAAAGTACCAGTGGACTTCTAAAAGGCTGATAAGTCATTATCACTTTTTTCTTGAAACCAGGAATAGAAGCCATGCTGAAAGGACATCTTCTAAAAGGATAATAGGACAAAATGTTACTTTTGCCTTGTATCAGATTTTGTCCCGAAATAAATGATCTTCTTTATGAGTATTCAAGACAATATCACCGAAGGAGTTCCACCGATAATATTGTCAAGAATATATAACCATCTGTAAAGAAGTACCATTTCCACAAAGTTCCGACCGAGTTTAAGAATCATATCGGTGGAAGCTGTTCACCGAAAAATGAGAGTCTTCTTCGGTGGAGATGAAGGCCACCGAAATTGTGAAGACAATTCGGTGGTGATGATGGCCACCGAAATTGTGAAGACAATTCGGTGGTGATGATGGCCACCGAAATTGTGAAGACAATTCGGTGGTGATGACTTGTTTGTTTGTTGAGAAGAGTCTTTCTATTTTCCACAAGTAGAGAGTCTTTAGGCTTGGTTTCGGTTGATCTTCGACTTCACCGAACATTTGCTATTTTGTACAAGTCATTCAAAGAACCAAACTAAAATATTCTAAGTAGGAGTTTTAGGGAAAACATCGGTGAGTCAATTTCAAATCCTTGGTGACCCAACAAAAACCCTAACTTCAAATCGGACCCAGAAAGCAAAAAAATCTAATTAAATCCATTCTTTATCAAGTGATTTCAAGAATGAATTCAAGAAATCTTGAAGATTATAGAGCATAAGTGAAGCGATTGATCGAGCTTTAAAGCATTAAGTTTTATTGTGTATTCACTTATCTTTGCTAAATATGTTGAATTTTTGTATACAAGCGGAGTACCAAACCACTGACTTGGGTTTTGCGAGGAGGGAGGGAGGAGGGGGTTGAATGGGGGTGGAGGTGGGGATGGATGAGATTAAATGGGTGGTTTCATCTCGCTGACGAAGTGGGGAGATGTCACCGAGAAGGAACCGAGTCACCACCGGAGAAGGAAACGAGTTACGATCGGGAAGGAGGAAGCGGTGGGAGGAGGGGATCAGGTGGTTTCACCGCCTGAGAAGGGAGCAGACTAAGTATGTCATCAGTGTGCGATGCATATGTGTATATATTTGTGTGTATATATGATATAAATATATATGAAACAAATATATGTTAATTAATACACTAAATTCAAGTAGTAGATGGAAAAAAATCATGTGAAATAACATATAATTAACCGATTCTCAATGTTATCACAACTTTACAAGTCATTCAAAGAACCAAACTAAAATATTCTAAGTAGGAGTTTTAGGGAAAACATCGGTGAGTCAATTTCAAATCCTTGGTGACCCAACAATCTCCCCCTATTTGAATTTGATCTCCTTTCTTAGAATATTTAAGAGTATTGAAAAGTAAAATGCATTTTGACCCTTTTTACTCTTTTTGGTTCTTTTCACATAGACCATTCTTTTTGTTCTTTTTGATTTTTTTCTTTTTGTATGAGTATGTATACTATGTATAGTATTTACAAGTAAATGAAAGTAAGGATATGTACCGAAATAAAATTCAAATAGAGAGATACTTGTATTAAGATAAGTTTTCTCGTACATTTTTACAAAATGAGAAACAAACTCTTTACAAGTACCAAAGGAAAAGAGAGAACCTATTTCTCGGTGGTTTGCCTTCGTTTGATTTCATCCGTCACATTTTTGAAGAAGGGTTGAGCTTCGGGAATGTAAGGAAATAGGTTGTAGATACCTTGAAGGAACAGAGTATCGGCTATGGAAATCTGAGCAAATCTGAAGAAGGATCTTCGACCGAAACCATCATTGAAGTAAAGCCCCGGAATCGGTGCAAGGCTCAGAGTTGTAGAGGGATGTGGTACCGAGGTAGGAAGGGATAGATTCAGGTTGCTGACATTTGGAATCTTTCCTTCAGATGCCATATCTTTGAATACTTTGTCTATGGGATTCTTGACTTTGGGAACCCGAATGTCTTCTTTCATTGATTGAAGTTTGGCCCTTTCATCGGTGGAAAGGATGATGTTGTGTTTTCTTTTGATCTCCTTCATCCTATCCATCAAACCTTCAATGCATTTGATGAATGTGTCCTTCTTCGGGTTTGGACTTTTGACAAGATGTTGAGAGATTTCGAACCATTCAGTGAGGCCGAAATTCTTGAGGTGGACATCTGTCAAGCTTTTCAACGAACCATCATCTCTGTTAATGATTAGCCTGATATCCTTTGGGTTGACTCTGGAAGTAGCAATTTTGGCACTTGTGATTGTGGTTGTGCTCATTCGGTGGTGCATGGTTCTTTTGTACCAAGTAATTTCTTCGTTCTTTTCTTCTTCAAATGCACTTAGTACCGATTTTTGAATTTGGATGGCATCAGTGGACTTCACTTTGGCGGCTTCTTCTTCGGCAGCTTTCATGGATAGAGCTTTAGATTTATCCAAAGCTATTTGGGCAAGTCTAGCTTCCTCAATTTCTTGAGGAGAAAGGCCGAGATCGGTGGAAGTTGTTCGAGGAGGAGGCTTGAGTTTTAGAGTTTCAGCACCTTCAGGTCTTGCCCCATACTTAGCCAATTCTTTCTTCTTCTTTTCTTCCTTTGCCAAGTCTTCGGCCGAAATTACCTTCTTTCCTTTATCTTTGGGAGCTTTGGTTGATTGCTCCCCCTCAGATGATGCATTCACTTCCACGACCTTAGGGAATATGATTTTCGATGAAGAGATGGATTCGGTGGTGCCTGTATGAATTGGTGAGTTTTGAGGTGATTTCGGTGGTGGCGATGCTTTCGGTGGAGAAGGGGTTTTCGGTGGAGGCTTGTTGCTGGTAGATTTCTTGAGAGTGGGAAGTTTTCTTGGTGTAGTAGTGGTTTTCTCCCCCTCAGCAACAGCCGGAAGCTTAAAACCCATCTCATAAAATACTTTATCGAATTTGGAGTGAGAGAGGCCAAGCTTGTAGACATGGAATCGGGAACCAGAGAGAAATCACCCAAGCTCATTTCCCATTCGGACTTTTCGGTGGTGGAGGCATTTTCGAGGAATGCCACCTTTGAAGACAAAGTATCAAGGGAGTCATTTATTGGTTTAAGGGCATCGGTGATGGCGTTGAAAAGTATTTGAGGCAACTTAGTCTCAAGAGTTGAAATTCTAGAGTTGGCCTGGGAGATTAAAGAAATGGTACTTTGTAGAAAAGTAGAGTGTTGGCCATGGTGTGTGGAAACATAACCACCGATTTCTGGGAAAGAACATCGGTAGCGTAGGGGATCAATTTCTGTAGGCCGATGAGGGAGGAAAACTGCTAACTCATCGGGATAGAGAATTCTCGGTGGTGGAGAATCCTGCCGAATCGGTGTTGGTGATCTTCGCGGGGTAGGCGATCGGTGTGGAGTAGGAGATCGCCGAGGAGAATCTTGATGTTCCGGTGAGGGAGTCTCTGTGGGATTTTCTTTGGTGAACGGGATGATTCGGGGAGAACCAGTGTCCTCCAAAAGAAAATCAAAGAAGTCTCTCGGGGGGTGTAATGGGGGGGAACCTTGATTGGGTTGTGCATCATCATCGATCATAAACTGACCGGGTGAAAGGCCGTGTAGTGTCAAATCTACTCCTTCGAGGGAAGAGGGCTCGAAGTCATCTCTTTTACCCGAAGAAGTGGGTGAAGAGGCAAATGTAGGGACTTCCTTTTCTACAACTGTAGTCTTTTGAGAGACCACAGAGGAGTCGGTTGTGGGTTTAACAAATTCCCTAGAATGGGATGGTTTAGACAAAAGTACCCGAGATCTTTTCAGAGAAGATTTCGGGGGAGATGACGAGTGCTTCCGCTTAGAAGGTTTTTGAACCGGGGAAGCCGTCGAAGGTTCTCTCGTTGGCGTGGTTCTAGAAGCGGGTGCGAAGGTGTCGGTGGCCTTTTGTTGTTTCTTTTTAGCGACACCGAACTTTACTCGAGGACGGGGAGAAGGGGCCACGACATTTGGAGTGACCTCGGGAATTTCCAGGTGACGAAACCCAGGAATTTCCGCATCACCCCAATGTAGTTCGGGAGAGAGAGCAAAAGAAATCATACCTGGTCGTAGAAGGCGATCGGTTGCGAGCGGTTTAACATTTAGAGTTTTGGTGCCAACGAGCGGAGACGACCAGTCATATGTGAATCGTGGAGAAGATGAGTTGCGATCGGTATCCAGAGCTTTAGCAAGTTTATGTTGAATGAGCATCGAGATGAAACGAGGATATGCAACATAGCATTTCTTGGGATGCTGGATTACCTCGACAAGTTCAGAAAAGAAGTATTGAGCGAAGTCAACTTTCCTATGAAAGATGAGGGCATGAGCGAGCTTCGTGATATATGACGGCGATTGATCGTGCCCACTAGTCTTGCGAGAGAGACAATGGATAATATGGGCAAAGAAAAAATTCCATATGCCGCCCATTTTGCTTCGAAGGAGAGTGCCGGGACCCTTTTTGGAAGAATCGTCAATAACATACCCAAGTGTTTGAACAACGTCTTCAAATATGGTATCGACATGTAAATCATCATATTGAGGAAAGGATTGGATTTTGAGAGCTAGGCGAACATCATCGACCCCAAATGTAAGGTCGTGATCACCTTCTTCATTGGTAAGAATGGAGGCGTGGATGGCTTCGTTTGAGGGATCATACACACAGGTTAACCAAAACTGTCCAATGAGCATTTTGCTCATTTTAGGGTTGCAGGTGAAAGCATGGAGGAGAGGAGATCGGGTGAGAAACTTGGTTACCGTAGAGAACTCTGGATGAGATGAGTCAAAATCGAAGCGGGCAACGTGATTGCATGCATTGAACTTGAGGTCTTTGAATCGAGTGGGTACTGCAGATCTGGAGGATGCCATTGAACTGGGTATCGAAAGTTTTTATAGAGAAGAAAGGTTGGCAGGTTTCGTGTGAAAGAAATGAGAGGGAAAAGAGTAGGGTTTATGAGTATATATAGAGGTGAGAGAAGGAAGAAGGGGAAAATTAATGATGATTGTTTTTGGGGATTTGGTGACAAAAACGGCTAGAAGGGGAAAGGTCTGACAGCTTTTGTGGACTCAAGAGGGCATGGGGAAATGTATTGGATAAGGAACCAAAAAGAAATCAGTGATTATTTGGTGGACACAGTACCGAAGTCTCACCGATGATGAGAGTCGGTGTGAAATTTGAATTTCGGTGAAAGGATTCCACAAAAGGATTCCACCGAATTTCTATTTCGGTAGAAGAAAAGAGAAGACCTTTGGTGTTGGATGATTCCACCGAATTGCTGTTTCGGTGGATGAGAAGAAAAGTGAGTCGGTGAGATTACTCAGGAATGTTTCCACCGAATTGATGTTTCGGTGGTAAGGGAAGAAGGTGAGATATAGGGGTAAGGATTTCGGTAGAGATGAAATCGGTGTTGAAGCACAAGGAAGTTTGTCCACCGATGAGAGATCGGTGAAGATTTAGAAGAAGAGAAAAACATACATTTCGGTAGAAGGGATTGTCCATCGATGTGAGATCGGTGGAAAATAAAAACACATTTTAATCATGTAGATTGCACATTCCAAGTTCACTTATTAGAAAGTTGAACCTGGTTTCATCAAGGGGTTTAGTGAATAAATCAGCAAGTTGCAAATCGGTGGGAATGAAGTGCAGCTCAATGTCACCTTTGGAAATGTGGTCCCTGATGAAGTGATACCTGATATCTATGTGTTTAGATCTGGAGTGAAGAACAGGATTGTTTGCAATAGCTATTGCACTGGAATTATCACACAGAATTGGAACTTTAGAAAAGAATTCATTGTAGTCCCTGAGTTGATTTTTCATCCACAGGATCTGAGCACTGCAACTTCCAACAGCAATATATTCAGCCTCAGCAGTTGATGTTGAGACTGTATTCTGTTTCTTGCTGGACCAGCTTACCAGTTTTCCACCAAGAAGTTGGCAGCTACCTATGGTACTCTTCCTATCAATCTGAGAACCTGCAAAGTCTGAATCTGAATACCCAATTAGTTCAAAACCTGAGTCTTTGGGATACCAATGACCCAGGTGCAGGGTGCCCTTGAGATACCGGAAAATTCGTTTTAAAGCTTTTAAATGAGACATTTTTGGGTTGGCTTGATAACGGGCAAACAGACAAGTAGCAAACATAATATCCGGTCTACTAGCAGTTAAGTACAGAAGAGAACCAATCATTCCACGATACAGGGTAACATCAACAAATTCACCTTTAAGATCAGCATTAAGTTTCAAAGGTGGGGCCATGGGAGTTTTCATAGGAGAGCTGTCTAGAAAATTGAATTTCTTCAGAAGGTCACGAATGTATTTACTTTGGTTTATAAAAATTCCTTCTGAAGATTGTTCGACCTGAGGTCCCAAAAAGAATGTGAGCTCACCCATCATGCTCATCTCATATTCACTCATCATAAGAGAAGCAAATTCATCACATAGAGTTTCATCAGTAGCACCAAAGATGATGTCATCAACATAGATTTGGATAAGAATAATATTACCTGAGGTTTCCTTGATGAAGAGAGTGTTGTCAATTTTTCCTCTAGAATATCCATTCTTTAAAAGAAAGTTGGCAAGAGTGTCATACCAAGCACGTGGAGCTTGCTTGAGACCATAGAGAGCTTTGTCAAGTCTGTACACATAGTCTGGATGAGCTGGGTCTTCAAAGCCAGGAGGTTGTTTCACATAGACTTCCTCTGCAAGTTCCCCATTGAGGAAGGCACTTTTAACATCCATTTGAAAGACCCTAAAATTTCGGTAGGCAGCATGAGCCAGAAAGATTCTTATAGCTTCAAGTCTTGCAACAGGGGCAAATGTTTCATCATAGTCAATGCCCTCTTCCTGTCTGTATCCTTGAGCTACTAGTCTGGCCTTGTTTCTGATAACTGTACCATCTTCATCCATTTTATTCATGAAGATCCATTTGGTTCCAATGATTGTCTTCTTTCGGGGTCTGGGGACCAATCTCCAAACTTTGTTTCTCTCAAATTGAGAAAGCTCTTCTTGCATGGCAGTGATCCAACAGGGATCTGCTAGAGCTTCATCAATCTTTTTGGGTTCAAAAAGAGAGAGAAAATTCACATAGAGACAAATATTTCCAACTCCTCTACGTGTTTGGACACCTGCTTGCTGATCACCAATGATTTGGTCTATGGGGTGATCTTTGGTCCATTTTGTGGCTGGGGGTAAAGGTGATGGAGTATATGGAGTGAGATGAGTTAAAGTAGTGGGATCAAAGGTTCGGTGGAAGACTGGATTTTCGGTGGTAGGAGAAGACTGATTTTCGGTAGAGTGTATGATGGTTGAAGGAAGATTTTCGGTGGGAGGAAGTGCATCGGTGTGAGAAATGGTTTCGGTGGGCTGGTCAATTTCGGTGGGAGAAAAAGATGGTGACCCATTTTGGTTACTTGATGGGGAAGGATTTGAAGGAATGGAAGATGTATCGGTGGAGTTGACTATGGGAGCATCACCTATGCATGAGGAGATCCATCTGTGAAATTCATCCTCATCATTTGAAAGTGATGACGATCTTAGATCATCAAACTTGACATGGATGGACTCATCAATGCATTTTCTTCTGAGATTAAACACCCGATAAGCTTTGGAAGATAAGGAATATCCAACAAAGATTCCCTCATCAGCTTTGGGATCAAACTTCCCAAGATTTTCACGATCATTTAGAATAAAACACACACAGCCGAACACATGAAGAAAGCCAATATTTGGTTTTCTGCCATGGAAAACTTCATATGGGGTTTTATCATGCCTTTTAGATATCATCGACCTATTTTGGGTAAAGCAAGCAGTATTAACAGCTTCAGCCCAAAAATAGGTAGGTAGATTTGATTCACTTAGCATGGATTTGGCAGCCTCACACAGATTTCTATTTTTCCTTTCCACCACTCCATTTTGTTGTGGAGTCCGTACTGCAGAAAAGTTCTGAGAAATTCCTTTCTCAGTAAAGAAGTCTTCAAGAGCACTGTTTCTGAATTCAGTGCCATTATCACTTCTTACTGACCGAACAAGTTGGCCATTCAGAACTTCATTTTTCTTGACAAAATTGATGATTTCTTCAGTAGCATCACTTTTGTACCTGAGAAAAGAGACCCAAGTATATCTGGTAAATTCATCAACAATTACAAGAATGTACCTTTTTCCTCCTAGACTAGGATTGCTGACAGGTCCACATAGGTCCATGTGCAGCATCTGCAGTGGAAGGGTGATGGAAGAGCATTGCTTTGTCTTGAAGGATGTTTTGGTGAGTTTCCCTTTCTCACATGCATCACACAGCTTCTCTTTAACAAAATTCAACTTTGGCATGCCAATCACCAGTTCTTTGTTGGAGATTTTATGAAGAGTTTTGAAATTTAGATGAGAAAGACGTTTATGCCACAACCAGTTTCTTTTGGAAGTTTCATCTGACACAAAGCAGACATTGGATGAATTGTTGCTTAGTCCCATGTCAATGACATAGACATTTTCCATCCTTTTTCCAGATACCACCACGTTGAAGTTCTTGTCCACAACAGTACAGATACAAAGTTCAAAGATAACTTTATATCCAATATCACACAGTTGGCTAATACTGAGAAGATTATGCATGAGGCCTTCAACAAATCCCACTTTATTGAAAGTAACAGATCCATTAGTGAGAGTTCCATAACCTTTGGTGTAGCCTTTAGAGTTATCACCAAAAGTGACAGATGGACCCTTTCCAGACACATAGTTGATGAGAAGAGATTTGTTTCCCGTCATGTGGCGTGAGCACCCACTATCCAGATACCATATTTGATGGTGCTCAGAAACCTGCATGCACACACAGATTAGTTCTTTGGTACCCATTTTGTAATGGGTCCTTTGGGGTTAGAAGAAAATGAGTCTTCAGGTTTGGTTCTATCTATTCTTTCCTTGGGACAATCCTTAGCCATGTGAAACGTGTCACCACAGTTATAGCATTTTCTATAGATAAAAACCTTTTTAATACTATGACCACTTTTCCTGTTTTGGCTTTTAACATTAGTTTTTATGACCTTGTTAGAAGAGAACAAAGCAGAAGGTTTGGTTCCAAGAATTCCTTTGTCAGTGTTGTGGGTTGGAGAGTTGGAAGATTCTTTGGAGTTTGACTTTTTCAAAAGCACAGATCTTGGAATTGGAAGACTAGAAGAGTTACCAGAAAAATTCTTTGGAGTAAATCTTTTGGGATGGAAATTGGCCACAGATTTGACCACCGATTTCCCTTTGTTAGAAGATAAAAAACTTTTTGTGGGAACTTGAGGTTCTCTTTTGGGAATAAACTTTAACAAATCATGGAGAGGTATGAGAGGATCATCGGTGTTGACATTGGTGGGGTTTGATCTTTTCAGCAAGGAGACTTTTGGGGAGTTAGAGGATGAGGCTTCATCAATGGTTGATCCTTTTGAGAGATCAGGGATGAGTTTTGAAACGTCATCAGAATCATGATCCTCAACGAAATGATTTAAGGATGCCTCTTTTGCTTTTATACACATTCCATATTTTCGAGCTTCACCCAGATCTAACGAATTTAAGGAGATGGAATCACAAGAACTTGAATCAGAGGCATCATCCCACACACTGGAGAAAGGAATAAGTGCATGGGAAGAATCTTCATAATGGACTTTGCCAAATCCTAGACCAATTTTGCTCTTTACACTGACTTGACTTTGAAAGAGTTGTTCAAGATTTTTTGAAGAATTTGTCCATTTTCTCACAACCTCTTGCTCTCTTTTAAGTTTCTTAAAAAGGGAGTTCTTTTCTTTTGAAATCACATGATTTATTGTTTTCAAGTCCTCAAGCTCAGTTTTGATTTCCTCAAATTTTTTAAGCTTAGACATGCAAATTTCAAGTTCAGATTTGAGTTCTTTCACTTGAGCAGATTTTCTATTCTTGCTATCTTTAACAGAATAAAAGTCTTTAGTTAAAGATTCATACGCATCTATCTTTTCACTATCAGTCATATCATTAAAAGGATGTACCTGAGCATAAGCTGTCGAGCACCCAGTCGACACAAGAGCCATTGGAGAGATAGCTTTTTCAGAATCCTCCATCTCTTCAGAAATGGCCATGAAGCACATATTGTGAGAGTCACTGTCAGAGGTGTCTTCTTCATCCCAGTCGTGAGTTTCTGCCATTAGACCTTTTCCTTTTCTTTCAAGACCCTCACTCATTTCTTTCTCTTTCTTGTACTTGGCTTTATACTTCTCAGCGCGCTCCTGATGGTCTAAGGAAGAGGATTGGGAATCCTTTTTGGAAAAGGTTGATTTGAAAGGATTATTTCTGGGTTTCTCATTCTTTGAAGAATATTTGTCAGAGGATGGGTTCCTAGACTTAGTAACACGCTTGCTCCTACACTCAGATGCAAAGTGTCCTTTCTTGCCACAGTTATAGCACTCTTCATTTGACTTATCAGATGAAGTCTTGGAAGATGAAGATTTTCTAAAATTTCTGGATTTGATGAAAGGACGAAATTTGTTCTTAGAGCCAGCCATCATTGCCATTTCTTCAGACAATTGTTCAACCATAATTTCCTCACCTTCATCATCAGCATCACTAAGATATGCCTCCGTTTGGTGGGTAGAGTTATTTTGGCTGTCATTGTCAGAGTCTGATGACGGATAGGTGATTCTAGGAACATTTTGAGATTTCTTGGAGCTTTCACTGACAAGAGCTATAGAAGAGCTCTTTATCTCTTTGATGAAAGATTTCCTTTGTAACTTTGTTTGCTCAAAATTGAAGAGAGTTCCATAAAGGACAGTTAAGGGCATGAACTCAAGGTCCTTGGTAGTTTTAATGCAAGTACATATATTCTCCCAAAATTCTGGAAGACAATCCATGAATTTGCTTAAGACTTCCTCATTATCATAGACTCTGCCCAATAACTTCAGATCATTTAAAAGTGAGTTAAAACGATTATAGTAGCTGGGAAGAGATTCACCTTTTTCATGAGTGAAGAGTTCATACTTTCTTATGAGAGAAATCTTTTTGCATTTCTTCACTTCCTCTTTACCTTCGTACAGTACAAACAGTGTGGTCCACATTTCTTTAGCAGTTTCAAAGTTAACCAGAGAGTGATAGACCTCATCAGGAAGTGAGTGCAATAATTGCTCTTAGCTTAGAGTCGAGAGAAACCAAACGTTTTTCCTCATCAGTATATTTCTTAGGATTTTTAAGGATGTAACGACCAGTAGCACTGGATTTTTCTTCATCAGAATCACTAGAGATTTCTTTTTCCATGGTTTCTTTACCAGGCCTCTGCGTTTCATAGCGAGCCCAAACTCTGGGGATGATAGGTCCCTCTTTGAGAATGGTTGGATATCTAGTATCCACTCCTTCCATGAATAGCATCATGCGGCTCTTCCACAAAGGGAAGTTGATAGCATTAAACTTAGGAGGTTTGGTTATGGAGCCATTCTCAGAAAAGTTGTTTTGAAAAGAGTTTTCAATTGTAGAAGAAGAAGAGGCAGCCATCGCAGATCAAGTTTATGGGATTAAACTTTCTGCTCTGATACCACTTGTTAGTCCCAGATGGCTTAACAAGTATTGTAGAAGGGGGGGTTGAATACAATACTTAAAATTTTCACAATTTTAATTCTTTTATTGAAAAACTTTCAACAAGAATTACACATAGAAACTTAAGACTGTTGCGGAAAAGAACAGATAAACTATTCTAACAATCTTACACAAAGAATACTAACAAAACAACTAAGAACACTTAGAACAAAGCTATAAAGTTATCAAGCAATATGAAAATCTTGAACTGAGAGAAATCCAGAAAGCGTAATTTGCATGGAGTCTTCATCTTCCTTTTATAGTGAGGATAAGGTATTGAGCATTAAATGCATGGTACTATTATCCTCAAGACACTTGCAACGTACCAATGGTCTTTGGAAAAGTACCAGTGGACTTCTAAAAGGCTGATAAGTCACTATCACCTTTTTCTTGAAACCAGGAATAGAAGCCATGCTGAAAGGACATCTTCTAAAAGGATAATAGGACAAAATGTTACTTTTGCCTTGTATCAGATTTTGTCCCGAAATAAATGATCTTCTTTATGAGTATTCAAGACAATATCACCGAAGGAGTTCCACCGATAATATTGTCAAGAATATACAACCATCTGTAAAGAAGTACCATTTCCACAAAGTTCCTACCGAGTTTAAGAATCATATCGGTGGAAGCTGTTCACCGAAAAATGAGAGTCTTCTTCGGTGGAGATGAAGGCCACCGAAATTGTGAAGACAATTCGGTGGTGATGATGGCCACCGAAATTGTGAAGACAATTCGGTGGTGATGACTTGTTTGTTTGTTGAGAAGAGTCTTTCTATTTTCCACAAGTAGAGAGTCTTCAGGCTTGGTTTCGGTTGATCTTCGACTTCACCGAACATTTGCTATTTTGTACAAGTCATTCAAAGAATCAAACTAAAATATTCTAAGTAGGAGTTTTAGGGAAAACATCGGTGAGTCAATTTCAAATCCTTGGTGACCCAACAAAAACCCTAACTTCAAATCGGACCCAGAAAGCAAAAAATCTAATTAAATCCATTCTTTATCAAGTGATTTCAAGAATGAATTCAAGAAATCTTGAAGATTATAGAGCATAAGTGAAGCGATTGATCGAGCTTTAAAGCATTAAGTTTTATTGTGTATTCACTAATCTTTGCTAAATGTGTTGAATTTTTGTATACAAGCGGAGTACCAAACCACTGACTTGGGTTTTGCGAGGAGGGAGGGAGGAGGGGGTTGAATGGGGGTGGAGGTGGGGATGGATGAGATTAAATGGGTGGTTTCATCTCGCTGACGAAGTGGGGAGATGTCACCGAGAAGGAACCGAGTCACCACCGGAGAAGGAAACGAGTTACGATCGGGAAGGAGGAAGCGGTGGGAGGAGGGGATCAGGTGGTTTCACCGCCTGAGAAGGGAGCAGACTAAGTATGTCATCAGTGTGTGATGCATATGTGTATATATTTGTGTGTATATATGATATAAATATATATGAAACAAATATATGTTAATTAATACACTAAATTCAAGTAGTAGATGGAAAAAAAATCATGTGAAATAGCATATAATTAACCGATTCTCAATGTTATCACAACTTTATAGGCTCCCAAATGGAGGCCCCTCATTATATATATATATATATATATATATATATATATATATATATATAGAGAGAGAGAGAGAGAGAGAGAGAGAGAGAGAGAGCGAGAGAGAGAGAGAGAGAGCCTCATTCTTTTGTTAACCAATCTATTTGTCTTAACCTTATTAACCAAATATTAGTCAATCACATTGCACCTTTTCTTTATTTAGATGTCCACACCTCCTATTAAATGGGGGTAAAATTCGTGTTTCATTTGAATATTCACATGCATATTTCCATTCCTTATTTATCTCATATTTATTCATGGTAGTTATTTAATTCCAGTTGTTTGTAATTACCTTTTTTCTCAATAATTTATTTAAAATTTGAAGAAGATATCATATCAATATACATTTGGTTTTTGTCAATAATTTATCAAAAATTTGAAGAATATATCATATCAATATTCCTATGATTTTTCACTCTCTTGGAAGAAAAACAAACCATATATCTTTCATATGAGTGAAGTATAATTCATATGAGTGAAGTATATGTAAACATGTACTTAGAACAGATTTTACACTAGCGAGTCAATGGTCCTATAAACAGTAAAAGATCATACAACAACCAATGTGCACTTATGCACATTTTGTATTGTGCATATGTGCACATGTCTTAAAATGGAAACAAGGTCCATTAATGCACAATCTGTATCGTCCGTATGTGAATTTGTGCATGTTAACATGCATATGTGCATATGTGCATTTGACTTACTACGAAAACAATCTACACATGCCGGACTTATGCACAGTTTGTATTGTGCAAATGTGCACTTACCTCATATCAAACAATCCCCGCCTTGATTTTCCGTCATTTCTTTTGATGTCTATCAATTTTCACTTCTGGACGAGATGTGGTTATTAAGAAATCAGTCGAAGAAGATTCGATTTGGAAGAAACCACATCTGCTTGATAATCGGGGTTGATACAATTTTGGAGTCGGTTTCCATGTTAATCTCTTATGTCCATCTTTAACTATCCTATTCTTTTTACCATTGTACCCATCTTCATGTATGCACAAGTTAGTTAGCGAGCAAGTCTTTTAATTTATTGCATTAATTAAATTTAAAAAATCCTAGTCATTGATTCAACACATAAATGGTTGTAATTGATTAACACGGTTTACACTAATGGGTTGGTTAACAAAAGAAGTGGACCGTATTCAAATATGTGTACATATTCAGATAATAAAAAGAATTCTCAAAATGTTATTTTATATTATTTGTTTATAAATTTAATAAGTATTTAAAAGAAAAAAAGGAGCATCCCAAGGTTGGAAAGAATTTTTTGGGGAAGCCCAAAAGGGACTTTTGATTTGAGGGAGGCCCATCTCATGATTTGGGGCGATAAGTTCGCATGCCACCAACCATACAGATTCTCACGCCTTAAAAACACACACACTTCTAATTTTAATACTCCAATAATTATCATTTTCCATCATTTTTATTTAAATACGATCCAATTAATTTCCTTCAAGTTGGGAATAGTTAAGGTTCTTACCCGGTAAGTGAGGAAGAATACTCTTACCCGATTAGTGTTTATCGAATAAAGGACGTTTACAAAAAATCAATTTTGATGACCAGGAATGTTACCCGGCAAGTTAAGTGAGGTGGCGACTCTTACCACTAACACTTACTCGGTAAGCATTTGGCCGACCTTCGTTTTACGAAAAATAAGTCTATAAAATAATGCATCATTATGTGTCGAATTTAAGTGTTTACTACATCACATACACTGACAGAATGAGATTTTAGTATTCCTGAATCTCAAATATTGAGTTGGCGTGTTAGGTTATTGATGTGGTAGTGTGGCACCATTATAACAATTTTTGTAGAACATGAAATATTGATCATCGCACAACGCATGCCATCAAACACTAGTTTTCAAAATAAAATCGATAATTGTATATTTAGTTCCAACATATTATAGAATCTTTGTTCATCTATCCTTTAGATTCTAAATTTCAAGTCAAAGGAAGTTTAATTAATCAATAAATGCAACAACAAAAAAGGCAATGTTTGTCAATAAATTTCTCATCGACTCTAGTAGTCACCAATATCACGTACATTCGCTGGTTACCACTCATTAACAACGAGAATTGATTATATAAGGCATCCTCTGGTTTTCAAATTATCTTTAATCACCGATGAAGTTCATTTCTGCTTGTTATGGTTTATACCCTCCACCTTTCTATGGAGTTACATCTGCGTCAATTATGTTCAGTCGACACGTTTCTTAAGATCTTTGGTACTCACGTATCGATTTCTCCAGAGCTACTATTATCTAAGATGATTTCAGTTCAATTATTTACAGTTATTGTATCAATTATAATTAGAATTTGATAATACCACCAATTATGGATTGAATATCAAAGATTGGATCTTAGTGGTTCATATTGTTTTAATATGTATGTGAATAAATGTTTCTATCAAGTGATATTTGATCAACTGATATCAATAGATCTCTAGTGTGCAAATATAGAGACATCGATCAGTTGTATCAATTTGTTGATCGTTTAAAAAAGTTAATAGAATTATATATATGTATATATATACATATATTATCAGGGTCAAACAAGAAAACTATCAATTTCGTAATCCATACCATAAATGAAAATTGGGAAATAATTTTAGACATTAAGATAATTATCATTTTGAATTGGGTGAAATATTCTATTAAAGCTATATATATATATATATAACTGTAACAAAAACACTGGTATTTGAATCCCTTCAAAATCTCATTATATCTTTTAAACTTCTTTATTTTTTAATTTTAATTAATTTATATTTTTTATCAGCTTTTATGTGACTTTTTCACTATTTTTATATACACTTTTGATAAGATTTTTTTTTCACTTCTTCTAACACAACAACGCACTTTGATTCAGTATTGGAAGGAGGTGCTAAATAATTTCTTTCTTCAATTTTTTTGTCAAATATCACATGTGATATCCACAATCAATCATCATATTTTCACCATTTTTTCTTTATTTTTCTGATCCACGTTTTGAAACGCATGTGATTAGTTACATTTAACATATGATCCACTATGTAAATTTTTGTACATGCCACATGTGGTAGTATACGCATGAGTACAAGTTACATATTATTAAGTGTCTGAGAATAACTTACGTATTATCACATGTGATCATATTTGCATCACAATAAGATATACAAATGTAAATAAACATAATCACATATGATTAACAAGACTATATGCAATTATCTCATATGTGATACAAACTTAGAATCAAACTGTTACAAATTTATCTTTGTGGTGAAATCCGTTTGGAAAACAAACCCAAACCCGGTTTATAAGGGATTATTTACAAATAATACTATACACAAATGACAATTATACCCTTTCTTAATTTAACTTAATTTATAAATGTTTTATTTGATTCATTTATTAACTAATGTACGTACGTACGCATATCTCTTCTCGTATTTTCACAAGTTAATTTGTTTTATACATGATCCTCCCCCGTCTCCATGTATGTATATATATATATATATATATCTAATAAAATTATTAAAATTCTCTTATTAATTTGTGGTCATGTGTTTGAATAGATCATGTTGGTTGTACTATTTTTCTTTCTAAAAGTGGGTCAAAAGTTTGTTTACTTCCATGCTATGCTATGATTCTTCTTTTCATTATTAAGACCAAGTAAGAGGCTCCAAAAGGATGCACCAAATAGACATGAAAAAGCATTGTTTGAAAATACATGTTTTATTCGGTCGGCTGAATAAAAAAAAACTTCAAGTAATTTGTTTTTAAAACTCAAATCTCTTAACTTAACTGGTGCATGGACGGACCTAGGTAAGAGCATACGGTGGCACGTCCCACTGTATTGTTTCTCCGTTGTAAGGTAAAAAAAATTAGGTTCGTGAAAGGTGCAACCGTATCAATTTGATTTGTACCACCATATATATTTTAAAATTATAATAAAGACATGAGTTTCCCTTGGTAGAGTTGGTTTGTAAGGCTTTTATTCTACTCAAGACCCGGGTTCAAGCCTTCTTTGAGACATTTTTGTAGTTTTTAATTTTTAATTTCATATTTACTATGTTTCTAAAAAAATTGTCATAATGGGACTCGAACTTGAGACCTCAGGTTTGAAAAGCAAGGGACCAATATTGATTTTGTGAAAAATATCTCTATGTTTGTTTCTTATAATTAAATGGTGCTACCGTTTGAAAAAAATTCTGGGTCCGCCACTGAACTGGTGACTCAAAAATTTTAACAGTTATTTCACGGATAGAGGTGTCAGAGCATCTCCAACAGATTCTCTATAGTTTCTCGAAAACAGATAACTAACAGTCAAAATCTCTAAATCAAATTATATTTCACTCCAACAGATTCTTTATTTTAGAAAAATGTAGAAAGGGACATCAAAGAGAGTGATTTTTGGATAATTATGTAAATTTTACATTTATCTTAAAAATTAATGTTATTGTATCAACCTTACCGTATATTTTTAAATCTGATTATCAATAAATTATCATCTTGTCTCTTGGAAGGTAGAAGCAAAGAAACACCCATGATTATGATTTTAAGAACAAGTTGGGTCATAGGTTTAGCCTTTTCATAAGGGTTGTGTTTGCTTTCTTTTACAACCGAACCAAACATGCTTTTTTTACAAACTCATGCATCATTATATATATATATATAGAGATAACTGGGTTCAAACGAGAACGCTAACTATTTAAGAACACAAGAGAACGGTTGCTCATGTACAAAATTATACATGATTGACGTACAAAGTCATATATGATTCACGCGATTTGCCCCGCAACTTTGTCGCCAAAGTCGTCCGCGTCCAGTTTTTTGCAGTTAATGTAAAATCGCATGTGATTTTGTACATGAGCGACGGTTTTCGTGTTTTCTTAAATAGTTAGCGTTCTCGTTTGAACCTTCCTATATATATATATATACAAATCAAATATAAACCATGTATTTGTTGCACTCCTTACAAACCAATGTGCATATGTGAATAATGTGTGCATATTTTGAGATGCATATATGCATTATCCTATATGAATGTATATCCATTATATGTATATTCTTGCACGTATGCATATGCATATGTATATGCACACTGGTTTGTAAGGTGTGCAACAAATGCAATGTTTGCATTTTACGGAGTCTCTCTCTCTCTCTATATATATATATATACATATATGGGTAGGTTCAAATGAAAACTCATTTTCATTTGTGCACATGATGTAACAACCCAAAATCTTAGTGAGTCTTGGAGTTTGGTGGTCAAAGTATGAAAACCGAAAGTTAAGTTAAGGCGCCATTTCTGTAATTTGAGGAAGGTATAAATGTGCACAAAATTCTAGGGCAGCCCCCATTTAGCACAAATCAGTGTTTTATATTGTTTGGGTGTGTGGTGGCGTGAAGCAAGGAAAGAAAGTGAAAGGGAAGAAGAAGAAGAAAGCTATAGAGAGGAGAAATCAATCAGGTAATCCCTCTTCTTCATTTCGTAATCTGTGTGATGTAGTATTCCCTCTTCGTTAGTTTGGATTCTATGATTGAAATCAATGATTTAATGAGTTTTCAACCACAATTCCTAAAAAATGGGTTTCATGGGTTTTGTCTTAATAAATCGATTTAAGGGGTTATAAATGGATTAAGTGGGTGTTTGGGGTTAGTGGATGAACCCTTATAGCTGTCTAATCAAACTAATGGCTTAAATCGGGGTATAAATCGGTTTTAGAATTTCTAAGTTCGAACAGCAACGTTTTCCGGACACTAGTGTTTGATGGTGTCCGGATATGTTGCAGGTGTCCGGGTATGTGTCTCGTGAAGGTGTCCGGGTGGTGTGTCCGGATAAGTGGTGTCCGGATAAGTGGTGTCCGGATAAGTGTGGCGTCCGGATAAGTGTGGCGTCCGGATAAGTGTGGCGTCCGGATAAGTGTAGTGTCCGGATAAGTGTAGTGTCCGGAAAGGGATATCGACATTTTCTGATGTGGATCTTTTGCCTTAGGTGTTCTGTGGGTGTAGCTTGAAGGTGTAGGAAGTGCATTGTACGACAATCAAGGTGAGTTCCCTAAACCTCTTTTACGACGTAAATGTTAAATGATTCTTTTACTGATTATGGTTTTAACAAGCATGTAATATTTATGAATTGATATGCATGGAAGGAAAAAGCAATGTTTGATATGTTGAAATGATGCGCATGATTTATAAAGAGTCAAATGCTTTTATGAAACGTATGTGCATGCTATGTGATGTCGGTCTGTACTGTGGGATCAATGAGCCTCGGGATCTGATGATTCCTTGGATATGTTTGACGAGACGGTAGGTTGGAATTTGTTTCCTCCTAGGCGGGTATCGGGGAGTCTGCTTGGGCCCCGATACGAGAAGGGCGAAAGGGGAGTCTGCTTGGGCCCCGATCGCGTATGTTAAGGGATCCATTACACAGTGCAGCACCATATGTGATGATTCATGATGTTTTTAACGAAAGGATTTCATATTGTTTATACATGTTCTTTATGGAGGGAATTCACTAGACCTTTTGGTCTAACCCTCGCTTTTCAAAACTAAACCATTTTCAGGTAAGCGTTCCGCAAGTTCCTCGGGGAGGAAATAGGAAAGGCACGGCATATTTGGAGTTTAGGGCGACTCCAAGACTTAGACTACTGATTTAGATAGAGCTCGACTGTGGATTTTTGTAGACTTCCGCTGTCTTTCTTGTTAAGCTCGTTTATTGATGTATTGAACAAGTTAAACTATTGTAATGTAAAACGCTCAGTTCTATGATTTAATGCTTAGTAAGTTTTTGGGACGTTACAAATGGTATCAGAGGCATAGTTTAAGGGATTTAGGTTACCTTTAGGGCCTAAACTTAAACTGTAAGACGAAGATCACAGCTGAGACATAGGATTACCTCTAGGAACGATCACTATAAATGCGCTTAGGAATAAGGTGCCAAGGACAAACGTGTAAGGTAAGTTTGGGATTACACCTGGCCAGTGTAATTACGAACTTACAGGTACATGTGCATGCTTACAATACCTTATATAGCACTTTATGATGTCATGTCTAGCAAAGGTTAATTATTGCTTTCTTTCAGTATTCGTGAATGGCTGGGAGAAATTTGAGAAGTAAGTCGGTACCTGCTGTACCGAGGAATCGGGAGGAAGAGATCCTTGAGAGCGGACCGGTTAACCGCGGAAGAGGTCGCGGGAGAGGTCGTGGAAGAGGCCGTGGAAGAGGTCGTGGGAGGACAAGGAGTGTGGAAATTCCTGTCAATCGAGAGGACTCTGTTCAGGAAAGTTCTGCTACCGTAAGAAGAAGGGACCCGACGAGGGGATGTGGTCGAGGCCGAGGCCCCGTATTTGTCACTCGGGAAAATCTGGATGCTGAGCTGGGTAAGATTCAAGAAACTTTGCAGACTCTCCTTACTAAGCATAATGAGTCAGCTTCGGTAAGCAAATAGCCGATTGAGAACAAGGAGAGTGCAGAATTGTCAAGCCCGGTAGGGACTGGTACTGGGAGCCACTCGAAAGCTTTATCCTTGGTAATGAATGAGTCAGCAGCTAAGGGTTGTAACTTCAAGGTCTTTGCTTCATGCAAGCCCCCTACGTTCGAGGGCGAGTGTGATCCGGTTTTGGCAATGAAGTGGGTGAAGGAAATGGAGCTGGTTTTCGATACTTGTAAATGTGCTGATGGGGACAGGGTGATGTTTGCCTTGTCCACGTTGAAGTCTGATGCAGTGTATTGGTGGGAAGCCGAAACTGGGGGAAAGGGTTCAGCGATGGCCAAGGGGATGTTGTGGGAATCGTTTGTTGATAGGTTTAAAGAGCAGTTCTGCCCACTCGCGACAGTGAAAAGGCTGGAAGAAGAGTTTCTGGGTTTAGAACAAGGAGGAATGACGGTACGGGAGTACACTTCTATGTTTATTGAGAAGTCCCGTTTTACTGACTTGTATGTACCAACGGAAGGGCGAAAGGTGAACCACTTTATCCATGGTCTGAGAAGTAACATTCGGGAGCTGGTCTTGACGAGAAACCCCACTACCTTTCAGGCAGCCATCAATACGGCCGAGCTGATTGAGATGGAAAAAAACCGTCAGACTTCTGAAAAGGGTGGCGACAAGCGTAAATGGGATGGGTCGGGCAGTGACTACAGGAAGGGGAAGGTGTTCCGACCAGATAACCGTGCAAATAAGGATACCGTAGGAAAACCGTGTACGAAATGCAACAAGGTGCACCGGGGTGATTGCATGGCAGGTTCAAACTCATGCTACCGGTGCGGCTTGCCTGGTCACGTGTCAAGGGACTGCCCCAAAGGGAAATCATGTTTTCAATGTGGAGCTACTGGTCACACCAAGTATGATTGTCCGCAGTTAAAGAAGGGAGGATCAACTCAATATGGAGAACGTCATGGAGGAAAGAGCAGTGATAAAGGAGCAGAGCCGATTCGTCCGAAGGACGTGCTTTCCGCATGACTGCGGATGAGGCGGAGGAAACTCCAGATGTTGTGGCAGGTACGTTTCTAGTGAACTCTCTATGTGCTAAGGTGTTATTTGATTCAGCAGCAAACCGCTCTTTTGTATCGCATAAATTTATGAAATGTTTGGGGGTGAGGCCTAGGCGTTTAAAGAGAGCTCTAGAGGTGGAAACTGCCAACGATGGTTTGGTGTTTGTTAAGGAGGTGGTAGAGGATTGTGTCATTGATATAGAAGGAAGATTGGTACCTATGAAATTATATCCCATGGCAATGGGAGAGTTCGATGTGGTGTTAGGTATGGACTGGTTAGCCGCGAATGATGCGAACATCGTTTGCAACAGAAAGCTGATCAGGATTCAATCGCCGAATGGGGATCCCGTAGTGATTTATGGGGACCGCCGTAATAGAAAGAATAGCCTGATCTCAATGATTAAGGCTACTAAGTGCTTGAAGAAGGGGTGTAGGGGATACTTGGCGTATGTGTTGGATGCCAAGGAGGAGAAGCGTGGGGTGGGCGATGTACGGGTAGTAAACGAGTACCCGAAAGTATTCCCGGACGACTTGACCAGTCTACCCCCGGATCGTCAGATCGAGTTCCGAATCGATTTGATGCCCGGAGCTGCACCGATTGCCCGCGCACCTTATAGATTGGCACCATCCGAAATGAAAGAAATGATGACTTAGTTGCAAGAACTGTTAGACAAGGGATTCGTCCGACCAAGTACATCACCATGGGGAGCACCTGTGCTCTTCGTGAAGAAGAAGGACGGTACTATGCAGATGTGTATTGATTACCGAGAACTCAACAAGGTCACGATCAAGAACAAGTACCCGATACCTAGGATTGACGACCTGTTCGATCAGTTACAAGGAGCCAATTACTTTTCCAAGATAGACTTGAGGTCAGGTTATCATCAGCTCAAGGTACGGGAGGAGGATGTGTCGAAGACTGCCTTCAAAACCAGATATGGACACTACGAATTTCTGGTGATGCCGTTTGGATTAACCAACGCCCCGGCAGCATTCATGGACTTAATGAACAGGGTATGCCAACCCTATTTGGATCAGTTCGTGATAGTGTTCATAGATGACATCCTGATATTTTCAAGATCGGAAGGGGAGCACGAGAGCCACCTTCGTACAATCCTCGAGCTATTGAAGCAAGAAAAGTTGTATGCGAAGTTTTCCAAGTGCGAGTTTTGGCTGAGGGAAGTACAGTTCCTCGGGCACGTGGTGTCTGAGAAGGGGATCATGGTCGATCCGGCTAAGATTGAAGCCATCCGAGACTGGGAGCAACCCAAGAATCCGTCAGAAGTTCGAAGTTTCCTCGGACTGGAAGGTTACTATCGGAAGTTCATCAAGGACTTTTCGCGTATCGCCACTGACCTCTTTAACCAAGAAGAATGTCAAGTTCGCTTGGTTGGAGAAGCAGGAGGAAGCCTTTCAAAAGCTAAAGGAGATGTTGAGCAGTGCTCCGGTGTTGTCATTACCTGACGGTACGGATGATTTCGTAGTTTTCAGTGACGCATCGAAGCTCGGTTTGGGTTGCGTACTCATGCAGCGGGGAAAGGTGATCGCATATGCCTCGCGGCAATTAAAGGATCACGAAGTTCGGTACCCCACTCACGATCTGGAGCTGGCGGCAGTGGTCTTCGCTCTAAAGATTTGGCGACATTATCTGTATGGGACGAAGTGCCAGATCTTCACGGATCACAAAAGCTTATGTCATCTCTTCGACCAAAAAGAATTGAATATGCGCCAAAGAAGGTGGATTGAATTGTTGACTGACTACGACTGTAAGATCGAATATCATCCGGGGAAGGCAAATGTGGTGGTGGACGCTTTGAGCCGTAAGGAACGAAGTGAAACCCCCAGGATTGTGACCATGAGGGTCGAGGTCACATTCAACCTGCTAGCTGAAATAAAGAAGTGTCAGGCTGAGGCGCTCGAAGCTGAAAATCTTAAGAAGGAGAGAATGGTGGGGCAAACGTCCATGTTAGTGGAAGATAGTCGAGGAGTGAGGTGTCTGAATGGGAGAATCTGGGTTCCGAAACTCGGAGGGCTCCGAAAGCTGATTCTCGAAGAAGCTCACAAATCGAAGTACACGATTCACCCCGGAACTAACAAGATGTACGGAGACCTGTGACGAGACTATTGGTGGCCGGGAATGAAAAAGGATGTAGCTCATTTAGTGGAGACCTGTATGACGTGTTCACGAGTAAAGATCGAGCATCAAAGACCGTACGGGAAGCTCCAGTCGTTAGAGATACCGACATGGAAGTGGGATCAGATCACAATGGATTTCGTGACCCATTTGCCTAGAACTCCGAAGGGTTATGACGCTATTTGGGTGATCGTGGATCGACTCACAAAGTCAGCCCACTTTTTGCCTATACGAGAGTCTTACTCGTTGGAGCAGCTAGCCAAGTTATACGTTGATGAGATCGTAACCCTCCATGGCGTGCCTTCGTCGATAATTTCCGACCGAGATAACAGGTTTACATCTAACTTTTGGAGAAGCTTCCAAAGAGAAATGGGTTCACAAATCAAGATGAGTATCGATTATCACCCTCAGACCGACGGTCAGAGTGAGCGTACGATCCAAACATTGGAAGACATGTTGAGAGCATGTGCTTTAGATTTCCAAGGCTCTTGGGAAAAGCATCTACCATTGATCGAATTCGCTTATAATAACAGCTACCATTCGAGCATCAAGGCCGCGCCGTTTGAGGCACTTTATGGTAGAAAATGTCGGACATCGTTGTGTTGGAACGAAGTAGGTGAAAGGCAGTTAGCCGGACCAGAATTGGTACAGCTGACTTCGGACAAGATAGTCCAAGTGCGTGATAGGCTGAAGGTCGCTCGCGACCGCCAAAAGAGTTATGCGGATAAAAGACGAAAGGACATAGAATTCCAGGTCGGGGATTTTGTTTTATTGAAGGTGTCCCCGTGGAAGGGAGTGGTACGATTTGGGAAACGGGGAAAGCTAAGCCCACGGTACATTGGACCATTCGAGATCACGGAGCGGATTGGGGAAGTGGCGTATAGGTTGGATCTACCGGAAGAACTGCGCAACAACCATAATGCGTTTCACGTGTCTAATCTAAGAAAATGTCTAGCCGACGTGGCTAAAGCGATTCCATTAAATGACATTAAGGTGGACGAGAAGTTAGAATTCGTGGAAGAACCAGAAGCCATCACAGATTTTAAGGTGAGGAAGTCACGAAACAAAGAGACCAAACTGGTAAAGGTGCAATGGCGACACCACAAGGGTCCAGAGGCGACCTGGGAGTTGGAATCGGAGATGAAAGCAAGTTACCCACATCTTTTCCATTGAGGAATTCCGGGGACGGAATTCTTTTAAGAGGGGGGGGGGGGTGTTGTAACAACCCAAAATCTTAGTGAGTCTTGGAGTTTGGTGGTCAAAGTATGAAAAACGAAAGTTAAGTTAAGGGGCCATTTCTGTAATTTGAGGAAGGTATAAATGTGCACAAAATTCTAGGACAGCCCCCATTTAGCACAAATCAGTGTTTTATATTGTTTGGGTGTGTGGTGGCGTGAAGCAAGGAAAGAAAGGGAAGAAGAAGAAGAAAGCTATAGAGAGGAGAAATCAATCAGGTAATCCCTCTTCTTCATTTCGTAATCTGTGTGATGTAGTATTCCCTCTTCGTTAGTTTGGATTCTATGATTGAAATCAATGATTTAATGAGTTTTCAACCACAATTCCTAAAAAGTGGGTTTCATGGGTTTTGTCTTAATAAATCGATTTAAGGGGTTATAAATGGATTAAGTGGGTGTTTGGGGTTAGTGGATGAACTCTTATAGCTGTCTAATCAAACTAATGGCTTAAATCGGGGTATAAATCGGTTTTAGAATTTCTAAGTTCGAACAGCAGCGTTTTCCGGACACCAGTGTTTGATGGTGTCCGGATATGTTGCAGGTGTCCGGGTATGTGTCTCGTGAAGGTGTCCGGGTGGTGTGTCCGGATAAGTGGTGTCCGGATAAGTGTGGCGTCCGGATAAGTGTAGTGTCCGGGAAGGGATATCCGGACAGTAGAACTGGGACATTTTCTGATGTGGATCTTTTGCCTTAGGTGTTCTGTGGGTGTAGCTTGAAGGTGTAGGAAGTGCATTGTACGACAATCAAGGTGAGTTCCCTAAACCTCTTTTACGACGTAAATGTTAAATGATTCTTTTACTGATTATGGTTTTAACAAGCATGTAATATTTATGAATTGATATGCATGGAAGGAAAAAAGCAATGTTTGATATGTTGAAATGATGCGCATGATTTATAAAGAGTCAAATGCTTTTATGAAACGTATGTGCATGCTATGTGATGTTGGTCTGTATTGTGGGATCAATGAGCCTCGGGATCTGATGATCCCTTGGATATGTTTGACGAGACGGTAGGTTGGAATTCGTTTCCTCCTAGGCGGGTATCGGGGAGTCTGCTTGGGCCCCGATACGAGAAGGGCGAAAGGGGAGTCTGCTTGGGCCCCGATCGCGTATGTTAAGGGATCCATTACACAGTGCAGCACCATATGTGATGATTCATGATGTTTTTAACGAAAGGATTTCATATTGTTTATACATGTTCTTTATGGAGGGAATTCACTAGACCTTTTGGTCTAACACTCGCTTTTCAAAACTAAACCATTTTCAGGTAAGCATTCCGCAAGTTCCTCGGGGAGGAAATAGGAAGGGCACGACATATTTGGAGTTTAGGGCGACTCCAAGACTTAGACTACTGATTTAGATAGAGCTCGGCTGTGGATTTTTGTAGACTTCCGCTGTCTTTCTTGTTAAGCTCGTTTATTGATGTATTGAACAAATTAAACTATTGTAATGTAAAACGCTCAGTTCTATGATTTAATGCTTAGTAAGTTTTTGGGACGTTACACATGAGGACAAGTCACAACCATTGATCAAGATTTGGAAAACTAATCAATGGTTAAAACTTAATCAAACCAATTAAGAAGTGATTAGGGACAAATCTGGAAATTTGAATCAACGCCTACCATGTTTGACTTTTTATTTTCTTTTTTAATTAAAAAATTTTACACCTTAAAGTTTAAAACAAATTATCTTAAAATTTACTAATATTTTAATCAAACAAATTACATCAAAAAAACGAGAATTTGGCGCTCTTCGATATGACATCCATCTCGATATAGTTTTTCTTCATTTTAACCGTTTTTACGTGAAATGCTATGTATGTGTTATATTCAGTATGAATATGTATGCACGTTTCTTCGTGTCCATATTCAATATGAATAACAAAGGGGAACGTTTATTCACTATTCATCACGAATAACACAATATTCAAAATGAATCATACAACATTCAAAATGAATAATACACGAATTTCTGATTCATGTATTATTAAACATGAATCGTGTATTACTCACCTTGAATGTTGTATTATTCATCCTAAATGACACATTATTCATGCTGAATAATATATGAATGACCCGTAAAGGTGTGAACACATGATGCACTCTCTTTTGTTTTCCGATTCACAACCGATACTTGGTTTTATTCTTTATGAATATGTATGCACATCTCCAGGTGTCAACATTCAGTATGAATAACAAAGTAGAACTTTCATTCACTATTCATGATGAATAATACAATATTCAGGATGAATTATATAACATTCAGAATGAATAATACACGAATTCATGAATCGTGTATTATTAACCCTGAATGATGTATTATTCATACTGAATGATACATTATTCATACTGAATGATACATTATTAATGAAGAATAATACATGAGTGACCCGTGAAAGTGTGGAGACGTGACACACTCTCTTTTGTTCCTCGATTCACAATCAAAACTCAATAGGTTCCCGATTCATCTCGATGGGTGTTGGGTTACGATAATGAAGAACACGAGGCCTTAGGACGTTGAAGAAAGTGTTGTTAAAGGTGATGTCGAGTTACCGACTTACGGTGTCGAGATGTTGTACACACTTGAACGTACATAAATATTCATAATTAATACTAACACATATATGACATTTCACGTAAAAACGGTTAAAACAACAAAAAAACTATATCGAGATGGATGTCATATCGAAGAGCACGAAATTCTCGTTTTTTTTATGTAACTTGTTTGATTAAAATATTATTAATTTTTAAGAAAATTTATTTTAAACTTTAAGGGAGGTAATAGTTTTTAATTAAAAAATAAAATAAAAAGTCAAACATGGTAGGCGTGAGTTTAAATTATCTTCCATTTTTACCCATAATCACCTTATTAAACTCTATTTAATATGTGTCATTGGATCAATAGAGATGAAAGAGCCAAGATCCGTCTTCATGTGGACTATTGAAAATGAGTTTTCATTTGAACTTTTTTTTTCTCTCTCTCTCTCTCTCTATATATATGTATGTATGTGTGTATGTACGTATATAAAGATGGATACAAATAAGAAGACCGTAAACTTATAAAAAGTATGAGAAAGGTCCATTCACATGTGATTTACAACCTGTTCAGAGGAGTCTCCTCGACCAACCATTGCACAAATGAGTTTTTAACAGGGCCGTTCTTGGTATTTTGGAGGTCATGAGGGAAAAACTATATGTACTCTTAGTTTTTTCATATTTATTATTAAATTATTTTTTACTATATTTGTCTTGTATAAAATCGACCGATAACTTATTTTTGAATCTGATCAAATTATCCATCTTTTCTTCTCTTTTGACAAATTTTTAATGTTATTATGTTAGCATGGATTCAAAATTTATAACTGAATTTTTAACTGTTAATTAATGTTAACGTTTTCTTTCATAACTCCTTCAATAAAGGGTCTATGAGGATGTAGGTGGTATGAGAGTGAAGAGGGGACATTAATAACAATCATATTTCTATATAATTGATGAACTATTATTCATAATTACAAAACTCGTATCAACCAGAATGTATCATCATTAAAATCAATAAATTAAATATTAAAGGTGTGTCAAAAAACAAATAAAAAAATCAATAAATACTAAAAAATCTAAATTTTGTTAAATATTGAAAAAATTATATAAGGTAGATAAGATGAATGATCGTGTTAGAAAAAAAGTTAAGGTGAGAAGTTAAAAGGAATTTGGACTCTTTATCACTTTTAATTTTACCCCTATCCCATGAGTCACGCTTGATACCATAATTGATATGGTGCATCTCAGCCTAAGGGTAAAAATCCTTTCTTACCTTTCGACCATAACTTTCATTCTTACAGCAAGTCAACCCCAACTGAATAAAAAGGTTTTGAACTATACTTCATAGGAATAATGTTTGGATGATTGTCATATTCATCCAATGCAAGGTGGGGTAAAATAGGGTCACACAAAAACCCGTCTATCGTTATTCGTACATGATATATATATATATATATATATATATATATATATAAAAGAATATAGGATACAAATCAAATACAAACTATGTATTTGTTGCATCCTTACAAAACAATGTGCACATATGCATAATCTGAGATGCATATATGCATTATCCCATATGAATGTATGTTCATTATATGTATATTCTTGTACGTATGTATATGCACATTGTTCACATATGCACACTAGTTGTTCACACACTACTAAACGAAAGACTTTTACCTATGACGTTTTTCCTAGGAAATCTGTCGCTAAAGGGTGATTTGTCACAAAGCCGTCACAAAAGTTGGTGGGTAATGCAAATCAGTGACAGATTACCCAGGGGATTCTTTGGTTGATCCATGGGTATTTTCTCGAAAAACATCGGATTTTACCGAACCATTGATATTTCCTGGGTGATCCCTGGGTAATCACCGACGGAAATTTTCCTGGGTAAATTTTTGTGGGTAAAAATCATTTGTTTTGTAGTGACATATGCACACTGCGGTTTGTAAGGTGTGCAACAAATGCAAGGTTTGCATTTTACGAAGCCCTCTCTCGCTCTCTCTCTCTCTCTCTCTCTCTCTCTATATATATATATATATATATAGCAAATACCATAGTTATAATTAAACTATGAGTATATTGGTAAATAAACAAAGTAGCTTTGTTTGTATGAAACCAAGACGAAGAATATTGTGAGAAGAAAAGTTAAGGTAAGAAAGTAAGAAGTGATATGGGCCCATGATCACTTTTAATCTCATCCCTGACGTCCATAAGTCACGTTTGATACAAGAATTGACATGGTGTATCTTGGTGCATCTAATTCTAATGTGTATCTAAGGGTGGAGATTCATTCTCACTATAACTTTCATTCTTATCGGAACCTAACTAATGAAACCAATCGTTGTATAGACATTTTAAAGCTATAAATTTGTTATAACGTTGTAATACTTTTTTGATATATTATATAGGTATTTGATATAGTATTTGAACGATTACTATTAAAATACAAATGTAAAGTCAAATAATTAATACGTATTTTGATTACTAAATATGATTGTAGAAATTTAAATACATAATTGATAACTTTTTTTTGTTAAGATAGTCGAGTAAAAAAAAGTCACTTTTATTAAGAAATTTAAAAATAAATTTAGATTCGATTTTTCATTTTTGGGATTTTGGGTCATTGGGAAAGCAAAAGTACCTATTTGGCTATTTCCCCCTTTGTTGATTACATGTTGGCATGAAATTAGGATCAAAATGGCCAAAAGTTTAAGGGATTTGTGATGTGGGGAATGGCATGCATTGGAATTAGCATATATGTCTTGTATTCTTATGTATATGTAGTTTTATAATTTTTTAATATTCATTTATAATAACTTTCCATTATATAATTGAATTAAGGATTTAAATGGTGTAAGATATCGTGTGCTAATGAAATTATGTCTTAAACTATATGAGTTATGATGTTTTTTAAAACATGCATAAAGCAACAAGTATATATATATATATATATATAGGGATAATAAATTGTAAACCGCTAAATGTGTGTAAACTTGTAAACTTTTGGATTTCATAGGTTTTCTTGATGAAATTATTTTATGAAATTATTTATTTTGATAAAAATGTTTCATATCATTCATTTCTTAATGAAATTGTTTAATATATTTGTGTTTTTTTTATGTAAAACGAAAAAGTTTCATCAAGTTTCATAGGAATGAAAAAAATATATATGAAACTACATAAAAAACACAAATATATGAAACAATTTCATCAAGAAATGAATGATATGAAACAATTTCATTAAAATAAACAATTTCATGAAATTTTTTATTAAAAAACCTATGAAATCCAAAGTATACACGAAAAAAAGTTTACAAAATAGTGAGTCTCTCTCTCTCTCTATATATATATATATATATATATGGGAAGAGAAAGAGGGGGATATGTTGAAATTCAGTGCTATGATGTTGTTTCATATGAACTGTTCAAAACTTTTCTTTTCACACGAAAATAATCGTGAATATTTCACATATGAAACAATACTGTATAAACATTGTATTTCACATGTTTTGAAACACACATGAAAAGTGGTTGTAAGTGTGATACAATTTATTGGGCTTTTAAATGGTTGTGTGTATGTATATACATATTACATACACACGTTGTTACTCGAAAATATTTAACGATTTAAATTTAATAAAAACCCAAAGAGTAATATATTGATGTTGTAACACCCTAAAAATAAGGGTAAATTTAAACTTGAATAATTACAAAATATGACATTTTAAATATAAATGCATCACCCAAAACAGGGAAATAGTAAGACGTTTACAAGCTATATCAAAAGAGATAAATTCAACAACCTACTAATCTAAACTATTCTAGTCTAGATTATAGATGGGTGTCTGTAAGTTTGTAAAAGGTGGGGGGGGGGGGGGGGGTTGAATACAAACACACAAGATTAATCTTTTCTAAATTGTTTATGGACAAATGAAACAATTTACAGTTTGTTGCGGAATAAGATTAAGTAAAACCTAATCTAAAACAAACTTGAGAAGCACTAAGAATTCTTGCACAAGAAATAGAGTGAAAAGGAGATCTAGAAAAATAAAGATATTTTTCTAAGGCACTAAGTAGATTAAGAAAAGACCACCTTCAAACTGAAGGGGTATTCCTCCTATTTATACCCCATGCATTTAATGCATGGCAAAGGACTTTACACATGTCAACATCTGATTGGGCGCATGCTTTTTGACTTTTTGCAAGACATGCTTTGGGTCGCATGGTGAACAGTGTAGTGGCAGAGTGGTTGTACGATTCTGGACAAAGTCATGTCCCTTCTGACAAATTGTATGAAGTTGTGCAAGGAAGATAAGACAAACATTTCTTGGAGAGGAGGCTTCATGATCAACGATCGCTGAGTTGAACTTCCATAAGTGAAGACCTGATGTAAGTCAGCTATCGCTAAAGTCTTCTTCTTGAAATGTCGCGTGTGTGGACTTGTCTTAGTTTCACTGATGTCCGCATCCGATCATTAGTAGACTTGTTACTTGTTCATCAGCTTTGTCTTCGATGTCAACGATGAACTCTTTGTCGCGAAACTTGTCTTCTGGGATTACAAGCAACATTGTTTTACATACGAAACAATCAGCGATCATCAGTGATACTGAACAGACTCAAGTTATCGCTGATGTACATTTATCACTGAGGAATACTTTGAAGAATAGTGGTACCATCAGTGATACTGAACAGACTCAGTATGTTATCACTGATGGTGAAACACTAATACATACAGATATTATTCATAATTTTTACTAAGTATTTCTAAGGATCATCATCAAATCACTGAGAGAGTTTGGAGCAACAATCTCCCTCTATTTGATGATGACAAAGCAACATAAGGAAATTGCTAAGTGTTAAAAACATAAGGATAAATTGGACTCATAGATGCGTGTCCTATTTACTGTTTTTAGGGATCTTTTCTAGTACTGATGGAGTAAAGTACTACACTAAAACTTTCATTAATCTTCGTAAATAAGTTTACAAGGGAAGATGGAAAATTACAAGTACAAGTGAAATAAAAATTACAACTACTAAAATATTACTGATAAATACAAGAGAAGAATACAAAAGAAATCTATCAGCTATAGAGGTTCATCCTTGAAGAGCATTTCGTCAAAGGCGTCAGTTTCAGGGATCATCCAATCAATTACCTTCTGTCCTTGTTGTCTTCTAAGTTTTGCTTCGCTGAGCACGTGAGTTTTGAGGAAGAGGCATCGTCTTTATTGATTGCACCAGTGGACTAGATCTCTGAGTTGTTCGACTGGGCAGATTGGTAATTCTGAAAAACGATGAAAGCGTACTATACCATTCCAGTCCGGGAAGAAGATACCATAAGGGTCACTTATCACTTGGCCAGGTTTGAAAGGTCCTCCTGGTGGCAGTGATAAGTCGAGTGCTGAAAGATCAGGTGGGGGTCCGAGCACTGCCACTCTTGAGAACTCGATACCTATTTCATTTCGAACGGCAGGCCCTTCAGAGGTAGAAGCTCGCTTTCTTTTAGCTTGTGCAGGTCTCTGATTCTGATGAAGAGCTGGAGGAGGAAGCAGGTCCATTCTGGATGTAACTTTGTTGATTTGCAAATTCAAGAACTTCTCCACGTAGGATTTGTACTTGGATCTGGACTTCTGTATGGCACTCCTGATCTCTAGCCATTCATCAAAACCGAAGAGTGTAAGCTTTGACATGTAGAAGGTTTGAGACGAGTCATTCTCCCTGAATATGGTGACTTCCACCAGCAGTGTCTTCTTTACACTCTTTCCCTTTATGTTCATAGCGATGATTCGACTTGGATGGTATCTATGATTAACCTTTTCTTTGCACCAATCTAACGACGAATCACTGACGACCTTTTGTTTCTGGGTTTCCTTTCCAATGTCTTTCAAAAGTTGTTCCTGAACCCTGACTGGATACCTTTTTAATTTCTTATCAGCCGTTGAGCTCTGAGCTACCTTAAGGGCAAATTGTGCGTCCTTTTGGCATTCAACAATGAGTTGATTAACTCTGATAGATTCTTCTAATTCTTCAGCGGTTAGGAACTCTAGACCGGGATGAGGAGGGACCCTTAGACGTTGACTCTCTAGCTGATTGATTATTGTTGCTCTTCTTTCTTTTTCTTCATCCTATGACTTTTGAGTAGGGTTGTAAACGAACCGAACGAACACGAACGGAGGCTTGTTCATGTTCGTTTCGTTTAACTTAACCGAACAAACAAACGAACACGAACGGTAAACGAATGAATTATTTTTGTGTTCATGTTCATTCGTTAAGAAATTTTGTTTGTTCGTGTTTGTTTATGTTCGTTCATTAAGAGATAAACGAACGTAACTGAACGAACTTAAATGAACATAAATGAACGAACGCAAATGAAACAAAAAATAACCACTGCTCATCATTTCGTTCGTAAAAAATATCATAACAAAGGGAAAAATCGGGTTAACTTAGAAGATACAAAAAATAATTCTTAAGAGTTAATTTACTTAATGAATTTACATATTAATGTCATACTACCTAAACATGTTTATATATATAAACAAATGTAAACGAACATAAATGAACAAACATTAACGAACGTAAACGAACATAAATAAACAAACGTTCACAAACGTAAATGAACGAACGAGGTCATTGTTCATGTTCGTTCATTTAACTAAACGAACAAGAAATTGTGTTCATGCTCGTTCATTTATTAAATAAACGAACATAAACGAACTTCCCGCCGAATGGTTCACGAATGGTTCGCTGAACGTTCGGTTCGTTTACAACCCTACTTTTAAGGAAGTCGAGAGGGTCTGAATGGATGAGTCAGTAGTTCTTCTTCTTCTTGTTGTTCTTCAGTCTCCATCATTGAGACTGGGATTATTTATTGAGAGGGTTCTTCAGCTGGTCCCTTAAGCAGGGGAGAGGACTAGCTGAATCAAAAGAATTAAGAGTTAGATTCTTTTGAGGGAAGAAAGAGATAGAGAGAAAATAGGCTAAGTGTTTATGAGAGGTTCTTTGTCATCGTCATCATTACCACCATCAGGGTTGTTGGCGGGTTCATCTTTGAGGATTTCTACCTCTTCCTCTTCCTCTTCTTCTTCATCGCTTTTAGAGGCAGTGATATTTACAATTTTACCCCATGGAGAAGAAGGAGGAGTTGGATTTTCCACCCCCTCAAATTGAGAGGGGTCTTCATTGATTCCCTCCCTCTCAGCCTGAGGAGGGTCTTGTTCAACATTCTTTTCCCCCTCTTTGTCATCATCAACAGGGGGAGGTCGGAGGGGAGCAGTTGTGATGTCCTCAGCGGTCCTGTCTTCTTGGCCAGGTGCCGCTGAAGTAGAAGCAGGAGCAACTTCCAAGTTTTCCACCTTGGCTTCAAGGCCAGGTATCGCTTAGGTGGCCTTCAGCAGGAAATCTGCCAGGAAACCTAACTTCTGATGGTCATCAGCGGTGAAGGAGGGAGCGGGGGTGACCACCAGTTCATTCATCCGTTTCAGGATGTTTTTGAGGAGAGAGTTGGTGGTGTCGACCTTCGATCCAAGGTCACTAACAGAAGTTTTGAGTGAGGTCACTTCAGTGCTGAGAGATGTGATAGTGGAATTCAGCGACTGAAGTGACGAGGAGTTATGCACACATCTCTTTGCAAGGTTTTGACTTCCTCAGATAGTGCTGAGAGATGGGCGTTGTCAGCTTTCGTGGTGATGGAGGTGGAGAGATCCTTTAGGGAATCGCCAGCAGTGTTGTTGGTGAGATCCTTAGAGAGGGATTCCACATGATATTTTACCTCCTAGATAGAGGCAACGATGGTGCCCAAATTAGGACCTGTAAGAAAAGAAAAATTTTGAGCAAAGGAAAGCTCAAAAGTGGGAATAGGTTGAGAAGAAAAAGGTAGGGATGGTGGGATACTTGATGGTCGCGAGAAGTCTTCTAAGAGACTACTCCCGCCATAATTGTAATAACCGGGTATATTAAGGGTTTATTTAATTTTATTAGTTTGGTTTTAAAGGTAAGTTTAGGATTAATTTTATGGAGCTATAAGTAAGGGGTAAGTTTTAATTTTTATATGGGAGTTAAAGGGTATTTTTGACATTTATTAGAAGTTTGGGGTTTGATTGGTAAAAGTGATTAATAAAATCACCACAAATTGCCACCTTTTCATTTGAAAAATTAGGTGTCTCATTTTTTAGGAGACAATCTCTTATGTATATGTGTGTGTGTTCATGTGTTGTATGGTAAAGAGAAAGAGAGAGTGAGGTGTCATCCCATAAAAACATTTGTAATATTTAAGTGTGTGTGTGTGTGGGTTTTATTCACGAAAGAGAGAAGAGAGAAAAGGAGTTAGATATTTTATTTTAGTGTACGTGTGTATGTGTAAGAAAAGGAAAAGTGAGAGAAAGTCCTTTCATGGAATACATTGTAATAACTTTGTTTTATTTATTAGAAGTCTAGGGGTTGTTTTTGTTATATGCCTATAAATGGAGGTTTGTTTTGAAACTGTGGATATAAATATCCACCATCACCGTCTCATCTTGTGGTTAAGAAAAAAAGAGAGTTTCTTTTAGTTAAAAAAAATGATATTGAATTATAAAGGTTTCTTCACCTTTGTTTGATTACGCCAACTTTTCTTGCACTCTTTCCTTTCATTTTTATTTTCATGTTTGTATGGTGGCGAGAGTTCTTTGGGGGATAAATGCTTTAGTATATGTCGATGGAGTTTTTGGCGGTTCCACTCCGAAGATCTTGTTATTCGATTGTGAAGTCTAATATTTGGGGTGATCATGCGAATAGAAGTTGACGGTATATATTATCTTCTGGTGAGTTTTTCTTTTAACCATTTTCGAACTGAAATGCATTTATTATAAATGGTTAATTTATGATGTGAATGATATCGGTATGTGAGTTTTACTTTAAAATGTTTTCAACTGGGATACATATATATGTGATATATATATGAGTTGGATATGTATGGATTGAGAATATGATACGTGGTGTGATTATATGTTTACGTTAAGAGATATATATATATTTATATATATATATATATATATATATATATATATATGGTTGGAATGTGATGAAAGGTTTATAAATGAAAATATCATATATTGAGATATGATTTGGAATGCGATAAATAGTGTAATTGTGTGTTTATGTTGAAATATAATATGATGAGATATTATATTTATGTAAGTATTACATTACACGAGAACACGCCGAACTATGCCGGTGGAAGTGTTGGTCGTAATTGTTGTACGGCGTTGTTGGTCGTAATTGTCGTACGGCGTTGTTGGTTGTAATTGGCGTACAACGTTGAATTATTAGTTGGCTTGCTACCAACTAATATGGCCATGGGAATGAGGAATGAGGATGAGTTGAGCACGGTGCACGAGTCTTGTTTGATATTTAAATACGTGTAGTATGTTTATATTCTACGAAAGGATTACTAAAGGTTTATATAAACTATTTTGATACAAAGGATTTACATAAAAAGGTTTTATAACGATTTTGGAAAGGACCGGGATTAACTCACTAGACCCGTTTGGTCTAACCCTCATTTTGTTTTCAAAAATATGTTTTCCAGGTTGAGGATCGGCGAAGGAAAGGGATAAGAATAGGAAGCTTTTGATGGACGTTGATTAAGAAACTTTTATGAATTTTGTAGTTTCGAGACCGAAGGGACCGTTTGTGATTTATTATGTATTTTCTTTTATGAATGTAACAATGTTATGCAATATATGTTATTTGAAGCATGTTTGGGAAACCGGGTCGTTACAATAATAGAGCATGTCCTGTTCCATTGGAGACAGGGACGTGGAAAGCATACTCTGAGTGCCTCCGAGAGGGAGACCATCAGGTCCTATTTCATTTCTGCGCATGAGGCCTTGCAGAAATGATTCCTGATTGTCAGCAAGAGAAGACGCTGGTGCAGCCGTTGTGTTGACCAAAGAAGTTATAGAAGAAGAAGCAACAGAAGAGAAGTGTAACACCCCGAAAATTTGAGAACCCAAAATTGGAGTCACGGACGTCCGCGAGAGGCAAGCCGGACGTCCGCGAAGCGTGGAAGCCCGCGGGTCGTCCGCGGAAGCAACAGAGGATTTGGGATGATTTTGGTTCGGCCGAGGCCGGACGTCCGCGACCTATCTGATGAGTTAACTTGGGTGTTTTAACCCATTTCTCTCTCTCTCTCTCTCTCTCTCCTCATTTTCACTTTCAAAACCCTAACTCACTCTCCCTCTCCCTCTCTCAGCCGATTTTCCTCAAGAACACAAACCCTTCTCCTTTTCTTCCTCATTTCTTCACCCAAACCATACCCACTTCCTCTATTGTTGAAGATATGGAAGCTTGGAGCTTTTGTGGGTGATTAGGAGCTATTGTTTGAAGATTCATGTGATAAAGGTAATATTCCTCTATCCAAAATGCTAGGTTGTTGTTGTTTTCATATTCTTTCTTTTTGGGGTACTGTGGACGATTTTAGTGGTGTTTGGTTGAAATGATCTTCTCCTTCTTCATTTATGAAGATTAGGGTTTTGATATATTTGGGATTTTTGGATGATAAATGTTTGGGGGATGATTCTAAGTGTTTGGGGATGAATACTTATGGTTGAAAACTTGTGGATCTAGGTTTTTGGAAGATTTGGCCTAAGGTTTCGGGTTGCATCATAGGAGCTTACGTTTGGGGAAAATCTAGATTTAGCCTAAATCTAGCAAGGTGAGTTCAAGTTGCTTTGTGAAAACTTTGTACATGCCAAAATGTTATTTTCCAAGTATTTATGTGTTTACATGAAAATTGTCAAATGTTGGGTTATTTGGTGGGTTTTGACATTTGAAATGTTTAACTTGGTAAATGTGGTAAAATGCTCATATTTGAGATTTTTGGGAAATTTGGTAGATAAATCATAAATGGAAATGTGTTGATGATTCATTTCATAAATGGAGTCTATATGTTATGAAAATGCATTTTTACGTATATATTGGAAATAGGCATATAGTACGATATGAGACAATTTTGAAATGTAACGGTGTGAGTTCCTTGGAAAAGAGGGGTGTCCTAACCCAATGTCTTGTGGTGGGTTTTTTCATGGATTTGAAATGTTTATTGACAAAAGTGTGGGTTGCTACGTTAAATCTCATTTTATGACTTTTCATGAACTATCTTTTGAGTCAATTGAGCTAATGGCTCGGTATTGGATTTTGTTATGTCTCGGGAACAATTGTCCAGTTTTGATAGCTCGAAGTCGAGTTTTGATCATGATTTACGTTATTGGGGAATTGCATGTTTTGAATGCACTTGTTTATTCATTTGGGGTCGTGTAATGTTTTAGACCTTATTATCTATGTATCCATAGGCTTTTGAGTTTCGCAAGTATCACAGACAAGAGATCGGGATTGATTGAGCTCAGTTTACGAGACGTTAGTTTCTCTTTTGTAGCACGGAATAGGCATCGAGTTCCATGATAAGTAAGGCGTGGACTTATATGGTCGGGCGTCGTCTCATGGGCAGTAAGGTGTAATTCCATATATGCTTGGCACGGGATAGGCATCGGGTTCCATGATAAGTAAGGCGTGGGCCTATATGGTCGGGCGTCGTCTCATGGGCAGTAAGGTGTAATCCCAAATGTGATGTTGTGGATTTGGAGTGACCCAATGTATAGACCTAGAGTGGTTGAAGTTGGGGGCTCCCTAGTCTCGCGGGAAATATATCTGGAGTGATTGAGCTCAGTTTACGAGAGTAATCCACGTGGGTGTTTTATTGCATAGTAGGTGACCCACTTTTGTGTTCCGTCACGTGCAATGTATACGGGCCTCCCCCGTCACCGAAAGGAGTTGTTTTGGGTATTGTGTTTATCCATGTTTTCGATGACGTATCATATTTATGTGAATTGTTTCTCCACGTTATATGAGTTATGAGTTATGTTTCATCCATGTTTTAGGATGTTTGGAATAATGACGATTTAATTATGAATTCCATCGTTTTGAGTATCGAATGCTATTTCACCTTTCACGTCGGTTTTGGAAATGAGTCCATTTTGGGAATCAATTTATATTAAAGTTTTCAGCACGGGATTTGTGTGAGTTGGAAATTGGGCAGTTTGCATCTAAATTAATTCTTTTGAACTAATGACTAAAACTACATCTCTCTCGATTTGTAAATTTATATGGTCATGATAAAGCTCTTGAATTCACTAGGCGTTAGCCTAACCCTTTTTATTTGTCGGCATGTGCAACAGGCTCAGGTTGGGAGTAGCTTTAGCTACATAGTGAAGTGGCGAGTGCTAGTAGAGTGCACGAGAGGTGGTTTTGTTTAGTGAAGTCTTCCGCATTTATTTGGGATTAGCAACTTGTGTTGTGTTAAGTAACGCCCGTTTTAAGTTATTTATTGTGGGAATTATGATGTTTAAATTCCGAGGTATTTTCAGGGATGATATGTAGAAATGATTTTATCCTCTTTTGGTTATTTTATTGTAATTAGAGTTAGTTGCTCGTTCCAATTTTGAGGGTGTTACAAGAAGGCGTGCAGTGAGCGGGCATGGCACTGGCGGTGCCATAAACTATCTCTTCAGTGCTTTGAGGCACTGAGAGAGTGGGGGAAGATGCCAGCGTGAATTTAGGAGTAGGAGCTGCTGAAGTGGTTGTTGTAGAGGGATCAGAAGTGGTGGAGTGAACCACGAACGTGCCGAGCGTTGCTTGTGAAGAGGCAAGCATTGATGTAGTAACAGGTGGCGGTTGGGGTTTCTTCTTTGTTATCCTCTTGGTCTTTTTAGAACCAAGGGAGGTTTCAGACTATTTCCTCTTCAGTGAGGATGAGGTGGCAGCAGCCTAGGTAGTAGCGGGGGGTGGTACCGCTGACGTAGCTGCGGTTAAAGACGAAGAATTTGGGAGGAGAAGTTGTTTCAGGGCAGAGTGACTTACCTTATTTGCAGTGGGCTCAAAGTCAAGGATGCGGGCCCCAAGCCGAGGAAGTTGGTAATCGCCCTTCTTCCTACATACTCAACTTCAGCTGTAGAGGTGGACACTGAGTTTGACTTTTTACTTGTCCAACTCATCAGCTTTCCACCCAGGAGCTGACAGCCTCCTGTGATGCTTTTTCTATCCAGTTTGCAACCTGAAAAATCACTATCTGAATAGGCAGTTAGATCGAACCCTGAGTCTTTGGGATACCAAAGACCGAGGTTGTGTGTACCCTTCAGATATCTGAAAATTCGCTTTACAGCGATCAGATGTGACTCTTTGGGTTCAGATTGATATCGTGCACAAAGACAAGTAGAATACATGATATCAGGACGACTCGCTGTAAGATAGAGAAGAGAGCCGATCATTCCTCTATAGGCAGTGACATTAGCAGGTTTTCCAGAAGGATCCTTGTTAAGTGTCAGCGGGTGTGCCATATGAGTTTTCATAGCTGAGCTTTGAGTGGGATCGAATTTCTTCAGCATATCTTTAACATACTTACCTTGGTGGATAAAAGTGTCTTTATCACTCTGCTTGATTTGAAGTCCAAGAAAGTATGTTAGTTTACCCATCATACTCATCTTATATTCATTTTTCATTCTTTCAGCGAATCGAGTACACAGAGATGGGTTAGTAGAACCAAATATAATATCATCGACATATATTTGAACAAGAATAATATGATCTTTAACCTTTTTGAAAAATAGAGTATTATCAAATTTGGCACGTTCAAATTTTTTAGCAATAAGAAAGGAGGATAAAGTGTCATACCATGTACGTGGTGCTTGTTTTAAGCCATAGATGGCCTTATCCAGTTTATAGACGTATTCATGGATGCTTAGGATCAAAGAATCCTGGTGGTTGTTCAACATAAACTTCTTCATTCAGTTTTCCATTAAGGAATGTTGATTTGACACCCATCTGGTGAACTTTGAAGTCTTTTTGAATTGCATAGGCTAGAAAGATTCGAATTGCTTCGAGTCTTGCCACTGGGGCAAAGGTTTCGTCATAGTCTATGCCTTCCTCTTGGCTTTATCCCTGAGCAACTAGTCTAGCTTTGTTGCGGGTTACAGTTCCAAATTCATCTAACTTATTTCGATATACCCAGTTGGTACCTATCACAGTTTTGTCAGATGGTCTGGGGACAAGATTCCAAACTTTGTTTCTTTCAAATTCAGTCAGCTCTTCTTGCATAGCACTGACCCAGTTTGGATCTCTGAGGGAATCATCAGTTTTCTTTGGTTCAATCAGTGAAATAAAATTAACAAATAGACAGATGTTACTTGAGCTTCGTCGAGTCTGAACACCTGCGTTTGGATCACCTAGAATTTGATCGATTGGGTGATTGATTGTCCATCGCTGAGCAGGAGCTCGAATCTCTGACCCAGAATGAACTTCTGGAGGTTCTGAAGAAGAGGCTTCAACAGCAGTAGATTCAGGTATATCAGGCAATAGTTGGTGTGGTTCAGATGAAATTTCATTTACTGATTGTTGATTAGAAGATGATGGATTTTCAGATGTTGAGGGTTCCGAAGGAGGCAAAGTGTTTAACGGAACAACTGATACCCATGAAGAGGATTCAGTTTCTCTTGTTTGCATGCTAGGAATGATGATAGGAGCATCATCAACGATTAGGTTGTTGACCTGAGGGTCAGGGTTGAGGTTAGCTTTTGATTCCCCATAATGAGAAAACATCCACTGATTCAGTTCATCGTTTTCAGCAGTAGGTTTTGAATTTGCTGAACGAGATTCATCAAAGGTGACATGAATGGTTTCTTCTACAGTTTGTCTTCTCTTGTTGAAGGCTTTGGATACTGAGGAGTATCCTAGAAATATTCCATCGTCAGCTTTGGGATCAAACTTTCCAAGAGAATCTCTGTTGTTTAGGATAAAGCATTGACAACCAAAGATATGAAAAAAATTGATAGATGGCTTTCTTCCATGGAAAAGTTCATAGGCAGTCTTGTTGTATCTTTTGACGCTCAGCGACCTGTTTTGAGTGAAACAGGCAGTGTTGACAGCTTCTGCCCAGAATTGAGTTGGAAGATGAGAATCGCTGAGCGTTGATCGAGCAGTTTTGATGATCATTCTGTTTCTTCTTTCAGCGACTCCATTTTGTTGAGGTGTTCTCACCGCTAAGAAGTTGTGAGAAATGCCCTTACTCTCAAAGAAGTTATCAAGGGAACTAGTTTTGAATTCAGTTCCATGATCACTTCTTATTGAGCGAACGGTCATATTGTTCAGGACTTCCACTTTCCTGGCAAAAGAGACGAGTTCTTCTGAGGTGTCACTCTTTACACAGACAAACATAACCCAGGTATAACGAGAGAATTCATCTACAATGACAAGAGTGTATTTCTTTCCAGCAATGGATTGTATGTTGACAAGGCCAAATAAATCCATGTCGAGGAGTTGAAGAGGATTTGTCACTGATGACAATTGCTTAGACTTGAAACTAGCTTTCGTTTGTTTTCCTTTTTCACGCGTTGAGCGGAGAGATTCTTTAGCGTATGAGTGCTGAGGCAAACCAGTGACTAGTTCTTTAGAGGATAGAGTATTCAGTGTTTTGAAGTTGAGATGAGAGAGCCTTTTATGCCATAGCCAGTTGACATCTGAAGAGGCTTTGGATAGAAAGCAAATGTTCTCAGTGGTTGTTGAGTCCATGTTTATTACGTAAACATTTTCCAAACGATTACCGCTGAGAGCAATCTTTTCTTTCTTATCAGAGACAAAGCATGCTTCCTTAGCAAAGCACACTTTGTAGTCTTTATCACATAGCTGACTGATGCTAAGAAGATTGTGCTTGTTAACGCCAAAAATCGTCCAGAAGGATAACTTAAGGTTGATTGTGGAGCTTAACAACTAAAGAATGGGAATCGTTCGACAAACAGTACGACCAAGACAAAAAATGTAAAAGAGACAGAGATTTTGGTGACGCGGGAAAAACCTCAACGAGGAAAAACTCGCGGACGACTATGGGTGTCGTCGCTGCACTATGATCGCCAAACAGGGGCGATGTCCTTATGTTCCAAGTGTCGAGAGTACAATGATTACAATACAAATGAAAGAAATACTTTAAATGTAAAGTAGGCGAGTGTATCGGATGTAAAAACAAGTGCGTCGTGTGTAGGAACTAAATGTCGTGCGTCATGAGCGATCTTTCAAGAGAGAATTATTTGCTTCGAGTGTTCTTGCGATGAGTGTTCTTGAGAGTTCAATTGTGCGCAAATGGTAATGTAACCTTTGTATTTATAGTCTTCGAATGCTTTAATGATTCCATAAAAGCTTCAGGTAACGGTTGTAACTGTCATTGAGGTTAATGCTCATAATGATCTTTGTGGGTTATAGCCGTTGGTCATTAATGACATTAATCCTGTATTAAACAGTGAAAACATAACAGTTGTGTAATATGTTAGTCGGTCGAGGTCATAAGGCTCCTTACGACGGTCGAGTGTCGTGAGTACATTTTCGATTTAAACTCCAATCAGATGATAAAGTGTTTGTGATTTTATCTTATCATGAAAAAGAAATGTTTTCCCTTTTCTGGTCGTGGTCGAGACTGGTGAAATTTTACCCAAACAGTTTGCCCCCAAAATTTAAAAATAGAGTGGCAAATTCAAATTTCAAAATTTTAAATTTTTGTCAGTCGGACGTCTAGGGTCATGACACGTGTCGAAAGTCGTTGGTTTGGGAACTGAATCGGCCCATTTCTAACTGAATGGGAAGTCGAAAAGGGGATAAGATCGTGACGTCATGCTGACGTACAATCGTGCCTAACAGCTGTAATCGCCAGGTGTCGACGATCCGTCGAGTCTTCGAAAAGGCATTGATACGTGTCGATCATCGAGTGACTCGACCTGACATGATCGTTTACATAAATAGTGACCCACGGTGGATCTTTTCCATTTTACGCTTTTAGAGAGTTTAGAGAGAGATTTCTTCTCGATTTCTTGCCATCTTTCAGCGAATCTTTTCCAAACCTGCAAAAATCTTCGAACCGATTAGGCATTTCGAGTTTTAGAGCGCCTATATAAGGTACGACTTCTTAATCTTTGTATGCATCGTAAGTCTACTGCTAGAAAGCCTAGGAAAAACTGGGATCTTTGGGGTTTTTCAGACCGACAAATTTGGTTAACAGGGTTAGCTATGTCCATTGAACCTGAGAGTTCTATTAGAGATCAAGACGATCTAGATTCCCTTAGGAAATTAGCAAGAATCCCTGCGGGGATTACACTGATCAGGGCAGGTCAGATTCGACCTGATATGTGTCAGAGGGGTTCGTTGTTATATACGAATACCCTTTTAAGATAGGTTTTGAATGGCCTTATTCGCCTCTGGCCAAGGCATTCATGGTCGAGTTTGATTTAGCACCGGCCCAATTAATGCCCCAATTCTGGTGAGTCATACAAGTGATCGAGCGCCTTACCAAAGACTGGGAATCTCCTCTGAATGTGCGCGACCTCCTCTTGGCTTATGAAGTCAAGATGGACGGATGTCGTCGCTACAGTTTATTTTCTAGGCATAAGGGCTATCGTACCTTGGTCCTGAAGACTGCGGTTAATGATCGTAAATGGAAGACCAGATACGCATTCGTGCGTGTGGCGACGCTAGACCCCGACAGTAACTGGATTAGGGCCGGCTGGAATATGTTGGGTGAGATTTTTTAACTTTTTTTTGTCGTGTGTCGTGTGTTAGTGTGTCGTGTGTTAGTGTGTCGTGTGTTAGTTTCTAACTCGTCTTTTATCTGTCGACATATATCAAATTCGAGGACGTGAAGCCCTACGCTAACTCTCAAGCAAAAATCGACAAGTTCTTGGAGTTTAGTGTTATCGAGCGGTCGTTTTTCACACGACACCTCGTGGATGACGACGACGAAGATTTAGTGTATCTGGGAGAGAATCGGGAGGAGAGACGAGGGGAAGAGGAAGAAGAGACAGAGGAGGAAGAAGAGAAAGAGGAGTCGAGAGAAGAGAAAGAGGAAATGGCTGGTAAGTATTCCTTCGACTTTCCTGCTCGACCTAGATTCTTTCACTTATATCTGTCGTTTGACGTTCTTTCTTTTCCTTTATTTTTTCAAGGAGGATCTCAGGCGAAGGCGTCATCTGCGATGGCCAAGAACGCAGCTGAAGCTGAGATGGCCCGTCGAGGCAGAGAAAAAAGGAAGGGGACCTCGACCATTGGGTCGGGGGTTTTGAAGCGAACCAGGATGTCGGTCCCGATGGAACCGTCTTTGAAGGTTGATGATTCGTCGAGAGTCGTCATGCCTGAAAAGACGAAGGTGTCGGTCGCATCACCTGTGAAGACGAAGACGTCTTCTGGTGCGATCGACGCAACACCGCTAAGTTCTGCGCCTCCGACGAAAACAATGAAGTCTCCGTCTACCACGTCGACCCCTTCGTCGGCCGACAAGGGTAAAGGCCATGCGACGGGAGAGGTTGAGGCCGTGACGGTCAACTTTTCGTTGCCGTCAGACTTCATGGTTGATAATGTCCTGGACGGGACAAAACTTTTCCCCCATTTGGGGAAATATCAGCTCCCGTCTTTCAAGGAGCGTTTCCAAGGGGTCCCAGTCGAGGAGACGGAATCGCACGTTGCCGGACTGGCGTTCATGGTAAGTCTCCTTTTCAGGCGTTTCAGTCCTCCCTTGCCTTGCATTCCGAAATGGAGAAGATCAGGGGTCTGGTGTCCTCTGCTCACGAGAGGGGGAATGCGGCATTGGACAGGGAGAAGGCTGCTCTAGTGTGCCGAGGCTATGTCCATACCTCTCGACGATGCCCTGAATGAGTCGGAGGCCATCGGACGTGCGAGGGATGAGGCGAACTATCGTCTGAAGCAGTCCCTGTCTTTGATCGCCGACCAAAGGGCGGAGCTGGACAGGACTAAGGAATCCTTGGCTGCTGATAGGCGGGTATCACCCCCCCTAAATCTTACCGCAAGTGTACGGGTCGAAGTCAAGTAATAGTACTTAGAAAGTACGAGTATCGAATCACAGGGAACTAGGAACTAAGTATCACAATGACTATAATTACTATTAACTGAACGGTTGCAAATTGAGAGGTTGGTTTATAAACTACTTAATTGCAGAAATTAAATCAAACACAAGACAGGAAACAGCTTTGGAAACTTCAGCTAGAGAAAACAGTTGAGGGTTGGAAATCCTTAGGTTTTCACATATGAATATCTGACTTAAAACAATTACCAGTTAATCCCACTTAATGAATACCCAATCTCTAAAATCACCGTTGTTCTCTTTTGAGCAACATCGGGTTTTATTTTGAAAAGGACAAGTTTTATCTTTCGATCTCAACCCATGGATTTCAAAACACATTAAGCGCAAGATTTATGTTGAACGGATAGATTTTATCTCTCGATCTCAACCTAAATGGTTCAATTAGGATTAAGGCGTATTTGGTATATCTCTATCACCAAATTCTCGCCTTAGACATGCAATCCCTAATTCTAGTTAACAGTTAATTCTCTCGAACTCAACTGGAAACAACAAAACAGTTGAAAGGTAGCTAGACTCTCAAAAGCATTAAAACCAAATTACATGCATTCATTAAATTAGGAAAAACTGATAACGTCTCAAGTCAATTATTCACATGCTTACAAACCAAATTCATTCCAACCCCCAACATGAACAGGTTAGTTCATGTCGGTGGTGGATACAAACATAAGAGAAAGATTGGAAAATGTGTGTGTGAACATGATAATCGTAAACGTGAAAGATAAGATGATGAACTCCCTTCTCTCGTGATCGTATCTCCTTTCCGTAGTGAACGTCTCCTCGATCGACTCTCTATCGTGGCTCCGAAAGCTCCGAAAAGTCTCCCAAAATCGCCCCAAAATCGCCCCTGGTCGTCGTGTGTAAGTTGCGTCTCCAATAATGACCTAAACCCATAAATATAAAGCTGAAAATCGTGAAACAGGGGGATGCGCGGTTTTCTGCGCGACTTGCAAGTCGCGCCAGAAATCGCGCGCTTTTCAGAAGCTGTTCTGGGTCGGGTTTGGTTCACGGATCGGGTCCTGGTTCGGGCGCGGGTCTTGGGCTTCCGTTGGGCTTCGTTTTGGCTCTTTTTGGGCTCTTTTTAGCTTCTTTTCTCGATGGTTACTGCCTTTTAATAAACCTGAACATTCCACTAAATAAACCGTAAAATTCTGCTTCTTTGCTCGAATACAAGCCAATCTCATTGGTTTGAGAACCGAAAATAACGCCAAAAAGTGGCGTTATCAACAACCCCAAACCGAGCGTTGCTTGTCCCCAAGAAAATTAGCGATAAAAATAGAATAAAAGCACATTTCAGTGAAATATAATAACTACACAACTCCCAATTGGTACCACGTGATGCACTGGTGATTTCCCATACCCGTGAATGCCTATCTCACTCTCACCTCATCCTTATTTTGTTTGATCTACGACCTTTCATTGTAAGTTAAAGTCGTGACTGCTAAGTTTCCATTAAAGTCGTACTAGGTCTAAACATACTAGGGAAAACATTTCACCTCGACCCTACCTCACGGGATTCGCTCAATTCGCTCGAACCTAGGTTATCGCACATGTTGTCATGTATAGGAGGTTATGTACAAGAATATTCGAAATTCACATGACAACTCTAATGAAAGACGCACAAATGTCCAAACAGTCGATCTCAGAAAGGAATCAAGTAGCAAGACAGGGAATGTTGCTGCTGAATGAAATATCTGAATATCTTAAGGGTGTATATCAATCCCATACTTACCATTTAGACCTTGAACTTCTCATTAATGACCCAAACACCCCTAAACTTATAATTTACCCAAACTTACCCTAAACCTCGTTTTATAAAGTTAACTAGATTTTCCGCGGCATTTTCCACATTTGTAACAACCCAAATCCCATAACATACATCATAATACATAACATGCATACATATCATTGATTTACAACAAAAGTTACATAGCAAACCAAGTACGGTCTCTTTTAGTCTCGAAACTACAAATTACATAAAACTTCCTAATCAACATCGGTCCACGAAGGCAGTCTACACCTTATTCTTTCCTTTGCCGCTATCAATTCCTCGACCTGGAAAATATATTTTTGAAAACAAAATGAGGGTTAGACCAAACGGGTCTAGTGAGTTAATCCCGGTCCTTTCCAAAATCATTATAAAACCTTTCGTCAATCAAAATAGTTTAAATACAACCTTTGCCAATATACACACATATACCATAAGTATATAAACGTCACACCCGACAATACACCGGTCCGCACACCGGAACCCGGCAACACACCGGTCCGCTCACCGGAACCCGACAACACACCGGTCCGCTCACCGGAACCCGGCTACTGTGCACTTGTGTAGTGTAATGCACCAATAAATATAATATCTTACTATATTATAAACACAAAATATTCACACCTTGATCGTATATCCATTCCACACATATCCATCTCATATATATATAAACACAGATATATATATATATTCAAGTTGAAAACGTTTTAAAGTAAAACTCACCTCGATTGGTTATCAAATTTCCTTCTAATCTTTTCTCGAGAAATCCAATCTTTCATTCAAAGTTCACAGAATCTGAAACAATTTAAGATACATATATCGCCTTACTAGTCAAACACATAAAGCCTACTAAAATCTTATCCTCAACAGTTCTCCCTTCAGCGACTTATCACGGGGGTTCCGCTACCCGGATAGCGGATGGGGTCAAGGGGCAACGCCCTTGCGGGGTCTGGGGGCCGCCTCCCAGGAAGTTTTCGGAGCAACTTAATCCAAAAATAAAATCAGAAACTATAACCGGACACTATCAAAACTACCGGGACTCACTGCACCGGGACTCCACTGTACCGGGAGTTGGCATTACCGGGTCTTGTCGTTACCGGGAGTCGACAATACCGGGACTCCATGGTACCGGGAGTCGACCATACAGGGAGTCTACTATACCGGGAGTTCACTATACCGGGACTCCCAAGAACTCAGTCGGTTCCATTTTACCCAGATCCAAATTAAACATATACAACTACAAATTAAACATTCTAATCCGATATAAGTCTAATACTACTGATTATAAACATAAAACATAAAGGACTTACCTCAAATCGTTTCCAACCAAGCCAATTGAAGCCCTAACCGTACGAACTCTTCTTCTGCTTCTTCTCGTCTCTAAACACACACTCACACACTGAGAAATCTGATTTTAGGTTTGTGAAATATCTGAAGTCTACAAGGGTGTATATCAAACCTAATATACACTTTTGGCTTGAACTATTCAAATATGACCAAAGTACCCTTAACTTATAATTTCACCCAAACTTACCCTACACATCCAACTTTAAAGTTAACTAAACTTAACGGAAAGGAGATTTTAACTAACGAATTTACCCGGGGTATTACATCATCTCCCCCTTAAAAGAATTCCGTCCCGGAATTCGGTTAAGCGAAAAGGTATGAATGCTTATCACTACTACTTCGAACTCAATCAAAACCATAGAAACTAACTGAATAACCACCCCACACCCACCTATATCTCTAACACCGATAAGCAACAAAAGCACGGAAATACCAATAACCATTTTGCACCAAAGTCAGATAACACCTTAGCACGTATAGAGTTTATAGAAATATACCTGTAACCTCATCAGGACTTTCTTCCACCTCTTGTTCCGTCATCTGAAAAACACGGCCTTGAACTCTCGATACCCCAGACCCTTGTATCTTTCCCGACTCAACCTCCGTTGATCTCACTGTTGTACTACCCTGACATGCTTTCCATTGTGGACATTCATACTGAAGATGATCAGGGGAATTGCAAACGAAACAGTATCGAGCTACCCGACAGTCTCTCGCGATATGGCCCGTCTTTCCACATTTGTAGCAATTCCGGGAATCACCATAGCAGTTTCCTTGGTGTACACGGTTACATTTAGAACATGGTCTTTCAATTGATCTAAAAGGTAGGCGACTATCAAACCTCGGAACCTCATACTCCGTTGAGTCATACGTCATCTCTTCCGATTTTCTTTTCCCCGCGCTTTTATCACTAGCATCTCTCTTAATATCTCGTTCCACATTTTCCGCGGCATTTACTGCGGCTGATATACACCCTTAAGATATTCAGATATTTCATTCAGCAACAACATCCAGATATTATCAGTGTGTGTGTGTGTTCCTGAGGCGAGAAGAAGCGGAAAAAGGATTCGTACGGTTAGGGCTTCGATTGATTCGTTTGGAGCCGTTATTGAGGTATAGTTTCTTCTCATATTATGTTTGTAATCGGTTATAGCAAGTTTCTATCGGTTTAGAAAGTTTGATTTTAGTGATTTGTGTTAGTTTCAATTGAATCTGAGAAATTGGAACCGACTGTGTTCTTGAGAGTCCCGGGGAAGTCCCGGTAGACTCCCGGTACCATGGAGTCCCGGTATTATCGACTCCTGGTAGTATAGAGTCCCGGTATAGTCAACTCCCAGTAACGACAAGACCCTGTAATACCAACTCCTGGTGATATGGAGTCCCGGTACTGGAGAGTCCCGGTACTGGAGAGTCCCGGTACAGTGGAGTCCCGGTATAGTGAGTTTCGGTAGTTTTGGTAGTGTCCGGATATAGTTTCTGATTGTATTTTTGGATTAAGTTGCTCCGAAAACTTCCTGGGGGGCCGCCCCCAGACCCCACAAGGGCGTTGCCCCTTGACCCCATCCGCTATCCGGGTAGCGGAACCCCCGTGATAAATCGCTGAAGGGAGAACTGTTGAGGATAAGATTTTAGTAGGCTTTATGCGTTTGACTAGTAAGGCGATATTTGTATTTAAATCTGTTACAGATTCTGTGGATTTGGATTGAAAGACTAAATCTTTTGGAGAAAAGCTTGGAAGTGTTTATGGATAAACGATCGAGGTGAGTTTTGCTTTAAAACGTTTTGAACTGGGATACATATATATATGAGATGATTATGTGGTAGGAATATGATTATGTGTATATAAATGACAATATGATGTAATGAGATATATATTGTATTTATATAAGCTTTGCACTACACGAGTGCACTTGTTGCCGGGTTCCGGTGTGTGGACCGGTGTGTAGCCGGGTTTCGGTGTGCGGACCGGTGAGTAGTCGGGTTCCGATGTGCGGACCGACGGGTAGCCGGGTTCCGGTGAGCGGACCGGTTGTTGATTTATTAGTTGGCTTGCTACCAACCAATATGGCCATTTGTGGAGGAATGAGGTGAAAGAGTATTGGTAAAAAGTGGTAGCATACCTTAAACACGTTTTTCCAGAAGATCATCCAGGTCTTTACAAGAGTTGTAACGGGGCTAGGGTTATGACTTACAAAACGAAAGGAAAAAATTGGTTCAACGATCCTCGGTGTGTCAACTTTAGCAATTTTGAACTTTATCACTTTCTTTCCTATCACTTGGCCCTTTTGTCACTATTGGAGTCACTTTGACTCTCTTATTTTTGCTGTAAATGAAATCTAAACTAATTTTTTTTTGGGACTTCATTGGTCCTCTTTATTTGCATTGGGGCTGCATTGACCCTATTTTCTATTTATTTTCATGACTGGCCTGATTTCCTTCTTTTCCGCTCTAGCTTTTTCAGTTCATTACCGCTCAGATTGACACATTTTCGGATAAGGTTGGCTAAGGCTTTTGGCTCGGGTTTAAAGGTGGGTCTGAAATGAAAAGGTGAGTGTATGACTACAAAGGGGCTATGGTTACACACAAATGGGTGAAAAGGGTACGAAAGCTAAAAACAGGGTTAAACAAACACACAATGCCTGGAATCACCTCTTAAGGTCCACACGATATGGTCTACTACACCCTTACCTACTATCCCGATGGTCGTCTTTGCTACTCAATGCAATAATATGGCGAGATCATTCCATATTTACGACAAGGAACTCGAAAAAATGTATACGATTTTCGTGTATGAATCCCTCGAAATGAAAGAACGTCTTTTAGGCTCAATTCTCACTAATGGGTGGTCTCCACTAATGTCCCTAGTCATGTCCTTTCCCGGTCCTTCCCTAATGGTCACGTCACTATCACGAGATTCTCCCCACAATGGTCGGTCTCAATCATTTAAAACAAAATATTTAGCTAAAGTGATCTAGGTACTCAGAAGTGCAGGAAATCTACGTGCATAACGTGGGCCCGATTGAGCAACCCCAAACCTTACCCACACATTGTCCCCAATATGCAAGTGTCGGCGTAGGCAATACTAAAAAAAATATCGTTGTGCGGTTATTACAGGTATCAGACCGGCAAACCATAACATTTAAGCACAAGCATCAAAGAGTTATTCTCCTTAAACTATGGCCACCCCAAACCTAGGCCGTGGCCTAGGTTTGTCAACAAAGCCAACCCCAAACCTCGGTGAAACCGAGGTTTGCACAGGATTAAAAGTGAGTGTGTAGATGTTAAAAGTGAGGCACCCCAAACCTAAGTGAAACTTAGGTTTGTTGCATCTCGTTTAACTAATAAAGGACATAACATCATACACCACTCGTTACCTACGGGGTTAGAACGTACCTGTTTGCCCGGACGGATGAGATTCTCTTGTAAGATTGGATCGATCATTTGCGAGACACCGGAGAAGACGGAGAAGGGGAATGCAAAGACAAACGAAACAAAGCAAGGACGAAAGAAAACAAAGCAAACGGCGAAATAAAATAAAGAAACGAACACACGAAGCAGGAAATGGAAAAACCCGACAGAGAGCCCCGCGGCTTTCCACGCGACTTGCAAGTCGCGTAGAAAGTCGCGTATGTCTCTGTTTACTTTTTCATTTTTTCGATTTTTTTATAAAAGCACACCAAATGCAAAAATGAAGAAAACGCAAACGTTGGTGGGTTGCCTCCCACCCAGCACCGTGGTTTCGGTCGTGGCTCGACCTTATTTCCGATCACTCCTTGAGCTTTTACTTATCGCTCGGCTCCTCTTCAACTTGACCTCTCACCTTCTCGAACATCTTGAAAATAACTTTTTCGCCGCCAACTCTCAAGGCCATCTCTCCTTCCTCCATGTCTATCAGTGCTCTACTCGTGGCTAGGAATGATCTTCCCAATATCAATGGAACCTTCTCGTCTTCCTCCATATCCAACACCACAAAGTCTACAGGGAAGTAGAGCTTGTCAACCTTGATCAGCACGTCTTCTATAACTCCATGCGGATATATGAACGATCTGTCCGCGAGTTGAAGTGTCATGTGCGTCGGCTTCACTTCTCCCAATCCGAGTTTCCTGAAAACAGATAAAGGCATTAAATTAATACTCGCTCCTAAATCACACAATGCCTTATTAAAAGAAAGATTCCCAATTTGAATAGGGATCGAGAAACTCCCTGGATCTTTGAGCTTCGGGGGAAGCTTGTTCTGAATGATGGCACTACACTCTTCAGTAAGTGTAATGGTAGACTGATGCTCGATTCCCCTCTTCTTTGATAGGATTTCCTTCTTAAATTTGAGGTATGTCGGCATTTGAGCAAGTGCCTCCGCGAATGGTATGTTGATGTGAAGCTTCTTGAAGATATCGAGGAATTTCTTGAACTGTTCCTCATCTTTATGTGCCTTCACTCGATTCGGATATGGTAGTGGTGGCACAAACGGTTTGACTACCGGCTTTGGTGGAGATGCCACCTCTTTCTCTTTTGGTTCTTCCGGCTCAGCCATTTCACTAGTAGTATCCTCCTTCAGCTCGACAGTTGTCTATTTGATCACCTCCTTGCCATTTCTCAGATAAATGGCATTACATTCTTCCCTCGGTTTCCTTTCCGTTTGACTCGGAAAAGTTCCGGAAGGTCGGTTTTGTAGGGCTTCCGAAATCTGCTCAACTTGTCTTTCGAGGATCTTGATCGACGCGGTGTTCTGATCGGTGGCAGCTTTTACCGTATTCACCGTGCTCGCTAATTCTCCAACCGTGCTGTCCATTTTGGTCATGAACTTCATCATCATCTCTTACAGCCCCGACTTCTTCTCAATGGATGGTCCTTCGTTCTTTTGATTGAAACCTGGAGGACGGTAAGCATTGTTAGTATTAGAGTAATTCGAAGAGTTAGAAAAATTACCTTGTTGTTGACCGGGTTGACTCCATGAAAAATTGGGGTGTTTCTTCCACCCTTCATTATATGTATTGGAGAACGGATCATTCCTCGGTTGGTTGTTCCGGTTTTGTAAGAATTGCACTTGTTCAGGTGCTTCCGGATTACCTCCCTTCAAGTGGTTCGTTATAAAAGCTAGTTGAGCTTTCAGTTCTTTCAGCTCATCCGATTCTTGAATGCTCGTGACTCTTCTTACAGCTGATCGTGGGGTAGAGAAGCTATGTTCGGCCAAGTTCTCGATCAGCTCGCATGCTTCTTCATACGATTTATCCATTAGTGCTCCACCCGATGCGGCAGTGATATCGTTTTTGAACTGCGGGTGGAGTCCACTATAGAATGTCTGGATTATGACCCATCCGTGCAACCCGTGGTGAGGACATTTCTTCAACATATCCTTGTATCGCTCCCATGACTCGTATAAGGTCTCTTGTTCCCACTGAGCGAAGTGGGTGATATCGGCCATTAATTGAGCAGTTCTTCCCGGTGGGAAGAATTTCTGTAGAAATGCGGCCTTCAGGTCGGCCCAGGTGGTGATCTGATCCACTGGTAAACTCTCTATCTAGATTTCAGCCCTCCCCTTGAGTGAGAAGCTGAACAATCTTAACTTGACGGCATCCTCGTTCATGCCATTAATCTTGAAGGTGCTGCAAATCCTCTCGAATGCATGGAGATGTGCATGAGGATCTTCGGTCGGTGCTCCTCCATATTGATTTTGCTGCACCATCACGATGGTGCTCGGTTTGATCTCGAAGTAATTCGCCGCAGTAGCGGGCGGTTGGATGCCTATCCGTGCGGTTGCCACGTTTGGGTTAGCAAATGACCGCATCGGAACTCTCGCCGGAGGAGGCGGAGGATTGTTGCCAGGTGGTCTATTGACGGGCATTTCGTCACCCATCTTTAACTGTCTTTGCGCTTTAGATGCTTTTCGCAGACGGCGGGCGGTTCTTTCGATCTCCAGATCAAGTGGTCTTCCTTGGCATAAACCAACTAGTACCTGAAAAGAAAGTAACAAAATCAGTAATCCGGAAATTGAATGTGATCAAATAAAATAACAGAAATAAAAATTGTTCAATCTAATAGCGCTTATAGCTGGTAGTGCTATCAGTTGCAACTAGTTCCCCGGCAACGGCGCCAAAAACTTGATAGGCGGGTATCAGCCCCCTAAATCTTACCGCAAGTGTATGGGTCGAAGTCAAGTAATAGTACTTAGAAAGTACGAGTATCGAATCACAGGGAACTAGGAACTAAGTATCACAATGACTATAATTACTATTAACTGAACGGTTGCAAATTGAGAGGTTGGTTTATAAACTACTTAATTGCAGAAATTAAATCAAACACAAGACAGGAAACAGCTTTGGAAACTTCAGCTAGAGAACACAGTTGAGGGTTGGAAATCCTTAGGTTTTCACATATGAATATCTGACTTAAAACAATTACCAGTTAATCCCACTTAATGAATACCCAATCTCTAAAATCACCGTTGTTCTCTTTCGAGCAACATCGGGTTTTATTTTGAAAAGGACAAGTTTTATCTTTCGATCTCAACCCATGGATTTCAAAACACATTAAGCGCAAGATTTATGTTGAACGGATAGATTTTATCTCTCGATCTCAACCTAAATGGTTCAATTAGGATTAAGGCGTATTTGGTATATCTCTATCACCAAATTCTCACCTTAGACATGCAATCCCTAATTCTAGTTAACAGTTAATTCTCTCGAACTCAACTGGAAACAACAAAACAGTTGAAAGGTAGCTAGACTCTCAAAAGCATTAAAACCAAATTACCTGCATTCATTAAATTAGGAAAAACTGATAACGTCTCAAGTCAATTATTCACATGCTTACAAACCAAAATCATTCCAACCCCCAACATGAACAGGTTAGTTCATGTCGGTGGTGGATACAAACATAAGAGAAAGAATGGAAAATGTGTGTGTGAACATGATAATCGTAAACGTGAAAGATAAGATGATGAACTCCCTTCTCTCGTGATCGTATCTCCTTTCCGTAGTGAACGTCTCCTCGATCGACTCTCTATCGTGGCTCCGAAAGCTCCGAAAAGTCTCCCAAAATCGCCCCAAAATCACCCCTGGTCGTCGTGTGTAAGTTGCGTCTCCAATAATGACCTAAACCCAGAAATATAAAGCTGAAAATCGTGAAACAGGGGGATGCGTGGTTTTCTGCGCAACTTGCAAGTCGCGCCAAAAACCGCGCGCTTTTCAGAAGCTGTTCTGGGTCGGGTTTGGTTCGCGGATCGGGTCCTGGTTCGGGCGCGGGTCTTAGGCTTCCGTTGGGCTTCGTTTTGGCTCTTTTTGGGCTCTTTTTAGCTTCTTTTCTCGATGGTTACTGCCTTTTAATAAACCTGAACATTCCACTAAATAAACCGTAAAATTCTGCTTCTTTGCTCGAATACAAGCCAATCTCATTGGTTTGAGAACCGAAAATAACGCCAAAAAGTGGCGTTATCAGCTGCGAGTGAAAAAGAAGTCGAGGATTCCAAGTCCAGGGTGGCAGAGCTGGAGGGAGAGGTGAAAGAGTTGCGGGACAAGGCGAAGTCCATCTTTGCCTTGGCTCGATTGACCGCTTGGGCGGCGATTATGCGGCAGCACCTGTCGGGGAAGAATCCCCTCGCCTCAGTGTCGGATGAGTTGGCCTTTTATCTGGAGAATGTCGGAGCCAATAGGGATCTCGACTCGGATGACGAGAAGGAAGCCGATGAAGAGGAGGTGATCGAGGGCTCCAAGGGCGAAGCCTCGGGCAAGGATGCAGTTGTCGATCCTCCCCAACCTTAGATAGTTTTCCGGTCTTTGTTTTTATTTGATCGACCATTGGTGGTCGAGTCATTCCATGTAACCGACTTTTTTGGTGAATGAAAAATATTTTTCCTCTGAACTTATGCATTACTTTATACGTTTTGTAAGTAAACATAATATCAATCGTGGGATTCACCAAAGAAATACACATTGTATAAGAATGAACATAAAGACGTGCGACACAGGCATTCCTTGTAATACATTGACCAAAACACGAGTCGTAAAATCTTTAGACCTCTGAATCGTGTAAAACAAACATAAGTACGTGCGATTAAAGCATTCATCCAAAACACTGGAATGTTTTCTAAGTCAAAAAACTCCGATCGTGAAGTCGTTAGGCCTTATGATCGTATGATTAAATCGTGCGACGAACTTAAGTCGTGCGATCCTGCGAAAGTTTATTGAAGTCGTACGATAGACTTAATAACTTATGTCGTGCGACCCTGCGATAAAACAATGTCAAAGGTTAGTCGTTGGCTAACCAACGACCCTCCGATGCTTAAGTCAGTAATCGTCGTGATGAATAAAAAATCATATGAAAGAAGGAAAAAGACTTAGAAGAAATACCTTTTCAAATGTGTTGCATTCCAGCTATGTGGGACATCTCGATTGTCGAGGGTTTGAAGTCGATAGGCACCTTTACCCACAACTTTTGAGATACGATAAGGACCTTCCTATTTGGTAGAAAGCTTACCTGCAATGAGCTCTTGAGTGCTCTGGAACACTCGTTGGAGGACGTAGTCGCCTTCTTGGAAGACATTAGCTTTGACATTCTTGTTGAAATGTCGCTCGACCGCTTGCCTCTGCGATGCCATTCTGATCAGTGCTGATTCTCTAAGTTCTTCAAGGACGTCGAGGTCATAACTTAGATCAACCAAGTTATGGTCGATGGAAGTATGCCTCGAGGTTGGGAGCCGGACCTCGATTGGCAGAACTGCTTCGCAACCATAGACCAAAGAGAAAGGGGTTTGTCCTGTAGACGTGCGGGGCGTCGTGCGATTTGCCCACAGGACCGAAGGGAGTTCTTCGACCCACCTTCCTTTGGCATCTTTTAATCTTTTCTTGATCGAAGCAATAATGGTCTTATTGCTCGATTCAGCAAGTCTATTTGCCTGGGGATACCTCGGTGTCGAGGTCGTCAGCTTGATGTTGCGGTTTTCACAGAACTGTCGAGTCCTGTTGCTTATGAACTGGGATCCATTGTCGCATACAATTTCGGATGGAATCCCAAACCTGCATATGATGTTAGTCTGGATAAAAGAGACGACCTCCTTGTCCCGAACTTGGGAGAAGGCAGCTGCTTCTACCCACTTAGAAAAATAATCCGTAAGTACGAGAAGAAATACCTTTTGCCCGGGGGCATGGGGCAACTTGCCGACAATATCCATTCCCCACCTCATGAAAGGCCATGGGATAAGTGTCGAGTGTAAAGGTTCAGAAGGTTTATGGGACGTACCTGAATGTCGTTGACAGGGATCACAGTTTTGGACGTACCTAATGGCATCTTGTCGCAGCATTGGCCAAAAATATCCCTGTCGAGAGATTCGATTAGCCAAACTGCGGCCTCCTGAGTGATTGCCACACTCCCCATCGTGCATTTCTTGAAGGATCTTCTGAACTTGACTTTTGCTGGTGACGTATCTCAGGTTTAAGCCTGTCGACGATCGTCGATAGAGTCTATCTCCGATCATGACATACCTGGATGCTTTGAAGCTGAATTTCCGAGCTTCCATCTTGTCTTCTGGGAGTCGGTCGTGCATAAGAAAAATTTTGATGTCGCATGACCAATCATTCTCTTGGTCTTCGATCTGGACAACATCGTCGTTTTCGATGGACGACGTCGCCAGGTGAATCATGGGAATGCTGTCGAATATTGGTTCGACTAGAGCAGACCCAAGGTTTGCTAAAGCGTCGGCTTGAGTATTCTAGTCCCTTGGAATCTGTTCAATAGAAAATGATTTAAATTTTTATGATTTTTCTTTTGCTACCTTTAGGTACGCTGTCATCTTTGAATCTTTGGCTGCGAATTCTCTATTCATCTAGTTCACGACCAGAAGAGAATCGCTTTTGACATGTAGCGCGGTTGCCCCCGAGTCGTGGGCCATATTCATTCCCACAATCAGGGCTTCGTACTCGGCTTCGTTGTTGGTGGTTTTGAAATCGCATCGAACGGAATACACCATCTTGCCCCCCTGTGGCGACTTTAAGACGGCGCCTAGTCCTGAACCCCTAGTGTTGGATGAACCATCGACATACAGAGTCCAAGGTACGTCGTCGTGAGTCGCCACAGTAGACACTTCGAGCTCTGCTTCTTTTTCCAGCTCAGGGCTGAAATCAGCAATGAAATCCGCCAAGGCTTGCGATTTGATCGCGGTCCTGGGCTTGAAATCGATGTCGTAACTGCTGAGATATATGCTCCATTTTGCCAAACGTCCTGTAAACTCAGGTTTCCTCAAGACAGACTTAAGAGGAAAGTTAGTCATGACAATAATAGGATGCGATTCAAAGTAGTGTCGTAATTTTTTAGCAGCTGTGACTAACGATAAAAGCAAATTTTCCATAGAGGAATACCTGGTTTCTGCGTCCAAGAAAGATTTACTTACATAGTAGATCGGCAGTTGCTGCTTTTCATCTTCTCGTGTCAGTACGACACTTACTGCATTAGGACTAACAGCCAAATATAGCTGCAAGACCTCATGGTCGTGAGGCTTTGAAAGCAAGGGAGACGACGTCATGTATTCCTTTAATTTTTGCAGTGCTTGCTCATGATCGTCGGTCCAGTCGAAGCCTTTATTTTTCCTGAGGACGTTATAAAATAAATGACATCTATCTGAGGATCGAGAGATAAACCTGTTTAAAGCTGCCACCCGACCAATGAGCCTTTGGACCTGTTTGAAATTTCTCGGAGATTTGATTTCGATAACGGCTTTGATCTGGTTGGGGTTGGCCTCGATTCCTCGACGAGTGACCATATACCCGAGGAATTTTCCCGCACTGACGCCAAAGGAAGATTTCGTCGGGTTGAGCTTCATGCTATATTTTCGGAGGATGTCGAACGACTACCTCAAATGATCGACGTGGTCGATTGCTTGCTTTGACTTGACCAGCATGTCATCGATATAAACCTCCATCGTGTCGCCAAGATGATTCTTGGACATTTTATTCACCAGGCGCTGGTAGGTAGAACCTGCATTTTTTAGTCCGAAAGGCATAACCTTATAACAGTAAATACCTCGATCTGTCATGAAGGCAGTCTTTTCTTGGTCCGCGACGTGCATCAGGATCTGATTGTATACAGAATAAGCATCCGTGAACGTCAATAGTTCATGCCCTGCTGTCGCTTCGACCATGGCATCGATATGTGGCAATGGGAAATGATCTATTGGACAAGCTTTATTGAGATCTGTAAAATCGATACAGACCCTCCACTTACCATTTTTCTTCGCCATGACCAGGACATTGGCAAGCTAGTCGGGGTACTTTACTTCTCGAATTTTCCCTGTCTTGAGGAGATTGTCGACCTCGTCATTTATTACCTTATTCCTTTCAGGAGCAAATTTTTGGCGCTTTTGTTTGACAGGCTTAAACGACAGGTCGACATTGAGCTTGTGAGAAATAATGTTGGGGTCTATACCGACCATGTCTTCGTGCGACCAGGCAAAGCAGTCGGCATGTTCCTGCAAAAAAAATATCAATTTGTCCTTAAGGCAGGGATCGAGGGACGAACCTATAAAGACCTTCTGGTCAGGCTTGCTCTGGTCCAGGACGACTTCCTCCAGGCGATAGTCGTCGTCTGTCCTAGGAGCATCCTGGACCTGTAATTGCTAGATGGCCTGCTTCTGCGGCTTCAGGGGCGACTTATAGCAGTCGCAGGCGACTTTTGGCTCACTTTTGATCTCTAGGACTCCCCACGGCGTAGGGAATTTCATGGTCTGATGATACGTCAAGGGAACGGCTTTCATGTCATGGATCCACGGTCGACCTAGGATGATGTTTGTTAATGCCAAAAATCGCACAAAAGTACAACTTAAGGTCGATTGTGGAAATTAACAACTAAAGAAAGGAACCTCTCGACAAAGCGTGCGACGAAGACAAAAATGTAAATGAGACAGAGAATTTGATGACGCGGGAAAAACCTCAACAAGGAAAAAACCCGCTGACGACTGTGGAAGTCGTCGCTGCACTATGGTCGCCAAACAGGGGCGATGTCCTTATGTTTCTGGTGTCGATCGTACAGAGATTACAATACAGATGAAAGGAAATGTTTTAAATGTAAAGTAACAAGTGTTTTGAATGTAAAAACAATGTGCGTCGTGTGTAAAAATGAAGTGTCGTGCGTGAATGTCGTGCATCGAGGGCGATTCTTCGAAAGAAAGTTCTTTGCTTCGAATGTTCTTCTGAGTTCGGATGATTATGTGATGTCTCTGTGTTGTGTTCGTCTTGTGCCAGTGTCCTTAAAATGGTGATTGAGCTTGGTATTTGTAGTCTTCGGATGCTTTAATTGCCTCATTAAGTATTTCGATAACTGTCGTAACATTCGCTGGATTAAATCTTCATAACTGATTTCGTCGGTTATAGCCGTTGTTCATCAATGTCATTATTTACTGCATTAAACACTGAACAAACATAACAGTCATTTCAGACGTTAGTTGGTCGAGGTCGACTTGAGTTGAACAACTTTCGATTTAAACTTTAATCGGGAGATAAAGTACTATGATTTTACCTTAATGTGGCAAAGGGAAATAGGTGTTTTCCTTACCTTGGTCGTGGTCGAGACTGGTGAAATTTTACCCAAACAATTTTCCCCCAAAATTTGAAAGGAGAATGTCAAATTCGAATTTTAAATTTTGTCAATCGGACGCCTAGAATTGTGACACGTGTCGGAAGTTACCTTAGTTGTCTTGGAATTGGATCGGTTCAATTCGAACTAAAGAGGAGTCGAAAAGAAGATAGAGTCGTGACGTCATGCTGATGCACGATCGTGCTTAGCAGCTATCACTGCCAGGTGTCGGTGATCCGTGTGGTCATATGAAGAGACGAGGCCGTGTGTCGATCATCAAGGGACTTGACCTGACATGATCGTTTGCATAAATAGAGACCCCGGAGGATCTTTTCCTGTTTACGATTTCAGAGAGTTTTAGGCAAAGATCTCTTTCTGATTTTCTTGCCATTGCTCATCCAATTTTTTCTGAACTTGCAAGAATCTTCGACTCAGTTAGGATTTTTGAGGTCTAGAGCACCTATATAAGGTACGATTTCTTTGATCTTTTTAAGTCTGTTAGAAATGTCGATGGAACCTGAAAGCTCTATTCGAGAACAATCGGATCTCGATGATCTGAGAAGTCTAGCTAAAATCCCCGCGGGGGTTGAAATAATCAGGGCAGGCCAGACTCGATCGAATAAGTGTCCCGAGGGGTATATCGTGATATACGAATATCCCTTTAAGATATGTTTCGAATGGCCCTACTCGCCTCTGTCTAAGGCTTTTATGCTAGAATTTGACTTAGTACCAAGCCAACTAATGCCCCAGTTTTGGCGAGTCGTACAAGTGATCGAGCGCCTCACTAAAAAATGGGAATCCCCCATGAATGTACGTGACCTCCTCTTAGCTTATCAAGCCAAGACGGACGGATGTCACCGCTGCAGTTTGTACTCCAGGCTTAAAGGCGATCGTACCTTGGTCCTAAGGACCGCTGTAAACGATCGTAAATGGAAGACCAGGTACGCATTCGTGCGTAGGTCGACTCTTGACTCTGAGAGCGGCTGGATTAGGGCCGGCTGGAATATGTCGAGTAAGCTTTTCTTAGTTTCTTGTCGTGCATCATATGTTACTTTTTATTTACTTCTGACTTGTCTCCTGTGTATCGACAGAAATTAAATTCGAGGACGTAAAACCCTACGCCAATTCTCAAGCAAAGGTCGACGCGTTCTTGGAGTTCAGCATTGAAGAACGGTCGTTTGTCGTACGACACTTGGTGGACGACGACGAAGACTTGGTGTACTTAGGAGAGAATCGAGGGGGAGAAACGTGAGGAGGAAGAGGGAGAAGAGAAAGAGTCGAGAGAAGAAAGAGAAATGACCGGTAAGTGTACTTTCTCGATTCCTTCGGCTTGATCCGAATTTTTATCTTATGCTCTTTCTTTTCTGGTTTCCAGGAGAATCACAACCCAAGATGCCGACTGGCTCTGCTAAAAGAGCAGCTCAGCTTGAGCTTGCCCGTAAAGGCAAGGAAAGGAGGCTAAGGAGCTTGTCCACTGGCCCTGAGGTTCCGAAGAGGACGAGGACGATGATCCCGAGGGAATCGTCTTTAGGGGTTGACGACTCATCGAAAGTTGTTACGCCTGAGAAGACGAAGGTCGCATCGACTAAGAAGACGTCTTCCAGTGCGATAGCTGCGACACCTATCAGTTATGCGCCTCCGGCAGAAACAGCGAAGTCCCCATCTGCCATGTCGGACCCTTCGTCGGCCGGTAAGGGCAAGGATCACCCGACGGGAGGGGCTAAGGTCACGATGGTTAATTTTACATTACCGTCAGACTTTATGGTCGATAATGTCCTGGACGGGACGAACCTATTTCCTCATCTGGGGAAATATCTGCTCCCATCTTTCAGGGAACGTTTTGAGGGGTTTCCAATCGAGGAGACGGGGGCCCATGTTGCCGGACTGGCGTTCATGGTAAGCCTTTCTTTCAAGACTTGTTTTATTTTGTCGATGTTTACGATATCACACGTTTATTAACGATGCTTAGTTTATGTTTCCATAGGCGTTTCAAGCCTCCTTGGCTTTGCGTGTCGAGACGGCAAAGGTCAAGGGTCTAGTGTCTGCTGCCCATGAGAGAGGGAACGCGGCGTTGGCTAGGGCGAACGTCGCCGTGGAGCGTGAAGAGGCTATGTCAAAACATCTCGACGATGCCTTGAAACAGTTAGAGGTTGTCGGACGTGCCAAGGATGAGGCCAACCATCGCCTGACACAGTCCCTATCTATGATTGCTGACCAGAGAGAGGATATGGACAAGGTCAAGGAATCCTTGGCTGCGACCACAAAGGAAGCTGAGGATTCTAAGTCTAGAGTGGTGGATCTGGAGAAAGAGGTAAAGGACCTTAGAGACGAGGGTAAGACCGTCTTTGCTTTGGCTCGTCTGACCGTTACGGCGGCGATTATGAGGCGACATCTGCTGGGGAATGACCCTATTGCATCGGCGTCGGAGGAGTTTGTTGTCTATCTGAAGGATGTTGGTTCTGCGAGAGACCTTGATTCAGATGACGAGAAGGATGTTGAGGAGGAGACAGACGAGGGTCTTCAGGGCGAGGTTTTAGGCAAGGATGCGAATGACGTTCCTCCTCAAACCTAAAAATTCTTTTGTCTTTGTTTTTATCGATCGACCGTTGGGGGTCGAGCTTTTTGGATGTATGTACGGCAGTTTATTCAATAAATAAAACTTAGATCTCTCTTGACTTTGTGTCTTATACGTTATTGTAAATAAATACAACATCGATTGTAAAATTCACCAAGAATAAACAAGAGATCATGCGACTTAGGCATACATTGCAACACAACAACTAGAACGTAAGCCATAAGACTTTTAAATAGCATTCATTCAGAACACAAAATTCTTCTATATTAGAGAACTGAAATCATGGGGTCGTTAGACCTTGCAGTCGTACGATTATAGCATGCGATGAATTTTGAGTCATACGTTCCTGTGATAAGATAGTCGAGTTATACACCCGATTGCTTGTGTCGTGCGATCCTACGAGACTAGAGTCGTATAGTAGACTTAACAATTTATGTCATGCGATCTGCGATAAAACAATGTCAGAGGTTGGTCGTTGGCTAACCAACGACCCTCCGATGCTTAAGTCAGTAGTCGGTTGTGATAAAAAATCGTAAAGAAAGAAGGGATTAGAAACAATACCTTTTAATGGGGTATTTGCCCCTCGTCATTTACTATCCTATTTCCTTTGAGGGCAAATAGGTTTAAATGACGGGTCGACACTGAGTCTTTGAGAATTAGTGCCGATGTTTATATCGACCATATTTTCGTGCGACAAGGCGAAATGGTCGACATGTTCCTGCAGGAAAAGCATTAGTTTGTCTCTAAGGTTAGGGATAGAGCGGTAAACCTGTCAAGACATTACGGTCATGCTTGCTTCGATCCAGAGTGATTCCTTCGACCTGTGATTGCTATTTGGCCTATTTCTGCGGCTTCAAGGTGGTCTTATAGCAGTCGCAGGCGACTTTCGGCTCACTCTTGATTTCATGGATTCCCCACGGCGTAGGGAACTTCATGGTCTGATGATACGTCGAGGGAACGACTTTCATTTCATGGATCCATGGTCGGCCTAAAATGATGTTATAGGCCGACGCACAGTCAATGACGCTGAACTTGGTCTGCTTGTTGACTCCTCCGGCATAGACAGGCAAGATGACCTCTCCAAAGGTATTCGTTGCTTCTCCATTGAAGACAACCAAGGTTGTCGAACGTCGGGTGATTTCCGAGCGATCGATTCCCATGGCCTTGATGGTGTTAAGGAAAATGACGTTTGCTGAACTGCCTCCATCGACCAAGACTCGCCGGGTTAAACAATTACCAATCGTGAGTTGGATGATCAACCAGTCATGATGCTTCTGATACGAGTCGCCGAGGTCGTCTTGATCGAACACAATCTTCATAGCTTCCAACTCTAGGTCATCTTTTTGTCTTGATGAACGCGGGATAGGTCGATCATCGGGTCCTTGACTGGCGTGACGCTTGGCTGTGGAATATGTCAGACCACACACGTCGGAACCACCAGTGATGCAATTGACGACTTTTGCAGGCTCGGGGGTTGGCGGTCGATGGTCGTTAGCTGGAGTAACGACGTCATCGATGATTACTTTGAGATTTCCTTTCGGAACATGATATGTTAACTCCTTTTTTAGAGCTATGCAATCATCTGTCGTATGACCATGGTCGACATGGAAGTCGCACCACTTCAATTTATCTTTCTTGGCATCATCCTGATCGGATTTCTTTGGCCACCGGATGGTCGCTGTTTGGGCAAAAAATCACGTCGCTCGACCACGACCAGAACAGGTAAGACGTATGACTAGGGACTATATCTTATATTAAGATAAGGTATCGACAAATACCTAGAACACCATCGTCGTCCCTCGTAAAAGGTAAGTTTAGAGTTCCTTACGACGCTCGACCATAGCGTCGCCCGATCCGCACGACTATTATATAAGGACGTGTGACTTCGACCAAAGCTAACGTTAACCATGACCGTTTATTAAGTGTTTAATGCAGGAGTAAAAGTCATTAAGGAGCAACGACTATAACCGACGCAATCATTAAACAGCCGGCGACCGTAACGAACGAAGATCATTACTCCGGCAACCGTTTCCAACCGTTAAGGCCATTAAAGGAGCATTCATGGATGAAGCTAAGGACACGAAGACTATAAATATCAAGCTCAATCAACATTTCAAGACATCGAATATCCGGCGATTAACAACCGAAGCAATATTCAAGAACACTTGAAGTGAAGAACCATTATTCTAAGTATCGCTCTCGACGCACGACAACAGCCCTCGACCAGCAGTTCACACTTTGTTTCGTACACGAAAAACACCTATTTTTACATTCAAACACTTGTACTTTACATTTCGAAGCATTTCCTTCATTTGTATTGTAATCTCTGTACGATCGACACCAGTATCCAAGGACATCGCCCCTATTTGGCGACCATAGTGCAGCGACGACACCCCCTGTCGTCCGCAGGTTTTTTCCTCGATTGAGGTTTTTCCTGCGTCATCAAATCCCTTGTTTCTTTATTTTATTCCTCGTCGCACGTCTCGTCGAAATATCCTTTCTTTAGTTGATTAAGTCCACATCGACCTTAAGTTGTCCCTTTGGTGCGATTTTTGGCATTAACAGTTTGGCGCCATCCGTGGGACTACATCTAGAGAAAATCCTCGACGAACGGGCATTCTACTAATAGTTTCTTGGAGTTTCTTCTATTTTCTGTTGCAGGAAAATGGCAGCCCCTGGAAATCCGCAGCAAGCCGTCGCTCAGATGTATCAGGAGCTCGAGGTTGCCAAGAATCAACTCAATGCAATGGCAGAGCAGAATCGCAGAGCAGCTGAAGAGATCGCGCGACTAAGGAATCCTTTTGGACCCCAGAATGGTCCTAGACCATTCATCCAGAATCCAGGTCCGGGACCAGGCCCGTCCGCACAGAATCAGCATCCAGGTCCATTCATGCAGAATCAGCAGCCGGCTCCGTTCATTCCGAATCCCCAGTCTGGGCAGATTCCCCCTCAGCACATCCGACCACCACCCTTGAACAATGGATCCCAACCATTGCAAGGTGGCGCCCAGCCATTTCAGAATGGATCCCAGCCATTTTCCCAGCCGTTCCAAAGTGGTCCGCAACCTTTCCAGCAAGGATCGCAATCTTTCCAGCAGAGATCGCAGCCATTTCAGCAGGGACCACAATCGTTTCAGAATGGACCGCAACAATTCCACTATGGGTCGCAACCATATTTTGTTCCGTTCAACGGGGACACCAATGGTTCGTCGCATGGTAATGGCACTAGTCCAGGGACCAATCCCTCGACAGGGGAAAATCCTGATCTTAACGATCCCGTCGCCCAGCGTTTGAAGATGTTAGAAGACCAAAATGAGTGCGTCCTGTCCTTGCTCGCCAAGTTGCCTGGGGCAGCCGTGCCTGTCGACGTCGAGCCTCGCTCGGGGTATCAGGCGTCGCCCTTCATCGACGAGATCGCCGCCGTCGAGGTCCCAAAGAAGTATAACATTCCTGCCTTCACTCCCAAGTATTCGGGTGTGACCGATCCAACCGAGCATGTCGCGCAGTATAAGCAGCTCATGTGGACAATCTCGATTCCACACATGTACCAGGAAGTATGCATGTGCAAGAGTTTCGGGGCGACTCTCACTGGTCCAGCTCTCCAGTGGTTGATCAATCTCAAACCCAAATCTATCGGGTCGTTCGCCGAATTGGTCAACCAATTCTCCCGGCAATTCGCCAGCAGTCGTAAGATGGAAAAGCAGACTAGTGATCTGTACTATGTCGTGCAGAAGACCAATGAGTCTATTCGAAGTTATTTCAATAGATTCAATGTCGAAATGATCAGTATCCGCAATTGTGACATCAAAACTGCAATCGAAGCTTATAAGCGTGGTCTAGACGATAGTTCAGGTCTATATATCGATCTGACCAAGTATCCCCCAGAGACTTTCGAAGACGTCCGAGCTCGAACCTTAGCATATATGAGGGTCGAAGACGACGCAGCCTTTCGTCGCAAACACACTGACGACAAGAAGCCGTTAGGTGTCAAGAAGCCAGAATTCAAGCCGAAAGCCATATCCAGAGTAGAGCCAGCGTGTCAGATTTCAAACGTTCGTTTCAAGATGAAGGCAGAAGCTAAAACCGCGACTAAATTCCCTGTGTACCCCAAGATCTCTTCTTATGGGTTCAAAGGGTCATCTAAAGACTTAGTCGAAGCTCTGAAGACCACCCAAGCAACCATCCGGTGGCCGAAGAAGTCTGACTTGGACGATGCTAAGAAGGATAAATCAAAGTGGTGCGACTTCCACGTCGACCATGGTCATGCGACAGATGATTGTAACGCACTCAAGAAGGAATTGACATATCATGTTCCACAAGGTAATCTCAAAGATATTATTGATAATGTCATTATTAACAGCCATCGACCGTCGACTCCCGAGCATGCAAAAGTTGTCAATTAAAATCCCTTACGCCATTGGGAACCCTGAAGATCGAGAATGAGTCGAAACTTCGCTATGGTCCTCTGTCGTACGACGACATGATCAATCGCAGACAGTATCTCATCGGATCGTCGTGTCGTCCTGTCATTTAAAACCTATCTTTCTTTCCAAAAAGAATAGGATAATAAATGACAGGGGGGCAATACCCCATGAAGGAGAAAGGTATGATTTCTAACTCTTTTCCATACAAATTTTTCTCACAAGCAGCTACTGATTTAAGCATCGGAGGGTCGTTGGTGAGCCAACGACCAACCCTCGACATCGTTTTATCGCAGGATCGCACGACATAGATGATCAGGTCCATGACTTGATCACGCCTCATAGCTCGTCGAACGACTTAATCGCACGATCTTATAGTCTAAACGACTTCGCAGCCTGAGCTTCTTAACTTAGAAAAACTTCGCGTTTTGAATAAATACCTTAGTCGCATGTATTGGTGTTTGATTAGCATAAATTCTAAACGAATGCCTTATTTTTTCTTTCTTATACCCTGTATGGATGCTTTGATCGTATGTTCTCATATTTTATAAGTGCCTTGGTCGCATGATTTCTATGTATCTTATGTTCAATCGATGCGATAGTTGTTTACCAATAAAGTTCAAACCAAAAAAGTGCATTCATCAGAAAAATTGTCAAAAACGCGCTCGACCACCAACGGTCGAGCAGTAAAACAAAAAAGAAAGAGAAATTTCTTAAACTAAAGATGGAGCATCCGCTGCATCCTTGCCTGAAGTCTCATCTTGAGGACCTTCGCCTACCATCTCTTCCTCGACGTCCTTCTCATCATCTGAGTCCAGATCCCTCTCGGTCCCGACGCCATTCAAATAAATGTCCAGTTCCTCCTTTGCAGAGGCAAGAGGATCTTTTCCCAGCAAATGCCGCCGCATGATAGCAGCCCGAGCAGTCAAACGAGCTATGGCAAAAACAGACTTACCTTCGTCTTTAGCAGCCCGCACTTCTTTCTCCAAACTCTCCACCTTGGACTTATAATCCTCAGCCTCTTTCGAAACAGCAGCCAAGGATTCCTTAATCTTTTCCATCTCCTCCCTTTGCTCGGCAGTCATGGACAAGGACTGCGTCAAGCGATGGCTAAGATCCTCCTTCGCATGATTAACGATCTCCATATGTTTTAAAGCGTCAGCAAGACGCTTCGATAGATCCTCCGTGCGACCAGTAGCATCGTTTGCTCGATCCAATGCTGCATTCTCCCTTTTGCGCGCAGCAGACAAAAGATCTTTCACCTTCGCCGTTCCACTTCGCAAGGCCAAGGAAGCTTGAAGTGCCTGCAAAATCATAAAAGACAGACATCATCAGTGGACACCGACAACGAAAACGACAACGAAGTCTGGGCCTAGACAAACTAAGTCTTGAAAGAAAGACTTACCATGAACACCAAGCCGGCTACATGGGCACCCGTCTCCTCGATAGGAAACCCCTCAAATCACTCCCTGAAAGATGGAAGCAGGAATTTATCCAGGTGAGGGAACAGGTTCGTCCCGTCTAGGACATTACCTGTCATAAAGTCTGATGGCAGCGTAAAGTTAACCGTTGTGACCTTCTCCCCTCCCGTCGAGTGTTCCTTGCCCTTGTCGGCTGACAAAGGATTCGACGCGGCAGACGGGGACTTCACCGTTTTCGCCGGAGGAGCAGAATTGATGGGTGTCGCTGCAATCACCTTCTTGGGAGATGCGGCCCCTACCTCTTCGGGTGTAACGACTCTCGACGAGTCATTAACCCCTGCCGCCGACTCCCTTGGAGTCGTCGTCCTCGTCTTCTTCGGAATTTCAGGGCCAGCAGACATGGCTTTTAGCCTCTTCTCTCTACCCTGACGAGCACGCTCCAGCTCAGCTGCTCTCTTAGCAGAAACATTCAACACTTTAGGTTGAGACTCTCCTGGAAAAAAGCAATGTCATAAAGCACGGAAAGGAAAAAGACTCGAGGTAACATAGGAAGATAAGGAAAGTGAAGCTTACCCGTCATCCCTCTCCTTCCTCTCGACTTATCTTCCTCCTCTTCTCTTCCTTTCCCTTCACACTTCTCCCCTGGTTCTCTCCTGAAGATTCTAAATCGTCGTCATCCGCCGAGTGTCGCACGACGAAAGACCTTTTGGCGATGCTAAGTTCTAAAAACGAATTGATCTTCGCTTGAGAGTTAGTGTCTGGATTCACGACCTCGAATTTTATGGCTGCCAACATACAAAAAACAAGTTAAAAATCATATGTAAATCATCTACAACGCACGCTAGATGAAATGACGAGGCTCACCCGACATATTCCAGCCCGTCCTAATCCACTCACTCTCGGAGTCAAGAGACAACTTACGCACGAATACATATCGAGTCTTCCACCCACGGTCATTCACAGCTGTCCCTAAAACCAGGACACTATCACCCTTGAGCCTAGAGTGTAAGCTACAGCGATGACAACTATCCTTTTTGGCCTGATAAGCCAAGAGAAGATCACGTACACCCATAGGATTCCCCCATCCTCTCGACAGACGCTCAATCACTTGAATAACTCGCCAGAATTGGGGCATTAATTGGCCTGGTGCTAAATCGAACTCCAGTATAAAAGCTTTGGCTAGAGGCGAATACGGCCATTCAAAGCCTATCTTAAAAGGGTATTCGTAGATCACGATGTACCCCTCAGGACATTCATTTGAGCGGATCTAACCTGGATGAATCAATTCGATCCACACATGAATTTTCGCTAACTTTCTAAAGTCACGGAGGTCTGATAACTCTTGAATAACACTCTCAGGATCCCTCGACATTCCTAAACACAAAATTTACAGGAGTCAAAGAAATCATACCTTACTTATAGGCGCGCTAGACCCCGGAGAACCTAATCAAATCAAAGAAATTCACAAGTTTGGAAAGGATCCGGCGAAGAATGGCAAGGAAATCACAGCACAAACCCTTCAAAGGCGAAACAAGGAAGGTTTCGTCATATCTTTTACTTATACGAACAAACCGAATTCCTTGATGATCAACACGCGTCCATGTCCTTTCGTATACCTATCCGAATCTTCGACACCTGTCTTCGACAGCTGGTAAGCATCATCGTGCGTCAGTGTGACATCACAACTTTTCAACTTCTCGTTCAGTTAAAGGCGAACCGGTCACAAGTCTAAGCGTTCGACAAGCAAAATTTGAAACTTAAACTTGACATTCAATTTTCAAATTTTGGGGGCAAACTGTTTGGGCAAAAATCACGTCACTCGACCACGACCAGAACAAGTAAGACGTATGACTAGGGACTATATCTTGTATTAAGATAAGGTCTCGACAAAGACCTAGAACACCATCGTCGTCCCTCGTAAAAGGTAAGTCGAGAGTTTCTTACGACGCTCGACCATAGCGTCGCCCGATCTGCACGACTATTATATAAGGACGTGCGACTTTGACCAAAGCTAACATTAACCATGACCGTTTATTAAGTGTTTAATGCAGGAGTAAAAGTCATTAAGGAGCAACGACTATAACCGACGCAATCATTAAACAGCCGGCGACCGTAACGGACGAAGATCATTACTCTGGCAACCGTTTCCAACCGTTAAGGCCATTAAAGGAGCATTCATGGATGAAGCTAAGGACACGAAGACTATAAATATCAAGCTCAATCAACATTTCAAGACATCGAATATCCGGCGATTAACAACCGAAGCAATATTCAAGAACACTTGAAGTGAAGAACCATTATTCTAAGTATCGCTCTCGACGCACGACAACAACCCTCGACCAGCAGTTCACACTTTGTTTCGTACACGACAAACACCTATTTTTACATTCAAACACTTGTACTTTACATTTTGAAGCATTTCCTTCATTTGTATTGTAATCTCTGTACGATCGACACCAGTATCCAAGGACATCGCCCCTGATTGGCGACCATAGTGCAGCGACGACACCCCCTGTCGTCCGCAGGTTTTTTCCTCGATTGAGGTTTTTCCTGCGTCATCAAATCCCTTGTTTCTTTATTTTATTCCTCGTCGCACGTCTCGTCGAAAGATCCTTTCTTTAGTTGATTAAGTCCACATCGACCTTAAGTTGTCCCTTTGGTGCGATTTTTGGCATTAACAGTCGCTTGAGCGGTCTTCAGAGCTTCGACCAAGTCATTAGTGGACCCTTTGAATCCGTAGGAGGATATCTTGGGGTACTGAGGGAATTTGGTCGCGGTCTTGGCCTCCGCTTTCGTCTTGAATCGGACGTTCGAGATTTGGCGTGCGGGTTCTACTTTGGAAATTGCTTTCGCCTTGAACTCCGACTTCTTTAGACCTAACGACCTCTTGTCGTCGGTATGCTTGTGATGGAAGGCAGTGTCGTCTTCTACCCTCATATACGCTAGGGTTCGAGCTCAGACGTCTTTAAAATTTTCTGGGGGGTACTTGGTCAGATCGGTGTATAAACCCGAACTGTCGTCCAGACCACGCTTATAAGCTTCAATTGCGGTTTTGATGTCGCAGTTGCGGATACTAATCATTTCTGCATTGAACCTATTGAAGTAGCTTCGAATAGATTCATTAGTCTTCTGCACGACGTAATACAGGTCACTGGTCTGCTTCTCCATCTTGCGACTACTGGCGAATTGCTGGGAGAATTGATTGACCAACTCAGCGAACGACCCGATGGACTTGGGTTTGAGATTGATCAACCATTGGAGGGCAGGACCAGTGAGAGTCGCTCCGAAGCTTTTGCACATGCACACTTCTTGATACATGTGTGGGATCGAGACCGTCCACATGACCTGCTTATACTGCGCGATGTGCTCCGTCGGGTCGGTCACTCCTGAATATTTGGGCGTGAAGGCGGGGACATTGTATTTCTTCGGGACCTCGACGGTCGCGATTTCGTCAATGAAAGGTGACGTCTGAAATCCTGATCGAGGCTCGTCGTCGACGGGCACGGCTGCCCCGGGTAGCTTGGCGAGCAAAGACAGGACGCGCTCATTCTGATCTTCTAGCATTTTCAACCGCTGGGCGACGGGGTCATTAGGGTCGGGATTCGTCCCTGTCAATGGATTGGCTCCCGAGCTAGTACCATTTCCATACGACGAACCATTGGCATCCCCGTTGAAAGGGACAAAATACGGTTGCGATCCATTCTGAAACGGCTGAGACCCATTATTCATGGGTGGTGGCCTTATATACTGAGGAGGAACTATCCCGAACTGGGGATTTGGGTTGAACGTCGCCTGTTGCTGATTTTGCATGAACGGACCTGGCTCGGGATTACGGACGAATGGAGCCGAACCAGGATTATGGACGAATGGAGCGGATCTTGGATTCTAAACGAATGGAGCGGACCCTGGATTCTGAACGAATGGCCTAGGACCATTTTGCGGTCCAAACGATTCGTTTGAATTCTGATTTCTCAGTCGCGCGATCTCTTCAGCTGCTCTTCGGCTTTGTTCAGCCATGGCATTGATTTGATTCCGTGCAACTTCCAATTCCTGGTACATCTGGGCAACGATATGCTCTTGATTTCCAGGGGCTGCCATTTTCCTGAAACAGAAAATAGAAGAGACTCCAAGAAACCGTTAGTAGGACGCACGTTTGTCGAAGATTTTCTCTAGATGGTGTCCCACGGATGGCGCCAAACTGTTAATGCCAAAAATCGCACAAAAGTACAACTTAAGGTCGATTGTGGAAATTAACAACTAATGAAAGGAACCTCTCGAAAAAGCGTGCGACGAAGACAAAAATGTAAATGAGACAGAGAATTTGATGACGTGGGAAAAACCTCAACGAGGAAAAAACCCGCGGACGACTGTAGAAGTCGTCGCTGCACTATAGTCGCCAAACAGGGGCGATGTCCTTATGTTTCTGGTGTCGATCGTACAGAGATTACAATACAGATGAAAGGAAATGTTTCAAATGTAAAGTAACAAGTGTTTTGAATGTAAAAACAATGTGCGTCGTGTGTAAAAATGAAGTGTCGTGCGTGAATGTCGTGCGTCGAGAGCGATTCTTCGAGAGAAAGTTCTTTGCTTCGAATGTTCTTCTGAGTTCGGATGATTATGTGATGTCTCTGTGTTGTGTTCGTTTTGTGCCAGTGTCCTTAAAATGGTGATTGAGCTTGGTATTTGTAGTCTTCGGATGCTTTAATTGCCTCATTAAGTATTTCGATAACTGTCGTAACATTCGCTGGATTAAATCTTCATAACTGATTTTGTCGGTTATAGCCGTTGTTCATCAATGTCATTATTTCCTGCATTAAACACTGAACAAACGTAACAGTCATTTCGGACGTTAGTTGGTTGAGGTCGACTTTAGGTGAACAACTTTCGATTTAAACTTTAATCGGGAGATAAAGTACTATGATTTTACCTTTATGTGGCAAAGGGAAATAGGTGTTTTCCTTACCTTGGTCGTGGTATAGACTGGTGAAATTTTACCCAAACAATGTTATAGGCCAACGCACAGTCGATGACGTTGAACTTGGTCTGCTTGTTGATTTCTCCGGCATAGAAAGGCATGGTGATCTCTCCAAAGGTGCTCGTCGCGTCTCCATTGAAACCGACCAAGGTTGTTGAGCGTCGGGTGATTTCTGATAGACAGGCAGGGTGATCAAGGAAGATGACGTTTGCTGAACTGCCTCCATCGACCAAGACTCGTCGGGTCAGACAGTTACCAATCGTGAGCTGAATGATCAACCCGTCATGATGTTTCCAATACGAATCGCCGAGGTCGTCTTGGTCGAATGAAATTTTCATGGCTTCTAACTCCAGATATCCTTTGGGTCTTGACGAATGAGGAACAGGTCGATCGTCAGGTGCTTGGCTGGCGTGACGTTTGGCTGCGGAATACGTCAGACCGCACACGTCGGAACCACCAGTTATGCTGTTGACGACCTTTGCATGATCGGGTGTTGAGGGTCGAACGTTGTTAGCTGGAGTAACGACATCGTCGATGATATCCCTGAGATTGCCCTTTGGGACGTGGTATGCTAGCTCTTTTTTGAGAGCTATACAATCGTCCGTCAGGTGACCGTGGTCGACATGGAAATCGCACCACTTCGATTTATCTTTCTTACCGTCGTCTTTGTCGGACCTCTTCGGCCACCAGATTGTCGCCTGGACGGTCTTCAGGGCCTCGACCAAGTCTTTAGTAGTCCCTTTGAATCCATAGGAGGATATCTTAGGGTACTGAGGAAATTTGGTCGCGGTCGCGGTCTTGAACTCTGCTTTCGTCTTGAATCGGACGTTCGAGATTTGTCGTGCAGGCTCTGACTTGGACGCCGCCTTTGTCTTGAACTCTGGCTTCTTTACACTCAACGACCTCTTGTCGTCAGAATGCTTCCGACGAAAGGCAGCATCGTCTTCCACCCTCATATAGGCAAGGGTTCTGGCTCGGACGTCTTCGAAATTCTCTGGGGGATACTTAGTCAGATCGGTGTGTAGACCCGAACTATCGTCTAGACCGTGTTTGTAGGCTTCGATTGTGGTCTTGACGTCGCAATTACAGACACTGATCATCTCTACATTGAATCTATTGAAGTAACTCCGGATAGATTCACCGGCCTTCTGCACGACATAGTACAGGTCGCTGGTTTACTTCTCCATCTTGCGACTGCTGGCAAACTGTTGGGAGAACTGGTTGACTAACTCAGCGAATGACCAGATGGATTTGGGTTTGAGGTTAATCAACCATTGGAGAGCAGGACCTGTGAGGGTCGCCCCGAAACTTTTGCACATGCAAACTTTTTGATACATGTGCGGGATCGAGACCGTCCACATTAACTGCTTATACTGCGCGATGTGCTCTGTTGGATCGGTTATTCCTGAATACTTGGGCGTGAAAGAGGGGATGTTATACTTCTTCGGGACGTCGACGGTCGTTATCGTGCCGACGAAAGGCGACGCCTGAAATCCCGAGCAAGGTTCGACATCGACGGGCACGGCTGCCCCCGGCAGCTTAGCGAGTAGAGACAATACGCGCTCATTCTGGTCTTCCAACATCTTCAACCGCTGGACGACGGGGTCGTTAGGATCGGAATTTACACCCGTTGGAGGATTAACCCCTGAACTGGTGCCATTTCCGTACGACGAGCCATTGGCGTCCCCATTGAAAGGGACGAAATATGGATGAGCCCCGTTGTGCATGGGGGGTGGTCTCAGATGTTGAGGAGGAATCGGCCCAAACTGGGGATTTGGGATGAACGATCCCTGCTGCGGATTCTGCATAAATGGACCTTGCTGCTGACCGAACGGTCCTGGACCTGGATTCTGAACGAATGGTCTTGGACCGCTCTGCGGTCCGAACGATCCACTCGGATTTTGATTCCTCAGCTGCGCGATTTCCTCAGTTGCCCTTCGACTTTGATCAGCAAGGACGTTGATTTGATTTCGCGCAGCTTCCAACTCCTGATACATCTGGGCAATGAGCTGCTCTTGATTTCCATGGGCTGCCATTTTCCTGAAACAGAAAGAAGAAGAAACTCCAAGAAATCGTTAGTAAGACGCACGTTTGTCGAAGACTTACTCTAGATGGGCCCCCACGGTGGGCGCCAAACTGTTAATGCCAAAAATCGTCCAGAAGGATAACTTAAGGTTGATTGTGGAGCTTAACAACTAAAGAATGGGAATCGTTCGACAAACAGTACGACCAAGACAAAAAATGTAAAAGAGACAGAGATTTTGGTGACGCGGGAAAAACCTCAACGAGGAAAAAACCCGCGGACGACTATGGGTGTCGTCGCTGCACTATGATCGCCAAACAGGGGCGATGTCCTTATGTTCCAAGTGTCGAGAGTACAATGATTACAATACAAATGAAAGAAATGCTTTAAATGTAAAGTAGGCGAGTGTATCGGACGTAAAAACAAGTGCGTAATGTGTAGGAACTAAATGTCATGCGTCGTGAGCGATCTTTCAAGAGAGAATTCTTTGCTTCGAGTGTTCTTGCGATGAGTGTTCTTGAGAGTTCAATTATGCGCAAATGGTAATGGAATCTTTGTATTTATAGTCTTCGAATGCTTTAATGATTCCATAAAAGCTTCAGGTAACGGTCGTAACTGTCATTGAGGTTAATGCTCATAATGATCTTCGTCGGTTATAGTCGTTGGTCATTAATGACATTGATCCTGCATTAAACAGTGAAAACATAACAGTTGTGTAATACGTTAGTCTTTCGAGGTCGTAAGGCTCCTTACGACGGTCGAGTGTCGTGAGTACATTTTCGATTTAAACTCTAATCAGATGATAAAGTGTTTGTGATTTTATCTTATCATGAAAAAGTGTAATAAATGTTTTCCCTTTTCTGGTCGTGGTCGAGACTGGTGAAATTTTACCCAAACAGTGCTTTAATCCTTCCACATAAGCGACTCTTCTGAAGGTGGTTGTACCATTAGAAAGTACACCAAACCCTCGGTTATAGCCTTTTCCATTTCCACCAAAGGTCGCTGAGGGGCCTTTCTCTTCCTTGTATTCAGTGAGCATATTCTGTTTTCCAGTCATGTGTCGAGAGCATCCACTGTCAAGATACCAGATGCCCTTCGAGACCTGCAAACAAAAGGAAGATTAATATGAAATGGGTACCCACTTTACAATGGGTCCATATTTGTCAGTGGAAGAAGAAGTGGAAGGATCAGCAATCTTCACAGCATCTGATGATTCAGCGTCAGTAGTAATCTTCACTTTGGTTAATTTCTTAACCTTAGTGGTATTCTTCACCTTGGCTTGTTTTTCACCTGGTGATCTTCTTTGCCTTTGAGGCAGTCATCTTCACCTTAGCTGATTTCTCAGCTTTGGTGGTTGTGGGGCACTTACTAGCAATATGATCGGTAAGTCCACAGTGATAGTATTTCCTATAGCTGAAAGTAGCTTTAGGACCATAGGCATAAGCATTTGATAATTTTAATTGAGCAGGGCCTATACCAAGAATGCCTTTAGCATCAGAGATCAGAGGAACCTTAGGTTCTTCAGATTTCTTACCTATGACATCAACCTTTATTCTTGGAGTTGATCGCTGAACATGTTCAGGGATCTTGTCTTTAGAGGTAGAAGGTTGATTAGATGAAGGTGTAGACTTCTTCAGCTTTGGCACTTTGGTACCCTTCTGAGGTTTTTGTAAAACAGTTTTTCCTTTCTCTTTAGTTTAGAGCTTAAAGAAGATTTTTCATCAGAGACATGATTATTTGAGGAAGAGCACTGAGACGATGAGGTGTCAGGGATGGAGGAGACGAACATTCCAAACTTAAGCATGGAACGATCTTTGGTTGGTTCATCAGTGTTAGCATTAAAACCAAGACCACTTCTGTCATTGACAGAGATCTGAGCATCGATTATCTCATTGATCTTTGCTGAGGATTTACACCATCCTTCAACAGTAGCTTTCTCAGTTTTCAGTTCAGCGATAGCTTGTTCGCGTTCGATGCTGATTACTTGATTTACATAGACCTGATCTTTTAAACTTTCCTCAACTTTAGAAAGTTCTTGGATCTTTAGATGGCATTTATTAAGCTGTTTAGTTAAGTCTGGATTTTGTTTTTCATCTTGGGTCTTGCCATTCAGGGCATCGTATAAATCAATTGTCAGTGAATCGATAGCACAAAGTCTATCAACATCAATGAGAGCTGGAGAATGAGAGATTAATACATGAGAAGTGGAGGGATGTAGTGGGAACGTCAGAGGATTCTTCCTTCACTTCTTGGATTTCGGCCATAAGACAGAGATTGGCCTCATCTTCTTCATCAGAATCTGACTCTTCATCATATTCAGCCCAATCGTGTTCTTCGGCAATTAGACCTTTATCTTTTTTCTTGTAGTTTTTCAGCTTTTCATATTTCTCCTTGAGTTTAAGGTACTTGTCATCTCTAGATTTAGAGGTAGAGGAGTTCTTGAATGATGAAGGTTTGAATACTTTCTTTGACCTGCACTCATTAGCAAAGTGACCTTTCTTTTCACAGTTATAGCAAGTGGCAGTAGCCTTATCGACAGGAGAAGATTTAGGCTTGTCAGTGATAGTGAGAGGTTTATTTCTTTTGAAGTTACTCTTTCTTGCCAATCTCTTGAAGGAGTTTGTCAAGTGCCAGTGATTCATCAAGTTATGAAGGATCAGTTTCTAGTGAATCATCCGAGTTAGACTCCAACTCAGTGATAGTGACAGAAGATCGCTGAGTGGACATTAACTCTCAGGAGAGTAAAGCAACAGGTGTGCTCTTTGAATCTTTTACAAGATTCTTCTTAAGCTGACACGACTGCTCATGATTGAGCATAGTGCCAAAAAGGGTGCTTAAGGTCATAAATTTTAGATCCTTAGAGAGTTTAAGACACATGGTATGTCTTACCAACATTTTTTAGATCAATGATTAAACAGTTAAAACGTTGGTGTACTTCAGATAAAGTTTCATTCTTACCACATATGAAGATTTCATACTGTCTTACCAAATTTATTCTTATGGACTATTGTACATCAGTTGTACCTTCATATTGAACACAGATTGTGTCCCGCATGGATTTGGAGCTTCTGAGGTTCATGACAGAATGATAGACCTCATCAGGTAGAGCCATAGATATGATTGATATGGCTTTGGTATCAATGGCTACCTTCTTCTTATCATCTTCAGTCCATTGAGAGACATCTTTGATGAGTTGCCTTTCAGGAATGCCTGGAGTGGTAGCAGTGGCTGCAAAAGCAGGAGAAAGAATATAGGGGATATAAGGTCCATTTTTCACGTAGTAAGGTATATTGGGATCTACACCTTCTAGGAGAAAGCATCATTCGATTTTTCCAGAGATTAAAGTTATCTCTACTAAATCGAGGAGGTTTAGCAAGTGAATAATTATCAATATAGTTTGTGTTTGTGTTTGTGTTTTGTGCCATTTAGAGAATATCAAGGAAGCGATTAGAATAAGCAAGATCTTGTTTATGGAGATTAAATAATGTGCTCTGATACCACTTGTTGGTCCCGAAGGGTTATACAAGTAAGTTTGTAGAGGGGGGGGGGGGGGGGGGTTGAATACAAACACACAAGATTTATAGTTTTCTTAATTGTTTATTGATAAATCAAACAATTTACAGTTTGTTGCGGAATAAGATAAAGTAGAACCTAATCTAAAACAAACTTGAGAAGCACTAAGAATTCTTACACAAGAAATAGAGTGAAAAGAAGATCTAGAAAAATAAAGATATTTTTCTAAGGCACTAAGTAGATCAAGAAAAGACCACCTTCAAACTGAAGGGGTATTCCTCCTATTTATACCCCATGCATTTAATACATGGCAGGAGGACTTTACACATGTCAGCATCTGATTGGGCGCATGTTTTCTGACTTTTTGCAAGACATGCTTTAGGCCGCATGGTGAACAGTGTAGTGGAAGAGTGGTTATACGATTCTGGACAAAGACATGTCCCTTCTGACAAATCGTACGGAGTTGTGCAAGGAAGATAAGACAAACATTTCTTGGAGAGGAGGCTTCATGATCAGCGATCGCTGAGTTGAACTTCCATCAGTGAAGACATGATGTAAGTCAGCTATCGTTGAAGTCTTCTTCTTGAAATGTTGCGTGTATGGACTTGTCTTAGTTTCACTGATGTCCGCATCCGATCATTAGTAGACTTGTCACTTGTTCATCAGTTTTGTCTTCGATGTCAGGGATGAAATCTTTGTCGCGAAACTTGTCTTCTGGGATTACAAGCAACATTGTTTTACATATGAAACAATCAGCGATCATCAGTGATACTGAACAGACTCAAGTTATCGCTGATGTACATTTATCACTGAGGAATACTATGAAAAATGGTGGTTACCATCAGTGATGCTGAACAGACTCAGTATGTTATCATTGATGGTGAAACACTAATACATACAGATGTTATTCAAAATTTTCACTTAGTATTTCTAAGGATCATCATCAAATCACTGAGAGAGTTTGGATCAACAGTGTCATTATCTCTTCTGAAAATGATCATGTTCAACAAAGAACTCCATGGCTATACATCACCAAAAACGCCATTTCCTGCCACTGAACTTTCCACTCAAGTCCGAGGAGTCCCACCACTAGAATGACATTATATACATGTCATTTTAAGCCTAATGAGATCAAACAATTATAATTTGAAGTTAAAAATAAATAACTTAGAAACATAACTTGAAAAGAAACAACTTATATAGTTTGAATAAAGTTACCTTCAAGATAACACATAACACCTTACAAGGAGGGAACCGATTTCCACGATTAGTGACGAAACACAGAAGTAAGTCACACATCATGTTATTTAAGTCATACTCGTGGATTATAATCAATTGACATATCGAGCTTAACGCTTCTAAGTCTATTTCTCGTGAAGTCTCAAGTTCAACCCCTCTAGATATACCTTGAGATATCCAAAACCGGGGTTTGACTCATTCACAATGGAATTACATTTTACTGCTTTTGGAACGATGTCCGACCATATAGGCCCATAACTTACTTACCATAGAGACCCAATGCCTAAACCATGCTACAACAAAATTCAACACGTAGAAACTCTCGTGCCTTTGGATCCATTACACTATAGTCTAACATAATTGCACATTCAAGACGTACCATAACAATGCTCAATACAATAAACACGTTGGTACAAAAACATGATAATTAATAAACTCCACATTTTGCTAACATGACTCAAAATGGAAAATGACCATTTAGTTCCAAGGTTTATCAAAACATCAATATAAGTATTTTTTTTAAACATGAAAAATCATCATTCATAATCTTTTCATCAAAACCTCCAAGTATCTCAAAACTCTATTTTGACCTAGGTTTCCCGAAATCCACAATTATATGAAAAGAGTAACAACCACCTTAGAGGATCATCAATACACCTTTAAACTTCATCTTGAACTCATTTTTGAAGATTATTAACAATGATAACCAAAACCTTAAAATATCCTAAAACAATGTTTTTGGTCAAAACTTGCATAAAATGAAAATAATAGCAAGGAGATAATTATAGGTTTAAAAGAGTGATTTTAACATGTATAAAGGTTTCAAGAAGTAAGAATGAACTCACCTTGTTAGGTTTTAAAAAAAACCCAAACCATAGAAGATGAATACTTGAAGCTTCCTTAAGATTAGGATCCTTCACGCTAAATGTTTATAAAAACCTAGAAGGAACAATAAATGTTCATAAGGGTGGTAGCTAGAAGGGTTTAATGATAAGAGAAGTTTGGGGAAGAAGCTTACCAAAATATGCCGAGAAAAGTCGGCCTAGGTAGCTCCAAAACCAAATAAAATGACTAAAAACGTAGTTGCCATCAATTTATACTCCAGGTGCCCGACGACGACCTTGCCCGGCGAAAGTGATAATTGTCACAATCTCTGGCATAATCCCCGTGTTGGGTACTGTTCGGTACATTCCTCGCGAGTATGTCAGGCAAAATTGACAACTATCACAATTGCAGACATTATCGCCAAATTGGTATCGAGAAGGGTTCTCGGGCCGCATAATATTGACACGCGACTATGCCCCTGACATTATTGCTGGGCATAGTCGCCCTATCTGTACCGAACCCAAAATTTTGGATTTTCACACTCGAACTGCTCGCGACTCGAATATAAGAATAAGGTAATTCGTTCCTCAATAAATTCTTATAATTCATAGATTTAAAATTCGACATTGGAACCACTTTCACTTACCTAAATCACGGTTTTACAAATGTACATAGTTTGCTAAAATTTAAACCTTGAAGTTAATAAAAATGTGTCATCACGACACATTTTTGCAGTGTCGAACCTTAAACAACAATTATGGGGCTTAACGAGACGTAGGATACAAGCATTGTTGCCATAACACGATTTTTAGAATAAATTTTAAATACCATTATACCATCTAACTATATTAGATGTTGTTTAAGAGGATACGTGTTTTTTATAACAAAAACTTTGGAATTTGTCATCTTATAACTTCGAAATCCGATCTTGAATGCCTAGTGAAACGTTTATGCATTATTATTATTATTTTTTTAGAGTAAATTACGGATTTGGTCCCTGTGGTTTTATGAAATTTTGGATTGGGTCCCTCTAAAGATCTAATTACAGATTAGATCACTGTGGTTTCGATTTTGTTGCGAATCAAGTCCCTCCATCTAACTCCGTTAAACTCTTAGTCGTTAAACCCCTCACATGTCTCCCACATGAGGGGCAATTTTATCATTTAAGAAACATATTTTAAATCTCATTTTTTATCGAAACCTTTGTAATCACTGTGCTTTCAGATCCTATTCGATTATTCATTAAAGAGACCAAAAAAGCTTCAATTCTTCGGCTCGATTTCAAGACTGTTGGCTTTGTTCGAGAAAACTAGGGTTTCGATTTCAGAAGCCAATTATCGATTGCAGGAGCTGATATCGATTTCTGGAGAGGTAAATTCCAAAGAAGTAATTGCAGGAGCCGATTTCAGAGGCCAATTTCGATTTTGATTTCAGAAGATGATTTCCATTTCATGAATCGATATCGATACAGATTGTAATTGCGCAGTTAGAGAGGTAAAAGAAGAAATTTGAATAAGCTGCAAGCACTTGATCTTTTGTTGATTCAACAAACAAGCTTAAAATTTGTTATTGTTAATATCGATGGTATTCATATCTTATTGTAGGTACTTGATGAGTTGTCCTTCCCAGTTCCCACATGGTATGATGTAGTGGTGAGTTTACATATAAAGTAGCTGATCTTTTCTATCAACCAAAAGCAATCACTTGTATTCTTTCTCTTTTTAGTCTTCCATATGAAAACTATCACTTTATGACACTAGAAGAACAAACTAAATCATACAAACTAATACAACAACTACTATATATATTGTGAACATAGATGGTCTCTATAGCGATTTTATGAGTCATGGATACATATTTCTGCCAACGAATGCTTCATTAAGCCCTCAAACACAAATGGACTCCTGTCTTATTTTAATTATCTCAACTTTTTGATGAACTCTGCCATCCTTGATTGCATATGCCGAATGGTTTACATGGCCTAATCCACAGAGGTTTTTTATTGTATGCCATCTGTTTATGGTATTCATATCTTATTCAATCTTTATCTCTTTAAATCCTTGGTAATTGTGTGGTTAAGGTAACGATTTTTACCCAGTAATTTGGGAGTATGCAAATCTTGATTCTTACTAGTTCCTAGTATTGCAACTTTGGTATGGGGCTGCACATTTGTTGGTTTTGGACATATTTTGCAAATGGTGGAAGTCACTTTAACTTCCAAGCAATGTTGCTTGTTGCTGTTGAGGTGGACCTTTTTAATGGTCAACTCTATCCCAGCCAATTTTTATGCACTTTATTAGGTCTTATTGATTAAGCTACTAATTTCATGGGACACTAAAGTTATCACCCAAACAAACCCCTAGAATGCAAGAACTTCCTATTTTTTGCATTTCCAAAGTTCAAAATAGCAAAGAACTATCCAAATACAAGAACACAAAACCATCTCTGATAATTTAACAAATGCAGCAGATAAACAAGCATCAGAAAGAATGAACAAACCAATCCTGATTATGATTTCCTCATATAACAATTATATGCTTTCATCTTGATGCAGGTTGCTAAATGAGGACTTCGAGAAGTTGTTAGATGAAATATTAAATGCCATTCCTCGTAAACGGAGGACCTACTTATTCTCTGCCAAAGCTCCATTATTTTTCTATGGGAATGTTATGAACTTGTCTCATGATTCATGGATCAAAATCTCTCGGTTCTTGTATGCAATCGATCCTGAAGTTGTCAACACTTAGTTTTTCTCAGCCGAAAGAAGGCATATACATAATCTCCCAAACAAAAATCGTTTCACATTCTGTCGAAGCCACCGATGACAATAGACGAAGTGAGACCACAGACAAAGAAGTATTAGAAGTAATGGCCATCATGGGATGCAAGAAAATAGTTGACTTGTATTAATTTTGAAACGATTGGAATTTATGAACTCTGTGATAGGCTTAGAATGTTTATACTCGAATTATGTATTGTTGTTATTTTATTAATGAAAATGATTGTTTTTGAATGTTTATACTCGCCTTTTTTAATTTACTTATGTTCATAATCAGTTTATTTCCCTAAAAGTTGATGGTTGATGCACACTTTATACACAAATATGCACCCCATTTTGATTACAAAGTTTAATCTTATGTACAGTGAACAGGTTTGTATGTTTGTGTATTTATTGCAAAAACAGGTTTGTGAAAAACAAGTTGTAATAAACAGCTTATAAAATCAGCTTATTAAAACAGCTTGTAAAAACAGCTTGTAAATACGCAGACAGGATAGAACAGAACAGGACAGAACAGCTGTTCAGCGTTTGGACAGAACAGAACAGATAACATTAGACAAAATAAAAATAAATAAAAGTAAAAATTAAAGAATGAATAAAATATAAAATAGGACGTGTATTTGATGTTTTAGAAGATAATTAGATTTTATTTTGAGGTTATATTGGTAAAACATAAGTCTGTTCCACCTTGTTCCAGCGGATGGGGTGGAACAGGCCTGTTCCACTTTGTTCCTGTCTGTTCCACATAAAAGGTCTGCCAAACATGGGACAGTGATCTTTGTTTTGTCCTGTGTACCAAACGCACCCGTAAAAAACAGCTTATTCAAACAGCTTGTAAAAAACAGCTTATAAAAGCAGCTTATTAAAACAGCTTGTGAAAAAAACAACTTGTAATAAACAACTTGTAGAAAACAACTTATTCAAACAACTTGTAACCGAGGAGAGTGATGCCTCGTGGTTGAACAAAGTGAGTATAAACATTCAAACTGATAATTTTCATTAAAGAAATAGCAACATTACATAATTCCAAACGATTGTCATGTAGGAACAATCAAGAAATAGACACATTACATTATTCCCAATATTACATAATCAAGAAATAGCAAGATTGTCAGTCCTAATGAAATTCTACATTGCTTTGATTGATGCTTTGTTTTGACCCAGAAACGGCTCCCCTAGTTGAACATTTGTGTAGATATATCAATACCGGAATCATTTCATGTAAAGAGATACATCACTTTTGTTAAAACATTTGTGTAGATACATCAAAACTGATCAGTTTTGGTTGGTTTCAAACGGCTCTTGAAACCTGCTCCTAAACCCGTTGGTTGAACATTCCCAAGTTAAACTCGGTACTCGTATTGCATCTCTAGTTGAAGTTGTTTCATCATCAAGAAGTAAACCTCTTCCATACTTTGTAAAGACTTGTCAACATGGGAATGAGTTTCAGGTCCCGGTAATGGTTCTTGAGATTTCTGTGATGAACACCGTTTGTATTGCCATCAGTTTGTTTTAGTGGAGGTCTCTGTGAATGAGTTTCAGTCCCAGAAATCGATATCATAAATCTCCGAATTGAGTCATCTCCACAAATCAGAATCCACATCAGATTAATCAAACAGCTCAGATCTAAGGTTACTTGTGAAATTGATAATAGCTAATTAGCTATATGAACTTGTTTTCTAAACGTAAAAGTTCTATAAGATGATTTGATCATTTGAATGCTTGAAATTTGCAATTTCATCAAATTGCAACATTAATCAGAGATAGACTTAGTAGTAGATTCAATCTTATGAGAACTTATTGAAATCAAAGATCTCCAGGTCCGAAAAAACCTACAATTTCAACGTGCCCTAAACCGAAATGTGGTGAAGTCAATTATCAAAGGGAAGTGAAGTAAAATCGAAATAGAAAAACACATGGGTTTGGAATCGAAAATCCTTTGTGGCGAACTTCAACTCGAAATCAAAATCCAAATCCAAATTCAAATCGAAATAAAAAATCCAAATCGAAATCGAAATCAGCTCCTGGAATAGAAATTCATATCGGCTCTTTAAATTGAAATTGAAATCGAAATGAAGATTAACATGCAATCAACCATATACGTAGAAGAATGCAAGCAAACACAATCTGAAATCGTATGAGCCGATATGCGGAAATCGTATGAGCCGATATGCGGAAACCGTATGAGCCGAGATGCGGAAATCGTTTTCTTTCTTCTCTGGAGTATGCAACTCTCGACAATTTTCAAAACAATGGTTATTAGAAAAAAAGGATTTTTAATTGACAGAAATACCCCTCACGCAGGGAACATGTGAAGGATTTAACGGATTTCAGTTAAACACCATTAGATGGAGGGACTTGATCTAAACAAAACTAAAACCACGGTGATCTAATCTTTACTTAAATCTTTAGAGGGACCCAATCCAAAATTTCAGAAAACCACACGGACCGAATCCGTAATTTACTCTTATTTTTATTTTGAATTTTGTTTTGTTTGTCGTTTCATACTTTAAACATGAAATCTTAATAATTAATGGCTTATTATGAACTTTTCTTTATATATACTTGTTGATCCCATTTTCAGCAAATAATAGATGATAAAAAGCTCCATATAAATGTAGAGATGATAAACATGAAGAATAATCATAAAAGAAATCATCTCATATTCATTAATTGATAATATGGAGGGGAAAATGGAAGAACACCACACTTGGAATTTAATTGACTCTCATTAGAGGCTCACTTAGTCTATGTGTGGAAAGTGTGTTCTTTCAAATGACCTAATGAAAAAATGAACCCTAAAATTCTTTATAAATGGTCCATTTACAAGAAAAAGCTCAAGCCTATAAATCTAACTAAAAAGCTAACTAAAAAGCCCATACACTTTTTCTTTATAAAACATTAAATCCAATTAGGAGCTAATTTAATCTAACAATCTCCCCCTAATGTTTTATAAAGAAAGCATCATCTTATAGTCTCCCCCTTGCTTTCTTTAAAAACCTTGGCATTCCGTTCTTCAAGTTTTCAAAGCATCACGAGCTCCCCCTCAAATGTAGGCTCATCTTCTTGAAAGACCAAGACAAATAACCCTATTTTGTCCAGCTTTCATGACTCAACTTCACCGCTGTTTTGAACCATCAAGGAGCCTTTTTGAGAGAAAACATAAAACACAAACATTGAACTCCAGCCTCTTATCTTTCCAACGAGCTATAATTCATCCATTTTGGATGAAAAACGAGTGAGTTGTGAAAGTTTTCCCTCAGCTGCGCAGAACGGTCGTCAAAACAGAAAATTTGACGCTTAAGATCCCGTTGAGTAAGCATTCAGCACCGAGCTTTAAACATGAATAACAGAGGAGTGAGTGACAATCAATATGTCACAATAGCAGCATGAAACCGTGAAGAACCGTCGAGAGAACACCGTTTTTGAAAGCGGAAAGAGCACGAATGAAATGCAATGCTTTCAGTCCAGCACCTTACAACTGACTTTGAAGCTTATTTTGGCATATCAGCTCACATAATTTGAGACATCTCAGAACATCAAAGTCGTTCGTCTGTAAATTAACTTTCCAATTCAACTGGAATCGTGTAATTTGGAGCACCGAGTAAAAAGTTGTGTGCGTGTTTCTGAAGCAGCGCAAAGTTGTCAGAAAAATCTAAAATATTCGGGCTTTGGGCTTTTGGCTTATTGCGACCTCTTGACCAGCGACCTCAGATGTACGTGCTGTGGTATACCTCTGGTCCTCCCCTCTGGTCGCTCCTCTTCTGAGATTTTGGTCCACAGAGCCTTAGAGCATGGTTCATAAGAGCATCTCTGTGGAAAGTTTGGAACATCCTCTGCACATATGTGCATCCTCTGCTCGTGCACAGAGGCTCTGTGCACATACCTCTGTGCATACTTAAAAAAAATGATCTGTGGTTTCATCTTTTTGACAGCTTCTGGAGTCACAGAAGCTCTGTTCACATCCACAGAGGCTCTGGAGAGCCTCACATAGCTTCTGTGGTTAAGCTTGGATAAGCTCTGATAAACTCTTATAAGCTCTGATAAGCTCTTATAAGCTCTGTGATCTCAAATCCGATGTATACTTTCTGAAGTGAACTTTGAATCTGATAGTTTTCTGCTCCAGAAGTTCTTTTGATACTCATTTGGTTTTATCTCACACAGAACCAACTGTTGTTTTTCAAAAGTAAGCATATCTTGAAACAACAACTTTATTAATACAGCAGCAGCATGATTCTGAACAGAAGTCTTTTTCTGTGTGAGCTCAGATGCTCTGAGCAAGAGCTCAGAGGCTCTGTGATCTGCTTTTGGTCTAGCTTAAGAAAATGAGGGCAGCCTCTGTATAGCCTTCTGCCCGTGCACAGAGGCTCTTGGTAATAACCTGCTTCAGAACATCTTGACAAGCTTCCATCTGTCTATCATCCCTGCAACGAGCTAAATCCCTTTCCACATATCCACACAGTGACTTGGGAAGCATACCAGGGTTAAACGCATAATCTTGAACACAATAGAGCTTTTGCATTGTTCTTGACTGCATCTGATTGTTCTTCTGAACCAAGCTCTGTCTCCCACCCGTGCCTCTGCACATTCTGTATCAAACTGAACAGCCTCTTGATAGTGCCTCTGCGATATGTGGATAAGCTCTGTGATTAAGCACAACATCACAGCAACAGAAAATATTAGCAGCAGCTTAATCCTTAATACTGCTGCTACAAACAACAGCTTAATTTCATCGAATGGATATGTAGTTAAGCTCTGCACTTGATCATTCAATCGAAGTTCTACTCTTTTCTGTATTCACATCTCTGGATGAACAAACTGTTGCACTTCAAAACATTCTACATATGGGAAGATTTCTGGAATGTTGCTTCTGATTGCACAACTCTGGTTCAAACAGCAGCATTGAATAGCAGCTTAATCAACAGCTTAGCATCATCAGCAGCTTTCTGAATGAGTTCTGGTAATCTGGACAACAAGGACAACTCTTAAACAGCATCAACGATTTTCTGGACAGCCTTTGATCGAATACAGAAGCGCTGTTAAGCCTTAAAGAGGCTATGCGTATGAGCCTCAGAGGCTCTGTGAATTTGCCTCTGTGTTCTGCTTCTATGCATCATCTGGATTTCGAACAATCGGCAGAAGCTTTCTCTATCCGCACAGCAGCCAATCTGTTACTAATTACTATGCTGGTCCATAAGAAATTTGACCTCTGGATTCATTCTTTGACTTTGCTGTCCGTCAAAAAATCTTCGAATTTTGCATTATCAGAAGATCTATATCTATGGATATACATCGAAACAGCAGCTACTGATCTGCACTTTTCAAAACAAGCATCCTTTGAACAAAACTTGTGCATACGTTGTCAATAACTCTGGAAAACGGACAACCTTTCAGAGGCTCTGAATTGATCAGAAGTGCTTCTGATCAACCTTTCAGAGGCTCTGCTCCTCGAACCTAGCTGTCAATAAGCAGCCCTTCTCTACATATCTTTCAGTTTCTATCAGGAGCAGCAGCAAACAGTTCTAGACAGGCTCAAAGTGCAGAGTTTTGATCTGAAGCTTTTTGCTGCACATTTCAAACAATTTTTTTGTGTGTTGAACCGATCTGCAGCATCTTTCAGTTTACGCTCATCAAATCTGCATATTTTGAAGATCAAACAACATTTGCACATGACAGCACCAACTTTGATCTATTGTACTTCGAGCTTTCTGTATCACATGTTCAGGTCTTGGACAACTGCTTAATAAATTGCACAACATCTTTGTTCTTCTGAAAACGAACAGCAAGAGTTTTCTGCTGCACTTTAATCGGAAGCAATTTTCTGTTTGGCACAACGTGGACAACTTTCACATCCTCAATGCGGTTTTAAAACCTTTTGACAGCAAGAAGACATCAGCTATTTTCATGTTTCACAACAACAAACAGCAGCTATTTTCATGTTTGACAGCAAGTATTTGACAGCAACGCTTTTTGACAGCAACTTATTTGACATTATCAATTTGACAGCAAACTTTATGTCTTTGACAGCAAAATAGTTTTTATAGCAAATGGACAGCTCTATAATTTGTTTTTGACAGCAAACGAACAGCAACAAGAACCAAACAACAGATTTTTTTTTACAGCAAACTTGTTGTTTTGACAGCAACTTGCTGCACTTTACTGTATTCAAATCTTGACAACAGCATAAATCAATAACCATAAATTTTGTGTTTCATCTCAAAAGATCCTTTGACATATGATCAATAGAATTGATATGCAGCTTTCTAACTCCCAAGATTTGCTATTACAACAACCAACAAAATGGAAGGCAAGGATCCAAAACTAATATGATCCAGCCTACTTGACTGTATGCATCCAAAACATTCAATATAAGACATCCTTATCACTCCAAAATTGATTGAAATGCTCATCAAAACCGATTTGATGCAGAAAATAAGAAGATCTCCGTAACACATTTAGAACGACGAGTGCAAATACTCAGATCTCTAATTGATCAGGTCAGAAATATGATTAGAAGCACTCAGAGATCTAAAATCTTTTCAGATCTGACTTTGAACATGTAGCATAGCACCAAATCTTTCTCAAACATCATTTTCACGACTCAAATGATTTTGTTTTTCATTTAAATGAATATGAGCAGCGAAAGACAAACAAAATCTGAGTAAAAGAGAGTCCAATCTTGGATTTAAATATAGGTCAGATCAAAGATCAACAACCTTACTACCAAGATGCCAAAAAAATGCTATGGACTTAAGCACACACAAAGATGGGATCATAGATCAACCATCTACTTAGTGCTATCAACTATTAGACCAATGAATGAGAAAGAATCAAAACACACACATGTAATAAATCAGATTAGATTTAACCCAAAAAGAATCAAATCTTCACTCAGACATTTCATCGAGCATGTGGTGTGCATAATCAGATTTTGTGAAGAAACAATGAGATTTTCTGTCAAAACTTATCCAGATCTGATTCAAATCAAAAATGGATTTCAAATATGCACAAAACAGAAAAAAATAAACAATAGAATGATATTTGTGTTTAGGCTCATGTGATTGAATCAATCTAAGCACCAAAACAACAAATAAACCATCTAATCTTCTATTGTTGCCATAGATGACCGATTTTGAAGAAAGGTTTCTTCAATCGGCTCTGATACCAATTGTTGATCCCATTTTCAGCAAACAATAGATGATAAAAAGCTCCATATAAATGTAGAGATGATAAACATGAAGAACAATCATAAAAGAAATCATCTCATATTCATTAATTGATAATATGGAGGGGAAAATGGAAGAACACCACACTTGGAATTTAATTGACTCTCATTAGAGGCTCACTTAGTCTATGTGTGGAAAGTGTGTTCTTTCAAATGACCTAATGAAAAAATGAACCCTAAAATTCTTTATAAAGGGTCCATTTACAAGAAAAGGCTCAAGCCCATAAAGCTAACTAAAAAGCCCATACACTTTTTCTTTATAAAACATTTAATTAAATTAGGAGCTAATTTAATCTAACAATACTAATATAGATATATAGGGTTGGGTTCACGTGAGACCAACCTGTTTTCGTGAGACTGTGAGACCACAAAACTAACACTAAATCTTCACAGTGATTCATTGTGAAGGTAAGAAAAACAGCGAACCTTCACAACAAAAATACTGTAAAGGTTTACCATCACAGTACCTTCACAGTCTTTTGTTGTGAAGGTTTAGTGTAAATTTTTTGGTCTCACGGAAATAGTCTGGTCTCACATGATCTTAAGTCTAGATATATAATCTAGAAGTCGTAAATATTTGATATATAAACTCATTAGAATGAAAAGTACCAAATTGTCAATTATTGAAATCTTCTGTGTCAAATATAAGTTCATATAAAAATCAAAACCAACATTGGTAAGTGTTATGTAGGGTGCGTTTGGTACGCAGACTGGGTGGGACGGGACGGGATAAAAAAAATAGTCCATGTTTGGTATGCCATGGGACAACATGGGACAAAAATAAGTTTTCATGGGACAAAACTTAAGATTTTTTGTTCCACCAAAATAGGTGGAACAACATGGGACTTGTTTGGATAAACTTTCACCAGTCTCGACCACGACCAAAACAAGGAAAACATTTATTACACTTGTCCATAATAAGGTGAAATCATAAACACTTTATCTTTTGACCAAAGTTGAAATCGAAAATTACTCACGACACACGACCGTCGTATGGAACCTCACGACCTCGACCGACTAACATGCGATATTACTGTTATATTTTCACTGTTTAATGCAGGATCAATGTCATTAATGACCAACGGACATAACTGACAAGGACAATTATGAGCATTAAACCTAGTGGTCGTTACGACCGTTATCAGAAGTTTTTATGGAATCATTCAAGACGATTGAAGGCTATAAATACAAAGGCTCAATCATCATTTCGCGGATCTTGAAACAACTGAACTCTCAAGAACACTCGAAGCAAAGAATTCTCTCTCAAAAGATCGCTCACGACGCACGACTTACTCGCACAACACTTTACTTTTACACACGACGCACTCGTTTTTACATTTGATACACTTGTTACTTTACATTTAAAGTCTTTCTTTCATTTGTATTGTAATCATTGTACTCTCGACACCCGAAACAAAAGAAAATCGCCCCTGTTTGGCGACCGTAGTGCAGCGACGACCTCCATAGTCGTCCGTGGGTTTTTTTCTCGTTGAGGTTTTTCCCGCGTCACCAAAATCTCTGTCTTATTTACGTTTTCTGTCTTTGTCGTACGGTTTGTCGAACGATTCCTATCTTTAGTTGTTAAGCTCCACAATCAACCTTAAGTTATCCTTCTAGACGATTTTGGCATTAACAGGACTAAAACATAAGATTACTAAAATACTCCTTTTTTCCAACATCAGATAGCTAAACTTAAATTAAAATCATCTCCTCCAGTCCCGCCCCGTCCCATCCCATCCCATCCCATCGCATCTCATCCCATCCAGTCTGCGTACCAAACGCTACCTTAAGGAAGGGTTAAAGTTATCTCATTTTCACTGTATAGCAGTAGAAGACATAATATAATGGATCATTGCAACGAAATGGGAAAAAACTGAGTTTCTTTAAGATTGAAATGAACCATTTTTCAACTAATACGCTTCATTTGATTTGTTCTTTTTTCATTCATTATGTAATGGGTATTTTATAATTTCCATTATATTACTGTTTAGAATAAAAAACAATCATGACATCAAACACATGGAAGCATTTCAACATATTTCTTATAATCAAAAGACCATAAGCAAACATTTATTCAATATAATGCTTCTATTACTACTACATCGACTAAGGGAATGTTTGTTAACAACTTAATGAGCTTAATGGGACATATAGCTTATTCAGTTATCTATACATGATTGTTTGGTAATGGCTTAATGATATAGAAAGTGACTTATTTATTAAGCTTTTAGGAGGGAGCTTTATGCAGAAAGCCAAGTTTTGTCCAAACCAGTCTCTCCCAATTAAAAAACATGGTCCTTCCATCTATGAAAACACCCTCCCAAACAAAAACCTTTCCAATCTATATAGACAGATTAATCACACAGACAACTTTATTCATACTGGAATTAATGGAAAACCAACCAAACAGCCCCTAAGTGTTAACTACAAAATTCTTCAACGCCTAAACTTTCTCTTGATCTTGTTGGAATTGTGTAAATGTTCCATGTACCTTGCTCTCATTGACTTCAAGCTGCATGAGAAATTCACCGGTGCCAGGGAAACCTTACGGTACAAAACTTGCTACTTGAAAGTACAAGAGGTATGTGAGTGAGCATGCATTGGTTGATCACGGTGTTTGTTCTACATGTTGCATAACTTGTACTTAACTAATGTTGGAATTGGGTGACCTGTGGCATGTGACGTACCTAAAGTTGCATTGCCACGTCTCATGATTGGCTTGGCGAATAGACAAAGTCCAACATTTTTGCAAATCAACATTTAATACAGAACTGTTTGAAAGCAAAATCAAACCTTGCAGTGTCATTCATAAGTTTAAGTTAAATATTTTGGACGTCCATATAGAGCATATTAGTGTTTAAAGTAAATGTTTGTTGCATAGTCAATATCACGTCACAAGATTTCCACTTCACATCAAATGACTTTCATCAGACTTGGAAAATATATAAATACTCTTTTTTTATTTGTATCACGAGTTGTTGTTTCTTAATATTTCCATTTGACGTATAAAATTGTTCACCACATGTCTCAAAGTTAACATTTGACTATAATTACCACACGTTTTCCAAAGTGATCTTCATCAATATATGTTAGCATCACACTCTGTAATAACTGAGCCTTAACTGGAATAAATATAAAGTTTTGTGGTAATAGTGAGAATAGGTGTAAAGTTTTGTGGTGATAGTAGGAATATAGGTAAAGTTTGGTGGTCTTATGTGTAAGACATAAATTGGGTTGAAACCCTAAATTCTATTCATTTTGCTCTTATTGAAGAAGGCGGCTAGTGTGGTGAAGGTTAGAGGCGATCTCAATCCCAGGGGAGGAGCTTGGAATCAATGATTGTGGTGTGATTCTTCTTCATTGGCAAGGTAACTTTCCATTTTCTTTCCTAATCTTTTAAGCTTAAGGAAGATTTAAGAAGATGTGGTAGAGTTCTTGTCCATAAACAACTCCTCTTGTTGGGATTGTATCTGGGTTAGCAATTACCTAGCTAGATTGGGGAGATGAATAATTAAAAGAAGTTGGTCTATATCTGTAAGGTCCAAATCAATTTATGATGGACCATGGTCGAGATTTTTATAGAGTTTCGTATGCTTTTAGTATTTCGTGGTAACCGGATATCGCCCCACTCAGTGGAGTGAGGTTACCGGATAAAGAGGGTGCCCGGATAGGGAGAGAAACCGAGTGTGACTTCGTGCAGGGAGTAAGTATCCTGAAACAATCTTCATCCGGACAAGGAAACACTACCGAAAACTCACAAGTATACGGACGTGGCATAATTCGAAAACCAAAATCAGTCCAGAAAGTCTGGGTGAATCCGGATGTTCGAGGTGTCCGGACATTCATCCGGAAAGGAGTACCTTGAAACCGGAACCCGATAGTGGTATCCGGTAACTGCACTGTGAAATCTGACTTTTGTTTGGAGATGTTTATCCAAGAGACTTTTGGGGGTGTTGAATAGAATGTTTTAGGGGACTCGAGAGTAAATTTTGTGAGACGAACGAGTGACTTATCATTCTCGTATGAATGGTTAATTTGTAGGTGTGCGAGTTAAGGAAGTAATCGGTAAAGTGGAAAAGAAAGTATAGCGTGGACTCGGGTGAGTCTCTCTAACCCAACAACTCTACCAAATGTGTTTATGTATGCAATTACTGTTTAAAAACGCATAGTTTACTTAATACTGATGGGCATGCATGATGGTGTGATTTAAATGTGTGATTACTTGTGTGTGGGCATGTGATGGCTTAGGTGTGTATATGGGGGGGGTGTCCCATAAAGAATGTTTCATATATAAATTTGTTTCATATAATGTATCAAGGGCGGTGTGTGCCCTAACACGCTCTCACGGGTGTGTGTGACCATAGCGTGGGCCATCAGCATGTATAACTGTGTGCATATCATATTAAAGGTGTGTTGATTTACATTCTTGTTTCATATCTTGTAAATATGTAAATTGTGGTTTTGGTGCGCTTTTGAGGGAACTCACTAGACCTCATGGTCTAACCCTCGTTTTTCAAAACAAAACCCCTTTTCAAGTAAGCATTTAAAGGCAAGGTGTGGGCTCGAGGCTTGGCATCTTGTGGAACGTAGCCGGGGATGATTTTGTTAGACATCCAAATAGCTATAGTTATAGTTTATTATTCTCAGTTGTAATTCGGTTGTTTTCGCAAACCGTTGAATTAAGTGTTGTAAGACAAATTTTGAGGGCCGTTTTGGCATTGTTTATTTTATTGCTTGAGATATCGTATTGTAGGTCTTGTCTTTTGAGGAGGGTTGTTACACACTCCACGAAAAGGTTTTCTAATTTCTTATTACATTTGACTCTGTGATATACTTAATATATGAGCAAACATGTAACTAATATTTTATTACACATATGTATTGAAAATATTAAACTAAAAATATATGGTTCCATGTGTTGGTAATCAAAATTCACGAAATTAAAATATGTAAACTATTATTACTTATATTTTCGTACAATTGCACGAACATAATGATACAAAAAAATTCATGTACCTAAAAAGTCAAAATATAAATTACTTATATTTAAAGCCAATTTATATATATATATATATATATATATATATATATATATATATATATATATGTAGACATGGGATCATGTGAGACCAAGGGTTTTTCGTGAGACCGGTAAGACCCTCTCTTAGCCTTTGGATTAGATCATCAAGGTGATCAATGGTCTCAAATGACACGGTGGCATTTTTGTAATTAGTTTGAAGTCTGGTGGCTTTTATGAAAGTTCAAACAAGAGATATTACTAATCGATTGAAGGGTCTGATTCTCATTGTCTGCTATCATCGAGGTTTTCACACAAATTAGGGGTTTCATTTCATTCGATTTCCCAAGGATTTCTGGTGGATGAAATTAGGGTTTGATTGTCGGCTCTTTTCAAAATCAACGAGATTTACCCCAAGATTTCTCATCAATTGAAGGTGTCTTCACTCATCGAAAATCTCCTTAAACTCAAGCGATTCTCGATTCTGTAGTCATTCATTTTAAGGTAAACTTCAATCATCACTGTGTAACGTCCCAAAAATTACAAGGAATTTAAAAATTTTAAAACATGCATTTCATTATAAATTAACCCCAATTTAATAATTCGCAATTCAAATTAAATTAACGTCGTTAACTCAAACAGTCAATAAAGTTTACGCAGCGGAAATTTCATAAAATAAAATCTAAAGGTTTAAAAGTGAAATTTTAAACACTCTCAGCACCCCGCGCATAGTGTGTGTACCGTCAAGCCCGACTGCCGCTCGCACCTGAAATCACAACATATTGGGAAAAGGTAAGCTAATCGCTTAGTGAGTCCTACCACACACGCAGGTAGCAACCCCACGAATATCGCCCCTACTCGCAAGTAGGCAACGTCACCATCACCACAAATATAAAACCACATAATGATAAATGCATAAATACGAACCTCGGTCCCACCGAGTACACCAAAAATATATCCACACAAGCTCAGTCCCACCGAGCCCTCGGTCCCACCGAGTAAAGACATTGATACCAGCTCAGTCCCACCGAGCCCTCGGTCCCACCGAGCCCCCCAGTCCCACTGAGGTGTACGCAAGCACAAATAATCGACATATAATTTCAACAATCACAGCTAAATCATCCCAACCAAATTGGTCCACGTAAACACGTAATAACACATAGCACAAAAACAACGATATACATGAAATTCCTAACTACGCAGTGAGAGAACTCACCTCAAAGCAAAGCGACGCGCTCCCGAGCCGCAACACCAGCACGTCAACCTTCCTCACATTTTCCCACCTCGACGAACCCTTCTTCCTCCTCTTTTCCGACCAAACTTGCCGGCGATCGTCTCCTTCCTCCTCTCTCCTCGTCGCCGGCAGCAACCTCTATCACCCTCTCGGTTTCTCTCTCCCTCTCTCGGCTTCTTTCTTTCACTCTCTCTCTCTAGTTCTCTTCTTGGCCGAACACAACAAGAAAGGGGGAGGGGATGACTAAAGGTTGTGGTGGTTACTAGCATGAAACCGAAGGGAAGGTGTTGGGAACTGAAGATATGCTAAGTATGGTTAGTACTGACAGAACAACATTACTACTGCCAAATCAATGTTAGTGCTGCCAGAACAAAGATACTACTGCTAGTTCAAGGTTAGTACTGCTGAGTCATTAATGCTGCAAGAACATGATTAGTACTGCTAGACAAGTTACTACTGCTGGTACATGGTTAATACTGCTGAACAAAGTTAATACTGCTGGAATATTACTACTGCTGGAATATCATTAATGCTGCTGATCAAAAGTTAGTACTGCTAGTGTCTTACGAAAACTGTTAGTACTGCTTGGGCATATCGAAGATTACTACTGCTGGAAGATTATTAGTACTGCTTGAGAAGAATGAAGTTACTACTGCTTGTGATCAGAACATGGAATGCGAGATTGAAGGAGATAAAGATGGATTGATTGAAGATATACTTAAAAGAATATTCTGAAGATCAATCTTATTTTGATAGTTATCTTGTAATTATTCAGTATATATATTTATTGATAGATAGCTATTAACGAGACGAAAACAAGAGAAAATTCTAAATTCGATTGTGTTTTTAGAGAGAATTAACCTCAAGGTTTTAGAACCCTATTTCTAGAGAAGTAGAAGTCGTCTTGATTGAGCCTGATCATCAAGATTGAGGTTTGGTTGTAATATTGTGAGCCTGTTCACATCCTCAATGCGGTTTTAAAACCTTTTGACAGCAAGAAGACAGCAGCTATTTTCATGTTTCACAACAACAAACAGCAGCTTTATATATATATATATATATATATATATATATATATATATATATATGTAGACTTGGGATCATGTGAGACCAAGGGTTTTTCGTGAGACCGGTAAGACCCTCTCTTAGCCTTTGGATTAGATCATCAAGGTGATCAATGGTCTCAAATGACACGGTGGCATTTTTGTAATTAGTTTGAAGTCTGGTGGCTTTTATGAAAGTTCAAACAAGAGATATTACTAATCGATTGAAGGGTCTGATTCTCATTGTCTGCTATCATCGAGGTTTTCACACAAATTAGGGGTTTCATTTCATTCGATTTCCCAAGGATTTCTGGTGGATGAAATTAGGGTTTGATTGTCGGCTCTTTTCAAAATCAACGAGATTTACCCCAAGATTTCTCATCAATTGAAGGTGTCTTCACTCATCGAAAATCTCCTTAAACTCAAGCGATTCTCGATTCTGTAGTCATTCATTTTAAGGTAAACTTCAATCATCACTGTGTAACGTCCCAAAAATTACAAGGAATTTAAAAATTTTAAAACATGCATTTCATTATAAATTAACCCCAATTTAATAATTCGCAATTCAAATTAAATTAACGTCGTTAACTCAAACAGTCAATAAAGTTTACGCAGCGGAAATTTCATAAAATAAAATCTAAAGGTTTAAAAGTGAAATTTTAAACACTCTCAGCACCCCGCGCATAGTGTGTGTACCGTCAAGCCCGACTGCCGCTCGCACCTGAAATCACAACATATTGGGAAAAGGTAAGCTAATCGCTTAGTGAGTCCTACCACACACGCAGGTAGCAACCCCACGAATATCGCCCCTACTCGCAAGTAGGCAACGTCACCATCACCACAAATATAAAACCACATAATGATAAATGCATAAATACGAACCTCGGTCCCACCGAGTACACCAAAAATATATCCACACAAGCTCAGTCCCACCGAGCCCTCGGTCCCACCGAGCCCCCCAGTCCCACTGAGGTGTACGCAAGCACAAATAATCGACATATAATTTCAACAATCACAGCTAAATCATCCCAACCAAATTGGTCCACGTAAACACGTAATAACACATAGCACAAAAACAACGATATACATGAAATTCCTAACTACGCAGTGAGAGAACTCACCTTAAAGCAAAGCGACGCGCTCCCGAGCCGCAACACCAGCACGTCAACCTTCCTCACATTTTCCCACCTCGACGAACCCTTCTTCCTCCTCTTTTCCGACCAAACTTGCCGGCGATCGTCTCCTTCCTCCTCTCTCCTCGTCGCCGGCAGCAACCTCTATCACCCTCTCGGTTTCTCTCTCCCTCTCTCGGCTTCTTTCTTTCACTCTCTCTCTCTAGTTCTCTTCTTGGCCGAACGCAACAAGAAAGGGGGAGGGGATGACTAAAGGTTGTGGTGGTTACTAGCATGAAACCGAAGGGAAGGTGTTGGGAACTGAAGATATGCTAAGTATGGTTTGTACTGCCAGAACAACATTACTACTGCCAAATCAATGTTAGTGCTGCCAGAACAAAGATACTACTGCTAGTTCAAGGTTAGTACTGCTGAGTCATTAATGCTGCAAGAACATGATTAGTACTGCTAGACAAGTTACTACTGCTGGTACATGGTTAATACTGCTGAACAAAGTTAATACTGCTGGTATATTACTACTGCTGGAATATCATTAATGCTGCTGATCAAAAGTTAGTACTGCTAGTGTCTTACGAAAACTGTTAGTACTGCTTGGGCATATCGAAGATTACTACTGCTGGAAGATTATTAGTACTGCTTGAGAAGAATGAAGTTACTACTGCTTGTGATCAGAACATGGAATGCGAGATTGAAGGAGATAAAGATGGATTGATTGAAGATATACTTAAAAGAATATTCTGAAGATCAATCTTATTTTGATAGTTATCTTGTAATTATTCAGTATATATATTTATTGATAGATAGCTATTAACGAGACGAAAACAAGAGAAAATTCTAAATTCGATTGTGTTTTTAGAGAGAATTAACCTCAAGGTTTTAGAACCCTATTTCTAGAGAAGTAGAAGTCGTCTTGATTGAGCCTGTTCATCAAGATTGAGGTTTGGTTGTAATATTGTGAGTCGAAACAGTGAATACAAAAATTGTGTGTTTTCTGATATTCTGTTCATTGATTGTGAGAATTAAAGTTCTATTCCGCAGATTCTTTAATTCTGAATTCTAAGTATTAATTATCTTGTTAAGATTCGATCCTGACAAGTGATAACTAAGGAATTGACGGATATACCTCAATTTGATGAGGTATATGTGCCAAAACCCCCTAAAGGGAAGGTTTTCTCAAATATGAGGAGACTTCCTAGGGACTCGGAAGGAGTTGACACACCATTGTTCTCTACAATGATGGTTGTGTCCCACACAATTGAAGGTATGGCATCAGGGTCAAGGCCCTCATTAGACACACCCACTGATGACCAAACCCAACCTTCCATCACAAAAGACATCCCTCAGTCCATTCTTGTACGACCCACTCCCATAATAACCAAAAAGTTTGAAAGAAGAAAGGTACACAAGGTTCCTTCCCTTGATGTATCTCCTAAGAGCCCGAAGCCTTTAAGCCCTCTGTTGGAGCATTCTCCAATGGAGAATATCGAAAGGGAAACCACAGGGGTGTCTCCCAACCCCAAGAAGGTGCTCACTAAGGAGAAGGTTGAGCATGTGAGTCGCAAGGCTGCCACTACTTCTGCTAGCAAAGAGAAGGCCAGTGGTAAAATAACTAAGCCCTTCCTCACGGCAACTCAGGGTGAGAAATCATCCAGAGGTCCCAGGTGCCAAGAAACCAAGGGGGTAGGTAGTGCTTTTGCTAGGCAAGAGACACCTGCTAAAACTTCCAATGATCCTTTAAGGGAGGTAAAAACTCCTAAACAGGGTGAGGATAGATATACGTACGAGGAATTGATGGAAACTATTGCAAATATCAACATTGAGGTCATGGATCAGAAAAAGGAAATTGATGAACTCAAGAAAGTGGTCCTCTATCAAAACTCACAGCTTGAGAAGCAAAGGAAGATGATCACTAAGTTGATGCACAGAAAGAAGAAAGCTCAGTTTGTCCTTAGGAGAAGAAACCCTACCAATGATGCTTCCAAAAAGGGGGAGTCAGACTCTGATCTAAACATGGAGGATGCAAACATTGAGGGGGAGTATGAGTATAAGGTTGAGGGGGAGACTGAGGAGGCTGCAGATATTACAAAGGAAGCAGAAACCGTTACTGCTGCTGATATTACAAAGGAAGCAGAAACAGAAACAGCAGCAGAAACCGTTACTGCTGCTGATCTTACAAAGGAAGCAGAAACAGAACCAGCAGCAGAAACGGTTACTGCTGCTGAGGTTGCAAAAGAAGTAGAAACAGATAATGCTGCTGAAAAACAAAAGGCAGCAGAAACTGTTAGTGCTGCTGAGAGCCACAAAGAAGAAACAGCTGAAACCACTCCTGAAGCTGTCAAAACTTTTAAAAGAACAAAGATGGTGTCAACCAAAAGGGAACGAACAAAGTCCACAGCTTCAAAGAAGAAAGATGTAAAGAAGCCAAGGGTGGATCCAACTGTAGAAGAAGCCCAGGAGGAAGTAGTGAAAGAGAAATCTGATCCAAAAGTTGCTGAAGAAGAAGTGGCAACTCCCTCAGGCCAACCAAGCAATGTACAATCACTGCCAAATGCTCAATGTGATTTGTATATTACTGTGGTTAATACTAATCCAATCCAAGCTGAACCAATATCTTCTATGGCTCCTGAAATCATATTCTGGGATACATTGAAAGATGGAAGAAAGGAGTTCATCAGAATCAAAAGGGCAGATGGAAAGTTTGAAGTTTGTCCTACTTGGGGAAAACTTATCAGAACATGCTCTAGATCTGACTTGGAAGAGATGTTCAAGGTGGGAACGAGGCTATATGGAAACATGCTGACAGAGCAAGGTATGTCTATCACCAAGATGGTTCTTGAATACTTGTGCTTAATGTTCAAACCAGAAGCAGTTCAGTATTTGATGGCAAGGAATTTTCAAGTCATTACCAACTGGATGCTCATTGAGAATTGTGGAGTGTATGTCATCTCTCTTGACAATACATTTCATGAATATTATTTGGTGGATGTTGTATACAAGCACAGCATGAAAAAGTTGAAAGGAATGCTGCATGCTAAGTTGGTGAGTGACAAAGACTCTAAGATGGCAAGATACCTTGTAAAAAGGATTCTCAATCAAACTCTGGGATTGGATCCAAATTTATGCGTTGATGATTAGGTCTTGGAAGCATCATCTGAAGAACTTAACTTCTCATCCTGAAAAGTCAAGTTAGGGGGAGATTGTTGGGAACTGAAGATATGCTAAGTATGGTTAGTACTGCCAGAACAACATTACTACTGCCAGATCAATGTTAGTGCTGCCAGAACAAAGATACTACTGCTAGTTCAAGGTTAGTACTGCTGAGTCATTAATGCTGCAAGAACATGATTAGTACTGCTAGACAAGTTACTACTGCTGGTACATGGTTAATACTGCTGAACAAAGTTAATACTGCTGGTATATTACTACTGCTGGAATATCATTAATGCTGCTGATCAAAAGTTAGTACTGCTAGTGTCTTACGAAAACTGTTAGTACTGCTTGGGCATATCGAAGATTACTACTGCTGGAAGATTATTAGTACTGCTTGAGAAGAATGAAGTTACTACTGCTTGTGATCAGAACATGGAATGCGAGATTGAAGGAGATAAAGATGGATTGATTGAAGATATACTTAAAAGAATATTCTGAAGATCAATCTTATTTTGATAGTTATCTTGTAATTATTCAGTATATATATTTATTGATAGATAGCTATTAACGAGACGAAAACAAGAGAAAATTCTAAATTCGATTGTGTTTTTAGAGAGAATTAACCTCAAGGTTTTAGAACCCTATTTCTAGAGAAGTAGAAGTCGTCTTGATTGAGCCTGTTCATCAAGATTGAGGTTTGGTTGTAATATTGTGAGTCGAAACAGTGAATACAAAAATTGTGTGTTTTCTGATATTCTGTTCATTGATTGTGAGAATTAAAGTTCTATTCCGCAGATTCTTTAATTCTGAATTCTAAGTATTAATTATCTTGTTAAGATTCGATCCTGACAGAAGGGGAAGGGGAGGGGGTGACTCTTGGACGATCCCTTGCCAAACTTTGGTGAGATGCCCCAATTAGCCCCTCAACTTTCCTTTCCTTGCAAAAACCCACAAAGGTTGACTCATTTAACTTTTTGGTCCGATTCGACTACCCCGCTAACGGAAACCACATTAAATCAAACTTAAAAAGAAAAGAATTAATAAAAGAAATTACATACCGGGATACGGGTTTTACAACTCTCCCCCACTTGGATTAGACTTCGTCCTCGAAGTCTATGCCCGTGCATAGCTAAAGATAGTTCTCCCACATCTCAACCTCAGGTTCCCAAGTTCACTTGAGACCCCTTCTAAAACTTCTCGAATACTTTTCTTACTAACGTACTCCTTCTAGGACACTGAAATTATGATCGATAGAACACTTCACCAATTGGAATCATTCCTAGCCAAGCGACTTCGGTTGTCTCCCAACCTTAGATATTCCATACCTCCCGATTCAAATCTCAAGCTCTAAACATTCTCAAGTTGCTTACCAATATACCCAACTGGATACTCGGATCCGATCATTCCTACTATTAACTGTCGATTAACTCCTACGAGTTCTACTATACTCCCACAAATTACCCTACAAGAATCGTCAAACCAGTAAATTTAAAATCACTCACGAAGGTCACTCCACCATAACCATTCACCACAAGCAAACACCTCAGGATTACTACTACCATCAACATAATTTCCTTAAAATCGGCTACAATTCCCCAATTACACTAAGGTGTTTGGCTTCAAGCCCAAAAGTCGACACCTAAATATACTATTTACCTCAAAAATTCTACGCATATATCCTCTTTATTACAAAGGGCATCATTCCCTAACCGATACTATTCGGCCTACAGTACTAACACGCGTGGAATACCCAACCTTCCACCGTTGACGTATTTCCTACACTCGCTCTACGAAGCCTAGTTACACCGTATCAAGATACACCTTAACGTCTACCTCCCAGGTACGTGCTCAAGACTATATCCTCCTAGTGCCTACTGGAAAGTCAAAGTCATAACACATGAATACCGGGGTCCCACCCCGAGATACCCAACCGACCATTAAGACCGAGCAATTGACCCATGACTATCACGGACAAAATTCGGAATTTCCCCCGAAACTCTCGAGTTTGGCATTTTCCTCCAAAACTGCCACCTCCTGAGCACTACCTATCGACTCGAGAAGAGGTGCAACCACTGTTAACCGTTGACACAAGCCCCGCAGTGGCTCACCATCCAGATGTCGACTAAGTGCGTCCGTAACAACATCCGCTTTACCGGGGTGGTAAAGTATCTCACCATCATAATCCTTGACCACGTCAAGCCACCTCCTCTGACGCATGTTGAGGTTTTGCCGGTCATCAAGTACTGGAGGCTTTTATGGTTAGTGTATACACTTGACGCCATACAAATAGTGCCTCCAAATCTTGAGAGCAAACACCATCAAATCTTACATACCCTCGGGCAAAGTCAACATCGGAGCCTCGCATAATGCCTGCGTAGCTCCTCAAAGCCCTCTACTGCTCTTCACCCCAACTAAAAGCCGCAGATTTCTTCGTCAATCGGGTCATCGGTAAAGCAATCTTGGAGAAATCCTGAATGGATCTCCGGAAGTACCCTGCTAACCCAAGAAAACTCCGTACTTCAGTGAGAGTCTTCGGCACTTCCCACCGCATCACAGCCGTAATCTTGGCCGGATCCACCATAATACCATTCTGGTTCACGACATGCCCTCGAAAGTGGACCTCTCGTAACCAGAACTCGCACTTGGAGAGCTTAGCATACAGCTTCTCCCGCCTCAAAACTTCCAAAACTTCTCGCAAATGCATCTCATGCTCTTCCTTCGACTTCGAATACACAAGAATATCGTCGATGAACACGATCACCGATCTATCCCACATAGGGCTACATACCCGGTTCATGAGGTCCATGAACGCTGCGGGTGCATTGGTGAGCCCGAAAGGCATCACCACAAACTTGTAAATGTCCCTAACGTGAACGAAAGGCCGTCTACTCCGTATCCTCTCTCCTCACCCGCATCCGATGATACCCCGATAACTCATCGGAAAATACGTCAGCAAACTCCCGTACAACCGGCACATCCTCCGCAGTCTTCTTCTCTCCGACGCCGCGCGTGTCTATCACATACGCTAATTACCCCTAGCCACTGTGCTGCAAGTATTTCCGAGCTCTTACACCCGAACATAACGCTAGGGTCCGCCTGGGTGAGTCGCCCTGAACTAGCATTTCTCCCCCGCTTGGGGTTCGAACTTGTACTTGTTTGCGACGACAAACAATCTCAGCATCAAAAGCATCCATCCAATCCATGCCCACAGTCACGCACAACTCCCGCATAGCGATCGGAATCAAATCAATCGGGAACCTCACACCAGAGATCTCCAAAGTGCACCCCCGGTACACGTCAGTAACCGTCAGGGTCCTGTCTTCAGCAACTGCAACCACAAGTGGACAGCCTAATCGTCCTACAACTCGGCCCCAAACACTCACTGACTATGTGAGACACGGAAGGATGAGTAGCCCCGCTATCAATCATCACCCCAGCAAGCACCGAGTTAACCAAGAACGTACCTGTCACCACTTTATATGTAGCTTGTGCCTCCTCCACTCCCAGTTGATGAACTCTACCTCAGGCCGCCTCCATCACTACAGCAAGTGAAGCATACTGCACAGTACTCACGAACTCCCTGATCTTGGTACGTAACATATCCTTGTACCGTGTCCTCTTCATGTCCTCAAAAGCAGCATGCTAAGGATAGAATAATGTCATTTCCGTGAACTTTCGGTTCACCTCCTTTATGGCCTCCGCAGTCTGAGAGAGCTCCAAGAACTCTTTGACACTCCTCTCCATCTCCACTAGAGGCACATGCTCTACACGAAACATACGACGAACTCCTCCCAGGTCAAGTAGTGCGCCCGTTAAGCGTCAAAGTAGTAGCACACCAGTCTTTCGCTCCGTCTCGTAACAGATTCACCGCGAAGCGAACCTTCTAGTTCGCAGGACAACCACCGGTAAGGAATGTGCACTCCATAACCGATCCCGACTCTCTTGTTCGGGGCTGCCCACCCGCGGGGGTGGAATCGCCGCGATGCGCTCCTCCATCGACACTATTACCTCATCACGAATGGCGGTAATAATTTCGGGGATCGCCTCCTCCAAATATGCGTCACCTCGACCGCAAACATCTCACAAATCTGATCAGCAATAATTCCAGCATCAGCATCTGGATCAGCATTGTTGTTCCTCCTTAACGAGCTACTAGCACACATTAAAACCTGCTAACTACGCTCACACTCAACTCTTCGGATTCTCCGTGACTTTCCCCGACTCGAGCACGGATCCTGTGCTTCAGATAGTAGGAGCTCTGCTACTACCCTTCACACCTATCCTTACTCGTTTCGACTCCTGTCCCGGGACGTCCAAGTAGTTGCTTACCACAAACAAACACATATGCCCATTCCGGCATATGCAAACACTTTTCCTAGCTCCCTAGAAAAGTCGTAATACCCCACTACCCTTGCTAGAACGGAACCCCCACTAGCCCTGACGAGTCGCCTCGTGAACGCACAGTCGTATACAGTGGAAACTAGATAGACATTCGAATATAAGATTCTATCCTACAACGGTTGGACTCAAACAAGAGCTGCGCAATAGAACTAAATCTAACATTCTAAGGCTATTCGGTTCCTACCGCATACAGCCTATAGTGCATTCGCTTAACAACCTATCAAGGTTAGCATAAGTTCCTAATAGCAAGTAACAACCATACAATACCACAAAATCCACGTAAGCAATCTAGCATACATACTCCTATGTTCTAGAAAGCAATCTAGCATACGTACTCATATGTAAACGCTATTCCCAGCTCACTAGGAATTTCATCTCATCCCACTACTCTTGCTACAACGGAATCCCTGTTAGCCATAACGAGTTGCCTCGCGAATACCCAGTCGCACGCAGCGTGAATCAAATAGACATTCGAATACAAGATTCTATCCTAGAACGGTTGGACTCAAACAAGAGCTGCGCAATAGAACTAAATCAAATATTCTAAGGCTATATGATTCTTACTGCATGCAACCTATAGGGCCTTCACTTGACAACCTACTATAACTAGCATTGATTCCTACTAGCAAGCAGTCATCGTACAGTACAGTGTAAACAACCTCGGCAATTTAGCATGCATACCCTATGCCTAGAAAGCAATAAATACACTAAGTGTTGTACCTTCCCAATTGGCGTCGGCTGACTGTACACACTGCGCCCACGATCACCGTTTCCCAAACGGGCTTTCTCCGTTCATTTATTTTCAAAGATTTTAATAAGAGAGTTAAAAAAAACTTCATAGCCGCAACTTGAGACCAAACACACCGAGATGTGTTTGATTCACTCAAGCTGTGCTCTGATACCAAGTTGTAACGTCCCAAAAATTACAAGGAATTTAAAAAATTTAAAACATGCATTTCATTATAAATTAACCCCAATTTAATAATTCGCAATTCAAATTAAATTAACGTCGTTAACTCAAACAGTCAATAAAGTTTACGCAACGGAAATTTCATAAAATAAAATCTATAGGTTTAAAAGTGAAATTTTAAACACTCTCAGCACCCCGCGCATAGTGTGTGTACCGTCAAGCCCGACTGCCGCTCGCACCTGAAATCACAACATATTGGGAAAAGGTAAGCTAATCGCTTAGTGAGTCCTACCACACACGCAGGTAGCAACCCCACGAATATCGCCCCTACTCGCAAGTAGGCAACGTCACCATCACCACAAATATAAAACCACATAATGATAAATGCATAAATACGAACCTCGGTCCCACCGAGTACACCAAAAATATATCCACACAAGCTCAGTCCCACCGAGCCCTCGGTCCCACCGAGTAAAGACATTGATACCAGCTCAGTCCCACCGAGCCCTCGGTCCCACCGAGTAAAGATAATACAATTGTACTAGCTCAGTCCCACCGAGCCCTCGGTCCCACCGAGCCCCCCAGTCCCACTGAGGTGTACGCAAGCACAAATAATCGACATATAATTTCAACAATCACAGCTAAATCATCCCAACCAAATTGGTCCACGTAAACACGTAATAACACGTAATAACACATAGCACAAAAACAACGATATACATGAAATTCCTAACTACGCAGTGAGAGAACTCACCTCAAAGCAAAGCGACGCGCTCCCGAGCCGCAACACCAGCACGTCAACCTTCCTCACATTTTCCCACCTCGACGAACCCTTCTTCCTCCTCTTTTCCGACCAAACTTGTCGGCGATCGTCTCCTTCCTCCTCTCTCCTCGTCGCCGGCAGCAACCTCTATCACCCTCTCGGTTTCTCCCTCCCTCTCTCGGCTTCTTTCTTTCACTCTCTCTCTCTAGTTCTCTTCTTGGCCGAACACAACAAGAAAGGGGGAGGGGATGACTAAAGGTTGTGGTGGTTACTAGCATGAAACCGAAGGGAAGGGGAAGGGGAGGGGGTGACTCTTGGACGATCCCTTGCCAAACTTTGGTGAGATGCCCCAATTAGCCCCTCAACTTTCCTTTCCTTGCAAAAACCCACAAAGGTTGATTCATTTAACTTTTTGGTCCGATTCGACTACCCCGCTAACGGAAACCACATTAAATCAAACTTAAAAAGAAAAGAATTAATAAAAGAAATTACATACCGGGATACGGGTTTTACACACTGCTACAATCATTCTCTTAAGATAATTACTTTTGAGCATCCACCTTTTATATTTAGAGGCGTTTCTTCTCCCTGATATCATATTTGCTGTTGTCAAACATCTTTATGTACCCATTCATGATAATTTCTCACAACATTGGGTTATCTGGCGTGGTATATGAGAAGAACTATTGATTCTTCCCTAAGCACAATTCCATATGTTAGTCATTTAAATTTTTGTTCAGGTTGTCTTGTGTCTTCTATAGAAGTTTGATTTTCTCAATTCCTAGTTTCCATGCTTATATAGGAATTATTGTATAAATTCACAGTCATAGACAATAACCAATAGGAGATTTGCCTCTTAGTTATATATTTTATTACATGGATTTGGACCCACATCAAACAAATTGAATCCATTTCAAACTGAATGTATCTTTTTTCCGGCATCTCACTCTTTGCTTTCATGCCTACCAGTCAATGTGCACTTCTGCATAGTGACTATCGGTTTTATATCTAGAATACTCATAAATACAAATAAGAAAGGCATGGTACCCAAATCATACGTTTGTATGGCTTTTGTATTCTGTGTGTGAAATTGTATGGTATACGGATGTGTTCTGCTGTAAATTTGTGCCTATTAAAACAGGCCTTACACGCAGCTGGTCATGTCGGTTGATTGGAAGCAGAAATACATGGGGAGCTGCAGGGGGTGTAGAACAGCGGCTGTATGGGTTCAGCCCTACCCAACAGCCTGCTAATTGCTGCTAGAAAGGGCTGGTTTGGTGGCTGTAAGGAATGGGCTTAATGTGGTAAGTTGTTGTGCTGGTCCATTTGCTTGTTGTTTTTGTCTGATGTCCTGTCTTAAGTCGGTCATTAAGCTATGGATGTTTCGCTGTTTGTTTGCGGTTCTGTTTAAGCCGGTCATTAAGCCATGCCATTAAGCTGTGGCTGTTTCGCTGGGTATGTTTCATGTTTGGGTTATCTGTTTAGGTGTTGGTGGGTTTTGTTTGCTGGTTTGTGTTGGTCTTGTTGGCTATTGTACATTTGTATATTTTGTGCAATGGAATAAGCCTTGTTTGCCTTTCAAAAAAAATACAATAAGTCTGAGACTGTAAAGTTAGTTAGCACCTAGAATTTCAAGTCTTCGTGAAAGTTAATTTTTTGGTTCCCAAGGTAAATATCAGATCATTTTCATTATTTTATCATATCCAATTTTTAGAACTCTTTACTTGACTGGTCTGTTCTAGAGCATGTTTGTCTGTTATAGAGCATGTTTGTTTAACCTGTTTTTGTTTGACAAGTTTCATGTTAATACTTGAAGAGACAGATGAAGAGTTGAAGTCAATTGATTTTAACAAGACAATGAACACAATCGGAGAGGATGGACTTCTTCTTACAATTGTACCCGATTATAATGAATTGAATGAGAAAGGTATTATCCATTGAACATACCTTCACAACAAACTGATTGTGAACAAACTGATTGTGAAGGTTTTCTTGATTTCATTTGGGAACAGCTAATCCTACCTCTTTATTATTTTATTTTTTATCTTATTGTGTTTTAATTATACTTTATACCTTCTATATCAGTTCCTAGTGTAGAATCGGATGAGCAATCAATAGAAGTTAATGAATCAATGATCAAAGAAGGTAATTCTTGTGTACAATATACTAGTCCTCGACATCTCCTTTTCTAATAGACTTAACATGTTTTTTTTTAATATTTCATTAGACTCATTGAAAATGGCACCACAAAAACAACTATTAACAAAAAGTCTCATTGCCAAGCTAAGAAGTGCAAGAAAAGAAACTTCAACTTCCATTGAAGGTAACAATTTAAAAATCTTTCAACATTTGATCTTTTGCCTTCATTTCAGTGTTATATGTCGTCAATAACTATAAACACTTTACATTTATCTTATGGAAGCAAACCATTCTAAATTTATTCTTTTTCTTAGAGCATATAGTGAACTTAAGCGACGATCAAACAATATCGCTTATGCCATCAAGTCAACCCAAAAGGAACCTGCGTCCAAGGGTTTTGAAGGCTGAAACAACAGGTACGATTTAAATAAACCTTCACAGTAAGTTTGCTGTGAAGGTAGTGCTGTTATCTGATCTTTTAGTTTAATGAAATTCAATATGTGAGATATTTCTCTTGATTTGTGGCCAAGTTGGAGTGAGAAATGATTCTTAGACAGTTTCTACATCTTTCGAAAATGAAAAGGAGATGAACATTGTAGGTAACAATCTCTTTCCCTAGTTTTAATGTTTCAATTGAGTGAACCTTCACAACAAACTTATTGTGAAGGTTAAATTGTTCATTATTTAAGTTTCTTTTAACTGATATTTATCTTAATTAGAAAAAGAACACAACAAAATAGAATGAAAAGGATGAAGAACATGACTTCAATGAATCAAATGGAAAATGTATAAAACCATTGAACAAACATTCACAGGGCCCTTACTGTGAAGGTTCTCTTGATGTCACTTGGGACCATCTTACCCTACTTGCTTATTTTTTTATTTTTTGGTTAATTGTATTGTTAATACAATATGTACCTTCAACATCCCAGTTCAGAATCAATTATCATTCTACGGAAGTAAAGCAAATGTTATTGTAAGAAGAAGGTAACTTTTAGTTTAAAACTTCACTTAAGTTTGTTGTGAAGATAAATTTGTTTTATATTTATTTTTTGTTTCATAACTGATAATCGTTTTTTTTATAATGCAGTGAGTTTGAAAGATGATATAACCTTATTATCTTTGGTCCCGACAAGTCATAAAGTTGTCTAACAACGAATATTGCAACCGCAAAGGCTTAAAAGTATACCTTCCGAGGAAGCAAAGAAGATCAATAATTTCAACTAAAAACGAAAAGATAATGAAGAAATCAAGGGTTTTAAGTCAAGATAGGTATCATATAGTAGAAGTGTTGAGAACGAGGAGCTCCCTATTTCGGTTGGTGTCAACACATTGCTTTTAAGCTAGTTGATGTAACGGTTTAGAACATTGTTTTGTGGTGAATTTTGTAAATATTTGGTAGATTGGTTTTATGTTAGCCGTGAACTTAATTGATAAACAATGTGACGATATATTGGAAGCAACTTGGTTGTTAAATAATTGTTATGAGCCAATGATAATTAATTTTCAAACAATCTTAGAACCTTCACAAAAAATATTGTGTGAAGGTTTAGGTCATTGCTTGTGAAGTTCTTTCTACAAAGTTTTTGTTGATTGGTTTGACTTGTAAGTTTTTTAGTCTCAATTACATCAATTCATTCAATGATACTAACTTTCTTGTATCAATTGTCTTACCTTCACATCAATTGATCGAACCTTCACAACAAACTTAATGTGAAGGTTAAGTTGATTGTTATGATAGTTTGTTTCCAATTTCATTTTTGAATAGATTGTATAACCTAGCTTGCAAATTTAGTATCAATTGTCTAAATGATACTAAATCTCTTGTATAAATTTTTTTTACCTTAAAGTCAACTAAATGAGCCTTCACATCAAACTAATTGTGAAGATTCAATTTTACTTGAGATACATTATATAAATATTTAGTAAATTGATTATAAGTTTTCCCAAATTTTAATGTATGAACATTGTGATGAAATTTTGGGAGTAACTTGGCCTTTTCATGAGCCAATCATACTACAATTCATTTTCAATCAACCTCAAAACCTTCATAGAAAATATGTTGTGAAGGTTTAGGTTATTGCTTTTGATGTTCTTTATACAAACTTTTAGTTGATTGGTTTGCCTTTTGTGAAGTTTTTAATCTCAATTACATTTACTCACTCAATGATACTAAGGGGTTGTTTACCTAACTCTTAGCAGGTAAGCCCTTACCTTATTGATTGAGTTTGGTAATGACCAAGAATCTTACCCGGTAAGAGGCATAACAAGGACCAAGAGTCTTATCCGGTAAGTGAAAGATAACACTCTTACCCGATAAACGCTTATCGGATAAACAAAATACTTACCAACAATCCATTTTGATGGCTGAAAATGCTACCCGACAAGGTAGGTCGAGGTGGTGATTCTTGTTGGTAATTGTCGGTAAGCGCTTACCCGATAAGCGTTTGGTAAACGGTCCGTAACTTTCTTGTATCACTTGTTCTTACCTTCACATTAATAGATTAAACCTTCACAACAAACTTAGTGAAGATTAATGTGAATCTTCATCATTGTTTTGATAATTGGTAGCGAATGTCTTTTAAATAAAATTTACAAGTCAAAGCCAATGATACTAAATTACATTTTCAAGCAATTTCTATTCTTCATTTGTCTCAAATGATCCTTAAATTACTTGTTTGGAATTGTTTTTTTATCTTCAAGTAAATTAAATGAACCTTCATAACAAACTTACTGTGAAGGTTCAGTTGATTGTTGTGAAATACACTAAAAGCACAATGACATTTTATTTAACTGCACAAAAACTTTATACTTTTTCAGTTAAATTGTTTATGCAAATTATTCTGGACACAAAAATTTATCACAAAATTTAACTTAATAAATCCTTTTACTGGTTTTTTTTTTGCAAGGCAAGCACAATTTTTATTTCACTACACAAAAACTTCATATGTACAAGGAACCAACCACAAACAAACCACAAAGAACCAAAGCAACAACAAGACCAACCCACCAAGAAAGAGAACAAAACAACCCCAAAACAGTCCCTGCACATAAGCTGAATAGCCCCACCCAGCCCACCGAAACAAGAAGCTCCACGATCGCCTTACTAGACTACACCTTCCCACGCAGCTACTGAACGCAAACCACCCGAACCAAAGGCTAAAATAACTCCACTTCAGCATTTACCAGCAACTTAATGACAGCCAAAACGAAAACTGCAGACCCCTACCAACAGCTTAAAAACCGCTGCTTCACGAATCGTCTTACCAGAATAAGCCATCCACAAACAACCCGAACCTAGAACAAGAAAGAAAACAAATTATTTCCATCTAGGAGAAGATTTCAATGGAGGATGCTTGAAACAAATGAACCTTCACAGTAAGTACGTTCACAGTAAAGAGATATTTCAAGGATGTCAAACTTAAGTTTGTTGTGAAGGTTCACAGCAAGTTTTTTTTAAAGGCAAACAACACCATTTATTACCACACCAAAATACACGAAGCAGTACAAATCGAAAGGACAACGAACAAGAGAAAGACAAACAGCAATAACAACAAGTGAAACCGACCGACTAAGCCCGAACTAATTGTGAAGGTTCATGCAATTTGCGCAAAGGTCGGTTTAAATCAAAGTGTAAATTAAGACATGTATTACCTTTACACAACGATCAAACTTAAGTGCAAATTTAGTTGATAATACCATCACATTAAATCTCTGAACCATTGACAATAAGAAACTGAAACTTCACAATAAGCTCTTTGCGAAGGTTCATGCAATTTGTGTAAAGGCAAGTTTAAATCAAAGTATAATTAAGATGACGTATATTACTTTTACACAAAGGTTAAACTTATGTGCAATTTTAATTGATATCACCTTCACATAAAATCTTTGAACCTTTGACAATAGAGAATTAAAGCTTCTCAATAAGTTTGTTGTGACGGTTCATGCAATTTGTGTAAAGGTAAGATTAAATCAAAGTGTTAATTAAGACGTTGTGTATTACCTTCACACACAACTCAAACTTAACTGCAAGTTTAATTGACAAACATTAACCAATAAATTTTGAGTATTTTCATCCTGTTAATGGAACCTTCACAATGAAAGCAGTTATTGAAAAAAAAAACTAACGACCTTGATTACATTCTTTACTATTCGAGATGCTCATGTGATCATCTCCTGACATTAGAATACGCGGGGAGATTAAGAATAACATCCTAGAAGCATGTTTTTTTGGCTCCATCATCGATTTTATAGTATTATGCTTGTATTTAGGTATGACACATCAGAAGGGAACAAAATCCAGAATCATTTAGTAGGCAACGTCTTGGGGTTAACAGTCCCATAACTAAGCATTCACACTCTTTTGTACATATATTGACCATTCAAAGACCTCCCTCAATCTGATAACTTTCCTAGTTAATGACAACCCAACATATCTCATTCATAATCAAGTGTAAAAGATGCTTCGGTTTGCAAGCAAGTTCCATGATGTAATCATGATACTTCTATCTCTAGGAAGTATTAGTGTCAATCTAGGATCAAAAATTGCGTCCTGTCATCCAATCGTTTATCCAATAATTCTTTGCAGGAAACAGAACAATCATTACTTGTAAATAAATCAAGCAGTAAAGACAAAGTGAAAATTTGTCTAAACAAAATTGTATTAGGCCACATGTAGAATCTAAAGAACAAAAAAATACGGAGAATTTTCCAGAAAATTAAACCCTAGATTCAAATTAAAGCAAGAAGGAGAATAAAAAGAAAATCATTACTTACAGATGAGGAATTAGGTGAAATCAATGGCAGTTGAAGTCGAATTGATAGGAGATTAGTGGATGATTGAAACAATCGACGATGATAAATCAATGAATATAGATGGCACTAGTAGAGATGTTCAATCGTCCAAAACAATCATGATTTATCAGAGGAAGACGTTGATCCCATCGGAGGAAGACGAACAGGAATGCCTTTCTGTTGTTTCTATCGTGTTCATGTGCATAAAAAATGAAAAATAGATGGTCAAATATACCCCTGCACATTAAAAATCAATAAAGAATTTCAACCATTAGATCATCAGCTTGTAAAAGTGATCAACGAACAGGACTTGGTCTTACGGGTCTCACGGTAAACCCTTGGTCTCACTGGAACCCAACCCTATATATGTAGGTTCAAACGAGAACGCTAACTATTTACGAGAATACTAGAACGGTCGCCCATGTACAAAATCACATGTGATTTTGTACTACCTGGACACGTGCGGTCTAGGCCGCGGCTTACAGGTCGCGTGGCAAGCCGCGCGATCACATGTGATTTTGTACGTGAATCATATGTGATTTTGTACATGGACGGCAAGTCGCGCGATCAGGTGTGAATCACATGTGATTTTGTACGTGAATCACATGTGATTTTGTACATGGGCGGCCGTTCTTGTATTCTCATAAATAGTTAGCGTTCTCGTTTGAACCTTTCTCTCTCTCTCTCTCTCTCTATATATATATATATATATATATATATATATATATATATATTGCATGAGATGAAATCGAAAAAGTAAAGAGACTCGTGTAATTATTTGAATCTTAAATCTTATTCCTTTAAGATGATTATAACTGTAAACCTACCGATCGGTAGAAGAACTTTTTTAAAACCGGAAATCTCATATACGTGGAAAATAATTACTCGTTTAAGTTAATTTAACTTTTAAACCTACAAATTAAGAGAATAATTTTTTTGAACTCGAATAGTTTTCTTTTTTACGTCAATGTAAACCTATATATACAAATAGTTTTTTTTTTAAAGGAAAGACAAATTTATTACCACAATTAAACCGTACAAATGAGAACCAAAAACCCATTACAACTGAACCGACCACATATAACAAGACGTCGGTTTGCCAGTAGTAAACCAACGAGCCTAGCAATAGAAACAAACACGAGAAATAGCAATCGAAGCGAAAAACCCAGGGACAACAGCTTAATGAATCAGCCGTTGCCCCCAACATGCTCAGACCCGACTCAAACAGTTAACAGGGACAACAACTTAATGATTCAGCCGCTGCCCCCGAACAGAACAGATTAAAATGAATCACGGACAACAACTTAATGGTCTAGCCACTGCCCCCGAACACACAGTTTAATGCTCAAGCCAGAAAGCCTAAGCCGCGACCATGACCTAGCCGACTCAACAAGCAACCTCCTTGGACTCGAACACAACAGCACGAACAGTGGCCTCTTCCTCTCAATTTCCTACGCGTCCCGCTCGATCTCCACGAACAGGCTGTTTGTTTGGACTCAGCGCCTGTTGTGGAGTTGTTAGCCATAAACTCCAATCCAGATTCCTTCCGCCCATCCTTTTTGTGAACCACTCGAAGCAACGTCTTTGAAACTCCAAAAATCGGTCTTCCAATTTGCTTTTGTCTTCTTTAAACACCAATTGATTTCGATACTCCCATATAAAATATGCGAAACACCATACCGTTTCCAACCATATGTTTGGTTGCCCAAGTGACCTTGACTCGGAGAAATTGAGGTTCATAAACTCTTGCAATGAGCCTACGTTTCTCCCCTATGATTCCACCATTTCAACACCTTATTCCACACTTTGGCTACGTCGTGACATAGAACCAAAGCGTGTTGCACAAATAGTTTGGGTTCAAAGAATGAGTCAAATTGAGTAAAACTTTGACACGGGATGAAATTGGTCGGATTGACCTATTCCCATTATTATTTTAATTTTCTAATTTTATAAATAACTAACATATTAAATGTTATTACACGTATTATAGTAAAAAGGAGGTGCTAAAATGTGGGCGATGGTGTGAGACATGTCTCAAACGCCACATTAACACTGGCAACGATTGTGTAACCCAAAAACAATAAAATAAAACTCATAACATTACAACAATGAACGGTCCCAAATTGCATAAAAATGCAATTACTCTCTACTCTCAGTACGCAGCGGATAATCACCTTCACAACTGAGATACTACAGGAAGCCCAACGGTACGCTACAATCCTCTAACAAGCTATGCCTCTTCTACATAACCAAGTCCCTCCGTCATCACCAGATGAACCCCAATGTATGACTCTTACCTGAAAATGGTTTTAGTTTTTGAAAGCGCGAGGGTTAGACCACGAGGTCCAGTGAATTACCACTTTAAAACAGTTCCACACAAATAGTGAATTCCCTCTTTAAAACAGTTCCACACAAATCCAGTTTAAATGCTCGACTCCACATAAGGGGATAGCACAGTGGTCACAACTTTCATCACCTTAAGCCAGGTTCGGCATTCGGGGCATCCACAGTAGATCCCCTCGGCACTCGGTCAATGTCGTATCCGTGTGCACACGAAACGAATTCGAGGCACACGGTCTAACTTGTCCACCGAAAATTCTCAACCATCCATGTCCGACACCACTGTGCAACCCGACTCCACACATAGCAACATCATCACAAGAACATGCAATCAACATTTACGTATAAATGAACGTATAAACAACTTGCATGCATTAGTAAACATTTCCATGTCATGTGAAATAAAACCTTTCAAAATGTTTAATCATGTCATCATGCTCGAAACCATAATCAGTTATGAAATCTTCTAACAAAGAAGGTAAGGGAACTCACCTTAGCCTTAGCACATCGACACACGCTCCGGGACACACTTTAGTTCAAACCTAACACCTGAATTTGACGTCATAAGAATGGTGTTAACCCATCTAATTACATCCCATATTATCCTTAATAAACCCCAAAACAACCCCTGAGTGATACCACAATCCTAGCCTCAAAACAGTACACGAAACGAAAAGTCGGAAACGCGAAACAGTAGCTGGCGCGAGTTCTGGCGCTAGCCAACTGGCGCCACCACTGGCGCGGAGCACCTGCACTCCCTTTCAGCCGAAAATGGCCCTTTCTCATCCCTAATTCAACCCAAGACGATTTTTGAGTCTCCCAAACGACATAATCGATGAACTAAACCTTTCCCCACAATTCCCAAACACAAAAACATCATTTCCTCCAACAAAATCCATTCAAAACCCGTCCAATGATTCATCACTTTAACCCCAAAACCCTACTTTTGACAAAACCCAAATTCCACCATGGAAATGGTGTAACTTCTCAAAATGATGTTGGAGACTAACATGAAACTGAGCAACCACTCCATATCCATTGCAATCAATCGAAAGCTTTAGCAAGAAGTTGAAAACAAGGTTGCCATTTAAGTTTTTCTCCCCAAAATACAAGAAGATGAAGAAATGAAGAGAGTATTATACCTTGATGATGATTCCTCCCAAGTTCTTGATGGATTCCTCCTTCTCCAACTCTTCAATTGCTGATTCTTTGAGTCTCCTCTCCCTCCACTCTCTCAGCCGACAAAATGAAGAGAATGAGGGTTTTTCATCTTATTTTAACTTCCTCAAATCACCCTCTTGGCACCTAAGTCCCAAGTTTCACACTTTGGCCCCCAAAGTCTTATCTATTCAGAATAGCAACAAGAAATAATATGGGGTGTTACAGATTGTATAAATTAGAATGTGCACCATGATGTCATGAGATGTATTATAGTGCAATTTTTTTTGAAATCCTTGTGTTAGTAAATAAATATGTATTTAGTATAGGCTGTTCATTCTCCCTTGTACTAAGCCTATTTATACTTGTGTATAGTTCTAGTGTCACTTAAGAGGTGAACATTATCACATGGTATCAGTCGTTCCCTTCATTTTCTGCCTAAACCCTTTGGTCTTTTCTTTTCCACCCTTGTATCTCCTCTATCACACCATAGTTCGATCTTCTTCTCGGTGACATGGCTGCTTCTGCCCCTTTTCCTTATTCTACATTGGTTCACATGCTCACCATCAAGTTAACACCGCTTAACTGTCTTTAATGGCATAATCAGGTTGAAACTCTTCTCTGCTCCCAAAATCTGTTTTGTTTTGTGGATGGTTCCTCTAAATCGGAAATTTCTTCTACTCAAGACGGTGCTGCCAAAGAGAAGACGACCACCTCCCTTGCTGCCTGGAACGCTCAGGATCAACAATTGCTCAGTCTTCTTCTTTCTTCTCTTTCTGAAGAAGCTATGGCTGAGGTTCCGGGTTGCACTACTACTCAGACTGTTTGGAATGCTCTTGAAGTGGCTTATGTTCATCATTCCAAGGATCGTGAGACCCATCTGAAGGATTCCCTTTAATCTCTTCGTCGACAAGATCGTACTATTGTTGATTTTGCAAAGCAATTTAAGGGTTATTGTGATCAACTCACGGCTATTGGATGCCCAGTTACAAATGTTGACCAGGTTCATTGGTTTCTTCATGGTTTGGGTTCTGCTTTTTCCACCTTCTCTTTGTCTCAAATGAACATCGAGCCTTTACTGCAATTTCACGATGTACAAGCTAAAGCTGAAAGTTTTGAGATTTTTCTGAAATCTCTTGACACGGTTCCATCAGCTTCTCACGCCGCCTTCACTGCCCTGTCCAATGCAGGTTCCCCTTCCTTTTCTCATACACCGATGCCTCGTGGTGGTGGTTGAGGCGGTCGTGGCTCCCGTGGTCGAAACTCTGGGCAGCGAGGCGGTGGTCGTGGACGTCGTAATTGGCAACCTTACTGCCAAATTTTCTCCAATTTAGGTCATACCGATGTCGTCTGTTCTACTTGGTTTATTCGAGGAAACACCTCTGAAGTTGCCGCTAATCTAGCCGAATCCTTCTATGGCTCTGTAAATCTTCACCAAAATGACCTTTCTGATTGGTATGTTGATTCTGAAGCATCGTCACATATGACCTCCAATGCCTCTAACCTTGACTCGGTTTCTCCTTACACCAGTAATGAAAGTGTGGTTGTTGGTAATGGATCTCTTTTATCTATTTCTCATACCGGAAAATATTCTTTTATTCATGTTATGCCTCTTATTGATGTTCTTGTGGTGCCACATATTACAAAAAACTTACTTTCTATCAGTAAGATTACTCGGGACTTACTTGTAACAGTTTTATTTGATGTCGATTCTTTTGTTATTCAACATCGTCATACCAAGGAAATCGTGGCAAAGGGTAGATGTGAGCATGGATTGTACGTGTTGGACAGTTGTCAAAAGGCTTTTATGGCTTCTTTACGCTCGCATAAGTTACGAGCTTCTTTCGAGTTGTGGCATTCTAGATTGGGCCATGCTTCTTTTGATACCATCAATTTTTTGGATAAATCAGGTGTATTGTTTGTTACATCCATTTTGCCTAGATGATAACTCTACTTTTAGAGTTATTATTTCCTTTTATTTTTATTTTTATTTTCTTTTGTCAAATTTTAGCCATTTTGCTTCTTAAATCACCCATTCAAGGCCTTATTCCCAAAATTGAGCAAAAAGAGTGAACTACAGTTTTTATAAACCATTTAGTAGGTTTTTGCTGCACTTTCACGAAAAATCTACAGTGACTTTGGGAGTGCCCACTCCGGATTCCCACTGACGAGCCAAGAAGAAGACAAACAAATTTCAAAAATCAGCTTGAAGTCAATCCTGGAGAATGGAAGCATCGATGGCAGCAGAAGCATGGGAGAAAAGCAAAAAGAAGCATGTCTCCTACAAGATGGCATTTGCATTATTTTAATGAAACCAATGGTACTTGAAAGTTGCTTTTTGGAAAAGGTGAAGTGACCATGGGATAACTATCTACAAACTCTTGGAAGGAAGCTTTGCTCAATGGAATTAAATCTTGTGTCTCCCACCTTGAGTTTTAGCCTTTAGGTAATTTCCCACTTTTGTTTTGTCCACCTTTTCCTCTAAGTATATAAAGAGGTTTTGGTTCATTTATTTCATATCCATCTACTCCACATTTAGTGCACTTTAGTTTAAGTTTAGCTCTAGAATTCACTGAAGTTAGTCTTTAATTTTCTGCATTCTAATTCCTAGTGTAGCTTTTAGTTTGAAGTAATTTACGATTCTGTAGCAGTGCTGTTCCTGCAGTGCCCACTGTAGATTTTAATCAAAGTTTGTATTCTAGAATGATTACTTGCAACTTTTCATCTCTTGTTTTCTTTACTTCTTTAAATATGAGCTAAACATCCTTTGGGATGTAGGAAGGAAAAGTACCTAGATTTTATAGAAAATGCTTGAGTAATCTTCATACTTTGAAAATTTGTTGTTTTGCCCAATGATGCGAACAAGCCGATCACTTGTAAGTATCTAAAGTCTAGTTCTTAACTCAGAAATGAGTAGAACGTAGTGACACGAGCTTGGATGATGCTAGGGAATTCGAAAGAATTCTTATGACGCTCATGAAAGTGGGTCTGTACAGTGAGATATTCTCAACCCACTGGAGTAGTAGGCAAGCTAGTTTGTGTACTTAAAAACACTTAGAGTATTCGTCTCTACACATTCCATCGAGACCTAAAAAGGTCCATTCTGAGATTACCATTGACAAAACGATAAAGACTAAAGAGTATGGGATTTTAACTAGAAGGTATGAGTATTTGTGTAACCAGGCTTCTTTAACGAGAGTGCCCACCTTGCACAAGTGCAGTAAGCACTCTTCTGGATCAAGTATTTAATATAAAATCTAGGGAAAATCTAACCTACATTCCTCCTTTTAAATCTTAAGTAACTCGTTAGAAATAGCACTCCAATAAAAACAACCAACTTATTGCTTCCTCTCTAATTGAAACTTGTAAAAGGATGCTCATGAGAGCAATAGTGTCTTGATTGCCCAGTCCCCGTGGATACGATTATGATATTTTACCAACTATTACTTGCTGTGACGATCATAGTGGCCAGTGTACACTTGTGCTTCCCACTGTGGATAGTTTGCATCCCACTACGATTAATCACATATTGTGCACGTACCACTAGACCTGGTATTTACTCTTCATGTGAGATCGCTAAGAGCAAACTTTGCCTTTTTTTGTTAATGATAAACGTGCTTCTGCTTTGTTGAATCTAGTGTACTGTGATTTATGGGGTCCTGCCTCAGTCTTGTCAAAATATGGTTATTCGTATTATGCAATATTTGGTGACGACTTTTCTCGTTTTACTTGGTTTTATCCCTTACGAAGAAAGTCTGAATTTTATGATGTGTTCCTCCAATTCCAAAAATTTGTTGAAACTCAGATCTCTATACAGATTAAGGTTTTTCAGACTAACGGTGGCACTAAATTTACAAACAAAAGGCTTCATGCTCATCTTTTAGATTGTGGTATTCATCATCAATTATCATGTCCTTCTACCGTCGAACAAAATGGTAGAGATTGAACGCAAACATCGACATATTACAGAAATCGGACTTTCTATGCTCTTTAACTCCTCTGTTCCATTATGCTATTGGTTAGATGCTTTTTCATCAGTTGTTTTCATTATAAATAGACTGTCGACTCCTTTACTTGGTGGTAAGAGTCCTTTCGAGCTTGTCTATGGGCTGCTTCCTAATTACTCTATGTTTCATCCATTTGGTTGTCGTGTTTATCCTTGTGTTCGTGCAACTATGGCTCACAAGTTCTCTCCTCAAAGTATTGCTTGCATTTTTCTTGGCTATAGTGCCCAATACAAAGGTTTTAAATGCCTAGATGCTTCCACCGTTTTGATGAGGGTAAATTTCCTTATACTGGTATAAAATCATCTGCGATTCCTGACTCTTTGGATTTTTCTTCTTTTTCGAATCCTTCTGTTGCCGAATTAGATGATCATTCGTCAGACTTTACCAGTTTGCCTCGTCAGGATTCTTCTCGACGACCAATTATCATCGATGAGCCTGAATTATCATACGTTCCCACTCCAATAATGCAGTCAAGTCCAACTCCCAATAGCTCGCCCCAACCTATTGATAGTCTGTCGTTTACACCATCATCTGCATCTCCGGTCCATGTTTTTGATGGTTCAACTAGTGTGGTCTCTGAACCAACCGTGTCACAGAGAGACGAGCCTAGACCAGAGCCAGAACCTGTTGCTACTTGTTGGGTCACCAAAGATTTGAAATTGACTCACCGATGTTCCTCCTAAATCTTACTTAGAATATTTTAGATTGGTTCTTTAAAATGACTTGTACAAGATAGCAAATGTTCGGTGAAGTCGAAGATCAACCGAAACCAAGATTGAAGATATTCTCATTGTGGAAATGAAGAATAACCTTCTCAACAAACAACAAGTCATTATCCACCGATGGTCCTCATACATCGGTGGACATCTCCCACCGACTCATCCCTTGGTCGGCCAATATGAGTCACACCGATGAAAGCTTCAAATCGGTGGGATCTCAAGTATCTTCACAGATGTTACTCTCAATTGCAACAAACCCCAAGGTATTCATATCGGTGGAATACAATCGGTGGAACTATCTTGGAAAACACATCAAGAAGATCATTTATTATGGGACAATATCTATTGCCAGGTAAAAGTGACTATTTGTCGTTTTATTCATTATCGAATAAAGTCTCAATCAGCATGGGTATTCTTCCTAGTACCAAGGAAAAAGGTGATAAGGACACATCAACTTTTCAGAAGTCAACACCTACAATTGAATCTCCTGATGACAAGTGTCCTAAGCATTTAATGCTTCATACACTATAAAAGGAGGAAGAAGCTCCCATGCAAGGTTACGCTTTCTGAAAGAATTTCTCAGTGCAAGCATCCTCTATTTTCTCAAGAACTTTATAGCTTTGATTCTAAGTGTTCAAGTTGTTTTGTTTTCAGTATACTTTGTGCAAGATTGTTAGAATAGTTTTACCTGTGGTAATACCCCGGGTAAGTTCGTTAGTTAAATTCTCTTTCCGTTAAATTTTGGTTAACTTTAAAGTGAATGTTTAGGGTAAGTTAGGTAAATTTATAAGTTTAGGGGTGTTTGGGTCTTTATTGTATAGTGCAAGGTCTAGATGGTAAATATAGTTGGATATTACCCTTTAAGCTTCAGATATTTTCAATTAGCAGAAATTAAAATCAGTGTGTGTTTTGAGACCAAAAGAAGAAGAAGATAAAGAAATAGGGTTAAGGCTTCATTTGGATCCATTGGAAGTGAATTGAGGTATGTTTCATTTACATTTTATGTTGGTAATTGCTAATAGATAGTTTCTATCGGAGTAGAATAGTCGATTTCATGTCTGGTAGTAATTTATGTCGAATCTGGGTAAAATTGGGGTAAACCGACAGAGGTTTCCGGACACAGTATGAATGTATCCGGTAGTTTCTTTGGTGGTGTCCGGTAGTCTCTTTTGATAGTGTCCGGAAGTTGTTCTAATGGTGTCCGGACGAGTCCTTTATCTGGGTAAGTCCTCTTTTCCATAAGTTTCCGGTTAAAACTAGTTACCGGATAGTGTCCGGATTGCTTTGGTGTCCGGGTGTTATCCGGATTATATATGTTGTCCGGACAGTTGTGTTGTCCGGAATGTTTGTGCTGTCCGGAAAGTTGTGTTGTCCGGATAACTTGTGGTATCCGGATACTTTAGCTGATTTGGTCACTTTTGAGAGTTTAGATACTTTTAAGTATTCAGTAACCTGTGTTTTGTTGACTCTTGGATGGGGAATGAATGAGGACTGAATATACTGTGGACTCGACTTAAGTTCGGGTGTAGGGGAAACATTTGAGGATAAGAGTTAGATAGATTTATCTAAAGTTCTTAGTCCTAGTAAGTAGTATGTGTTCTATTTGGTAAAGAGATATTTGTATTTGAATTATTTCAGATACTGTGAATTTAGGGTGAAAGACAAAACCTTTTGGAATGGCTTGGAAGCGTTTTGATAAGCAAACAGGTGAGTTTTACTTTAAAAACAATTTTAAACTGGAATACATATATATGTGGAATGAGAATGTGATAAATAGTGTAATAGTGTGCATATTATGTTTATATGAGTATTACACTACATGAGTACAAGTTGGCCGGGCTTAGGACCGGCGGAGTTGGCTGTACAGAGGGACAGCGGTGTTGGCTGTATTTAGTACAGAGGAGTAAATTTATTAGTTGGCTCGCAACCATCTAATTTGGCCATGGGAATGAGACATAAAAGTACACAATGCATGAGTCCTAATTGGTATTTATATTGGTGTTATATATATGGTATTTGTACAAATGATTTTAACTGACAGGGATTTTCTCACTTAGACCATTAGGTCTTACCCTCATTTTTGTTTTAAAAATATGTATTCCAGGGCGTGGATCAGGTAAGAGCAAGTAACAAGGATAATCAGTGGCTAGCTTTTGTGATGACTTATGTTATGAAGACTAAGACGTGTTTTGCCGTTATAGTTTCATTATTAGATATCATGTATGTAATTAGCAAAACGTTTGTAACGAAATATCTTATTTTGATTGTAAAGACTAAGGGACCTTACTTGTGATATGATGTATCTTTTGTTATGTAACGATGTTATGCAATATATGTTATTTGACGCATGTTTGAAAATCTGGGTCGTTATAGTTGGTATCAGAGCCCTAGTTTAAGGGATTTAGGTATTCGTACCCGTACCTAGACTTAAACTGCATGTGAAGTAGGTTGTCCCTATTATTTTAGAACCTTCGGATGCTAAGTATAAAAGGTATAAAGAACATCATGTAAGGTAATTTCAAATTACATCTGGCCAGTGTAATTGTGAACTTACAGGTACATGTTTGAACTGGAATACCTTATTATATGGGGTATGTGCTTATGTATATATTAATCTTGTCTGAATCTACAGAATGGCAAGCGATACTCGAAATACGAATAGAGAGGGAGGATGAAATCCTAATAGAACAAATCTAACAGTCGGGACAAGGGGAAGAGGGGGAGAACGAGGTAGAGGCAGAACTGGAGGCAGAGTTCAGCCGCGAGGTCATGAATTTGTTACAAGAGACGACTTGACAGTTGAAATAGGAAGACTGCAAGCAAGTATACAGGCTATGTTCGACCGAACTCGTAATACTGAAACTGAAATACCAAACCCTAATCTGGAAGAAGAGATGCCCATTACACCTACTGTTATAACGATACCAAGAAAGTGTGATTATAAAATGTTCTTAAGTTGTAAACCTCCAACCTACTCAGGAGAAAGAGATCCAGTGAAGGCCATGAGGTGGCTGAAAGAGATAAAAGCTATCTTCAAGACCAGTAAATGTGCTGACGAAGATAGAGTGCTATATGGAACTACAATGCTGAAAGCGGATGCGTTATACTGGTGGGAAGCTCTTATTACATCTAGAGGGCCGGACGTGTATTCTACTTTTACTTGGGAGGAATTTACCATATCTTTCAAAAGACAGTTATGTCCTCAAGCAGCAGTTAGACAACTGGAAGAGGAATTTATGAATCTACAACAGGGTAGTTTATCGGTTAGGGATTATACTGCTCGTTTCCTGGAGAAGTCTCGTTTCGCAGAGTACTATGATGCCACGGAGGCACTGAAGATGGAAAGGTTTATTTTTGGATTAAAGTCAGAAATCCGAAGTCTAGTGATTGCAAAGGGACCGGAAACCTTCTCAGCCTCAGTAGATGCCACGAAAAATGTGGAACGGGATAGAGGAAGAGATGCTGGTGATAAGAGTACTGGAAAAAGAAAATGGGAAGGACCACAGTATGATCCAAAGAAATCCGGATTTCAGAGATTTGATAGTCGTACACCTTTCAGACCAGCTGAAAGACCTTGCCCAAAATGCAACCGTTTTCATCAAAGAAATTGTCAAGTTGATCCTCGAGTGTGTTACAAGTGTGGAAAGACCGGCCATATTGCTAAAGACTGTAAAATAACTCGATTCTGTTTCTTATGCAATTCTCCTGATCACATTCAGTCTGATTGTCCACAAGGGAGAATACAACAGGGTGGTACTTCAGTGAGACCAGCGGGTGTAAGATCGGTAGTACCAAGGCCAGAGTTACCAAGAGCTAGGGGTCGTTCCTTTCAGATGACAGCACAAGAAGCGAAGGAAACTCCTGATGTGGTTACAGGTACATTCTTAATAAACTCTACACGTGCTAAAGTGTTATTTGACTCCGGTGCAAACCGATCGTTCGTGTCTCCTTCATTTGCTGCTTATATGCATTTAAAACCTAAAATGTTAGATCGTGCTTTAATGGTAGATACTGCAAATGATAATCAAGTATCGGTTAAAGAGGTATTTGATAGCTGTGTGATAAATATAGATGGGTGTGGAGTACCTATTCAGTTGTTTCCTATAGCTTTGATTGAATTTGATGTGGTAGTGGGAATGGATTGGTTATCTGAGAATCAGGCTAGTATAGTTTGTGATAAGAAGTTGATTAATGTTGTATTACCTGAGAAGGGACCAGTAGTGATTTATGGTGACTGTAGAAATCATCAGTCTTGCCTTATCTCTATGATGAAAGCTCGTAAATGTATTAATAAAGGCTGCCCGAGTTACTTAGCTTATGTGATAGATACTAAGCTAGAAAAGAATAAGTTGGAAGGTATTCCTGTGGTTTGTGAATTCCCGGAAGTTTTCCCACAAGACTTGAATAGTCTTCCGCCCGTTAGACAAGTAGAGTTTGGTATAGATCTGATTCCTGGAGTCGCTCCTGTTGCCCGTGCACTGTATCGTTTGGCACCTCCAGTGATGAAAGAGATGATGACGCAACTGCAAGATCTTTCAGATAAGGGCTTCATCAGACCCAGTTCTTCGCCGTGGGGAGCACCAGTGCTGTTTGTGAAAAAGAAAGACGGGTCGATGAGAATGTTTATTGATTATCGGGAACTGAATAAGCGCACGATCAAGAACAAGTATCCACTTCCCAGAATTGATGACCTCTTTGATCAATTAGTTGGAGCTTGTTATTTCTCCAAGATTGATCTAAGATCTGGTTATCACCAGCTGAAGGTTAAAGAAGAAGATGTTCTGAAAACTGCTTTTCGCACAAGGTATGGTCACTACGAATTCTTAGTGATGCCCTTCGGTCTAACGAACGCCCCAGCTGCTTTTATGGATCTGATGAATCGGGTATGTAAACCATATCTCGATAAATTTGTTATTGTGTTTATCGATGATATCCTTATCTACTCCCGATCCAAAGAAGAACACGCACAACATCTTCGTTTGATTCTTGAATTGTTGAAGAAGGAACAGTTGTATAAATTTTCTAAATGTGAATTCTGGCTACGGGAAGTTCAATTTCTTGGGCATGTAGTTTCAGAGAAAGGCATTCAAGTTGATCCGATGAAAGTAGAGGCAATTGAAAAGTGGGAACCGCCGAGAACGCCAACCGAAGTACGAAGTTTTCTGGGTTTAGCCGGCTACTATCAAAAGTTTATACAAGATTTCTCTCGTATCGCTACGCCTCTAACCAGGCTGACCCGAAAGAATATAAAGTTTGAATGGAAAGCAGAACAGGATGAAGCATTCAGAATTTTGAAAGAAAGACTTTGTAGCGCACCGATTTTGTCACTACCTGAAGGTTCCGATGACTTTGTTGTTTATAGTGATGCTTCCAAACTAGGATTGGGATATGTACTAATGCAGCGTGGGAAAGTTATAGCTTATGCTTCTCGTCAACTGAAGGATCATGAACGGCAGTATCCTACACACGACATGGAACTTGCAGAAGTTGTTTTCGCGCTGAAGATTTGGAGACATTATCTGTACGGTTCTAAATGTCAAATTTTTACCGATCATAAGAGTCTCCAACATCTTTTCAATCAGCGGGAATTGAATATGAGGCAAAGAAGATGGTTAGAACTGGTGAATGACTACGACTGTGAAATTCTCTATCATCCGGGAAAGGCAAATGTGGTAGCTGATGCACTGAGTCGTCAAGAAAGAAGTGGAACAATAAAAGCTATTGCACTACGAGCCGAACTCCTACCTAACATCTTTGACGAATTAAAGAAGTGTCAAGTAGAAGCCTTTCAAGAGGAAAAGTTGAAACCAGAACGGTTAGTGGGTATATCAGCATCACTTGTAAAAGATGAACGTGGGTTACTGTGTCTGGGGGAATAGAATTTTGGTGCCCCGTTTGGGTGGTTTACGTGATAGGGTACTACAAGAAGCTCATCAATCTCGTTTCTCTATTCATCCAGGTACGAATAAGATGTATAAAGATCTACGACAATTTTATTGGTGGCCGGGAATGAAAAGAAGTATTGCCCAACATGTGGAAGGTTGTACCACTTGTAAGAAAGTAAAAATTGAACATCAAAAGCCTTTTGGTCAGTTACAACGTTTAGAAATACCTATGTGGAAGTGGGATCAAATTACTACAGATTTCATCACGAAGCTACCAAGGACTCCGAAAGGGTTTGATGCTATTTGGGTGATCGTTGACAGGTTGACAAAGTCTACTCACTTTCTACCGATAAAAGAAACCTATTCGTTGGAAAGACTAGCCAAATTATATATCGATGAAATAGTAACTCAACATGGAGTTCCAATCTCGATTGTTTCCGATCGTGATAGTCGTTTTACTTCAAGATTTTGGAGAAGTTTTCAAAAAGAAATGGGAACCCAGATAAAACTAAGTACAGCGTATCATCCTCAAACTGATGGTTAGAGCGAACGAACGATTCAGACTTTGGAAGATATGCTACGGGCCTGCATTATTGATTTTGGGGGATCGTGGGATAAGCATTTGTCGTTGATTGAATTTGCCTACAATAACAGTTATCATTCCAGCATACAAGCGGCACCGTTTGAAGTTCTGTATGGTAGAAAATGCCGAACGCCTCTGTGTTGGAACGAAGTGGGAGAAAAACAATTAGCAGTGCCAGATATAGTTCAGATAACCGCGGATAAGATTACTCAGATTCGAGAAAGATTGAAAGTAGCTCAAGATAGGCAGAAAAGCTACGCTGACCGACGCCGAAAACCGTTAGAATTTCAATTGGGAGATTTTGTAATGTTAAAAGTCTCGCCTTGGAAAGGAGTCATTCGATTTGGGAAACAAGGTAAACTGAGCCCAAGGTACATTGGACCATTTGCAATTACAGAAAGGATCGAAGAAGTAGCCTACAGGTTAGATCTTCCGCCAGAGTTAAGCAGGATCCACAACGCTTTTAACATATCAAATTTTCGAAAGTGTTTGGTTGCGCCAGATCAGGAAGTTTCTCTACCAGATATTCAGGTTGATGAAAGGTTGAATTATGTGGAGGAACCTGAAGCCATTGTTGACAGTAAAGTCAAAGTGTTGCGGAATGGTAAGGAGATCAAACAAGTAAAAGTTCAGTGGCAACATCATAAAGGGCAGGATGCTACTTGGGAATCAGAATCAGAAATGAGAACTAAGCACCCGTACCTTTTTGCCTAACCGAATTCCGGGACGGAATTCTTTTAAGGGGGAGATGATGTAATACCCCGAGTAAGTTCGTTAGTTAAATTCTCTTTCCGTTAAATTTTGGTTAACTTTAAAGTGAATGTTTAGGGTAAGTTAGGTAAATTTATAAGTTTAGGGGTGTTTGGGTCTTTATTGTATAGTGCAGGGTCTAGATGGTAAATATAGTTGGATGTTACCCTTTAAGCTTCAGATATTTTCAATTAGCAGAAATTAAAATCAGTGTGTGTGTGTTTTGAGACCAAAAGAAGAAGAAGATAAAGAAATAGGGTTAAGGCTTCATTTGGATCCATTGGAAGTGAATTGAGGTATGTTTCATTTACATTTTATGTTGGTAATTGCTAATAGATAGTTTTTATCGGAGTAGAATAGTCGATTTCATGTCTGGTAGTAATTTCTGTCGAATCTGGGTAAAATTGGGGTAAACCGACAGAGGTTTCCGGACACAGTATGAATGTGTCCGGTAGTTTCTTTAGTGGTGTCCGGTAGTCTCTTTTGATAGTGTCCGGAAGTTGTTCTAATGGTGTCCGGACGAGTCCTTTATCCGGGTAAGTCCTCTTTTTCATAAGTTTCCGGTTATAACTAGTTACCGGATAGTGTCTGGATTGCTTTGGTGTCCGGGTGTTATCCGGATTATATATGTTGTCCGGACAGTTGTGTTGTCCAGAATGTTTGTGCTGTCCGAAAAGTTGTGTTGTCCGGATAACTTGTGGTATCCGGATACTTTAGCTGATTTGGTCACTTTTGAGAGTTTAGATACTTTTAAGTATTCAGTAACCTGTGTTTTGTTGACTCTTGGATGGGGAATGAATGAGGACTGAATATACTGTGGACTCGACTTAAGTTCGGGTGTGGGGGAAACATTTGAGGATAAGAGTTAGATAGATTTATCTAAAGTTCTTGGTCCTAGTAAGTATTATGTGTTCTATTTGGTAAAGAGATATTTGTATTTGAATTATTTTAGATACTGTGAATTTGGGGTGAAAGACAGAACCTTTTGGAAAGGCTTGGAAACGTTTTGATAAACAAACAGGTGAGTTTTACTTTAAAAACATTTTTAAACTGGAATACATATATATGTGGAATGAGAATGTGATAAATAGTGTAATAGTGTGCATATTATGTTTATATGAGTATTACACTACATGAGTACAAGTTGGTCGGGCTTAGGACCGGTGGAGTTGGCTGTACAGAGGGACAGCGGTGTTGGCTGTATTTAGTACAGCGGAGTAAATTGATTAGTTGGCTCGCAACCATCTAATTTGGCCATGGGAATGAGATAGAAAAGTACACAATGCATGAGTCCTAATTGGTATTTATATTGGTGTTATATATATGGTATTTGTACAAATGATTTTAACTGACAGGGATTTTCTCACTTAGACCATTAGGTCTAACCCTCATTTTTGTTTTAAAAATATGTATTCCAGGGCGTGGATCAGGTAAGAGCAAGTAACAAGGATAATCAGTGGGTAGCTTTTGTGAAGACTTATGTTATGAAGACTAAGACGTGTTTTGCAGTTATAGTTTCATTATTAGATATCATGTATGTAATTAGCAAAAAGTTTGTAACGAAATATCTTATTTTGATTGTAAAGACTAAGGGACCTTACTTGTGATATGATGTATCTTTTGTTATGTAACGATGTTATGCAATATATGTTATTTGACGCATGTTTGAAAATCCGGGTCGTTACACCTGTTCTTTTTCCGCAACTGTCTAAAATTACCATGTGTAATTCTTGTTGAAAGTTTTTCAATAATAGAATTAAATTAAGTGAAAATTTTGAGTATTGTATTCAACCCCCCCCCCCCCCCCTTCTACAATACTTGTTAAGCCATCTAGGACTAACAACTGGTATCAGAGCAGAAAGTTTAATTCATAAACTTGATCTGCGATGGCTGCCTCTTCCTCTTCAAACAATGAAATCTCTTTTCAAAACAACGTTTCTGAAAATGGCTCCATAGCCAAACCTCCTAAGTTTAATCCTAACAACTTTGCTCTCTAGAAAAGTCGCATGATGCTATTCATGGAAGGAGTGGATACTAGATATCCAACCATTCTCAAAGAGGGACCCATTATCCCTCGAGTATGGGCTCGCTATGAAACGCGGAGGGCTGGAAAAGAAATCACTGATAAAGATAAATCTGATGATTCAGATGACTCTTCTGATGAAGAGAAATCTAAAGCTACTGGTCGCTATATTCTTAAAAACCCTAAGAAATACACTGATGAAGAAAAGCGTATGGTCTCTCTTGACTCTAAGGTCAGGGCTATTATTGCTCTCTCCCTTCCTGATGAGGTCTATCACTCTCTAGTAAACTTCGAAACTGCAAAAGAAATGTGGACCACACTGTGTGTACTGTACGAAGGTACAGAGGAAGTGAAGAAGAGAAAAAAGATTGCTCTCATCAGAAAGTATGAGCTCTTTGCTCATGAGAAAGGATAATCTCTCCCCAGCTACTATAATCATTTCAATAGTCTTTTAAATGATCTGAAGTTATTGGGCAAGGTCTATGAAAATGAGGAAGTCTTATGCAAGTTCATGGATTGTCTCCCTGAATTTTGGGAGAACATATGTACTTGCATCAAGACAACCAAGGATCTTGAGTTCATGCCCTTAACTGTCTTGTATGGAACTCTTTTCAACTTTGAACAAACCAAACTACAAAGGAAGTCTTTCATTAAAGAGATAAAAGGCTCTTCTATAGCCCTTGTCAGTGAAAGTTCCAAGAAATCTCAAAGTGTTCCTCAAATCACCTATCCTTCATCAGATTCTGACAATGACAGCTAGAACAACTCTACTCACCAAACGGAGGCATATCTAAGTGATGCCGATGATGAAGGTGAGGAAACCTCGGTTGAGCAGATATCCGATGAAATGGCTATGATGGCTGGTTTCAAGAACAAGTTTCGTCCTTCTAGCAAATCTAGATCTTTCAGAAAACCCTTCTCTTCCATAAAAACCCCACTTCTGATAAAACTAATGAGGAGTGTTTTAATTGTGGTAAGAAAGGACATTTTGCATCTGAGTGCAGAAGTAAGCGTGTTGTAAAATCTAGGACCACACACTCTGACAAGTTTTCTACTAAGTATGAGAAACCTAAAAACAACTCCTTCAAATCAACCTTTTCAAGAAAAGGTACTCAACCATCTTCTCAAAATCATCAAGAACGTGCTGAGAAATACAAGGCCAAGTACAAGAAAGAGAAAAAAGAAATGAGGGTCTCCTCAGAAAAGGAAAGGGGCTCATGGCAGAAATTCATGATTGGGACGAAGAGGAAACTTCTGACAGTGACAAAGATTCTCCCAACATGTGTTTCATGGCCATATCTGAAGATATGGAAGATTCTGAAAAGGCTGTCTCTCCAATGGCTCTGGTGTCAATTGGGTGCTCGACATCATACTCTTGGGTACATCCCTTTAACTCTATCACTGACACTAAAAATATTGATGCATATGAATCCTTAACTAATGACTTTTATACCGTCAAGGATGCTAAGAAAAGAAAGTCGGTTCAAGTTAAAAATCTCACTTCTCAACTTGAAATCTGCATGTCTAAACTTGAAAAGTTTGAGGAAATCAAAGATGAGCTTGAGGACCTGAAAACCATAAATCACATTATTTCAACAAAGAAAAACAAGCTTTTAAGAGACTAAAGAGAGAACAAGAGACTGTTAGAAAATGGACTAGTTCTTCGAAAAATCTTGAGAAAATCTTTCAAGACCAAAACTCTTGTGATAACAAATTTGGTTTAGGCTTTGGAAAAACCAATTTTGAAACCTCTTTTCATGCTCTTGCCTCTACCTCTAGTGTATGGGATGATGCCTCAGAGTCAAGCTCATGTGACTCTATTTCTTTAAACTCAGATGATCTAAATGAAGCTTTGAAATTCGGAATGTTTATAAAAGCTAAAGAATCTTCCTCTGTCCAAAACATTGAGAAACAAGACTCCAATGATGTTTCTAAACCCATTCATGATCTTTTAAAAGACTTAACCATCGATGAAGTCTCTTCTCCTGATTCTTCAAAATCAAAGATTTTCAAAATAGACAATACCACCAATCCTTCTTTAAAAAGAAAAACTTCAGACCTTGGAAAAGACCATTTCAAAAACTCTTCAAGAAATCCCTCCACCAACTGTGCTCCCACAACTTCTGGTAATGGGATTTTAAGTTTTCCTCCCCTCATCTCTTCTTTTGGTCCTAAAGTTATTCAAGTTGATGTCAAAGGTAAAGGAAAAGAAAAAATGCAAAAACCTAAAAAGACATTTATCTATAGAAAATGTTACAATTGTGGTGACACTTTTCATCTTGCAAAGGATTGTCCAAAGGAAAGAATTGACAGAACCAAACCCAAGGACTCTCCCTCCTGTAACTCCAAAGGACCCACCACCAAATGGGTACCAAGGAACTAATTTGTGTGTGCATGCAGGTTCATGAGCACCATCAAATCTGGTATTTGGATAGTGGGTGCTCACGTCACATGACAGGAAACAAATCTCTTCTTATTACCTATGTGTCTGAAAAGGGTCCATCTGTAACTTTTGGGGACAATTCTAGAGGCTACACCAAAGGATATGGAACTCTCACCAACGGATCTGTCACCTTCAACAAAGTTGCATTTGTTGAAGGCCTTATCTATAATCTGTTAAGTATCAGCCAACTGTGTGACTTAGGATACAAAGTTATCTTTGAACTTTGTATCTGTTCTATTGTTGACAAAAATATGAAAGTGGTTCTCTCTGGGAAAAGGATGGAAAATGTCTATATCATTGATATGTGACAAAATAATAATTCATCCACTGTATGCTTTGTGTCGGATGACACAGCCAAAAGGAACTGGCTGTGGCATAAACGCTTTTCTCATCTCAACTTCAAAGCTCTCCACAAAATCTCAAACAAAGAGCTGGTGACTGGAATGCCCAAGTTAAAATTTTTCAAAGAAAAGCTGTGTGATGCATGTGAAAAAAGGGAAGCTCACTAAAACTTCCTTCAAGACCAAGCAATGCTCTTCCATCACTCTTCCTCTTCAAATGATGCACATGGATCTATGTGGACCAGTCAGCACTCCCAGCCTAGGTGGCAAAAGGTACATTCTTGTAATTGTTGATGAATTTACTAGATATACTTGGTCTCTTTTCTCAGGTATAAAAGTGATGCAACTGAAGAAATCATCAACTTTGTCAAGAAAAATGAAGTCCTTAATGGACAACTTGTACGATCAGTGAGAAGTGACAATGGCACCGAATTCAGAAACAGTGCTATAGAAGACTTCTTCAATGAGAAAGGAATTTCTCAAAATTTCTCAGCTGTCAGGACTCCTCAGTAGAATGGAGTCGTTGAAAGGAAAAATAGAACTCTATGTGAGGCTGCAAGATCAATGCTAAGTGAATCAAATCTTCCCACCTACTTTTGTGCTGAATCTGTTAATACTGTTTGCTTTACCCAAAATAGGTCGATGATCTCCAAAAGGCATGATAAGACCCCTTATGAAGTTTTTCATGGCAGAAAACCAAATATTGGTTTTCTTCATGTCCTTGGTTGTGTGTGCTTCATTCTGAATGATCGTGACAACCTTGGGAAATTTGATCCCAAGGCTGATGAAGGAATATTTGTTGGATACTCCTTATCCTCCAAAGCATATCGTATGTATAATCCCAGGAGAAAATGCATTGATGAGTCCATTCATGTAAAATTTGATACCCTGAGATAATCATCCCTCTCAAATGATGATGATGAACTACATCGGTGGATTTCATCATGCATAGGTGATGCTCCTACAGCAAATCCCACCGATACATCTTCCATCCCTTTCACTCCCTTAAATACCTCTCCTTCAAATCACCAAGTTGGGTCACCCTCCATAGTGCCCAACACTAACCCCACCGAAATTCAACCTCCCACCGAACCTCAACCTTCCACCGACATTGCTGACCCCATTCCTGTACACCAAAATCTTACATCAACCTCTACACAATATATTCCACCACCTTTACCTCCTGCCACAAAATGGACCAAAGTTCACCCCATAGATCAAATCATTGGTGATCAACAAGCTGGAGTCCAAACACGAAGAGGTGTTGGAAACATTTGTCTCTATGTGAACTTTCTCTCTCTCATTGAGCCTAAGAAGATTGAGGAAGCTCTAGCAGATCCCTGTTGGATCACTGCCATGCAAGAGAAACTTTCTCAGTTTGAAAGAAACAAAGTTTGGAGATTGGTTCCCAGACAATCATTGGAACCAAGTGGGTCTTCAGGAATAAGATGGATGAAGAAGGTACAGTTGTCAGAAACAAGGCCAGACTGGTGGCTCAAGGATACAGACAGGAAGAAGGCATTGACTATGATGAAACATTTGCCCCTGTTGCAAGACTTGAAGCTATAAGAATCTTTTTGGCTCATGCTGCCTACCGAAACTTCAGGGTCTTTCAGATGGATGTCAAAATTGCTTTCCTCAATGGGGAACTTGCAGAGGAAGTCTATGTGAAACAACCACCTGGTTTTGAAGACCCAACTCATCCAGACTATGTGTACAGATTAGACAAGGTTCTCTATGATCTCAAGCAAGCTCCACGTGCTTGGTATGACACTCTTGCTGATTTCCTTCTAAAGAATGGATACTCCAGAGGTAAAATTGACAACACTCTTTTTATCAAGAAGACCTCAGGTAATCTCATTCTTGTTCAAATTTATGTAGATGACATCATCTTTGGTGCCACTGATGAATCACTATGTGATGAGTTTGCTTCTCTCATGATGAGTCAATATGAGATGAGCATGATGGGAGAGCTCGCATTCTTTTTAGGCCTTCAGGTCAAACAAACTTCAGAAGGGATTTTCATAAATCAAAGCAAATATATTCGTGACCTTCTGAAGAAATTTAACTTCTTAGATAGCTCTCCTATGAAAACTCCCATGGCACCACCTCTGAAAATTCATGTTGATCCAGATGGTAAATCTGTTGATGTAACGAATTATCGAGGGATGATTGGTTCTCTTCTCTATTTAACTGCTAGCAGACCAGATATTATGTTTGCTACTTGTCTATGTGCCCATTATCAAGCCAACCCAAAAGAATCTCATTTGGTTGCTGTAAAACGGATTTTCCGGTATCTAAAAGGTACCTCGCATCTGGGTCTTTGGTATCCCAAAGACTCAGGTTTTGAGCTAATTAGGTATTCAGATTCAGATTATGCAGGATCCAAAGTTGACAGGAAGAGTACTACAGGCAACTTCCAACTTCTTGGTGGAAAATTAGTCAGTTGGTCCAGCAAGAAACAAAACTCTGTCTCAACTTCTACTGCTGAGGCTGAATATGTTGCAGCTGGAAGTTGTTGTGCGCAGATCCTGTGGATGAAAAATCAACTAAGGGACTATGCTCAAGTCTACTCCAAAGTCCCAATTCTATGTGATAATTCAAGTGCAATAGCTATTGCAAATAATCCTGTTCTACACTCCAGATCAAAACACATAGATATAAGATATCACTTTATCAGAGATCACATTTCCAAAGGTGACATTGAGCTGCATTTTATTCCTACTGATCTTCAGCTTGCAGACTTGTTCACCAAACCCTTAGATGAAGCTAGGTTCAACTTTCTGATAAGTGAACTTGGAATGCTATATCTTGATGTGTGATTTGTTGTTTCAAAAAAAAAATTGGTGGCTATCTAACCGAAAGAACTACTATCGGTAGAAACCTCTCACCGACTCAAGTCTTCTCTTTTCTTCGGTAGCTTCTCTCACCAATGCCGAAACCCAATCGGAGGAGTCTCATCACCGATACCAATACTTTTCCACCGATCTTCTCAAACCTCGTCGGCAGCACCACTTTCACCAATACCAATAAGTTCCTCGTCGGTAGTATATTTTCACCAATACCAGTTCCCGACGCCCCATCTACTTTCTCCTTCGGTGTCTCCCATTCCACCGAAACTCGATCTCAAAATTATTTTAATCTTGATTAATTTATGACCTTTCATTTTCCATCCTAACCCTTTGCCGCCCAAAACAGTTTCAATTTCTAAAACCCTATATAAACCCCACTCTTCCTCATTCCTACTTTTACACGAACACGTTCTATTCTCGATCATCTTCTCTCTAAATCCCACAAACCTGCAACTATCTACCTTCAATGGTTTCTTCTACTTCTTCCAAGGCTATCAAACACACCAAGAACGTCAAAGAAACACCTACTTGCTTCGAAGATCTCAAGTTCAATCCTTGCAATCATGTTGCAAGGTTTGAATCTGACCCTTCTCATCCGGAATTCAACACAGTCATTAAGTTCTTGACACGCTCTCCTCTTCTCCATGCTTTCACCTGTAACCCTAAAATGAGCAAAATGCTCATTGGAAACTTCTGGCTCACTGTTGTGTATGATCCCTCCAATGAAGCTGTCCATGCCTCGATTCTTACTGACGAAGAAGGTGATCATGATCTCACCTTTGGTGTGGATGATGTCCGCACTACTCTCAAAATAGAAGCCTTTTCCGACTACGAAGACATGCACGTCGACAATGCTCATGCAGAAGTGGTCAATACCATTGGGTATGTGCATAAAACTGATGAGAAATCCTCAAAATCTACCAAAGGTCCAGGTACTCTTATTAGAAACAAAATGGGAGGAGTCTTGTTGGGAACTAAAGATATGCCAAGTATGGTTAGTACTGTCAAAACAACATTACTACTGCCAGATCAATGTTAGTGCTGCCAGAACAAAGATACTACTGCTAGTTCAAGGTTAGTACTGCTGAGTCATTAATGCTGCAAGAACATGATTAGTACTGCTAGACAAGTTACTACTGCTGGTACATGGTTAATACTGCTGAACAAAAGTTAGTACTGCTAGTGTCTTACGAAATCTGTTAGTACTGCTTGGGCATATCGAAGATTACTACTGCTGGAAGATTAAGATTACTACTGCTGGAAGATTATTAGTACTGCTTGAAAAGGATGAAGTTAATACTGCTTGGGATCAGAACATGGAATGCGAGATTGAAGGAGATAAAGATGGAATGATTGAAGATATACTTAAAAGAATATTCTGAAGATCATTTAATTTTTGATAGTTATCTTGTAATTATTGTGTATAAATAGTGTTGATAGATAGCTATTAAAAATACGATATACAAGAGAAAATACAATTAGAATTCGATTGTGTTTTAGAGAGAATTAACCTCAAGGTTTAAGAACCCTATTTCTAGAGAAGTAGAAGTCGTCTTGTTGAGCCTGTTCATCAAGATTGAGGTTTGGTTGTAATCTTGTGAGTCGAAACAGTGAATACAAACAATTGTGTGTTTTCTGATATATTGTTCTTTGATTGTGGGAATTAAAGTTCTATTCCGCAGATTCTTTAATTCTGAATTCTAAGTATTGTTAATCTTGTTAAGATTCGATCCTGACAAGTCTGGAATTTCTTCTTTGCTCACGTTATCTACTGCCTTTCTCGCAAGACAACTGGTCAGGATCAGTCTCCTTCCTACATCACAAAGCTTGCCCATGCTCTAATCTTTCAAAGAAAAATAGACTTCGCTCAGTATTTTTTTACTGAACTGACTGAAGTCGTAAAGCACCCGAGAAGATGTCACGTGGCCTATCCCCGATTTATATCGATGATCATTCAGCACAAGCTCGGTGTTGCCTTGGATGTCGATCGGAAGTCTCTATCTCCCCGATTCAAATATGATTGGTCCTCTCCAATCGTCGGCCAAAAGACTCTTGATGTGGTCGTCTTGCCACCGATCTTGCTCTTCGGTCATGTATGATAACTTTCGCCCATTCTCCCGATCTACACTGGGGGGACGCCGAAATAGAAGGGTTTGTACACCCCGAAATTTCAGAGGTTCTTCCAGTCGTAGTGGCCCATTCTCCCTATACCCGAGTAAAGTCATGTGGCACCAAAAAGAAACCATCTCGGGCCACCGACACCTCCGTGTCCGCTTCCGAGACTATGCCTCCGAAAGATCCTTCGGACGCTACCCCAAGTCTCAACTCCTTCTCACAAGCGGAGGCACTCCAAAACCCCTCCGAGATCTCCTCTAAAGAGGTCTCGGATATCTTTGGCCAACCCCTCTAAGCCGGCCACCGATTCTCCAAAATCGGTGGCTGAAGTTGTCCCTTCCAGGCCAGGGAAATCTGCAAAACCCCAAACCGGCTCCTCCATGGTATCTCAAAAGACTTCGATTGTGATTCAGGAGAATCCAATTATTACCTCCTCACCCGCTTCTTTGGGTGGTGGGGATGACTTCGGGGTCTCTCCCCTCAAAGGAATTGAGTTTACACTTCACAGCCTATCACCCAATCATTATGAGATCGATGTTGCACAGGCCATCGGAGGATCAGCCTCTCCGAACAGGGCCTTTTTGGACTTCTTATTAGAGGATACTGGCTCGCCCCGACAACTTGCCACCGATGATGTTATGGTTATCGAATCATCACCATCCCCGACAAAGCAATCACCACCATCGATCCCCAAATTCCCGATATCTCCGTCTCCATCCCCGACGCATGTCTTACCGAAACAACTCACCCCCGCCACTCCCCTTCACCGACAATCTCTCCCTACCGATCGCCTTCCCCAGCCGAAGACCGTGACAAATCCTCATCTTCTGAGGATAGTTCTTCCCCATCTACCTCGCCACCACCACCACCAAGGGTGTTGTTCCCCGATCCTTTATCCGATTAACCCTCCTCTTCCAATATCCCCGAAGAAAGGTCACTCCCACATACACCATTATCACCGAATGCTCCCCGATTCCACCTTCACCATGTTGGTCCATCCTCTACCACCGATATCCGTTTGCCGAGTGACCTCATCGTAGAAATTCAGGAGAGTGCCCGACAGTGTCGGTTGGTGGGCACTCAGTTTGAAAGTTTTAAACAAGCTACCATCTCCATGATTGCTCAGACAAATGACAGGGTCACGGTCTTGGAAAACCGGCAGCCTCAACTATTGGAAACAACTCTTCGGCACTTGCTTCAACCCATCACCGACAGTATGACCACTTTTGCTCAGAAGTTGGAAAATCTGAACACTTCCCATAATAGCTTGGCCGTGTCGGTGGCCTCCATCAAAGCTTCTACCGATTTCAAGGATTCCGAACTTGCCCGACTCATTAATCGCGAAACTCGGCATCAGTCACTTCGCTTCTCTCTCACCGACTCTCTTCAACAGCTGCATCGGAAGGTTGACTCCCTCAACAACAACCTTGATTGGGATTTCGATTTGGGTGACTTTGCATTTGACATTTCTGACAAGGGTAAGCTTCAGCACATTCATGCTTCGGTGGACCGTATTATTACACACTTGGGTCTGAAGTCTGCGGTCGTGGCTGAAGGGGAGAAAATACTCCCAAAGTCCCCGAAAAGGCCTTCGGTTAGGCATCTTGGCAGCAACAGGCCTCCATCAGACCCCACCGACGAATCAACAATCCGCTTCTTCAAGCCCAAAGTCCTCACATCAACACCGACTTCTACAACGATCACATCGGTGGCCACTTCAACTATCACACCAACAACAACTCCTACACCGATAACTTCCTCGGCACCGACTATTACAATCTCACCGACTGAAATCCCATCGGTGGAGAAACCCACACTGAAGGCAACAATTTAGGGGGAGCAAACTCCTTCGGCCACTATTCCAACGGACAAAGGGAAGAAAGTTATCTCAGCAGAGGATGAGGCCAAAGAAGAGAAAAGAAAGAAAGAGTTGGCCAAGTATGGGACTAGACCTGCCGATGCCCAATCTTTAAAGCTTAAACCTCCTACTCAAGGAACCACCACCGATCTGGGTCTATCTCCCCAAGAAATTGAGGAGGCTAGACTTGCTCAAAAAGCCCTAGATGATTCTAAGGCACTATCTCTGAAAGTTGCCAAAGAGGAAGCAATCAAAGCAAAGTCCACCGATCCAATTCTTGCCCAAAAATCTGAGTTGGGCACCATTGAAGAAGAAAAGGAAGAAGAAGTGAAGTGGTACAAAAAGACCATGCACTACTGAACGAATAGGTCTCCGATCACGGGTGTCAAGATTGCCACTTCGAAGCAAAACCCCTCCGACATCAGGCTCATCGTTGAAAGGGAGGATGGACTCTCAATGAGTATTAGAGATTATCACCTCAGGCTATTCGGCCTCTCCGAATGGTTTGAAATCTCTAGGCTCTTAGTGAAATGTTCAAATCCCAAGAAGGACATTTTCATTAAATACATCGATGGGTTGATGAACAAGATGAAGGAAATAAAGAAGAAACACAACATTGTCCTCTCCACCGACGAACCCGCTTCTCTTCAATCCCTAAAAGAAGATGTTCGACTCCCCATGACCAAAGCCAAATCGGTGAACGATACAGTTTTTAAAGACATGGCCTCCAAAGGAAGAATCCCCTATGTGGACAATCTCAACTTGTCCATCCCGACCTCCATTGCTTATCCCTCTACCACATTGTGCATCTCACCAATTCCTGGGCTCTTCTTCAATGATGCTCTTGGCCACCGACGCTTCTTCAGGTTCTCCCAGTTTCATCTCGCCGACATCATCTTCCTTCATGGCATTTCTAACCTCATGCCTCATATCCCCGAAGCTCAGATCTACTATCAGAACATCACCAACGAGATCAAACGTCGTATTCAAAAACTAAAGAAATGATCGGGGTACTATCTTTTTCATGTACTTGTAAAAAAAATCATTTTCAAATGTATGAAAATTTTACTTAAATACAAGTACTTTTCATCTATTTGAATTTCTGTGTTGCACATATTTATTTTACTTACTTGTAAATATTGGATATACTGTACAAACTCATAAAATAAAAATAGATTAAAAAAATGGTCTACGTTAAAAAAACCCAAAAAGAGTAAAAAAGGGTCAAATTGCATGTTATTCTCAGACACTCTTTAATATTCTAAGTATGGAGCTCAAATTCAAATAGGGGGAGATTGTTGGGTCACCAAAGATTTGAAATTGACTCACCGATGTTCCTCCTAAATCTTACTTAGAATATTTTAGATTGGTTCTTTAAAATGACTTGTACAAGATAGCAAATGTTCGGTGAAGTCGAAGATCAACCGAAACCAAGATTGAAGATATTCTCATTGTGGAAATGAAGAATAACCTTATCAACAAACAACAAGTCATTATCCACCGATGGTCCTCATACATCGGTGGACATCTTCCACCGACCCATCCCTTGGTCGGCCAATATGAGTCCCACCGATGAAAGCTTCAAATCGGTGGGATCTCAAGTATCTTCACAGATGTTACTCTCAATTGCAACAAACTCCAAGGTATTCATATCGGTGAAATACAATCGGTGGAACTATCTTGGAAGACACATCAAGAAGATCATTTATTATGGGACAATATCTATTGCCAGGTAAAAGTGACTATTTGTCGTTTTATTCATTATCAGATAAAGTCTCAATCAGCATGAGTATTCTTCCTAGTACCAAGGAAAAAGGTGATAAGGACACATCAACTTTTCAGAAGTCAACACCTACAATTGAATCTCCTGATGACAAGTGTCCTAAGCATTTAATGCTTCATACACTATAAAAGGAGGAAGAAGCTCCCATGCAAGGTTACGCTTTCTGGAAGAATTTGTCAGTGCAAGCATCCTCTATTTTCTCAAGAACTTTATAGCTATGATTCTAAGTGTTCAAGTTGTTTTGTTTTCAGTATACTTTATACAAGATTGTTAGAATGGTTTTACCTGTTCTGTTCCGCAACAATCTTTAGTTTCTATGTGTAATTCTTGTTGAAAGTTTTTTAATAATAGAATTAAATTAAGTGAAAATTTTGAGTATTGTATTCACCCCCCCTTCTACAATACTTGTTAAGCCATCTGGGACTAACACTACTCATCCTATGCATACTAGTTCCAAAGCTGGTGTTTTCAAGCCCAGATCATTTCCCGATTACCAGAATCATGGACTTCTTGCTGCTATCCACTCTTCTATTGAGCCAAAGGGGTTTAAATATGCCATCAAGGACCCCATATGGGTTTCTGCTATGGATGCTGAAATTGATGCTTTACGCAAAAATGGTACATGGATTCTTATGCCTCGTCCTAAGAATGTTAATGTGGTTGGTTCTAAATGGGTTTATCGTACGAAGTACTTTTTTGATGGTTCGATTGATCGACTTAAAGCTCGCTTGGTTGCTCAAGGTTTTACACAGCTTCATGGTTTCGATTTTACTCACACGTTTAGTCCTATCGTTAAAGCATATATGGTTCGTACGGTACTTGCTTTGGATGTTTTGCGTAACTGGCCTTTACATCAGCTTGATGTAAAGAATGGACTCTTACATGGCACTCTTGATCAACCAGTTTATATGGAGCAACCTCCTGGTTATATTGATCCTCGATATCCATCGCATGTTTGTTGCCTGCACAAACCTATTTATGGCCTTAAACAGGCTCCTCGCGCTTGGTTCCAACGATTTAGTGATTATCTTCTTCGTATAAGTTTTCGTTGCAGTCAGGCAAACACATCACTATTTATTTTTTCCCGAGGATCTTCCTTACTTTATCTTTTGGTGTGTGTTGATGATATTATTGTGACCGGAATCAATCCTGAATTGATTCGCCGGTTTATTTCCCGCACAAATGTTGAATTTTCTCTCACAGATTTGGGTCGTCTTAACTACTTTATTGGGTTGGAAGTTTCTTATACCTCTGAAGGTATGTTTCTTGGTCAGGCCAAATATGCTCGTGACATTTTGGAACACTCTCAAATGCTTGAGTCTACTCCAGTTCACACGCCTCTAGCTCATGGCGTTCAGCTTAGCTCGAGCTCAGACTCTCTTTTTAAGGACCCCACTCTTTATCGCTCCTTGGTCGGCGCTCTTCAATATTTGACCATCACGCGGCCGAATCTTTCCTTTGCGGTTACCTCTGTTAGTCAATTTCTCCAATCTCCTACCGACTCACATTTTCAGGCAGTCAAGCGCATTCTGCGCTATTTTAAGGGTACGATCCATTTTGGCCTTTCATTTACTCGTTCCGCTGCGCCTCCTAGTATTCTCGGATACTCGGATGCTGATTTGGCACGTTGTCTAGAAACTCGTCGCTCTATTTATGGCTATGCCATTTTCTTGGGTGACAATCTCATTTCCTGGAGTGCAAAGAAACAACCTACTGTTGCTCGATCTAGTTGTGAATCTGAGTATCGAGCTATGGCTAACACTGTCGCTGAGATTCGTTGGCTCCATCACTTACTTCGTGACCTTAAAGCTCTGCCCTCAACACCTCCGTTGCTCCTTTGTGACAACCGTAGTGCCATTTTTTTGGCTCAAAACCCGGTTGCACATAAACGTGCAAAGCATATTGACCTCGACTACCACTTTGTGCGTGAACTAGTCTCCTCTGGACAATTGAAGGTTTTGCATGTTACTTCTGCAATGCAAGTTGTTGCCATCTTTACCAAAGGATTGGCGCGTCCTTTATTTGAATTTTTTAGATCCAAGCTTCGATTTTGTTGTAATCCCACACTCTGCTTAGGGGGGGGGGGTTAGTAAATAAATATGTATTTAGTATAGGTTGTTCATTTTCCCTTATACTAAGCCTATTTATACTTGTGTATAATACTGTTGTCACTCAAGAGGTGAACATTATCACAAACTTTGGCTACATCGTGACATTGAACCAGAGCATGCTACACAAATAGTTTGGGTTCGAAGAACGAGTCAAATTGAGTAAAACTTTGACAGGATGAAATTGGTCGGATTGACATATTACCATTATTTTCTTTATTTTCTAATTTTATAAATAACTAACATATTAAATGTGATTACACATATTATAGTAAAAAGGAGGTGCTAAAATGTGGGCGATGGTGTGAGACATGTGTGTAGATAGAGATGTGCACCATGATGTCTTGAGATGTATTATAGTGCACATTTTTTTGAAATCCTTGTTTGGCTTTTTGCTATATGATCTTTTTTTAGTAAATTTTAATTTTTGTCCCTAAAGTTTAGTGTTCTTTGAAAATGGGACTTATACTTTATAAGTCATGATGTTGTTCCCGAGGCTTGAATTTTCATTTGAAAATGAGACCTGGTCATTAACACCGTCTATTTCCGTCGTTCAAGCTAAAAGTAAAATTGCCCAACCACGTTTTCCCTTCTTTTTTTGTATTTTTCATTGTTTTTCTTATTTTTGTAAAAACCATCAAATTATAAGAACCAACTACTTAATTATTCTAACATATATTAAGATATATTAAGATTTAAGAGTTAACTAAAATCATAACTCAACACTAATGAACATGAAGAACATGAACTACAATTTGTATCAATTTTATCAATAGAGTAAATTAGGTTGTTTTTTTATCCCCGTGGTTTGTTAAAATTTAAAAATTACGATTTTATCTATGTGGTTTAGAAAACTGCAATTTCGCTCCTATGGTTTGTAATTCATTGTTATTTTCGTTCTTATAATTTACCGTTTACTGTTGTGTTGGTCCTGTGGTTTTCAAATCTTTACTGTTTTGGTCCTTGTACTTAAATGGTAGGAATTCGTCTATGGACGAAAATAACAATAAATTACAAACCATAGGGAAAAAATCGTAATTGCTAACCATAGGAACGAAAATCGAAATTATTAACAAATCATAGGAAAGAAATTTGTAATTTACTCTTCAAAAATTTGCAAAAGAAAAATATGGTTGGACGATTTTACCCCTAGTTCTAACGATGGAAATAGACGATGTTAATGACCAGCCAATTTTAAAGCAAAATCCAAACTCCATGAACAACGTTTTTGATCTATGAAAATACATGTTTCACTTTCAAAGAATTCATAAACCTTAGGACCAAAATCGAAGTTTACCATTTTTGTATTTACATGAACTTAAATTTATTCTTAATAGGTAGCAAGTATCAAATAACAAAAAATTGTTTATCCATACTTTAACCCTAAAAAAATCAGGTAAATAAGTAACAGATAAATAAAAAAATTTATTTACTCATATCTATTGATGGATTAACCCTTACTCATTTATGAGACTCAATAAAACATTAAATTTAACTAATATCATTGCATAAATAATCAATATATATTAAAAGAGAAAATCATCATGTATGAGGTGGCATAATGCGATTTGAGTATTTATTAAAACTTGAAATATGGTGTGTTTTGGCTATCCCACATTGGTGAGAAAAAGAAAGTTAGAAAGACTGAAATGTGTTTAAGAATTGAGAAGATCATATTTTTGTAGTAAGTGATAGTGTTGGCACACATTAATAAACCTTTAGTTGGCAAAAAAGCTTTGTTTGTAAAAAAACTTTGTTTATATATATATCAAATCTTGAAATGTGGTGTATTTTGCCTATCCCACATTGGTGAGAAAAAAATAGTTTAAAAGAGTGTAATGTGTATAAGAAATGAGGAGATCATTCATTTGTAGCAAGTGATAGTGTTAACCTATATTAGTAAACCTTTTTTTTGGCAAAAAAAAGTTCTCTTTATGTAATAAATTGTTAAAACAATGTCTTTTTGGTAAATAATTTTATATGCATAAAAATTGGTTAATAAAACAACCAAGAATGATTGTATAAAAATACAACTAAGATTGACATTATAAAGTTTGTGTATTTCTTAAATCTTGAAATGTGGTTGAGTTTCCATATCTCATATTGGTGGGAATAAGATAATCAACCGGTCAATATATATATATATATATATATATATATATATATATATATTAAAAGAAAAATCAAGGAGTATTGATGTGGCATCATAATAATAGAGTATTGGGGTATATATTGATGAATTTTGGTTGAGTTTGAGATATCCCACATTGGCGACCGGTGAGAGATAGAAAGATTGGAATATAGTGGTATGTATAAAAAGAATGATAGAATGTCATTGTGTCAACTCATTGGGTTTGCATCATATGTTATCTTATTTAGATGACTTTATTTATGCAATACAAAACATCATCAATATATATACTAAAAGAAGAACCAAGAGGTATTGAGGTGACATCAAGATAATAAAGTATTGGGGTATTGGTGAATTTTGGTCGAGTTTGAGATATCCTACATTGGTGAGATATAGAAAGATTGGAGTATAGTGATATGTATAAAAAAGAATGATAGGATGCCATTGTGTCAACTCATGAAGTTTGTGTCATGGGTTATGTTATTTAGATGACCCTATTTATGCAAAACAAATCTTATTATAAAAAACCAATATATATATATATATATTAAAAGAAAAACCAAGTGGTATTGAGTTGACAGTTATGAGAATAGAGTATTGAGGTATTGGTGAATTTTGGTTGAGTTTAAGATCCCACATTGGTGAGAGATAGAATGATAAACCAAGAATGATAGGATGTCATTGGCTTAACTCATAGGGTTTGCGCCATGTGTTATCTTATTTAGATTACACTATTTATGCAAAACAAATCTTATTATAAAAACGTTAAAAAATTTGTTGTGGTTGAAAATTTTGAAGTAGGAAGTGACTATAAGAAATTGACGCAGCGTCGGTTTGCGGAAGGATCGACAAGCGTCTAAACTCTTTTTGATAGACGAGAATTACGACACGTAAAACTCAAAAACTAGAGAATCCACTCTAAAAGAAACAAACTTTTATTAATAATCAACTGATTAACAAAGAAACCCTAGTACCCTATTTATAATACTAAACTAAGAAAACGATAAGTACTAATTAATGGATAATTAAGAAACAAACCTATTCTAATACTATTAGGAAAACTTAATTAATGGAAACTAAATGAAATAAAGAAAGAAAATAGGAAAGACATAGGAAACTAATGGATGGAAAGTCACGTGGGTTATTTAATGGGTGCTGGAAAGTGGCGCTAGTTTAACTAGCGCGAAAAGGGGCGCCACTTTTCAAAACAGAAGGTGGCGCTAGTTTGGTGCTAGTTTGCTGGCGCCGAAACTAGCGCCGGTTGCCATTTTGCGTTTCTGCCTTCCTCCTCGTTGCTCGACCTGACACTCGATCTTTGCTGCTAGTTCCCCTATATCAGTCTCCTCCACTTCGAAAGAACTCGACCCCGAGTTCTCTTTTAAAAGAGTAGAATCATCTTTGTGGTATTCGTAAATGTCGGCGACGTTGAAGGTGTTTGATATGTGTAACGAATCAGGAAGGGCAACGACATAAGCATTGTCATTGATTTTCTTTGTGATTTTAAACGGACCGTATTTTCTGGGTTGGAGTTTTCCGTAAGTCCCGATAGGAAATCGTTCCTTTCGAAGAAAAACCATGACGTCGTCTCCTTCTTTGAACACTTTCTTCCGACGGTGTTTGTCGGCTGTCGCTTTGTTCTTCAAACCGGTTTCTTCGCGACGTATTTTGTCGGAGTCTTTTGTAGCTTGTATGTCCCTCGTGGGTGGTAGCTCGGGAGGCAAATCACCCACAACTGATCCCTTGAAATCTTTTAGTACCTCGTTTATTCTTTCCGGAATTTCGGCCTCACTCTTTTCTGCACTCATTAGCCCTTTATCGACAATAGGGCAAAAGACTTCGACTTTCTTGGTATCTTCTTCCATTTTTCTCTCGCTATTGGTCATGATGAGAAAGTTGTCGCTTTTCTTGTCGGAGGTCTTTTCAAAACTAGTAACGGGTGCCATGGCGATTTTTCGGTTGCCCCAACAGAATACTATGACGTTGTCTCTTCCCTTATAAGTGACATCATTATCAAATTTCCAAGGGCGGCCTAGTAGGATATGACATGCGTTCATGTCGAGAACATCGCATAGAACCTCCTCTTGGTAGTGTTTTCCGATTGATATCGGTACCCGGCAAGTCTGCGTGACCCTAGCTTGCGGGCCTTTCTTTACCCACCCGAGGGAATATGGGGCCTCGTGAGGTTGAGTGGGAAGGTTGAGGTGGTCGACTAACTTTCGTGATACTAAGTTCTCACAACTCCCGTTGTCAATGATGAGATTACATACCTTTTTGTGAACGGAGCAATGTGATCGGAAAAGATTATTTCTTTGGCCCTCTTCTTTGGATGAGAAAAGAACTCGTTGGAGTACGATGTTGATCTTTTCCCCCGATTCTTCTTTGGTAAATTCTGCGCCTTCATATAAGTTGTCTTCGCTACTTTCCTCGCCGTCTATTAGTGCCGTCGTTCTTCGATTAGTGCATTCATTAGATCGATGTCCCAGCTGGCCACATCGGTAACACTTTGAACTCATCGGCCTAACATATGGATTGGGTGTCGTGGTAGGTGTAGGTTTTCCTTGTGGTCCACCGCTAGGATTGCCGGTATTAGCTTGGTGCGGCGGGTTAGTGTCTTGAGGGGTTGCGGTGCCCTTCCCTTTATCGACGGTGGCGTTTGAGCCTTCGTTGGGTCCTTGAAATCGTTGATAGGAGTTGGAGGTGCGTGCGGATTTTTCCATTAACTCGGCCTTTAGAGCCAAACTCGAAGCTTCGGTCACGGTCCATACGTTTTGGAGACCAATCTTGTCTTGGATTGAGTTTTTCAGGCCGCTGATGTACCGAGCTACTTTTTGTCCTTCAGATTCGCCGATTTCGTTGCGATCCGTTAACCGGAGGAATTCGGTGGTGTAGTCAGTTACGGATCTCGGACCTTGGCTGCAGTTGAGATACATCCTATAAAGGATTTGCTCGTAATCTTCCGGTAGGAAACGTTCAATCATCAATTGTTTCATTCGGCGCCATGATCGGATCGGACCCCGTTGTTGTCGTTGCCGCTGGACCACGAGTTTGTCCCACCATACGGCAGTGGTGCTTTTGAGACGGAAAGCAACCATCTTGATTTGTTTTTGCTCGGGTATCTCCATGATGTCGAAAAATCGATCGACTTCGATTTGCCAGTCTAGGAACTCTTCAACTCCCATGGTTCCGTAGAAAAACGGGATATCCGCCTTCATACGATAATCTTTCTCATCTCTTCGGTTGTTGATCGGTTCCTCTTCCTCCTCCTCCTCTTCGGATTCGGAGTTAAAAGGGTTGATCCGATTATGATTGCCATTGCGTGGCCTCACAATCGGTTCTTCAAACCTGTCTCTTCGTCGGCGGTTGTCGTGAAGGACGTTGGGTTGAAGTCGGTTAACAGCCGCCGTCAGATCAGCGATTGCCGCGGTAAGGGCCGCGTTCATATCGACCAAATCTGCTTTGGTAGCGGGTTGTTGATCTGCTATGATGGTGAAAAGACAGGCGAATCCTGCTCTGATACCAGTTGACGCAGCGTCGGTTTGCGGAAGGATCGACAAGCGTCTAAACCCTTTTTGATAGACGAGAATTACGACACGTAAAACTCAAAAACTAGAGAATCCACTCTAAAAGAAACAAACTTTTATTAATAATCAACTGATTAACAAAGAAACCCTAGTACCCTATTTATAATACTAAACTAAGAAAACGATAAGTACTAATTAATGGATAATTAAGAAACAAACCTATTCTAATACTATTAGGAAAACTTAATTAATGGAAACTAAATGAAATAAAGAAAGAAAATAGGAAAGACATAGGAAACTAATGGATGGAAAGTCACGTGGGTTATTTAATGGGTGCTGGAAAGTGGCGCTAGTTTAGTGCTAGTTTGCTGGCGCCGAAACTAGCGCCGGTTGCCATTTTGCGTTTCTGCCTTCCTCCTCGTTGCTCGACCTGACACTCGATCTTTGCTGCTAGTTCCCCTATATCAGAAATGAAGGATGGATGTTTTGTGTAAACTATGTGGTTGGCTCAATTTAGTTTACCCTATTTTGCATCATCCTATATTGGTTTGAAGATGCAAGTTTTGAAAGATGAAATGAGTATAAGAAAGGAGGGGTGGATGTATTTATGTTAACTCATGTGCTTGACCCAATTTAGCTTACCCAAATTTGCAAATGCATTTTGAGGTGACACCATGAGAATTAAGTATTCTCAAACGGTGGATTGTGGTTGAATTTAAGTTGTCCCACATTGGTAAAAAGTTGAAGGATTGGAACAAATAAGTGGGTATAAGAAATGAAGATGAGGGGTTTTTGTGTCAAGACATTGAGTTGCCATAATTTAGTGATCTTTTTTGAAAAATATGTAAAAATGAAAACCGATGAAGAGGATTTGGCAACATTAAATTTGAGTAATCCTCAAATTTTGAAATGTGGTTTAATTTCATCATCCCCCATTGGTGAGAAGATCAAAGTTAGTAGAAAATGACTATATATATTAAAAAATTAAAAGAATGTTTTTGTGTTAAGTAATAAAGTTGTCTCATGTTTATTTAATGCAACTCATAGGCTTGACTAATTTTAGTCGAACCATTTTCTAGAAGAAAAATAAAATTTTCAAATCTTTCGTAACAACAATAATGATAGGATTGTGTGACATGTCGTTTGAGTTGAAAATAACATAACAAAGTTGTTACGGATACATATGAAACTCTTTCTAACAACACATTTTATCAATATATAAAAATGAAGCACTTATGAAAATACATTCTTCATTTTAAAATATATCTTCTTAATAAACAGATAAAGAATTACATTTTATGCAAACTACGACAATTATTTATTTAAAATATTTATCACTGTATACTAGTATTTTAGAAAACAAAGGTCGATCGCCTAACAATTTCCTTAGCATGGGATATAACCGCCATTCTTAGCCTCTACGTTATTAGAGGAATTTTTCCATATATCCATTTTTTAAATAAAGTTAAATATAAAATCTTATATTTGGTATCAAATAAAATTTTGTGACTATAATTTATATCATAAAGTTTCAAATTAACCCCCTATCTCCACCTCATCTCCCGAGTCGGAAGAAATCCAGCTCATCATCACCGCCTTTCCCCTTCCTATCGCATCTATTTCCGGTGGCGATGCACGAAACGGAGATCCACGATTTGTCGGACGACGCCGATTACGCCGCCGCATCTAAACAAGTAAGCAGCACCTAAACGTACTGTATAATTCGCTTATCGAAAATGAATTCACGAGTAAAATATCGTTTTTATGTGAATTCTAGCGATCGGTAGTTTTCTTTGATTAGTTTTAGTTTAAGGTATTTTGTAGATCGATCGTGTTGCGAATTGAGTGAAGTTTGAGTGTTTATGCGGTGAAGTACTTGATTTCGAGTAACGTACTGTATAATCCGCTTATCGGAAGTGAATTCAGGAGTAAAATATCGTTTTTATGTGAACTCTTGCGATCCGTAGTCTTCTTTGACTAGTTTTAGTTTGAGATATTTTGTAGATCGATCGTGTTTCGAATTGAGTGAAGTTTGAGTGTTTATGCGGTGAAGTACTTGATTTCGTGTAATTTAGGGTCACCGACTCACCGTGATCATGTTTATTAGCGTTAGAAGTTGAGTTGAGTTGAGTTTGTGAGCTATTCAGTTCGGTATTGATTGCGGATCTTTTCATTGATCACTTAAAGTAGCATGATCTGTTCTTGTTTAAGTTATTGATGTGTACTCATTTTTATGTGAACTCCTTAGGCAGCTTTTGAACTACGTGCAATAGGTTTTAGCCACTGCTGACATTGGATCTGTTTGTAAGTTGTTGAGAGTTGATGTGTTTACGCTTGATCCAGCATGACTGTTGGTATAATATTAGTTGAACAAGTCAAAAGTAAACAAGTTACTTCATAGTGGTTGAAAGTGATTCTTTCTTAGTTATTGACCATTGTAAGTAGGTGAAGGGAGGAACTGTGCAATGGATTTTTGTCTACGTTTGTAATTGACTTGATAAACAAATGCTTTGGTTTAGTGAAGAATGCTGGCTTCTTATGTTAATAGTTGACTTAATAGTTAATATGAAATGTTTTGATATGAAAATTTATGATTAAGTGGTGCTTTCTTGTGTTGGGTTTTGGGGGGCATGAATTTTGCAATAGACTGATGGGTAGATAATGTAGCAATCAAACAACCTTCTAAGAAGTTGTATGCAATCATTTATATCTTGTTTTTTTAATTCTCAAGAAATTAACTTTTGCAATCAATATTTATGTTCTTCAATAATTGGTTTTTTGAATGCTATTGATGCAAAAATTCATAATCTCATGTGCATGTTGAGAGAAATAGGAGATGAGGGGAGATAATTAGCTTCTTTAATGCTATTGACGGATTCCCCATAATGGAAAATTCTGACAAAAGAATCTGTTAAAACTAAATTCTACAGATTGGAAGAATCTGAAAACTTAAATGAGCATGTCATTCCTTGCAATACTTATGTGATTGCACTGCTTAATTGACTCGATGAAGGTGTCGTAGGCTTAGATTTTAAAAAATAAGCACACTTAAGATACCATGTTATCTGTCTGGTTGGATTGATCAGGTAAAGGCACTTCCTTGCCTCTGCCCAGCAGCCTCTATATGTATATCAGTATATGTAATTGTGATTAGAGAGTTACATACATGCAATTCCTGTGTATTTGAGTTAGCAAAGATAAACTTGTACAGTGGTGTATGTAAGCAGCTAACTTTGATGCCACTCACATGCTTTTTTTTTTCTCACTAACTAAAAAGCATGGATAAAAAATGAAATTTCAAGTAATAATTGATGGTCGTCTATTTTGTGATCAGTTTATGTTTTTGCTACAAGTTGGCTTTATTTGGAAGCCCACATATTGTATGTTTAGGTTCTACTTGTTTTCTGTATGTCTTAGGGCTCGTCAAGCATGACCCGTAATGACAGTAGTAAGCGAAGCTCGTCTAGCGATCCAGAAGACGCAGAAGTAGTGTACCAGAAGGATAATGTCACCATTCATCCAACTCAATATGCCACAGAGAGGATCAGTGGGTATTTGAGGTTGATTAAGCAAGGTTCTTCACTATATATGGTAATGCTCCATTGTTGTGAAATTGATATTTATTTTTTGTGATGCATGTTCTGTTTGTTTATTATGGTAGTAAGATACACTTCTTTTTATCATAATAGACATGGATACCTTATAAAGGTCAAGGCTCAAATGCGAGACTGTCTGAGAGAGGTTAGCCTCATCTTTTGATTCTTTGTAGTGTACCTATGTGTTTAGTGAACTCCTGTGCAACCTGTAGAAATATCTGTCATTCTCTTGATAAGGGGATACATTTTGGTTCCCAACTTGCATAAAATAGATGCCATTAATATATTTCAAATTATGATCTTATGCATGTTGGTCACTTATGCTTGAGTGCACAAGTATCCAGGTATGCCCATAAGGCGGCATGATTGAACACGATGGCATCTGCTTTTGCTAGTATATTTGCACTGGAACTGTGGATATAATTTTCAGTGTTGCTTTATGCAGACAAAAATTTGTATACCATAAGAGCAGTACCGTTTTCTGATATCCAGTCAATTCGTCGGCATACTCCAACAATTGGGTGGCAGTACGTCATTGTTGTTTTATCATCTGGTAGGTTAATACATTCTTTTGCATTTTAATTGGATGTAGTCTATTTATCAAAAAACATCTCTCAAGTTTATTTGTGCCATATATCAAAATATTTGATACGTATGACTTTGAGACTTTCTTGTGCAGGTTTAGCATTCCCTCCACTTTACTTCTATAGTGGAGGAGTACGAGAGTTTGTTGCTACAATTAAGCAACATGTACATATCGTCAGGTTAGTAGTTGGTCTTATCTATCTATGCTATTTGCAAAGGCCACTTTACTTTTCTCAAATATATCACATGGACACTTGTTATGGACTTATGGTAGAGGGAAACTTTTTGATCTGATTATTGAATCAGCAAATGCTTACATGCGGGTACATTTTACTCCTACCTAAGATCTTACTGTATGTTCATTTGGTTCCCTGTAGAATTCAATGCAAATTTGTTCTCTTAGCATGTGATGTTTATAGTGGAGTTGGTATTACATTGTCACAAATTTTCAGCAATTATAAATTACATTATAATTATCATCTATAGAAGAAAGTGCTCAAGAGCATTTAGATATTTTTGTAAGGTCTTGCTGGTGTACTTGCAGTAGCTAAATTTTTATAAGAAAGTGCTCAAGAGCATTTAGATATTTTTGTAGCCTTGGATTTCTCACAAAATGGCTACGTTTCTTTTCTTGGAAGAAAAGTTCAAGTTGAGAGGACAACCTTATCTCTTTTCTGTCACGTGAAAAGATTCCTAAAATTTGAATTACCCCCCGTAGTTCACATGCATAACTTCACATTCTCTCTTTCAAGTTGTACTTGTTATCTTTGATATCCGTTTTATTTCTTGTTTTGTCTATTGTTTTCTACCTGTATTGCTTTCTCTATCAATTAAGATTGATGAAGGATATATTTGTACAATTATTGTGGATATGCTTAAAAAATACCATCCCGCCTCTAATAAGACCTTTGTTGTCACAGGTCTTCAGAAGATGCAAACGTGTTTCTTGTAAATAACTTTGAAGATCCTCTTCAGGTGCAATATATTTTTGAGCTAACAACTGCTAGTTTTTTAGCCTCTGTTCATTTAGCTTGTATGAAGTGGTTCCTATATATATATGTGTGTGTTCTAAAGGAAACCGCAAGTCTCTTGTATTTCAAAAGAAAATTCACAACAGTAGATGGGGGGGGGTTAAGTTTTTATATTTTTTGCCGGGTTTCATAATCATTCATGGTGCGTTGGGTACACTTGACAGAAGAAAACAGGGGACCACTTTTCCACGTTTGGCAGGACCTTTATGTGGAACTGACAGGAACGTAGTGGAACAAGGTGGAACAGACTTGTGTTTTACCAATATAATCTTAAAATAAAATCTAATTTTCTTCTAAAACGTCAAACACACCTTGTAATTTTATATTATATTCATTCTTTAAATTTTATTTATTGTATTTTATGCTCTTTAAACTTTCACTTTACTTTCCTCAAAATATTATTTTTTTGTGGTTTCTATATTTTGATTAATTTATGTAAATTATTAAATAATAATAGTAAAAATTGTAGAAAAGGTTAGAAAAAAAAATTTGGAAACTACATAAATTTTATATTTTGGTGTCACTAATCGTTTTTAAGAAAACCTTCTAATAATTTATTTTGTTATAAAAAATATTTATTTCATTATAATTTAATAAATTACATAATTAATCAAAATATATAAACAACTTATTAAGTGTTCTGTCAAGTTCCGTGTTACCAAACACTGAACATTTTGTCCTGTCTCGTCCTATCCTATCATGTGTGCATGCCAAACACACCCTCACTGATGTTGCAATTTGATACTTTGGAGTTTTTCACTTGTACGTTGCTCCCTAAACTGCTGCTTCTCATTGTATGTTGTTTCAATATGTCTCATCAGAGAACTTTGTCTTCATTGGAGCTTCCGAGATCTCTTGCAAATGGAACACCTTCATCTTCATTTACAGGTTCTCCCTCTGAGGGTAATCGGGAGAGAATTGATACAGGTGCTTCAGAAGAGGATCGCGCGAGTATTGTACAGAGAAACAACAGGCAGAGGCAAAAAAACCATGATCCTGCTCGAGATCTTTCAATTCAAGTTTTAGAGAAATTCTCTCTTGTGACGAGGTTTGCTCGAGAGACGACTTCCCAGCTCTTCCGTGAGAGCCTTGTTGATGGTCATGGTCCAACAAATGAGAAAAGGAAGAATAATTGGGCTTCCAAAGACCACCAGCATCAGGAAACAGCCTTGGATGACATGGAAACAGTTCCCGTTAAAGTTCCTGTAGCCTCTGACCCTTTGGAGGTAAATCTACTTGAAAAGATATTAAAATTATAAAAAACTACTTGTGTCGGAGTATATTTTATGCTACCAGAAAAAGTAGCATGTTGAGAACTTAGTTTTGAGGTATGCGAATTCCCTGAAGGGGCCTTTAGAGTAGAGTGGTTACTATATTGAAACAAGGGATTCTTTCACATTAGAGTTTATAATCTGGCCATTTGGGGTTAAGACGAAGGATTGTGTGAGGAGTGGAGGCTAACGTGAGAAGCGTGAGAAGTGGATCTGAACCGTTGATCACTTTTAATCACAAAGGATTGCGTCATAGTTCCTATGGATGCAATGTTAAGAAATTATTGAAATTTGTGTTTTAATTTGTTTTGAAATTGAAAGCGAGAAATGACACATTGACATCATGATATATGGTGCTGATTTCTTTTAGTCGATGTTGTATAGCAGTGCTATCTATCTTTTGTTTTTATCTATCTAGTTTATAAAAAATGACACGTAACATTGCAGGCGAAGATAAATTGTATTTGAACTTTCACAGATTAGCATTTAACCATTTATTAAAATTAAAGAAAGGGTAATATGGTCGGAGTCATTTCATGACATCAGCCGCACGCCCGCACCTGGTACTTAGATGCTGCGGTGGAACACTGTTTTTGTCCTTTCACATGACTCAATTAGCTATAACATTTAGCACTATGAACTTTGTATGAGAATCTATAATTATGTCCTTTTGATGGGTCCCACAGATCAATTGTCCCCTCTAGTATATTTATTTAACCTTGTTCCTTTATTGTGACAGTTTGATAAATTATCACTTGTATGGGGGCAACCACGGCAGCATCCTTTGGGACTTGAAGAGGTAAGGAAATTAAGGCCCTGTTTGTTTTTGTAAAAAAAGCTCTTATCAACCTCTTATGTCTGATTTGGTAAGAGTTAGGGCTGTTCAGACTGTTTGTTTTGTCCAAGTTTTCATAGCCACTTATGGGTTATCGTCCTCTTATCTGGTAAGAGGTAAACCAACCCCTTATTTGCCTCTTATTGTTCTCAATGGATTAACCTTAATAGATCATTTGTCTTAATAGATCCACTTGGATTACAATAAAATTCAATTTACTATACTTAGGTGACTTTCTAATTTAAATTAATATTATTATCTCTCAATCAATTAACCTTGTTCGTTTAAATGAATGCTAATTTTACAATTTAGATGTAAATCTTGTAATGATAATGAATAAATATGCGAAATTGTATAAATTTATATATAAATTCAACACTATAATATTCTAATGGGTAAAATAGACAATTTAAAAACTCCAGACATTTATCAGTTTACAAAAACAAACACTCTTATTGATTCATATTTCAGACTTCAGCACCACCTCTTACCACTCAGAAGTGAAATAAGACTTTAGACTTCCGCACCTCTAAAAAAACAAACGCCCCTAAGTTTCATCCATTGGAAGTTTGGGTCGATAAATGTAGCAAAATTTGGAAGAATTAGTTTTCTTGGGCACATCTATGGGCAAAACATCCTCACAGTTCTTCAAGAAAGTACATCTCTGTTATCATATATTCCTGTTTATATGGATGAAGGCTTGTATCTTGTTGTTTATCATCCTCATAGTCTGATGGAAGCGGGAAGATTCACTTTATAGGTTTATTTTAGGTTGTAGCCTATGCTAACATATTTTTATACAGTGGTCAACCTTTTTGGATTCTGAAGGCCGAGTTGTGGATCCAAATGCTTTGAAGAAGAGAATATTCTATGGGGGAGTGGAGCACAACCTGCGAAAAGAGGTTTGTTTGTTTGTTGTGGTACTGTTGATTTTACACGTTTCTCGTTTTGGCTAGTTGAAATAATCTTTTCAATGATGCATGATTTCAGGTTTGGGCATTTTTATTGGGATATTATTCATACGACTCTACATACGCAGAGAGGCAATATTTTGTGTCAGTTAAGAAGTCAGAGTACGAGACCATCAAAAACCAATGGCAGGTCTGTGATTAATTTTTAGAGTTACATTATTTGCAGAAATTATTATTTTTCCTTCATCTTTTGTTGTTTTATGAAGAAAATTTAGCATATTGTATTTGCCCATATATTTCTCCTGCAGAGCATATCCCCAGAACAGTCGAAGAGGTTTACGAAATTCAGAGAAAGGAAGGGTCTTATCGAGAAAGATGTGGTATAAATACGATCACCGTTCAAACCGCTACTTCAAATTATTCACAACTCAGATGTTTTATATTAGTTACACATATTTTATCTCTGTTTTCAAGGTAAGGACTGACAGATCACTGTCGTTCTATGAGGGTGATGACAATCCCAATGTACGCCTTATGCATGATATCTTGTTGACTTACTCGTTCTACAACTTCGATCTTGGTTATTGTCAGGTAACACGATACCATAATTAGTTAATTTTGTTAAGAGCATGACTACTGGAATGCTAATGCATATTTCTGTGTCATATGTGCAATGGATTTAACGTTGGTCTATTATTTTTATTTATGTTTTAATGTTGTCATTCTACAACTGCCCTACTCTTTGGGGTAGAGGTCAGATTTGCGTAAATCTTACGTTCCCAGACCCCACCTCAGGTGGGATATACGGAGTTCATTTGGTTGAGCTACTTGACTCGTGTTATTGATTTGTTGGTTTCGATATTTTGCTAATAGATAAACATATATCTTACATAGGGTATGAGTGATCTTCTCTCCCCATTGTTATTCATCATGAAAGATGAATCAGAAGCATTCTGGTGTTTTGTTTCTCTAATGGAACGGCTAGGACCAAACTTCAACCGTGATCAGAATGGCATGCACGCTCAACTTTTCGCACTATCAAAGGTCCTCTCTCTACCCACCACCACCACCATATGGGTGTGTTTTATATAGGGGTGTTCGCGGTGCGGTTTGAGCATTTTTTCAAACCGCAAACCCCACCGCATAAACCTCAAACCGCACCAAACTGCACCGCAAAATGTGGTGTGGTGTGGTTTATGCGGTTTGTCCCTATCGCACTTTATGCCTACAATCCAAAAATTATATGTTTAGAAATACATTTAAAATAGTACAAAAAAATAAAGAGTTTAAATACATCCGATTCTCAAATACATATTGCAAATTGCATAATAAAAAATAGTCTAAGAAATAAAAAATAAACTTCAAACTAAAGTTGGTTTATCAAAGTTCAAAAATAACATATTACATAAATACTAAATTATTCTATATATATAATATGTTACATATAAAATTAAAAAATAAAAATATAAAAAAGTGCGGTGCGGTTTGAACCGCAGTTTGATAACTCAAAACCGCAAACCGCACCACATAACGCGGTTTGGTAGAAATGCAAACCGCACCGTGAAAGTTCTAAACCGCGCTTTGCAGTGCGGTGTGGGCGGTTTGTGGGGTTTGGGGTTCAGATGAACACCTCTAGTTTTACACATGAACGTGCTTTGTTTGGTCGAACATAAAAAAACATCTATTGTGAAACCGGCATATTATACGTCATTAATTTTTATATGCGAACTAGTATGGAGCTGGCCATCGGGAATTTTGGATTTTGATAAGTAGTTGTTGGTTGATAATTTAGGCTGTTGGCTGATAAGCTAATCGATAAACCAGTCATATTTGGTAAAAAAAAACTAGTTAATAAGCTAGATGACAATGTAAAATGATATAAAATGGCATGTTGAAAACAAATGGAAAAATCCAATGGAGCTTATTGACACCATAATTGAAGTATCGTTTTAAAAAAGCCAGCTTATTTATGTATGTATATCCAGATGGGGGGTTTTCAATAAGACTCAAACATGGCTAAAGTGTGTTCTTAGCTGCTGCGGTTGCTAACACATCTTTTACGTTTTGATATGGGCAGCTGGTGGAACTACTAGACAGTCCATTACATAATTACTTTAAGCAGAACGACTGCTTGAATTATTTTTTCTGCTTCCGCTGGATTCTTATTCAATTCAAAAGGCAAGTCTGTTCTTTATAGTTTAATGTAGGGATGAAATTAAAGGAGACATAGAAGTGAGTGATGAAACTAAGTACAGTTCCATGGTGATTTTTATTTCAGGGAGTTCGAATACGATAAAACACTAAGGTTATGGGAGGTTTTATGGACTCATTATCCGAGCGAGCATCTTCATCTTTACGTATGTATTGCGATCCTTAAAAGACATAGGGTCAAAATAATGGGGGAGCAGATGGACTTTGACACCCTCTTGAAATTCATCAACGAATTAAGCGGTCAAATCGACCTTGACCCGGTTCTTCGTGACGCGGAGGCTCTATGTGTGTGTGCCGGTGAGAACGGTGCTGCTTCAATTCCCCCAGGAACTCCGCCTTCGTTGCCTATCCAGGATGGCTCCATATATCAACAGCAAGATGATGAGGTGTTGTAATACATGATTCCAGTGAAATCAAGAAAATAAAAAGCCATCGGTAAGTACAGTATATTTATGTATAATCATTTGTTTACCTGCATATGTTATTAGTTTCAATATTTGAATGAAAATTGTATCGTCTTGCAATTTGTGATCTATGTGATACGATATGATCGACAACAGACCGTTTGATATCTTATTTGCAACAAAAAGGAGAAACTGGTAAAGTTGATGGATATTGTTGTTGCTTTTGTTGTGTGTTTGGTATGTGGGAGAGTACGGGACAGGACATAACATAACATAAACTTGTTGTTTATTTGCACATGAATGCATTTTTTTCTCTGTCCCATCAAAGTAGGTGGAACAAAAATCAGGGATATCAGAAATAACTTATGTAAAATTAAAATTAAAATCCCAAAACCTTCCACAATTCTTTCATCCCCTGTCTCACTCTTGCTCGTCCGGTCTTTGTCATGTCCCTCGTCTTGACTGTCATTGTACGCGAGATGGGATGAAATATCAAAAGCTTGTTGTCCCATGTAGGGGTGTAAACGAAACGAGTCGAGTTGAGTATTCAAATTGTAGGTTATTCGAGCTTTTGACTCGAAAAAATAATAGTAGGATCGAGCTCAAGCTCGAATGCCTTTTCAGTGTTTGAGCTCGAGCTCGATGCTCGTTTATGAGCTCAAATTCGAGATTGATTAACTCGTTTACTTACTCAAGCTGGTTGATTTTTATATTTTGATTATATAATTTGTAAACATATAAATATGTCTGGCTCGAAAAAGTGTATGCTCGAATGGTTTGACTCATAAAGTTTAATCGAGCTTTCGAACGAGTCGAGTCGAACATTGGTGTTGTGGAGCTCGACTCGTTAAGTTAAGCGAGCTTTGCTTTGTGTTCGAGATCTCGACTCGTGCTCGATAGTTATTAAGCTTATCTCGAGCTTGATAGCTCGTTAAAAGTTTGACTTGTTTACACTCCTAGTTCCACGTTTGGTGTGATAATTAGATTGAAATCGGACAGGATTGGGTGGGATGAAAATGTCCCAAAACAGGTGGAACAAAAATCTAGAAATAAAAGACAAGTTTGGTACTCCCTCCGTCCTCCAAAATAAGTGTCTACATTACCATTTTTGTTTGTTCCAAAATAAGTGTCCACTTTCAAAAGTATAATTTCACTTTCCCATTCTGCCCTTAATTATGTGATGGATAAATTTGCTCTCTCTATAACTAAGGGTAAAATTGTACTTTGGTTAATTAAAAAGTGTAATAATTGCACTCCTAAAACTGTGTGCATTTTTCATTGTGGACATTTATTTTGGGACGGAGGGAACTATTTATGTCAAATTAAACAACTTTTCACAATTTTTTTACTTGTTTACCTCACTCTCGTTCGTTCTCTGGTCCGGTCCTTGTATAAATGAACCCTTGAGATTCAAAATTGATGATATACTAGGTTACGTCTAGAGTTTATGAACATCTGTAAAACAGTTTGCATTTTGTAAGATTGAAACATGAGAAATGGATTTGAACTGTTGATTACTTTTAATCAAATGTTCACCATGAATTGCAGTTTAGAAATGAATTGATCTGGTGCATCTAGGTCAGGGACGGACCCAATTAAGGGCACACGGTGGCACATGCCACCGTGGTATTTCTCCGACGAAGGGTAAAAAAATTTGGTTTCGTGATAGGTGCTCCCGTATTCTTTTGAAAGTGCAAGCGTACCTCGTAATCAACCAAAAATACCGGAAAACTCTTGAAATCAACCAAAATTACAGAAAAAAATCTCCCGAAATCAACCAAAAATACCGAAAAAGTCTCTCGAAATCGATAAAAAAAAACTTAAAAATCCCTAAAATCAAAACAAAAACATTAAAAATCCCTCGAAATGTCGAAATTTGGCTAAAAACACATTGAACGTTGGTATAAAAGATATACATGTCGATAAAAACCGTATGAAAAAAATATGTTGTCACCGTATGAAAAAGTTTCTGGGTCCGTCCCTGATCTAGGTGTATCTCATTCTAATGTGCATCTATTTCTCATCCAATAATAACCACTTCTCATTTTTCTCAAGTTAACCTCAACTCCTCGTCGATATCTGAGTTTGGTTTAAAATTTATTTCTTAACAAAGTGAGCATTCATATCTTGTCCTGAAACAACATAGACTAAAAGAGGAGTTGAAGTCCACACACACAAGTAGATCCAATTGTCCCCAAGGTTCCATAGGACAATTGATTGATTAGGAAAGGGTTTCAGCTTTTGTTTACTTGTTTGTGACCATCAATTGTCTGGGTTTAGGGGCACATCTGTCATTTAATGGCAGTAAATCTCAGTGGTAAATTCAAAGCCACCCCTAAAATAGACAGGTGAGGTTGGTGTTAAAAGAGTTATTTCAAACACCACTCTCCACCCTTTTCTGGCATTTCACTATTTTAGTTAGGTGCATTTATTTCAGGACTTCTTTTTCTCAATTCTTCATCTATTTTTTTTAAGGGAAATTAATTAAAATGCCAAAAGTCAAACATCTTCTTATCAAAATACCACAAATCTCTTCCATGTTACAAAAATGCCCCAAAAAGCCGCGGTGGACCCCGCGATCGCGGGCCCCAAGCCCACGTGGCACCAAACTTCGCCCAAATAGCCCGCGTTGGTCCCTCAAGAATGCCCGCGGTCTATCTTTTCCCCCTCAAGAATGCTCGTGTTAACAGTTTTAGTCCCTGCCCACGTTGGGATCCCGCGATCGCAGGCTAACCCGCCACGCGTCGGCACAGGATTTACCCTAAACATTTTTTGAAGACCAAAACCCTAATTTATCTTCTTCGGCCGCACTATATAAGGGGTGGGGGGACCAAAAACCGGCCACTCTCCCATTTTTTAATACTCTCCAATTTTTTAATCAACTCTCTCTCAATTTTCTCCCACTCTCAATTTTGTCGTGTGGACCACGTGCTCGAGTTTTGTGAAGATGTCTCGTATTACCTCTGTGGTATGTTTTCCTTATGTTTTTTGTTATTTTTTGTATGTTATTTTAAGTTAAGATATATGATTTGTATGTTGTTAGAGTGTTAATAACTTTTGTTATGTTTGAATATGTTCTATGTTTAACATTTTTAAGATATATGATATGTATGGTTTTATGTTTGAATGTGATATTTGCATGTTATAATGTGTATCTTGTTATATGAGTATTTTTATAAAAAAATGTTAAGAGTGTTTTTTTATAAAAAAAATTGTTAAGAGAGTGTTTTTATAAAAAAAATTGTTAAGAGTGTTTTTTTATAAAAAAAATTGTTAAGAGTGTGTTTTTATAAAAATAATTCTTAAAAGTGTTTTTTTATAAAAAAATTGTTAAGAGTGTGTTTTTATAAAAAAATTTGTTAAGAGCGTTTTTATAAAAATAATTCTTAAAAGTGTGTTTTTATAAAAATAATTCTTAAAAGTGTTATTTTATAAAAAAATTGTTAAGAGTGTTTTTTATAAAAAAATTGTTAAGAGTGTGTTTTTATAAAAATAATTCTTAAAAGTGTTTTTTTATAAAAAAATTGTTAAGAGTGTTTTTTTATAAAAAAATTGTTAAGAGTGTGTTTTTATAAAAAAATTGTTAAAAGTGTGTTTTTATAAAAAAAATTGTTAAGAATGTAATTTTTATAAAAAAATTGTTAAGAATGTGTTTTTATAAAAAATTGTTAAAAATGTGTTTTTTTATAAAAATTTGTTAAAAATGTGTTTTTTAAGAATGACAATTTAGGTCCCTACGGTTTTAAGAATGACAACTTAGGTCCTTTAACTTTTAAGAATGACAATTTAGGTCCCTAAACTTTTAAGAATGACAACTTAGGTCCCTAAACTTTTATATATAACTTTTAAGAATGACAATAAAATAAACCGTAACGTCTATATATAACACTATTATACGTTGAAATAAAATAAACCGCACTTTATCTATTTATAACACTATTATATGTTGAAATAAAATAAACCGCAACATCTATATATAACACTATTATACGTTGAAATAAAATAAACCGCACTTTATCTATTTATAACACTATTATATGTTGAAATAAAATAAACCGCAACATATCTATTTGGATTTTGTCAAATGGGTGTAAATAGCCCTAAGGTATGTCGGGATTTAAGCAATTCTTGTGATTCCCCTGCTACCTGGAAGTCCAATAGATTGAGTGGTTTCTTTTCAAAAACTAAAACAAACGAATAATTATCAACACAATAAACCAAACAAGCTAAAGCATCTATATATAACACTAACTATAACATCTGTGAATGACTATGTAGAGGGATTTCTTTAACATCGACTTGACGCTAAAGTGCAAAGTTGCCTACATCGAGGAGTTAGGAGCGCGCTTTAGGGGATTAGGTGATCGCGCGGATACCCTTGAGGCCATCTTTAGAGGGACACCGTTCGGGCCATGGATGGATGTGTCTTACTCTGCTGGCGACCCTATGCTAGTACACATGTTTCTACAGTTGGAGGTCGAGGACGCCAACGCTGAGCCGGAGGAGATGCATTTTGATTTCTTCGGCGATCGATTGCATTTTGGGCGTCGTGAGTTCTGTCTAATTACAGGACTACGTTTTGGAGAGGCTCCCCCCCTTCATCCCTTAGCAGACTGCTCCTTCGTTCCTAGGGTTTGGGGCATTTCAGCATCTCGTTTGAAGCTGAAGGCAGCCCGGGACATGATGAAAGAGGGCCTTAGTGCCCTAACCGACGACGATGTTGTCCGTGTATGCTTGGTGGTGATCGTGGATATGGGCTTCATGGGCCGTGAGTATAGCCAGTATGCTTCCTCGACGGTCCTTAGGGCCGTCGAGGGCCTTGAGCTGTTTAACAGCTACCCGTGGGGTAGCCATATCTGGACACATTGCTACTCAATCTTGCACCGAGCCATAACCAGACGCGACTCCGATCGACATGGAAAGATGAAGCTTTGTGGTTTTACATACGCCTTCAAGGTTAGATACGTAGTATAACAATTGTTAATAATACATACAAACTGTTTGGCTTTTCTTTTTACGTACTTGCTCTTCTTGTCTAATTCCAGATATGGATCTTGGAGATGTTTCCCGCATCAATCCGATATTTCGTCAAGCGCGACGACCGAGTACTTAGGGGAACCCGTTGGGACAAGCGTGTTACCCTAAGTAGGTCGCTTTGGGTTCAGTTCTTCAATGAATCTAGAAATGTAAGTTCTTTTACTATGTTTACAATTTGCATACGTTAGTCCCGCTTATTAATTTTTTTTTTATGTTTTATCATATATTTAGCGGCCACTCTTGCCTTTCGCTCGCCTTGAGCCTACTGCCGACGAGAGGGAAACGCATTGGTACAGAAACATCGTGGCCTTTATTGACGAAGACGCGGCAAGGGCTCGACGTCCCTCTCCTTCCACATCTGACGAAGATGAGGAAGACGACGCGAGGCCCTCCTATCAGCCGGCCCGTTCCTCCTCCAATCAGCCGCCCCCTTCCTCCTCCCATCAAGATCCGACTTCCACCGAGCCATCTTATGGCACCTTACACGAGCTGTGGGACTACGTTCGGGGGCCAATACACACGCGTATTGATAATCTGGAGGGCCTCTACAGACAGTTTCACGCTGTAAATGTTAGTGTGTAACTTAATTTATCGGCCATGATCTTTTTGTTTGTATACTAATATTACGTTCTAAATTTGTTTTAGCTGTCGAGTACGACGCTGATCCCCGCTCCGTTCGGACAGGGGGCACAGGAGACGTATGCCACCACATCCTATCCGTCATTCCCTGAAAATGTAAGTGACACTGAGTAACCATTATAGTTATATGTTTGTTCCTAATTTTGTAACTCTTATAATGATCAATGTCACGCAGGCCGGGATGTCGGGGGCATACACCTCGCAGATGCCGCCGTTTGGCAGGGAATCTTATTCTACTATCTCGGAGACTGTAAGTCACACTGAGTAACCATTATAGTTATATGTTTGTTCCTAAGTTTGTAACTCTTATAATGATCAATGTCACGCAGGTCGGGATGTCGGGGGCATACACCTCGCAGATGCCGCCGTTTGGCACGACATCTTATTCTACTATCTCAGAGACTGTAAGTCACACTGAGTAACCATTATAGTTATACGTTTGTTCCTAAGTTTGTAACTCTTATAATGATCAATGTCACGTAGGCCGGGATGTCGGGGGCATACACCTCGCAGATGCCGCCGTTTGGCACGACATCTTATTCTACTATCTCGGAGACTGTAAGTCACACTAAGTAACCATTATAGTTATATGTTTGTTCCTAAGTTTGTAACTATTTTAATGATCAATGTCACGCAGGCCGGGATGTCGGGGGCATACACCTCGCAGATGCCGCTGTTCGCCACCACAGCATTCACGGACATCTTTGGCGGTTCGGCCGGAGAGTATTACAGGCCGGAAATGTCGGGGTCGTCGTACGTCTCACAGCCACCTTCCATGCATACTGTAAGTTATTTTGGTAGTTTTGGTTTAATTGTGAACATTTCCTAAATTGTACTTAAAACATCTAATAACTTAACTTTCAGACGATGGGGTCTCCTATTATCGAGGAGCACTTCTCGGAGCCGGAAGATGACCCGATGGATGTTGTAGATCCACAGGTGACCCCGCTCCCTCAAAAGCGGCAGCATAAAATTTCAAAATGGTTGAGTTACCCGTTTAAACAACAAGAATCTACGACACCACTGCCCCCTAAAAAGCAAGCAAACAAAGCGGGGGGAAACAAGGGAGGAAATAAGGCGGGAAAGAGAAAGGGAAAGGTGGCTTCACCGGAGCGTCTACCGGCATCCGATATATTGAGGATGTGCAAGACTGGTCACCTCCCCCCCCCCATGATATTCGTCCCTTACTTGAGCCTAGAAATCACCCCCCGCTTTTTCCAAGTATTGCTGGCGGATGACCCTTTGGAGTCTGAGTTACAGGATGTGGTTAGTATGAAGTTTAACTATAGTCATATAATCAAATATATTTATATTACATGTCTAACCATCTATTTTTTATGTGTAGCACATGGATTGTTGGGTCTCGCTGCTCCAAAAATCTCGTGGAACAGACACGAGGTGGACCATGATGTACAGTATTTTCTTTCCCTACCTATTGCTCCCCCATCAAGGTCCCGCCTCCGTGGCCAACTCATGCAATGGCGTGGAAGGGGTTTCTTGGGCTCTCCTCGATGTGGTATGTAAATCGTTTTACTCTTATTTTATTTAAGTTGTTTTGTTGCTAACTAAGTTGTCTAATATTGTAATATTTCAGGTGTACATCCCAATATGCATTCATCCCAAACATTGGCTGCTTGGAGTGTTTGAGCTTGACGCTATGACCATGACCATATATAACAGCGACAGTGCCAGTCTCTTCAGAGACCAATTGGAAGACCAGATGAGAAGGTTTAAAGCTGTGCTATTTGACTTCTTTTGCCGGGTCAAGGACACGAGGCGTCGCGATAGGTCAGAGCTCTTTCGCCATAAGTTCGCCAAGAATACACCCCAGCAGGCCGGGGTGAATGCGGATTGCGGTGTCTGGGTATGCCGTAATGCCAGCATGTTGATAAATAACGATGTGGTATTTGTACACCCTGACCACACCGTGGCCGAGGCCAAGGCATTTCGCATACATATGGCGGAGTCCATTTATGCGCATTGTCAAATAAAGCAAAGTTAGGTTGTTTATGTAACATTAAATAATTGTTATTTTTAGTATTAACTTATTTTGTTAAAGTATTGTGATTGACTTAGTGTTTACTTCATTTGGTTTTTGCTAATTTCATCCAATTACTCAACTTTGAGTATCGATATCTCTTTCACACATACTCCATTTTGGACGCAGAGATTATTGGATGAACAGACATTTATTTCTTGATTCACATGTGCATTAATCCTTAGACTACTTAAAGACTAATTTTCATGCTACTGAGTGAACTCAATGAACCGGCGAAGGGGTTTTTGTTAAATGGAAGTCTTATTCTCGAAGCCGAGTTTTCTTTGGTTGGAATGCTTAAAAATATCATCACGGCCATTTGGTGTCTTCCTTCTGATGCAAAAATTGGTATTATGTAATGTAGAACAGTATCTATATTATAGAAACTTGCATTTGACAGTACCATATAAATCTGATCTAAATTCTCATTAATTAGTTATGTTTGACTACTTAAAGACTAATTTTCTGCCTAATGAAATACCTTTATTCAATAGCAGACGAATATTGCAGTTACTTTTTCAGTCGAATCTTACAGGTTCTTTTCAAACGAATCTTGCAGTGAACTATTCAGACGAATCATGCAGGGAACTTTTTCAGACGAAATCTTTGACCATATCTGATGAAGAACATACATTTTCACGGCTATAAGTAGATGGCATGATGAAGTAGTAATTCACAACTTACTATCTATCTTTTAGACATTCTCCTCACCGTTTACAAACACACTCTCGCTTTTCTTAACACCATGGCTGGAGGTTCAAGATCAAGGGGGAACAGGTCGGCGAATATGGCTGGAACTTCACGTTCGGGAGCCTACCAACCACTGAACGATGGAGCTCGCCGGAGTACCTGGAAGGTACCAGAAACAGACGAGGAGTGGAGAAACTGTGGGCGAACTGCGGCCGATTTTCCATTCACGCCTGAGGAGGAAGCAGACTGGGAGATGGCATCCGACAATTACTACTTCGATAATGGCATGAGAACCCCACCAGTAATAGATTTCTTTGTTTACATGCACTGTATCCGTTTCGGTTGGGAAGATGATTTGCAATAATTTTTATATGATGTTGTTAATTAATTTCCTTGTTAAATAACTTAAGTGTATTTCTATATTAAAAACATTAAAATGGAAAGGAAACAATACATTAAAAACCACATAAAATGATAACCTAAAAACTATAGGGACCATTAATGTTTTTTTAAATTTGCAACAAACTTCAGGGACCAAACTGTAAATTCGAAAAGTAGCGGGTTAGCCCGCGATCGCGGGATCCCAACGCGGGCAGGGACCAAAACTATAAACACGGGAATTCTTGAGGGGGCAAAGCTGGACCGCAGGCATTCTTGAGGGACCAACGCGGGCTATTTGGGCAAAGTTTGGTGACACGTGGGCATGGGGCCCGCGATCGCGGGGCCCACCGCGGTTTTTTGTGGCATTTTTGTAACATGGGAGAGATTTGTGGCATTTTGGTAACACACGGTCAAACTTTTGGCATTTTAATTAATTTCCCTTTTTTAATCTTTGATTTCATGACCAAAAACAAAGAAAAAAAATATATTTTTGGTTTCCAAAAATCAAGGCTAGTTTAACTCTTAATTGATATATTTTATCTTTTCATATGCCAACTTTAGATGAGATATTTTTTCTAAAAGGGTGTACTAGAATATGTCTAGATTAATCTTTTAGTATATTATGACTGTAATACATCAGTTCTGATTAAAGCTCAGTGGTCACAAATTATCTACGTTTGGATTTGAATTCTGGACATATGGGATATTCCACCACATCTCTCATGACCTTAACCAGTGCACCACAATCATTGTGGTTAACTTTAGATGAGGTATTTTCTTGTTATAGAATTTATCCGGGAAGGACCAAGATTAATTCCCATTTGATGCCATAAAATATTTGTTATTTTCCGATTTCTCGTCCATTCCGTTTATTGCTTTAAATTAAATTTACGGACTAATTGTTTGAACTATAAAGCAAGGGTGCTATCCAACTAAAATGGCTAAATATCGTGAGAATGTAAGAATGGGAAAGAGTTAATTGGAAATTATTGAAAATTTTATTTGAATATGCATATATGAACCGAAGTTACAAATTAGTCATTCAGGTTCATATATGTATTTTCAAAAAATCTCTCTTATATTCTCACGATATTTAACTTTTTATTTGAACGTTCTGTTTATAAATTATTAGAACATCTTCAAAGACAGAAGATCGTGTGAGAATGAATCTGGACCTTTGATCTGGTGTAAATCTGATGCATCTCATCCCAATATGCATACAAAAATGAAGATCTTTTCTTACTATTCTCACCATAACTTTCCATCTCATAAGTTCGGAACCCAACTCATGTTTCAAAAAGTAATCGTCTTATTAATTGGACAGCTAACATGAAATTTGTTGTGCAATACAAATCATTAAATATTTTTGTAAAATATTTATTGTATCCCTTTTATTATGTCTATTAAATATTACATTTGTTTTTGGAATAATAGTAAATAAATATATATATATAGAGAGAGAACCCTTCTTTTGCTAACCAATCCATTGGTACTAACCGTGTTAACCATCAATTAACCAATCAAAATGCTCCATTAGACTTGGTTGATGCTCACGCCACTTTTACAATTTAGGGGTAACATTGTACTTTCAATTTATTAATATATCCACTATATTACTTCCATGTTTATCTCACTTTGAAATCCACCAATATCCACTAATCCCACGTATTGATTCCTTTTTTTAAGGCCAAATCAAATTCAATATTAATTCCTTAATTTTAGTACAAATGAAATTCAAATAAAACCAATTCACTTTCCTATTTTATCTCATATTTTCAAAACAAACATATCTCATTATCAATAATAAATTTTAATATTCATTCCACGATTATGATTAATCTTTAATGCAGTAGTTGATTTAAAGACATATTCGAGGTTAATCCTCAATAATACTTGCTTTTAACTTTTCTGAAAAATTGTGCACATATGCACTTTTATTAGAATTTTATAATCATTGCATATATGCATATACCCAATTTTATTATAAAGAATTTTCATAACAATCACTTGATATGTGCACATATGCACTTTTATTAGACTTTTATATTGTCAATCCAATTGCATAAGTGCACATAGTTATGTAGTATAAAGAATTTTGATAACAGATACTTGATATGTGCACATATGTACTTTTGTTAGACTTTTATATCATCAATCCAATTGCATAAGTGCACATAGTTATGTTGCATAAAGAATTCTAAATAACAATTACTTTATATGTGCACAAATGCACGTATACTAGACTTTTATAAATATTGCATATATTCACATAACTAATCTTTTAAAAACTAATGGATGAACTTAAGCACCATTATGTTCCATATAAGAATGGTTGATCGAAGATATGAATTGACGGGTTGTTGATTGTGTTCAATAATGTGATGGTTTTTGGTTTTAGATACCTACGATCTCTTTTGTTTTTTTGGAAGAGATGAGATAATTATTCCTTAAAAGTAGGTGATTCCATTTTGAATGTTTATTGTTTTGGACAAAAATGCCCCTCTGCACTTATGCACAAATGTCAACATTCTCTTTTTTAATTTTGGATAATATTATAATCATTGATTTAATTATAACCGTTGATCTAAATAATCTATGGTTGTGATCGGTTAGCACGGTTAGTACCAATGGCTTGGTTAGCAAAAGAAGGGGACCCTATATATATATATATATAGAGAGAGAGAGAGAGAGAGAGAGGGAGGTTCAAGGGAAAACCTCAAAAAACGGAAAACTGAAGAACACCCTGGTGGCCCTTCATCTGGACAGTATGCACTTGTGCATACAGGTAAATAGTTGACTTTTTGGTTTTATGCACAAGTGCATTATGCATTTGTGCATATATGCACAAATGCATGTTACAAATAACTTGTATGCACAAGTGCATACCGTCCAGATGAAGGGCTCCTAGGGTGTTCTTCAGTTTTCCGTTTTTTTTGAGGTTTTCCCTTGAACCCCTCTCTCTCTCTCTCTCTCTCTCTATATATATATATATATATATATATATATATATATCATATAATATAATATAGAGAAATAATAGCGTTTGTGCCTTTTGAACCCTTAAGTTTGATATATGGACTTTAATTAACGTATCAAATATCATTCGTTAAATATCTTTTATATAGATGAAACAATTGATATAAAATAACATTATGTTGGAAAATATTAAATAGTATTAAAAATGAAAATTATAAGAGCATCTTCAATGGTTGTTTGAAGAAGACTTGAACAAAGTGTGAGCATTGGAGACAAAGACTTGAAAATAACTTTACTCATCAATTACTGATGTTCCTCAAGTCTTTGAAAAAATAAATGTGAGAGCAAAAGAAAGAGAAAGTATATTACAGTAGGACCAACATATTTTTTATATATTTTTATTTTTTTCAAATCTTTCACAATAGCTTCACCATTAGATTTTAGTTTTAAGGTTATATTGGTAAAACACAAGTCTGTTCCACCATGTTCTTGTCTGTTCTACATAAAAGTTCTGCCAAACATGAAACATTGATCCATGTTCTCTTCTGTACTGTCCTATCCAACATACAAAACGCACCCTAAACGATAAATAAAGAAAGAGATACACGACTTTAAGAGACGTGCACGACCACTGGGGTTGAAGGTACCCTGCCGCACGTGACAACCACGTGATTCATTTGTATCGATTGGAAATAATGAATGTTTTTTTGACGACGTCATATTCTACACATTTATTTGTCTCTCATTTTTCCAATATTTTTAGGGAAATTAATTAAAATACCCCAAGTTTAAAGTTGACTTACCAAAATACCCTAAAAAATTAATTTCTTACCAAAATGCCCTTTTTCCCCGCGATAAGATCCCGCGATCGCGGGCAGGAACCAATTGTGAAATTTTTTGCAAGATATATTTACACTTTCAGTCCCTGCCCCCCGCGATCGAGGCCCGCGATGGCCCGCTATGGGGACTGAAAGTGTAAATAATCTTGCAAAATTTTACACTTTCAGTCCCTGCCCGCTATAGAGGGCTCCCTCCGCGGAAAAACGAGCATTTTGGTAAGAAATTAATTTTTTGGGGTATTTTGGTAACTCACTTTCAAACTTGGGGTATTTTAATTAATTTTCCATTTTTTTAACATATAAATTTTAAATTAAATATTAAAACGTTTAAAAGGAAATATATTAAATTAAATTTGAACCATATATTTGCTACACAAAGAAATAAATAAAAACATATATTTAACACAAGTAAATAAGTGACCGACACATATTATTCTTGAAAGACATAAAAGGTAATTGAACCCGTAAGTATTTCACGTTGAAGTTCAATGCTTACATTTTTTTGAAGGGGATTAAATTTTATTTTAATAACTCGTCTTACATGGATAAAAAAATAGATCCGAATATTTTATGAGCTTAAAGTTACGGGATATCAATAACTTCAACCATAATTTTAAGTTCAGTTAAAGTTCTTTCTGTGAATTAATTTGACTGTATAGATTAGAAATATTTTGGTTTTTATAGAAGGAAGAAACATGTTTTTAATTTAAAAACATATTTATTAAAAAAAATACATAAAATTGTCCACTATAAATTTATTTAATAAAACATTTTTTATATTATTAAATTACTATAAATAGATCAAACAAGATGTAAGTTGCACTAAACTTGTTAAATTTGATTTGGTATCTAATTTGATGAGGACAACAAAGAAAACTTGTGGACCAAATTCCAAGTTAGTAGTTCAATTAATGAATTAATGTTATTGTAAAAAAAAGTAAATTTGAATCTAAAATTAATTAAAAAATATATATATATATATAATATTTTAACTTAATACATAATTTAATAAATATTTTTAAATAATTATAAAAAATCTTAAATACCCTAAAGAAACTTTTAAACTACAACTAATCTTACAAATGTCTTGTAACGATTGGTGTTCTCTTTCTCCAAAATTACTTTAACGATAAAATGGTATTTAATTTGTTTATAATTTTTGAAAATTGATTTCAAGGAATTTCGCTACTTAGGACCGTTATAGTTACGGCCGCCGTTCACTGGGGCTTCGCTCGCCGGCTCCCCTGTCATCAGGTCACCAACTTTCTTAACCTTCCGGTACTGGGCAGGCGTCAGCCCCCATACATGGTCTTATGACTTTCAAAAACTTCATTTTAAGGAACATATTATATTATGTGTTATGTAATTAAGATAAAAACATTATAATGTAGTGAAGAGAAACCAAGGGATCTTTCTATGGAAACCTCCACGAAGAATCGTCGTTTTTTGATGGTTTTTCCGCTACCCTTTGGCCTATAATAAGAAAGGTCTATCAAGAGTCAAAATTTACCCTCGATCTTTTCAATTCCTCTAGTCGTCTTTCGAACACTTCCTAAAGTACGCTTATTAAAATGGAGATACTTGTTCTTGCTTTTCCAATTCAGGATGACTGATTTTGGCGGTTGGTCCAACCAAGAAATACATGGGAATTTTGGGCGTCAGATTTCATTCTTACGATATTTCTGAACCGAAATAAGAAATAGCTCATAACCACTACTTTTGAATAATTCTCTAGGCTTGTAGACTCGTGACGTTGAACGAGACATTCGAAAACTAAAAAGGCACACTAGCTAGAATTTTTTTTTTGGAAGACATAGCGGCATCGACCCTTTCGATCAACTACCATGAACACAACGCACACACGCACGCACGCCTCCCCGGCGGTATCGGACATCCGATGGCAGTCCACTAATCCGTCGCTGTCCCGGCCCAGCTTACGCTGGACCTAAGGCCCAACCACAGGTTGGGGGGGTAAGCCCAGTCAAAGACTGGACCACCCAAGGACTGGGTATTCCTCATGCCCTCAATTGCCTCCCCTTGGAATCGAACCCGGATAGACTGAGATACCATCCACAGCCCCCATGATGTTACCGTCCTTAGGTAGACCAACACTAGTTAGAAAAATGCTTCGAAAGGTGTCAGCATGTGCACGAAGCCGGAGCCCGACATGTTCACACTTCTCGACTAAGGCAATCTCATCTAAAAGCTCAAGCTTAACTTGCCGAAAACCGAACATATTGTAATTTTATAAACAAAAAGTCATTTTGAAAAAAATATTAAATTTTCTTTTTTTTCATTTTTGGGATAAAGAAATGAATAAAATTGAAAACAAACCCCACCTAATAAAACATAATACATAAATGAGGAGACAAGGTTTAGTATGGAAAATGGTGGGGATAAAGGACAGCAGGGTTACACAATCATGTCAAACCTACCTCCTTCAAAGTTCAAACCCAATTCTTTTATTTTTTTTTCTTTTAATTACTTTTATTAAAACATATTTTTTATTATAATATATTTTTAGTCATAGCCTTGGATCACGTGAGAAGTGTCATTTCTTATGATAAGTGTGATAAGTAATTTTAAACCGTTGATTACTTTTAATCAAATATTCTTCTATGAATTGTGGCTTATAAGAGAATTGATCCCGTGCATCCCGTTTCATCTTATTTTGCATCTCGTTTCATCTCATCCTAATGTTCATCCATTTTTCATCCAACGATTGATAATCACTTCTCACGTTTTTCACCAAATTTAACACTTATCACCGGAACCCAACCCTTTATCATTATATAGATCTGAATTAAACTTAAATTTCCGTTGATAAGAGGATTTACCGTAGTGTTTTGAACTCATATCTCTCTAACACCTGCAATAGCATATAATTTTCGAGAATTTTCGATACTCAGATCCAAGGTTTTTAAAAAAACGATTCCTGACATAAAACCGAAACCATAATCGAACTGAATTTCTTTATTTTTGAAATTTAAAATGATGTGTGTAATTATGTATTTGATTTATAGTCTAATTTAAAACCAAACCAGTTCCAATTAAACACCAAACCATATCGAATATATTAAAGCATCTTCAACAACCATACTATAAATAGAAAAATTTCGTGACTTATGAGAGTTTTGTGTTCCAACAAGGCAACAATTATGTTATATTATATAGTAAAAAAGCCTATAAATTTCATATATGAGCGAGAAATAATATTTTTACTTATTTCTTATCAGTAAGAGATATTAGAAAATGAATGTTTTAAAAAAAATTAATTAAATTTATAAAATATTTTAATAATATAGTTAATATTAAAATTGTTAAAATAAAATACCTATTAAAATAAATATATATTTTATAATTTTAATTTTAAATTTTGTATTAGAAAATTATAACTTACCTATTAAAAATATTAAAACAAATGACACCTAATACTAATAGGGGTTAGAAAATGAGATGACGCATTTGAAAAACATGGAGGGTTAAAGTGGGTCCAGATGTGGAGTCAAAAGAAGGCACACGCGTACGGATGAAAGTGAAGGAATGAATGGGGGCAAGGCCTCTCTTTGTCTGCCCATAATAATATTTAATATAACAGAATGCCCATAATAATATTTAATATAACAGAACAGAGATCACTGTCTCATATTAGATAAGATTTTAATGTGAAATAGACAAAAATAGAGTAAACAGGCTTGTTCCACTCTCACCCCATGGAACAAGCTGGAACAAGATGAAAAAACTTATGTTGTATCAATTTAACCTCAAAGTAAAATCTAATTCTCTTTAAAACATCACACATTCAAATTTATATTTTATTCATTCTTTAAATTTTATTTATTGTATTTTATCTAATGTTATATGTCTTGTTCTGTCCAGTTCTGTCTACCAAACGCTGAACAACTGTTCTGCTCTGTCATGTCCTGTCTTATCCCATCTTGTCCTGTTATATTCTGTCTGCGTACCAAACACACCCTATAAGAACCTTTATTTTGTAGCTTTTATTGCTATCTTATTTCTAACTTAAAAAAAGAATATATATGTATGTAACTGTATAATGATAGTTTTTATGAGAATCTTTTCCTTACGAGTTCCATTTATTTTTTTCAACTTCTGTAACTATAATTATAAAGTTAAGAAAATAAAATAAAAAACTAATAAATATGTTACTTCACACCAAGATCAAGGTAAGAACCAATATTTTTATTTAAAAACCTAAATGAGTTTGGATTCTTAAAAAACGTTCTTTAATGGTAGTTCCTACAAACCACTACATTTTTTGCTTATAACTTATAAGAACATTGCATTGAAGATCCTCCAAGAGATATAGATATATGCACCTTTATTTATATTATAATTAGGTTAAATCTTATATTGACAATGTAAAAAGTATGTTAGAGTAAATTACATGTTTCGTCCCTATTGTTTTGTATGCTAAAACTTAGCATTTTCTCATTTGAAATAATTAAGGATTATTGTCCCGTGATTTACGATTTATAACATATTAGATCTCTAATTCTAGTTTCGTTAAAAGTTTTGTGTTTAAGTATGTTAATTAAGAGGGCATTTTAGTCATTTATTTATTTTTCCTTATTTCTATTAACTTTAAATAAAACATTTTGCAAAACTTATCGACAACCCTCATAAGGGCGGAGCCAAAAAATTAATATAGAGGGTGCTAAAAATAAGGTAACACAATAAGTGGTTTATAGTTGGCAAGATCGTTTATATAATAGCTATTAAAATTCAAACAAATCACATTTTACATTATTTGTAATTCCATTATCATAAATTCATTCAAATACAAAGTATTAAAGGGTCGTTTACCAAAACATTTACCGATAGGAGTCACCATTTTTACTAACTTTACCGGTAAGATTATTGGTCATCAAAATGACATTGTATGCAAAAAAATCTTACATGGTAAGAATTTAATTACCTGTAAGTGTCGACACCCTCACTTACCTAGTAAAACTCTCGTTCAATGTATTGTCTCTTATCGGGTAAGATTCTTGGCCTTTGCCATGTTAATTTGATAAGGTAAGTGGTTTGGTAAACGTTTTGGTAAATAACCCCTAAATTAAATTGGTAATTCTGTTATTTACTTAAAAAAACAAACACAGATAACTTAATTCTTTTCATAATGATATTTTTCGACTATAAAGCTCATTATAACTGTTGGAAGATCTTACTAATCATCAAGATTATTCGATATTCATCTAATCCTCTTGTTCTTCTTCTTCTTCCTCAAAGCTCATCACCATGGAAGAAGCTTTCATAGCATCTTAAAGTGACATTGCTCCACTGAAGCCCATTAAAATAAAGAACACTAACTATGTTGGTTAACTCAAGAAGGTCACTGGACATCCGGATCACATATCATCATGGACTTCCTATCCAAATCTCCACTCGCTTACGATCTTACAATCGAACCAAGAATAAGCAAGCTTCTTCTCAAGAACTTTTGGAACTCATGCTTTTACAAGACTGAGTCTTGAGCTATCCGTGCTAGCATTCTTGGTTCGATGATTTCTCCTTCACTATGAAAGATGTTTCCGAAGCACTCAAGCTTCCAATACCAAATTCCCAAGATTTTGATAACCTTCCAGACGAGATTGACCTTGAAGACGTGCTCACTATTATTGAGTACAAATACGCTAAGAAAGGAGCAAATGTCTCAACAGCTGGAACCCTAGATTGGAAGATGCTAAGTAGTGTTTGGTACTTTTTCTTTTCTTAACTCACTTTCTATTTGAGTAACAAGACCACTAGGTTCGATCAGCCCACTACCAAGCTTGCCTACTCACCGATGTTTCAAAAGAAAATCATCTTTGCTCAATATTTCTATAATGACGTCACGAAGAAGATCGCTGTACCAAAGAGACACAATGAAATACCATACACTCGGTTTATCTTTGTTCTTATTCTTCACAAACTTGGGAAGAAGATCCCAAGTGATTTCACATTTGATATGCATCCATCAATGATACACTTTCAAAATGTTAACGTTCAAGTCTTTCTAACAGAACCAGCCATCCCCACAGGTATGATTCTCTTCTCTCAAGACCCCGCATTAGAATGGTCGGATTCTATCTGTAGAGAGGCAACCATACTTTTTCTGGAAGCCAACATTGCATACTAAATACAAAATCCACCCAAACCAATAATGATTAATCAACCATCATCCAACGACGGAAACGCTACTGACCCTTTGTCGGATTTAGATCTTGGATCATTCAAACAAGCCATCTGATCCCTTCACTATTTGAGATATTTGTGCCAGTCGACCTTTTGTCACCCACCCCATCCTCGAATCTCAGATATGATGATGTTTCCCTTTCTACACTTCCTCTAACCACGGATTTGATGAATCCGAAATTGCTTTTCTAAACCAAGCCCTCAACTCTCATCCCACCAAACCAACATCACCTCATCTTTCTTCGGAATCATTGCAAATTAAAGATCTACTCTTTGACCGAAACCCTTCTCTTTCTCTTGAAAACAACAACTCTTCCACCTCTGGATTTCATCCTTCTACCCCACCACCACACTATCCCTTCCTCATTTTCTTCTCTTCTGGAACAGTTGTCCAAAATTCAGAAGCAGTTGAGTGATATGAAACAATCTCACCTTTTGGCGCAAACAACGTCTGAGATTACTTCACAACTCATACTTTACTCTTTGGACACCTTGCACTAAAAAATAAATACTTTGTCCGATCACTTGCAAGCTTTTGGAGGAACTTATCGATCCAATGCCATGCAAGCAACTATGTTCATACTTAAAGATCGAAGTCGGATCATCTTCCTTGAACAAAGTCATGCATTAATCGCCGCTTCACTGAAGAAGCTTTCCTCCGACGCCGGACTCCTCATTTGTTCTTCTCATGCTACTGGGGGGGGGGGGGGGGGAGAAAACTTGCAATCCCATCTCCGACAACATGGAAAGTTATCGGAGTGAGGGGGATCAAAGGAAAGGAAAGAGAAAGCTCACTCCTACTGAAGATCGGATCAAGATAAGAAAACCTAGGAGATGATCAGATTCAGTGGTGTAACATCCTCCGATTTTGCTCCGGAAAGAACCGTTGGACTCGTATTTGAATTCTCCATCCAACAAGACTATAAAATCTAGGATTTAATCCAAAATCCTAGTTTTCGTATTTATTTTAAAATATTGATATCTTCCAAAGACCAGGATGTTACAATCCTCCCAACCTTAAAAGAGATATCGTCCTCGAAATCTAGTTCCCCTACACTCAAAGGTTACTGAACTCAACACTCTTCATGTTCCCTCAGTTTCCAATTGAAATTTGAATTTACCTTCTTGTGTCGGCTAACTTGGCTGTAGAATTCTCTTGAACGTTGATGCCAAGAGCCTTTAGCTCCCCACACCACATCCAAACTAGAGGAGAAACATCCGAACAAACGTTTAACTTGCTAAAGTATCTTCATTATGCAAGGCCTCGGTTACCTCCCAACCTTAGGTGACCCATACCTCTCTAAATGGTAGATCCCGACTTCTATTCAATCCAAACCTACCTGCTTTTAACTCTTTCAAGGATCAATCATTACCGAAACCAACAAAATTCCCAAATTCAACTGTTCTCGCTACTGAACTATTATTTAACTTTAACGAGTACCATTAAACTCCAAAACGGACGGTCGTCCTTGACCCAAAGAGTATACATCTCCCAAAATACGCCCAAGCACCAAACATTCAATTGACCAATCTCTTACCATTCAAGAAAATCCGTTCAGCTAAATCACTTATCATAATTCGAACTTCTTAAAACCACTACAAGCGATACCATTATCCATTAAAATTGAACTACAACACTCCAAATACACTAACGATTCATGGCCTCGAAATCCGGAAGTTGACACTCAGCCCTCTAAAAAGACATGTGCGGGCCCTGTCAGTTCAATGCTGCGGGAATGCTGTAGTAGCTGTCAGTTTCACCAAAAATAGAGAAATTAACCTACTTATAGAAATAAAACAGGTAACTTCAAAACTTTTAGCTTCATGACACAAATATGGAAAAAATAGAAAAAGACTCAATATTTGGATAAAAGTAAAATTAACTTAGTCTAAATAAGATAAAATAAAGGGAATTTAATTAAAATACCCAAAGTTTGACTCTGACTTACCAAAATACCCAAAATCTCGTCGAGTTTACCAAAATACCCAAAATTTATGCGGTGGGCCCCGCGATCGCGGGCCCACGCCCACGTGTCACGAATGTTTGGCCAAAAGTCCCGCGAAGGCCCCTCAAGAATGCCCGCGGTACACTTTTGGCCCCTGCCCGCGGAGGTACCCCACGATCGCGGGATGGCCGTGACACGCGTCGACACAGGGTTGAAACCCTAATTTCTTTAATGTATTAAACCTACCAACCCAACCTTCGGCCGCTATAAGAGAGAGGGTGGGGGGACCTTATTTGGCCACCACTTTCATTAAAAAATTGCTCTCCCAAACTCTCTCAATTTGTCGTGTGGAATACGCGCTCGATTTGTTTGAAGATGGCTCGTGTTACTCGTTTGGTTAGTTTTTCTTAAGTTTCTTGTACTTTTCTTGTATGTTGTTATTTTAAATTTTAAAATATATGTTATGTATGTTGTTAGAGTGTTTTTAAGTTTGTTGTATGTTTAAATGTGTTATTTGTATGTTATAATGATGTCTTTATTATAGATGTTAGAGTTTTTTTTAAAAATATGTTATAGTGGTTTTTTTTAAAAAGATGTTAGAGTGTTTTAGAAAAAAACATATGTTACTGTTTTTTTTATAAAAATATGAGTGTTTTTTATAAAAATAAATGTTAAGAGTGTTTTTTATAAAAAAAATGTTAAGAGTATTTTTTATAAAAAAAAGATGTTAAGAGTATTTTTTATAAAAAAAAGATGTTAAGAGTATTTTTTATAAAAAAAAGATGTTAGTGTTTTTTTTTATAAAAAGATGAGTGTTTTTTATAAAAAAAAGATGTTAAGAGTGTTTTTTTATAAAAAAAAGATGTTAGTGTTTTTTTTATAAAAATAAATGTTAGAGTGCTTTTTATAAAAATAAATGTTAAGAGTGTTTTTTATAAAAATAAATGTTAGAGTGCTTTTTATAAAAATAAATGTTAAGAGTGTTTTTTTTATAAAAAAAGATGTTAGTGTTTTTTTTAATAAAAAGATTAGTCTTTTTTATAAAAGTAAATGTTAGAGTGTTTTTTATAAAAATAAATGTTAAGAGTGTTTTTTATAAAAAAAGATGTTAGTGTTTTTTTTTTATAAAAAGATTAGTGTTTTTATAAAAATAAATGTTAGAGTGTTTTTTATAAAAATAAATGTTAAGAGTGTTTTTTTATAAAAAAGATTAGTGTTTTTTATAAAAATAAATGTTAGAGTGTTTTTTTATAAAAAAAGATGTTAGTGTTTTTTTTTTTAAAAAAAGATTAGTGTTTTTTATAAAAATAAATGTTAGAGTGTTTTTTATAAAAAAAAATGTAAGTGTTTTTTTTATAACTTTGGTGAATGACAACTTAGGTCCCCTAACTTTGGTGAATGACAACTTAGGTCCCCTAACTTTGGTGAATGACAACTTAGGTCCCCTAACTTTGCTAAATTATTTAATTGTTTATCTTTCTTTTAAGTTTCCTAGTCATAAATAAATTTCTGTAAATAAATGGTATGAATATATAACAACATTTAAATTGGCTTCACATGCCACACTCAAATTCATTTTGGCCTCTTGCCAAAAGCATAAATATATAACACTATTATATATTGAAATAAAATAAACCGCAACATATCTATTTGGATTTTGTCAAACGGGTGTAAATAGCCCTAAGGTATGTGGGGACTTAAGCAATCTTTGTGATTCCCCTGCTACCTGGAAGTCTAATAGATTGAGTGGTTTCTTTTCTAAAACTAAAACATACGAATAATTATCCACACAATAAACCAAACAAGCAAAAGCATCTATATATAACACTATTATATATTGAAATAAAATAAACCGCAACATATCTATTTGGATTTTGTCAAACGGGTGTAAATAGCCCTAAGGTATGTTGGGACTTAAACAATCCTTGTGATTCCCCTGCTACCTGGAAGTCCAATAGATTGAGTGGTTTCTTTTCTAAAACTAAAACAGACGAATAATTATCAACACAATAAACCAAACAAGCAAAAACATCTATATATAACACTAACTATAACATCCGTGAATTGGTATTTGCTAGCAACAACATAATGGAGGCAGTCAATCAATATAGATTGATCCTATGTAGAAGGATTTCTTTTACATCGACTTGACGTTAAAGTGCCGCGTTGGCTACATGGTGGAGTTGAGAGAGCGCTTCGCGGAATTAGGTGATCGCGCAACTAGCGTTGAGGACATCTTTAGAGGGACACCTTTTTGTCCATGGATGGATCTTACCAATTCTGGTGGCGACCCCATGCTAGTCCACATGTTTCTACAGTTGGAGGTCGAGGTCTCCAATGGTGATCCGGAGGAGAGGTATTTTGATGTCTTCGGGCATCAAATGCGGTTTGGGCGTCGTGAGTTCTGTCTAGTTACAGGACTACTTTTTGGAGAGGCTCCCCCTTCCTCCCTTAGCAGACATTTCCTTCATTCGTAGGGTGTGGGGCGTGTCAGCATCTCGTTTGAAGCTGAAGACAGTCGTGGAGACGATGAAACAGGGCCTTAGTGCCCTAAGCGACCACAATGCTGTCAGTGTATGCTTGGTAGCGATCGTGGATATGGGCTTCATGGGCCGTGAGTTGAGCCAGACTGCTTCTGAGACGGTCCTTAGGGCCGTCGAGGACTTGGATTTGTTTAACAGGTACCCGTGGGGTAGCCACATCTGGACACATAGCTACACTATTATGCACCGAGCCATCGCCAGACGCCCCGATCGACTTGCCAAGATGAATCTTTGTGGATTTACATACGCCTTCAAGGTTAGATACGTAGTATAACATAAATAATAATACATACAAACTGTTTGGCTTTCCTTTTTACGTACTTGCTCTTCTTGTGTAATTCCAGATATGGATCTTGGAGATGTTTCCCGTAGCCTGTCAATATTTCAACAAACGCACCGACAGATTACATAGGGGAACCGTTGGGACCGGAGGGGTCTTTCCCTAAATAGGCAGACTTGGCTTGAGTTCTTCAGCCAATCTAGACATGTAAGTTCTTTTACTATGTTTACAATGTTGCATACGTTAGTCCCGCTTATTAAATTTTTTGTGTTTTACCATATATTTAGCCGTCACTTATGCCTTTCACAAACCTTCTGCCTACTGCCTACGAGAGGGACACGCCTTGGTACAGAAACAACGTGGCCTTTTTTGACAGAGAGGAGACAAGGGTTCGACGTCCCCCACCTTCCCCATTTTGGGTCTAGTTCCTCATCTGACGAAGATGAGGAAGACGACGCGAGGTCCCCTTCCGATCGATATCAGCCGCCCCCTTCCGATCGATATGAGGCGCCCCCTTCCTCCTCCCATCAAGATCCGACTTCCACCGAGCCATCTTATGGCACTTTACACGAGCTGTGGGACTACGTTCGAGGACCAGTACACACGCGTCTCGATGATCTGGAGGAATTCGCCAGACAGTTTCGCGCTGTAAATGTTAGTGTTTAACTTAATTTGTCGGCCATGATCTTTTAGTTTGTATATTAATATTACGTTCTAAATTTGTTTTAGCTGTCGAGTACGACGCCGATCCACGCTCCGTTCGGACAGGGGGCACGGGCGACGTTTGGAACCACATCCTATCCGTCATTCCCTGAGAATGTAAGTCACATTGAGTAACAATTATAGTTATATGTTAGTTCCTAAATTTGTAACTCTTATAATGATCAATGTCACGCAGGTCGGGATGTCGGGGGCAGGGGGATACACATCCCAAATGCTGCTGTTTGGCACCACATCCTATTCGTCAATCCCGGAGAGTGTAAGTCACACTGAGTAATTATTATAGTTATATGTTAGTTCCTAAGTTTGAAACTCTTATAATTAGACTTGGCAAACGGGTCGTGTCGGGTTCGTGTCGGGTTCACGGGTTAAACGGGTTGAGAGTGTCTAACCCGAACACGACACGTTTAATAAACGGGTCACAAAATCTCAACCTGAACACGACCTGATTTAACCCGTCTAACCCGACACGACCCGCTAACCCGTTTAACCCATTTAACCCATTTAACTTGTTTAACCCATTTAACCCGTTTAATGTAACGACCCAGACCTTTTTCGAAGAGTTTTGCGGTTGGTGTGGAGTTTTAAATAAAAGTAGAAGTTGAGGGGCCAATTGATAAATAAGAGAGGAAGTATAAAAGGGCACAAAACCCTAGCCAACCTTCCCATTTCCTGATTTCTTTGTGTTTGTCGGCTGAGATTTTGGAGAGAAAAAGAATACTAGAGTTTTGAGGGTTTTGGTGCATTTGAAGAGAAGAATCATCAAGTCTTGGAATCAGAAGAAGGAACTGGATTGGAATTCGTTTCTTGTAGTAATCTAGCAGGTAACCCTTAATCCATAACTCCATCTAAGATTCGTCTGGTGATTTGTGGTTTTGAGAGTTTCTTGCAAAAAGTTGTTTAAGACCATTAAGGGAGATTTAAGCATCTTTGGGTTGCGTTTAGACAGTAAAACTTTGTGGGATTTGATATTGGGCCTGTATGTAGTTAATCGTCGCATTATCTTACTGTTTAATGGGTGTTTGGCATGATTTCGAGCATTAAACTCGAACAGCGCCTCGTCCGGAAACCTTCTTGCGAAGCAGGTGTCCGGGTAGCTTCTTGTCCGGGTAGCTTCTTGTCGCAGGTTACCGGGTATAGTGTCCGGAAAGGTTAAGTGTCCGGAAAGGTTAAGTGTCCGGAATGTAGTAGTTACCCGGATAAGGGTGTTGTCCGGACTAGGTTGTCGTCCGGTTAGTGTGGGTGTCCGGACTCTTTAGCGTCCGGAAAAGTAGGGTTGTCCGGAAAACCTGAGTTGTCCGGATACTTTTGCTGAGTTGTTGTTTTATGCCCGTTTATTCAGGGAAGTCGATTGGGAAGTTTGGAACTGTTTAGGAACGATAAGTAAGAGCCTCAGGTGAGTTTTCTAAACTAAAATGTGTGGCTTTTAAAGTGTTTTCAAAATGTGTTATGAATGTTGAGAATTGGCATGCTTTATTATTATGCTTTAATTGCATGAAAGTTGTTTAAAGTTTTATGTAGAATGTATGCATACATCAAGGAGACGTAAACTGGCAAAGACGGGAGAGTAGTTCTGCCAGCTCTCGTGCGGGAAGGGAGGTCCCTATATGCCAGGAGCGAGGCTCCGCAAGGCAGCATGAGGCTGACTCGTTGTCACCTTCGAGTGGCTTCAGGGTGTCAGATTACGAGGCAGACTTTAGTCCGTATATGATTGTGACGTGTTGAGTATGAATGTTTAAAGCTGAAAAGATAAACTGTTTTTAAATGCTTTGATAACTGTTAGGAGGGACTCACTAGACCTCATGGTCTAACCCTCGCATTTTCAAATTAAAACCTTTTCAGGTAAGCAGGTTTCCAGGAGCTCGGGCAAATAGGCTGAGCTTAGCAAGAAGAGTCAAGAAGCATAGTGACACTCTAGTTATTAGTTTTTCTCAGTTGTGTAGGTTGTTTCCGCCAACCATTTTCGGATATTATGTAAGAAATTGTAGATCGTGATTTTGGGATATTTAATTTATATGAAACGAATTGTTTAAAAATGTTGGGTTGTTATAGTTGGTATCAGAGCCATAGTTTAAGGGATTTAGGTGACCGGACGGGCCTAAACTTAAACTTGGGAGTAGAAATCACAACTGAGAATCAGGAAAATGCGTTAGGAGGTCACTATTATAGAGATAGGACTGATAGGGTACTGAGGACTGTCATGTAAGGTAAGTTTGAAATTTCACCTGGCCAGTGTAATTGCGAACTTACAGGTACATGTATGTGCTTAACCTGCCTTATTATTCCGAAGTGGTAGTAAGGAACTAGTGTTTATGTCGTGTGCCAGTACTTTAGAATGTCAGCAAGATCCCTGAGGGGTAGACTGAGACCTTTGTTGGGGAAGTTTCTTGAGAAGTCATAGATGATGTGATGTATGTATACATCGTTGAGACGGATTGTTGTTTGGAATGTTATGAGCCGTCTAGAGGTAGACCTTCGTGGTTCGAAGAGGATGAGTGATTACTTTTGAGTAAGTCTTCTGGATCAGGAGATTCTCGATTCTAGGAATCGTGGGATAGATCTGTTCGGATAGTAAGGCGGGACAGTGTCGAGATCTTGAAGGTGCCAATCCAAGAGCGAGCAGGGGATTAGAGTCCTGACTCTTTAGTCGTGTTGTTCAGTGGCAGAATCATTGAAGAGAGATTTCTATAGAATACTGAAAGCGTGTAGAAGTATATTATGAGATAAATTGGTCAAGATGAAAGTAATATGAACTAGTTGAGTAAGTGGACCGTTGAACGTATGTATATCAAGTTGTTGTAAGACCGAGGGGGGCAACCACTGGTCGAAAGTGGAGTGTCAATGATAAGTTGCGTGAGTAAATCGATTGACCTTGTTTGAGTGAGTAGCCTTCAATTACAAGTAGAGTTTCATGCATTAAGATCGTATATGTGCATATGAGATTTTTTTTTTCATACGTAAAGTAAATGTGTAAATATCAAATTTGATCGGATATGAGTCGGCGTGTGCAAGCGTATGTTTAAAGAAAAATGCAAATCCATTTGCCTCGCACAATGAAGTCTTGAGGACTACGATTTACAAAATATTCCACTCTTTTCATTATAAGTTAAATTGTTGCAAAAGTCAAGAAGACGTTCGAATGCAAAACTTTTGTGACCCAGATAAGTATTGACATGTTGAAGTTATATAAGTGAATGTGAGAACCGACTGGTTTACTTCGTGTCGGTAAGTCCTTTCAAAATTTTGTCGTATGAAAAGATTTTCATCCAATATTTATTTCTGTCGTAACAATATATTTTGGTTGAGTAAGATTAAGTTTTACGGAAAGTTGCATGCAAGTGATTCTCGAGATCGTTGTGCAGGGTATTGAAGGGGTCGTGTGTACCCAAGTTGTTTCCAAGTGTTGTTTCTTTAAAATAATCAAAAGGATGATGATTCATTTATCGCGTTGTCAGGCATGAAGGCTATGAACTCAATAGGTCGTAGAGTATTACATTTTTAAGCTAAGGAAGAACTCTTAGAGTGGAGGGGTGTTGGACAGACCAGGGGAGAATGTTCGTAGTTTTGGTACTTATGTTCAAGAGGAGAGATGAGCAGTGGAGGAGTCAGAAGTGGACTTTAGTGTCGGTTGTATGAGGGTCTGTACCCTCGTGCGGTGACTGGAAATACAGTTGCCGAGGGACGGTTGTGTTCAGGGGAAGGACTAGAAGTCAGCAAGGTATTGGTATTAGCAACTCATCATGAGTAGTGTGGAGAAGTAGAGATGAAATATCCGCGACGTTGAATAATAGTTTTAAAGTGATCTTGTAATGTTAACGTTTCACGAGTGAGTTTGAAATGAGGACGACGGGATGTGAATTTGATTATGATATGTTGGAAGGATTAGGTTCAGTAAGGGACCCTTGTTGGAGAATAGGTTAAGGAAGTATCAACAGGTCAACTATTGACGTTAAAGTCGACAGTTGAGTGAGGTGTATGAGACCGAAGACTTGAATCAGAAGGTTGAAAGTTGAAGGACCACTTTGTAGGGGTGTTAAGATAGTGAAAGACTGCTGTTTTAGATAAGCGTTTTACCTACGAGATGGATGGTTCGTAAAGAATGAAGTATTTAGCACAAACGAAGTGAGGGTATAGATTATGTCGATCTGTGAGGGAGTGCGCCCTGTCTATATTGGTTTGGGATCGCAAGAGCTAGCAGGAAACGAGTATGTTAGAGTTATTCAGAAATTCGTGTGTTGTGGTTCAACTAGAGCTGGGAGAGAGGCAATATAGCGAGATAGATTCGGTTAGTTATGAATGAGGTCTTGAAGATAAGTTTGAGTTGTGTACAATTGGCCATGAGAGTCTTGGTCTGCAGTGTGATGTTATGAGTGAGTAATGTACAATTATATAGTGGAAATAATTGCCAAGTAGAATGTGTCAGCTAGCGTCATAGCGATGAGAGATTAGAGAAAGAGGAAACTTCAGATAGAAGCCTGTTGGAGGTTTCGGTTGGGGTGATCGTGTTGTTAACTAGGTTGTTGGAGCACGTAGGGTGTGAGTTGACGTCGTGATATGATTATGTTCGGGATAGCATCACGGAGTGGTGGTGGGTAGTTACCCAAAGGAGAAGCCAAGTGTCTTTAACTGTAGGAGTCACTAAGTAAGCATATTTTGGGATAATTGGAAGTTTAAAGAACTTGATGGATGTATTAGTCAGAATTTGGTGGAATAGACGTGAAATCCTTAAAGAAGGTGAGCTGTTGCTTATGTGTGAGTGAATTGTCTGAGAAAGTAAAAGTCGGAGTTTAAAGAATGTATAGTGACGTCGAACTCTGGTGTCAATTCGAGGTGATTTGGTCGGAAGCCTAAAGTTAGAATGTTAGTGCAACCGTTTGGTTACGTATATTGATGAGAAAGCTTTTGCAGCTTGGGAATTGTCGGAAGAGGGGGACGAGAAATGATAGTGGATAATGCTCCACGCTAATGTGGGGAGGTGAAGACAATATGTCGGATTAAGTAAGTAAATCGGAAGTAGTAAACTTGACAGTAATGCCGATGGGTGTAGTGTTGTGTAGACTGTCCTTGGTAAGTGTGCGAACTTTTGGAAAGAGTATTGAGGGAGGAAATTGTGTATGTTTTTGTGCAGGAAAGAAGTGGGTAAGACGACTGAATGAGTTAAGTTAGTGGCTTTGTGAGAGACGTTCAAGCGAACTGATCGTTCAGTGTAAGCTATTGAGAACTGTAAGGTGTGATCGTGGTTACCCCTCCTAGATGAGTGGGAGTAACCGAAGTTATGTTATATGGCTGGACGCATGTGGCAAGCAGTGAGAAACTGATGAGCCTTCAGGATAAGTTCAATCCGGATAGGTGAGTACTCAAATGAGGAAGTATAGAGATTTCCTACTATTAGACACGTTAAGTGTGAAATGATGAAGTTGTGAGAACGTACGAATTAGTTGACGTGTTGTAACCAATGTGATTCGGGAAGGGATGATGATCTGCTTAGACGTATGTCGGCTGGAAAAAGTAATCTAGAAATTTCCGGTATACCAAGGAGAGGCTCATGGGTGTGAGCTTGTCGGGATATACAAGGTTGGCCTGGTGCCAAGTTGTCAGTGAGCGAGTTTTCTTGGTAGAAGATTCTCGTTGTCGTGGTGGGAAATTTCTGCCAAGTCCTTTTTCTTAAGGAAGTGTAAATGTATAAGAGATCTTAATTAGACGTGTTTAAAACTGCGAGTCCCGATGTGGGGACGGAGGCACGGTTGGCCTTGGTTTTATCAGGTAGTTTTAAGCGAGTATAGTGATCGAAGGGGGTACAAGTAAATAGTGCAAGATGGCACGTTTTAGCAAGTGATGACTCGCCGAGGGCGGTTTCATGTATGAAGTGCGGTTATGTTTCCCATCTGAACGATTTGGGGTAGCCGAGTAGAACTGAGTGGTTGAATTGAGAACATAAGACTGTGGAACCTCGAGAATTGAGAGATAGGTAAAGTGGACTACGTCTGTGGATCCGTCGGAGTTATGAAAGTTGAATAGATAGTGCGCGATCTTGAGGTACTAGATGAAATTTTGGGGGATTTCGTGGTGTGATGTGCGCCTCTGTTATGAGGAACGGATGAGGGAAGCTGTAGTAATGTCGACCTTGCGAGAATTACAGGCGATAAGAAGTTGACTTCTGTCTTTAGTGAGTAAGTTAGAGCAGCGGCATATAAGTTAGACTTGCCAGAAGAAATAAGAGGAGTGCATCAAACTTTTCTTGTGTCAAATCTGAAGAGATGTTTGGTTGAGACCGATGTAGCCATTCCATTTGAAAATGTTAGCATCGATGAGAGACTGTCGTACGAAGAAGAACCAATAGAGATTGTGGACAACAAGGTCCGAAAATCAAGAATAGAGAAATTCGGCTAGTAAAAGTTCAGTGTAGGTATCATAAGGGGGCGAGAGGCAGCGTGGGAGGTAGAATCCGATACGAAGTCTAGGTACCCTCTCCTTTTCGAAAATGGAATTCCGGGGACGGAATTCTTTTGAGGGGGGGAGTGTTGTAACGACCCAGACCTTTTTCGAAGAGCTTTGCGGTTGGTGTGGAGTTTTAAATAAAAGTAGAAGTTGAGGGGCCAATTGATAAATAAGAGAGGAAGTATAAAAGGGCACAAAACCCTAGCCAACCTTCCCATTTCCTGATTTCTTTGTGTTTGTCGGCTGAGATTTTGGAGAGAAAAAGAATACTAGAGTTTTGAGGGTTTTGGTGCATTTGAAGAGAAGAATCATCAAGTCTTGGAATCAGAAGAAGGAACTGGATGGGAATTCTTTTCTTGTAGTAATCTAGCAGGTAACCCTTAATCCATAACTCCATCTAAGATTCGTCTGGTGATTTGTGGTTTTGAGAGTTTCTTGCAAAAAGTTGTTTAAGACCATTAAGGGAGATTTAAGCATCTTTGGGTTGCGTTTAGACAGTAAAACTTTGTGGGATTTGATATTGGGCCTGTATGTAGTTAATCGTCGCATTATCTTACTGTTTAATGGGTGTTTGGCATGATTACGAGCATTAAACTCGAACAGCGCCTCATCCGGAAACCTTCTTGCGAAGCAGGTGTCCGGAAGTTGTCCGGGTAGCTTCTTGTCGCAGGTTACCGGGTATAGTGTCCGGAAAGGTTAAGTGTCCGGAAAGGTTAAGTGTCCGGAATGTAGTAGTTACTCGGATAAGGGTGTTGTCCAGACTAGGTTGTCGTCCGGTTAGTGTGGGTGTCCGGACTCTTTAGCGTCCGGAAAAGTAGGGTTGTCCGGAAAACCTGAGTTGTCCGGATACTTTTGCTGAGTTGTTGTTTTATGCCCGTTTATTCAGGGAAGTCGATTGGGAAGTTTGGAACTGTTTAGGAACGATAAGTAAGAGCCTCAGGTGAGTTTTCTAAACTAAAATGTGTGGCTTTTAAAGTGTTTTCAAAATGTGTTATGAATGTTGAGAATTGGCATGCTTTATTATTATGCTTTAATTGCATGAAAGTTGTTTAAAGTTTTATGTAGAATGTATGCATACATCAAGGAGACGTAAACTGGCAAAGACGAGAGAGTAGTTCTGCCAGCTCTCGTGCGGGAAGGGAGGTCCCTATATGCCAGGAGCGAGGCTCCGCAAGGCAGCATGAGGCTGACTCGTTGTCACCTTCGAGTGGCTTCAGGGTGTCAGATTACGAGGAGGCGGACTTTAGTCCGTATATGATTGTGACGTGTTGAGTATGAATGTTTAAAGCTGAAAAGATAAACTGTTTTTAAATGCTTTGATAACTGTTAGGAGGGACTCACTAGACCTCATGGTCTAACCCTCGCATTTTCAAATTAAAACCTTTTCAGGTAAGCAGGTTTCCAGGAGCTCGGGCAAATAGGCTGAGCTTAGCAAGAAGAGTCAAGAAGCATAGTGACACTCTAGTTATTAGTTTTTCTCAGTTGTGTAGGTTGTTTCCGCCAACCATTTTCGGATATTATGTAAGAAATTATAGATCGTGATTTTGGGATATTTAATTTATATGAAACGAATTGTTTAAAAATGTTGGGTTGTTATATTTAACATTTATAAATATAAAACTTTTAATAGGGTGCTCCAACATAATAGGGTGCACCAACTTAGAGGGTCCAAGCCAACGGACTCAAACCACCAAGCTAGGGTCAAGGGGGTGATGCAAATGAAAATACAAGGGGTGAGATCATATTTATAGTGGGCATAGAGCATAAGGTTTTTGTTTCCCACCAATGTGGGATGGGAGGAAATCCCACTTCCTTGTGAAACATACAGAAATTGACAGCTCCTATATGCCATAAGTTACGATATATTTCTTCCATTTAGAAGCCAAATTGGACACTATCATCTAAATGAAAGTTGTTCATTGATATCTTGGGATTCCACAGAAACTAGATTCATGCAATTCGGAGCTATAATCAGACCGCTACAACCTTTACAAAAACAGTGCACAGGTTCTTGTGTACAATGTGAGCTGATTCCAAAACTCAGTGTTTTGACACATTTAAACTCATAATTAGAACTTTAATTCTTAAGTACATTCTAATCTTTCCAACGGTATATCGTAAACCTCATTTAGACCAACGGTTGATTTTCTATGAATTTTCTAATAACATGGCAGAAACTTTAAAACTCATAATTGACAGCTCCTATATGCCATAAGTTACGATATATTTCTTCCATTTAGAAGCCAAATTGAACATTTTCATCTAAATGAAAGTTGTTCATTGATATCTTAGGATTCCACAGAAACTGGATTCATGCAATTCGGAGCTATAATCAGACCGCTACAACCTTTACAAAAACAGTGCGCAGGTTCTTGTGTACAATGTGAAAACTCAGTGTTTTGACACATTTAAACTCATAATTAGGACTTTAACTCTTCATAACAGTTCTTAAGGACATTCTAATCTTTCTAACGGTATATCGTACACCTCATTTGGACCAACGGTTGATTTTCTATGAATTTTCTAATAACATGGCAGAAACTTTAAAACTAAAAATGTGATTGTCAAAGCCCATATTTAATTGTCCATACATAAATAGATAATAGTCAAAGCCCATATTTAATTGTTCAAAGAATGGCCTAATTTAAACGGGTTAAACGAGTCAATTTCGAGTTGAATTTTTTTAACCCTAACCTTACCCGTTTAATTTTCGTGTCGTGTCGTGTCAACCCGTTTACTTAAACGGGTTGAAATGTATTACCCAAACCCGTTTATTTCGTGTCGGGTTCGTGTCGGGTTAGCGTGTCATGTCAGTTTTTGCCACCTTTACTTATAATGATCAATGTCACGCAGGTTGGGATGTCGGGGGCAGGGGGATACACATCCCAAATGCCGCCGATTGGCACCACATCCTATTCGTCAATCCCGGAGAGTGTAAGTCACACTGAGTAACCATTATAGTTATATGTTAGTTCCTAAGTTTGTAACTCTTATAATGATCAATGTCACGCAGGTCGGGATGTCGGGTGCAGGGGGTACACAACCCCAATTTCGACGTTCGACACCACATCATTCACGGACCTCCTTGGCCTATCGGACGCAGACTATTACAGGCCAGAAATGACGGGGTCGTCGTACGTCACACCGCCAGCTTCCACGCATACTGTAAGTTATTTTGGTAGTTTTGGTTTAATTGTGAACATGATGAAATTGTACTTAAAACATCTAATAACTTAATTTTCAGTCGATGGGGTCGGGACAACACTTCCGTCAGCCGGAAATTGTCGAGGACCACTTCTCGGAGCCGGAAGATGACCCGATGGATGTTGTAGATCCATAGGCGGAGGTGGCAGACCCGTCTAGGCCGGTTCAGGAGACTAAACGTTCACGCTTTTGGGGTTCCCCATGGACATGGCAAAAAAAGACCACACCGCACCCTCAAAAGAAAGCAAAGGAAGCAGGAAAGAAAGCGGGAAAGAAGGGGGAAAGAAAGCGCGAAAGGGAAAGATGGCTTCACCGGAGCATTTTCCGGCCTCGAATATATTGAACATGTGCCAGACTGGTGACCTCCCCAGCCTGGTATTCATCCCTTTCCTCAACCTGGACATCACCCCCTCGTTTTTCAAAGTATTGCTGGAAGATGACCCTTTGGAGTCTGAATTAGAGGATGTGGTTAGTATTGAAGTTTAACTATAGTCATATAATCAAATATATTTATATTACATGTCTAACCATCTATTTTTTGTGTATAGCACATCGATTGTTGGGTCGCCATTCTCCAACGTTCCCGTCAACCAGACACGAGGTGTACCGTCATGCACACTACTTTCTTTCCGTTCATGATCCTTCCACATCAAGGTCCCGCCTCCGTGGCTAACTCATGCAATGGCATGGAAGGGGTGAATTGGCGGTTTCTCGATACTGTATGTAAATCGTTTTACTCTTATTTTATTTAAGTTGTTTGGTTGCTAACTAAGTTGTCTAATATTTCAGGTGTACATCCCTATCTGCATTCATCCTAAACATTGGCTGCTCGGAGTGTTTGATCTTCCGTGTATGGTGATGACCATATATGACAGCGACGCTGCCAATCTCTATACAGACGCTTTGGATGAGCGTCTTGCCAGATTTAAAGATAATGTGCCGGAGTTCTTTAGCCAGATCGGGGATGTGGACCGTCGCGAAAAGTCAGTGCACTTCCGTCGCAGGTTAGCCAAGAATGCACCACAGCAGCAAGGGATGAATGCGGATTGCGGTGTCTGGGTATGCCGTAATGTCAGCATCTTGATTTCAGACGATGTGGTAGATTTACACCCTTCCCGCACCGAAGATGAGGCCAGGGACTTTCGCGTACATATGGCGGAGACCATTTATGCGCATTGTCAAACACAACAACATTAGGTTGTTTATGTAACATTAAATAATTGTTATTTTTATTGTTAACTTATTTTGTTAAAGTATTGTGATTGAAGTTATAATTTTGTTTATTATTTTGTTAAAGTATTTAACTTGGAGCCTAAAAAGTGTGACAAAAACAGTAAAAACATGCAACAACACTTTACTCTCTCTTCCTATGTGGGACACATTCCCACACCCATTTGGTTTTTGCTAATTTCATCCAATTACTCAACTTTGAGTATCGATATCTCATTCACACATACTCCGTTTTGGACGCATTATATATCGTTTCGAAGCTCTCATATGGGAGAACATAAACCTACTAAGAGTTAGTTATATATAACATATATATATATAGGGGTGGTATCGGGTACAAACCAACTAGTTTGTACAAACTCGTACAAATGTGTCCAAAGTTTAGTAAAACCCATATTTAAATGTGTCCAAAGTTTAGTAAAACCCATATTTTTACTAAAATTTTCCAACACCTAGTAAGTAGGTTTATGAAACTTGCGGTAATCCTAATACAGAGATTATTGGATGAACAAGCATTTATTTCTTGATTCACATGTGCATTAATCCTTAGACTACTTAAAGACTAATTTTCAGCCTAATGAAATAGAAGGACCAGCACCAAATAAGCTATTGGCTCTTGAAATGGGAGGAACATTCAGTTCTTCGGATTTCTTACCAAGGACATCCACTTTGAGTCTAGGAGTAGATCACTGAATAGATCCACGCTGAGTAGATCCAGAGATCCGATTCCTTGATCCAGAGGGATAGGTCACTGAAGCTTTAGAAGCATTCAGCTTAGGTACTAAGGTACCCTTCTGAGGATTTTGGTTAAAAGCAATTCCTTTACCTTTATCTTTAAAGACAGAGGTAGGTTTTGGATAAACCATTTTCTCTTTACCTTTTGAAGAGGTAGGAGTTTCCTCAGGGATAGTCGGTCTGGACGAGGAACACTGAGAGGATGAAGTATCAGCGACTGAGGATACGAAAGTTCCAAATAAGAGCATGGAACGATCAGTGGTTGGTCCAAAAGTTCTCGACTTCAAACCGGTGGAAAACGAGGTACGTCTTTCTACACTTTTAACTCTTCTCAACCCTACTTCTTCTACTTCTGCAGCTCCTTCAGCGATCACACCCATCGCTGAAACCCAGGCTGCAACCCCCATTCCTTCTCATAAAAGGAAACACTCAGCTACCCAACTTAGTTCCAAAAGGACTAAGATAACCAAGGAGCAACCCCAGCAATCTCAGGCTGAAGACTCCTCAGCTCATCTTGAAGAGCTGAAGGATAGTTCAGTGGTACGCTCTGCCACACCTGAACAAGCCACCTATTCCATCCCAACTTCAGCGTCTCTAAACGTTGGAGTTATAAACTTGGAATCTACCCAACCTCCTTTAGTCTCTCAACAGACTGAAGAAGTATTTCTCAGCGGATCCAACGCTGAACTCCGTACCCAACCAACATTCTCAACCTTCGTTTCTCTCTCTACTCATTTGGACTCAAATCCAGTTATCACTGGAACAACCGTCATTCCTCCAGAAGATAAAGCTGATACTCAAGGAATGATGGCTACAGGACCTGCAGAACCATCCATGCGTATACGCACTCTCGCTGACGACATGGAACTCTTTTCAGGACACCGAGATTTTGACGAATTCACCAATCCTCCTGCAGGTATACACCAACCCATAAACATTGTAACTGAACCCGAAACTTCTGAGCTTTCCTCTGTTCACAAGTACTTATTTGTTACAGCTCCTAATTTAGGAGACATCAACGCCTCTCTGAAGAACTTGGAGACGAAGATGGCAGGTCTCACCACTACACTTTCTGCCAACTCTTCGGCTTTAACAAACGTTGGAGAGAATCTCACAAAGCTGACAACAGTGGTGGAAGATAAAGCCTCCAAAGATGACTTGGAGAAGGTTGATAAAACCCTTGGCGACTTTGCAAAAGTGCTCGCTGACATCTACACAGACTACACCTCTCTCAAGACTTCAGTTTCATCCATGTCCAGCGAATTCACAACACTGAAGACATCGGTTGGAAAACTCGAGGGAGAGATGACTGCTGTAAAGACTGACGTCAGTTCTGTAAAGACTGATATTGGTTCTATGAAGATAATGATGCAGCAAATCCTGAACAACACGTCCGCCCCTGCCCCTGCACCTGAAAACTTTACTACGGCGGATCGTGCTGAACTCTTGAAGATTAGTCCTGCTATCTTTGGCCTAGAAGACAGAGTAGCAGCGATTGAAGTTTATATGGGAGTCCCTGGCCAAGAAGACAGGGAACCTACAACAGCTGCTGAGTCAACACATTCCTCCCCCGTTCATCATGAGGAAGGGGGGAGAAGAAGAACTCTGAAGACCTTCCCCACGATGAATCTATCGAGGGGGAGAAGACTCAAGACCTCACCCTTGCTGAAGAGAGTGAGAAGATAGCTGAAGAAACTGTTGCTGGACCTCAGGGAGATGAAAACCCTGAGGGAACCGAGAAGCTTACCTCTGTATCTGAGGGGGAGCAACTCGAAGAAGAAGCTGAAAGATCTGAGTCTGAAGCTAAAGATGAAGAAGCCGTCGACATCTCTGATGATGAACCATCCTCTTCTCCAAAGAATGATGATGATGATGATGATGACGACTCCTTTATAGTCAAACCTGCTCAGAGGATCAAAGCTCTTAAAGGGATCGTGATAAAAGAATCCACAGGGGAGCGGACCAAGACAAAACCTTCAGCGTCCGAAGCAGACAAAGGCAAAAACAAAGGCCTCGCTGAAGAAGACAATCTGGCGATCTTGCTTGAAAAGATGGTTTGTCAGGTACACTAAATCTTCCTTACTACATCCCTCCTCTATACACTTTATCAGTTATACTATCCACAAGCCTATACACTTAAACCAATTTCCTTTCTCTGATTCTACCCAAGTTCTTATCCGTAAGATCGCTGTGTTTCAGCTAGTCCTCTCCCCTGTTTGAGGATATCGCTGAAGTTTCTACAACTGCGACTTCACCAACAATAATCCCAGTTGCTGCTGAAGAAATAATCCCAGTCTTAGATTTGATCTCTGAGACTGATGAACCTGAAGAACAGACGCTCGCTCATACAAGCAGACCTTCCTTGGTTCCTCAAAAACCAAGTGAAGATGATCAGAAAAGAAGAGAAGAAATAATAAAGAAGTTTGAGGCTCAGCGAATCATTCTGAAGCGTGATCAACTTCCTTCCGTTCCTCCAAAGATCAAACTTTCACAAAAGGAGTACAAGGATCACCTCAGAGCTGAAAGGTTAATCGCTGAAAGAAGAGAAGCTGAAGAAAAAGACAGAGAATACGCCATCCAGCTTACTCAACAATCAGTGAAAGACCCCAAGCTGAAAAGAGCTCCAATTGAAGTTCAACGTCAGCTATGGGAAGATGCCAAGAAGATCACTGAAGAAAAGAGAACTGTGTCCAAATCTACTTTGATCTGGTGCCAAGAAAAGGTTCACTTCAGACATCGAGCTTCTAGAATAATCAAGGTACTTATCGCTGGAAGATCAACCCTCAAAGTTTCAATCGCTGAAATCGAGATATTCAGAGAGAATGATCAGTACGAAAAATTCTATGCTGAAGCAATCACAAAGTACGGTCTCTCTGAATGGTTGGAGATCAGGTTAGCCATACAGAAGTCTCAGTCTAAGTACAAAGAACATGTCGAAAAGTTGATAAACAAACAGACCGACTTGGTCTATTCTTGTGTGGATATTCTTCCTCCTCCTCCTCTCGAATGTCAGAAAAGAAGGGCCTCAGCGAAGAAGAAGTCTAAATCTTCAAATGATGGTCCTCATATTCGAAACGAAACTGGTATTAGTTTTTCCCGTGTTGAAGTCCTTGGTCCTGACCCTGATCTTTCCGGACTTGACACATCTCTTCCTCTTGGTGAGACTTTCATCCTTGGGAAAGTCAGAAGCGAACCCTACGGGATATTCTTTATTGACTATGATGGACGAAAGCGTTTTCAACGCATCTCTGAACTTCCCATCACTCCCATCGAACAGCTGAAAGATCTTATCTACTGGTGTGACTTCAAGAATGACATTCAGGCACGACATCTGAAACCCTTGATCTTTGAAGAAGCGCTGAACAAAAGAAATCAAGGTGTAACAGTTCCTGACTGGATGATTCCCACATCAATGACCCTTGATGAACTTCTCATTAATGAAGAACCTCTATAAGCTGATAGGATCGCCTAATTCTTCTATTGTATCAGTTATTCTTCTGTACTTGTAATTTATTTCGCTTGTACTTATTATCTTTCCACTTCCCTTTGTAATCTGAAACGAAGTTTAATGAAAGATTTCAGCGAAAGTACCTTACTCCATCAGTACAGAAAAGATCCCAGAAAACAGTAAAAGGGACAAATATTTTATGAGTTCTTTTTATCCTTATGTTTTCATTAAATAGCAATTTTCTCTGTTGCTGTGTCATAATCAAATAGGGGGAGATTGTTGATCCAATACTTAGTGAAAATTGTAAATAAACAATATGTATTAGAGTTCCACTATCGCTGATAAGTACTAAGACCTTACAGTACCGCTGATAGGAACTCTCGCTCTTTAGATTAAACATTCAGCGAACACTGTTCACCATAATGCTCTGAGTCTGTTCAGTACTTATGGTGATCGCTGATAAGTTAGTTGTTTACTTATGATCTCTGAAGACAAGTTTCACGTCAACATAGGTTCTACGCTGAAGTCGAAGATCAAGCTCAAGAACCAGCGACAAGTCTCCTAATGAACTGATGCGGATCAGCGAAGACTCAGATTTGTCCACTCAACGTGAAGTATCAAGTACAAGACTTCAGCTATCGCTGAACTTTATCATTCGCTGATATAGAATGATAAACCGCTGAATCAACGAAAAGCTGATCATGAAGTCCTCCGTACAAAGTACTTTTGTCTTAACCACCCTTGCACAACTCCGTACGATATGTCAGAAAAGAACCTCCTTATTGTCTGAAATCGTACAACCACTCTGTTACTACACTGTTCATTCATGCGGCTACTAAGGTTGTCTACAAAGGTCAATGACATACAACCAATCAGCTGCTGCCACGTGTAAAGTGTGTACTGCCATGCATTAAATGCATGCAGTATATAAAGAGATGAACTCACTTCATTTTGAAGTAACTTGCTAACTCTGGACAAGTTCATCCTCTTATCTCAAGATAGGTTATTATTAGTAATTTCCTTATCTTTCTTAGTGCAAGAAACTTAGTGTTCCAACTTGTTTAGATTTAGGTTTATTCTTAATATTGTTTCCGCAACAAGCTGTAAATTGTTAATGATTTATAAATAAACAATTTAGAAAAGTAAAATCTGTGTATTTGTATTCAACCCCCCCTTCTACAAACTTGTATAGCCCTTCGGGACCAACAAAGACCTTTATTCAAAAGCAGACTTCCTTTTGCAGACGAATCTTGCAGTTACTTTTTCAGTCGAATCTTACAGGCTCTTTTGCAGACGAATATTGCAGTTACTTTTTCAGTCGAATCTTACAGGCTCTTTTCAGACGAATCTTGCAGTGAACTATTCAGACGAATCATGCAGGTAACTTTTCAGATGAAATCTTTGACCATATCCACATCCCTGATGAAGAACATACATTTTCACGGCTTTAAGTAGATGGCATGATGAAGTAGTAATTCACAACTTGCTATCTATCTTTTATACATTCTTTTACACCGTTTGCAAACATTCTCTCGCTTTTCTTAACACTATGGCTGGAGGTTCAAGATCAAAGGGGAACAGGTCGGCGAATGGAGCTGGAACTTCACGTTCGGCAGCCTACCAACCACTGAACGATGGAGCTCGTCGGAGTACCTGGAAGGTACCGGAAACAGACGAGGAGTGGAGAAACTATGGGCGAACTGCGGCCGATTATCCATTCACGGCTGAGGAGGAAGAAGACTGGGAGATGGCATGCGACAATTACCACTTCGATAATGACAGAAAAAACCCACCAATGTATCATTGTACCCAGCCAACGGTTCCACAAAGTCAACGAATTACTCGCTTAGTGCAAAAATCCATTGATGAGGCGAACGCCGGTATCGAAGAGGTAAAAGGTATGTGGAACCATAACAGGGGGATTCAGCAGGGGAAAATGGAGTATCTAACGTAGAAGAAACGAGAACTGGCCATGACTAGTGTAAAGCCCGTGTCCCGGTATTTTTTTATTTATTATTTATTTATTTATTGATAATATTTTATTTAGCGGGGTTAGTCGAATCGGACCAAAAAGTTAAATGTGTCAACTTTTGGGATTTTTTGCAAGGAAATGATTAGTTGAGGGGCTATTAGGGGCTTTTCCCCAAAGTTTGGCAAGGGGTCGGCCCAAAGGACGCCTCCCCCTTCCTCTTCCCTTCGGTTTCACAGTAACACACCACCACCACAACCCTTAGTCCTTCTCCCCATTCCCTTCCCTTTGGTGTCGCCGGCGAAGTGAGCGCAAGAGAGAGAGAGAGAGGTCGGCGAGGAAGAAACCGAGAGAGAGAGGGAGTTAGGTGATCGCTAGCAAGGAGAAGAGAGGGAGAGGAGGCTGCCGCCAAGGGGCTACCGGAAAAAGGGAAGGAAAAGGCCGTTCTCGCCGGAAAAGAGGAGGAAGTAGGCTTCGTTGAGGTATTCCCGTTTATTTTTCTTTCGTACCGTTGTGTGGTTATCAAAACGCAGCAAACCGCCACTACCACCGCCGCAGCCATGGCTGCCGGCGGTGGGGGGCCGCTGCTGCACGCCGCCGCTGTGGTGGCTGGCCATGGCAGTGCTGGTACGGTTGTGGGTGCGAGTAGGTGCATGTTAGGACGATCGAGAGAGAGAAGAACGGTGGTGCGGGAGGGTAGTGCGGATTGCGTGTGTGTGTGCGACCGCCGCCGGAAAACACCGCCGCCGCCGCCGTGCCCCACTGCCGGAGGTGGCAGTGGGTGAGGGTCGCGGCCTAAACCCTAAACCATCTTGGCGGAACCCTAAACCGTTGTCATTTATCTAAACCGTTTTGATTAAGTTATGATTTCATGTGATCACTACCTTTCTGTCCCTGTTTTTGTATCGAGCGTAACTTCTGCTAGGAATATCGGAATGGGATGAAATTGGTGCCAAAAGTTCCGTTTACGAGTCCTTTAAGTTCTGTCTGTTTTGAGGAAAAACTGGTTCGGACCGTAACTAGGGTGAAATTTCCTTTTTATACTAACAGGTCCGGTTTTTCGCTGTTCTGCGGACCTGTTTTGTAAAATTCGTATAAAATAATTGGGACATCGTTAGACCGCGTTCTATACGTCCCTGGAACCGTAAGACATGGAAATTTATGAATATGGAATTAGATTTCTGGATTGATCACTTTAGCAGGGGTAAAATGGGTCTCGAACAGACCTGCGTTTTAGTGTAAAAAGCTGGAAATTTAACTTTGTAAACTAGTAAACGTGTCGTGCGTTGGGACTTTCCGTTGACGTTTTTAGTGCATATCTAGGTGGGAAAAAGTGAGGAAGGTTGACGTGTCGGTGTTGCGGCTCGTGGGCGCGTCGCGTTGCTTTGAGGTGAGTTCTCTCACCGCGTAGTTAGGAATTTCATGTGTAACGTTATTTTGTGTTACGTGTTATTACGTGTTATTACGTGTTTACGTGAACTAGTTGGGATGTGATCAATAGTTGTGGTTGTTGAATTATTATGTGAATGGTGTGTATTTTGTGTACACCTCGATGGGACTGAGGGGCTCGGTGGGACTGAGCTTGTATCAATATATTTTTGTGCACTCGGTGGGACCGAGGTTCGTATTTATACAATAACCTTTATGTGGTTTATATTTGTGGTGATGGTGATGTTACCTACTTGCGAATAGGATTGATACACGTGGGGTTGCTACCTGCGTGTGTGATAGGACTCACTAAGCGTTTAGCTTACCCTTTCCCAATATGTTGTGATTTCAGGTACGAGCGGTAGTCGGGCTTGACGGTACACACAAAGCGCGGGCATCGAGAATTATTGAAATCTGCACTTTTAAACTTTTAGACTTTATTTATAATATTTCCGCTGTATGAATTATGTTGACTGTTTGAGTTGACGATATTAACTTTCATTGAGTTACGGTTTATTAAAATGTGGTTGTTTTATAATGGAATATATGTTTTAGAAAAATTTAAATTTCCTTGTAATTTTTGGGACGTTACAACTTGGTATCAGAGCACAGCTTGAGTGAATCAAACACATCTCGGTGTGTTTGGTCTCAAGTTGCGGTTGTGAAAATTTTAAATTCTTTTACTAAAATTCTTTAAAATAAAAGAAAAAGGGAAAACCCGTTTGGGAAACGGTGATCGTGGGCGCAGTGTGTACAGTCAGCTGACGCCAATTGGGAAGGTACAACACTTAGTGTATTTATTGCTTTCTAGGCATAGGGTATGCATGCTAGATTGCTTACGTGGATTTTGTGGTACTGTATACTTGTTACTTGCTATTATGAACTCATGCTAGCCTCGATAGGTTGTTAAGTGAATGCACCTTAGGTTGTATGCAGTAGGAACTGAATAGCCTTAGAATGTTGGATTTAGTTCTATTGCGCAGCTCTTGTTTGAGTCCAACCGTTGTAGGATAGAATCTTATATTCGAATGTCTATCTGGTTTCACTGTATACGACTGTGCGTTTACGAGGCGACTCGTCAGGGTTAGTGGGGGTCCCGTTCTAGCAAAGGTAGTGGGTTGTTACGACTTTTCTAGGGAACTAGGAAAAGTGTGTACATATGCCGGAGTGGACATATGTGTTTGTTTGTGGTAAGCAACTACTTGGACGTCCCGGGACAGGACTCGAAACGAGTAAGGATAGGTGTGAAGGGTAGTAGCAGAGCTCCTACTATCTGAAGCACATGATCTATGCTCGAGTCGGGGAGTGTCACGAGGAAGCCAAGGAGTGGAGCGTGAGCGTAGTAGGGTGAGTTATTTGTGCTAATAACTCTCTGAAATTTCTTTTTATTAGAATGGTCAACACTAGAAGGAACCGCGCGACTGGGTCGCAGGCTGAGGCTGGGATTACTGAGGAGCGTATTAGGGAGCTGATTGCTACGGAGGTATCTCACGCGATCGGGGAAGCGATTCCCGAGATCATCACCGCCATTCGAGACGAGGTGGTGACTCTACTGGAGGAGCGTATTGCAGCTATTCCCCTGTCTGCGGAGGGTCAGCCTCGTACCCGAGAGTTCCAGTATCGGGATCTCTCTGCTTGTTTCCCGCCAGAATTTAAGGGGGACCCGGATCCGATTTTGAGCATGCGATGGGTATCCGACATGGAATTTGCCTTTCTGACCAGTGGCTGCTCGGACAATCTAAAGGTCCGCTTTGCGGTGAACCTACTTCGTGACGGTGCGAAGGATTGGTGCGCCACAACATTGACGCCTGCCGAGCGCACTACCTTGACCTGGGACGAGTTTGTCACTCGCTTCAGTGCGGAGTATGTACCACCAGTAGAGATGGAGCGAATCGCTAAGGAATTCCTAGAGCTCACACAGACAACAGAGACGGTAAAAGAGATGAACAGAAAATTTACCGAGATGGCATTATTTTGTCCACAGCATGCCGCCTCGGAAGAGATGAAGATGTCGCGGTATAAAGATATGTTGCGTACGGAGATCCGGGAATTCGTTAGCACAGCTCAGTATGCTTCGCTATCTGCCATGATGGACGCTGCTCGGAGGAGGGAGCTTGAGCTGGAGACCCAAACGAAGAAGCGGAAGGCGGCACAGCCGGTGACGCCTATCTCAGCAGTGCCGAAGAGGTCGAGGTTCACAGATACGCGCGCGGGTTCTAGGAGTGGCGGGTTTAAGCCCCGAGATGCCAGAGTGAGGAGAGTTGAGGGGTGTTTTAAGTGTGGCCAACCCGGTCACCTTAGTCGGGATTGTAAGGTACCGCTAGTGGTCTGTTTCAACTGTAATCAGACGGGCCATGTAAAGGCCAACTGTCCTAGAGCAGGGGTAGCTATTGGGGGTGGAGCACAGAGGGCGTCTGGGAATGCCCCGTTACGTATTACCGATGGTCGGGCAGGTCTGCCGGGGGCGGGAACGGCTCGAGGTAGAGTCCACCAGTTGACGGTGGATGAGGCGCAGGCGACGCCTAAAGTGGTTACAGGTACATTCCTTTGTTTCCTTCTCCTTGTCTTTCCTTTTCATGTCATATATTTATTTGTGGTTAAATTATATGTTAGGTACGTTCCTAGTTAACTCGGTGCCTGCGGTTGTGATGTTTGATAGTGGGGCTACTCACTCTTTTGTGACTCGCACTTTTAGCGAGGGTTTGGGCCGAGTGGTAGGACGTTTGAGTCATCCTCTTGTTGTTGAGGTGGCTGATGATAGAACCTTGACGGTCACAGACGTGTTTCGCGGGTGCACTTTAGAGATCTCAGGAGTGCGGTTTCCCATCGACCTGATCCCGATCGCTATCCGGGAGCTTTGTGTGATTGTGGGCATGGATTGGATGGATAAGTTCGACGCGGAGATTGTTTGTCGTCACAAACAAGTGCGAGTTCGAACCCCAAGAGGGGGAGAACTGTTAGTACAGGGAGATTCGTCTAGACGGACTACGGCCATATGTTCGGCTGCGAGAGCTCGGAGGTACCTTCGGCATAGTGGTCAGGGATATTTGGCATACGTGATAGACACGCGTGTTGGTGAAGCGAAGGAGTCTGCGGAAGACGTGCCAGTTGTACGGGAGTTCACCGACGTATTTCCCGAGGATTTGCCGGGGATACCTCCCGAACGACAGGTAGAGTTTCGGATCGATCTGATCCCGGGTGCTGCTCCGGTGGCCAAGGCACCCTATCGCCAGGCTCCACCAGAAATGAAAGAGTTGTACGCCCAGTTGCAGGAACTCCTCGAGAAGGAGTTCATTAGACCGAGCTGTTTGCCGTGGGGAACACCTATCTTATTCGTGAAGAAGAAGGACAGGTCGCAGCGGATGTGCATAGACTACCGGGAGATGAATAAGCTTACGGTAAAGAATTGTTATCCTTTGCCAAGGATTGACGATTTGTTCGACCAGCTTCAGGGGGCTTCGTGGTTCTCCAAGATTGATTTACGGTCGGGGTACCACCAGATGCGGGTCAGGAGTGAGGACACAGAGAAGACGGCCTTCCGTACGCGGTACGGTCATTACGAGTTCGTGGTGATGCCTTTTGGGCTCACCAATGCACCGACAGCATTCATGGACCTCATGAACCGAGTGTGTAGTCCGATGTTGGACCGATCGGTGATTGTGTTCATCGACGATATTCTGGTGTATTCAAAGTCCAAAGAGGAGCACGAGGTGCATCTTCGAGAGGTGTTGGAAGTATTGAGACGAGAGAAGTTATACGCTAAGTTTTCTAAGTGCGAGTTCTGGTTGCGAGAGGTCCAGTTCCTAGGACATGTCGTGAATCAAGATGGTATTATGGTCGACCCAGCTAAGATTTCAGCAGTGATGCGGTGGGAGGTGCCGAAGACTCCTACTGAGGTGCGAAGCTTTCTGGGATTGGCAGGGTATTACCGAAGGTTTATTCAGGATTTCTCCAAGATCGCGATGACTATGACGCGATTGACGAAGAAATCTGCGGCGTTCAGTTGGGGTGAGGAACAACAGAAGGCGTTCGAGGAGCTACGCAGGCGTTTGTGCGAGGCTCCTGTGTTAACCTTGCCCGAGGGCATGGAGGATTTGGTAGTATACTGTGACGCTTCACACCAAGGTTTGGGTGCCGTGCTTATGCAACGCGGCAAGGTCATAGCCTACGCTTCAAGGCAGCTGAAGCCTCATGAAGCGAATTACCCGACTCACGACCTGGAGTTGGGAGCGGTAGTGTTTGCCCTTAAAATTTGGAGGCACTATCTCTATGGTGTCAAGTGTACGATCTACACTGACCATAAGAGCCTCAAGTACTTGATGGATCAGCAGAACCTTAATATGCGTCAGCGAAGGTGGCTCGATGTGGTCAAGGATTATGACCGCGAGATACTTTACCACCCGGGTAAAGCGAACGTAGTCGCGGACGCACTCAGCCGACATCCGGTCGGTAAGCCATTGAGGGGTTTATGTCAGCGATTGACAGTGGTTACACCTATTCTGGAGTCGATAAGGAGCGCTCAGGAGGTGGCTGTCTTGGAGGAAAATGCAAAACGGGAAAGAGTGTCGGGGGAAATCCTGAATTTTGTTCGTGATAGTCGGGGATTGTTAACTCGACACGGTAGGGTTTGGATTCCATTATTCGGTGGGAACCGGCAGGTACTAATGGATGAGGCACATAAGTCCAAGTTCTCGATTCACCCGGGAGCTACAAAGATGTACAGAGACTTGCGTGAAGGTTATTGGTGGCCCGACATGAAACGGGATGTTGCTAGATGTGTTGAGGTATGTATGACCTGTCGGAAGGTCAAAGCGGAACATCAACAACCACATGGGAAATTGCAGCCGTTGGAGGTCCCGGTTTGGAAATGGGAAAAGATTACTATGGACTTCATAACGAAACTCCCAAGGACTCCCCGTGGGAACGATGCCATTTGGGTGATCGTTGACCGTCTGACCAAGAGTGCTCACTTCTTGGCCATCAGGGAGAGCTCCTCGGCGGAGAAACTTGCGGAGGTGTTTGTACGTGAGATCGTGGCCAGGCACGGGATGCCAGTTTCGATTGTCTCCGACAGGGACACTCGTTTCACCTCCCGGTTTTGGGAGAAGTTCCAGTCGGAGATGGGTGCACGGTTACACTTTAGCACGACCTTTCATCCGCAGACGAATGGACAGAGCGAGCGAACCATTCAGACCCTCGAGGATATGCTTCGAGCTTGTGTCATCGATTTTGGAGGTAGTTGGGATCAATATTTACCTTTGGAAGAATTCTCCTACAACAACAGCTATCACTCTAGTATTGGCATGTCGTCGTACGAGTTGTTGTACGGTAGGAAGTGTAGGACGCCCGTTTGTTGGGGCGAGGTTGGTCATCGAGTATTAGGGAGCACCGACATTGTATTAAAGACGACCGAGATGATACATATGGTGCAGGACCGTTTGGTTACTGCTCAGAGTCGACAGAAGAGCTACGCTGACAAAAGGCGATCAGACTTGGAGTTTTAGGTGGGCGATTATGTGTTGTTGAAGGTTTCACCCTGGAAAGGGGTGATCCGGTTTCGTAAGCGAGGGAAGCTAGGGCCTCGTTATATTGGGCCGTACCGGATTATCGCCCGCGTGGGGAAAGTAGCTTACCGTTTAGAGCTACCTGAAGAACTGAGCTTAATTCACGACACCTTCCATGTGTCCCAATTGCGGAAGTGTATAGTGGACGAGGCTGCAGTGATCCCTCTCGAGGACATTCAGATTGACGAGAGGCTCAACTACGTGGAGAAGCCGATAGCTGTCATTGAGAGGAAGACGAAAAACCTGCGCAACAAAGTCATTGGGTTAGTGAAAGTGCAGTGGCAGCACCGGAAGGGTTCAGAGTGGACATGGGAGCCCGAAGCGGAGATGCGAGGGAGTTACCCCGAGCTTTTCGTCGGTCAAGACTTCGAGGACGAAGTCTAATTCAAGCGGGGGAGAGTTGTAAAGCCCGTGTCCCGATATTTTTTTATTTAGTATTTATTTATTTATTGCTAATATTTTATTTAGCGGGGTTAGTCGAATCGGACCAAAAAGTTAAATGTGTCAACTTTTGGGTTTTTTTGCAAGGAAATGATTAGTTGAGGGGCTATTAGGGGCTTTTCCCCAAAGTTTGGCAAGGGGTCGGCCCAAAGGACGCCTCCCCCTTCCTCTTCCCTTCGGTTTCACAGTAACACACCACCACCACAACCCTTAGTCTTTCTCCCCATTCCCTTCCCTTTGGTGTCGCCGGCGAAGTGAGCGCAAGAGAGAGAGAGAGAGGTCGGCGAGGAAGAAACCGAGAGAGAGAGAGAGTTAGGTGATCGCTAGCAAGGAGAAGAGAGGGAGAGGAGGCTGCCGCCAAGGGGCTGCCGGAAAAAGGGAAGGAAAAGGCCGTTCTCGCCGGAAAAGAGGAGGAAGTAGGCTTCGTTGAGGTATTCCCGTTTATTTTTCTTTCGTACCGTTGTGTGGTTATCAAAACGCAGCAAACCGCCACTACCACCGCCGCAGCCATGGCTGCCGGCGGTGGGGGGCCGCCGCTGCACGCCGCCGCTGTGGTGGCTGGCCATGGCAGTGCTGGTACGATTGTGGGTGCGAGTAGGTGCATGTTAGGACGATCGAGAGAGAGAAGAACGGTGGTGCGGGAGGGTAGTGCGGATTGCGTGTGTGTGTGCGACCGCCGCCGGAAAACACCGCAGGCGCCGCCGTGCCCCACTGCCGGAGGTGGCAGTGGGTGAGGGTCGCGGCCTAAACCCTAAACAACCTTGGCGGAACCCTAAACCGTTGTCATTTATCTAAACCGTTTTGATTAAGTTATAATTTCATGTGATCACTACCTTTCTGTCCCTGTTTTTGTATCGAGCGTAACTTCTGCTAGGAATGTCGGAATGGGATGAAATTGGTGCCAAAGGTTCCGTTTACGAGTCCTTTAAGTTCTGTCTGTTTTGAGGAAAAACTGGTTCGGACCGTAACTAGGGTGAACTTTCCTTTTTATACTAACAGGTCCGGTTTTTCGCTGTAAAATAATTGGGACATCGTTAGACCGCGTTCTATACGTCCCTGGAACCGTAAGACATGGAACTTTATGAATATGGAATTAGATTTATGGATTGATCACTTTAGCAGGGGTAAAATGGGTCTCGAACAGACCTGCATTTTAGTGTAAAAAGCTGGAAATTTAACTTTGTAAACTAGTAAACGTGTCGTGCGTTGGGACTTTCCGTTGACGTTTTTAGTGCGTATCTGGGTGGGAAAAAGTGAGGAAGGTTGACGTGTCGGTGTTGCGGCTCGTGGGCGCGTCGCGTTGCTTTGAGGTGAGTTCTCTCACCGCGTAGTTAGGAATTTCATGTGTAACGTTATTTTGTGTTATGTGTTATTACGTGTTATTACGTGTTTACGTGAACTAGTTGGGATATGATCAATAGTTGTGGTTGTTGAATTATTATGTGAATGGTGTGTAATTTGTGTACACCTCGGTGGGACTGAGGGGCTCGGTGGGACCGAGGGCTCAGTGGGACTGAGCTAGTACAACTTTATTATTTTACTCGGTGGGACCGAGGGCTCGGTGGGACTGAGCTTGTATCAATATATTTTTGTGTACTCGGTGGGACCGAGGTTCGTATTTATACAATAACCTTTATGTGGTTTATATTTGTGGTGATGGTGATGTTACCTACTTGTGAGTAGGAGCGATACACGTGGGGTTGCTACCTGCGTGTGTGATAGGACTCACTAAGCGTTTAGCTTACCCTTTCCCAATATGTTGTGATTTCAGGTACGAGCGGCAGTCGGGCTTGACGGTACACACAAAGCGCGGGCATCGAGAATTATTGAAATCTGCACTTTTAAACTTTTAGACTTTATTTATATTATTTCCGCTGTATGAATTATGTTGACTGTTTGAGTTGACGATATTAACTTTCATTGAGTTACGGTTTATTAAAATGTGGTTGTTTTATAATGGAATATATGTTTTAGAAAAATTTAAATTTCCTTGTAATTTTTGGGACGTTACAACTAGGGCTCACGTTCGGGAGCTGCAACGACAGATTAAGGAAGTAGAAGAGGAACTACAAGAAATCGAAGACGACTACACGGGAATAGAGGACGTCATCAAGGAAAAGGTTAACTTCATCACCGGAATCCAGGACGCATTCCAGTCATAGATTTCTTTGTTTACCTGCACTGTATCCGTTTCGGTTGGGAAGATGATTTGCAATAACTGATCTTTTAATTAATTTCCTTACTAAATAACTTAAAATGGGGAAAACATTTTATTTAATGAATTTCTATATTAAATACATTAAAATGGAAAGGAAACAATACATTAAAAACCTCAACTACATAAAATGATAACCTAAAAACTACAGGGACCAAAAATGTAATTTTTTGCCCCAAACTTGAGGGGCCAAAAATGTAATTTCGGCTTACCGCGGGACCACCGCGGGGTACCTCTGCGGGCAGGGGCCAAAAGTGTACCGCGGGCATTCTTGAGGGGCCTCCGCGGGACTTTTGGCCAAACATTCGTGACACGTGGGCGTGGGCCCGCGATCGCGGGGCCCACCACAGAAATTTTGGGTATTTTGGTAAACTCGACGAGATTTTGGGTATTTTGGTAAGTCAGAGTCAAACTTTGGGTATTTTAGTTAATTTCCCTAAAATAAACACATACGCATAGATTTCTCAATGCGTATCAGACACCTAACCATTTCACCAAGATTCGTACCACTGTAGAGCTTCATACACGAATTTCATTCGCCGCGCATACCCACAAAACCAAGGTTATCAGCACGGTGTCTAAAGGGTCCTCTCATCCTTTATGCAAAACTGACCAAAACCCAAAACAAGGTTGCTGAAATGAACGGTTACCATAAGGGTAAGCGGAAGATAGGGCGAACTCCACCCTTCAGTTGCCAACAGAAAATGCGCCGTTCTTGCAAACAACACCATTCGATTTACGGTACTATCACGCATTGAAAAAAACCCAAACTTTCATCGACAAGGTTCTACGCGCCGTCACCCTTAACCGGGGTTGCTTAACCATCCCAAGCCTAATGAGTTCAAGGTTTTTAAGTGACAGACTCAACAATTATGCCAATCGAAAATTTTATAAAAAATTTCAACACAAAGGTTTTCATAAAAAATAATTGTACGTATAAAATCTACCACCACTTCTTCAGTAGTTGTGCAAAATGGGCACACTCGCCCCATATATGCAAATCATTTGAAAAGTACTCGATCATTACTCGATTTACTAGCAATTGCAAGAGTATGCTCAACAAACCTTTAAAATGAACCGTGTAAATTTATTTATGCCATGAACGTAAATTAATTTCCTGCATTAAAATAGTGTGCAACAAAATGTTTGTACGAACTTCAAAAAGAAGTTTAAACGCCATCCAACTCAAAAAACTTCTCATTTAATCATAAAACGACACGGAATAAAATTCACCACCAAAATTTGCATGTGTCAGTTTATTTTGCAAAACGGTGAAACGATCCATATATGCACTTTGGTTAAAATATAGAATGATTTGCGTCGGTTACAAGTTTAAAGCCAAATAACAATCATGTTTTCATCATTCGAAAATATTGACTAAAATATCGTGAAGAAATCTCAAATCAGAATATGCATGCAAACTTGTAACACTCTCCTAATAATTTTTCTGATATAATATAACATGTAACAGATAGTCCATACTAAGTTTTTAAAGAAAAAATTCATTAAATCAAATTTCAAAATTTTCTCATAGAAGTAAAACCTTCTGACAAGACTTACACACATTAATGTATTTTAGTGTATGTAATTTGGTTGACACGTTGGAGAATTTAGATCGACTTCAGAATTCGGACCACCCAAAAGATGCGTATTAAAACTCCATAAATGGTGGTTACAATGCTATGCATATCCATAGATCAGTATAATGCACTTGCGTGAAATGATAGCAAGTGAACCAATTAACATAAGGTGCATAAATCAAATCATCAAGATAACTATCATAATACCCTTATATGCATTACTCACGCCACGTATAAGCTACTTCGTACGTTAAACAAGTTGCAACGAAATGTGCTAACACAAAACTTCAAACGAGAAACTATGCGACACCAAAATTCCAAAACTACTCTTTTGGTTGCTGATAGTGCTTTTTATACACCAATAGACGTGTGCTAATTAAATCTCAAAGAAAGTATAGAATGAGATCTAATGTCGTCATACAAGTAATAAAGTGGTGAGAGCCACGTATCGTCCCACAGAGATTGGAGTAAAAGTGCAACAAAGGTGTAAGAAAAGAAATGATTTCAGATGACGATGTCGAAGATATTGTTTTGTTTGGATTTGTCACAGAATGATTACACAAATAATAACATAAAGCAAGGGTGCAAGATGTTGGGGTGAAGCTTAAATACAAATTCCAGCAGACCAATGTTGTGGCAATTGTAATAACCCGGGTAAGTTCGTTAGTTAAATTTTCTTTCCGTTAAATTTAGTTAACTTTAAAATTTTATGTTTAGGATAAGTTTGGGTTAATTTATAAGTTTAAGGGTGCCTTGGTTATTTCTGAATAGTTCAAGCCAAAAGTGTAAAATTGGGTTAATATAACCCTTAAGCTCTAGATATTTACAGAAACAAAAATCAGTGAGTGTGTGTGTGTGTGTTTTGAAACGAAAAGAAGAAGAAGTAAGGTTAGGCTCAAATTGGTCTACTTGGAAGTGATTTTAAGGTATGTTTCTTTTATGTTTTGTGTTTGTAATCATTAGTAGTAAGTTCCTATCGGTTTAGATTTATCAATTTTTCAATTTGGATGAGTTATTTGATTCTGGGTTGAAAGTTTCACCGATTGAGTTCAGAGGTTTCCGGACAGTTTTGGTAGTATCCGGACGAGGCAATTTATCCGGTAAGTATGTTTATTTTGTAGTGTCCGGAAAAAATAGATACCGGATGGTATCCGGATTACCTTGGTTTTCGGATGTCATCCGGATTGTTTGTATCCGGAAAGTTATGGTGACCGAAAAGTTGTATCACCCGGACAGGTCTAGTGTATCCGGAAAGTATGTTGTCCGGACAGTATCATGGTGTCCAAAAACTTTGGTTGTCCGGTCACTTCTGAGATTTCAGATACTTTTGAGTATCCGATAACTTTGTGTTTTGTCGACTCTTGGATGGAGTATGATTGAGGACTAGGAACACTGTCTACTCGACTTAAGTTCGGGTTTGGGGGAAACATTTGAGGATAAGAGTTAGATAGATTTATCTAGAGTTCCTAGCCTTTTTAATAAGTCTCACGTGTTCAATTGGTAAAAAGATTATTGTATTTAAATTGTTTCAGATTCTGTGAATTTGGGGTGAAAGCTGAATCGTTTTGAGAAAAGCTTGGAAGCGTTTTGATAAGCAAACAGGTAAGTTTTACTTTAAAAATGTTTTCAAACTGGAATACATTTATGTGGATTGAGAATGTGATAAGTAGTGTAATGTTGTGCATATGTATGAAGTATGATATATTGAAGTGTATATTATATTTATACAAGTATTACACTACACGAGTGCACGTTGGTCGGGCTTAGGACCGGTGGAGTTTGGCTGTACGGAGGGACAGCGAAGTTGGCTGTATATTAGTGCAGCAGAGTAAAATGATTAGTTGGCTCGCAACCAACTAATATGACCATGGGAATGAGACAGGAAAGTACACAATGCATGAGTCATAATTGGTATTCATATTTGTATTATGTATATGGTGTTTGTGTAAATGATTTTAAACTGACAGGGATTTTCTCACTTAGACCACTAGGTCTAACCCTCATTTTGTTTTAAAAATATGTATTCCAGGTCGTGGATCAAGTAAGAGCAAGTGAAAAGGTTAATCTGTGACTAGCTTTTGGGAAGACTCATGTTTTGAAGATCGTGATGTGTTTTGCACTTATAACTCTGTTATTAGTTATAATGTAAATTAATTTGGGAAAAGTTTGTAATGAATTACTTATTATGATTGTAAAGACTAAGGGACCGTACATGTTATATGATGTATCGTTTGTTATGAAACGATGTTATGCAATATATGTTATTTGATGTATGTTTGGGGAACCGGGTCGTTACAGATGGTATCAGAGCCCTAGTTTAAGGGATTTAGGTATTCGGATCCATACCTAGACTTAAACTGCATGTGAAGTAAGATGTCCCTATTATTTTAGAACCTTAGGATGCTAAATATAAAAGGTAGAAGGAACATCATGTAAGGTAATTTCAAATTACATTTGGCCAGTGTAACCATGAACTTACAGGTACATGTTTGAACTGGAAAACCTTATTATATGGGGTATGTGCTTACGTGTATATTAACCTTGTTGAAATCTATAGAATGGCAAGTGGTACTCGACATACGAATAGAGAGGGAGAAGGAAATCCTAATAGAACGAATCCAACAATCGGAACAAGGGGAAGAGGTGGAGATCGAGGTAGGGGCAGAACTGGAGGTAGAGTTCAGTCGCAAGGCACCGAATTTGTTACAAGAGACGATTTGGCGGCTGAAATGGGAAGACTACAAGCAAATATACAAGCTATGTTCGACCGAACTCGTCATACTGAGACTGAAATATCATATCCTAGTATGGAAGACGAGATGCCCATTACACCTACTGTCATACCGGTGCCAAAGAAGTGTGATTATAAGATGTTTCTGAGCTGCAAACCTCCGACTTACTCAGGAGAAAGGGACCCAGTAAAGGCTATGAGGTAGCTAAAAGAGATAGAAGCCATATTCAAAACCAGCAAATGTGCCGAGGAAGATAGAGTGTTATATGGAACTGCGATGCTGAAAGCCGATGCTCTATATTGGTGGAAAGCTCTTATTACCTCTAGAGGATCTGATGTGTATTCTACTTTTTCTTGGGAAGAATTCACTATAGCTTTCAAGAGACAGTTTTGTCCTCAAGCAGCAGTTAGACAACTGGAAGAAGAGTTCATGAACCTGCAACATGGAAGTTTATCGGTTCGGGATTATACTGCACGTTTTTTGGAGAAGTCTCGTTTCGCGGAGTACTACGTTGCCACGGAGGCACTTAAGATGGAAAGGTTTATCTTCGGATTAAATTCAGAAATTAGAAGTCTAGTGATTGCAAAGGGACCAGATACCTTCTCAGCCGCAGTAGATGCCGCGGAAAATGTGGAACGGGATAAAGGAAGAGATGTTAGTGATAAAAGTACTGGAAAAAGAAAATGGGAAGGACCACATTATGATCCAAAGAAGTCCAGATTCCAGCGATTTGATAGTCGTCCACCTTTCAGACCAGCTGAAAGACCTTGTTCAAAATGCAACCATATTCCTCAAGGAAATTGTCAAGTTGATCCTCGAGTTTGTTACAAGTGTGGAAAGACCGGCCATATTTCTAAAGACTGTCGGGTAACTCGATTTTGTTTCTCATGCAATTCTCCTGATTACATTCAGTTTGATTGTCCACGGGGGAGAGTACAGTAGGGTGGTATGTCAGTGAGACCAGCGGGTGTTAGGCCGGTAGTACAAAGGCCAGAGCTACCAAGAGCAAGGGGTCGTGCCTTCCAAATGACAGCGCAAGAAGCGGAGGAAACTCCTGATGTGGTTACAGGTACATTTTTAATAAACTATACACGTGCTAAGGTGTTATTTGACTCCGGTGCAAACCGATCATTCGTGTCTCCTTCATTTGATGCTTATATGCATTTAAAGCCTAAAATGTTAGATCATGCGTTAATGGTAGATACTGCAAATGATAATCAAGTACCGGTTAAATAGGTATTTGATAGTTGTGTTATAAATATAGATAGGTGTGGAGTACCTATTCAGTTATTTCCTATAGCTTTGATCGAGTTTGATGTGGTAGTGGGAATGGATTGGTTAGCCGAGAATCAGGCTAGCATAGTTTGTGATAAGAAGTTGATTAATGTTGTCTTACCTGAGAAGGGACCAGTAGTGATTTATGGTGACCGTAGAAATCATCAGTCTTGCCTTATCTCTATGATGAAAGCTCGTAAGTGTGTTAGTAAAGGCTGCTCGAGTTATTTAGCTTATGTGATAGATACTAAACTAGAAAAGAATAAGCTGGAAGATATTCCTGTTGTTGGTGAATTTCCGGAAGTTTTTCCAGAAGACTTGAATAGTCTTCCGCCCGTTAGACAAGTAGAGTTTGGTATAGATCTGATTCCTGGAGCCGCTCCTGTTGCCCGTGCACCGTATCGTTTGGCACCTCCAGAGATGAAAGAAATGATGACGCAACTGCAAGATCTTTCAGATAAGGGCTTCATCAGACCCAGTACGTCACCGTGGGGAGCACCAGTTCTGTTTGTGAAAAAGAAAGACGGATCGATGAGAATGTGCATTGATTACCGGGAACTGAATAAGCGTACGATCAAGAATAAGTATCCGCTTCCCAGAATTGATGACCTCTTTGATCAATTAGTTGGAGCTTGTTATTTTTCCAAGATTGATCTAAGATCCGGTTATCATTAGTTAAAGGTTAAAGAAGATGATGTTCTGAAAACTGCTTTTCGCACGAGGTATGGTCACTACGAATTCCTAGTGATGCCTTTCAGACTGACGAACGCCCCAGCTGCTTTTATGGATTTAATGAATCGGGTATGTAAGCCATATCTCGATAAATTTGTTATTGTGTTTATCGACGATATCCTTATTTATTCCCGATCCAAAGAAGAGCACGCCTAACATCTTCGTTTGATTCTTGAATTATTAAAGAAGGAACAGTTGTACGCCAAATTTTCTAAATGTGAATTCTGGTTACGGGAAGTCCAATTTCTTGGACCTGTAGTTTCAGAAAAAGGCATTTAAGTTGATCCGATGAAAATAGAGGCATTTGAAAAGTGGGAACCGCCGAGAACACCAACCGAAGTACGAAGTTTTCTGGGTTTAGCCGGATACTATCGAAAGTTTATACAAGATTTTTCTCGTATCGCTACGCCTTTAACCAAGCTGACCCGAAAGAATATAAAGTTCGACTGGAAAGCAGAACAGGATGAAGCATTCCGAATATTGAAAGAAAAACTCTGTAGCGCGCCGATACTATCACTACCTGAAGGTTCAAATGACTTTGTTGTTTACAGTGATGCCTCCAAACTAGGATTGGGATGTGTATTAATGCAGCGTGGGAAAGTTATTGCTTATGCTTCTCGGTAACTGAAGGATCATGCACGACAGTATCTTACACACGACATGGAACTTGCCGCAGTTGTTTTTGCTCTAAAGATCTGGAGACATTATCTATACGGCTCTAAATGTCAAGTTTATACCGATCATAAGAGTCTCCAACATCTCTTCGATCAACGAGAATTGAATATGAGGCAAAGAAGATGGTTAGAATTGGTGAATGATTACGACTGCGAAATTCTCTATCATCCGAGGAAGGCAAATGTGGTAGCTGATGCACTGAGTCGCCAAGAGAGAAGTGGAACAATAAAGGCAATTGCACTATGAGCTGAACTTCTACCTAACATCTTTGACGAATTGAAGAAGTGTCAAGTAGAAGCTTTTCAAGAGGAACATTTGAAACTAGAACGATTAGTGGGGATATCAGCATCACTTGTAAAAGATGATCGTGGGTTACTGTGTCTGGAAAGCAGAATATGGGTGCCTCGTCTGGGTAATTTACGTGATCGAGTACTTCAAGAAGCTCATCAATCTCGTTTCTCTATTCATCCAGGTACGAATAAGATGTATAAAGATCTACGACAATTTTACAGGTGGTCGGGAATGAAAAGAAGTATTGCTTAGCATGTGGAAGGTTGTTCTACTTGTAAGAAAGTAAAAATTGAACATCAAAAGCCTTTTGGTCAGTTGCAACGGTTAGAAATACCTATGTGGAAATGGGATCAGATTACTACAGATTTCATCATGAAGCTACCAAGGACTCCGAAAGGGTTTGATGCCATTTGGGTAATCGTTGACAGATTATCAAAGTCTGCTCACTTTCTACCGATGAAAGAAACCTATTTATTGGATAGACTAGCCAAATTGTATATCGATGAAATAGTAACTCGACATGGAGTTCCAATCTCGATTTTTTCTGATCGTGATAGTCATTTTACTTCAAGGTTCTGGAGGAGTTTTCAAAAAGAAATGGGGACGCAAATAAAGTTAAGTACATCGTATCATCCTCAAACTGACGGTCAGAGTGAACGAATGATTCAGACTTTGGAAGATATGCTACGGGCCTACATTGTTGACTTTGGGGGATTGTGGGATAAGCACTTGCCATTGATTGGATTTGCCTACAATAACAATTATCATTCCAGCATACAAGCGGCACCGTTCGAAGTTCTGTATGGTAGAAAATTTCGAACCCCTCTGTGTTGGAACGAAGTGGGAGAGAAACAATTAGCAGGGCCAGATATAGTTCAGTTAACCGCGGATAAGATTACTCAGATTCGGGAACGATTGAAAGTGGCTCAAGACAGACAGAAAAACTACGCTGACCGACGCCGAAAACCTTTAGAATTCTAAGTTGGAGATTTCGTAATGTTAAAAGTCTCACCTTGGAAAGGAGTCATTCGATTTGGGAAACAAGGTAAACTTAGTCCAAGGTACATTGGACCAATTGCAATCACAGAAAGAATCGGTGAAGTAGCTTACAGGTTGGATCTTCCGTCTGAATTAAGCAGTATCCACAACGATTTTCACGTTTCAAATTTTCGAAAGTGTTTGGTTACGCCAGATCAGGCAGTTTCTCTACCAGATATACAGGTTGATGAAAGGCTGAATTATGTGGAGGAACCTGAAGCCATTGTTGACAGTAAAGTTAAAGTTTTGCGGAATGGTAAGGAGATCAAACAAGTAAAAGTGCAGTGGCGACATCATAAAGGGCAGGACGCTACATGGGAATTAGAATCAGAAATGAGAACTAAGTACCCGTACCTCTTTGCCTAACCGAATTTCGGGACGGAATTCTTTTAAGGGGGAGATGATGTAATAACCCGGGTAAGTTCGTTAGTTAAATTTTCTTTCCGTTAAATTTAGTTAACTTTAAAATTTGATGTTTAGGATAAGTTTGGGTTAATTTATAAGTTTAAGGGTGCCTTGGTTATTTCTGAATAGTTCAAGCCAAAAATGTAAAATTGGGTTAATATAACCCTTAAGCTCTAGATATTTACAGAAACAAAAATCAGTGAGTGTGTGTGTGTGTGTGTGTGTTTTGAAACGAAAAGAAGAAGAAGAAGAAGTAAGGTTAAGGCTCAAATTGGTCTACTTGGAAGTGATTTTGAGGTACGTTTCTTTTATGTTTTGTGTTTGTAATCATTAGTAGTAAGTTCCTATCGGTTTAGATTTATCAATTTTTCGATTTGGATGAGTTATTTGATTCTGGGTTGAAAGTTTCACCGACTGAATTCAGAGGTTTCCGGACAGTTTTGGTAGTATCCGGACGAGGCAATTTATCCGGTAAGTATGTTTATTTTGTAGTGTCCGGAAGAAATAGATACCGGATGGTATCCGGATTACCTTGGTTTTTGGATGTCATCCGGATTGTTTGTATCCGGAAAGTTATGGTGACCGAAAAGTTGTATCACCCGGACAGGTCTAGTGTATCCGGAAAGTATGTTGTCCGGACAGTATCATGGTGTCCAAAAACTTTGGTTGTCCGGTCACTTCTGAGATTTCAGATACTTTTGAGTATCCGATAACTTTGTGTTTTGTCGACTCTTGGATGGAGTATGATTGAGGACTAGGAACACTGTCTACTCGACTTAAGTTCGGGTTTGGGGGAAACATTTGAGGATAAGAGTTAGATAGATTTATCTAGAGTTCCTAGCCTTTTTAATAAGTCTCATGTGTTCAATTGGTAAAAAGATTATTGTATTTAAATTGTTTCAGATTCTGTGAATTTGGGGTGAAAGCTGAATCGTTTTGAGAAAAGCTTGGAAGCGTTTTGATAAGCAAACAGGTAAGTTTTACTTTAAAAATGTTTTCAAACTGGAATACATATATGTGGATTGAGAATGTGATAAGTAGTGTAATGTTGTGCATATGTATGAAGTATGATATATTGAAGTGTATATTATATTTATATAAGTATTACACTACACGAGTGCACGTTGGTCGGGCTTAGGACCGGTGGAGTTTGGCTGTACGGAGGGACAACGAAGTTGGCTGTATATTAGTGCAGCAGAGTAAAATGATTAGTTGGCTCGCAACCAACTAATATGGCCTTGGGAATGAGACAGAAAAGTACACAATGCATGAGTCATAATTGGTATTCATATTTGTATTATGTATATGGTGTTTGTGTAAATGATTTTAAACTGACAGGGATTTTCTCACTTAGACCACTAGGTCTAACCCTCATTTTGTTTTAAAAATATGTATTCCAGGTCGTGGATCAAGTAAGAGCAAGTGAAAAGGTTAACGTGTGACTAGCTTTTGGGAAGACTCATGTTTTGAAGATCGTGATGTGTTTTGCACTTATAACTTTGTTATTAGTTATAATGTAAATTAATTTGGGAAAAGTTTGTAATGAATTACTTATTATGATTGTAAAGACTAAGGGACCGTACATGTTATATGATGTATCTTTTGTTATGAAACGATGTTATGCAATATATGTTATTTGATGTATGTTTAGGGAACCGGGTCGTTACAGCAATGCTATAGCATTTGTTTAGCAACAACTAAGTTCACCATCTACTTTTCAGGAAGCCCTTTCAGATCTTCATCATTGCACTACTGATCTAGTTTTCAATCAACACATTCCTGTAGTTGTATCGGGATTATCAATAGTATCAAATGATGCCTTCCAAGTATATGGATAAACAAATTACTTTGTTAAAAATCACTCTTTCGAGTTGACCCCATATCAGTTAAGATGACGTGTTCTGACTTCTGAGTGGTCCATTTCTGGTACTCACTCAACACTTTTACCACCATTAGAATGACCAGCTTATCGGGAAAAATCAACCCGGAAGACAGAGATGACAAATTCCTTTGTCAGTAGCTCTTTAAAGTCTTACTTCCTTTGTCATTTGGATTGACGTGCATATCAATGGCTCATTCCTGATGCCATGACACTTTAACACTTTCAAAGTGATCAAAACGTCAAGGAGTAAATTGGATCTTTTATAAAACTTAACATGAAATGGTGAACATCATTATTGGGAAACGATGTCCACCTTTCTTTGATTTAAACTTCACCCTTCAATCTCGCACCCAAGCTATGGAATTTAGCTACTCATGCTTGAAAGTAAATTGCAATAAATGTAAATGACAGAAATTAAATGCATAACAGAAATGTAAATGGCAGAAAGTAAAGAACAAGAATGTAAAGTGCAGAAATTAAAAGTAATAGAATAAAGCAACAATGTTGTCAATAATGCTGCAGCACTCTACCACTAGAGATTTAGACGAGAAAAGAATTAAAGATTCAAAAGTAACTTGCATAAACTTTAAAATTAAACTACAGACCAATTCTCATCAGTTTGTAGCTGATGAAAGACTGAATTAAACACAAACTACTCATCCCTATTTATACAAGGAAGGGATGGCAAAAGAGTAATATCTAAAACCAATCTAAAAAGTACATAACAAGTACATTTCTTGTACTTAAATCTTATCCTTAACAAAATAGAAAGTACTTTTCTCATTACTTCAAAAGGGCATCAGATTTAATTCTAACTAATCTGGTTGGAATTGGATTGCTTAGTTTGCTCCCAAAAGACAAGCCTCCATGTCATCAACCTTCTACATCTTTATTCATCCAATGTTGTAGCAATGAGTAGCAACGTCCTGTAACTAAGAACAAGTTAGTCATTCTAAGTAGTAAAAAACATGTAAATCATATACTTAGCTCCATGAATCAAAAAGATGTGTAACACCCTAAAAACCGGGTTAAATTAAAACCTATGGAAATACGGAAAATATACGGGCTAACATAGACAAATCACCCAACAAAGGGGAATAATAGTATAGCGTTTACATTACAAAGAAGTGAGCGAATCAAAACCCAACAACCTAATAATCTAAACTAGCTAGTCTTAGATTATATTCGGGTGTTGTCTAATTGCTACCAAAAATCATTCCAAAGTCTAACATATACGCCTCTATGTACTTCCAAAAATGCAATCACCCATCACGACTCTTCGGTCAAACCTGAGGAGTCCCACCACTTGAAAGTGCTGGTCAACACACCCAAGGAGAAGAAGTGTTAGAATATACTCAAATGAGAGTAAGAGCTTAGAAGATAAGAATATAATGGACTGAAGTAACAATACAAGAACATGGAGAAACCCTTAGGTGGAAACCGTTAGATACACAATACCTCAAGTGTTGACGGGGAAAGCCCGTTAGCCAAAAGCAATGACATAAAACAAAGTAGCTACATGTCCATTAGTAACGTCAATCACATAATAATAAGCATGGAAACAAGCGCAACCACGAAGAGTCTATTGCTTATGAGTCCCCAATTTCAACCCCTCTAGATCTATACAATGGGTCACCCAAATCCACAAAACAAACAAGCACATTAGAATTACACCTTATTTCAACCCCTCTAGGTCTATATAGGCCCACGTCTTACTTATCATGAATCCCGATGCCTATTCCATGCTACGATGTGGAAAACTAGCGTCCACATCGTGTATAACGACTCTAGTGCCTATGGATCAATTACACTCGAACCTACTACACCAAGACCCTCATACAATACAACATTAATAATATCATAAGATTAAGCTTAATGACAAAACATTAAAGCATACTTCTCTATTTTGATATGCTAACATGATATTCCAACATTGGATTTTAAAGCACCAAACTTCCAAAAATTAAGGTTGGGACCTCATTTCATCATAAAATCCAATTTTCATAAACATTACCTCGAAATCCCCAATTATTCCAAAACCTTAGATTTTGACCTAAAATGGTCAAAATCGTTTTATTTAACAAAATTGTAAATCGAAGATGGTAATCCTAGGTAAAGCAAGGGACATCATACATTTTATCTTTACAACCAACTTTATCCAACAAAACCCTAAAATTTCTCAAAACCCATTTCTAGGGCAAAAGTGAAAATCATGAAATGTTGAGTAAGAAGATGATAAGATGTTAGACTCACAATAATATCACGTTTATAAGTTGGAAAATGAAAGTAAACTCACCTTAAAGGGTTTATAGAGGCACAAACCCTAGAATGAGATGGATGAAGTTGATCCTTGGATGAGATGTATAAATCCTTGCACTTAAAGAGGTTGTAGCCCTAAAATGCACAATAAATGCTCATAAATTCACCCAACTACCAAAATTGATGGAAGAGGGTCATGAAGATCGAAACCCTACCTTGAAGAGGAGAGAAAGTCGGCTCTCAAAAGTCTTCTAAGTCGGCTCCCCAGCCTTCGGTACACTTGGAACGATATTGCCACCGCGAGAGTGACCATGTCACAATGTGTGGCATAGTCGCTAGTCTTCCCCCACCTTCGGTACATTATGGGCGACAGTGCCCTGGCGAGAGTGACCATGTCACAATCGTCGGCCATAGTCGCAGCCCTTGTACCGAGCCCGATCTTCGGTCATCTCTTTTCCCGTCGAGCCAAACTCGATGCTATGCTGTAAAGCCCGTACCCCGGTATGTAATTTCTTTTATTAATTCTTTTCTTTTAAGTTGGATTTAATGTGGTTTCCATTAGCGGGGTTAGTCGAACCGGACCAAAAAGTTAAATGAGTCAACCTTTTTGGGTTTTTGCAAGGAAAGGAAAGTTGAGGGGCTAATTGGGGCATTTCACCAAAGTTTGGCAAGGGATCAGCCAAGAGACCCTCCCTTCCTCTTCCCCTTTGGTTTCATGCTAGTAACTCCCCAAGAACCCTTTAGTCATTCCCCCCTCCCCCTTTTGGTGGTGTTCGGCCGAGAGAGAGGGAAACCGGAGAGAGAGAGAGGGAAAGGGAGTGTGGTCGCCGGCGAGAGGAGAGAGAGGGAGAGTGTTCGCCGGAGAGTGAGAGACGCCGGGAAGGAGAGGAACGCCGCTGCTTGCTACCGGAATCGAGAAGAAGGAGGAGTTGCAGCGAGGTAATCGTTCGTTTTCCTTTCCGTGTCTTTTCGTTTTGTTCGTCGCGAGAATACCGCCAGCCACCACCACCGCCGGAGGCGGCAGTGGGTGGTGCATGGTTTTGTTCAGCCCATGTTAACCCTAATTCAGTAAGTCATGTTTCTTCGTGGGTCTGTTTGGATTAAGATAACTTATTGGGTTCAAGTTCAAAAGTTATCATTTTATGTAAATCGTGCAGTTTCTGCCCTGTTTTGTATAAGCTATATCTTCTGTTAGGAATGTCGGATTGGGATGGAACTGGTGCCAAAAGTTCCCATTCTGAGTCTAGTAACTTTTATATGTTTTGTGGAAAAACCAGTTCGGGCCATAGCTAGTGTCAAATTGCCATTTTATACGGACAGGTCCTGTTTTAGCTGCTCTGAGAGGTGTTTTTGTAAAATTCATATAGAGTGCTAGGAATATCGTTAGGACGCATGCGATACGTCCCTGGAACCGTAAGACATTGAACTTCCTGAATGTGGAATTAGATTTTTGGTTTGATCAGTTTAGCAGGGGTAACATGGGTCCCGAACAGACCTGCGTTTTTAGTATAAAAGCTGGATTTTTAGTTTTGTTAAACTAGTAAAAGTGTCGTGAGTTGGGACCTTCCGTTGACGTTCTTAGTGCGTATTTAGGTGGGAAAAAGTGAGGAAGGTTGACGTACTGGTGTTGCGGCTCGGGAGCGCATCGCGTTGTTTTGAGGTGAGTTCTCTCACCGCGTAGTTAGGAATTTCATGCATATCGTTATTTTGTGTTACGTGTTATTATGTGTTATTACGTGTTTACGTGAATTAGTTGGGATGTGATATCTTGTTGTGATTTGTTGAATGTGTATGTGAATTATGTATGCTTGTGTACACCTCAGTGGGACTGGGGGGCTCGGTGGGACCGAGGGCTCGGTGGGACTGAGCTAGTACAATTGTATCAATGTCTTTACTCGGTGGGACTGAGCTTGTATCAATGTCTTTACTCGGTGGGACTGAGCTTGTATCGATTTATTTTTGGTGTGCTCGGTGGGACCGAGGTTCGTATTTATACGCTAATTGTTATGTGGATTTATATCTGTGGTGATGGTGATGTTGCCTACTGGCGAGTAGGGGCGATATACGTGGGGTTGCTACATGCGTGTGTGATAGGATTCACTAAGCGTTTAGCTTACCCTTTTCCCAATATGTTGTGATTTCAGGTGCGAGCGGCAGTCGGGCTTGACGGTACACACACTAGGCGCGGAGTGTCAAGAATTGTTTAAGTTTCATTTCCAAACCTTTGGATTTTATTTTATGAAATTTCCGCTGCATAAACTTTATTGACTGTTCGAGTTAACGACGTTAACTTCATTTGAGTTACGAATTATTAAATTGTGATTGTTTTATAATGAAATGCATGTTTTTAAAATTTAAAATTCCTTGTAATTTTTGGGACGTTACAACTTGGTATCAGAGCACAGCTTGAGTGAATCAAACACATCTCGGTGTGTTTGGTCTCAAGTTGCAGCTATGAAGTTTTTTAAACTCTCTATTAAAATCTTTGAAAATAAATGAACGGAGAAAGCCCGTTTGGGAAACGGTGATCGTGGGCGCATTGTGTACAGTCAGCCGACGCCAATTGGGAAGGTACATCACTTAGTGTATTTATTGCTTTCTAGGCATAGGGTATGCATGCTAGATTGCCGAGGTTGTTTACACTGTACTGTACGATGACTGCTTGCTAGTAGGAATCAATGCTAGTTATAGTAGGTTGTCAAGTGAAGGCCCTATAGGTTGCATGCAGTAAGAATCATATAGCCTTAGAATATTTGATTTAGTTCTATTGCGCAGCTCTTGTTTGAGTCCAACCGTTCTAGGATAGAATCTTGTATTCGAATGTCTATTTGATTCACGTTGCGTGCGACTGGGTATTCGCGAGGCAACTCGTTATGGCTAACAGGGATTCCGTTGTAGCAAGAGTAGTGGGATGAGATGAAATTCCTAGTGAGCTGGGAATAGCGTTTACATATGAGTACGTATGCTAGATTGCTTTCTAAGAACATAGGAGTATGTATGCTAGATTGCTTACGTGGATTTTGTGGTACTGTATACTTGTTACTTGCTATTAGGAACTTATGCTAACTTTGATAGGTCGTTAAGCGAATGCACTATAGGTTGTATGCAGTAGGAACTGAATAGCCTTAGAATGTTGGATTTAGTTCTATTGCGCAGCTCTTGTTTGAGTCCAACCGTTGTAGGATAGAATCTTATATTCTAATGTCTATCTGGTTTCCACTGTATACGACTGTGCGTTCACGAGGCGACTCGTCAGGGCTAGTGGGGGTTCCGTTCTAGCAAGGGTGGTGGGGTATTACGACTTTTCTAGGGAGCTAGGAAAAGTGTTTGCATATGCCGGAATGGGCATATGTGTTTGTTTGTGGTAAGCAACTACTTGGACGTCCCGGGACAGGACTCGAAACGAGTAAGGATAGGTGTGAAGGGTAGTAGCAGAGCTCCTACTATCTGAAGCACAGGATCCGTGCTCGAGTCGGGGAAAGTCACGGAGAATCCGAATAGTTGAGTGTGAGCGTAGTTAGCAGGTTTTAATGTGTGCTAGTAGCTCGTTAAGGAGGAACAACAATGTTGATCCAGATGCTGATGCTGGAATTATTGCTGATCAGATTCGTGAGATGTTTGCGGTCGAGGTGACGCATATTTTGAGGAGGCGATCCCCGAAATTATTACCGCCATTCGTGATGAGGTAATAGTGTCGATGGAGGAGCGCATCGCGGCGATTCCACACCCTGCGGGTGGGCAGCCCCGAACAAGAGGGTCGGGATCGGTTATAGAGTGCACATTCCTTACCGGTGGTTGTCCTGCGAACTAGAAGGTTCGCTTCACGGTGAATCTGTTACGAGACGGAGCGAAGGATTGGTGTGCTATTGCTTTGACGCTTAACGGGCGCACTACTTGACCTGGGAGGAGTTCGTCGTATGTTTCGTGTAGAGCATGTGCCTCTAGTGGAGATGGAGAGGAGTGCCAAAGAGTTCTTGGAGCTCTATCAGACTGCGGAGGCCATAAAGGAGGTGAACCGAAAGTTTACGGAAATGACATTATTCTATCCTTAGCATGCTGCTTTTGAGGACATGAAGAGGACACGGTGCAAGGATATGTTACGTACCAAGATCAGGGACTTCGTGAGTACCGCGCAGTATGCTTCACTTGCTGTAGTGATGGAGGCGGTCTGAGGTAGAGTCCGTCAACTGGGAGTGGAGGAGGCACAAGCTACGTATAAAGTGGTGACAGGTACGTTCTTGGTTAACTCGGTGCTTGCTGTGGTGACGATTGATAGCGGGGCTACTCATCCTTTCGTGTCTCACATAGTCAGTGAGTGGTTGGGGCCGAGTTGTAGGACGGTTAGGCTGTCCACTTGTGGTTGCAGTTGCTGAAGACAGGACCTTGACGGTTACTGACGTGTACCGGGGGTGCACTTTGGAGATCTCTGGTGTGAGGTTCCCGATTTATTTGATTCCGATCGCTATGCGGGAGTTGTGCGTGATTGTGGGCATGGATTGGATGGATGCGTATGATGCGGAGATTGTTTGTCGTCGCAAACAAGTACGAGTTCGAACCCCAAGCGGGGGAGAAATGCTAGTTCAGGGCGGCTTGCCCAGGCGGACCTCAGCGATATGTTCGGCTGCGAGGGCTCGGAGGTACTTGCAGCACAGTGGTCAGGGATTTTTGGCGTATGTGATCGACACGCGCGTCGACGGAGAGAAGAAGTCTGTGGAGGATGTGCCAGTTGTACGGGAGTTTGCTGACGTATTTTCCCGAGGAGTTACCGGGGATACCTCCCGAGCGACAGGTAGAGTTCCACGTTGATGTGTTTCCGGGTGCTGCTCCGGTGGCCAAGGCACCTTACCGCCTGACTCCACCGGAAATGAAGGGGTTGTACACTTCGTTGCAGGAACTTATCGAAAAGGAGTTCATCAAGCCGAGTTGTCCACCGTGGGGAGCCCCGATTCTGTTTGTGAAAAAGAAAGACGGGTCCCAACGGATGTGTATAGACTACCGTGAGTTGAATAAGCTTACGGTGAAGAATCGTTATCCTCCGCCAAGGATCGATGACTTGTTCGATCAGCTTCAGGGAGCCTCGTGGTTCTCTAAGGTTGATTTGAGATCGGGGTATCATCGGATGCGGGTGAGGAGAGAGGATACAGAGTAGACGGCCTTTCGTTCACGTTATGGCCATTTACAAGTTGGTGGTGATGCCTCTCGGGCTCACCAATGCACCCGCAGCGTTCATGGACCTCATGAACCGGGTATGTAGCCCTATGTGGGATCGATCGGTGATCGTGTTCATCGACGATATTCTTGTGTAATCGAAGTCGAAGGAAGAGCATGAGATGCATTTGCGAGAAGTTTTGGAAGTTTGAGGCGGGAGAAGCCGTATGCTAAGCTCTCCAAGTGTGAGTTCTGGTTACGAGAGGTCCACTTTCGAGGGCATGTCGTGAACCAGAATGGTATTATGGTGGATCCGGCCAAGATTACGACTGTGATGCGGTGGGAAGTGCCAAACACTCTCACTGAAGTACGGATTTTTCTTGGGTTAGCAGGGTACTTCCGGAGATCCATTCAGTATTTCTCCAAGATTGCTTTACCGATGACCCGATTGACGAAGAAATATGCGGCTTTTAGTTGGGGTGAAGAGCAGCAGAGGGCTTTGAGGAGCTACGCAGGCGTTATGCGAGGCTCCGATGTTGACTTTGCCGGAGGGTATGTAAGATTTGGTGGTGTTTGCTCTCAAGATTTGGAGGCACTATTTGTATGGCGTCAAGTGTATACACTAACCATAAAAGCCTCCAGTACTTGATGACTGGTAAAACCTCAACATGCGTCAGAGGAGGTGGCTTGACGTGGTCAAGGATTAGGATGGTGAGATACTTTACCACCCCGGTAAAGCGGATGTTGTTACGGACGCACTTAGTCGACATCTGGATGGTGAGCCACTGTGTGGCTTGTGTCAACGGTTAACAGTGGTTGCACCTCTTCTCGAGTCGATAGGTAGTGCTCAGGAGGTGGCAGTTTTGGAGGAAAATGCCAAACGCGAGAGAGTTTCGGGGGAAATTCCGAATTTTGTCCGTGATAGTCATGGGTCAATTGCTCGGTCTTAATGGTCGGTTGGGTATCTCGGGGTGGGACTCCGGTATTCATGTGTTATGACCTTGACTTTCTAGTAGGCACTAAGAGGATACAGTCTTGGGCACTTACCTGAGAGGTAGCTCCGATGTGCCGGGACTTGAGACGTACCTGAGAGGTAGGCGTTGGGGTGTAACTAGGCTTCGTAGAGTGAGTGTGAAAGATACGTCGATGGTGGAAGGTTGGGTATCCCACGCGTGTGGGTACTGTAGGCCGAATAGTATCGGTTAGGGAATGATGCCCTTTGTAATAAAGAGGATAAATGCGTAGAATTTTTGAGGTAAATAGTATACTTAGGTGTCGACTTTTGGGCTTGAGGCCAAATGCCTTAGTGTAATTGGGGAATTGTAGCCGATTTTATGGAAATTATGTTGATAGTAGTAGTAATCCTGAGATGTTTGCTTGTGGTGAATGGTTATGGTGGAATGACCTTCTTGGATGATTATAAGTTTACTGGTTTGATGACCCGTGTGAAATAAATTTTGGGAGTCTATTAGAACTCGTGGAAGTTAATCGGCAGTAATGGTAGGAATGATCGGATTCGAGTATCCGGTAGGGTATATTGGTGAGCACCTTCAGAATGGTTAGAGCTTGAAAGTTGAATCGGGATGTGGGGAACATCTAAGGATGGGAGTCAACCGAAGTCGTTTGACTAGGAATGAATCCAGTTGTTGGAGTGTTCTTCCGATCATAATTTCGGTGTCCTTGAAGGAGTTTTGTTAGTAAGAAAAGTATTCGAGAACTATTCCGAGTTATTCGCCGGTCTAGACTTCGAGGACGAAGTCTGATCCAAGTGGGGGAGAGTTGTAAAGCCCGTACCCCGGTATGTAATTTCTTTTATTAATTCTTTTCTTTTAAGTTGGATTTAATGTGGTTTCCATTAGCGGGGTTAGTCGAACCGGACCAAAAAGTTAAATGAGTCAACCTTTTTGGGTTTTTGCAAGGAAAGGAAAGTTGAGGGGCTAATTGGGGCATTTCACCATAGTTTGGCAAGGGATCAGCCAAGAGACCCTCCCTTCCTCTTCCCCTTTGGTTTCATGCTAGTAACTCCCCAAGAACCCTTTAGTCATTCCCCCCTCCCCCTTTTGGTGGTGTTCGGCCGAGAGAGAGGGAAACCGGAGAGAGAGAGAGAGGGAAAGGGAGTGTGGTCGCCGGCGAGAGGAGAGAGAGGGAGAGTGTTCGCCGGAGAGTGAGAGACGCCGGGAAGGAGAGGAACGCCGCTGCTTGCTACCGGAATCGAGAAGAAGGAGGAGTTGCAGCGAGGTAATCGTTCGTTTTCCTTTCCGTGTCTTTTCGTTTTGTTCGTCGCGAGAATACCGCCAGCCACCACCACCGCCGGAGGCGGCAGTGGGTGGTGCATGGTTTTGTTCAGCCCATGTTAACCCTAATTCAGTAAGTCATGTTTCTTCGTGGGTCTGTTTGGATTAAGATAACTTATTGGGTTCAAGTTCAAAAGTTATCATTTTATGTAAATCGTGCAGTTTCTGCCCTGTTTTGTATAAGCTATATCTTCTGTTAGGAATGTCGGATTGGGATGGAACTGGTGCCAAAAGTTCCCATTCTGAGTCTAGTAACTTTTATATGTTTTGTGGAAAAACCAGTTCGGGCCATAGCTAGTGTCAAATTGCTATTTTATACGGACAGGTCCTGTTTTAGCTGCTCTGAGAGGTGTTTTTGTAAAATTCATATAGAGTGCTAGGAATATCGTTAGGACGCGTGCGATACGTCCCTGGAACCGTAAGACATTGAACTTCCTGAATGTGGAATTAGATTTTTGGTTTGATCAGTTTAGCAGGGGTAAAATGGGTCCCGAACAGACCTGCGTTTTTAGTATAAAAGCTGGATTTTTAGTTTTGTTAAACTAGTAAAAGTGTCGTGAGTTGGGACCTTCCGTTGACGTTCTTAGTGCGCATTTAGGTGGGAAAAGTGAGGAAGGTTGACGTACTGGTGTTGCAGCTCGGGAGCGCGTCGCGTTGTTTTGAGGTGAGTTCTCTCACCGCGTAGTTAGGAATTTTATGCATATCGTTATTTTGTGTTACGTGTTATTATGTGTTATTACGTGTTTACGTGAATTAGTTGGGATGTGATATCTAGTTGTGATCTGTTGAATGTGTATGTGAATTATGTATGCTTGTGTACACCTCAGTGGGACTGGGGGGGCTCGGTGGGACCGAGGGCTTGGTGGGACTGAGCTAGTACAATTGTATCAATGTCTTTACTCGGTGGGACCGAGGGCTCGGTGGGACTGAGCTTGTATCAATGTCTTTACTAGGTGGTACCGAGGGCTCGGTGGGACTGAGATTGTATCAATGTCTTTACTCGGTGGGACCGAGGGCTCGGTGGGACTGAGCTTGTATCGATTTATTTTTGGTGTGCTCGGTGGGACCGAGGTTCGTATTTATACGCTAATTGTTATGTGGATTTATATCCGTGGTGATGGTGAAGTTGCCTACTGGCGAGTAGGGGCGATATACGTGGGGTTGCTACCTGCGTGTGTGATAGGATTCACTAAGCGTTTAACTTACCCTTTTCCCAATATGTTGTGATTTCAGGTGCGAGCGGCAGTCGGGCTTGACGGTACACACACTAGGCGCGGAGTGTCAAGAATTGTTTAAGTTTCATTTCCAAACCTTTGGATTTTATTTTATGAAATTTCCGCTGCATAAACTTTGTTGACTGTTCGAGTTAACGACGTTAACTTCATTTGAGTTACGAATTATTAAATTGTGATTGTTTTATAATGAAATGCATGTTTTTAAAATTTAAATTTCTTGTAATTTTTGGGACGTTACATATGCGTCCAAAGGGTCCATTCGTGCAATATGGAAATCTTAAAACGTATCTTCCCAAAATATTAAGTTGATAAATGAAGTTAGAATTTCTAGGGTGTTACAAGATGAAAATAAAAGAATAAAATGACTCAAAGGTTGGGATAAAGTAAAATAATCTATCTAAAAAGAGAGTAAAAAGGCACTTTATGCATTGAATAACCAATGCATATCAGTTGCCTTACGGCATAAAATAACATTTCTCAACAAAACTCACATGAGGCAAAATACTCAATAAAACCCATAGATTAATACACACAATAATTCAAGTATGCACATTACAAAATGGCACTCATGCGACTCAAAACGTCGTAAAACAAAACTCCATAATACTCAATGGAGCTCAATGGCCTCCAATCAATCAAATGGTACCAAATTTTTGTCCCAAAAAATCAAATTGAATAAAACAAGGTTATGACTAAAATGTCATAATTCCACAAATTTCCCACTTGTCGCAATACAATGTAAAGTGATACTCTTCTAGAAAACCCGCATGTGATAAAATTCCTAATAAAACCCAAACATCAAAATAGCGGAAAGTAACTCTCCGTTCAAACATTAACATATGTGGAGGAGATCCAATGTTAAGGTCATATGTCGTTACTTGTCTAAAATCTTAAACAGCGTTAATATATGGACAACATGGTATCCAAAAATAACGTTGGACAACAACAAAATAAATCAAGTCCCGACAAAGTTTGCAATTACTTGCAATAAAATAATTTCATGCATGTCCAAAATCATGATTTAAAATCTTCGTGTGCTAAACGTTTTTCCAAGATTCATAACACAATCCTCATGACGATTTGAAACACAAGAAACAATTGATGCAATTTATTTTAAAGATAAATCATGGGTATAAATTTAGTCAGCACTCAACGTCTCAAAACCACACTCCTCCAATCCCTCCAGCCACACTATCATCATCTCGATGCTCAACATCTTAAGGCAATAACTTGAAGTTACACCGATTGACCTTATAATTTCTCCTCGAATTAAGGTCGATTCAATAAGCCTATTGTTCTAATCCAACCAACAATCCCGACCGAGACGGTCCACTTAATGTAATCATCATACTTATTGTCACTCCAAGAGACAAATGCTAAAATCGTCAACCCCTTCGAACAACCACTCACATAGAAACTCCTTTACTACGCCAACGATCATTACGCCCAAGTAGTCCAAGCATACACATGTAACTTGTAGGTTCACCATAACACTGGCCAGGTGCAATTATGAACATACCGTACATGATCATCCTTGTTACTCTAGACGTGATTTCTTGTTTCTAGTGACTACATCAACCCCAAAATATTCAATCTTAAGGTGCCTAACGGTGAAATTTCACTCTCATTCACTTAATTGAATGCTAGTTTGAGTCTAGGTATCCAAAATCAACACCTAAATATCTCAAACTTAAGCTCTGATACCAACTTGTAACACCCTCAAAATTGGAAAGAGTAACTAAACAAAACTTTGGTAAAATAATCAAATAAGGGTAAAATTCCTTCTACAAACCATTCTTGGAAATACCTCAAAATATACAATATAACAACTTCAACAATTCAATATCCTAAGTCCTACACCAAGACTACAAAAGTCGGGTGTTACTTAACTCAAACCAAAGTTGCTAATCCCAAAATGCGAAAGACTTCACCAAGTCACTTACTTCTTGAGCACACAACTAGCTCTCCACAGTGTCACTAGAACTATTCCCAACCGAAACATGTTGCACATGCCGACAAATAAAAAGGGTTAGGCTAACGCCTAGTGAGTTCAAGAGTTTTCATCATAATTAAAATAGTTCGTTAAACCACATGAGTACAACTCAAAATCATGATTTTCCAAAAAGGATTATATTTAAGTATGTGAACAACCCATTTTCCATCGCACACAAAACCTGTGCCAAAAGCTCCACAATGAAACATTTCTAAATAATGGATGTAGATCCAAGAACTCACTTAAAACGTGGATGATTATTAAATTTCCAAATGAAGTAAACTTGAGTAAAAACTTTATTATTCGAAACATCCCAACAAGGAGGAGAAATAATACAACACCCATAAGAACATGGAAAAAAAATCCAAATACATATAATACGTTCCCGAAAGCATGTGACCGACTCAACAACCCATGCAGGCGTAATTATAAATAAAGTTCAAATACCCAAGCATGGGAGTAATCATTCAAACAAACCTTAGTATACGTGGAGAGATTCCAATATTAAAGTCAGTTCTTGCAATTACCCGCACAAGGCTCATACGGTAATAAAACATGCATATCACAATATTCAACATAATATTGACAACAACTGGGGAGACCCGTATCCATTAAGGGTGGAGGAAACACGTAAGTATACCACCCGTACAACGTTATCGTATAACACTTCGCGACTAGTCCAAAGGTTCCTATGACTTCTTAGCAAGTTTCACCTCAAGAGACGGTTGACCTTAGTGTCTATTCCCACGAATTGCACCACAAGGCCCGACACGCTTAGGACTACCTCCAAGGCATTACCTTCAAAGCGGCGGAGGTCCTAGTGCCTACCTCCAAGGTAGCACCTCTGGACTCAACTCTCCTAGTGTCTACTTGAAAAGTTTAAGGTCATAAACATGGGTCCCGGAGTCCAACCCCGCAATACTCATGCAACCTCATAAACAAGACCGACTCATATGCTATGCATCCAATGCAAATATAGTCAAACAATTACATGGCCCACACAAGAATGTCCAACATTTTTAACACATGTAATCAGTTAATAATTATGAGTCAAACGCATATAATCTCAAACTCAACATAGAGTAATTTACATTGGACCAAGGTCCTCAAGAGTTACTTGAGTCAATTATGAGCCAAAGGCTCTACAATGCAATTGACCAATAATAAAGACCACAAATGCGATAAAATGCATTTAAATATCATATGGACAAACACATACCTCCAATATACGATAAGTCCACAATCCCATCATATATTCAGTCAAATCATCTTCCACATAAATCACAACCATAAATGTACACCAATGACCCATAACAATAAATATGCATTTTTCCAACATATTATAGTGTCCTTTCACCAAAGACCCCCCATTTACACAAAAACCTTCCAAACCACCTTTTCTTGAGATACATTTATCAAATTACTCAAAAATCCCAATGTGGTGTTTTATAATGTTTTCAAGATTAAACACTTCAAATAATCAAACCCAATAAATGACTCCACCATACATAATTTTCATGTAAAACATATAAACACTTGAAAATTGACATTTTTGGCATGTACAACGTTTTCACAAAGCAACTTAAACTCACCTTGCTAGATTTAGGCTAAATCTAGATTTTCCCTAAACTTGAGCTCCTTTGAAGAAACTTGAATCCTCAAGCCAAATCTTCCAAAAAATCTAGATCCATAAGTTTCCAACCATCAATAATCATATCCAACCACTTAGAATCGTTCCCCAAACATTTTACATCAATATCTCAACTCATACCAAAACCCTAATTTCTATAGATGAAGAAAAGAGAAGATTACCTTACCCACATCTTGTCTTCCACCATCAACATACTTCGAGGGTCACCAATAAGAACCTCAAGCTCCAAATCTTCACCAGAGTGAAATGGGTTGGATGAAACCCTAGAAAAACTTAGAAACTCAAGAAGATGAAGAAGAGATGAAGTACACCTAGCTTTTGCTTCCAAATCCTTGCTAGATGAGGAAGAATCACATGAAATCTCGAGTAATAGGGTCTCAAAGGCTCAAAATCGACAATGGGGGCTGAGGGTTTCGGTTCTTGGGAGAGAAAAATGAAGTGGGTGAAGTGAAATGAGGAAAAGGGGTGAAAATCTCGTTTTTATGGGTCAGGTGCCCCTGTGCGACAAGCCCGACGACTATGCCCTTTGGCATAGTCGTGTGTCACAGTCGCGGGGTTGGCACCACCTTATGTTCCCTGGTGCTACATTGACTACCGACATTGACACGTGTCATAGTCGCTCAGGAGGTACTGAACACCGTTTTGGCCATAACTTCTTTGTTTTAGCTCCGATTTTGCTCCGGAAAGAACCTTGGAATTGTATTTGAATTCTCCATCCAACAAGACTATAAAATCTAGGATTTAATCCAAAATCCTATTTTTCATATTTATTTTAAAATATCGATATCTTCCAAATATCGGGGTGTTACAAGTGTCCCTTATACTATCTTTTGAACTTTTTGTAATGTAATCCATGACCTATTTTATATCCCAAAAAGATATAAAAGAAGATTGATTACATGTTATATTTTTATTTTTATTTCATTTACATATTTTTTTACTTCTCTCTGTAATGCGACGAAAAGAAAAAGAAAGAAAATAAAAAGAAAGAAAATAATAGAAAAGAAGTAAGAAAACAAAACAAAAAATATATATATAGAAAAAACCAAAAACAGAAAATGGCAAAAATAATCCAAAAATGGGATCAAAAGAAATTTATGAGTTTAGATTTTATATCCCCTTTGGGTTTCGATCAGTACCATTTTTTTATTTCTAAGTATTTCATTTTCTTTATGGATATCTGTTGGTATTATATACAAATAGGGGGAGATTGATAAGTCTCAACCATCGGATTTGTACATGATATATATAGACATCTGAAGTTCAAACACTTAGAAATAAATTGTCTTCTTTGCCACAAAAAATAGGTCATATCTAATGTATACTTTAACCATCGGATTAGACATTCAATAAGGTTTAAATTCGATGAGGGAATCAAACCTATACCATCAAATTTAACTGTCGGATTTAGTGCCTTTGAATAAATGTCACAATCCGATGAAATCTCTTAGGGGGCGTTTGGTTCGTCGGATTCCGACGGAATCTGATGGAATTGGAATGGTCAATTTCGTTGAGCAAAATCAATCATGATGTTTAGTTGCCCATATAATGGAATTGAATTCCAAACATTCCTTTAAACATGGATTTGATCATTCCTTCATAAAAGAGATGGAATTGAAATCCATTCCAGCCAATATTTTAAAAATGACAAAACTGACCTCATTAAAAGATAAAAACACTAGCTATACCCATTATTTCTCACGTACCGATTCATCAATCGACAAACATGTTTTATCTCCTTCATCGATCAAAGTCTGGTTTAGCTCTTCAGCGTTCGATTTCTTCCTTTGGACTCCTTGATGATCGACTCTACAGCGTGACGTACTGACGTCGTTTGGGCTAGCCTTTCCATTCTGCAACCACTACCCGTTGTAAACCCAACCGACTGCCCCTGACTATCCGCTCTACAATCAGTCATACAAAGGAGAAGAAACCATAGAACAGTTAAACCACAGCTCCAAGACTACCACCTTATCATCGCATCAAATACAAATGCCTCATCGTCCAAACTTTAAAGTCATGTGTATCACATTAATTATAATTATATATATATATGATTTTATAAATGATAAAAAGTATATATTATTTTCTCATTAAATGTTAATTAAAATATTAAAATCAAAATCAAATGAAGGGTACTTTTGTCATTTTACATTATTCCATTTCAACCATTTGCAAACCAAACAGACATATTCCAATTCATTGAACATATTACATTCCATTTTCTGCCAACCAAATACTTGGTCAACCCTAATAACATTTCATTCAAATTCCTTCAAATTCCAATTCCTTTAACATATTTCATTCCTTCATAAATCATTCTGCGAACCAAATGCCCCTTAGGGAAGCATCAGATTGTTACTCTCATCGGATTCTCATACTCCTTTGAATTATTCCATGCATTTAATATCCGACACGTCATTCTTTGACAAATGCCTATAATTGGTAACTGTTATAGCTTATACATCATAATACACAAATATGATTTTTACTTGTAAAAGTCTTGTTACTATATTTATTGTTCCAAGAGTAAAGAGCCTTCAGCAAAATCGGAGATTAGTTGAAGAGTGGTCAGATCGTCACCAAAGCGGATTGGTTTGTCATCTAGCCAAAAGAATATCAATACAAGATACAATTAGTATGTAGTATAACAAATACTACTACTAGCAAGCCGAATTTTAAGTGCAAACTTGGCCAACAAGTTTGGTTCACCAACTTTTTCCGACTCTCATCCTAAAGTATGGGAACGTGCCAAAAAGTGTGTCAGTATAAGTATGTTCTAAAGTAATATTTAAGTACTTATTATACTTTACTGATCCCTCTGCACACAAAATGATGGAAATGGTTAACATTTGTCTACATCAACACAAAAGGATAAAAATACAAGCATGCATGGATCAGCAAATCCGAAAATGCGAATTACAACTCGATGTAATTTTCTCACACTTCATCATTTAATAAACACCGGAAATGCGAATTACACCTCAATGTAATTCTCTCACACTTCCTATCGCCTGAAATGCGAATTACACCTCAATGTAATTCTCTCACACTTCCTATCGCCTGAAATGCGAATTACACCTCAATGTAATTCTCTCACACTTCCTATCGCCTGAAATGCGAATTACACCTCAATGTAATTCTCTCACATTTCAATACCTCACCATCCTGAATCACTGGTTCCCAATGGGATTTTATTCATCGGTGATTACATCAACCGGGAACCCTCACAGATGATTCAAAATTCACTCCACCACTAGAATTACATTATAGGTTCCAGTTAGTATACGGTTCCCATTAGACCGTACTAAGTTGCCCACTAGATCAAATGTAAACTCTAGCCATCGCAACACAATAAATATGTATCATCACTCTTTCTATCACATCTATAGTGCCAATAACATCAGATAAATCTCTATATTTAATAACTGATATAAACTCTTCATATGATAATATCTCATGTATATTCTTCATCATTAAATCATGTCAAGATCATATAAATAATAACATGAAAACCTCACATAAAATCATCATGCATTTTTATTTCAAAAAGCATCAAAGTTCGCAAACTACTGATTGCGAGTTTCATGTAATTCGCAAGCCAAAGCTGCGAATTTCAGAAGTTCGCAGGCTATGGTTGCGGGTTTCACAAAACTCGCAAGCTACACTTGCGAAATTCTTATTTTCGCAACCAACGGTTGCGAACTTTATCCGATTCTCGCAAGCCAAGGCTGCGAGATTCGTTCACTGTTCATCATCATCTACCTCTCATTAAGCTGTTTCTTACCAGATTAAGCATTAAGCACATAAAATAATATCTAAGCTCAATAAACACATACACATATGTTTACATGTTAAGTTTTAAGCAAGAATCAATTAAACTCACCTTAAAAGTCTATTTATACACTGATTCACGTAAGAGCTTAACGAACAGCTTAATGGCAGCTTATCAACAATCTTTATGATTCTTCAAGATTAATCACAACCCAAATCTGAAATCCTTGTTTCCCTTGTTTTTCTTCTTCTCTATCTCTCGGCACTCTCTCTCTTTTCTCTTCACCGAAAATACACACACAAAACCAACTTCACACTCAACACAAATAGTCTATATTTACTAGATTAATGACACCTCCTCCTTGATTATCATGAGTCATAAGACTATTTACCAAGTAGACCCCCAACTTTAATAGAATGACACTTCAAACCCTCAATCTTTAAAGAAATAACATAACACACCAAGTAAATAAAATCATCATAATAACCCTTAAGTTAATATTCTCAAAAATCTTTAAACGTTCAACATTTGTATTTTAACCTTAATCGAATTATAATACTCTATATAATTCAAGGTCACTCCAAATACAAATACATTCTAAATCTTATTAAATAATACTAACAAAATTTAGGATGTTACAATACTCCCCAACTTGAAAATGATTTCGTCCCCGAAATCAAAGTCAGGTAAACAAATGAGGATATCTAACCTTCATACTCTCTTCTGACTCTAAAGTTACATCTGTACCTCTATGATGTTTCCACTGTACTTTCAACATAGCTACCTCCTTACCACTGCGTAGCTTTCTAACCGATCTTTCCAAAATTGCCTCTGGTTTTTCTATACAGCGGCTCTTTTCATCTATTCTCACCTCAGCGAGTGAAATCACACCTTCCTTTTCGACCAAACACTCCCGAAGATAACATACGTGGAAGGTATTATGAACCCCTTCCAATTCTGGTGGAATATCCAAATGATATACTTATAAATCAAACTTCTTAGAGTAGTTGTTATCATCAAATCCATGTTTGACTACTTCTTAGTCTAGCATACCAATATTATTTCTCTCTTGCTTACACGGAATATCCACCACACAACTACAGTCCAAAAGGACGGTTTTTCTAAAAACGTCAGTTGAGATCTCTAACCAAATTTTCGTAACATCGAGAACTGCATTCGATGTATTTCTTTTACATCTACAGAATACTCCAATACTATAGCTTAACGGTTACAATATCCTCTTCACCTAAAACCAATGGGATTGAGAAGAACAAGAGTCTTCCTTTCACTCCATCATTATCACAACTCACTCTCCAGATCTCAAAATAACATTAACATGTACTACCTGAAATTTTCACGTACACTGTAAACTAAAACATACCCATTATTATTAAATACTTCAACAACCACGACAGTTCATTATTATATCCTTGACTTACACGTTTCTTCGGTAGAGAATGCTACCATTTCTTCACATCACTATCTCATCGTACCACCACAATACAAACCAAGCACCAAAGTATCGAACATCAAAAGTGATAACTCTATTGAACCTGCTACAAGATTACATTCTTAAGTCAAATCTTTCTATCATTAGAAGCAATTCACACAATCAAAATCACCTTGGGTAAACACCCAATACCATTCCGACATTCTGTTTCGATATTAGCCATATCACTACTCCATCTTACAAACTACATGTCCCAACAATTTTAATGACAAAGTGGTACTTTTCGTCCGAAATCACCGAAAAGACTTCCATCAGACGTTTCCTAGTTCTAACTTTATAATACATACTAGTTAACACATTTATCTTGGCAGTTGATACCAATACTCACTCGTACATTCTCCACACATAACTTTTTACTACAGACCAGGTTTCTCACAACCATTCATACATATAATACCCAAGTTTATTTCACTAAATATCTCCTCCCCAACTTCAATTAAACTACCACTCTCGATTTGCTAAAATATCTTGAACTTATTCGTTCATACTAACTCCTTGTGATTCCAAACCAAAACCAAAACACAGTATAATCCTTCACAGATCAACATTTTCCATACCTCACTTCATTTATGCCTAATACTTTCTCCTTTGTAAATCATCCACATCGCAAGTAAAACACTTCTATAACACAACAGTCTTTCAAAATCTTATCATTCTTACAAAGGGTCCTTCAACTTTTATTTTTCTGATTAAAGACTTAACAAAAATTTAAATCCAAAAGAATATCCAAAACATTCACATCATGCAAACTTCTATTTTAATACAATCCATGAAATCCCTACCCAAGTCTACAACAAGCTTATTAAATCGGGTCTCAACGTTCTTAAAACTTAACTGAGTCCAAAACCGAATCATCTACTCACAGGATCTAAAGATTATTTATCAATACCAACTCACGCAAATAAATACATCTAACTCACATTATGCAGAATACGCTCCGAGGCGTGATAATCTTACGATCCCTTCATTGCTACTTTCCCAATGAAGTCAATTCATTTGCAAGCACACATACTCCACAATGTATATAATACGCCCAGGTTCGTTAGTTCCAAAGATACTAAGAACAAGTAAAACATCGAATAGTCTTCACACCTAAGACCAACACTTAAACTTTCACTGGTTCAAATACAAAGCAGTTAAGCATATAACACATCCAATACTTCATCTCGATTCACTAAAACTGACAAACATTCGAAAGTCTCATTTGAATATAAACCAGACCTTTAAGGCCAAAACAAACATTTGGTTAAACACATGTCACTCACACGGTTACGTAAACCAAAATTCCTCTTCACTCAAGATCTTAACCTTGTTAATCCTTTAATTGGTCATCGACCCCAAAATAAAAGTTTATCACTCTCAAAACCTTCACATTTTCAAAATGTAACACGACAAAATTATTATACAACCACAAAATACCAAAAACGTGCTTCGACCACATAACTTTCACTTAGGTTATAATTAATCAAACTCAAAATCCCCCAATTGTGTCGCACACACTAATACCCACTTTGCGCATACCTTCTGCATAACAGCATACCGGTATCGCTCGCGGTTTTGCTCCTACCCGCACGGGCATACGCGGAACGCATCCAGACCGCACCCAGTGACACACAAAAGGCCTCATACACCTTACACAACTTTCGCCTTCAAAGTCAAAAATTGCCATCTCAATACTTCCTTAACCCTGAACCTAATTCTTCCTCCAGACACGACCGACCCTCATCAATTGTATTATTAATCACCGAACAAAGGTACAGACTCTCGTATTATTGTTACTAAAGTTCACTTTCGACTCTCCCACTGTTCATCTCTCATTTGAATATAATTACCAAAACCACAAACTTTCTCCCAAGGTTTATCCAACACCTCTCCATTCTTGGAGTTCTTTCTTAGCTTATAGCGTAATACTCTACGACTTAGCGAGTTCATAGCCTTCATGCATGACAATATATAAATAACTCAATCACACTTTTCTCGTTTTAAATAAACAACATTCGAAACAACGTGAGCACACACGCCCCAATCATTTTCATATCTCCCATGTACTACACAACAATCTCAAAATCGTTTGTCTACAAATTTCCGTAAAACTCAATCTTTCTCAACCAAAAATGTTGTTACAACAGTAATATCTTAAATGAAAATCTTTTCATACAACAAAAGTTTAAAATTTACTGACATAGAGTAAACTAGTCGTTTCTCACACTCAATTATATGATATCATCAAATCAATACTTTTGTTGGTCATAAAAAGTTTACTGATCAACACTTTCTCGACCTATTTGCCATTATACAGCTTTTTATGTAAAGTATGAAGTATTTTGCAAGTTGCTAAGCTCCAAAATTTCGTTAGACAGCGTAATTGAAATGGCCCTTTTTCTTTAAATACATACTTGCACTACTAATTCATTCTTGAATAAAACTGTTATTTATGCATTTGTTTTGAAATCAAGAAAACTCATGTAACACACACTAAAACACCATGCACAAAACTTACTTGCAATGAAGGCCATTTACTCAAACAAGGTCAATCGTTTTACTTACGTACTTATCATTGACACTTTACTTCCGACCCGAAGTCGCCCTCTCGGCCTTATAATAATTGCTATATATACATTCCATGGCCCCCATACTCAACCATGTCATACTAATTCCGTCTTAATCAATCATCTCATACTCTATCTCTGCACATATCAAATCACCTATTAAAGGTTGCCTTGGCGGAGTTTCATAAGTCCTGCCAATTCCAGGTTGTCCTTCCAACCCCAATCATTTACCGATCTGTCCTCCAAAGGATTTTAGTGGTATAATTACCATCATTCTACTATAACCTAATGGAATAACCATAAGAAATGGTTATGCACATACCCCTATACAAAATGTACTTACTGATCGATAGTCACTGTAACAATTTAGAAATAAGTATGCTCGCGTAACAATATATTCATAATCACAGTAGCTAATTGGAATTGTGAATATATCATACAGGAGAATCCTCGTTACCATTGTCACCGTACCAACTTCTCATATCTCCGTCAATTCTAAGACTATCCCGTCTTAGTACTTCTACCCAGAACTCACGGATCATAACTTAACTCATCTCAGTTTAAGTCTAGATATCTCAAATTTATACCTAGTTCGCTTAAACTAAAGCTCTGATACCATACTGAAACACCCTAAAAACAGGGTCAATTTAAAACTTAAAATAAAATGCTATGATCATTAAAGATACCAAACTTTTATAACAACAAGGATCTACAGCATCATTTTATATACAACATTTAAACTTGTCCTAAATAATCTTATTAATCTATTCTTACAACATAAATAGATTAACTAGATTATCTAAGCTTCGTCCCAAAATCTCCAAAAGAATTGTTGTATCCTCCAACACCTCAAAGTTTGATATGAAATTCACTCCCCAAACTTCTTTCCCGAACTTGAACCTGATAAGACAATTCAACTTAAAACATTAGGCTTTCGCCTAGTGAGGTTAATCAATTCAAATTTAAAACTCAACAACTAAAACATCAGGTGTCTCAAATCTGCATCTTTCATCTTACCAAATCAAGTTCCAACCACTATGACTATTTCACCTAGCCATTAAATAGAATAACAACATCAACTACTTATAATCCCACCAGATTTATAAGAAATTAAACTCAATAACCCATGAAATGCAAATTACAACTCGATGTAATTTTCTCACACTTCATCATTTAATAAACACCGGAAATGCGAATTACACCTCAATGTAATTCTCTCACACTTCCTATCGCCTGAAATGCGAATTACACCTCAATGTAATTCTCTCACACTTCCTATCGCCTGAAATGCGAATTACACCTCAATGTAATTCTCTCACACTTCCTATCGCCTGAAATGCGAATTACACCTCAATGTAATTCTCTCACATTTCAATACCTCACCATCCTGAATCACTGGTTCCCAATGGGATTTTATTCATCGGTGATTACATCAACCGGGAACCCTCACAGATGATTCAAAATTCACTCCACCACTAGAATTACATTATAGGTTCCAGTTAGTATGCGGTTCCCATTAGACCGTACTAAGTTGCCCACTAGATCAAATGTAAACTCTAGCCATCACAACACAATAAATATGTATCATCACTCTTTCTATCACATCTATAGTGCCAATAACATCAGATAAATCTCTATATTTAATAACTGATATAAACTCTTCATATGATAATATCTCATGTATATTCTTCATCATTAAATCATGTCAAGATCATATAAATAATAACATGAAAACCTCACATAAAATCATCATGCATTTTTATTTCAAAAAGCATCAAAGTTCGCAAACTACTGATTGCGAGTTTCATGTAATTCGCAAGCCAAAGCTGCGAATTTCAGAAGTTCGCAGGCTATGGTTGCGGGTTTCACAAAACTCGCAAGCTACACTTGCGAAATTCTTATTTTCGCAACCAACGGTTGCGAACTTTATCCGATTCTCGCAAGCCAAGGCTGCGAGATTCGTTCACTGTTCATCATCATCTACCTCTCATTAAGCTGTTTCTTACCAGATTAAGCATTAAGCACATAAAATAATATCTAAGCTCAATAAACACATACACATATGTTTACATGTTAAGTTTTAAGCAAGAATCAATTAAACTCACCTTAAAAGTCTATTTATACACCGATTCACGTAAGAGCTTAACGAACAGCTTAATGGCAGCTTATCAACAATCTTTATGATTCTTCAAGATTAATCACAACCCAAATCTGAAATCCTTGTTTCCCTTGTTTTTCTTCTTCTCTATCTCTCGGCACTCTCTCTCTTTTCTCTTCACCGAAAATACACACACAAAACCAACTTCACACTCAACACAAATAGTCTATATTTACTAGATTAATGACACCTCCTCCTTGATTATCATGAGTCATAAGACTATTTACCAAGTAGACCCCCAACTTTAATAGAATGACACTTCAAACCCTCAATCTTTAAAGAAATAACATAACACACCAAGTAAATAAAATCATCATAATAACCCTTAAGTTAATATTCTCAAAAATCTTTAAACTTTCAACATTTGTATTTTAACCTTAATCGAATTATAATACTCTATATAATTCAAGGTCACTCCAAATACAAATACATTCTATATCTTATTAAATAATACTAACAAAATTTAGGATGTTACATTGTGGTCCAGGACCAACAGGTGGCGATGAGGAAAATTAAGATATGTAATGTTTCATTGATAAAACAACATTATACTCAAAACATATCAGCCTCATTATTGTTTCATTGTTGAAAGAACAATTGTTATCAAAACTATTCAACACACATCAACCCATGTGTTGTTTCATTGGTGAAACAATATTGTTGTTGTTTCAAAATCAAATCAAAAAGTGATTTTTTTTAAACAGTTGATAAGGTAATTAGTAGTTAGTAAGATAATTATGAAAGTGGTAAATGTGTTGTCTATATCGGTTCTTAGGGTTTCCAACATATAGGAGGTTTTTATATGATTTTGGGTATATGTAGGTGGTTTATTATACAAACATACATATTGTTACAAACCATACAAACCAATCTCAGTCGTACATCTAGTTTAATAAATATGCAGTTTCATAAATATACTGATTGTTTCATATTATAAAGCATTAATCATAATTAATGAACTATAATCATATTCCATAAATATCCATATCATATTAATGAGTCTTCATCATTTCCATAAAATATATCGATTGATTACTTTTTATAGTCTGTAGCAATGATGTGTTTTGTATTTGAAACCTCCTATATATATACACACACATAGACATAGGTTCATGTTGGTCATTGATATGCGGGTTTACACCCCCCTAATCTAACCGCAAGTGTACGGGTCGAATCAAGTAATAAGTACTTGGAAGCACGAGTATCGAACCAAGGGAACTAGGAACTGAGTATCACAATTACTATATTCACTATTAACTGAACGACTTAAAAGATGAATTGTTGGAATTAACTTAATTAACTACTAGCAATAAATCAAGAATGAGGCAGTAAACAACTTCGGGAAACTTTGGATGGAGAAAATAGTTGAGGGTTGCAAATCCTAAGGTTTTCACTTATAAACATTTGACTTAAAATAATTACCAGCTATTCGCTTTAATGAATACCCAATCTCTAAAATCACCGTTGTTCTTTCTTAAGCAACCACGGATTTTATTTTGAAAGCACAAGTTTTATCTTTCGATCTCAACCTATGGAATTCAAAACACATTAAAATCAAGATTTCAATGAGACAAAGGCTTACTTGGTATATCTCTATCCAATTTCACACCTTAGGCATGTACTTCTAGTTCTAGTTAGCAATTAACTCTCTCGAGTTTAATTGATAACAAACAACACAGATGAAAGTTGGTCAGACTCACAAAAGCATTAAAATCCAAATCACATACTTCATTAATAAGAAAAAATTGATAAAAATCTCAAATCCCATGTTCATATGCTTAAACCAAATTTAAACCAACCCCCAACATCTAAAGATTAGTTCATGTTAGGGGTATCAACAATTAAAGCAAAAGATGAATCCGTAGTTCTAAGAAAAAATTCTCTCAAAAGTTCTAGGATCATAAAACTCCCTTGATTGTGTTGTACCAACGAAGATTTGCACAAAATCGATGTTGAAATTGCTTCCCACGACGTTTCCTTGCGTCAATTCGGTGTTTCTCCCTTGCCAAAATCGCCCCAATTGATTCCTTGGTCGTCCTCTAGAAGTTAGAAGTCACTATGTCTGAATGAATACCCAAACCCTAGAATTTTAGGCATTAAAAACGTCCAGCTCTGTTCAGGTGAGTTGTGAAGTGAGTTGAGTTAAGTGAACCAGCTTGAAACTAGCTCTGATTCAACTCTCATGTGAGTTGGTCAAGTGACTTCAGCTCAGCAACTAACTTCAAAATCACCTCCGTCACTGTTTTGAACACAAAACTTCTACTTCAAAATTTGACACCACTTTTCAAACTCGGATTCTTGATGATTCTCGTGATCGGTATTTTTCTCGGAAAAACTTACCTTTTTCACACTTTCTTGGCTTTCTCATGGTACAATGTAATTCCTGAAAAGCTTGATTTAAACTATAAAAATACCACTTTATTTACTTGGAAATAAGCAATATACTTGAAAAGTGATATGAAAATGACACCAAAAATTGGTGTTATCAGTCATGGACCACTATGACTTTCACATAAAGCGTTTACAGATGGGGGAGGGTTGAATACAAACACAGTAAATTAACTCTTTTTTATTTTAATTTATTTCAAACGTAACAACATAATAGTTTTGCGGTAGCCAGTGGCGGATCTAGGATTTTTGCATAGTGGGGGCCCTTTTAAGGTAGGTTAAAGGTCTGCAAAATCGTTCAATGTGTTTTTAGCTTAATTTTATGGTTTCGAGAGATTTTTTAATTTTTTCAGTTGATTTCGACTTTCGAGGGATTTTTAAGTTTTTTTTGTCGATTTTTCGAAGGACTTTTTCGATTTTTTAGTTGATTTCAAAAGACTTTTTTTGGTTTTTGGTTGATTTTGAATAATTTTCTTTGATTTTTTAGTTAGTGGGGGGACATGCAAAAAATCACCGAGGAGAACCATTATAGAACGTTAATTTTTTTTTAAGCTTGAAAAATCAAGATTTTTTTGTTTTAGTGGGGGATGGGACCCCACCTTTCTCAAGCTGCATCCGCTCATGCGGTAGCATCAATCGAATATGTCGTATGCCTTCAATATATCAATTTTAAGGACGACCTCTTCTTTTCTTCTGTTGCTGGAAATGCTCCAAAACTTGTATTATTTCTCTTTAGTTGAAATGTTTTCTTTCAAAGTTTTTTCTAAGAAATAATCTAATTAAGTTGTTGGTGCACATGCTGTAAGAATAAATAGTCAAATACTTAAAATAACATGTAACCATGTAATAATTCATATTATATATATATATATATATATTGGAGATTAATGTTGGTACATTGCATGACTCCTCTGGTTCAAATGCCTTCCCCCTCCTACCACTTTCTCTTTCACACATTCAGTAGGTGAGACAAAATCCAACTACAAGATCCACCTGTTTCTCTCTCTCTCTCTCTCTCTCTCTATATATATATATATATATAGACAGAGAGACAGTCAGAAAGCCTATATAACACAGTACATGCCGATATTAATCCTTTTTAAGTAACACAACCCACAGCATAAAGTGTTTATACTTACTTGTTCATTTGCAACTAAAATGGAGCTTCAACTGGCTTTATCTCTCTCTTCATCTTCTGATTCTCACTTTGATCTCAACCATTACACCCATCCTCCACCATCAAACCCCATCAAAATTATGGAAGATCATCATCATTTCAAGAAGAGGAAGCTTTCTGTTCATGCCGATGATGATGATGATGATGATGATGGCTTCCACATCATCCCTCAAACACTCCCTCTTCTTTTCTGCAACAACCCTAATTACCAACAACTTCATGATGATGATGATGATGATGATGATGTTCAATCCACTTTCATCTTCATGAATCAAAAGTAATTTATATACATCACTTTTCTTTTTTCTTTATGATTTATGATTCACATTTGAATCCAATAAAACTTTGTTCTTTTTTTCCTTTTTTTATAAAAGATCAATGACATCCAATATAAACTTGGATCATATGAGACCAAACTATTTTTCGTGAGACTCGTTGAGATCATATTTTTACGCTTGAAACTTCATAGCAAAACATAACGTAGGATCAGTATTGATTGATTTATATTTATATTACTCATGTACTCATATTCTCATATTATATATACTCTTATTTTATGCATCATTTCCTTAAATAATAAGATTTTTTTTAAATATCATATACCTTCAAATGTAATTATTACAACTTCAAAAAATAGAAATACATCAAACAATTATTGTATAATTTTGATTGACGATATTTAGATCACTAATTGTTATGGTTTTTATTAGAAACGGTGGAGAAGAAAACGGCGTGATCGGGTGGCCACCGGTGAAATCCAGTATGAAGAGGCTTTGCCACTGGAAGAACGGTGACGGTGACGGTGACGGTGGTGGTGGTGAAGAGTCAAAGTCAACGTATGTTAAGGTGCAAATGGAGGGTGTTGGAATTGCAAGAAAGATTGACCTTAATCTACACTACTCTTACCATACACTTGCCCACACCTTAGCCCACATGTTTGGGAAGTGTAAGTTTATAATTATTAAATTCCATTTAATTAGCAAAAGTTTTATATTTATAACTAATTATTACGATTTAATAAATAACAAGTTCAACCACAAGGATTGTGGCATACTGATGTGGTGGAATATCTCATATGTTCAGGGTTCGAATCTAGTATACACAACAATTGAGGTTTACTCAGGGCTGATGTATTTCAGTCATAATTTGTCAAAGGGATTAGTCTAAGCATAGCTTAGAACATCCTATCCAAAAAAAAATAACAAGTAAACTAGTAGACCGGAAATAAATCTTATATCAAAATTGGTTATATGTCATAACAAAATATTTAGGGGGCCGTTTACTTAATCACTTATCCGGGTATGTGCTTACCGGTAAATTAAATTCAACACTATCATTTACTTTTCGGGTAAGATTTTAGTCCACCAAAATGACATCGTATGCAACAATTTATCCGGTAAGCGCTAACCGTAGTAAGAGCCGTCACACCCACTTACCGGATAAGACTCTCGGTCCTTGTTTTCGACTCTCGGTCCTTGCTCCCGCTCTTACCGGGTAAGATTCTTAGTCCTTGCCATATTAATTCGGTAAGCTAACGTGACTTGGTAGCGTTTTGTAAATGGCCTGTTATAATATATTATATGTATCGTATAATGTTGTATTGTTTGGAAACAGGCAATGAAGATGTGAAACTTACATATCAAGACAAAGAAGGGGATTGGTTGCTTGCAGGAGATGTGCCTTGGGGGTATTTTTGTCACTTCACTTATTAATTCTATATTATATTGTTAATATTGGTTGATGAAAATTACCTTTTTAACCATGGATTGATCTTTAGCGACGTCTTTTGTCGTCGCAATAAACTAAATTTGTTGTAGTGATTGTTAATATTGGTTGATGAAAATTACCTTTTTGACCATGGATGTGAATTTTGCAGATGCTTTGTGAAGACAGTTCAACGTCTAAAACTATTGAAAAGTAATTGTTGACGGGTTCGAACATACTCGTCATGGTTTTGGTTGATAAAAGTTTAGGAACATGTAATTTCGTACTATAATTACAATGTTTTGATTAATTTCAACGTATGTACGTATTGTATCTTTTTTTTTGTTACGTTTCAAGTTCCGGATGAAACGCTCAGGTCTGATCTTAAACTGTTGTTATACTCGTTCAATATGTTTTGTGTTTTATTTTACGCGTCGTTATCTTTTATGTTAAATGAATTTGAGGACTTTTGTGTCGGTATAATAAACGTAGTTTAGAGAGATCTGTTTTTTGTAGATGCTTCTATGATGACTATCTTAAGAAAGTGTCGCGTAAAAAGGTCAAAGGTGATGTGCTTCTTGTGTCGTTTTAGGTTGTCAAACTTCGTCATAACAAGTTATTGTTTCATCGGTTGAAATCCAATTGATTTAGATCCGATCTAATCCAATCATACACTGGATGTTGAATTTTGCCATCCAATCTGATCTAATTAACTTGGACAACCGATCCAGTTGAGGATTGGTTTCACCAATTGAATAATACTATCGGTTATTTATTAAGTAGAATTTGATCATTCAATATTTTGATCCAACTTTCAACCAATTAACCTATCGGATAAATTTTTGAATTTCTTAAAAAACACTACGACTTCGATTAATACAAACTAGATAATAAGAAAATTAAATAATATAATATATTAATTAATTAATAAAAATTCAATTTGACTTATATATTATATATACACATAAAATATTTAGATTCTGGATTGTATAACCAAAATGAATATCTATAATAAATTTATTAAAAGATATTGAAATAATAATTAAATTAAAAATATTTATCAAAGTCGTTATTTATGAAACAATAGAAATATAGCTTTGGTTTTTATGTAATTTATAAAAACAAATTTTAAGTTATTATTATTTTTTGATGACTAAATATACTGAATAATACAAAGATAATAACAACAATATAGAAGATAATTGATAAGACTAATAATAATTATAAATAATTAATAATTTATATTAATGAATAATTTATAATCAAAATTAATTTATAACTGAAATTAGTAGTAATTAAATAATTATTAACATTTATTAATAAAAGAAATATCATTAAAATATAATTAATTTTACAGATATATTAATACGATGTAGTTGGAGGGTAATTGGATGAACAACTATACGGTAACTGGATTGAATGGTTTGGTTTTATGGACTCTACTCAGTATAGGCTACTATGATTTATCTAATTTGTTTGATCGGATGACTAGCTGCACACCCTTACATGTTAGATTTTAATACTTCTAAATAATGATTTACTATAGCACCTTTAAACACAACACATAGTTAATGGTCTTATAAACTTTATGTCTCGTTAAGTGCTCTGTTAGAAAGGTCGCCGTACTATATATTTTTTTTGTTCCTTGGTGACGTTTAAAGTAACCCTATCGGCAGGTTGTCCTTGGGGGAGGGCCAATTTTTTTTAGTATATAATAATAGTTCAAAAAAACTACAGTAGTAAATAAAATAGTGGCAAATATTTTTTGTATTAATAGTAGGGATGAACCTCGAGGACCATTTTTCCCAAACCGAACCGGTACCATGTAATTGCTCTGATTTTCGGTTTCAAATATTCAACAAAATCAAGATTCGGTATTCGGTAGCGAGATTTTCCCAAAAAAACCTGAAACCGAACAGTATATTAAAGACAATGTCTTTTTAAATTCCTTAAGTATGCATATCATCTCCTAAATAAACTAACTATATCTTTTCCTAATCAAAATATATCATCTCCTAAACAAACTAATCATTCTCCAAATTATCCGTATCTTCTCCAATTTTTTTAATCGCAATCTAAAAAATGCCCCCTACAAAACCATCAAAAATTGGTACCCCCACATACACATCAAAAAATCGACAACGTCGGGATTCGGTAATCGGCACCTCCATTAATCAAACTCAAGTAATTGACAAATTGAGTGGTTTTGTGTAACAACCCAACTCAAAGATAACACTTGAACAACAAGAAATAAACAACTCGCCGAAAAGTCTCTAAAATACAACATAAACATGCGATTACAAAACAAGGTTTGTGGAAACAACCCAATACACAACTGAGATTTCTAGATTTCTAAGCCCAACATACTATACTATGTTGACTTCCTTCTAGTCCCCAGCTTCACGCGCACGCCTTCTCTTTGCCCTTACTAGTAACTCCTATTAAGCGTTTTCCTGAAAATGATTTAGTTTTTGGAAAAAGCAAAGGTTAGGCCATGAGGTCTAGTGAGCTCCCTCTAGTGGCACAATTTCATCAACAATATAAAACATTCATAACCATTATAAAGACAACTTTAAACAATAAGCTTTCACATAAACTGCACATGTAAATGGCACACTGATGTCCCGCAATGGCGACAACATGTCAGTCTCACACTGCCTTACTGGGTCACTCCTCCCATGGCATAAACGGGACACCCCCCCAGTATGAGTATTGGCGGGCCACACCCCCCGACTTAGCCGCTTTACATCTATCAACAATGTATGCATACATCTCAAGTAACTTCCATACACGCATTTTCATATAATAAAACATATCATCTCATATTCATTTACTCACTTCAGAAAACACGTTTAAAATACGTATTTAGTTAGAAAAACTCACATGTCGTCCAAGCGCACTACTTCTCACGTAAGCTTCATCTTTCTAGATGAAATACCTATGATATTAAAGAGAATGTGAACAATGAGTCCTACGTTGACCCTCACTATATTCTGGACAGATTCCCAAAGAAACTTGGCTCAAAAGAACTACCGAACCCGAAACCAAAGTTCAGGACTCCAACTCCTTTCCCGGACTCACTTCCGGATCCATACCGTATTCCAGTCCCGATTCGGTTCCGGTCCCAACCCGGTTCCGGCTCCATCCGGTTCCGGTTCCAAATCCGGTTCCGGTTCCGAACCAAGCTAATCATTCGCCCAAAACATTCTGAGTGACCAAAACCCCATCCCAACCAATGAGCAATGATTGAAAACAGATTATACAATAAAATTTGTAAAAAAAAAACTTGGATGTTGATGTGTGTTAAAAGAAAATTAGTTAATGTAAGGGTGCATTTGGGGTACCTTTTAATTATTAACTAATAAAAAAAACTTACTTTTTGAAATCTTTTACCAATCATATAAGGCCATCAGTACCCTATGAAGGGCATCTTTCAAAGATTCCACTCCACATCAGCGCCACATCAGCTTTTCTTCCATCCCTCACTCGATCCCTCACGATCCCTAAACACCCGTACCCCATTCCCTCAAACCCTTTTGCCACCTCATTTATTTTAATTCTTTTATTTATACATTTAATTATTTAACAAAATAAAAATATTTATATATTTTTTAATAAATAAAAATAAGATAAATAATTAAAATTAAAATTCATATCATTCATTAAAAATAAAAATTACAAAATACAAAACACTACCAATTATGAAATTTTTGGATTTGCTCTTTTCTCGCTAAAGTAGCCCTCAAAGCGTTTCCCGTAAGGTGATCATGCGGGGTTAGATTGTTGTGCCGGGATAGATTGTGGTGTGTTCGGGGTAGAAGGTTGGGTTTCCGGAACAATGTCGTCGTCGAGATTGAAGTTGGCCGGAGTAAAACCTTGTTCAATCAACCCGGGACGTGTAAATTGGTAAGGAATTTGTTGGTGAAATTGTTGGGGAAATTGTTGGGGAAATTGTTGCGGATATTGTGGCGGATTTTGTTGCGACCATTGTGGTGGAATTTGTTGCGAGAATTGCGGATGATAACCTTGTTGTGTAAACGCTTGGAAACCAAGCTCTTGATCTTCTTGCGATTGTGGTGTATTCGGTCGGTTACGACGGGATGTAGGTGTTCTGTTTGAATTCATGATGAGAGAGGTGTGAAAAATAAGAGGTTGAGAGAATTTGAGAGAGTTTGAGAGGTGTGAGAAATAAGAGAATTTGATAGTGTGAAAAATAAGAGGTTGAGAGGGGTGAGAAATAAGAGGTGTGAGAAATAAGAGGTTGAGAGGTGTGAGAAATAAGAGGTTGAGGGTTAAATATATAGTGGGATTAAATTGAGAAAAATAATTTTTTTAAATAATAGAGCCGTTCAACGGTTATATATTTTTAAAAATTTAATTAATTTTTTTTTTAATAATCCTCGGGATGGATCGGGATCCCATCCCCGAAAACCATCCCGCCCCGCATGCCATCCCGAGCCGTAGCCCAACCCCTCTCCTTCCCCGCTGCCACCTCACCCATCCCGAGCCCATCCCGAGCCCCTCTACGGAAGGCCTAAGACAATTCATTTGGTGCATGAATCTTATTTTAAAACCATCCTTGTTTTTTCATACATTACTAACTCCTGATTACTTAATGTTTAGTACATTAATCTTAAATACTTTCTTCTCTAAAACAAGAATAAGATCTTTTAGAAACTTCAGTTGTCATGTATTCTATTGATAGGTGGGTTTACACTCCCCCTAATCTAACCGCAAGTGTACGGGTCGAATCAAGTAATAGTAAACTGAACTAGGAACTGAATATCACAATTACTATCATCATTATTAACTGAACGATCGAAATTTAGTTTTGTTGTTTAGGAATTCTTTAATTGCAAATAAAAGAACACAATTGACTAAGAGGCTTGGAAAAGACTTTTGATAGAGAAAATGGTTGAGGGTTGGAAATCCTCTGGTTATTTTCTTCAATGAACATTAGACTCGAACCCTTTTTTACTGGTTCTTTCCTAAGGGCATCCACAATGGTGTGGCATCCTCAATGACTTGAAGAATATAAAAACAATAAAAAAAATTGTGGGACCCACAATGACTTGAAGCCCTTTTACTTTGCCTCTCACACACCCTTCTTCAACCGCTTGGTGCAGACCAAGCTATTAGCAACAAATGGAAAAAAAAAGTAATAAAATAAGCAAAAAGGTTGTGGGGCCCACCGTATAAAGCTTTTCATCAAGCTATTAGAGGTTACCATTGGAGATGCTCTAAGAAACATAATTCTTGAAAACTCATCGTTTCTCTTTCTCAAGCAACAACGGATCTTATTTTAAAACCACAAGTTTTATCTCTCGATCTCCATCGATGGATTAAAAACACATTAAGTTAGAATTTTATAGGACGAAGGGTGATTTCGCTATCTCTACCCGAATCTCCTCTTCGGCATGTAATTATCAGATCTGGTTAATAATTAATTCTCTCAAACTTAATTACAACCAACGAAATCAATTGGAGGTGATCAATCTACAATTGTATGAAAAACGCAAATCACATGCTTCATAGATTCAAAAACCGGTAAAACTGTTCCAGTCACATGTCATCCAAAGTCAAACCATTGTCAATCCAACCCCCAACATCTTAAGGTTAGTTCATGTTGGGAGTGGAGAAGAACACAAGAAAATAGTAGAAATCAAAGCTATAAAACATTGTTTTTCGCAAACGTGAGTGTAGTACTGATTAATTCCCTTCTCTCGGCTCTAATCCGTCAATGATGCTTCGTTCCCCTTCAATCGACTCTCTATCGTTGCTCAAAATGACTTTTTCCTCTATGAGAATCGCCTCCTCCAGCTCTCCGGTCGCAGAAATCAAGATAACCCTAAGTCTGAAAACTGCCAAACACTAAAACACCGAACAGGTAGTTGCGTGGCACAAGTCTGGGCTTGGACTTCACTTGGGCTTCAACTTGGTTCTTTTTAACGCTTTTTTGCTCCTTTTCTCGAGTGTGGCTTTCCTTCGGGACACCTGCGCACATTTCACTGGAAACTATGAAAACACCGTTGATTTGCTTCAAAACAAGCCACTCTCAGTGGTTAGTTGTAACGTCCCAAAAATTACAAGCAAATTTAAATTTTTAAATAAACAATTCATTTATAACAACTCATTAAATGAATCCCAACGTTTCGTTTGCAAACTCATAATTAATATCTTTATAATAAAAACCAGCGGAATAAACGTTTAATTAATAAAACCATAAAACAACCAGCTCTCCTCGCGCGCCAGTGTGTACTTGTCACGCCTTGGAGCCGCTCGGACCTGAAACCACAGTTTATTGGGAAAGGGTAAGCACGAAGCTTAGTGAATTCCAACACATGCGCAGATAGGAATTATATACACATCACCCCTATCCGCGCATAAGCAACAACATCACAGTTACATAAAACAAGTAAACATCTACAAGTAATTATGTATCCAACACCTCGGTTCCACCGAGCCCTCGGTCCCACCGAATTGTAAGGTAACACACTCGTCACACCGAGTTCCCACAACGTTTCTTTCCACATCCTCGGTCCCACCGAATTGTAATGTAACACACTCGTCACACCGAGTTCCCACAACGTTTCTTTCCACATCCTCGGTCCCACCGAATTGTAATGTAATACATTTATACTAAGCATTCAAACCAATCAAATATTACACACCACAAACAACTAGTTCACACCACAAAGACAGTAGTACATACAAACTACTATGACATGCATACAACCCCTAACTACACAGTGAGAGAACTCACCTCGAATGCGCGCCCAGCTTAATAACACAAATCAAGCTTCACAATTACGGTCACTTCCCAGCACCTAAATGCATGTTAAAACGTGTCAATACGAGACCCGGACCCTATGACACGACACACGCTTAAACCGTCACTAAAACTAAATTCCGTTCACCCAAAACAGGTCTGTTCGGGACCTGTTTCGACCCCTTTAAACCAAGAAAATTCCCAATATTATTTCGTGAACAGAAAGTCCTCTGAGTTAGGGTTCCAAGGACATATTATACGCCTCCTAACGATTTTTCTACAATTTAATATGAATTAAATACGAACGAATACCAAAACTGCCAGATTTCGGTCCAGCCTGCATAAACAGCCCAATACAGCCTAGCTACGGGCTTAATCAGACTTTCGGCAAAACACGAAAAACCTTCCCAACTCAATTTGGGAGTTTTGGGCACCAATTTCACGATAAAACGGGCTACGAGTGAAAAGTTACGGCTTTCACAAAACCGAGACAGATTCCAGAATTTTCACATGAAATGACGAACCGCAGAACTTGCGACCACTTTTTCTCCCAACTCGAGGCCGAACCAGTTTTCCGCTAAAACACAGAAAACGTGCCCGGTCCCGATCTCGAAGCGTGGGCGCCAGTTTCGGCTCAATCGGAGTTACGACGGAAAAGTTATTGCCGTCACAAAACAGGGGCTGAACCATATTTTCGCATAAAAAATGATTTTCGAACCGACGGTTTAAACTACTCGGCTTAATCGATTAAGTTACGGTTTCAAAGGTTCTATGCTGATCATTACTAGGCCATAGCCGCACACCACCCACTGCCCTCCGGCAGTGGTGGTCGCCGGTGGCGGCCGGCGGCGGTTTATCGACGAAATAAAAGAGCGAACCGCGGACCACCGCGAGACCACAACCCCCGCCTCGATCGGCTGACCGCAAGCATACACACACACGCGGTGCACACAGCCACCACCACCCGACACCCAGCCACCACGGTGGCGGCGCGCGGCGCCGTTGACTCCTTCACCGGAAACGAAAGAACGAGAACGAAAGAAAAAGAACGAGAAGAACCTACCTTAATCCGGCGACTCAAGCGCACCCCAGCCTCCTCGACCTCCGGCGATCGCAGGTAACAGCGGCGACGTCTTCCGGCGATGCCCGAACTCCGACGTCTTCTTCCTCCTTCACTCTCTCCCTCTCGCTCCTCGTTTCTTCCTCACGAAAATCCTCTCTCGGTCTCTCTAGCTTGCTGCCGCACCAAAAAGGGAACAAGACAAAGGGTTTATGGTGTTTAGGTTAAGATGAGACTGCCGTAGATGATGGAATGAAGGGAAAAATAGGGGGGGGGTCGGTGCTGTGCTTGCATGGGCCGAACCCATCATCAACTTTTAATTAAAACCCAAAACGACCCCTCAACAATTCAACCATTGGCACCACTTTGAAATTTTTAAAACTTATGGCACACCTGGTCAATCTCGAAACGTTTCGCATTTTGGTCCCTTGACACCGAACCTCAAACCGAAACAAATACGGTTGGGCGATTTTCGTAGCTTAAAAAAAAGGAAATAAAAAGAATTAAAATAAGCGTACCGGGACACGGGCTTTACAACTCTCCCCCGCTTGGCTCACACTTCGTCCCCGAAGTCTACGTCCGCAAACAGCTCCTAATAACTCTCTGGCATTTGATGATATCCCAAACTCAATCCACTTTCAAGCTTTAACCATTCTAAAGCTGCTCACAGTATACCCTACAGGATACTCGACTACGATCATTCCTACCATTAACGGTCGATTAACTTCTACGAATTCTAATAGACTCCAAAGATTTTCAATAACTTATATTAACAAAACATCGACCCCCTGCCGAACATCGGTCCAACCGATTACAATAACAAACATCGGCCACCCGCCGAACATCGGTCCAACCGATTACAATAACAAACATCGGCCACCCGCCGAACATCGGTCCAACCGATTACAATAACAAACATCGGCCACCCGCCGAACATCGGTCCCACCGATTACAATAACAAGCATCAGCGTGGTATTATCCTAGACACTAACACAAAAAGATATCCCCCACCACCAAAACAACTAACACACACGAAGGTCATTCCACCATGACCATTCATCACAAGTGATCATTTCAGGGTTACTACTACCGTCACCATGATTATCTTAAAATCGGCTACAACTCTCCGATTATACTAAAGGTGTTTGGCCTCAAGCCCAAAAGTCGACACCTAAATATACCACCTACCTCAAAATGGTTGATGCGCATTTATTCTCTTAATAACAAAGGGAATCAATCCCTTAACCGATACTATTTGGCCTACAGTACTAACGCGCGTGGAATACCTACCTTCCACCGTCGACGTATCATCCACACTTGCTCTACGAAGCCAAGTCACACCGTATCGAGGATACACCTTGACGTCTACCTCCCAGGTAACGCCTCAAGACCCAGTACACCGGAACTACCTCCCAGGTAAGTGCCCACAACTATATCCTCCTAGTACCTACTGGAAAGTCTAGGTTAAAACACATGAATACCGGGGTCCCACCCCGAGATACCCAACCGACCATTACCAACGACTGACTAACGTGTCTAAGGATCCAAAGCAAACAGCCTTCCAACAACATGCCTATTCCGGATTGACTCACTCACCCAAACATGTAAACACTCAATGTGCAAAGAATGCCAAACGGTGCGACAAAAACAACTCATCAACTAGACTCCACATCAAGCCATTAAAACCGGGCAATTGGCCCATGACTAACTCCAAGTCAAAACCGAGCAAAATGCTCCATGCTTGCTAGACCCATAGGTCGGAAAATGCGTTTAAACAAAGTTTAAGCAGCAATACTCTGAAATCAACCTTAGTCCCAGACTCAACACGGGTTAAACAAAAGAGTTTTCCAAAAGGACTCACACCCTAAAAATTCTCGAAATGACACATGACACTTAAAAGCACATTTCCCCAGATGGTTTACAAAATCATTTACAAAATATTTTCAACATCAGGATTTTCATCTCAAAAAGATCGTATGTAATAAAACTACTATTACCAGATCGATAGTTACGCAAAACTGGACACGCTCGTCCCATTGCAGTTCGGTTTACTCACACAAAGCAAAGCGTAATAAATAATTTCTTTAAAATGAACCGCCTCGATTCCAGTATGGATTGACTCATGACGTGCACTTAAAGTAACTGCATGACCTTAAACAGGGTGCGACAAAGGTGTGCACATAATTCAAAATAAGTTTCACGACATTTGATTCAAAAATTCTTCTTTTAATCATAAAAAGGACGTGGCACAGGGTTGGCCACAAATTTTCCGCGCGTCAGCTAATCACACAAAACGATGACACTGTTTACAAATATATTTTTGTTAAAACACAACTGTCTCGTGTAAGTTTCAAACTTGAAGACAGAAACCAGCCCGCTTCTAATAATTGGAAATGTCAATAAAACCTTTAGCTGACAAACAACAAAAAAAAAGCGCACTAAACAACTCCTTATGAAATGTTACCAAAATTCCCCCATGCACCACTTATGTCACGCATGAATCAATCCACACACCGAACTATTTGCAATAAAATACTTAGTAACACGAACTCTCGAAAGGAAAGTTAAGCGACACTAGAACTCCAAACTCATTTTAAACAAATCATCAACAAAGTTTGTAACTCTCGTTATAAAAAGGTTTCATGCACTTTCAAAACCATAGTTTAACATCTTGTGCGTGTGCTAAACGTTTCCCAAAATTCCAAAACACAATCCATATAAGGATTGGAAACACAAAAATTAGTTATTGCAATCCTATTTTCAAAATAACTTCGTGCATGACTCATTCGGCATTCAACGTCTCGACCCATACTTCTTCGAAACTCTCCGGTCTACTATTGTCATCCAGACATTTACACCTCTTAAGGCAAGTTGGGAATTCACATCAAATCATCTTACGGGTTTTCCTCAAATCAAAGTCGGCTCAAAAGCCTATAATTCTAGCACAATTGCCAATTTTTTTGACCCGAATTGGTCTACAAATATTACCTCAGCAACCTCATCTACAAGTGTGAGGCACGAATTAATGGGTAGCCCCGCTATCAAACATCACTACAGCAGACACCGGGTTAACTAAGGGCGTACTTAAACACACAGCTTAAGCAAAAAGCAACCATATACCAATATCAAGTGATGAAATATACCTGTCACCACTTTAAGCGTGGCCTGTGCCTCTTCCACCGTCAGTTAATGAACTCTACCTCGGCCGCCTCGGGTCCAGCCTGACCCACACGACCATCAATAATACGCAAGGGAGCAGCCGCATGAGCTCCTTGTGCCCCGCCCCCAAAAGTAACTCTCGGATTCGGGCAGTTGACCTTCACGTGGCCCATCTGTTTGCAGTTAAAACAGACCATCTGTGGTGGTTCCCTGCAGTCGCGACCGTAGTGCCCCACCTGGCCACACCGGAAACATTTGTCATTTCTCCTTCCGCTACCATTCATGGTTTTAAACCCACCGCTCCCTTGATTCAAGAGCGAGTCTGAAAACCTCGTTTTCTTTGGAACTGCCGATTCTGGTGCAACGGCCTGCGCTGTTTTCCTCTTCTTAGTCTGTTCCTCTAACTCAGGTTCCTGACTCCGAGCGGCCTCCATCATCACTACTACCTCCTCACAAACGGCGGTAAAAATCTCGGGGATTGCCTTCCTAATAGCATGCTTCACTTCAGCCGTGATCCACTCACGTATCTGCTCAGCAGTGATCCCGGCGCAAATCCTTGGCTCAGTAGTGTTGTTTCCCTTAGTGATGGCCATTTCTGGGGTAAAAATTACAACGAGTTATTAGCACATAATAACTCACACTAGCAACACTCACGCTCAACTCCTTGGATTCCTAGCGACTATTTCCGACTCGAGCATTGATCCTGTGCTTCCGGTAGTAGGAGCTCTACTACTACTACCATCCACACCTATCATCGCCCGTTCCGAGTTCCATCCCAAGGGGTCCAAGTAGTTTCTCGCCGAAACTATACACATATGCCCGCACCGGCATATGTACACACTCTTCCTAGCTCCCTAGGAATTCCATCCAAACCACTACCCTTGTGTAACGTCCCAAAAATTACAAGGAAATTTAAATTTTCTAGAACATATATTCCATTATAAAACAACCACATTTTTAATAAACCGTAACTCAATTAAAGTTAATATCGTCAACTCAAACAGTCAAAAGAATTTATGCAGCGGAAATATTATAAATAAAATCTAAAAGTTCAAAAGTGTAAATTCCAACAATTCCCGACGCCTGCGCTTTGTGTGTACCGTCAAGCCCGACTGCCGCTCGCACCTGCAGTCACAACATATTGGGGAAGGGTAAGCTAAACGCTTAGTGAATCCAACCACACACGTAGGTAACAACCCCACGCATATCACCCCTACTCGCAAGTAGGCAACATCACCATCACTACGAATATCAAGCCACATAATGATTATTATATAAGTACGAACCTCGGTCCCACCGAGTACACAAAACACATTAATACAAGCTCAGTCCCACCGAGCCCTCGGTCCCACCGAGCCCTCGGTCCCACCGAGCCCCTCAGTCCCACCGAGGTGTACACATGCATATATATATTCCACATACGAATTTAACAAATCACAACCAGTTATCACATCCCATCTAATTCATGTAAGCACATAAATACACGTAATAACATGTAACACAAAAGAACGACATATATGAAATTCCTAACTACGCGGTGAGAGAACTCACCTCAAAGCAAAGCGACGCGCTCCCGAGCCGCAACACCAGCAAGTCAACCTTCCTCACATTTTCCCACCTAATTACGCACTAAAAACGTCAACGAAAGGTCCCAACTCACGACACCTTTACTAGATTTTATAAGACTAAACATTCCAGCTTTTTATCTAAAACACGGGTCTGTTCGGGACCTGATTTACCCCCTAAAAACTGATAAATACAGAAATCAAATTCCATAATCACGAAGTTCTAAGTTTCACGGTTCCAGGGACGTATCGCACGCGTCCTAACGATTTTTCTATAATTTAATATGGATTTTACAAGAACGATTCGCAGAACAGCGAGAAACAGAACCTTTCAGTACAAAACGACGATTTGACATAGGCTACGCTCCGAACTGGTTTTTCCCCAAAACATAGAAAAGTTACTAGGCTCAGAATGGGAACTTGTGACACCAGTTTCATCCCAATCCGTCATTCCTATCAGGAGTTATGCTCCATACAAAACAGGGACAGAAAGCTGTCTAAAATCCCGACCTGCTGTAAAAACCACACTTTTTCGCCTAGCTAGAGGCCGAACCAAACTTTCTCTAAAACACGAAAAACGTGCCCGACACAGAATGTGAACCGTGGGCACCGGATTCGCCTCAATCCGAGTTACGACGAGAAAGTTACGCACGATTGAAGAACTGGACAGAACACTAAAAAAATTACATAAAATGATAACCTTTTGAACTTGATCCCAATAAGACGTCTTAATCCAAACAGACCCGCAAAACAACTTGACTTACTGTTTTAGGGTTACCATGGTCTGAAACACACCAAGCACCACCCACTGCCGCCTCCGGAGGTGGTGGTGATTGGCGGTGACACGGTGGTTGCGGTTTACAATTTCCGACGAAGAAAACATCAATAAAACGAACGGGACACTTACCTTAACGGAATCCTTCTTCTTCCTCCTTTCCGACCAGTCCCGACGCTGGTTCCCTCACGCCGGTGATCGCCTCCTTCCTCCTCTCGACTCTCGCTCTCTTTCTCTTTCGGTCTCTCTCTCTTTTCTTCTCGGTTTCACTTCCCTTTCTTCTTGGCCGAAAACAACAAGGGGAAGGGAAAGAAAATGGCTAAGGGTTTTGGGGGAGGATTGTTAAGATGAAACCGAAGGGGAGGGGAGGGGTCGTGCCTCTTGGCCGATCCTCTTGCCCAACTATGGAGAAAGTCCCAAACAGCCCCTCAACTTACACTTCTTAGCAAAATCCCACAAAGGTTACTTCACTTAACTTTTTGGCCCGACTCGGCTAACCCCGCTAACGGAAACCACGTTAATTAATTAAATGCTCCTTTTTAAAAAAAAAAGGAATAACGAGAATACATACCGGGATACGGGCTTTACAACTCTCCCCCACTTGGATTAGACTTCGTCCTCGAAGTCTATGCCCGTGAATAGCTATAGATAGGTCTCCCACATCTCAACCTCAGGTTCCCAAGTTCACTCGGAACACTTTCGGTGTTTCCACTAGACCTTCACTAACTGGAATTTAAGATTTCCCACACCGCCTAAAAATCTCTCGAATACTTTTCTTACCACAAAACTCCTTCAAGCACACCGCAAGTATGATCGGAGGAACATTCCAACAACTGGATTCATTCCTAGTCAAACGACTTCGGTTGTCTCCCAACCATAGATAATCAAAACATCCCGATTCAAATTTCAAGCTCTAACCATTCTAAAGTTGCTCACCAATATACCCTACAGGATACTTGAATTCGATCATTCCTATCATTAACTGTCGATTAACTTTCACGAGTTCTATTAGACTCCCACAATTTATTCCACATGAATTATCAAACTAGTAAATTTATAATCATCCACGAAGGTCACTCCACCACAACCATTCACCACAAGCAAACATCTCAGGATTACTACTACCATCAACATAATTTCCTTAAAATCGACTACAATTCCCCAATTACACTAAGGCATTTGGCCTTAAGCCCGAAAGTCGACACCTAAGTATACTATTTACCTCAAAAATTCTACGCATTTATCCTCTTTATTACAAAGGGCAGCATTCCCTAATCGATACTATTCGGCCTACAGTACCCACACGCGTGGGATACCCAACCTTCCATTAAGACCGAGCAATTGACCCATGACTATCACGGACAAAATTCGGAATTTCCCTCGAAACTCTCTCACTATTGGCATTTTCCTCCAAAACAGCCACCTCCTGAGCACTACCTATCGACTCGAGAAGAGGTGCAACCACTGTTAACCGTTGACACAAGCCCCACAGTGGCTCACCATCCAGATGTCGACTAAGTGCGTCCGTAACAACATCCGCTTTACCGGGGTGGTAAAGTATCTCACCATCATAATCCTTGACCACGTCAAGTCACCTCCTCTGACGCATGTTGAGGTTTTGCCGGTCATCAAGTACTGGAGGCTTTTATGGTTAGTGTATACACTTGACGCCATACAAATAGTGCCTCAAAATCTTGAGAGCAAACACCACCAATTCTTACATACCCTCCGGCAAAGTCAGCATCGGAGCCTCGCATAACGCCTGCGTAGCTCCCCAAAGCCCTCTGCTGCTCTTCACCCCAACTAAAAGCCGCAGATTTCTTCGTCGATCGGGTCATCGGTAAAGCAATCTTGGAGAAATCCTGAATGGATCTCCGAAAGTACCCTGCTAACCCAAGAAAACTCTGTACTTCAGTGAGAGTCTTTGGCACTTCCCCCCGCATCACAGCCGTAATCTTGGCCGGATCCACCATAATACCATTCTAGTTCAAGACATGTTCTCGAAAGTGGACCTCTCGTAACCAGAACTCACACTTGGAGAGCTTAGCATACAACTTCTCCCGCCTCAAAACTTCCAAAACTTCTCGCAAATGCATCTCATGCTCTTCCTTCGACTTCGATTACACAAGAATATCGTCGATGAACACGATCACCGATCGATCCCACATAGGGCTACATACCCGGTTCATGAGGTCCATGAATGCTGCGAGTGCATTGGTGAGCCCGAGAGGCATCACCACAAACTTGTAAATGGCCATGACGTGAACGAAAGGCCGTCTACTCCGTATCCTCTCTCCTCACCCGCATTCGATGATACCCCGATCTCAAATCAACCTTAGAGAACCACGAGGCTCCCTGAAGCTGATCGAACAAGTCATCGATCCTTGGCGGAGGATAACGATTCTTCACCGTAAGCTTATTCAACTCACGATAGTCTATACACATCCGTTGGGACCCGTCTTTCTTTTTCACAAACAGAATCGGGGCTCCCCACGGTGGACAACTCGGCTTGATGAACTCCTTTTCGATAAGTTCCTGCAACGAGTGTACAACTCCTTCATTTCCGGTGGAGCCAAGCGATAAGGTGCCTTGGCCACCGGAGCAGCATCCGGAATCAAATAAACGTGGAACTCTACCTGTCGCTCGGGAGGTATCCCCGGTAACTCCTCGGGAAAATACGTCAGCAAACTCCCGTACAACTGGCACATCCTCCACAGACTTCTTCTCTCCGTCGACGCGCGTGTCGATCACATACGCCAAAATTCCCTGACCACTGTGCTGCAAGTACCTCTGAGCCCTCGCAGCCGAACATATCGCTGAGGTCCGCCTGGGCAAGCCGCCCTGAACTAGCATTTCTCCCCCACTTGGGGTTCGAACTCGTACTTGTTTGCGACGACAAACAATCTCCGCATCGTACGCATCCATCCAATCCATGCCCACAGTCACGCACAACTCCCGCATAGCGATCAGAATCAAATCAATCAGGAACCTCACACCAGAGATCTCCATAGTGCACCCCCGGTACACGTCAGTAACCGTCGAGGTCCTGTCTTCAGCAACTGCAACCACAAGTGGACAGCCTAACCGTCCTACAACTCGGCCCCAAACACTCACTGACTATGTGAGACACAGAAGGATGAGTAGCCCCTGCTATCAATCGTCACCATAGCAAGCACCGAGTTAACCAAGAACGTACCTGTCACCACTTTATACGTAGCTTGTGCCTCCTCCACTCCCAGTTGACGAACTCTACCTCGGGCCGCCTCCATCACTACAGCAAGTGAAGCATACTGCGCGGTACTCACGAACTCCCTGATCTTGGTACGTAACATATCCTTGCACCGTGTCCTCTTCATGTCCTCAAAAGCAGCATGCTAAGGATAGAATAATGTCATTTCCGTAAACTTTCGGTTCACCTCCTTTATGGCCTCCGCAGTCTGATAGAGCTCCAAGAACTCTTTGGCACTCCTCTCCATCTCCACTAGAGGCACATGCTCTACACGAAACATACGACGAACTCCTCCCAGGTCAAGTAGTGCGCCCGTTAAGCGTCAAAGCAATAGCACACCAGTCTTTCGCTCCATCTCGTAACAGATTCACCGCGAAGCGAACCTTCTAGTTCGCAGGACAACCACCGATAAGGAATGTGCACTTTATAACCGATCCCGACCCTCTTGTTCGGGGCTGCCCACCCACAGGGGGTGGAATCGCCGCGATGCGCTCCTCCATCGACACTATTACCTCATCACGAATGGCGGTAATAATTTCGGGGATCGCCTCCTCAAAATATACGTCACCTCGACCGCAAACATCTCACGAATCTGATCAGCAATAATTCCAGCATCAGCATCTGGATCAACATTGTTGTTCCTCCTTAACGAGCTACTAGCACACATTAAAACCTGCTAACTACGCTCACACTCAACTCTTCGGATTCTCCGTGACTTTCCCCGACTCAAGCACGGATCCTGTGCTTCAGATAGTAGGAGCTCTGCTACTACCCTTCACACCTATCCTTACTCGTTTCGAGTCCTGTCCCGGGACGTCCAAGTAGTTGCTTACCACAAACTAACACATATGCCCATTCCGGCATATGCAAACACTTTTCCTAGCTCCCTAGAAAAGTCGTAATACCCCACCACCCTTGCTAGAACGGAACCCCCACTAGCCCTGATGAGTCGCCTCGTAAACGCACAGTCGTATACAGTGAAACCAGATAGACATTCGAATATAAAATTCTATCCTACAACGGTTGGACTCAAACAAGAGCTGCGCAATAGAACTAAATCCAACATTCTAAGGCTATTTAGTTCCTACTGTATACAACCTAAGGTGCATTCACATAACAACCTATCAAGGCTAGCATGAGTTCCTAATAGCAAGTAACAAGTATACAGTACCACAAAATCCACGTAAGCAATCTAGCATACATACTCCTATGTTCTAGAAAGCAATCTAGCATACGTACTCATATGTAAACACTATTCCCAGCTCACTAGGAATTTCATCTCATCCCACTACTCTTGCTACAACGGAATCCCTGTTAGCCATAACGAGTTGCCTCACGAATACCCAGTCGCACGCAGCGTGAATCAAATAGACATTCGAATACAAGATTCTATCCTAGAACGGTTGGACTCAAACAAGAGCTGCGCAATAGAACTAAATCAAATATTCTAAGGCTATATGATTCTTACTGCATGCAACCTATAGGGCCTTCACTTGACATCCTACTATAACTAGCATTGATTCCTACTAGCAAGCAGTCATCGTACAGTACAGTGTAAACAACCTCGGCAATCTAGCATGCATACCCTATGCCTAGAAAGCAATAAATACACTAAGTGATGTACCTTCCCAATTGGCGTCGGCTGACTGTACACACTGCGCCCATGATCACCGTTTCCCAAACGGGCTTCCTCCGTTCATTTATTTTCAAAGATTTTAATAAGAGAGTTTAAAAACTTCATAGCCGCAACTTGAGACCAAACACACCGAGATGTGTTTGATTCACTCAAGCTGTGCTCTGATACCAAGTTGTAACGTCCCAAAAATTACAAGGAAATTTAAATTTTCTAGAACATATATTCCATTATAAAACAACCACATTTTTAATAAACCGTAACTCAATTAAAGTTAATATCGTCAACTCAAACAGTCAAAAGAATTTATGCAGCGGAAATATTATAAATAAAATCTAAAAGTTCAAAAGTGTAAATTCCAACAATTCCCGACGCCTGCGCTTTGTGTGTACCGTCAAGCCCGACTGCCGCTCGCACCTGCAGTCACAACATATTGGGGAAGGGTAAGCTAAACGCTTAGTGAATCCAACCACACACGTAGGTAGCAACCCCACGCATATCACCCCTACTCGCAAGTAGGCAACATCACCATCACTACGAATATCAAGCCACATAATGATTATTATATAAGTACGAACCTCGGTCCCACCGAGTACACAAAACACATTAATACAAGCTCAGTCCCACCGAGCCCTCGGTCCCACCGAGCCCTCGGTCCCACCGAGCCCCTCAGTCCCACCGAGGTGTACACATGCATATATATATTCCACATACGAATTTAACAAATCACAACCAGTTATCACATCCCATCTAATTCATGTAAGCACATAAATACACGTAATAACATGTAACACAAAAGAACGACATACATGAAATTCCTAACTACGCGGTGAGAGAACTCACCTCAAAGCAAAGCGACGCGCTCCCGAGCCGCAACACCAGCAAGTCAACCTTCCTCACATTTTCCCACCTAATTACGCACTAAAAACGTCAACGAAAGGTCCCAACTCACGACACCTTTACTAGATTTTATAAGACTAAACATTCCAGCTTTTTATCTAAAACACGGGTCTGTTCGGGACCTGATTTACCCCCTAAAAACTGATAAATACAGAAATCAAATTCCATAATCACGAAGTTCTAAGTTTCACGGTTCCAGGGACGTATCGCACGCGTCCTAACGATTTTTCTATAATTTAATATGGATTTTACAAGAACGATTCGCAGAACAGCGAGAAACAGAACCTTTCAGTACAAAACGACGATTTGACATAGGCTACGCTCCGAACTGGTTTTTCCCCAAAACATAGAAAAGTTACTAGGCTCAGAATGGGAACTTGTGACACCAGTTTCATCCCAATCCGTCATTCCTATCAGGAGTTATGCTCCATACAAAACAGGGACAGAAAGCTGTCTAAAATCCCGACCTGCTGTAAAAACCACACTTTTTCGCCTAGCTAGAGGCCGAACCAAACTTTCTCTAAAACACGAAAAACGTGCCCGACACAGAATGTGAACCGTGGGCACCGGATTCGCCTCAATCCGAGTTACGACGAGAAAGTTACGCACGATTGAAGAACTGGACAGAACACTAAAAAAATTACATAAAATGATAACCTTTTGAACTTGATCCCAATAAGACGTCTTAATCCAAACAGACCCGCAAAACAACTTGACTTACTGTTTTAGGGTTACCATGGTCTGAAACACACCAAGCACCACCCACTGCCGCCTCCGGAGGTGGTGGTGATTGGCGGTGACACGGTGGTTGCGGTTTACAATTTCCGACGAAGAAAACATCAATAAAACGAACGGGACACTTACCTTAACGGAATCCTTCTTCTTCCTCCTTTCCGACCAGTCCCGACGCTGGTTCCCTCACGCCGGTGATCGCCTCCTTCCTCCTCTCGACTCTCGCTCTCTTTCTCTTTCGGTCTCTCTCTCTTTTCTTCTCGGTTTCACTTCCCTTTCTTCTTGGCCGAAAACAACAAGGGGAAGGGAAAGAAAATGGCTAAGGGTTTTGGGGGAGGATTGTTAAGATGAAACCGAAGGGGAGGGGAGGGGTCGTGCCTCTTGGCCGATCCTCTTGCCCAACTATGGAGAAAGTCCCAAACAGCCCCTCAACTTACACTTCTTAGCAAAATCCCACAAAGGTTACTTCACTTAACTTTTTGGCCCGACTCGGCTAACCCCGCTAACGGAAACCACGTTAATTAATTAAATGCTCCTTTTTAAAAAAAAAAGGAATAACGAGAATACATACCGGGATACGGGCTTTACACCTTGCTACTGCCAAATCCCTAATAGCAAGCAGCAGACATGCAATACAGTGTAACAAGCACCAAGCAAATTAGCATACATACTTCTATGTTCTAGAAAGCAATCTAGCACACGTACTCATACATAAACACCCTTCCCAGCTCTCTAGGAACTTCCTCTTATCTCACTACCCTTGCTACTACCGAATCCCTACTAATTATAACGGGTGACCTCGCGAATACCCGATTATATGCAGTGCGAAACAAATAGACAGTCGAATACAAGACTCTATCCTAGAACGGTTGGACTCAAACAAGAGCTGCGCAATAGAACTAAATCGAATATTCTAAGGCTATAAATCTCTTACTGCATACAACCTAGAGGGCATTCACTTAGTAACCTATCATAATTAGCATAAATTCCTAATAGCAAGCAGTTCAACATACCGCATAGTGTCAACAACAGGCAATAAAATACTAAGCATTGTACCTTTCCCTTCGGCTCCGGCTGACTGTACACACTGCGCCCTCGATCACCGTTCCTCGAACGGGTTTTTACTTTTTCTTTTATTTCCAAAAAGATTTAATAAAGAATTTGAAAATTTCCAGCCGCAACTTGAGACCAAACACACCGAGGTGCGTTTGATTCACTCAAGCTGTGCTCTGATACCAAGTTGTAACGTCCCAAAAATTACAAGCAAATTTAAATTTTTAAATAAACAATTCATTTATAACAACTCATTAAATGAATCCCAACGTTTCGTTTGCAAACTCATAATTAATATCTTTATAATAAAAACCAGCGGAATAAACGTTTAATTAATAAAACCATAAAACAACCAGCTCTCCTCGCGCGCCAGTGTGTACTTGTCACGCCTTGGAGCCGCTCGGACCTGAAACCACAGTTTATTGGGAAAGGGTAAGCACGAAGCTTAGTGAATTCCAACACATGCGCAGATAGGAATTATATACACATCACCCCTATCCGCGCATAAGCAACAACATCACAGTTACATAAAACAAGTAAACATCTACAAGTAATTATGTATCCAACACCTCGGTTCCACCGAGCCCTCGGTCCCACCGAATTGTAAGGTAACACACTCGTCACACCGAGTTCCCACAACGTTTCTTTCCACATCCTCGGTCCCACCGAATTGTAATGTAACACACTCGTCACACCGAGTTCCCACAACGTTTCTTTCCACATCCTCGGTCCCACCGAATTGTAATGTAATACATTTATACTAAGCATTCAAACCAATCAAATATTACACACCACAAACAACTAGTTCACACCACAAAGACAGTAGTACATACAAACTACTATGACATGCATACAACCCCTAACTACACAGTGAGAGAACTCACCTCGAATGCGCGCCCAGCTTAATAACACAAATCAAGCTTCACAATTACGGTCACTTCCCAGCACCTAAATGCATGTTAAAACGTGTCAATACGAGACCCGGACCCTATGACACGACACACGCTTAAACCGTCACTAAAACTAAATTCCGTTCACCCAAAACAGGTCTGTTCGGGACCTGTTTCGACCCCTTTAAACCAAGAAAATTCCCAATATTATTTCGTGAACAGAAAGTCCTCTGAGTTAGGGTTCCAAGGACATATTATACGCCTCCTAACGATTTTTCTACAATTTAATATGAATTAAATACGAACGAATACCAAAACTGCCAGATTTCGGTCCAGCCTGCATAAACAGCCCAATACAGCCTAGCTACGGGCTTAATCAGACTTTCGGCAAAACACGAAAAACCTTCCCAACTCAATTTGGGAGTTTTGGGCACCAATTTCACGATAAAACGGGCTACGAGTGAAAAGTTACGGCTTTCACAAAACCGAGACAGATTCCAGAATTTTCACATGAAATGACGAACCGCAGAACTTGCGACCACTTTTTCTCCCAACTCGAGGCCGAACCAGTTTTCCGCTAAAACACAGAAAACGTGCCCGGTCCCGATCTCGAAGCGTGGGCGCCAGTTTCGGCTCAATCGGAGTTACGACGGAAAAGTTATTGCCGTCACAAAACAGGGGCTGAACCATATTTTCGCATAAAAAATGATTTTCGAACCGACGGTTTAAACTACTCGGCTTAATCGATTAAGTTACGGTTTCAAAGGTTCTATGCTGATCATTACTAGGCCATAGCCGCGCACCACCCACTGCCCTCCGGCAGTGGTGGTCGCCGGTGGCGGCCGGCGGCGGTTTATCGACGAAATAAAAGAGCGAACCGCGGACCACCGCGAGACCACAACCCCCGCCTCGATCAGCTGACCGCAAGCATACACACACACGCGGTGCACACAGCCACCACCACCCGACACCCAGCCACCACGGTGGCGGCGCGCGGCGGCGCCGTTGACTCCTTCACCGGAAACGAAAGAACGAGAACGAAAGAAAAAGAACGAGAAGAACCTACCTTAATCCGGCGACTCAAGCGCACCCCAGCCTCCTCGACCTCCGGCGATCGCAGGTAACAGCGGCGACGTCTTCCGGCGATGCCCGAACTCCGGCGTCTTCTTCCTCCTTCACTCTCTCCCTCTCGCTCCTCGTTTCTTCCTCACGAAAATCCTCTCTCGGTCTCTCTAGCTTGCTGCCGCACCAAAAAGGGAACAAGACGAAGGGTTTATGGGGTTTAGGTTAAGATGAGACTGCCGTAGATGATGGAATGAAGGGAAAAATAGGGGGGGGTCGGTGCTGTGCTTGCATGGGCCGAACCCATCATCAACTTTTAATTAAAACCCAAAACGACCCCTCAACAATTCAACCCTTGGCACCACTTTGAAATTTTTAAAACTTATGGCACACCTGGTCAATCTCGAAACGTTTCGCATTTTGGTCCCTTGACACCGAACCTCAAACCGAAACAAATACGGTTGGGCGATTTTCGTAGCTTAAAAAAAGGAAATAAAAAGAATTAAAATAAGCGTACCGGGACACGTGCTTTACATTAGTGGACCGGAAATAACGCCAAGATTTGGCGTTATCATCTATCTCTAGATAATATGCATATTTTTTAAAAGTTATTTGTTTTAAAAATCACTTTAAAATATTTAAAAAATTCATCACAAAACTAATCAAACCTTAAGAAAATTGTGGTCATACGAAATCAATAAGTTTCATAAAATTATGACATTACTAGAAATAACTAAATGGAGTGATTAAACAGTTATAAGTACTTAACATTAATTATATTATCAAAATACAGATCATGAAGCTATATATGACATGGCATGATAACTCACCCAAATCGTTCGTTTTTTCATGGTTTATTAACATAATTAGTGTCATGTATAGTTAAAGGGGTATTTGTTTTCGACTTAATAAGCTTAATGGATGTTATGCTTAATTGGTTTAGTTATATTAAGGTGTTTGATTTTAACATAGGGCCATTTATCAAACGCTTACTCGGGTAAGCGCTTACCAAGTCACATTACCTTACCGGATGAATATGACAAGTACAAAGAATCTTACCCGATAAGTGCTAAGGCAAGGATGGTGAAGCCTCTTATCACGGTTAGCGCATACCCGAAAATTCGTTGCATACGACACCGTTTTGGTGGACTAAAATCTTACCTGATAAATAAGTGATAGTGTTGAATTTTAACAGTAAGCGCTTACTCAGGTAAAGCATTTGGTAGGTGGCCCCTTAATATGAAGAGAATAAGATATTCACTTAACGTGTTAAGTTAGCCAATCAGATCTTTAACGCGTTAAGTTAGAATATTTTTTTTTCCAAACTTACCTTGTCCTACAATTTTTAATCACACGTCGCATTAAGAAATAAATAGTTTATCAACATGCATAAACTAAAAAAATGTAATCAAACATTAAAATTTTATTGTTTTAAATATATTTTAAGCTATTAAGTATTGTGTTATAAACTTGTTAAATTCATATTATTTACGCTATTTTAAATAATTCAAAATTTTGCAAATTTTTTGTCATTTTAAATATTTATGAAACATGTTATTACAATTAACAATTATATATTCATAAGGTTGAATTTAATTTAATCTATTTAGATAGATTAATATTTAAAATAATTTTATTAGGGTTGTAAACGAACACGAACGAACACGAACGGAGGCTTGTTCATGTTCGTTCGTTTAACTTAACCGAACAAACGAACGGACACGAACGGTAAACTAACGAGATTTTTTGTGTTCATGTTCGTTCGTTAAGAATTTTTGTTTGTTCGTGTCCGTTTATGTTCGTTCATTAAGAGTTAAACGAACGTAAACGAACGAACTTAAATGAACAAAAACGAACGTAAACGAACGCACGAACCCAAATGAACAAAAAACAACCACCATACTCATCAGTTCGTTCGTAAAAAATACTTTAACAAAATGAAAAACCGAGTTAACTTAGGAGGTATAAAAATATATTCTAAAAGATCAATTTACTTGATGATTATACATATTAATTTCATATTATATAAATATGTTTATATATATAAACAGGCATAAACGAACATAAAAGAACATAAACAAACAAACATTAACGAACATAAATGAATGAACGAGACCATTGTTCATGTTCGTTCATTTAACTAAACGAACAAAAAACGTGTTCATGTTTGTTCATTTATTAAATATACAAACTTCCCGCCGAACGGTTCGCTGAACGTTCGGATCATTTATAACCCTAAATTTTATTAATTCAAAAATTAATGGATAAAAGAAGTCAAACAGGTAAATGACTCAATAATCTTGGCCTTTAAATAAAAATGGACACCCATTAAAGATTTTGGGCCAAAATGCAGATGGGCTCATTTCCACGCCTATTGGGTAGTGGATAAGCGCATAACAAATGACGTGGAAGAAGAGATGGTCCAAAACCGGATCTAGGTCCGGTTCAAATCGATCCCAATTTCACGTAATGATCTCCTAACCGGTCTTAGTCTCGGTTCTGATCCAAATACGAAGGACCAGTTAATTTTTACAAAGCACGGTTATGAGAACCGGTCCCGGTCCCGGGTCAGGCCCAAACCAGTCTCACTTAAAAAGAAATATTATTTTTTAAATTGATTTTTACCTTATAAAAATATTTTCTTAAAAATTTTGGTCAATCATATACACTAACAAATATGTTTTTATTATAATTGATTAATTGGGTCTATCAAATGCACTAAAAAATACTTACGTTTAAAAAAAACACAATTCATTATAACTGGCTCAATCAATACAATAACAAATACGTTTTTATTTAAAAACAAATTTTATTTAAAAACCAGGTTTATCCCATAACCGGTCTCGGCCTCTCAGGCCGTGCCGGACTTATAACTGGTTAAGAACTGGCGAGCCCAAACTGATCCCGGTCCCTATCCTCCTCCGGACCCATTTAGCCATCTCTACGTAGAAGTGGAATCTTCCTCTTGTTGTCTATTATATGCGGAAAATATTCAAAAAAATATAAGGAAATTTTCTATTTTGATTGATTAAATGTTTAAACATATTTTTCAATAAATAAATTATTGAACTTTTTAGAATTGGTCACCTATACTTTTTAATAAAAAAAATATTTGCAACTAACTGTGAATGTTTTAAAGTAAAAAAATCTAAGTTGATTTTATTGTTCCCAGACCATATGTCATCCAAACCTATCGTACACAACGGAATGCTCTCCCTCGACACTCCTCATCGCCCCATTGTTGTCATTCTTTATACCGCTCATCGTCACTGATGACCCCTACCATCGATCTCCTTTTTTATCTGTTTTTTTGCCTTTCGATTCTCCCACTTTTACAACAACTTAATGGAGCACATATAGATGTATCAAAAAATAACCGAGAATAGAAGAAAGAAAACAATAAAAGACGGGGATCAATGGCAATGGTCAACGACGATAATGAGCGGCGAAAGATAGCGGCGACGATAAGGTGACGAAGGGTGGCGAAATGGCGTAGGGTTTGAGAACGGCAAAATCGGTTTAGGATTTTTTTTTATTTTAGAATCTTCCTAGCCAGTTTCAGGTTTGCGGTTAAAACAACGTGTGTAACCAATTTATAAAAGTTTTCTTATAAAACATAAACTGAAACATTTATTGAATTTGAACAAACAATATTACTTACAAGAAAAATCCTCACTACATCACACTCGTACTCATATAATTTCTTCAAGAGATTTGAATAAATATAAAGTATAAAACCTTAAGAATCTAAAATAAGGAGACGACTACCATATGATAGCAATGACTTAAAAGAGAGAAAAATTGTAATCTCATATCTAACCCTAAAATGAGAAAAACAATCCTTTTATACAACGAGTAATTGTCATTTAGTCCTTGCACAACAGCCCTTCCTTTTCCTTTATTTATTCCGCTAACCTTGGTTCCCTTTTTCTTTGCAGCGCCATCCATACCTTTCACCAACTTGTCAAAACCAGCCCTCGTAATATCGTAATACAAAAAAACCACAAAATAACTTAAGTTAGTTGTTAGTTCTAAATGTCAAGATTGGAATTACTTACTTATATTTTCAACACCCTCCCTCAATCTTGGCATTGAAAAAGATCTAACATTTTAACTTAAACACATATAGTTATGTTGATTTACATCAAAAATTTTGTAAAAACTATCAGCTCAGCTGGATTTTCTTAAAATAGGACTTTAACAGTAGTCTTGAGTAGGGTTGTAAACGAACCAAACGACCAGCGAACCGTTCGTGAACCGTTCGGCAGGAAGTTCGTTTATTTAATAAATGAATGAACATGAACATGTTTTTTTGTTCGTTTAGTTAAATGAACAAACATGAACAATGGTCTCGTTCGATCAATTATGTTCGTGAACGTTCGTTCATTTATGTTCGTTAATGTTCGCTCGTTTATGTTCATTTATATATATAAACATATTTATATAATATGAAATTAATATGTATAATCATCAAGTAAATTGATCTTTTAGAATATATTTTTATACCTCCTAAGTTAACCCAGTTTTTTATTTTGTTAAAGTATTTTTTACGAACGAAATGATGAGTATGGTGGTTGTTTTTTGTTCATTTGGGTCCGTTCGTTTATGTTCATTTAAGTTCGTTCTCTTATTTTCATTTAAAGTCGTTCGTTTATGTTCATTTAAGTTCGTTTAACTCTTAATGAACGAACATAAATGAACACGAACAAAAAAAATTCTTAACAAACGAACATGGACACAAAAAATCTCGTTCGTTTACCGTTCGTGTTCGTTCATTTGTTCGGTTAAGTTAAACAAACGAACATGAACAAGCCCCCGTTCGTGTTCGTTTGGTTCGTTTACAACCCTAGTCTTGAGCATTCCAGATGTTACCTTATTTCTTACTTGATGTATATCAATTCCTATATATGCTTAGGACAATCATAAAAAAACAGCAATTTGTATAGCAGATTAATTTGTCACAATTCAGACCAACAGGAAGAAAATTTTCTAATTTTAAAACTGTTAAAATATCAAGAATCCAAAAAATCTCACATAGGGCAGATGCCCTTGCCCTATATTCAGACTCAACTGATCAACGAGAAACTGTTGACTGTTTCTTGCCTTTTCAAGAAACCATACAGTTTCCTTTTCCTAGAGAACATTTTCAAATACCTCAAACCTTAAAAAAACAATTTAAGAAAGAGACCAGTACGAGAACCATATGATGAGTAGCACAAGAGTCAAGGATCAATTCATGACTTTGAAGATTTGTCATAGCTGCCATGTTTAGTAACTCAGAGAACTGAAGTCCAAGTAAGTTAGTTGCATGTTTTTCAACAAAAAGAAAGACACCAATTTTGTGACTTGAAATACTCGAGAAAACTCAGGAGCAAAACAATTTTGACCACAATTTTAAAATTTGATTTAAAATTTCGTCTCTTTTAAAAAACATTTGAAACATTGCAGGAGCAAGAAGGAATCTTAACAAAGGCAACATAGTAGGCAACATACTGGTTTCACAACATGTTAACCTTATGATAACACTCAGATACATAGTTTTGCTAAGTGAAAGATAAGTAAAACTACTCACAAAGAAGAGGATACCAGAAGAATATAATGAGAAACAATAATAGTAGATGAGGAAAGACCTGTCCACGGGCGAAGATCACTTACTCAGCGCCCTTGCTATAGACAAAAGGCGAAAGAAACTTACAGTGCACTTGACTATCTTCTTCTATGAAACAATAACCAGATTTTGTCGATACAAGGAATCTGGAGAGAACTTTAACAATATCGCCAAAAGGAATCTAACAATATAGAACGAACCAACCACGATCTTAAACGACAGAAGATAACACACCGAACAATAGAAGATCGATCAGATCGTGAGATATGAAAAATCTCAGATCTTCAATCGACAAGAACCGATTCAGACCGAGAGTTATTAAGCACCTCAGATCTGATCGTGAGAGAGCTAAAAAAACCATGAGGATCTGAACAGAACTCGACTTCAGCGGTAAAACAAATCAAACAGTCTTAAATCTGAAAACCTCTTAATTTTTAGACTTGAGAGGTTTTAAAAGAGGTATATATATATATATATATATATATATATATTAATCAAACAGCCCCTTAATAATCTGGATAGATCTCGTTATGAACAACAACAAACAACAATCAACCTTCGATCACAATTTGATATAAAAAAATGTAACTGGACCTACTGAGGTCAAATCACACTATTGTACATAAGAAAACAGCCATTGTAACCAGATCTAAGAAGATCAGATCACATCATAAGAATGAGATGAATATCAACAACAAAAAACAATGCCTGTATCAAGGAGGCAGATCAACATATTACAGAACCAGATCTGGACTGGCTTTAGCATAACAGATAACCATACACCTCCCTGAGTGCATGCAACAACAGACAAACACATATGACAAAAACAAAAAAACAAAGAGATTAGATCTATAAACCTTTGTTGTCGATATGAAAACTGCAATAAACAAACCAGGACTATGAAGTCAAGATCTGAACACCTCAGGAACAAATAACGAACAACGAAAAAATAGATCTAAGACAATGAGAGACTGAAGATGATGAACCAAGACTATTAGAGTCATGATCCAATCAACAAGAACTCAGATCTGATTTACAACAGATCTAAGGAGATGATTCACATAAAACTGTGAGAAGAAATGAAGAACATGGACAAGAACTAAAGAGTTCGAATCTCAGGTGAATGATGAAAATGATGAAATGGACCAGGTCTAGAAAGACAGGTTCAAAGAAAAAACTTCGGTTAAGCGAAGAAAAGGTAAACAACTACAGATTTGGTGAAGAACTGAACTCAGAGAACAAAGGTTATAAAACCTAGATCCATATGAGCAGTGTATATAACCGGAAAAAAACAATCTGAAGCAACACTAGACATAGATCGAGAAAAGAGCAACTGAAACGGTGCACTCATAGAACCGTGGTTACAGAACCAAGATCCTGTCCTTTTGATAAAACGTAATAGATCATGCTTCAAAAAGACACTTTTGTATCGTAGATCTTAAACAATCTCAAACTGATTTTTAGGCGTGGATCATGCTTATATAAAACGTAACAAATATATGCAGACAAATCAGCAACTTTACCAGACGAAATCTAAACAAATAAAATAAACCATATCTGTGAGGTTTCCACGAACAAATCTGATCGATCTTGTCTGATCTGCTTGAAATAATTTGAACTTAAAGTAACAGATTTTGCAATACTAGCAGAGCAGAAAATTACAGATCGGCTTTTAAAGTGTCTTTTAAAACGTCTAAAACAAATATCCTCGCGTTTAAACCAACAAATCACGAGTATCCTTGGCCTCAACCAAAAGAAATGACAGATATGAGTTTTCTGATAAGTTTTCTTCAAACGAATTCGAAAGATAGAGCAATCAAACCTAACCACAGATCTGAAGTCGATGTAACACGCAAACAAGAACTGAACAAAACAGTGAACTCGTTCCTTAATCTCAGATAGAAACCCACAGTTTCGCTAGAGAGATTGTAGGAACTCATTGTTCTTGAGCATTAAGAAGAATATGCAAACGAAGAACACCGTAAGAACTCGTTTAAAGATTTGTTTCTTCAGCGATCAGAAGATCCACTATAGATGCAGCGGAAACAAAAACCATAAGATCTGAAAACCAGATCTAGTCCAGACAGAAATACAACGCAGGAACTTAACCTGAACACATAGAGAGAAATGAGAGGGACCACACTTGGACAGCTCGTAAGATCTGTGATCACAATGTTTAATAGACCACACCAATACAAATTACACTAGAGATAACAGAACCTGCATGTATCCAAAATAACGATGAGTCCTTAGATCAGATCCAGTAATATGTTCCTCATCATCACACAAAAGGATGCAGTGACTAAACTAGTGTATGTATCCAAAACAACGACGAGTCCTTAGATAAGATCCAGTGATCTGTTTTTCATCATCACACAAAAGGATGCAGTGACTAAACTAGTGTAAGAGGTAAGGTAATGTACACAAGTACAACAGATCTAAAAGATTTACACCGTGAAGAGGCCCTAAAAGGTCAGATCCACAGCAAAAAAAAACACCAAGATAGAACTGGTGGTAGATCAAGGTTACAGAGAACCAGGATCTACTCTAATCAGTCTACACTTGAGAGGAAAAATTTGAAAGAAATAGAATATATGCGAGAAGACCTCTACTACGACAACCTGAGACTATGTATCAAGAACATAGCTCAGAGTTATATGAGAGGGAACTATGTAACTCTACAAATAGAACAATATGAGGATGAAAAATAAAGGAATGCATCAAAACTACAGTCAGTAGAGATACAAACCTTTACAAGGTAGATTTACACAAGTGAAGTAATGCAATGGATGTTGATGTATCAATACTACCGAGTAGAGATGCATGCCATCCGAAATATATGTAAGAGATCACAGATCAGAGAAAAGAAGGACAAAAGTTTTGGAAAAAATGAAGAGAACCCTCAGATCTGCAACAAATGTTCAGAAAAAAATAAAGAGAAACCTCATAACTGCGATAAACTTAAAGTTGAATGAAGTAGAAGATTTCAGATCTGAGATAAACTCATAGTTTGAAGGTTAAACAACCAAAAAATAACTAAACATTTTGAAAACAAAAGAGTAGAGGATCTCAGATCTGTGATGAACAAGAAAAAACAAACAACAACCCTAGATGAATACCTAGAGAAAAAAACAAACTCACACAGATCTGAACAACCAGATCGACAAAAAAAAACCATAAATGTAACTGGATCTAGAGAGGTCGAGTTACACTGAGATGATGGTGAAGAAAGTGACGATATCTGGACCAGAACTACCGAGTTCAGATCCAAGGGTCTCGTGCACAGTAACAAACAAAAAAGGGAATGACAGTGAGAATAACCTGGACCAGAACTACAGAGTTCAAATCCAAAGGTTATGAACATAACAAACCAGTGAATCGATCCTAAAACAGACAGATTCACGAGCCAAACAACCACTGAGATCAACAACAAATCGTCTCAAAGAGGCGAGGTATGTATGAATTAGGGAAGCAGAAACAATATGATTTAAACAAAGAGAAAACGGGTCTGAGAAAACAACAGTCACAATATATGACTGAAATCAAGGAACTAAGGTAAAAGTACCAGAGTTCATCTTGACTCAGAAACGAAAGTGGAAAAAAAACAAATAACAAAAAAGAACTCAGATCATAAACGATATAAGAGAACTGAACTCAACGGACAGAGGTTACAACGAACCAGGATCCATACGAGTCAGTGAAACATCAAGAACATGAGAGTGCTAGGTGAGGATAAGTCATACCAGAAACCGATGTCGACGAGAAGCAGATCGCCGGAAATATTACCGTGTTGCTCAGACGCCGATGTCGAAGAGAAGCAGATCACTGGAAAAATTACCATATTTCTCTGATACCATCTTATAAAACATAAACTGAAACATTTATTGAATTTGAACAAACAATATTACTTACAAGAAAAATCCTCACTACATCACACTCATACTCATATAATTTCTTCAACAGATTTGAATAAATATAAAGTATAAAACCCTAAGAATCTAAAATAAGGAGACGGCTACCATATGATAGCAATGACTCAAAAGAGAGAAAAATTGTAATCTGATATCTAACCCTAAAATGAGAAAAGCAATCATTTTATACAACGAGTAATTGCCATTTAGTCCTTGCACAACAGCCCTTCCTTTTCCTTTATTTATTCCGCTAACCTTGGTTCCCTTTTCCTTTGCAGCGCCATCCATTCCTTTCACCAACTTGTCAAAACCAGCCCTCGCAATATCGTAATACAAAAAAACCACAAAATAACTTAAGTTAGTTGTTAGTTCTAAATGTCAAGATTGGAATTACTTACTTATATTTTCAACAAGTTTGATTTATTTATTTAAAAAAGAAAAGTTCATGGATTTAATCATTCAAATTGAGAAATTCTAATGATTTTTTCATTCAAAAATAAAGTTTAGAGACTTCATAAATCAATATGGGAAAGTTCGTTTGGTTTTCCTGTGTTTTCCCTGTATGTGTTTGTAGGTTCAAATAAAGGGCATACCACGTCCAAATGTAATGAAGTTTTGGTTTAGTTCATATTAATGTAATGAAGCTTATTTTTTTCTCCAAAGTGCTATTTTTCCTATTTTATACATATTTTACCTACTAAACTACATGTGAGTATGTTGATCCAAACCCTCAATGATTTGATAATGACTCTAAGAGAAACACTTAGTGAAAATTGTAAGAAGACAATATGTTTTAATGTTTTGTCATCAAAGAATATACTAAGTCTGTTTAGTATTGCTGATGAAAACATATGCTTTAAATTTAGACATTCAACGATAATGTTCATCAGTGAGCCCTGAGTCTGTTCAGCCTCACTGATGATCGCTGATAAAGTATGTTGTTTACTTATGATCCATGAAGACAAGTTTCACGTCAACTATGTTCTACGCTTAAGTCGAAGATCAAGCCAAAGAACCAGCGACAAGTCTACTAATGAACTGATGCGGATATCAGCGAAGCCAAGACCTGTCCACTCAACGTGAAGTTTCAAGTTGAAGACTTCAGCGAACGCTGAACTTTATCACTCACTGATAAAGAACTATTCAGTGAATGCTGATCATGAAGTCTTCCTCTACAAGTTACTTTTGTCTTATCCCCTTGCACGTCTCCGTATGATCTGTCAGAACGGACATCCCTTTTGTCCAGAATCGTACAACCAACTCTGATTCTACATTATTTGTCATGCGGATACTAGGTTGTCTACCAAGGTCAAACCATGCAACCAATCAGCTGCTGCCACGTGTAAAGTGATACTGTTGTGCATTAAATGCATGCAGTATATAAAGGAAACCTTACTTCAGAAATGAAGAGCTCGGCCATTTCCTTATCTTACTATTCTGTGTGTTAGAATATTATCCTTAATATTCTTATCTTCTCTCTATCTTAATTCTAGTGCAAGAAATCTTAGTGATTCTCTTAACCTGTTTAGATTAGGTTTATTCCTTAATCTTGTTCTACAACAAGTTGTAAATTGTTTGATACATATCAATAAACAATTTAGAAAAGTAAAAATCGTGTGTTTGTATTCAACCCCCCCCCCCCCCTTCTACAAATTTGTATAACCCTTTCGGGACTAACAAGTGGTATAAGAGCGGATTGTTTAACCTCGTAAACAAGATCTTGCTTATACTATTCCTTTCTCTTCCTTGCTATTTTCTATAATGGCTAACACCACAAACACAAACTACATTGACAATGGTTCTCTTGCAAAACCCCCTACATTGACAATGGTTCTTGTAACGCCCCAAAATCCGGACCAATTTAAACCTCGAGTTACAACAGGTTATGATAACAAAACTTCAACTTATATAGATAGCAAATGAATTAACCATCAAGAGTGTAATTACAATACAGGATACTTCGAATAACCTATCAATCTAATCATGTCACTATAATCAGATTAATTGAGTTATCTAAGCTATCCTCCAAAAAAATCTCCTCTTTGGTAAATGCCACTTCTGCTACTCCAAAAACACTCGTCCCACAACCCTTTATTTGCCCGAGCCTGAACCTGGGAAGAAAAACATTATATGAAACGATTAGGCCAACGCCTAGTGAGAACATTCATTTCAATAATGACATTTGCAAAATCAATGTAAACAAGTTATAACAAACCTGGTTACTCCTTTTCTTACCACCCGTATAACTCTATTCCCTTACACAATTTTTATCCATTCCCATGACTATGACTGACAACAAATCCATCAGCATATCATACCCCAGAGCCACACTACGAATCTTCAAAGATTCTAGATCAATGCTCTCCACCAATAAATCGCGATTACACACGCCCATTTATCAGTAAGGAAGCAGAGATTACAAGTACTTATGTCAACCTCACTCTCTTCCTTAGAAATCAGGAATAACGATTAATACCACACGCCTATTCCATGATTTCCCACACACACTGGAATAACGATTAAACAAGTAATACCACACGCCTATTCCATGTGATTACCGAACTTTAGTGCCTATGGATCCATTACACTTTACTAGCGTATATACATAACAACATATTACAACTCATATTGTTGATCCAAACCCTCAGTGATTTAATAATGACCCTCTCTTAAATACTTAGTGAAAATTGTAAGTAAACAATATGTATCAGAGTTTCACTATCGCTGATAAGTACTAAGATCTTACAGTACCGCTGATAGGAACTCTCGCTCTTTAAATTAAAAATTCAGCGAACACTGTTCACCATAATGCTCTGAGCCTGTTCAGTCCTTATGGTGATCGCTGATAAGTTAGTTGTTTACTTATGATCCCTGAAGACAAGTTTCACGTCAACAAAGGTTCTACGCTGAAGTCGAAGATCAAGCTCAAGAACCAGCGACAAGTCTACTAATGAACTGATGCGGATCAGCGAAGACTCAGATTTGTTCACTCAACGTGAAGTATCAAGTACAAGACTTCAGCTATCGCTGAACTTTATCATCTGCTGAATAGCAAATGATAATCGCTGAATCAACGAAAGCTGATCATGAAGTCCTCCGTACAAAGTACTTTTTGTCTTAACCTCCCTTGCACGCCACCGTACGAAATGTCAGAAAAGAACCTCCGAATATCTGAAATCGTACAAACACTCTGATACTACACTGTTCATCTTTATGGCTACTAAGGTTGTCAACCAAGGTCAATGACATGCAACCAACCAGCTGATGACACGTGTAAAGTGTATACTGACTTGCATTAAATGCATGCAGTATATAAAGAGATGAACTCACTTCTTTTGAAGTAACTTGCTAACTCTGGACAAGTTCAAATCTCTCTCAAGATAGGATTTTATTAGTAATCTCCATATCTTTCTTAGTGCAAGAAATCTTAGTGTTCCAACTTGTTTAGATTTAGGTTTATCCTTAATCTTGTTTCCGCAACAAGCTGTAAATTGTTAATGATTTATCAATAAACAATTTAGAAAAGTAAAATAATGTGTTTGTATTCAACCCCCCCTTCTACAAACTTGTATAGGCCTTTCGGGACCAACAAGTGGTATCAGAGCGGATTTGTTTAATCTCATAAACAAGATCTAATCTAAGATATTTCTCTTCCTTGCTATTATCTGAAAATGGCCTCCCACACAAACACAAATTATATAGACAATGGTTCTCTTGCAAAACCCCCTAGATTTTCCAGAGACAACTTCAACTTGTGGAAAAATAGGATGACACTCTTCTTAGAAGGTGTAGACCCTACTATACCTTACTATCTTGAGAACGGCCCACACATCCCTGTAACAATTGATCCTTTAGTTCCAGCCACTGCAACTAGAGCTGCTATTCCAGAAAGGCTGATTCCTAAAGAAATCCATCAGTGGACCGACGAAGATAAGAAGAAAGTGGCTATAGATACAAAATCCAGATCCATACTATCCATGGCCCTTCCTGACGAAGTCTACCATTCCGTCATGAACCTGAAATCATCAAAAGCCATGTGGGACACAATATGTGTTCTGTATGAAGGAACGTCTGAAGTCCAGGACTCAAGAAAGATCAACCTGGTAAGACAATACGAAAGCTTCATTTCTGGTAAGAATGAAACTCTCTCTGAAGTTCACCAACGTTTTAATTGCTTAATTATAGATCTGAAAACTGTTGGTAAGGAATATTCTAACTTTGAAGTACTGACAAAGTTTCTAGAATGTTTACCTGAAAGCTGGGACAATTATTCCATGTGTCTCAAGCTGTCAAAGGATCTAAGATCAATGACCCTTGCTACCTTATATGGCACATTGCTGAATCATGAGCAATCTAGCCATCTTAAGAAGAATCTTGTAAAAGATTTCAAAAGCACCTCTGTTGCTTTAATCTCAGAGGAACCTTCTACTCAGCGACCCTCGGTCACTATCACTGAGTTAGAAAGTAACTCTGAAAGGTCATCAAACTCTGATTCTTCAGATGATGATGAATCCTTGGCTCTCCTAACTAAAAAGTTCAGGAGATTCGCCAAGAAGAAAATGTTTAGAAAGAACAAAACTCTTTCCATAGCTGACAAGCCTAAGTCATCAGCTTTTGTTGACAAGGCTACTGCTACTTGTTTCAACTGCGAAAAGACAGGTCATTTCGCTAACGAGTGCAGGTCAAAGAAAATCATGAGACCTTCAGCTTTTACAAAGAAATCCTTTGTTCCAAGGAATAAATATGACAAATACTCAAAGCTGAAGGAGAAGTATGCAAAGCTGAAAAGCTTTAAAAAGAAAGGAAAAGGCCTGATGGCTGACTATGATTGGGCTGCTTCTGATGAAGAAGCCTCATCATCTGATTCTGAAGAAAATGAAGCAAATCAATGTCTCATGGCTAAGATTGAAGAAGAGGAAGAAAGTTCAGACATTCCCTCCACTTCAACATCTGCCATTCAGGTATCACCTTCCTTCTTTACCAATATTGCAAATATTGATGAAGCTGACAGTCTCCGTAAAATCGATCTATTGACTAGAAGTTTATACGAAGCCATGAACGGCAAAGCTGTGGTTGAAAACCAAAATCTTGATCTCGCTGAAAAGCTTAAAAACTGCCACCTTCAAATAGAAAAGCTTTCTAAAATTGAAGATGATTTTAAAGATCAAGTCTATTTAAATCAGCTAGTCAAAATCGAACGAGCAGAAGCTATCGCTGCATTAAAAGCTGAACAAGCTACTGTTGAAGGATGGTGTAATTCTTCAACAAAGATCACTGAGATAATTAAGGCTCAGATTCCTCTGAGTGATAAACGTGGTCTGGGTTATAAATATGATACTCCAAAACCAACCACTGAACGTTCAATGCTTAAATTTGGAACGTTCGTATCCTCAGTAGCTGATACTTCATCATCTCAGTACTCCTCGTCGGTTACACCAATCCCTGAGGAAACTCCTACCTCCTCAAAAGGCAAGGAGAAAATGGTTTATTCAAAACCTACCTCTGTCTCTAAAGACAAAGGTAAAGGAATTGTTATTTATCAAAATCCTCAGAAGGGTACCTTAGTACCAAAGCTGAATGCTTCCAAAGCCTTAGTGATTCATTCATCTGGTTCTAGAAATCAGACCTCTAGATCAGTTCAGCGACCTACTCCTAGACTCAGAGTAGATGTCCTTGGTAAGAAATCTGAAGAACTGAATGTTCGTCCTATTTCAAAAACCAATAGTGTACTTGGTGCTGGCACTTCTAATTCCAAATTAAAAGCTCAGCACTCAAGTGGTCCTAGAACTAATTTTAGTTATAGGAAATGTTATCACTGTGGACTTACCGATCATATTGCAAGTAAGTGCCCCACAGCCACCAAAGCTGATAAGATAACTAAGGTGAAGATAGCACCCAAGAAGACCAAACCAGTTGCAATTCAGGTCAAGGCGACTCCTACCGCTGAGGTCAAGAAATTGACCAAAGTGAAGAAAGACAAAGCTGAATCTTCAAATGGTGCAAAGACTGCTGAACCCATTCCAACTTCTTCCACTGACAAACGCGTATACATGGTGAAGTGGGTACCCAAGCAAAACTAATCTTCCTTTGTATTGCAGGTTAAGAAGGGTATCTGGTATCTCGATAGCGGATGCTCTAGACACATGACTGGAAAGAAAAGCCTGCTCGCTGAATACAAGGAAGAGAAGGGTCCCTCTGTGACTTTCGGTGGAAATGGAAAAGGACACACCCGAGGGTATGGTGTACATTCAAATGGTACAACATCCTTCAAAAGAGTCGCATATGTTGAAGGGCTGAAGCATAATCTTCTGAGCATCAGTCAGCTTTGCGACATGGATAACAAAGTGATTTTCACTAAGGAATCCTGCTTTGTCTCTGACAAAAAGGAGAAGATAGCTCTCAGCGGTTATCGTTTGGAAAATGTTTACGTTATAAACATGGACTCAACGACCACTGAGAACTCCTGTTTCTTCTCAAAAGCATCTTCTGATGTCAACTGGCTATGGCACAAAAGGCTCTCACATCTCAACTTCAAGACGCTGAATACTCTTTCCTCCAAAGAGTTAGTCACTGGTCTACCTCAACATTCATACGCCAAAGAGTCTTTATGTTCAGCGTGTGAAAAAGGGAAGCAGACCAAGGCAAGCTTTAAGTCAAAGCAAGTTTCCTCAGTGTCATCTCCTCTACAACTACTCCATATGGATTTGTTTGGCCCTGTTAACAAACAATCCATCGCTGGAAAGAAATATACGCTGATCATAGTTGATGAATTCTCTCGTTACACATGGGTAATGTTTCTCCGTTCTAAGAGTGACACCCCTGAAGAACTCATCACCTTTGTTCGGAAGATGGAAACTCTGAACAATATGACTGTTCGCTCAATAAGGAGTGATCATGGAACTGAATTCAAAAACAGTTCTCTTGATTCCTTCCTTGAGAGCAAGGGTATTTCTCACAACTTTTCGTCAGTGAGAACACCACAACAAAATGGAGTCGCTGAAAGAAGAAATAGAACAATTATTGAAGCTGCACGTTCAATGCTCAGCGATTCTCACCTGCCTACTCAGTTTTGGGTAGAAGCTGTTAACACCGCTTGTTTTACGCAAAACAGGTCGCTGATAGTTAAAAGATTCAAAAAGACAGCCTATGAACTTTTTCATGGGAGAAAGCCTTCAATCAGCTTTCTTCACATCTTTGGATGTCAGCGTTTCATACTGAACAACATAGATGCCCTTGGAAAGTTTGATCCTAAGGCTGATGATGGAATCTTTCTTGGATACTCCTCAGTTTCCAAAGCCTTCAGAGTCTTCAACCGAAGAAGACAAACTGTAGAAGAAACTATTCACGTCACGTTTGACGAATCCCGTTCAGCGAACTCTAAACCGAACGCTGATACAGAAGAACTGAATCAATGGATGTTTTCTCATCTTGGTGATTCAGAAGATATTCCCACTCCTCATGCTCACACCGTAGAAAATGATGGTCCTACTATCATTCCAGATATGCAGAATAGTGAAGCTAAAACATCTTGGGTCTCAGCTGTTCCTATAAACACTATACCTGCAGTTGATCCAAATATTTCAGAAATTCCATCTATTTCTCAGCAATCAGTGAATGAAGTGACAAATGCAAACATTCCTCTCTTAGCTGATAATCCAGAAGTAGCTGAAGCCTCATCTTCAGTTTCTCCAGTTCAGACTGAGTCAGCGACGTATGCTCCGGCTCAGCGATGGACTGTAAATCACCCAATCGATCAAAATCTTGGTGATCCCAACGCTGGTATTCAGACCCGTAGAAGTGCAGGTAATATTTGTTTATTTGTTAACTTTATTTCTCTAACTGAACCAAAGAAAATAGATGATGCCCTCAGAGATCCAAACTGGGTCAGCGCTATGCAAGAAGAGCTGACTGAATTCGAAAGAAACAAAGTTTGGAAACTTGTTCGTAGACCAACTGACAAAATGGTGATAGGCACTAAATGGGTCTATCGAAACAAGTTGGACGAACATGGTACTGTAACTCGCAACAAAGCTCGTCTTGTTGCTCAGGGATACAGACAAGAGGAAGGCATAGATTATGACGAAACTTTTGCTCCAGTAGCAAGACTTGAATCTATTCGTCTTTTCTTAGCATATGCTGTACACAAAAACTTCACTGTACATCAGATGGATGTTAAGTCAGCATTTCTGAATGGAAAGCTGAATGAAGAAGTGTATGTGGAACAACCTCCAGGATTCTCAGATCCTAAGTGTCCAGGTTATGTTTATAAACTGGACAAGGCACTTTATGGCTTAAAGCAAGCTCCTCGTGCATGGTATGATACTCTCTCTACTTATCTCCATATTGAAAAATTTGAGCGAGGTAAGATTGACAAAACTTTATTTTTTAGAAAAGTGAAAGGTCATATCATTTTAGTTCAAATATATGTTGATGACATTATATTTGGTTCTACTAACCCTGAGCTTTGTACTCGTTTCGCTGATAGAATGAAAGATGAGTATAAAATGAGCATGATGGGTGAACTAACATATTTCCTTGGTCTTCAGATTAAGCAAACTGAAAAGGAACTTTTATAAATCAGGGAAAGTATGTTAAAGATATGCTGAAGAAATTCGACTTAACTGAAAGTTCAGCTATGAAAACCCCTATGGCACCACCGCTGATACTTGATAAGGACACAAAGGGTGTTCCTGTCAATGTCACGCTGTACCGTGGGATGATCGGCTCACTATTGTATCTTACAGCTAGCCGACCCGATATTATGTTTGCAACATGTCTGTGCGCACGATATCAAGCTGAACCTAAGATATCCCATATGAAAGCTGTAAAGCGAATCTTTCGATATCTTAAGGGTACAGCGAATCTAGGTCTTTGGTATCCCAAAGACTCAGGATTCGATCTAACCGCCTATTCAGACAGTGATTTTGCAGGTTGCAAAATGGATATGAAAAGCACCACAGGAGGATGTCAGCTCCTAGGTGGAAAGCTGGTAAGTTGGAGAAGTAAGAAGCAAAACTCAGTGTCCACTTCCACAGCTGAAGCTGAATATGTAGCCGCTGGAAGCTGTTGTTCTCAGGTCTTGTGGATGAGAAATCAGCTACTAGACTATGATCTTCAGCTCTCCAAAATTCCCATCTATTGCGACAGCACAAGTGCCATCGCTATAGCAAACAATCCAGTGCTACACTCAAAAACAAAACACATAGAAATCAGATATCATTTTATCAGAGATCATGTGATGAATGGTGATATAGAACTTCATTTTATCCCAACTGATTATCAGTTAGCTGATTTGTTTACCAAACCTCTTGATGAGACAAGATTCAACTTTCTCATCAGCGAGCTTGGAATGCTGAACTTTGAAGGGTAAAATCTTCAGCGGTTCACATTCGATCAGCGATACGTTTATACTTTAATGTATAACCTTCGGGATAAAATCAACTTGTATAATCCATTTCATCATCTTCTCTCTGAATAAACTTGGTTAAACTGATATCCAGGTATGTTTTCTCTCTCTGACAATCGCATGTAAATGCAAGATTTCAAAATAAATTGCATCGCTGAATATCTCTTCCTTAACAGCGATATTTTGAGAGTTCCTTGAACCTTCACTGATATTCTCTATTCAGTGCTTCATGTTTTTCAAAAGAGTCCCTGAGTTTTCAAAACCTCAGAGACATCCTAAAAGAATGTGAAAGGACAGTTGTGACGTCATTACAACGGATTACACTCGGCACGATTTCTTTCTGACACACGTTTGCACGTTTTGTTCAAACTCCCAATCAAATGCAAACACGTGTCCGTGTCATGATGAAAACCTTTTCCCGCTCAAGGTTTTCTCTCTCTAAAAATCCCTATATAAACAACTCTTGGTTTATATTTGTCTTTTACGCGAACAATCTTTCTCTGCAAGAAAAGAATCATCTGTTGCATTTGTGCTCTCAAAAACCTCAAGAACTGTTCATCATCTTCTTCATCAAAACTTCAAGGTTAATATGTTCTTATCTTTTATCAAATGCGTATAACTTGTTTTCGATCTTCTCTTTGTTTTAACAAGATCAAACAAAAGAACTTTGTAAAATAAAATCATTTCTTTCATGGTTTTATGAACACAACCATTTCATGGTTGTTCTTCAAGTTTTAAATTTAAATCTTAAACTTGTTCTTCATTCGTATCCATTTTTCTTTTAGAAACTGGAATACAAGACTTTATGGGTTTTACTTTTCTTTTAAAAATCAAGAAAAACCCTAATCTTCATTAAGACATTTTTTGTCTAAATGAAATGGACAAAATTAGAAAAATCTTAACGGAAATTTCTTTCCACATTAAGATAATTCTTATTTGTTAACATCTTTGGTTGAACTGATAATACAGTGAAATGGCAACTTCAAAGCTGAATGTTACCGCTGAGTCCATCTCCACTGACTCTGAGGAAATGGACATCTTCAAAGCCCCTCAGGTTAAGTTCGAGCTGGATCAACTCGATTGGACTAAGGCCAACAACCTCTCAGCTCTTCTCGAATTTCCTCCTCGGAAGCAAGTATCACATCTGGACGATGCTGTGAGTTTTCTAAAGAACAGCCCCATCTACACAGCCCTGACCATAACACCTCCTGCCAGTCAGCGGCTCTTATCCCAGTTCTGGTACTCTGCCAGACACACTGAGCTACCCTCTGCCAAAGATCCATCCAAAACCATAGACTGCATACTCAGCGATACTGAGTATGGCACCATCAAGATCACACCCGCTATAATCCGCAAAGCCTTGAACTTCCCAAATGCTACCAAAGAAAAACCCTTCATTCCATTCCCTGACCATAAAAAACATGCTGACAGAGAAGCAATCATTGCTTTCCTTGACGCAATGGGTTATATCTGGGATATTGGAAGGGACAAGAAGCCGGAGAAGAAACTGTCGCTGATAAAGAAATCCAAGATGCCCAGCGAGATGAATTTTATCTTCGCTCACCTGATCAGCTGCATGACAGCAAAATCCGGATCTTCTGATCAAGTCGCCCAACCTCAGCAGTCCATGGGATACGCACTGCTGAAAGGTCTAAACATTGACTGGGCCTCCATTATTTATGATTATCTGATTCAACGTGTCGATTCTGCCGCTGACAGACCAGCATGGGTTCCTTACCCACGATTCATCAGCGCCATCTTTCAATATGGCCTGAAGGACAGCTATCCTGAAGAGGGTGATCTGAAACTTTCTCAGATTGGCCCTAAGGTTCTCGACTTCAAGCCCGTCGCCAATGAGGTACGTCTCTCTACTCTTCTCACTCTTCTAAATTCTCCGCTTTCTGTGGCTCCTTCAGCGACAATACCCATCGCTGATACCCCGGCCACAAAATCCTCTCCTTCTAAGAAAAGGAAACCCTCACACACCCAACTTGATTCCAAAAGGATCAAGAAAACCAAGGAGCAACCCTAGCAATTCCATGCTGAAGACTCCTCAGCTCATTCTGAAGAGCTGAAGGAAAGTTCCGTGGTACGCTCTGCCACACCCGTGCAAGCCATCCCTCCAATCCAGACTTCAGCGTCTCTAAACGCTAAGGTTAGAAACTTGGAAACTACCCAACCTCCCTCAGTCTCTCAAAAGACTGATGAAGTGATTGTCAGCGATTCCAACGCTGAACTCAGAACCCGAACCCCAATCTTAACCTTCGCTTCTCCCTCCACTCACTTGGACACTCCTCCAGCGAACACTGGAGATGCCATCATTCCCGAAGCCACCGCTGACGCTTCTCAACAAATGATGAAGAAAGGACCTGCAGAGATCACCATTCCTCACCGTACTTTGGAAGAGGATATGGAACATTATTCAGGAACTTGCAACTTTGACGAGTTCACCAATCCTCCTGCAGGTACAAATCCCACCTTAAACACTGTAACTAAACCTGAAACTTCTGAGCTTTCCTTTGTTCACAAGTACTTATATGTTACAGGTCCTAATTTGGGAGACATCAACGCCTCTCTGAAGTCCGTGGAAACAAAGCTGACCAGTTTCACCACCACACTTTCCAACAACTCAACGGCTGTAACAAACGCTGGAGAGAATTTGACAAAGCTGACAACGGTGGTGGAGAAGAAAGCTTCCACTGAAGACATCAAGAGTCTTGATAAGACGCTCAGCGATTTTGCCAAGGTGCTCTCTGACATCTACACTGACTACACAAGCCTCAAAACATCAGTTTCGACCATGTCCAGCGAAGTAACTACGCTGAAGACATCGGTTGAAAAACTCGAGGGTGATATGTCAGAGGTCAAGACTGACTTAGGCTCTGTAAAGACCGACGTTGGTTCTATGAAGACGATGATCGAGACGCTGGTAAACAAGGCAAATAGTCCATCTCCTGCTCCTGCCCCTGTCCCTATTTTGGAATCTTTCACAGAGGAGGATCGCACAGAGCTGAAGAAAATCACGCCTGCTATTTCTGGCCTAGAAGACAGAATAGCGAAGCTTGAAGGTTGTGTGAAAATCTCTGGCCCAGAAGACAGAGATAACACCAATGCTGAGTCTGCCCATTCCTCCCCCAGTCATCATGAGAAAGAGGGGGAGAAGAGCGCTGAACATACCGGAGAGAAAAGCGCTGAAGATCTGAACAAAAGCGCTGAAGACCTTTCCCATGATGAATCTATCAGGGGAGAGAGGAATGAAGATCTGACCACTGGACCTCAGGGAGATGAAAACCATGAGGGAACCGAGAAACTCGCCTCTGTATCTGAGGGGGAGAAACTCGAAGAAGATGCTGAGGAATCCGAGGCAGAAGAAGAAGAAGACATCTACATCCCTGAAGATGAACCATCCTCCTCTCCAAGGAAGGATGATGATGATGATGAAGATGACGATGATTTCTTTATCGTCAAACCTGCCCCAAGGATCAAAGCTCTTAAAGGAATCTCAATAAAAGAACCATCAGGGGAGAAGACAAAGACAAAGCCCTCAGCCTCTGGCGCTGAGAAAAGCAAAGACAAAGGCCTCGCTGAAGATGAAAATCTGGCGATCTTGTTTGAAAAGCCGGTTTGTCAGGTACACTAAAACTTTACTTATTCCTTCCCTGAATACTCAATCAGTTCTCTACTCAACAACCTCTCTACACATCCACATTTTTTTCTATCTTTTCTACCCAAGTTCTTCTACCCAGTTCTTATCTGTAAGATCGCTGCGTTTCAGCTAGTCCTCTCCCCTGTTTGAGGATGTCGCTGAAGGTTCTACTATTGCAACTTCACAAATAAAGCCAGCTGCTGCTGATGAAATAATCCCAGTCTTGGATTTGATCTCTGAGACTGATGAACCAGAAGAACAACCTCTCTCGCACAATAAGAGACCTTCCTCAGCTCCTCAAAGGCTGAGTGAAGAGGATCAAAAGAGAAGAGAAGAAATAATAAAGCGATTCGAGGATCAGCGAATCATTCTAAGGCCTGATCAACTGCCTTCAGTTCCTCCTAAGTTCAGAATTTCAAAAGCTAAATACCAGGAACACCTTAGAGCTGAACGCCTCATTGCTGAAAGGAAGGAAGCTGAAGAGAAAGACAGAGAATACGCCATCAAGCTTACTCAAGAATCTGTCAAAGACCCCAAGCTGAAGCGTGTTCCCATTCAAATCCAACGAAAGCTGTGGGAAGAAGCCCAGAAGATCGTGGAAAAGAAAACTGAAGTTTCTCAGACCACCCTGATCTGGTGTAAAGGGAAAATTCACTTCAGATATCGTCCAGCGAAGATCAACAAGGTATTCATCTCTGGAAGAACCTCTATCGGAGTACCTATTGTTGACATCAAACTGTTCAGAGAAGATGGCAAATCTGAAACCTTTCGTGCTGACACTGTAAAAAGGTATGGTCTCTCTGAATGGCTGGAGATGAGGTTAGCTATCCAATCATCACAATCTAAGTACAAGGATCATTTCGAAAAGCTGATAAACAGAGAGATCGACTTGATATCTTCTTGTGTGGATATTCCTCCTGTTCCTGATCTAAAGCCGAAAAGAAAAAGGGGCTCTCCAAGGAAGAAACGTTAAGATTCAAACTCAGGACCTGTCATACGAAATGAAACTGGAATTGGTTTCTCTCGCGCTGAAGTGCTTGGTCCTGATCCTGATCTATCTGCCCTTGACATCTCTTTGCCACCATGTGAACTTTTCGTCCCTGGTAAAGTCATCAGTAATCCTTATGGAATATTCTTTCTTGACTACGATGGACGTAAATGCTTTCAACGGATCGCTGAGCTTCCAATCACTCCAATCGAACAACTCAGAGATCTCATCTACTGGTGTGACTTCAGAAAGGACATTCAGGCACGACACCTAAAACCCTTGATTTTTCAAGAAGCGCTGAACAAAAGAAAACGAGGTGTAACGGTTCCTGACTGGATGATCCCCACTGAAAAGACGACCCTTGATGAACTTCTCATTAAGGAAGAACCTTTTGAAAACTGATATAATCTCCTTTTTCTCTATTGTATCAGTTATCCTTCTGTACTTGTAATTTATTTCGCTTGTACTTGTAATCTTTCTGTTCTTCATTGTAACCTGATTCAAATATTTAAAGAAAGATTTCAGCGAATGTACTTTACCCCATCAGTACTGAAAAGATCCCAGAAAACAGTAAAAGGGACAAATATTTTATGAGTTCTTTTTATCCTTGTGTTTTCATTAAATAGCAATTTTCTTTGTTGCTATGTCATAATCAAATAGGGGGAGATTGTTGATCCAAACCCTCAGTGATTTAATAATGACCCTCTCTTAAATACTTAGTGAAAATTGTAAGTAAACAATATGTATCAGAGTTTCACTATCGCTGATAAGTACTAAGATCTTACAGTACCGCTGATAGGAACTCTCGCTCTTTAAATTAAAAATTCAGCGAACACTGTTCACCATAATGCTCTGAGCCTGTTCAGTCCTTATGGTGATCGCTGATAAGTTAGTTGTTTACTTATGATCCCTGAAGACAAGTTTCACGTCAACAAAGGTTCTACGCTGAAGTCGAAGATCAAGCTCAAGAACCAGCGACAAGTCTACTAATGAACTGATGCGGATCAGCGAAGACTCAGATTTGTCCACTCAACGTGAAGTATCAAGTACAAGACTTCAGCTATCGCTGAACTTTATCATCTGCTGAATAGCAAATGATAATCGCTGAATCAACGAAAGCTGATCATGAAGTCCTCCGTACAAAGTACTTTTTGTCTTAACCTCCCTTGCACGCCACCGTACGAAATGTCAGAAAAGAACCTCCGAATATCTGAAATCGTACAAACACTCTGATACTACACTGTTCATCTTTACGGCTACTAAGGTTGTCAACCAAGGTCAATGACATGCAACCAACCAGCTGATGACACGTGTAAAGTGTATACTGACTTGCATTAAATGCATGCAGTATATAAAGAGATGAACTCACTTCTTTTGAAGTAACTTGCTAACTCTGGACAAGTTCAAATCTCTCTCAAGATAGGATTTTATTAGTAATCTCCATATCTTTCTTAGTGCAAGAAATCTTAGTGTTCCAACTTGTTTAGATTTAGGTTTATCCTTAATCTTGTTTCCGCAACAAGCTGTAAATTGTTAATGATTTATCAATAAACAATTTAGAAAAGTAAAATAGTGTGTTTGTATTCAACCCCCCCCCCCCCTTCTACAAACTTGTATAGGCCTTTCGGGACCAACACATACCATATTCTCAAATCTAAGAATGCTAGATAACCTATCGTATCTTCATCCTCAAATGCCCCCCTTTCGGCGACTTAGCACGGGGGTTCCGCTAAAATCTGTAAACTGACTCTTTTTATCCAACTCTCGGTATTCCCAACTCCTGGTATTCCCATCTCCCGGTATCCCCCAACTCCCGGTAGTCAATAGTACCGGGACTTCCCCGGAACTCATAAGTACCGGGACTCTATTGTAACGGGACTCTATTGTACCGGGACTCTATTATACCGGGACTCTATTATACCGGGACTCTATTATACCGGGACATTCATCTTCCGGTACTTTTGATCATATCGGGACTGTACCGGGACAAACTAGTACCGGAACATTTTAGTACCGGGACTACGTTCAGTTCATTTCTAAAAGTCCACAAATCGACTTAACTTGTGAAATTAGTTCAATCTATGTATTCCATTCAGTCCTTAGTCAATTTATACAGCTATATCAAGATCAGTATAACTTAAAAACACTGATTTGTACAATGAATCGAATGAACTCACCTTATGTTTTGCGAAACCGACTTCTGCACAATGTAAGAACTTCAATCTTTTGTTCTAAATTTGATTATGATGCAGCAAATCTATCCAAAACACAATTTCATTACAATCTAACATCAACAACAAATCTATTAACAAGCCTGGATTAATTTACTTACCAAATCAATGAACTAAGCTTGTTTCTCTTCTTTCTCTTTGTTTTCTTTCTCTGAAATCTTTTCTGCTTCTTACCGACTCTCAAACTGGGAAATGAGATAATATCTCATTTCCTGAACCCTTTTTATCCATACATACTTTTGTTTAACAATAAAACACACCCTCAAGTTTCATTAATCCCACAATTGACACCAAACCTTAATTCCTTGTATTTTAGCCCTATTGAATTATAAAAATACAACATAATTCAAGGTTTAATCCAAAATACAATTAAATCCCAATTCTCATTAAAATATTAATAACGAAAATTCAGGATGTTACAGTTCTCTTGGAAGGTGTAGACCCTACTATGCCGTATTACATTGAGAATGGTCCATATATCCATGTTAGGATTGACCCTGAAGTTTCAGGCACTGCTACTAGAGCTGCCATTCCTGAAAGAATCATTCCCAGGGAACCTCATACATGGACTGATGAAGACAAGAAGAAGGTAACTACCGACACTAAAGCCAGATCCATCCTTTCTATGGCTCTTCCCGACGAAGTCTATCATTCCATCATGAACCTAAAAACCTCCAAAGCCATGTGGGACACAATCTGTGTTCAATATGAAGGTACGTCTGAAGTCCAAGACTCAAGAAAGATCAACCTGGTAAGACAGTACGAAAGCTTCATTTGTGGTAAGAATGAAACTCTCTCTGAAGTACATCAGCGGTTTAACTGTTTATTTATTGACCTAAAAACCGTTGGTAAGGAATACTCTAACTTTGAGATCCTGACAAAGTTTCTAGAATGTCTACCTGAAAGCTGGGACGGTTATTCAATGTGTCTCAAGCTATCAAAGGATCTAAAATATATGAACCTCTCTACCTTATTTGGCACTATGCTCAATCATGAGCAATCGTGTCATCTTAAGAAGAATCTTGTAAAAGATTCCAAAAGCACACATGTTGCTTTACTCTCAGAGTCACCTTCCACTCAGCGATCAACTATCACCATCACTGAGTTGGAAACTAACTCTGAATGTTCATCAGACGCTGATCCTTCAGATCTTGATGAATTTCTGGCACTCCTGACGAATACATTCAGAAGAATCTCCAGAAAGAGTAACTTCAGAAGAAATAAACCTCTTGCACTCACTGACAAGCCAAAATCATCAACCCCTGTTGATAAGGCTACTGCTACCTGCTTTAACTGTGAAAAAGTAGGACACTTTGCTAGTGAATGCAGGTCTAAGAAAGTCTTCAAACCCTCATCTTCTTCCTACAAGAAATCCTCTAACCCCAGGGCTAGAGATGACAAATACAAGAAGCTGAAAGAAAAATATTTAAAGCTGAAAAGCTTTAAGAAGAAAGGCAAAGGCTTGGTCGCTGACTTCGACTGGGCTGCCTCTGACACTGAAGAATCATCTGACTCTGAAGATGATGATGAGGCTAATCTCTGCCTCATGGAAAAAATAGAAGACAAGGAAGAAAATTCTGAAATTCCCTATGCTTCAACTTCTACCTCTAAGGTATCAACTTCATTCTTTACTAAAATTTCAGATATTAATGAAGCTGATAGTCTTCGGAAAATCGAACTTCTGACTGTAAATTTATATGATGCTATGAATGGCAAGACCATAGTTGAAAATCAAAACCTTGATCTAGCTGAACAGCTTAGAAATTGTCACCTTCAAATAGAAAAGCTTTCTAAAATTGAAGAAGCTTTAAAAGATCAGGTCCATATAAATCAGATAGTCAAAATCGAGCGTGAAGAAACTATCGCTGCATTAAAAGCTGAAAAGGCTACTGTTGAAAGGATGGTGTAAATCCTCAACAACGATCACTGAGATTATAAGGTCTCAGATTCCCCTGAGTGATAAGAGTGGACTTGGTTATAAATTTGATATTTAAGAACCAACCACTGATCGTTCCATGCTCAAATTTGGAACGTTCGTATCCTCAGTCCCTGACACCTCCTCATCTCAGTGTTTCTCTTCTAAAAACCCCATCCCTGAGGAAAAACCTACCTTAATCTCTAAAGGTAAAGGTAAAGAAAACGTTTTCAACCAAAAACCTCAGAAGGGTACCTTTGTACCTAAGCTTAATGCTTCTAAAGCTTTAGTGACTTATCCCTCTACTTCTAAGAACAAGACCCTTGGATTTATTCAGCGATTTACTCCTAGACTCAGAGTGGATATAATTGGTAAGAAATCTGAAGAACTGACTGTTCCTCCCATTTCCAATGCCAAAGGTATACTTGGTGCTGGCCCCACTCATTTAAAAATCTCGGCTAAGCATGCAAATGGTCCTAAAGCTACTTTTAGCTATAGGAAATGTTATCACTGTGGACTTACCGATCATATTGCTAGTAAGTGTCCCACAACCACCAAAGTTGAAAAGTTAGCTAAGGTGAAGATCAATGCCCTCAAGGCAAAGAAGACCAATCCTGGTGCAAATCAGGTTAAGGTGAAACCTACCACTGAGGTTAAGAAATTAACCAAAGTGAAGAATAGTTCTAAAGCTGAATCTTCAAATGCTGCGAAGATTGCTGAACCTTCTACTTCCTCTACCACCACTGACAAGCGTGGACCCATGGTAAAATGGGTGCCAAAGTCAAACTAATCTTCCTTTGTTCGCAGGTCCTGAAGGGTATTTGGTATCTTGATAGCGGATGCTCTAGACATATGACTGGAAAGAAAAACCTGCTCATTGAATACAAGGAAAAGAAGGGTCCCCCAGTGACCTTCGGTGGAAACGGAAAAGGCCATACCCGAGGGTTTGGTGTACTCTCTAATGGTACAACAACCTTCAGAAGAGTCGCATATGTTGAAAGACTGAAGCATAATCTTCTAAGCATCAGTCAGTTGTGTGACAAGGATAACAAAGTGATTTTCACTAAGGACTCCTGCTTTGTCACTGACAAAAAGGAGAAGATAGCTCTCAGTGGATACCGTATGGAAAATGTTTACGTTATAAACATGGACTCTACAACCACTGAGAACTCCTGTTTCTTCTCAAAAGCCTCATCTGATGTCAACTGGCTATGGCATAAGAGGCTATCTCATCTAAACTTCAAGAGACTTAATACTCTTTCTTCAAAAGAGTTGGTTACTGGTCTACCTCAACACTCATACGCTAAGGAGTCTCTATGTTCAGCGTGTGAAAAAGGGAAACAAACCAAGGCAAGCTTCAAATCTAAACAAGTTTCCTCAATGCCATCTCCTCTACAACTTCTCCATATGGATTTGTTTGGCCCTGTTAACAAACAATACATCGCTGGAAAGAAATATACATTGGTCATAGTTGATGAATTCTCTCGCTATACCTGGGTAATGTTTTTCCATTCTAAGAGTGACACCCCTGAAGAACTCATCACTTTTGTCAGGAAAATGGAAGTCCTGAATAACATGACTGTTCGCTCAATAAGGAGTGATCATGGGACTGAATTCAAAAACAGTTCCCTTGATTCCTTCTTTGAAAGCAAGGGTATTTCTCACAACTCTTCCTCAGTGAGAACACCGCAACAAAATGGAGTCGCTGAAAGAAGAAATCGAACTATCATCGAAGCTGCACGTTCAATGCTCAGCGATTCACATCTACCTACTCAGTTTTGGGCAGAAGCTGTCAACACTGCTTGTTTTACTCAAAACAGGTCGCTGATTGTCAAATGATTCAAGAAGACAGCCTATGAACTTTTCCATGGGAGAAAGCCTTCAATTAGCTTTCTTCACATCTTTGGATGTCAGTGTTTCATACTGAACAACAGAGATGCCCTTGGAAAGTTTGATCCTAAGGTTGCCGATGGAATCGTTCTTGGATATTCTTTAGTCTCCAAAGCCTTTAGAGTCTTCAATCGAAGAAGACAAACTGTAGAAGAAACAATCCACGTCACTTTTGACGAATCCCGTTCAGCGAACTCTAGACCTTCTGCTGATACTGAAGAACTGAATCAATGGATGTTTTCTCATCTTGGTGATTCAGAAGATGCTTCTATTCCTCAAACTCATACTCATACCGCTGAAGATGATAATCCTACTATCATCCCAAGCATGCAGACAAGTGAAGTTGAATCCTCATGGGTCTCAGATTTTCCTCTCAACACTATGCCTGCCTCTGAACCTTCTATCTCAGACATACCATCTACTTCTCAGCAATCAGTGAATGAAATGACATCTGAACCTCTTCCTCTCTTGGCTGATATACCAGAAGTTGTTGAAGCCTCATCTTCAGCTCCTCCAGAAGTTCAAATTGAGTCAGCAACTTATGCTCCGGCTCAGGGATGGACTATTAATCACTCTATTGATCAAATTCTTGGTGATCCAAACGCTGGTGTTCAGACTCGACGAAGTGCAGGTAACATTTGTTTATTTGTCAGCTTTATTTCTCTGATTGAACCAAAGAAAACAGATGATGCCCTCAGAGATCCAAACTGGGTCAGCGCTATGCAAGAAGAGCTGAAAGAATTCGAAAGAAACAAAGTTTGGAAGCTCGTTCCCAGACCATCTGACAAGTCAGTGATAGACACTAAATGGGTCTATCGAAACAAGTTGGATGAACATGGAACTGTAACCTGCAACAAGGCTCGTCTTATTGCTCAGGGGTACAAACAAGAGGAAGGTATAGATTACGACGAAACATTCGCCCCAGTGGCAAGACTCGAAGTCATTCATCTATTCTTAGCTTACGTTGTACACAAAGACTTCAAGATTTATCAAATGGATGTTAAATCAGCGTTCCTCAATGGAAAGCTGAACGAATAAGTCTACGTGGAACAACCTCCAGGATTCTCAGATCCTAAGCATCCAGGTTATGTTTATAAACTGGATACGGCACTTTATGGCTTAAAGCAAGCTCCTCGTGCATGGTATGACACTCTCTCTACTTATCTCCACATTGAAAAATTTGAGCGAGGTAAAATCGATAAAACTCTATTTTTTAGGAAAGTAGAAGGTCATATTATTCTTGTTCAAATATATGTCGATGATATTATATTTGGTTCCACTAACCCTGACCTATGTACTCGTTTCGCTTATAGAATGAAAGTTGAATATAAAATGAGTATGATGGGTGAGCTAACCTATTTCCTTGGTCTTCAAACCAAGTAGAGTGAAAAAGGAACTTTCATTCACCAAGGAAAATATGTTAAAGACATGCTGAAAAGGTTTGATTTAACTCAGAGCTCAGCTATGAAAACCCTGATAACTCTATTTTTAGAGTTATTATTTCCATTTATTTTCCACTTTATTTTGTCAATTTTAGCCATTTCACTTCTTATAACCCCCATTCTTGGTATATTTCACGAAAACGAGCAAAAGAAGTGAACCATGGTCTTTAATAAATTATTTGGTAGAATTTGGGTGTTTTTCACGTTTTATCCTACAGTGACCACTGTTGTGCCCACTCCGGGTCCCCACTCTTCGAGCAGATCAAAAAGAAGAGAAAAAGAAACTATTAGTTGGGATCTAATTTTCTGGAGGAGGAAGGTTCATATGGCAGAGAAATGGCTGGAGAAGTACAAAGTAGTTTTCATTGGAGATAGCATCAAGTACACCTTCTTGTACTTAAAGATTGACTTGGAAAAGGGACCATTGGGTAAAAGGATTACCCATAGAACTGAATTCTGCCACAACACAGCAGTCTTTACCCATTGGAAGACCCACCTCTTTTGTGTAATACCCAACTCCTTCTCCTAGTATATAAAGGAGCACTTGGGTACCATTAAATGGATGCTTGGATATCATCCTTGAGTTTTTGCTTAGCTTTAAATTCTCTCAACTACCACATTAGCTTTAGTCTTTTATTTACTGCAGTAACTAGTTTTAATTTTCAGTAATTTACTTTCTTAGTTTAATTGTAATTCGAACTACACAGTGCAGGGACGACTTCTCGCTCCCCAATGTGAGCAGTTAATTCAAGTCACTTTCAGTTTTATTATGTGCAAACCTTCATCTTTTGTTTTCTTTACTTCGGAAATGCAAGGCTAAATATCCTTTGGGAAGTAGGAAAGAGAAGTACCTGGATTTTATTAAAAATGCTTGAGTAATCTTTGTACTTAGAATATTTGTTGTTTTGGTCATTCATTCTCGATATTTACCCAAGGATGCGAACAAGCCAATCACTTGCAAGGATCTAAAGTCTAGTTCTTAACTTAGAAATAAGTAGAACGTAGTGACACGAGCTTGAATGATGCTAGGGGATTCGAAAGAATTCTTTTGACACTTACGAAAGTGAGGTCGGCACAGTGAGCTAATCTCAACCCACTGGAGTAGTAGGCAAGCTAATTTGTGTATTAAAAACACTTAGAGTATTTGTCTCTACACATTCCATCGAGACCTGAAAAGGTCCATTTTTGAGATTACCATTGACAAAACAATAAATACGACAAGTATGAGATTTTTATCTAACGGTGTGAGTATTTTGTAACTGGGCTTTTCTAGCGAGAATGCCTACCTCGAATACAAGGATCATTTTTAGGACCGAGTATTTGGTATAAAATCTAGGGAAAATCTAACCTACATTCCTCCTTTTAAATCTTAGAAAAATCGTTAAAGTAACTATTTCACCAACCAAACCAAAGTATTATTTTCCTCTCTAATTGAAACTTGTAAAAGGAACTCATGAGAACCGTATTGTCTTGATTGTCCAGTCCCTGTGGATTCGATTCTGGTATTTTACCAACTATTACTTGCTGTGACGATCATAGTGGACAGTGTACACTTGCACTTCCCACTGTGGACAGTTTGCAACCCACTGCGATTAAAACACACATTTCGCACCTACCAAGTTTTTGGCGCCGTTGCCGGGGACTGGCGTGATTTTTAAATCTCAAGACATTAGTTTTTTTTTCGAGCCCGAGTAACTCGTTTTTCTAAGCTGTTCGTGTTGTATGCCACGGCGACAACTCGAACATTTGGTTCCAATCGATCTTGAAATAGAAAAGACTTTTAGAAGAAGACGTAAAAACAAAAATCGACAACCCCCTGTGATCCCCACTCGCACTTAAAATCTTTTTTAGAGATAACTGATTCCTTTCAATTACAAGGTGTGAGTGAGGAAGCATTAAGGTTAAGACTTTTTCCTTTTTCATTAAGGGATAAGGCGAAGACTTGGCTGAACTCACACGCACCTCATTCGATAACCACTTGGGATGAACTTGCTGATAAATTTTTGCAAAAATACTTTCCTCCCACGAGGATTGTAAGATTTCGAAATGATATTATTCTGTTTAGACAAGAAGAAGATGAGGCTGTTTCGGATGCATGGGAACGATTTAAAGATTTACTTCGAAAGTGCCCACACCATGGAATCCCACATTGCATCCAATTGGAGACCTTTTACAATGGTCTTGCCAATGCAGCCAAAATCATCTTAGATGCAACAGCCGGTGGAACATTCACGAGTAAAACCTACAATGAAGGATATCAAATCTTAGAAAAAGTGTCCAACAACAATACCGAGTGGTCCAATCCTAGAGCGGTAGTACCAAAGACCAACACCATCGATTCCGAAACACTTAAAACCATGAATGCGCAGTTAGTGGCCTTAACAAAAATCGTTTTGAACCAAAATAGAGGCCAGGTCAATTCTGCAACCCATCTCACCGAAAACTGCTCCCTCTGTGGAGAGGAGCATGTTTTTGATTTTTGTCCAGCAAATCCCGAATCTGTTAATGTCATAGGGACCAACCCGAGGAACAACCCTTACTCACAGACTTATAATCCAGGTTGGAGAAATCATCCGAATTTCTCTTGGTCTGGTAATCAAGGACTCCAACCCCAAGGGCCGAGTCATATCCAGCAAAGACCACACAACCCCCCTGGATTTCAATCACATCACAGTGGGCAATCCTCACATCACAGTGGGCAGTACCCACAGAACTTTCACCAAGGGCAGTCCTCACAACCATACCAACCATGATCCAACCAACCAGCTGAGGTGCAACAATTGATTGAATCAATTCTCAAAGGTTTTATGAACCAAACCCAGGCAGCCATTAGGAACATAGAGACTCAAGTAGGACAACTAGCCGTTGAAGTTAAGAATAGACCACCAGGGACGTTACCTAGTGACACCGAGCAAGCTAGGGTGATAGGAAAAGGACCAGAACATGTCAATTCCATAACACTTAGGAGTAGAAAGGATCTGAAAGATATCGTTTTTGAGTCTGATGATTCGCCTCAAATACCCACTGTGAGCACCACAGTGGGCACTCCTTAAGTCACTGTGATCCCCACAGTGGGGACCGACATCCCTGACCTTCTCACTCTTGGACCTGTCCCAAAGCCTACTATTCCAAAGCCAATACCACAACAAGCTCAAATTGACCCACGAAATATTCCTTTTCCTGAAAGAATGAAGCCGAAAAATGTCGATGTTCAATTTAAAAAATTCTTAGACATTTTTAAACAACTTCACATTAACATACCTTTGGTAGAGGCTCTCGAGCAAATGGCAAGATATGTTAATTTTTTAAAGGATATTTTGAACAAAAAGAAAAGATTGGGTGAGTTTGAAACTGTGGCTTTGACCGAGGAATGTAGTGCACTCCTTACTAGCAAGATTCCACCTAAGTTGAAAGACCCGGGTAGTTTCACCATTCCATGCACAATAGGAGGACAAGAAGTAGGTCAAGCACTCTGCGATCTAGGAGCTAGTGTCAACTTGATGCCTTTGTCCATTTTTAACAAGTTAGGTATTGGAGAGGCTAGACCCACAACCGTGACATTACAACTAGCCGACCGATCCATTGCCTACCCCAAAGGGAAAATAGAAGACGTTCTGGTCCAAGTGGATAAGTTTATCTTCCCCGCTGATTTTCTAGTTCTAGATTATGAGGCCGATAAAGAAATCCCAATCATCTTAGGGCGTCCGTTTCTTGCAACTGGACGTACCTTGATCGATGTGCACAAAGGAGAACTCACGATGAGAGTTAATGACCAAGAGGTGACATTCAATGTTTTTAAGTCTCTTAAATATATAGATACCGAAGATTGCTTTGCCTTGAGTTCGATTTATGGAACCCACAGTCTTGACACACTGCCCACAGTGGGGAATACAGTTCCCACAGTGGGGAGTGATAGTGAGCACTCTGAATCTGAGAGTGATGACACTTTTGAGGATGAGTGTAACGAAATGGTTGCATCTTTTGAACCTCTGGACTTTAAGGATAGAGATGTTCAACCCCCTTCAATAGAACAACCTCCCGAGTTAGAGCTTAAACCATTGCCTTCCCATTTAAAATATGCTTATCTCGCTAAGGGTAATAAACTTCCCGTTATTATTTCTTCCAAACTTAGTGAGAAACAAGAACAACTTCTGATCGATTTGTTGATGAAGCATAAGGGAGCAATTGGTTGGACCATAGCGGGCATTAGAGGAATTAGCCCCTCTTTATGTCAACATAAGATTAACTTGGAGAGTAACCACACTGGAAAAAGTCCAACCTCAAAGAAGGTTGAACCCCATCATGAAGGAGGTAGTTAAGAAAGAAGTCTTGAAGTGGTTAGATGCCGGTATTATCTATCCCATTGCTAGTAGTAGTTGGGTGAGCCCCGTCCAATGTGTCCCTAAAAAGGGAGGGACGACCGTAGTAAAGAACGAAAAGAATGAGCTCATTCCCACTAGGACTGTCACGGGATGGAGAATATGCATGGACTATAGACAACTCAACTTGGCCACTAAGAAAGACCACTTTCCCTTACCTTTCATCGACCAAATGCTTGATAGGTTAGCGGGAAAGGAATTTTATTGTTTTCTAGATGGATACTCCGGATACAACCAAATCTACATAGCCCCCGAGGACCAAGAAAAGACCACCTTTACTTGTCCCTACGGTACTTTTGCATTCCGGAGAATGTCATTTGGATTGTGTAATGCACCCGCCACTTTCCAACGTTGTATGATGGCCATTTTCACCGACATGATTGAGGATACCATAGAAGTTTTTATGGACGATTTTTCTGTAATAGGGACATCATTCGACAATTGCCTAGGAAATCTAGAGAAAAGCCTAGTGAGATGTGAGAGCCACGACCTTATTTTGAATTGGGAAAAATGCCATTTTATGGTAGAAGAAGGTATTGTCCTAGGTCATCTTGTCTCAAAAAGAGGGTTGGAAGTTGACAAAGCCAAGCTTGAGGTAGTATCACAACTTCCCGAACCCACAACGGTAAAAGGTATTAGAAGCTTCTTGGGTCACGCAGGTTTTTATAGGAGGTTCATCAAGGATTTTTCAAAAATAACAAAACCCCTATGTATCCTGTTGCAGCATGAAAAAGATTTCATTTTTACAAAAGAATGCCGAGATGCTTTTGAAAAAATCAAGGAAGCTTTAGTCACAGCACCCATAGTGACCACTCCAGACTGGTCACTCCCATTCGAAGTGATGTGTGATGCCAGCGAGTGGGCTGTGGGGGCTGTTCTTGGACAGAAAAAGAACAAAGTTTTTCACCCTATTTATTATGCGAGTAGAACACTGATTGAAGCTCAGATTAATTACACAGTAACTGAAAAAGAATTACTTGCAGTGGTGTTTGCTTTTGATCGTTTCAGGTCATACTTGATAGGGACGAAGGTTATAGTGCACACAGATCATGCGGCGATAAAATACTTGATCAACAAGGATGATTCCAAGCCACGCTTGATTAGGTGGGTTTTATTGCTGCAAGAATTTGACCTTGAGATCGTTGATAGGAAAGGAACAAGCAATCAGATAGCTGACCATTTGTCCAGGCTCGAGAAGATAGTGGGCACTGTTGATCCCACTCCGGTCAGAGAAAATTTTCCCGATGAACAATTGTTATCAGCCCAACATCTCAAAAATAATATTCCTTGGTATGCTGACATTGCCAACTTTTTAGCAAGTGGACTAAAACCCCATGGGATAAGTGGACAACCATTTAAAAAGTTTTTACATGATACACGACAATATGTTTGGGACGACCCTTTCTTGTATAAGATAGGGACGGACCAAATATTGAGGCGTTGTATCCACGGGAGTGAGCAACATCAAATACTCCATGGTTGTCACACAGCCCACTACGGTGGCCACTTTGGTGGAAACCGCACTGCTGCAAAAATCTTGCAAAGTGGGTACTTTTGGCCCACTATGTTTAAAGACTCTTATGAATTTGTGAAAAGTTGTGAGCAATGTCAACGCACTGGGAACATTTCGCAAAGGAACGAAATGCCTCTTAACAACATTTTAGAGGTAGAACTTTTTGATGTCTGGGGGATTGATTTCATGGGACCCTTTCCAAATTCCAATAATAATTTTTATATCTTGGTTGCGGTAAACTATGTTTCGAAATGGGTGGAAGCCGTTGCATGTCATTCTAATGATGCCAACACCGTGGTGAAATTTTTGCATAAAAATATTTTCACCCGATTTGGAACACCACGGGCATTAATTAGTGATGAAGGCACCCATTTTGTAAACAAAGTCATGGCCTCGGTCCTTGCCAAATATGACATACATCATAGAGTGGCCACCGCATACCATCCACAAACCAACGGTTTAGCTGAGCTTTCAAACCGTGAGATCAAAGGAATTTTGGAAAAAGTTGTTAAACCGCACCGCAAAGATTGGTCAACCAAACTTGATGATGCTCTTTGGGCCTATCGCACAGCCTACAAAACTCCCTTGGGAATGTCTCCATTTAAATTAGTTTTTGGCAAAGCTTCCCATTTACCAATTGAATTGGAGCACAAGGCATTTTGGGCCCTTAAAGAGCTTAACATGAGTGAGGATGCTGCGGGAATTAAGCGAAGTTTACAATTGCATGAGTTAGAAGAGTTGCGTTACTACTCTTATGAAAACGCAAAGTTGTATAAGGAAAAGACCAAGATGTGGCATGATCGAAGAATCAACCATAGGGAATTCATGGAAGGACAACATGTATTATTGTTCAACTCCCGTCTCAAACTTTTTCCAGGTAAACTAAAATCAAGGTGGACGGGACCGTATACCATTGTCAAAGTGAGTCCTTTCGGAACAGTGGAGTTAAAATCCCCACAGTCTGGTCAAACGTTCAAAGTCAATGGGCAGAGGGTGAAGCATTTTCTGAACGAGAGTGCCCACATTCCATCCCACTCTCCACCCCACTTTGGTTAAGAAACATCGGGACCACTTGTAAATATTTTATTTCAACTCTTTGCTGTCTTTTTATTATTTTTGGTCTTTTTAATTCTGCATGGTAGTTTGTTTTAATGTGTGTAGAAGAAAGTGCCACTTTTTGAAGAAAAATCAAGGAAAGTACTTCGCAGTGGGGAAAACGCAAGTCCCTGCGCTCCCCACTCCAGAGCTGACGCGAGATTGGACAGATTTGGGGGCCCAATGCTGACACACATCAACCTTTTCTGCCACCTAGTCTTCTTTTTACTCCCATATGTCATACTTTACATGTTTCCAAGATAAATCATCATTGTACTTTCTCTCCCTCTCTCCTAAAACCGACGGTTCCCCCCATTTTTGAAAAGAATAACAATTAAACCTTTTTCCTAATCCACCTTAACTCCCAAAAACCACTTTTCCTCCTAAAAATTCAAACACTACCTTTTCCCATCTCTCTCTCTCTTACGACCCAAAACCATTCCAAAACCCTAGTCATGGCCAGGAGCAAGAGATTAAACACTCACCCGGAGGCACCCACACGTCCGGCGATTCGCCGGAGAACCGCCGAAGGACAACCGCCGGAAACTGTCACCGGCGACCTAAATGAACCGCCACCGGTCTCCGGCGACAATCCGATTGTTCCAGACACAGGTTCGTCTAAACAAGAGAGTCCCAAGGCTGTTTCTTCATCTAAAGTGGCAGATTCTGGTTCTAGCCACTTCGATGATGAGGTATTACAAGCCGAAGAGGAAGAACGAAAATTGGAAGAAGAGTTCAACCTGCGCATGTCGGCCATCAGAAAGAGAAAAGAAGAAGTCGAACGAAAGCGAAAAGAGGAAGAGAAAAGGTTACGAGAAGAGGACAGGTTACGGAAAGAAGAGGAAGAGAGAAAACAGAAAGAAGAGGAGGAAAGAAAGGCTGAGGAAGAACAGCGTCGGGTCGAAAAGGAGAAGAAAAAGGTCGAGGAAGAACAAAGACGAATTGAGAATGAAATGCTTCTTGAGGAAGCAATGAAAAAAGCGGCTGAAGAGAGGGAAAGAAAAGAAAAAGAAGTTCAAGGAATGGGTAAGGAGCATATTCAGACTGGAACAAATTCTCAAGCCACAACTGCTGTTGGCTCGGAAGCGATAACAACTGCTTCCCACAGTGGGGAGAATCCAATGAGGAAGGCTTTGAGGAACAAGGGAATGGTCACCAGGTCCTTGGTGACCAAATCAGCGAAAACACCCACTAAGAAGCCAAGGAAGACCGCTGGAAAAGGTAAGGGTCTAGAACCCTCTTTGAGTTCTTCTTCTTTAGAAACTGATGCTGGGGATATGCAAATCCCATCTGAAAACCCACACAAATCCACAGTGGGGACTGCGCATGCCCCCAGTGGGGTACCCAGGCAATTCACCACTCCCGCTGTGGCTGCCCACTTTGAATGTATTTCTAATCAGAAGTTGAACTTAGAAAGGGGTTTTGACCCCGACTTTATAGAAGCCAATGCATTTATTAAGAATAGGACCGTCGAGCAAGATTGGTCGACGTTGGCAGCTGCCAACCGTCGCGCAAATGCCTCTTTAGTAAGGGAATTTTATGCCGAGGCCTCTCAATCCAAAGAAACTTCTGTAAAAGTCCGGGGTAAAACTGTATTCTATCATGCTAGTGCTATCAACCAAGTTCTTGGCATAAGGACCCCCGCTGTTTGCGAATTTGTCCAATTTTTGAAAAAGATGACCGAAGCAGATGAAGAATTGATTTTAAAGGAATTAGCAGCTGAGGGAAAGCCCTGGGGTAAGGATGGTCAACGCAAATGCTTGCCTGCTAATGCCCTCACAACTGAGGCCGCTGTATGGTTCCAGTTTGTGCGGGCAACCATATCCCCCACTTCTCATGACACTACGTTGTCGATGCACAAGTGCGCCCTGTTGTACTGCGTCTTAACTGGTAAACCGATCAATATGGGGACCCTCAGGTACGCTGCCATCGACCAAGCTCGCACCAGAAAGAAGGTAAATCTGCCACTCCCTTGTCTCATTACTTCATTGCTAATAACTGCTGGAGTGCCCACAACTGCGGAAGATCAATGGCTTGTTTCCACAAGCAATATCAGTGTGGCAACAATAAGAAAAATGGGACGAGCAGTCACTACCCCCACTGATGATCCCACAGTGAGGATTGCTGATGAGCACATTGTGAGAACCACTGGTACCCCACTCCTACAACCCACTGCAGGAACCGCAAGCACAAGCAGCAGTAATCCCATGTCCGAAATCCTGAAAGCTTTGAGGAAACTCACGTATCGAGTCGAACTAATGGAGGCCCAGCAGAAATATCAAAACAGGGCGACGGCATCATTTTGGATGTACACCCGGGAACGTGATGAGGTGAAAAAGAAGATGTACGAAGTAGTTAATCCTGAGTTAGCCGCACAACTCCCTGATTTCCCCGAGGATATCTGCCCTACCTATGATAGTGAAGATGAGTTCGATGATGATGGTGCGGATCTGTCGCCAACTGCCACCCCAACCCCCGAATGGTTTGTTAAAACAATGGTTTATCTCGTTTGCTCCTAAAACAATTTTAATTTCTGTTTGTTTTATATTTTGTGCCTATGGCTAGGCTTTGACAATGTTTGCTACATATTTCTTTTTGGCGTTTTAATGCATGAAAATCCTACCACTGGGTAGGTAATTTTGGGTACTAACGTATTTGATGTTTGAATGCTTGTTTGATCTCGTTTCCATTTCAAGGTACAACTTTCGGCTTCCGACTTAAAAAGGTCCTTTTTGTAAGTACGAATCTCAACTTGATACCATGAGATAAAATAGGCCGTTTTTCGCATCCAAACACGATCCTTTTTGTACCCCAAACCACCACCTTTGTTCGTTAATTCAATATCACAGTAGGGACACTGTGAGATTTAAGTTTGAGGTGGAAACTTCCAGAGTGACTTCCAGTCTTCCCACAGTGGGGACACTGTGAAGTCTAAGTTTGAGGTGGGTAAGCCATACCCCCCTCCCAAAAAAAATATATACAAAAACAGAAGAAAATCGGAGTGTCACTAACAAACTTGATGGTGTGCCTTTCTGGACCATCAAAGTGTTCACTCCCAGAAAAAGATGGTGTGCCTATTCTGGACCATCGGAATACCCACTTTCGCAAAAATAGCCATACCTAAATAAAGCCTGAAAGTGTGCGTACATACCCACGAAAAATCCAAAACACCCACTTCTTGAAATAAAAATCTCCAAGCGAGATTTTCGGTCCATGTTTGGAAGTACTTGCCAAAAATCCTTGGGAAAATATTCAAAGCCATAAACCCATCGAACCCAAGAAAGCCCTATTGATTAATGAAAAACAAGGGAAAGATTTCGTCAAACACAAAAGGGAAATTTTCAAGTTTGGAACCGAAGGAAGTATCGAAGGAAGGAGATCAACGCCCATTCAAGTCAAGAAGTAAGTAGGTCCCTAAAAGTTCTCTTGCATTTTGTTCATTTTATTTCTTTCTTTTTATTACTTGGGGACAAGTAATGGTTTAAGTTTGAGGTTGTGATAACTCTATTTTTAGAGTTATTATTTCCATTTATTTTCCACTTTATTTTGTCAATTTTAGCCATTTCACTTCTTATAACCCCCATTCTTGGTATATTTCACGAAAACGAGCAAAAGAAGTGAACCGTGGTCTTTAATAAATTATTTGGTAGAATTTGGGTGTTTTTCACGTTTTATCCTGCAGTGACCACTGTTGTGCCCACTCCGGGTCCCCACTCTTCGAGAAGATCAAAAAGAAGAGAAAAAGAAACTATTAGTTGGGATCTAATTTTCTGGAGGAGGAAGGTTCATATGGCAGAGAAATGGCTGGAGAAGTACAAAGTAGTTTTCATTGGAGATAGCATCAAGTACACCTTCTTGTACTTAGAGATTGACTTGGAAAAGGGACCATTGGGTAAAAGGATTACCCATAGAGCTGAATTCTGCCACAACACAGCAGTCTTTACCCACCTCTTTTGTGTAATACCCAACTCCTTCTCCTAGTATATAAAGGAGCACTTGGGTACCATTAAATGGATGATTGGATATCATCCTTGAGTTTTTGCTTAGCTTTAAATTCTCTCAACTACCACATTAGCTTTAGTATTTTATTTACTGCAGTAACTAGTTTTAATTTTCAGTAATTTACTTTCTTAGTTTAATTGTAATTCGAACTACACAGTGCAGGGACGACTTCTCGCTCCCCACTGTGAGCAGTTAATTCAAGTCACTTTCAGTTTTATTATGTGCAAACCTTCATCTTTTGTTTTCTTTACTTCGGAAATGCAAGGCTAAATATCCTTTGGGATGTAGGAAAGAGAAGTACCTGGATTTTATTAAAAATGCTTGAGTAATCTTTGTACTTAGAATATTTGTTGTTTTGGTCATTCATTCTCGATATTTACCCAAGGATGCGAACAAGCCGATCACTTGCAAGGATCTAAAGTCTAGTTCTTAACTTAGAAATAAGTAGAACGTAGTGACACGAGCTTGAATGATGCTAGGGGATTCGAAAGAATTCTTTTGACACTTACGAAAGTGAGGTCGGCACAGTGAGCTAATCTCAACCCACTGGAGTAGTAGGCAAGCTAATTTGTGTATTAAAAACACTTAGAGTATTTGTCTCTACACATTCCATCGAGACCTGAAAAGGTCCATTTTTGAGATTACCATTGACAAAACAATAAATACGACAAGTATGAGATTTTTATCTAACGATGTGAGTATTTTGTAACCGGGCTTTTCTAGCGAGAATGCCTACCTCGAATACAAGGATCATTTTTAGGACCGAGTATTTGGTATAAAATCTAGGGAAAATCTAACCTACATTCCTCCTTTTAAATCTTAGTAAAATCGTTAAAGTAACTATTTCACCAACCAAACCAAAGTATTATTTCCCTCTCTAATTGAAACTTGTAAAAGGAACTCATGAGAACCGTATTGTCTTGATTGTCCAGTCCCTGTGGATTCGATTCTGGTATTTTACCAACTATTACTTGCTGTGACGATCATAGTGGACAGTGTACACTTGCACTTCCCACTGTGGACAGTTTGCAACCCACTGCGAATAAAACACACATTTCGTACCTACCAAACCCCTATGGCACCGCCGATGACACTAAACAAGGATCCTTCAGGAAAACCTGTTAATGTCACGACGTACCGTGGGATGATCGGCTCTCTTCTGTATCTTACAGCTAGCCGACCTGATATTATGTACGCAACCTGTTTGTGCACGATATCAAGCTGAACCTAAGGAATCTCATTTGATCGCTGTAAAGCGTATTTTTCGATACCTCAAGGGTACTCCTAACCTAGATCTTTGGTATCCCAAAGACTCAGGGTTTGATCTAATCGCCTATTCAAATAGTGATTTTGCAGGTTGCAAAATGGATAGGAAAAGCACCACAGGAGGCTGTCAGCTCCTGGGTGGAAAGCTGGTGAGTTGGACAAGTAAAAAGCAAAACTCAGTGTCCACCTCAACCGCTGAAGCTGAGTATGTAGCTGTTGGAAGCTGTTGTTCTCAGGTCTTGTGGATGAGAAATCAACTACTGGACTATGACCTTCAGCTCTCGAAAATTCCAATCTATTGCGACAGCACTAGTGCCATCGCTATAGCCAACAATCCAGTGCTACACTCAAAGACCAAACACATCGAGATCAGGTATCATTTTATCAGAGATCATGTGATGAATGGTGATATAGAACTTCATTTTATCCGAACTGATTTTCAGTTAGCTGATCTGTTTACCAAACCTCTTGATGAGACAAGATTCAACTTTCTCATCAGCGAGCTTGGAATGCTGAACTTAGAAGAATAAAATCTTCAGCGGTTCACATTTGATCAGTGATTATAAAATGAACTTGTATAACCCTATTAATCACCTACTCTCTAAACAAAATTGATTCACTGATATCAAGGTATGTTCTCTCTTACTCGCTGACGTTCGCCTAAGAATGCAAGATTTCAAAACAAATTGCATCGCTGAATATCTCTTCCTTTCAGTGATATTTTGAAATTTGAAAACTCACTGATATTTCTAGTCACTGCTTCATGTTTTAAAAATGTCCATGAGTTTTCAAAATCCTCAGAGACACCTTAAGATGTGAAAGGACGTTTGTGACGTCATCACAACGGATAGACCATGGCACGCTTTTCTCTGACACGTTCGCCCGTTTCGTTTACCTTGTCCAATCAAATTCAAGGGACGTGTCCGTGTCATCATGAAAAACTTTCCCACTCATAGTTTTTCTCTCTCTACTCTCACTATATAAACCCTTTGCGTTTATATTTTTACCTTTTATGCGAACATCATCTCTCTCAAGCAAGAACACTGTTGCATTTGAACTAACTTCTCCTGAAACTGTTCATCTTCATATTCAACACAAAAGGTTAATATTCTTGTTATTTTCCTTTAAATAAACTTGTTTTTGATCTTATTCTTGATTTAAAAAGATCAAACAAAAGAATTTTTTTTCAAAATAAAATCATTTCTCTTCATGATTTTATGAATGCAATCTGTTTCTCAGATTGTTCTTCAAGTTTAAACTAAAAATCTTAAACTTGACCATTTCATATGTTTTTCCAGAATCCCTTCTTAAAAGGAAATTGGAAAACAAGAACATTCACTATGTTTTGTATTTTTGTTCAAAACTAGAAAAACCCTTATTTTGGAACTTTATCCATTTTAAGAACTTCTTTTCATATTCTTCATGCTTATACTTTATGAACAGAATGCATCCTCTGAAGCTCCCACTGCTCAATCTCCTACTACTTCGGAAAACACTGAGCTCGTCAAAATCCCTCAAGTCAACTTTGAAATCGAGCAAGTTAACTTTCAAGGAAACAATCCTTATGCCCTCTTCAACTTCCCTCCAAAGAAGAAGATCACACACCTGAACGACGCTGTAAACTTCCTACAGACCTGTCCTCTATCGACAGCCCTGACCACCCGACCTCCTGCTCACATGAACCTACTAGCTCAGTTCTGGTATACTGCCAGAAGAGCTAAGATCACCTCCATCAAAGACCCCAACAAAAAGATCGATGTCATCCTCTTCGACACCGAACATGGTAGCTCCAAGATTACTCTCGGCGCTATCAGGTGTGCCCTAAACCTCCCTGGTAGTTCAAAAGAAAAACGCTTTGTTCCTCTACCTGACCCCAAGAACCCAGCTGATAAAGAAGCCCTCATTGCATTCTTTGATGCAATGCAGTATGTATGGGAAATAGGGAAAGACAAACTCCCTGAGAAGAAGCTGACCTCCATCCTGAAATCCAAAATGCCCAACGAGATGAACTTCATATTCGCTCATCTGATCAACTGCATGACAGCTAAGGTTGGTTCCACTAACCAAGCCTCCAAACCCCAACAGGCGATGGGGTACGCACTGCTGAAGGGCCTTCACATCGATTGGGCCAAAATCATTTTCGACGACATGCTGCTAAGAGTCGACGAAACAAAGAGGCCAATGACTGTTCCATATCCCCAGTTTGTCAGCGCTTTCTTCCGACAAGGGCTCGGGGACAAATACCCAAAGGTGGGCATCCTGAAACACTCACAGGTTGGCCCTAAGGTTCTCGACTACACACCCATGTCAAACGAGGTACGTCTCTCTACTCTCTTATCTCTTCTCAGACCTCCCACTTCTTCTACTTCTGCAGCAACCACATCGGCAGCGGTAATCCCAACCGCTGGTACCCAGGCTGCAACCTCCACTCCTCGAAAGAGAAAACACTCTGACACCCACCTTGGCGCTCCTAAGCCCAAGAAGTCCTCCAAGGAGCAACCCCCCAAGCCTTCCCAGGCTGAAGACTCCACGACTCTTTCTCCACAATAGCCGCTGGAAAGTTCCGTGGTACGCTCTGCCACATCTGCTGAATCCACCCCTTCAATACCTGCTTCAGCGTCTCTAAACGCTGAGGTTGTCTTGGAACATAACCTCCCTCCCTCAGTACCTCCAAGTACTGCGGAAGAATTCTTCAGGTGGATCCAACGCTGAACCTGGCACCCAATCCCTCTTCTCAACCTTCATTCCTCCCACTATTTCTTTGGTCACTCCACCTCTATTCCCCCTGTGTACAACAAACATCATCCTGAGTGTTACATCTGCTGAAGCTCTACAGCGGATGATGGATCAGAATACAGGACCTGCGGGCACTTCTCAGCGTCAAGGCTCTCTGGAAGACGACATGGAAAAATATTCAGGTTTTCGAAGCTTCGATGACTTCGTCAACCACCCCGCAGGTATACACAAAACTTTAAACACTCCTCTCTCAAAATCCCCAACTTCTGAGCTTTCCTTTGTTCATAAGTTTTTATCTTCTACAGGTCCTAATTTGGGAGATATCGACACCTCCCTAAAGGATTTAACTACAAAGGTGGAATCTCTCACCACCATTCTCTCCTCAAACTCTTCAGTGGTTACAAACGCTGGAGAGGCTCTGAAGACACTCACCACCGAGGTGATAGGGAAATCTTCCAGTGCTGATCTGAAAAAGATGGAAGGTAGTCTCTCAAAAGTTGCTGAGACTCTTGCTGACAACTCCACCTCCATCAACACTCTGAACTCTACAAACAACACCCTCTCCATCAACTTCACCACCCTGTCGAACGAAGTCACATCGTTGTCGACAGTGGTTGGAAATCTTCAGGGAGAGGTATCTACTATGAAGTCAGAGGTAAGCACTGTGAAGACTCTCCTGCAGCAAATCCTCGATCGCCTGGACGCCCCAACATGTCCTCCATCCCACTTTACTCAGGTCGATCGAGAGACTCTTGAAAAGATCAGCCCTGCTATTTCTGTCCTGGAAGACAGAATAGCAAGGGTTGAAACTTGTGTTGGGATCACTGACCAAGAAGACAGTGACCCAAAGCATGTTGATGTTGCTGCTACTGCTGTATCCTCCCCCATCCATCATGTGGAAGAGGGGGAGAAGAATCAAGAAGATCTTCCCCATAATATTTAGGGGGAGACATCTGCTGATAAACCTCGGGGAGTTGAAAACCCTGAGGGAACCGAGAAACCTCCCTCTGATTCTGAGGGGGAGCAACTCGATGAGGACGCTGATGTTGAAGTCCTAGAACCGTCTGCTGATGACGACGAGGAAAAAGAAGAAGAAGACGAAGAAGACCTCGATCTTCATGACGACGAACCATCAGCATCACCTAAAAATGATGATGATGATGACGATGATGATGATGATGTCGACTTCTCCTTCCAGCCTAGAAGGATCCCTGCTCAAAAAGGGGTAGTCTTCAAAGACACTTCAGGGGAGGGGACCACGAAAAAGCCTGCAGCGACTGAAGCAAACAAAGGCAAACATAAAGGCCTCGCTGCAGAAGGCAATCTGACTATCCTTCAAAGAAAGTCAGTTTGTCAGGTACAATATATTTTCTTCCCTTACACTGCATCCCTCCTCTATTCTTTCTCAACCTCAGTTCTCCTCTCCATAAAACCTCTATACACTTAAACCTCATTCATTCTCTATCTCTTCTCCCAAATGATCTTACTCAAATGATCGTTATGTTTCAGCTAGTCCTCTCCCCTGCTTGAGGATCCAGCTGAAGTTCCTCCAGCTACATCAACAATAAATCAAGCCCCGAGTGCTGATGAAATAATCCCAGTCTTAGACTTCGCTGAGACTGATGAACCATAAGAAGAACTGCTCTCTCACAACAAAAGACCTTCCTTGGCTCCTCAAACGCTAAGTGAAGAAGAACTGAAAAGAAGAGAAGCAATGATCAAACAGCTTGAAGATCAGCGACTCATTCCTGGCCCTCGATTCAAAATATCAAGAAAGGAAGTCGCTAAACACTTCAAAGCTGAAAAATAACTCGTCGATCGAAGAAGAGCTGAAGAAAGAGATAAAGCTTATGCTATTGAGCTCGTCCAACAATCGGTGAAAGACCCTAAACTGAAGAAAACTCCCATCTCAGTTCAATGTAAATTGTGGAAGGATGCCCAAAAGATCGTCGAGAAGAAGACCAAGGTATCTGACTCTACCCTGGAATGGTGCAAAGAAAGACTAAACTATCGATATCGGGTACCAGAATCAACAAAGTGAACATCAGAGGAAGGACATCAATAACCGTTCCAGTTGTTGACGTCGACATATTCAGAGAGAATGGTACTAAGGAAACCATCTACGCTTCAACGATCAGGAAGTACGGTTTCTCTGAGTGGTTGGAGATACGAATAGCCATTCAGCGATCACGCTCAACCTTTAAAGACCATGTCGAGAAAGTTTTAAATAAACAGATCGACTTGGTTACATCTGCTGTGGATATTCCTCCTCCTCCTCCTGCTCCTGCTCAACGAAGAAGGCCTGCTGCAAAGAAGAAGATAACCCCTTCAGACTCAGGTCCTCCTATCAGAAACGAAATCGGAATTGGCTTTTCACGAGAAGAAGTTCTTGGTCCTGAACCTGATCTCTCAGTGCTTGATGTCACCCTGCCCCTGGTGAACGCTTTGTCCCTGGAAAAGTCTTACGTGATCCTTATGGTATCTTCTTCAGAGACTACGATGGATATGTATAGCTGATTGGATGATCCCTACCACAAAATCCCTTGATGAACTTCTCATTAAGGATGAACATGTATAGCTGATAGGATTCTCTGTAATTCTTCTATTTTTATCAACTTATATCTTTTGTACTTGTAAATTTTATTTGTTGTACTTGTAATTTTTCTACTTCCCTCTGTAACTTATACGAAGTTTAAAGAAAAATTTCAGCGAATGTAATTTACTCCATCAGTACTTAAAAGATCCCCGAAAACAGTAAATGGGACAAATATTTTATGAGTCCTTTTTATCCTTATGTTTTCATACTTAGCAATTTTCTTTTGTTGCTATGTCATAATCAAATAGGGGGAGATTGTTGATCCAAACCCTCAATGATTTGATAATGACTCTAAGAGAAACACTTAGTGAAAATTGTAAGAAGACAATATGTATTAATGTTTTGTCATCAAATAATATACTAAGTCTATTTAGTATCGCTGATGAAAACATATGCTTTAAATTTAGACATTCAGCGATACTGTTCATCAGTGAGCCCTAAGAATGTTCAGCCTCACTGATGATCACTGATAAAATATGTTGTTTACTTATGATCCCTGAAGACAAGTTTCACGTCAACTATGTTCTACGCTAAAGTCAAAGATCAAGCCAAAGAACCAGCGACAAGTCTACTAATGAACTGATGCGGATATCAGCGAATCCAAGACCTGTCCACTCAACGTGAAGTTTCAAGTAGAAGACTTCAGCGAACGCTGGACTTTATCACTCGCTGATAAAGAACTATTCAGTGAACGTTGATCATGAAGTCTTCCTCTACAAGTTACTTTTATCTTATCCCCTTGCACGTCTCTGTACAATCTGTCAGAACGGACATCCCTTTTGTCCAGAATCGTACAACCAACTCTGATTCTACACTATTCATCACGCGGCTACTAGGTTGTCTACCAAGGTCAAACCATGCAACCAATCAGCTGCTGCCATGTGTAAAGTGATACTGTTGTGCATTAAATGCATGCAGTATATAAAGGAAACCCTACTTCAGAAATGAAGAGCTCGGCCATTTCTTTATCTTACTATTCTGTGTGTTAGAATATTATCCTTAATATTCTTATCTTATCTTTATCTTAATTCTAGTGCAAGAAATCTTAGTGATTCTCTTAACTTGTTTAGATTAGGTTTATTCCTTAATCTTGTTCCGCAACAAGTTGTAAATTGTTTGATACATATCAATAAACAATTTAGAAAAGTAAAAATCGTGTGTTTGTATTCAACCCCCCCCCCCCCCCCCCTTCTACAAACTTGTATAACCCTTTCGGGACCAACAGAGTATGTCACCAATGGTTATTGACATGTAATCTTATTTTTTTTTCTTTTTTAATTCCAAATCAACCTAATTTAAGTTAACCCTCTTTTTTAATTTTTTTAATGTACCATTATTTGATGCATTGTGGCATTGAGGCATGTTTTCTATTATTATTATTATTATTATTAGATATATGAGCATATAGAAGTATGTTATATACTAAAAGCCAAAAAAACACAAAGGATAAAAGAATTACGAAGTAAAAAAAAGGATCAAAATAACACCTTTCACAAAATGCTCGTTGGAGCATGGCGTGCAAGAAGTGTAAAGTTGTGTTGCGTCGCAGCAACATAGTTAAGCCTCTTTTGCTTGATTTTTTTGTATGTTCTTGTGTGGTATAGGTGGAGTGATTTGCATGTTTCTACATGAGTCAAGTTGGTAACCTAGAGCTATATTCTCTTACAAAATACCATCGACCAAGCAAGGAGTTCATGCCACACGAGTTCGACGTCCTCTATCTGTGAAATTTGCATATATGATAAGTTACTAGTTTTGAGGCAATGACCATGATGTCATGTCTTGTTTTTCTTTTCTTTATTGGCATCTTGTTACTCGGAAATGTATAAAGGTTGGGGATGATGGGCTTTAAGTAGGGTAGTTTGTCTTTATTTTTTTCATAATTTTGTACCCTTTCTATTTTTTAACATTATAATAATAGACAACATGCATCAAATGTTTTTACATGATGCATCAAATACCAGTACATTAAAAAAACACCTATAAAATAGAGCAAAGTACTAAATAAACTTAAATTAATTGTGTTCATATATGAATCTTCAAATAAATTAGATTTGGATTTTTTCAATAGTTCACATATGAACTTTCCCATAACATGCAAAGAAAATCTAAGGGTGCGTTTGGTTCGCATAATGTTTTCTGCGGGAATGGAATCTGTCAAAGGAATTGGAATCTGGAAGGAATTGGAATGTTTTCAGGTTTGACCAACTGTTTGGTTGATAGGAAATGGAATGTAATCTTGAAATCTGTCTGTTTGGTTTGCAATGGAATCGGAATGGAATTGTGAAAAATGACAAAAATACCCTTTCTTAAAAAAAAATTCATTCTTATAAACAATTTTAGAATTAACATTTAATTGGAATAAAATATGTAATTTACCATTTATAAAAAAACAAGAATGCTTCGAATCTGGAACACAATTTCTTTTGTTTCTTCTCTTGTTCAACTCTGGTTTAGAGAGAACCCTGCAACTCTGGTTTCCCCAAATCTGAAACAAGAAATCAATCGATAAACACACCCAAATCAAAACCCACACATGAACTTGATTTCTCTAGTTTCGGTTGGAGATTTCTCTGGTTTCGATCGAAAACAAAACCCCCCATGAACTCGATTGGAGATCTCTCTATTTTCTTAGGTTTTGATTTTTCTGGCTTTGCACAGTGGTGGCGAAGGTAGGTGCTGTTGAAGGTTGGTGGTGATGTTTTGGAGCCTTGGAAGTGGTGGTGCTGGGTTCGGAGGTGGGATGGAGAGGTGGTGGTGTTGGTTTCTGGAGCTGGGGGAAGGGTGATCGAGGGAGGGGGAAGAAGTTTGGATGATATTCCCTTGGTTTGTATGTGTGTGTTTTTTGATCGCTGCACACTTGGAATGGGGGTAGTATTGTCATTTTTCTAAATATGGACGAAATGGATTTCAATTCCATCACTTTTATTAAGGAATGGTGAATTCCTTATTTGGGTGGAATTCATGGAATTCAATTTCATTCCATTGCAAACCAAACAGCACAATGGAATTTGGTCAATGGAATTGACCATTCCAATTCCGCCCAATTCCGTCGGAATCTGCCAAACCAAACGCACCCTAAGTATTTTTGTGAAATCTGTGAGATCCAATCTTTACCACAAATCAACAATCAAATTAGGAAATTAATAGTTTTGGTAATTTCGACTTCAAGTTCTAAATAAAAGCATTTTAGGTATTTTAAAAAAAAGTATATTTTCTCTCTTCTCTCTCATCCAAAGTAAAAATTCCACTGTGGTACCTACTGTATACACGTTGTGATACCTTAAGATACACAATATAATACTCTGTAAAAAAACAAAGACTATGATACAAAGAGACAACAAACAACAAAAATACACTTTGTGTTACTGGCATCATCTATCTTTGTGTTCAGAGATAGATGAACAGATTTGGGAAGGGACGGGGTGGGGGTAGGGGCGGACCCAGGAATTTTTTTTCATACGGTGGCACCATATAATATAGACAAAAAAATTACAAAAAACACGGTTTTTATCGACGTGTTTTCATCTTTTTACCGGCGTTCAATATTGTGTGATTTGTTTTTTGCCTAATTACACCATCTAGAGGGATTTTTGAAACTTTTTGCTTGATTTCGAGATGTTTTTAAGTTTCTTTATCGATTTCGAGGAGTTTTTTCCTTTTTTTTGATTGATTTCAAGAGTTTTCTTCTATTTTTTGGTTGATTTCAAGAGTTTTTTTTTTTGTTTTTTGGTTGATTACGAGGTAGAGTTGCACCTTCTTGAAGTTTCCAAAATAATATAGTAACACCTTACAAAACGATACGATTGCACCTTTCACGTACCTACAATATTTTACCCATTCGCCGGAGAAATAATACGGTGGCACACCGTAACCACCCACTTGGGTCCGCCCATGGGTGGGGGTTCACCGAGTTATTACGTGGTCCTTTTGTCACCACGGCTATGCACTTCGTCCGGATACGCAGTCGGATCTCCACTTCGGCCGAATCTACACTCCGTCGGGTCTGCAACGAATAAATAAAGACGACACCATTTTTTGTCGGAGGAAAGGGTCAATGGTGGGAAGGTAGTCAACGGTAAGAGGCAACGGTTGACGGAGAAGTGAAGGGGTGGTAGCATCGATGAACATCATCTGCTTCCATTCCAAAATCACTCACCCATCTTTAACAAATATTTAATTCTACAAAACTTAAATAAAACTACATTAAAAACGTATTTTTAGGAATATATTTAAAAAACAATTATGTAATATGATATGTTGTCAATTTGTCATCAACTATCAAATTTCTAAATTATCTTTTTACGTTTAAATAATGTAATAATTATCTTAAAAAAATAATGAGTTCTCATCCACTTTTCACAAGAACCCAACCTTATAAAAAGAGAAGAAGAATCGTGTGAGAAGATGAGTTAAGGTAAGGCCCCGTTTACTAATCACTTATTACCTCTTACTGGGGTAAGAAACACTTACCTGAGTAAGAGGTCTGTTTGTTTACCAAAAAAAAAAAGTGATGACCGTGTGCTGACTTGGGACAGAGATGAAAAGGAATCTTACCATGGTAAGAGGCTATTATTTCTGTCAGCACTTACCCCAGTCAGACCTCTTACCACAGTCAGACCTCTTACCACAGTCAGCACTTACCAAAAAATTTGGTAAACAGCCCCTAAGAAGGTAAGAAGGAATATCGGCAGTTTATCACTTTTAATCTCAAACTCATATCATGAATCGCGTTTGATACGTGAATTGATCTGGTGCATCTCGTCTTGATATGCATGGAGGCACCCAATCTATATCTATACTACATATATAAGCATTTAAGCAAAATGTCTTAAAGACAATATTTTATGCACAATGTACCACCAATTTATGCAGAAAATTCAAAAATCTCTTAAATACATCTTTATATGCATAACTTACAAGTATCTAATGCACAAATTTTAAAATCCACGGCAATACAGAGTTCACGCTTGCAGGCCTGCAGGCCATACTTATTTGGCTTAATCTTCACGTCTCATGTCTCAGAAGTCAGAACCAGGAACGTATCCCTGCTTCTTCTACCTGCTACCCAAGACGAACACTTCTTCTACCTGCTACCCAAGACGAACACTGAACCGCCATTATTACAGGTCTCCATCTCTATCTCCATACTCAAATCGTTTTTTTATGGTCGTTCTTTATGTTTTATGATTAGGAAGCAGCTCTACATTGTCGGTTTGTGGTTTTCACTTCAATCGATTTGAAGTTTTTAGAGTTGGGATTTGAGTTAGGGATTGGGATGCTTGTGAGTCAGCATCTCTCAAACTCGCTTTCTTCAAAATATTGATCTAGAACCCTATTATCTCTGTGAGTATTGTTCTTCTGTATACCCTAACATTATTTGCAATTTGATTACAGAAGTCGATTTCCGTTTAATTTTGGAGGGTTGGTTTCGAATTCCTGAAGTCAAGTTGTTAATATCTCTGAATTTTAACTTTAAAGAAGGGATTATAACAGGTATGGGTTTATCTTTATTGTTTGTTGTTGATTATTCTTGTTTTCTCCTTCAAGCTCTGGGCTGAGCCTGAAGCATCACCACTGCTTGCTCGCCAAATCCTTATCAGGTAATTGAATCGGAGTTTTTGGAACTGTTTGGTGCTTTGGATTTCTTCTCCATTTTTCTTCATGTTTTTAAGAATCCCTTGGTTTTTTAGGGTTACTATTGGTTTCAAGTATCTGGTATCACATGAATATGTGTTTTTCTCTATTTGAAATCAGAGTTTTTGGAACTGTTTGGTGCTTTGTTCTACCAATTGTCATTATATATATTTGATTGTTAACAAAGGACATGTTTTTTTTGCTTAATGGCTCATTTGTTTTTTTTTTGTTGCTTAATGGCTCATCTGCTTGTCCCTTTTACTGTCAAACGTTAAAGATGTATCCAGAAGGAGGTAGACTAAGAATGATTATAAACACTACAGTTGAGGTTTTTTTCTTCTTTCTATCAACTAATAATTGTGAGATGAAAAAATGAAAATACTGATTGATTCATCAAAAGGTAGGATTTGATTGGGGCTTATGTTCTCGGTAATATTTTAGACAGGTGGTCATGTTCTTTTTCTTCAAGAACCAATCAGGGTTGCTTTGATTTTGTATTTTTCGTTGCTTACTTCTTCAGAGCAACAAGAGATGTCAAAATCGGTGAGCCCAGAAGCGATATCGACGATACTGTTGAATCCTACTCCAGACTCTTCGTGCGGTTCATCCAGAATGCGTTGTCCAAGTACTCGATATTAAGTCTGTTGGCAACAGATACACGTAAGTTTCCACAGTTTTCTATTGATGGTTTGTCCATTTGTTGATTTATGTTTGTTTTTTTAAGTGTATATATTGTGTTTTATATCCAACGTTCAAGGCTCTGGTCTTTATTTGGTTTATGACTAACAATATCCAGATGTACCCTATGTGAAAGGTTGGTGGTGTGTTTGTTTCTTGTGTTTGCCAGTGACCTTCTGTGAAACCACTTAAGCATAAGGTTAGTCTTGAGTCTGTTTCTACTTGTTTCATTTGTCTTCATTTATACATTTTGTTTGTAGCAATTACTTTCCGGGTATGTGGAAGATGAAAAAGGAGTCGTTTTGATGCTTTAGTTATGAAGACATCGAAAAAAGGAAGAATTTATTGAGTTTACAATGTGAAATCTCAAAGCCCCTCCATCCTATGAGAATTACAACAGTTACATTTCAAGTTACAATTAACTAAAATATCTGCATTTTTGTGTTCACGAGTTATTAACAAAACAATGCATCGGAAAGATTGATTTGCTCCATGGATAAGTTAATTAACAATTCCTCCACTTGATTGCTTGATTCCTTGTAATGCATCATTTGGTTAATTGATTAAATATCACCAAGCTGCATCATAAGTGTTGATAAAGACAACAAGATTGTAATGCATCATTTGGTTCGTGAAATGGCGAGAGCAATTATCACCAAGCTGCATGAATATTGGCCAATATCAGTTAAATATCACCAAGATGCATGATTATTGTCACTTATTCATCCTTAGTAAATTCAATTTTCATTAGCTTGAAAATGGAATTGTTAATTAACTTATTGATGCAATTTTAAGATTTTGAATGCATGGGATCACCTCAAAATATTGGATCATGGATCAAGTATGTAGTTGTTTGTACTTTGTAGCCAAGCAAGGTTCGTACAAGATGCATATGGACATGACATGTTTAGTTGCGTAAACATTCAAATTTCTTGCTTTTTGGACATTTTTATAGTTTTTCCACTTGACATGTAATCATACGCTTCCTGAAATCATACGCTTCCTTCTATCGTCCAATACCGAAATGTGCATATAAACAGTGTGAGAGTTGAAGTTGAGGTTGCATATAAAATGTATGAGACGAAAAAAGATTCTACATCGAGCCCTAAAGCCATCTTTTGAAACTTGAAAGCTGCCGGCCTCCGATGTCACAAAGCCTCCTAGCCCTAAAGGTAACGTACGTTTTCTATGATCGATTTGTTATTTGTGTAGGTTACATTGTATTTGATGGACAAATTCGTTGAATTGTTTTTGTTCTTTTTCAATCTGTGGTTGCAGGGATTTCCAAATCGATGGAATTTCCGAGGTTGGGTTTATTAAGCGATTGTATATGGTTTATTTTCAGCGGCTATTGAAAATTATAGTGTCTAAATACTTACTTTGACCAGTATATATTATTCATTCATCTATGAACCATGGATCTGTCCTTTGTAAGAAAGAAAGCTGAAGGACAAAGAAATACATGTTATAACCTTTTATTTTAAGTTCATTTATATCTGTTTACAGTAGTCTATGTGGTTTAATTCAAGGAAACGTCTTGATTTATACAAATGTATATTTATCCTTGATGATGCTTTGATTCTTAATTATACAACATTTCAGGCTAAGTTGAACTTATATGTACGCACTCCTTTTTTTGTAACAGGGGACTGATGTAAAAGGAAAGTGAGATGTCTTTGAGGTTTGAGTTTTTGTTGGTGAGCAAACCTGTTACATTAAGTTAATTATAAGCATGATGATAGTGTCTGTATTGTGATTTCTCATTATCTATACCCATAAATTTTTGAATATATCTTAAGTTAGTTATAAGCATAATGATAGTGTCTAAGGGCTATTTACTAAATCCTTCCGGTAAACGCTTACCAGTCACTTACCTTCCTCGGCGAGAATCGCTAATACCACAAATCTTCACTTGGTAAAGACAAAGCAATGCTCGCCAATCTTATACGGTAAGTGAATGTAGTGACCCTTACCCGGTTAGAACGAATGCATAGAAGTTGATTTGTCTTAACCGTTGCCAAAGTTGTGGTTAAGTAGGACTGTCTTTTGGCATGAATTGGGGTGATATAATCTCTTTATCCAACCATTAGAAATAGTTTTTGCTTATGGGACAAAGTATGTGAGACTGTCAAACCAGACACGACGGTTACTTTGTATATGCACCGAGGGCTGTTTACCTACCCGGTAATCGCTTACCGGTAAAAAGTAAACACTATCATTTACTTTATCGGGTAAGATTTTAATCCATCAAAATGACGTATGCAAAAGTTTACTCGGTAAGTGCTAACCGGGTAAGACTATCAGTCCTTATCTTCACACTTACAAGATAAGATTCTTGGTCCTTGTCTTATTCATCTGGTAAGATAATGTGACTTGGTAAGCACTTACTTTTCTATGATCAGGGTTGTAGGGATATTGCTCACAATGTTTCTAATGGGTTCCAAAATAGAGATGTACTTTGACCTTGAAGGTCAAGTGGGTTGCATCCAAGATACAATTGATGTTGCTCTTAAAAAAATTAGAAGAACATGGACCATTTTTTAATTTCCATGAAGATTACAACATGCACAATGATCTTTTGGACTGTTAGTGTTCATGCTTTAGCACCCCTGGAGTCTTATATATGTTTCTTAGGTCCACCACAATTACTATCACTATACTTTAAAGGTAGTATGCTTCAAATTTTAAATTAAGCATCTAAAAGATCGTTGCTCATTTTTGTGGCTCAAAATGTGAATCCCAGGCATAGATTTCATTGCATTGCAAGCACCAGAAAGATCATCATATAATAGCAAAATGAAGAAATTTTCAAGCCTTGCCGGTGGATAAAAGCATTTGTTACAATTTATTAGTTCCTAGCGATAACCAAAACACAAATGATGATTTAGTTATAACTTGGGGATCCTGACATGCGAGATTTGTGATTGCAAAAAATAGCCTTTTTGGATGCATCCGTTTATGCATTAATGACCCTTGGGCATGTAGCTCTTTTGGCAAAGAGGCGTAGCGGCTTTGCTTAAATTTATGCATATATATGGCAGACTTCCTAGAATCAAAACTTTTTCCACTTTGTAACAGTTTTTATCAAAGTAATTTGTATTTTCTAACTATGGGACTGCTAAACACGGTGTTAAGAAAACACGTTCTTGTAGAAATCTATTTCATTACCAACAGATATAATAGTTGAATGGAAAGGAAGATTTTGGTTATGGAATGGATTAACTAATACATTAAGGATTTTTTTCTTTTTTCTTTTTCTGTCATGCATATGACTAAAATTGTCGATTCTTCTACTTGAATGGGTAGTTTCCCTTTTCTTTCATGTGCTTTTGGATGGAGTAGATATGTATATAATGATATGGTGTAGAGGTAGACGTGCTAAAACTACTAACTTTAATGGACTTCCAGTAGAGCTTAATGCCATCAGTAAGGACCGTGAATCTGTTTTATGCTTTCATGTACAAGAGGACTATGATACATTTTCTTCGATACCCTTAAAAATTGAACAATCCCTTACAGAGTTATAGGGGAACTTTTTTACTTGTTTGAGTTGGTTTCATTTGATTTTGATCTGGGGCATTCATCACAGCGATTTTTTTTCTTACTAATCATTAAACAATCATTAAATCTTTGCATATGATTAAAACAAGTGAAACCAACAATAAAAATCCAATGTTTTGACATAATAAGTTGTAAGCTTTAATAGTTACTTTTATAATTTAGATATAAATTTCATAATGATAAAACTTGGAACGGCGTGATGGTTTCATAATTTAAAAGTGGTCTACAAAACGATTAATGTTAATAAACCATATCTTATTTTATTAGCTGATTTGCCATTAAACCATATAGTCCTGTAAAATTAAAATCAAGAGGGAAGGAAAATAGAATGAACCAAGAAACATGATTGATGGTAGAGTTATTGATTTCAGAGTTGTGATTCACCCGCGCTGCATCGTGCGGGTAGACCACTAGTCATATATATATATATATATATATATATAGAGAGAGAGAGAGAGAGAGAGAGAGAGAGAAGCCAATTCAAATGCAAACCTTGCATTTGTTGCACCCTTACAAACCAATCTTAATCTTCCAATATTTAATTCAATGGTCTAGATTAACAAGGGTGAAGATTGTAATTAAATGAAAGTTACTTACCAATATGGAAAAAAGGCACGAGAAGGGAAAATTAGGCATAACACATATGATTTCAAAATAGGAAATGCATATCTTCACCGGATTATTAGCCCTTCTTCTCTGACTCCAGGTTTGCAATGAGAAAAACACCTGTTGAACAAGTTTGCCTAGGAAATGCATATCTTCACCAGATTATTCGTCTTTATTCTTCGCCTATTTGCATATATTAAGTGTTCATATGTGATACTATCATTGTGCATATATGCATCAAAAATACGAGTTGAAATTGCATATATGTATATTGAAGTTGCATACATGCAATATTTGAAAACAATCCATCTTCAATTACGTATATGAATTTGATGTAATGGTATTATGATGAATACAGCTTCATATATGAATTTGATGTATATTAATATGTAATTTTCCCAGATAGTTCATATATGAATGTATATTAATTGAATAAATTTGAAATATATGCTACTGTGAAAAGGGGTTGCACGTGATGAATACGGTTGGGATATTTTCTGTTTCAACATCACTCAAACGAACTTGAATGCTACCTTCTCTAACATTCGATGTTGAAACGGTTTCATTATCTTGCGTCTCATCGTTCTCCAAATCTTCATGATATCTTTGAATGTGATGTGTTCATCAAAAAACATGTTTTCATCGTCTGCATGATTTCTACCTTCGATGATGTCTCGTTGCATTTCGTATGCTAGAAGATGAATTGGAAAAACAATTGTGCAGATCAACTGAAACGCAAGGAAAAAGAAAGTCAAAACCAAAAAAAAAAATAGGGAAAAAAACCTTTAATGATAATCCGTTTCATAAATATCCATTTTTTAATATATTCCTTAAATAAATGAATATTAGTTTATTACATTATTACCCTTGTTTTTGTTTAAATAAAAAAAACAAAAAAAAAGATTGAGATCAAGGGTGGAGATTGGTTTGTAAGGGGTGCAACAAATACAAGACTTGTATTTGATTTGTATCATATATATATAGGCGAAAGATTGTGTGAGAAGTTGAGGTTAACCTGAGAAACGTGAGAAATAGATATAAACTATTGATCACTTTTAATCAAATGTCCTCCCATGAATTGCGGCCTAGAAGAGAATTGATCTGGTGCATCTCATCCTAATGTGCATCAATTTCTCATCCAACGGTTGATAACCACTTCTCATGTTTCTCACGTTAACTTCAAAATTTTGATTATTCCTTCTTATTATTAAGCACCTAAATCATAAATTTTCTTCTTATGACTCATCAATCAGATCGATTCGTTTTTTGAAAGATTCTCACTTGAACTCATCCCCATATATATATATATATATATATATATATATAAATGGAGAGGTTCAATTGAGAAATGCTAAGTGTATGAGAAATAGAGAAATAATCTTAGCCATTCATTCGGTCAACATTTGCGACTTTGACTGAGGATAATTCATCGTGTGGTTTGCGCATGGTCAGCACAAGATAGAGGGGTAGTTTCATAAAATACGCGGGACGAGTTCATATGTGAACTTGTGTGATTCACATATGAACTATACATTCATATGTGAATCTGTTAATTAGTTCAACTGATTCACATATGAACCTACAGTTAATTAGTTCATATATGAATCACAAAGGTTCATATGTGAATCAGTTAATTAGTTCATATATGAATCACAAAGGTTCATATGTGAATCAGTTAATTAGTTCAACTGATTCATATATGAACCTACAGTTAATTAGTTCATATATGAATTACAAAGGTTCATATGTGAATCAGTTAATTAGTTCAACTGATTCATATATGAACCTACAGTTAATTAGTTCACATGTGAATCAGTTAATTAGTTCAAATGATTCATATATGAACCTACAGTTAATTAGTTCATATGTGAATCAGTTAATTAGTTCATATATGAATCACACAAGTTCACATATGAAGTCGTCTCGTGTATTTGTAAAAGTTACGAAACTGCCCTTCTATTTTTGGAACAACCGCAACTTTTGATCAGTCAAAGTCGATCTTAACCGAATGAATGACTAAGATTACTTCTCTATTTCTCATACACTTAGCTTTTCTCAAATGAATGACTAAGATTACTCCATCTAAGACCATTGATTTTCAATCATACGGTCAGAATCAGTTAATTTATTAAATGAATTAAAATTAATTTTCAATTAATTTTTTAATGATGAAAACACTAGATGAAGGGTAATTCTGGAAATTCATCCTCCTAAAGAATCAAGCTAATCATGGAAATTGAGATTCATGATGATCAAATCCCGTAAATTACTCCCGGAAAATACTCCCATATATTGATTCAGTTTTCGGCCGATCGACTTCATCATCTTCTCCGGCCATCGTCTTCATCGGATTCATCGTCGTTTTCATCGAATTCATCGTCTTCTCCGGCCATCGGATTCATCGAATTAATCATCATCTTCATGCATCAGATTCATCGTCGTCTAATTCATCGGATTCATCATCTTATCCGGCCATCGTATTCATCAGATTCATCATCATCTTCATGCATCAGATTCATCGTCGTCTAATTCATCGGATTCATCATCTTCTCCGGCATTAGACATGTCCAAAAGGCCGGGCCGGGCTAGCCTAGACCGGGCTTTGGGCGGGCCCGGGCCCAAACACTGTTCACGGGACCGGGCTTTGGGCAGGGCCGGGCCGGGCTTCGTGCAAGAGGGCTGGGCCTGATCAGGCTTAGGCTGAGACCGGGCTTAGCGGGCCGGGCCGAGACCGGGCCTAAAACCGGGCCCAAATCGGGCTTGGGAAAAAAGTTTATTTTTTACATTTTTAGTAAATATTATTCGTATCCACTATAAAATACTTAATTGGGTCACTCAAACATACTTAAAAATACGTTCTATTAGAATTTCATATATAAAGAAAAATACGTTCTATTAATTTTATATAACTTATAAAGAAAAATACATTTAAAGAAGTACATTTATTGAATTATAAAGAAAAATACTCTTTATTCTCGTCCTCGTCCTCGTCTGGTGGATAGTATGCAAGAGTTCCGGTCGTTTTAAGTCTAGTAAGAGCCGTAAGATCATCGAGTTCATCAACATCGAGTTGTTCTTCAGGGTCGATCTCGTCGTCGTCGTAACGTGATACATTACTTTCACAATCGGTACTTGGCGGGGTACTTAGTTGGCCACTTTCGTTTTCTTCAAGATTTTCTTCCACTCCATCAAGCTCCACCTCTAGGGTCGTTCGGTTTTGAATTCTTTCAATACTATCCAAGTAGTCCTTCAAACAAACGCAATCTTGTACTGTTAGTATATCACGGGGCGAAATGATCCCGCCACTAAGAGAAAAAGCGGACTCCGAAGCTACGGTACTAGCTTGGACTGTTAGTATATCACGGGCCATTAATGCCAAAACCGTAAATGTTTGTTCTCTTTCTTGCCAAAATGCTAATATGTTTAATTCTTCAAAATTATCAACTTAATTCCAAGAGAAATTAGTATTCATGTAAATTTGTAATTCATTGAGATTACTGTCATACCGGGATTTTTTACTTGATTCATTTTGTACCTCATTCATTAAAGAGGTCATTAAGTCTTTCCGGCTTTGGTGATGACCACTACTAGAAGAACCTGACGCAAATAGTGGTTGTTGGGAGGATTGTTGGTGTGCGCCCCCATGTCGGACTTTATAAATTTCAAATAATTCTAAATTATAATATCCTCCCCGACCTAGCGAGTTCATAGCCTTCATGCATGATGACACAACGATTGAAATCATTTTTCACATTTAAAAAAATCAACAGATACGATATCACGAAATAAACTTAAGTATGTTTGACACAGCACTACTCAAGTTGAATAGTAAAACACAGCGACCTTAATAATCGCTCACATGCGACCCCACGATAAATCACAACTTTGTCCAACCAAATCGATGTTGGCACAACAAGATGTATCCAATGAAACTTTTTCAATACGACTAGAAAATTTCTGAACGAGATCACTTACACAAAGTGAGTCAGTCGACTCCCACACTCGTTTATATATGATAACTAGGGGTGCTCAAATTTCCGACCAACCCGACCAACCCGGCCAACCCAACCCAACCCGAGACAAAAAAACTCAAACCGAGCCAACCCGATGTATAATCGATACTATTTTTGACCAACCCGCATATATTGGGTTGATAACGGGTTAGGCCCAAAACAAATCGACCCAACCCGACAACCCGCGACAACCCGTAAAAACATTTAAATCTAATTTTAAATGCTTGTTACTGTCATTTTTGTTTTTGTCAAAGCAATATTGTTACTATTGAACATTTATAAACAACCAATTGTTAGCCACTTGTTACTTTAGTAATCTTGTTATTGATTCTTGATGCTACATTTATAAGCAATCTTTTATTAGACGATTTAGTAGTCAATTGAACATTTAGATATTTAGAAACATGTAGCAATTTGTTTAGACACGATAACTTAGTTAAATGGTGAAAGGATCAATAAAAGTTTCAACCCGACCAACCGAACCAACCCAACCCAACCCGAACGATTTGAGTTGGGTTAGGTTGCACTTTTGATTGGGTTGGGTTAGGTTGAGATTTTTCAAACCGCAATGATTGGGTTGGGTTGTTAAAGTGCCTTCAACCCGGCCAACTCAACCCATGAGCACCCCTAATGATAACAACGTGTCAATGCTCATTTTGGTTATAAGAAATGTGCAATCAAACGTTTCAATGATTTTCGCAACGAAGACTCTCTCAACGTGAAAAAGGTGAAATAATTTGAGATCACTAAGTTCAAAATTTTCAGGGCAACATAAACAAGTTTGTCTTTTTCTTTAAACACGCGTTCGCACACATCGATTTATTTCAAAAATAAGAAATTCATTTTGCACGTATATACTTTCGGCGTGAAGGAACTCATGTAACACATTTAATGACATAATGCATGAAACTCAATATGCAATTGAAGGTCACTCACTCTAACAAGGTCAACCGTTGTACTCACAACAACTTATCATTGACACTCTACTTTGACCAACAATCACTTTCTCACCCTTGCAACAACTTGCTATACAAGTGCTTCACAACCCACCTGTTCGACCGGTCTACACGGTTTCCAAATTAACCAATTACCTCACTTTCTACTCTTACGCATACTCTTATAGTTAATTATTTAATTTATGGTACATCTCTTATTTTTTTCAATTTTGTTTTACACTCCTATCGCATTAACATAATAATCATATATTAACTAATACATTAAATCGTTTTAAATTATTATTATTTGTATGTGTTTATAGATATCGTGAATGGCAATAGGACAAGGTTTCACGAGAAGAATATGAAATGGGGTTTTGACAAGTTGGTATCACTGGACTCGTTTAAGAATTGTGAAAATGGGTATTTGGCGAATGATGATTCATGTGTGTTTGGAGCTGAAGTATTTGCAGTTACAGAGTATGCACAAAAGGATCGATGTCTGTCCATCACAAAACCTCCGCCAATTTTTAATACTTACACTTGGACCATCGATAATAAAATAAATAAAACGTATTTTAACTATAAGAGTATGAATTGTAAATATTAAAAATATTTTTATGTAGTATATATGATATATAATAAAATAAATAAATCCAAAAATATTCAATATTTGGCTCATTTCGAACGTATCGAAAGGACGATTATAATGGTGTAACTTGTTAAAATTACAACGTATTTTTTAACGTATTTTAGTTAATGAACGATTATATATGTTAAATATAAAATTAAAATTATGAAAGTAAAAGGTATAAAGTAAAGTAAGTAAATAAGTACAGGGGTTGAAAGTGTAACATTTCAATCAAAAGTCATCAAATTTGAAGGAATTGGCACCACCGCAGGACACTCCCCGCGATCACGGGTGAAAAGTTTCAAAAGTGTCAAAAATGGTCCATGTCCGCGATCGCAGACCCCTTCGTGGAAAAAATGGGTATTTTGGCAAATTCAGGAGAGAAATGAGTATTTTGGTAAGTCAAAGTCAAAGTCAAAGTCAAATTTTGGGTATTTTAATTAAATTCCCTTAAGATAATGATCATGTAGAAGATAACTACCTAATAAAAAAATAGAAATTTTTTGATTCTGTGCTACAAATACGGATGAGATTGATTTAGTTTCAAATTATCCATGTTGCCTTAATTAACGTGAGACATCAAATACCAAAATTACCCTTAATATTTAGTTATATTAAATATCTAATTTATAATCAAATGATCAAGATCAACGGCTATAGATGGGGTTGTAGGGGTTGTCACCTTTGCATGGGTTGCAAAAGTTCACTCCCCTATATACCCCTATATATATATATAGGGTACAAATCAAATACAAACCATGTATTTGTTGCACCCCTTACAAACCACAGTCTGCATATATGCATTGTCTCATATGAATGTATGTCCATTATATGTATATTCTTGCACGTATTCATATGCATATATGCAGAACCAGTCTGCACATATGCAGATTGTGGTTTGTAAGGGGTGCAACAAATGCAAGGTTTGCATTTTACGGAGCCTCTATATATATATAGGGTTGGATTCACGTGAGACCAACATGTTTTCGTGAGACCACAAAATAACACTAAACTTTCATAGTAATTCATTGTGAATGTATGAAAACAACGAACCTTCACAACAAAAACACTGTGAAGGTTTACCTTCACAGTCTTTTATTGTGAAGGTTTAGTGTTAATGTTGTGGTCTCTCGGAAATAGTTTGGTCTCACATCTCAAGTCTATATATATATATATATTGTTGGTCCTCGACCACAATGACCCACACAAAAAGTGTTTGTATAGGGGGGTTGAATACAAACACGGTAGATTTTCTATTTTCTATATTAGTTTATTTCAAACATAAAATTACAAATAGTCGTGGAAACTAGGATACACTACTTTGATCCTAAACTATCTGACCGGACAAATTTACTCATTAAAAGAGAAAAGAAGAGGTTTTCTCTTTTAGATCTGAGAGACTAAGATAACTCTAAGATATTGAAGTCAATTTTACTTTGAAGCTATCGCATAGATATTTCTTTCAAAATGGGTAAATTTGCAAGTTAACACAATGAAGTCATCTTATAGCCTTATGTTGGTCCCAAATGGGTTCTACAAGGGTTTAAGTTTGTAGAAGAAGGGTTGAATACAAACACACAAATTATTCTATTTAAATTTATTTATTGATTATTGATAAATCAAAAACAAAATTGACAGATTGTTACGTAAATAGAAAAAGTAAAACTATTCTAAACAATCTTGAGAATCACTAAGTTCGTTGCACAAAGAGAGCTTGAAGAACGAGTTCTTCAAGAATGCAGAAGGAATGATCACTCTTTTCAAAACCTAAATTTGGTATTATCGTTGGTCAATGGTGAAGATTTATTGTTTGCACCAAATTTTATACCAATCTTTTTGGATTTCTTGTAAGATTTGGTGTTGTCAAAATGTCGTATTTTATTACAACTTGAGGACCGCAATGTATATATTCTCGTGTGTTTTGTATTTTGTTTATATTCTCGTTTGATTCTCTATATATCTTTATAATTTATATTTCGAAAAAAGTTTTACTTTTTTATTTAATTTTTAAGGGATGAATAATAGTTTAATTATTTGTGAAAACAAAAATTGTCCTTGCCATGTGCTTTGGTGGTCATATGGTCATTTGAGGCCATTCCAAGTGATTTACAATGCATCCGACATCAAATATATAGGTATCATTCACTACAATACATTTTTTATATTATTTTTTAAATTAAAAAAATGGGAATTTAATTAAAATACCTCAAGTTTGACCCTGCCTTTCCAAAATACCTAAAATCTCGACCACTTTACCGAAATACTCTAATTATCCGCGGTGGGCCCCGCGATCGCGGGCCCACGCCCACGTTTCACACACTTTTGGCCAAAAGTCTCACGGAGGCCCCTCAAGAATGCCCGCGGTACACTTTTGGCCCCTCAAGATTGCCCGCGGATCACTTTTGGCCCCTGCCCCGCGAAGGTACCCCGCGGTGGTCCCGCGGTAAGCCGAAATTACATATTTGGCCCCTCAAGTTTGGGTTATCATTTTATGTGGTTTTTAAAAAAAACATAAATGGTCCCTATAGTTTTTAGGTTATCATTTTATGTGGGTTTTAATGTATTGTTTCCTTTCCATTTTAATGTTTTTAATATAGAAATTCATTAAAGAAAATGTTTTCCCAACCAAAACGGATACAGTGCATGTAAACAAAGAAATCTATTACTGGAAGGCGTCCTGGAGTCCAGTGATCAAGTTAACCTTTTCCTTGATCACGTCCTCCATTCCCATGTAGTCCGATTCGATTTCTTCTAGTTCCTCTTCAGCTTCCTTAATCTGTCATTGCACCTCCCGAACGTGAGCCCTAGTCATGGCCAGTTCTCATTTCTTCTCCGCTAGATACTCCATTTTCCCCTGCTGAATCCCCCTGTTATGGTTCCACATACCTTTTACCCTTTCGATATCGGCGTTCGCCTCATCAATGGCTTTTTGCACTAAGGGAGTAATTCGTTGACTTTGTAGAAGACCCGTCGGCTGGGTACAATGATACATTGGTGGGCTTCTCCTGCCATTATCGAAGTGGTAATTCTCCCATGCCATCTCCCAGTCTTCTTCCTCCGCAGCCGTGAATGGATAATCGGTCGCAGTTCGCCCATAGTTTCTCCACTCCTCGTCTGTTTCCGGTACCTTCCAGGTACTCCGGCGAGCTCCATCGTTCAGTGGTTGGTAGGCGGCCGAACATGAAGTTCCAGCCACATTCGCCGACATGTTCCCCCTTGATCTTGAACCTCCAGCCATAGTGTTAAGAAAAGCGAGAGAATGTTTGTAAACGGTGAGGAGAGAATGTATAAAAGATAGATAGCAAGTTGTGAATTACTACTTCATCATGCCATCTACTTATAGCCGTGAAAATGTATGTTCTTCATCAGGGATGTGGATATGGTCAAAGATTTCGTCTGAAAAGTTGTCTGCATGATTCGTCTGAATAGTTCACTGCAAGATTCGTTTAAAAATAGCCTGTAAGATTCGACTGAAAAAGTAACTGCAATATTCGTCTGCAAAAGAGCCTATAAGATTCGAATGAAAAAGTAACTGCAATATTCGTTTGCTCTTGAATAAAGGTCTTTCATTAGGCTGAAAATTAGTCTTTAAGTAGTCTAAGGATTAATGCACATGTGAATCAAGAAATAAATGCTTGTTCATCCAATAATCTCTGTATTAGGATTACCGCAAGTTTCATAAACCTACTTACTAGGTGTTGGAAAATTTTAGTAAAAATATGGGTTTTACTAAACTTTGGACACATTTAAATATATATATATATATATATATATATATATATATATATATGTGTGTGTGTGTGTGTGTGTGTGTGTGTTATATATAACTAACTCTTAGTAGGTTTATGTTCTCCTATATGAGAGCTTCGAAACGATATATAATGCGTCCAAAACGGAGTATGTGTGAATGATATATCGATACTCAAAGTTGAGTAATTGAATGAAATTAGCAAAAACCAAATGGGTGTGGGAATGTGTCCCACATAGGAAGAGAGAGTAAAGTGTTGTTGCATGTTTTTACTGTTTTTTGTCACACTTTTTAGGCTCCAAGTTAAATACTTTAACAAAATAATAAACAAAATTATAACTTCAATCACAATACTTTAACAAAATAAGTTAACACTAAAAATAACAATTATTTAATGTTACATAAACAACCTAATGTTGCTGTGTTTGACAATGCGCATAAATGGACTTCGCCATATGTACGCGAAATTCCCTGGCCTCATCTTCGGTGCGGGAAGGGTATAAATCTACCACATCGTTATTAATCAAGATGCTGGCATCATGGCATACCCAGACACCGCAATCCGCATTCATCCCTTTCTGCTGTGGTGCATTCTTGGCTAACCTATGACGGAAGTTCACTGACCATTCGCGACGGCGCACATCCCCGATCCGGCTAAAGAACTCCGTCAGCACAGCTTTAAATCTGGCAAGCTGCTCATCCATAGCGTCTTTGAAGAGATTGGCAGCGTCGCTGTCATATATGGTCATCACCATAGTTGGAAGATCAAACACTTCGAGCAACCAATGTTTAGGATGAATGCATATAGGGATGTACACCTGAAATATTACAATATTAGACAACTTAGTTAGCAACCAAACAACTTAAATAAAATAGGAGTAAAACGATTTACATACAGTATCGAGTAACTGCCAATTCACCCCTTCCATGCCATTGCATGAGTTAGCCACGGAGGCGGGACCTTGATGTTCAAGCACCATGAACGCAAAGAAAGTAGTGTGCATCACGGTCCACCTCGTGTCTGGTAGACGGGAACGTTAGAGAATGCCGACCCAACAATCGATGTGATATACACAAAAAATAGATGGTTAGACATGTAATATAAATATATTTGATTATATGACTATAGTTAAACTTCAATACTAACCACATCCTCTAAGTCAGACTCCAAAGGGTCAACTGCCAGCAATACTTTGAAAAACGAGGGGGTGATGTCCAGGTTGAGGAAAGGGATGAATACCAGGCTTGGGAGGTTACCAGTCTGGCACATGTTCAATATATCCTCGGCCGGAAGACGCTCCGGTGAAGCCATCTTTCCCTTTCCTGCTTTCTTTCCCGCTTCATTTGCTTTCTTTTCAGGCTGCGGCGTGGTCTTTTTTTGCCGTGTCCATGGGGAACCCCAATAGCGTGAACGTTTAGTCTCCCAAACCAGCCTAGACGGGTCTGCCACCTCCGCCTGTGGATCTACAACATCCATCGGGTCATCTTCCGGCTCTGAGAAGTGGTCCTCGACAATTTTCGGCTGACGGAAGTGCTGTCCCGACCCCATCGACTGAAAATTAAATTATTAGATGTTTTAACTACAATTTCATCATGCTGACAATTAAATCAAAACTACCAAAATAACTTACAGTATGCGTGGAAGCTGGCGGTGTGACGTACGACGACCCCGGCATTTCCGGCCTGTAATAGTTTGCGTCCGATAGGCCAAAGAGGTCCGTGAATGATGTGGTGTCGAACGTCGTAATCGGGGCTGTATAACCCCCTGCTCTCGAGATCTCGGCCTGCGTGACATTGATCATTATAAGAGTTACAAATTTAGGAACTAACATATAACTATAATGGTTACTCATTGTGACTTACACTCTCCGGGATTGACGAATAGGATGTGCTGCCAAACGGCAGCATTTGGGATGTGTATCCCCCTGCCCCCAACATCCCGACCTGCGTGACATTGTTCATTATTAGTCCCACAAATTTAGGAACTAACATATAACTATAATGGTTACTCAGTGTGAATTACTGTTGGGTCATCAAGATTTGAAGATGACCTCATGATCTCCTTTTATACTTTGAAAAACATTTTATACTTAGAGAAATTTTGGATGCATGGTTCTTTGTAATGGCTTGTACAAGATAGCAAATGTTTGGTGAAGTCAAAGATCAACCAAAGTCAAGATTAAAGATTCTCTCATTGTGGAAGTGAAAGATCTTTTCTCAACATATACAAGTCATTGTCCACCAATGATGTTCTCACACATCGGTGGACATATCTCCACCGAAATCTCTCTCTGTTTCGGCCAAAGAATCCCACCAATGGAAGTCCAATTTCGGTGGGATCTCAAAGAAGTTTCAAAGATGATTTCTCCAAAGATGATGTCACATATCCCAAAGATGATGTCACATATTTCAAAGATGTGTCACATATCTCAAAGCTATCATCGGTGGGATCTCAAAGAAGTCTCAAAGATGCTTTCTCCAAAGATGATGTCACATATCCCAAAGATGATGTCACATATATCAAAGATGTGTCACATATCTTAAAGCTATCATCGGTGGGATCTCAAAGAAGTCTCAAAGATGCTTTCTCCAAAGATGATGTTACATATCCCAAAGATGATGTCACATATCTCAAAGATGTGTCACATATCTCAGGTTGCCTTCGGTGGTGTAATCTTTAGAAGACAAATTGAGAAGATATTTTCTACATGGATAAAGTGACATTTTGTCTTATTATCCATTACCATATAAAGTTATTTTCTCATGCATGGGTCCTATTTCCAGTACCTAGTAAAAGGTGACAAGGACATCTCAACTTATCAGAAGTCAACATCCTCAACAAGTATGAAGATGACAAGTGTCCCAAGCATTCAATGCTTGCACACTCCTTGTCTCTATAAAAGGAAGGACCTCTCCATGCAAAAAAAAACGTATTGAGAGACTTGAAGATTACTGTGTGCTCCTAGATATTCTACGCAAACTGAAGATTTCTCTCAGTGCAAGAATTTCCAGTTTGCTTGAAAAACTTTATAGCTTTGTTCTAAGTGTTCTTAGTTATTTTGTTAGTATACTTTGTGTAAGATTGTTAGAATAGTTTATCTGTTCTTTTCCGCAACAGTCTTAAGTTTTCTATGTGTAATTCTTGTTGAAAGATTTTCAATAATAGAATTAAAATTGTGAAAGTTTTGAGTATTGTATTCAACCCCCTCCCCCCCTTCTACAATACTTGTTATAGCCATTTTGGGACCAACAAGTGGTATCAGAGCATAAAGTTTAATTCATAAACTTGATCTGCAATGGCTGTTTCTTCTTCCAAAAATGAAGCTTTTTCTCAAAACACTTTTTCTGAAAACGGCTCTATAGCCAAACCTCCCAAGTTTAATTCCAACAACTTTTCTTTGTGGAAAAGCCGGATGATGCTTTTCATGGAAGGAATGGATAGTAGATATCCAACCATTCTAAGTGAGGGACCCATAATTCCTAGAGTCTGGTCTCGCTATGAAAGCAAAAAATCTGGCAAGGAAGTTGTTGGCAAAGATGATTCTGATGATTCATCTGATGAAGAAAAATCTGCTGCTACTGGTCGTTACATTCTTAAAAATCCTAAGAAATATACTTATGAGGAAAAACGTCTTGTGTCTCTTGATTCTAAAGTTAGAACTATCATTGCTCTCTCTCTTCCTGATGAAGTGTACCACTCTCTGGTAAATCTCTCTACTGCCAAAGAAATGTGGTCCACTCTGTGTGTTTTGTACGAAGGTACAAATGAAGTTAAAAAGAGCAGAAAGATTGCTCTTGTTAGAAAATTTGAACTCTTTTCTTATGAGAAAGGAGAATCTCTCTCCAACTACTATAATCGCTTTAACAGTCTTCTTAATGACTTAAAGCTGTTAGGTAGAGTGTATGACAATGAGGAAGTCTTGTGTAAATTTATGGACTGTCTTCCTGATTTTTGGGAAAATATCTGTACTTGTATAAAGACAACCAAGGATCTTGATCACATGCCTCTCACTGCTCTTTATGGAACTCTCTTCAACTATGAGCAGACTAAGCTGCAAAGGAAGTCTATCATCACAGATATACGGGGCTCTTCTATAGCTCTCCTAAGTGACTCTTCCAAAAGGACTAAGTGTATTCCAAGAATCACCTACCCATCTGACTCTGATCATGATAGTCAAGAAGATCCCAATGATCATTCGGAGGCATATCTTAGTGATGCTGAGGATGAATGTGAGGAAACTTCAATTGATAAATTATCTGATGAAATGGCCATGTTGGATGGGTATTCTAAATCCAAATCCTACCACCCTTCTAGAAAATCTAAGTCTCTCTCCAAACACTCTTCTTTGGACAAATCTAATGAGGAATGTTTTAACTGTGGTAAAAAGGGTCATTTTGCTTCTGAGTGTAGAAGTAAACATGTTGATAGAACCAGAATCTCTTCCTCAGACCGATTTTCCTCAAAATCGGGAAGATCCAAATATGATTCCCAAAAGTTCAACCAATCTTTCTCTTCTGCAGATTCTGACAGGGCTGAAAGATACAAGGAGAAATACAAGAGAGAAAAGGAAAGAAATGAAAAACTTGTCAGAAAAGCAAAGGGTCTGCCTGCTAAAACTCAAGATTTGGCAGATGAACCCACATCTGAAAGCGAATGACTCCTCAACTGCTCTTGTATCAGCTAAGTGGTTTTCCTACTCTTCACAGGTACATACTATGTGTTTCATCTATCTTTTATGAATCCTCCTATTTCAAATTCTTTTGGATATGTGTCCATGAATTCTGCCGACACATCTGAAGACTTAAAATATGGAATATTTTTTAAAGGCTAGTCTCTGGGTGCTGATTCTCTCTTGAAAATAAATTCTTCAAATCTTTCTAAAAACTACCTGTGTGACTTCCTCAACCGATTTTCTTCCCAGATCTGTGTGTCTCAAAATGTCCAAATCAAGGGAAACGATTTTGGTCCTCCCAATTTTGAAAAAGGAATTTTAGGTGCTGCACCCCAAATCTTTGATTCCTCATAAAATTCTTTGAGGATTTTTTTTAAAAGGAAAAATAAGGAAAAATATCACAATTCTAAAAAGATCTTTCTTTATAGAAAATGATATCTGTGGTGATGTTTCTCATTTTGCCATAATCTGTCCAAAAGAAAGAATTAATCTGTGTAATACCAATTCTTTCTCTTCTAACCCAAAAGGACCCACCACAAAATGGGTACCTAGAAAATAAATTCTTTGTGATTGCAGATTTTGAGATGGACAGATGGATCTATGTGCAAGAATATCAAAGTGAGAAATTTGAAGAAATCTTCAAGATTATCTTGCAACATAATAAGTCATCTTGGCATGTGCAATAATCAATAACTATGTGTCCTAAGTTTCCACCGAATTCTCATTGGTGGACACTTTTCTTCTCTCACAAATCTCCTTTCCTGTGTATCTAGATAGGAAAGAACCCCTCCAAATGATGTCACCCCCATGCATGGTAGACACCTTTTTCCCTTTAATGATGTCATCACCATGATCTCTTCTCACCAAAGTTGTAGACCTCTACCATTTCCTCTGCCGATTCTCTCCCCACCAATTTTATCTAGCTTCTCATATACTCTTCCTCTCACCTAACCCAACTTCCTATGTGCCATTGTTTAAAGATTGTATCTCTCTCAAATTTCTCCACATCCTACTCCAACAAACCTGAATCGGTGAGACACTCCATCTCCCAAAACCCTCTCTCTTACTAGAACAAACTTTCTCCACACTCTGCTGAAGATGTCTTATAAGAATTCCCTCAACCTCTTCAAGAAATTTCACCGAATTTTTGTCCAACTCTTGCAAATTTTCGGTGGGAATGTTTAAAAAAAAAACTACTGATTTTCCACCGAAAATCCTACCGAAAATAGCCAATTTTCGGTGGATTTGTAACGTCCCAAAAATTACAAGCAAATTTAAATTTTTAAATAAACAATTCATTTATAACAACTCATTAATTGATCCCAACGTTTCGTTTGCAAACACATAATTAATATCTTTATAAAATCAAACCAGCGGAATAAACGTTTAATTATTAAAACCATAAAAACAACCAGCTCTCCTCGCGCGCCAGTGTGTACTCGTCACGCCTTGGAGCCGCCCGTACCTGAAACCACAAACTATTGGGAAAGGGTAAGCACGAAGCTTAGTGAGTTCAAACACCATAAATAACACAGTTATTCCCACACCACCATAAACAGATAATTGCACATAAACAGCATACGAGTCTACGAACAAATCATAAACATGCATATTCACACTCACCCACCTAAGAGGCACAAGTCGGTCCCACCGACCACATGATAACATCTCCGGCCCCGCCGAATCCCCGGTCCCACCGAGTCTCTACGCCACTCGCGTATAAAATCTCCGGCCCCGCCGGATCCTCGGTCCCACCGAGTCTCTACGCCACCCGCGTATAAAATCTCCGACCCCGCCGGATCCTCGGTCCCACCGAGTCTCTACGCCACCCGCGTATAAAATCTCCGGCCCCGCCGGATCCTCGGTCCCACCGAGTTAACATAACAACATAGTATCAACTAGACACCCCACTATCTAGTTCCACAACACAATCACATAAAGCTACCACACACGTACTACAGCAATGATAAAACAACCGTTATTAGATATAGTGAGAGAACTCACCTCGAATGCGCGCCCAGCTCAACAATACAAATCAAGCTTCACAATTACGGTCACTTCCCAGCACCTAAACGCATGTTAAAACGTGTCAATACGAGACCCGGACCCTATGACACGACACACGCTTAAACCGTCACTAAAACTATTTTCCGCTCTCGCCAAACAGGTCTGTTCGGGACCTGTTTCGACCCCTTTAAACCCAGGAAATTCCCAATATTATTTCATGACCAGAAAGTACTCTGAGTTAGGGTTCCAAGGACATATTATACACCTCCTAACGATTTTTCTACAATTTACTACGGATTTTACAAAAACAGTTTCCAGAACAGCGAAATTCAGCACCTTTCAGTATAAAACGACAGTTTGACCCATGCTACGTCCCGAACTGGGTTTTGCACAAAACACAGAAAAGTTTCTAGACTCAACAAGGGAATTTTTGGCGCTGGTCTCACCCAGATACGAGTTACTAACAAAAAGTTATGGTTTTCCCAAGACAATGGCAGATTCCAGAATTTTTCACATGAAATGACGAATCGCTGAACTTACGACCACTGTTCCACCTAGCTAGAGGGCGAACCAGTTTTCCGCTAAAACACGGAAAACGTGCCCGACACAACATGTGAAGCGTGGGCACCGGATTCGCCTCAATCCGAGTTACGACGAGAAAGTTATGCCCGACGCAAAACAGGGCAGCAAAGCTGATTTCACACAAAATGACGATTTAAAAGAAACGGTTTGAACGATTCGGCTTAATCGATTAAGTCACGGTTTAAGGGCTCTACTGTGACTATGGTCTGGTCACGACCACGCGCCACCCACTGCCATCTCCGGCAGTGGTGGTCGCCGGTGGCGACCGGCGGCGGCTCTCCGGCGAGGACCCGCACACACACACGCGTCTCACCCCGCCCCTTCTCGCACTTCAGCTCTCTCTCTCGATCGACTTACCGCACGCACACACAGTTCACACAACCACCACCACCCTACATCCAGCCACCACAGTGGCGGCTAGCGGCGGCGGTGGCGTCGCCGTCGATCACTTCACCGGAAAATTAAGAGAAAGAAAAGGGAAGGGATCGAACGAGTACCTTAACACGGCGGTTAACACTCCAGCCTTTCTTCCTCCTCTCGACCTTCTTCCTCGGCTCCGGCGAGTTCCCGGTGGCAACAGCGACTCCGGCGGCTTCCCTTTCTCTTCTTCCTCCCGGCTCTTCTCTACTCCTCCCTCTCTCTCTCTAGCTCCCGATTTCTGCTCTATCTCTCTTGCTAAGACTCACGGCCAACTCCAGAAACAAGGGTGGGGCACTAGGGTTTTGTTATTCTTTCTTTTGTTTGCAGCTCACGACCCCAACACACAAACAATTCACAAAAATGGGTTTTGGTCTTTGGGGTTGCATGGGCCGAAACTATGAAGAGTTTTGGCCCTTTAACACTTTTAGCCCCTCAACTACATCCTTTTCGCAATTAACCAAAATTCCGACATTTTTAACAATTAGGTCCAACTCGACTAATCCCGTTAACGGAAACCACATTAAATCAAACTTTAAAGAAAAGAATTAATAAAAGAAATTACACACCGGGATACGGGCTTTACAGGATTCTCTTTGATTTTCGGTGGGAAGGCAAAAAAAAAAACTGATTTTCCTACCGAAAATTGCCAATTTTCGGTGGATCTCCTTAATTTTCGGTGGATCTCCTTAATTTTCGGTGGAAAAGCAAAAAAAAAAAAAAACTCTCTAGATTTTCTTACCGAAAATCCTACCGAAAATTGCCAATTTTCGGCCGATTTTTTCGTTTTCTCTTGGTGTTTTTCCTACGTCGGCCGCTGAGGGGGAGAATTCATCTGAGGGGGAGCAACATCAACCCTCAGTACTCATATCCAGCGACCAATTTGAAAAAAATGAGGAAATCGGCGGACCGGTCAAGGGGGAGCATATCAGTCCGGGCGGATCTAACTGAGGGGGAGAAAACCAAAGACCGGCTGATCTAACTAAGGGGGAGCAAAAACAAAGACAAAGGTTGATGATACTAAACAGGAAAAGCTGAAGATGCCAAGAGAAAGAAAGAAGATGCAACAGATGGGCAGAAGCATCATGAGGCTGATTCACCTAATCTCAAACCTCCCTCAAAGATTGTCATCATTATGGGTTTGTCTCCTTCCAAAACACAGACTCATTTGAATGAAATCTTTTGGAGTAAGTGAATGACTTGAAGATTTGGAACATCTGAAGAAAAGTAAAAGTGCCTGAAAGATAAGGTTCTCCAACACATCAACAGGCTGCTGATCAAAATGAAGAATCCTCAAGTCAGACACAAGCTTCAACTCACCCCTCCAAAGATGCAAGTAATATTCATTCTGTTCATACTGTTTATACTTCTTTCCTTTTCCTTTCAATTATTTGTACAACTATACCTTTTATTTTTTCTTATATGTAAATATCATATATACATACACACACACACAAAAAATGGACTGTGTGAAAAAGAACCCAAAAGAGTAAAGAAGGGTCAACATGCATTATTCATTGTCTTACTCATGTTTTTCTAAGTATGGATGTCATCATCAAATAGGGGGAGAATGTTGGGTCATCAAGATTTGAAGATGACCTCATGATCTCCTTTTATACTTTGAAAAACATTTTATACTTAGAGAAATTTTGGATGCATGGTTCTTTGTAATGGCTTGTACAAGATAGCAAATGTTTGGTGAAGTCAAAGATCAACCAAAGTCAAGATTAAAGATTCTCTCATTGTGGAAGTGAAAGATCTTTTCTCAACACATACAAGTCATTGTCCACCGATGATGTTCTCACACATCGGTGGACATATCTCCACCGAAATCTCTCTCTGTTTCGGCCAAAGAATCCCACCAATGGAAGTCCAATTTCGGTGGGATCTCAAAGAAGTTTCAAAGATGATTTCTCCAAAGATGATGTCACATATCCCAAAGATGATGTCACATATCTCAAAGATGTGTCACATATCTCAAAGCTATCATCGGTGGGATCTCAAAGAAGTCTCAAAGATGCTTTCTCCAAAGATGATGTCACATATCCCAAAGATGATGTCACATATATCAAAGATGTGTCACATATCTTAAAGCTATCATCGGTGGGATCTCAAAGAAGTCTCAAAGATGCTTTCTCCAAAGATGATGTCACATATCCCAAAGATGATGTCACATATCTCAAAGATGTGTCACATATCTCAGGTTGCCTTCGGTGGTGTAATCTTTAGAAGACAAATTGAGAAGATATTTTCTACATGGATAAAGTGACATTTTGTCTTATTATCCATTACCATATAAAGTTATTTTCTCATGCATGGGTCCTATTTCCAGTACCTAGTAAAAGGTGACAAGGACATCTCAACTTATCAGAAGTCAACATCCTTAACAAGTATGAAGATGACAAGTTTCCCAAGCATTCAATGCTTGCACACTCTTTGTCTCTATAAAAGGAAGGACCTCTCCATGCAAAAAAAAACGTCTTGAGAGACTTGAAGATTACTGTGTGCTCCTAGATATTCTACGCAAACTGGAAGATTTCTCTCAGTGCAAGAATTTCCAGTTTGCTTGAAAAACTTTATAGCTTTGTTCTAAGTGTTCTTAGTTATTTTGTTAGTATACTTTGTGTAAGATTGTTAGAATAGTTTATCTGTTCTTTTCCGCAACAGTCTTAAGTTTTCTATGTGTAATTCTTGTTGAAAGATTTTCAATAATAGAATTAAAATTGTGAAAGTTTTGAGTATTGTATTCAACCCCCCCCCCCCCCTCTACAATACTTGTTATAGCCATCTGGGACTAACAATTACACTCTCCGGGATTGACGAATAGGATGTGCTGCTAAACAGTGGCATTTGGGATGTGTATCCCCCTGCCCCCGACATCCCGATCTGTGTGACATTGATCATTATTAGTCCCACAAATTTAGGAACTAACATATAACTATAATGGTTACTCAGTGTGACTTACATTCTCAGGGAATGACGGATAGGATGTGGTGCCAAACGTCGCCTGTGCCCCTGTCCGAATGGAGCGGGGATCGGCGTCGTACTCGACAGCTAAAACAAATTTAGAACGTAATATTAATATACAAACTAAAAGATCGTGGCAGACAAATTAAGTTAAACACTAACATGAACAGCGCGAAAATGTCTGACGAATGCCTCCAGATGGTTTAAACGTGTGTCTTGGGGCCCGTGGACGTAGTCCCACAGATCCTCATGACTGCCCCGAACTGGCCCGTAGACGTGTGTCGGATCTTGATGGGAGTAGGAAGGGGCCGCCTCATATGGATTAAAAGGGGGCGGCTGATATCGATCGGAAGGGGGCGACTGATATCGATCGAAAGGGGGCCTCGCGTCGTCTTCCTCATCTTCGTCAGATGTGGAAGGAGAGGGACGTCGAACCCTTGCCGCCTCTCTGTCAATAAAGGCCACGCTGTCTCTGTACCAAGGCGTGTCCCTCTCGTAGGCAGTAGGCACAAGGTTATCGAAAGGCATAAGCGGCGGCTAAATATATGATAAAACACAAAAAAATTAATAAGCGGGACTAACGTATGCAACATTGTAAACATAGTAAAAGAACTTACATGTCTAGATTGACTGAAGAACTCAGTCCAAATCTACCTATTTAGGGAAAGACCCCGGTCCCAACGGGTTCCCCTAAGTAATCTGTCGTCGCGCTTGTTGAAATATTGAACGGCTGCGGGAAACATCTCCAAGATCCATATCTGGAATTACACAAGAAGAGCAAGTACGTAAAAAGGAAAGCCAAACAGTTTGTATGTATTATTATTTATGTTATACTACGTATCTAACCTTGAAGGCGTATGTAAATCCCCAAAGATTCATCTTGGCAAGTCGATCGGGGCGTCTGGCAATGGCTCGGTGCAAAATAGTGTAGCTATGTGTCCAGATGTGGCTACCCCACGGGTACCTGTTAAACACATCCAAGTCCTCGACGGCCCTAAGGACCGTCTCGGAAGCAGTCTGGCTCAACTCACGGCCCATGAAGCCCATATCCACGATCGCCACCAAGCATACACGGACAGCATCATGGTCGCTTAGGGCCCTAAGGCCCTGTTTCATCGTCTCCACGACTATCTTCAGCTTCAAACGAGATGCTGACACGCCCCAAACCCTACGAACGAAGGAGCGGTCTGCTAAGGGAGGAAGGGGGGAGCCTCTCCAAAAAGTAGTCCTGTAATTAGACAGAACTCACGACGCCCAAACCGCAATTGATGGCCGAAGAAACCAAAATACATCTCCTCCGGCTCACCATTGGAGACCTCGACCTCCAACTGTAGAAACATGTGGACTAGCGTGGGGTCGCCACCAGAGTAAGTGAGATCCATCCATGGACCGAAAGGTGTCCCTCTAAAGATGTCCTCAAGGGTAGTTGCGCGATCACCTACTTCCCCGAAGCGGTCTCTTAACTCCACCATGTAGCCAACTTTGCACTTTAACGTCAAGTCGATGTGAAAGAAATCCCTCTACATAGTCATTCACGGATGTTATAGTTAGTGTTATATATAGATGTTTTTGCTTGTTTGGTTTATTGTGTTGATAATTATTCGTTTGTTTTAGTTTTAGAAAAGAAACCACTCAATCTATTGGACTTCTGGGTAGCAGGGGAATCACAAGGATTGCTTAAATCCCCACATACCTTAGGGCTATTTACACCCGTTTGACAAAATCCAAATAGATATGTTGCGGTTTATTTTATTTCAATATATAATAGTGTTATATATAGATGTTTTTGGCAAGAGGCCAAAATGAATTTGAGTGTGGCATGTGAACCCAATTTAATATTCATACCATTTATTTACGGAAATTTATTTATGACTAGGAAACTCAAAAGAAGTTTAGGGACCTAAGTTGTCATTCACCAAAGTTAGGGGACCTAATTTGTCATTCACCAAAGTTTAGGGACCTAAGTGGTCATTCACAAAAGTTTAGGGACATAAGTTGTCATTCACCAAAGTTTAGGGTCCTAAGTTGTCATTCTTAACATTTTTTTATAAAAAAACACTCTAACATTTATTTTTATAAAAAACACTTTAACATCTTTTTTTTATAAAAAAACACACTCTTAAGAATTATTTTTATAAAACACACTCTAACATTTATTTTTATAAAAAACACTTAACATCTTTTTTTTATAAAAAAACACACTCTTAAGAATTATTTTTATAAAACACACTATAACATTTATTTTTATAAAAAAACACTTTAATATCTTTTTTTTTATAAAAAAAACACACTCTTAACATCTTTTTTATAAAAAACACTCTCAACATTTATTTTTATAAAAAACACTTTAACATTTTTTTTATAAAAAACACACACTCTTAAGAATTATTTTTATAAAACACACTCTAACATTTATTTTTATAAAAAACACTTTAACATCTTTTTTTTATAAAAAAACACACTCTTAACAACTTTTTTTATAAAAAACACTCTCAACATTTATTTTTATAAAAAACACTTTAACATCTTTTTTTTATAAAAAACACACACTCTTAAGAATTATTTTTATAAAACACACTCTAACATTTATTTTCATAAAAATGACTTTAACGTCTTTTTTTATAAAAAAACACATCTTGACATCTTTTTTTATAAAAAACACCATCTTAACATTTTTTTATAAAAAACACTCTAACATCTTTAACAACATACAAATATCACATTATAACATACAAATATCACATTCAAACAAACAACAACATACATATCATATATTTTAAAATTTAAACATAGAACAAATATCACATTCAATGTAACAACCCAGTCTAAATTAAGCATAACTAGCATTAATATTAAACAATTACAAAACTGGATCCATAAAATTTCTTTACATCTGACTAAATAACTTAGGTTGGCGGAAACAACCTATACACAACTGAGAATAACTATTACTAGAATACGAGTGACGATATCTCTATCTGCACCTGTGCTCTATCCTGCTCTTGCTCGACTACCTGAGCCTCATGCAATCTGCTTGCCTGAAAAGGTTTAGTTTGGAAAATGCGAGGGTTAGACCATGAGGTCTAGCGAGTCCCTCCTGACAGTCCTCAAAACTTTTAAAAACAGTTTCTAACTTTCAAATAAAACTTTCTCATAACTTTCAAATGTATACAAGACTTTCAATAATAAACTTTCACATAGCTGAACAGTAAAAATCTTTCACGGATAAATCCGCTCCCGTAAATGGCACCCTGAAGTCACCCGAGGGTGACAACGAGTCAGTATCACGCTGCCTTACTGGGACTCATTCCCATGGCATAAACGGAACCTCCCCCCGACGTGAGTACTGGCGGAACCTCCCCCCGACTTAGCCAATTTACGTCTACACAATGTATGCATACATCTCACATAAAACTTTCACATAAAATCATTCACGGAATAGGTCCGCCCCATAAATCATACACGGGATAGGCCCGCCCCATAGATCATACACGGGATAGGCCCGCCCCATAAATCATACACAAATCTTATTTAAAACTGTAAACAACTTTCATGCAATTTAAAGCATAAGAATAAAACATGGCATTTCTCATCATGTACTTGCTTTAGAAAACATGTTAAAATCCACACGTTTTAGTTTAGAAAACTCACCTGATACGTTTGCTTGCTTTTTCCTACTCTGCTCTTTACTCCCAAATTGCCTACATGAACGAAGGGACAGATTTATAAGCTGACTAGAACTATCCGGACACTTCTCACTTGCCACCCTAATCAATTCCGGACATCACTACTTTTCCGGACAACCACACTTTTCCGGACGATTAATTTATCCGGATGGCACACTTATCCGGATGGCACACTTATCCGGACGACTAATTCATCCGGACAACACAATATCCGGACACCTCCACAACCCGACCAAGAAGCTATCCGGACACTCTCATGCTTGAAGGTGTCCGGACGAGCGCTGGACGAGTTTAATGGTTGAAAATCCTAATACATGCCTCTTAATCCTCAAGATAAGCTAATAAACTGTCAATAAATGATCTGTAATCGATTTCCCATCAGTTATCATTATCAAAACATAATTAAAGGTGATTAAATCCCTCTATTTGGCCTCAAATGACTTTAACCAAAGAAAACTCTCAACTACTTCAATAATCATCTGCCAAATCCTAAATGGAGTTATGGATTAAAGATTACCTGGTATGATTCTCGCAGAAACGAATTCCAAATCCTTCTCTTCCTTCTGATTTCGAGACTTGAAGACTCTTCTCCTCCAAATGCACAAAAACCCTCAAGAAAACCCTTTCCTCCTTTCTCACCAAACCCAGCCGTCAACAACAATCAAATTCAATAAATGGAAAGTTTCTTCTAGGGTTTTGTGCCCACATATACCCTATCTCATATTTACAAACTGGCCCCTCAACTTCTACTTTTGCTTAAAACTCCACACTAAACGCAAAACATTTCGAAAAAAGGTCTGGGTCGTTACAACACTTCCCCCTCAAAAGAATTCCGTCCTCGGAATTCCATTCTCGAAAAGGTGTGGGTATCTGGACATCATATCTGATTCTACTTCCCACGCTGTCTCTCGTCCCTTATGATATCTCCACTGAACATTTACTAGACAAACTTCTATGTTCCTAGTTTAGCAAACCTTACCGCTCACGATTTATATCGGGTCTTCTACGTAAGTCAACCTCCCATCTATACTGATGTCCCCTCAACGGAACAGTTACAACGACCCCTGACAAACACTTCTTTAAGTCTGAGACATGAAATGTCGGATGAACACTCTTTAACTCTTCAGACCAGTCTAACTTGTATGCTGCTGCTCTAACTCGCTCACTAATGACAAGGTCAACTTCTTATTGCCTGCATCTCTTGCAAGGTCGCCATCATCTCACTTCTCACATCGGCTCTCCACAAAAGAGACGTGCATCACACTACGAATTTCTTCTCAAATTCACATCGAGTACCTCAAGATCGCACACTATCTATCCAACTTCCATGCTTCGACGGATCCGCAGACATAGTCCACCTTACCTTGCTCTCAAAATTCAATGCTCATATTTTTTTTTATTTTTTTTTCAATCCAACCACTCAGTTCTACTCGGTTGCCTCAGACCATTCAGATGGGAAACATGACCGCACCCCATACTTTGAAACCGTCCTCGGCGAGACACCACTTTCTAAACCGTGCCCTCTTGCACTACTTACTTGTACCCTCTTCGATCACCATACTCGCTTAAAACTACCTGATAAAACCAAGGCCAACCGCGCCTCCATTTGTTCGCCTCCGTCCACACATCGGGACTCACGGTTTTAAACACGTCTAAATAAGGTCTCTCATACATTTATACTTCCTTAAGAGAAAGAATTTGGCGGAAATTCCCGCCACAACAACGAGGATCTTCCACCAGGAAGACTCACTTACTAACAACTCGGCACAAGGCCAACTATGTACATCTCGACAAGCTCACTCCCAGGAGTCCTCTCCTCGGTATGCCTGAAATTTCTAGGTTACTTCTTCCAACCTACACTCGTCTTATGCAGATCATACTCCTTTCCCGAATCACATCGGCTATAACTCGACAACCTATTCGTACGTTCTCACCACTTCATCATTTCACACTTAACGTGTCTAATAGTAGAAAACCTCTATAATTCCTTATTGGAGTACTTACCTATCCGAATTGCACTTATCCTGAAGGCTCATAAATTTCTCGCTGCTTGCCACAAGCGTCCAGTCATATAACATAACTTCGGTTACTCCCACTCAACTAGGAGGGGTAACCACGATCACACCCTACTATTCTCAATAGCTTACACTGAACGATCAGTTCGTTGAACGTTTCTCACAAAGTCACTAACTTAACTCATTCAGTTGTCTTATCCACTTCTTTCCTACACGAAATCATACACAATTTTCTTCCTCAATACTCTTTCCATAAGTTCGCACATTTATCAAGGACAATCTACACAACACTACGCCTATCAGCATTACTGTCAAGTTTACTACTTCCGATTTACTTACTTATTCCAACATACTGTCTTCACCTCCCCACGTTAGCGTGGAGCACTGCCCACCAACATTACTCGTCCCTCTCTTCCGACAATTCTCAAGCTGCAAAAAGCTGTCTCATTACTATACATAACCAAACGGTTGCACTAAAATTCTAACTTAAGGCTTTCGACTAAATCACCTCGAACTGACACCAGAGTTCGACGTCACTATACATTCTTTAAACTCCAACTTTTACTTTCTCAGACAATTCGTTCACACATAAGCAACAACTCACATTCTTTAAGGATTTCACATCTATTCCACCACATTTTGACTAATACATCCATCCTCTTCTTTAAACTTCCAATGATCCCAAAATACGCTTACTTAGCGACTCTTACAACTAAAAACACTTGGTTTCTCCTTTGGGTAACTACCCACCACCACTCCGTGATGATATCCCGAACATAATCATATCACCACGTCAACTTACACCCTGCGTGCTCCAACAACCTGGTTAACACTCGAACACCTCATCCGAAACTCCCAAAAACTTCTATCTGATGCTTCCTCTTTCTCTAACATCACATCACTACGACGCTAGCTGGCACATTTAACTTGGCAATTATTGCCACTACATAACTGTACATTCCTCACTCGTAACATCACACTGCAGGCCAAAACTCTCATGGCCATTCATACACAACTCAAACTTATCTTCAAGACCTCACGCATAAATAACGAGTCTATCTCGCTACATTGTCTCTCCCCAGCTCTAGTTGAACCACAACACCCGAGTTTCTGATTGATTCTAACATACTCGATTCTTGCTAGCTCCTTGCAATACCAAACCATTACATCGACATGGCGCATTTCCTCACAGATCGACATAATCTATACCCTCACTTCGTTTGTGCTAAATACTTCATTCCTTACGAACCATTCATCTCATAAGTAAAACGCTTATCTAAATAGCAGCTTCTCACTATCTTAACACCCTACAAAGTGGTCCTTCAACTTTCAACCTTCTAATTCAAGTCTTCGGTCTCATACACCTTACACAACTGCCGACTTTAACGTCAATAGTTGACCTGTTGCTACTTCCTTAACCTATTCTTCAACAAGGGTCCCTTACTGAACCAAATCCTTCCAACATATCATAATCAAATTCACATCCCGTCGTCCTCATTTCAAACTCACTCGTGAAACGTTAACATTACAAGATCACTTTAAAACTATTATTCAATGTCGCGGATACTTCATCACTACTTCACCACACTACTCATAATGAGTTGCTAATACCAATACCTTGCTGACTTCTAGTCCTTCCCCTGAACACAACCGTCCCTCGGCAACTGTATTTCCAGTCACCACACGAGGGTACAGACCCTCATGCAACCGACATTAAAGTCCACTTCTGACTCCTCCACTGCTCATCTCTCCTCTTGAACATAAGTACCAAAACTACGAACATTCTCCCCTGATCTGTCCAATACCTCTCCACTCTAAGAGTTCTTCCTTAGCTTAAAATGTAGTACTCTACGACCTAGTGAGTTTATAGCCTTCATGCATGACAACGCGATAAATAAATCATCACACTTTTGATTATTTTAAAGAAAAAACACTTGGAAACAACTTGGGTACACACGACCCCTTCAATACCCTGCACAACGATCTCGAGAATCGTTTGCATGCAATTTAATCTTACTCAAATAAAACTTAATCTTACTCAACCAAAATATATTGTTACGACAGAAATAAATATTGGATGAAAATCTTTTCATACGACAAAATTTTTGAAAGGACTTACCGACACGAAGTAAACCAGTCGGTTCTCACATTCACTATATAACTTCAACATGTCAATACTTATCTTGGTCATAAAAGTTGTGCATTCAAATGTTTTCTTGGCTTATCATGAAAAGAGTGGAATATTTTGCAAATCGTAAACCTCAAGACTTCATTGTACGATGTAAATGGATTTGTATTATTTTTTTTTCTTTAAACATACACTTGCACACGCTGACTCATATCCGATCAAATATGATATTTACACGATTATGAAAAATCTCATGTACACGTATACGAACTCAACGCATGAAACTCTACGTGCATTTGAAGGCTACTCACTCAAACAAGGTCAATCGCTTTACTCACGCAACTTATCATAGACACTCTACTTTCGAACAGTGGTCGCCCTCTCGGCCTTGCAACGATTTGCTATACATACATTCAACGGTCCACTTACTCAACCATTTCATACTATTTCGTTTTTACCAACTATCTCACTTTCCATTTCTACATGGTTTCATTTCACTATAGGTATCTTATTTCATTTATCCAGCTAATGGAAAGCTCGACCAAGAACCCAGGGCTCCATTGATACCTTCAAGGTTTTGACACTGACTTTCCTTACCATCCTGACTGATCTATCCCATGATTTCTAGAATTGGGACTCTTTCGAAACAGGAGTCTTACTCAAACTCAAGCATTCTTCCTCTCTGAATCCACGAAAAGCTACCTTTAGACGACTCGTAATACTCTATACAACATTTCTTCTCTACGATGTATACGTACATTACATCACCACGACTTCTCATGAAACTTCCCCAATAGGGGGTCTCAGTCTACCCCTCAGGGATCTTGTTGACATTCTAAAGTACTGGAACACGACATAAACGCTAGCTTCTGACTACCACTTCGGAATAATAAGGCAGGTTAAGCACATACATGTACCTGTAAGTTCGCAATTACACTGGCCAGGTGGAATCTCAAACTTACCTTACATGACAGTTCTCAGTACCCTATTAGTCCTATCTCTATAATAGTGTCCTCCTAACGCATTTCCTGATTCTCAGTTGTGATTTATACTCCCAAGTTTAAGTTTAGGCCCGTCCGGTCACCTAAATCCCTTAAACTATGGCTCTGATACCAATTGTAACAACCCAGTCTAAATTAAGCATAACTAGCATTAATATTAAACAATTACAAAACTGGATCCATAAAATTTCTTTACATCTAACTAAATAACTTAGGTTGGCGGAAACAACCTATACACAACTGAGAATAACTATTACTAGAATACGAGTGACGATATCTCTATCTGCACCTGTGCTCTATCCTGCTCTTGCTCGACTACCTGAGCCTCATGCAATCTGCTTGCCTGAAAAGGTTTAGTTTGGAAAATGCGAGGGTTAGACCATGAGGTCTAGTGAGTCCCTCCTGACAGTCCTCAAAACTTTTAAAAACAGTTTCTAACTTTCAAATAAAACTTTCTCATAACTTTCAAATGTATACAAGAGTTTCAATAATAAACTTTCACATAGCTGAACAGTAAAAATCTTTCACGGATAAATCCGCTCCCGTAAATGGCACCCTGAAGTCACCCGAGGGTGACAACGAGTCAGTATCACGCTGCCTTACTGGGACTCATTCCCATGGCATAAACGGAACCTCTCCCCGACGTGAGTACTGGCGGAACCTCCCCCCGACTTAGCCAATTTACGTCTACACAATGTATGCATACATCTCACATAAAACTTTCACATAAAAGCATTCACGGAATAGGTCCGCCCCATAAATCATACACGGGATAGGCCCGCCCCATAGATCATACACGGGATAGGCCCGCCCCATAAATCATACACAAATCTTATTTAAAACTGTAAACAACTTTCATGCAATTTAAAGCATAAGAATAAAACATGGCATTTCTCATCATGTACTTGCTTTAGAAAACATGTTAAAATCCACACGTTTTAGTTTAGAAAACTCACCTGATACGTTTGCTTGCTTTTTCCTACTCTGCTCTTTACTCCCAAATTGCCTACATGAACGAAGGGACAGATTTATAAGCTGACTAGAACTATCCGGACACTTCTCACTTGCCACCCTAATCAATTCCGGACATCACTACTTTTCCGGACAACCACACTTTTCCGGACATCACTACTTTTCCGGACAACCATACTTTTCCGGACAACCACACTTTTCCGGACAACCACACTTTTCCGGACGATTAATTTATCCGGATGGCACACTTATCCGGACGACTAATTCATCCGGACAACACAATATCCGGACACCTCCACAACCCGACCAAGAAGCTATCCGGACACTCACCCGGACACTCTCATGCTTGAAGGTGTCCGGACGAGCGCTGGACGAGTTTAATGGTTGAAAATCCTAATACATGCCTCTTAATCCTCAAGATAAGCTAATAAACTGTCAATAAATGATCTGTAATCGATTTCCCATCAGTTATCATTATCAAAACATAATTAAAGGTGATTAAATCCCTCTATTTGGCCTCAAATGACTTTAACCAAAGAAAACTCTCAACTACTTCAATAATCATCTGCCAAATCCTAAATGGAGTTATGGATTAAAGATTACCTGGTATGATTCTCGCAGAAACGAATTCCAAATCCTTCTCTTCCTTCTGATTTCGAGACTTGAAGACTCTTCTCCTCCAAATGCACAAAAACTCTCAAGAAAACCCTTTCCTCCTTTCTCACCAAACCCAGCCGTCAACAACAATCAAATTCAGTAAATGGAAAGTTTCTTCTAGGGTTTTGTGCCCATATATACCCTATCTCATATTTACAAACTGGCCCCTCAACTTCTACTTTTGCTTAAAACTCCACACTAAACGCAAAACATTTCGAAAAAAGGTCTGGGTCGTTACATTCAAACATATAACAAACTTATAAACACTTTAACAACATACATATCATATATTTTAATTTAAAATAACAACATACAATAAAAGTACAAGAAACTTAAGAAAAACTTACCAAACGAGTTACACGAGCCATCTTCAAACAAACCGAGCACGTATTCCACACGACAAAATTGAGAGAGTTTGGGAGAGGAGATAAATTTTTTTAATCACAAGTGGTGGCCGAAGGTCCCCCCACCCTTTCTCTTATAGCGGCCGAACATTAGGTTGGTGGGGGGGTGGGTGTAAGATCCCACATTGGTTGGGGAGGGGAACAAAGGTTGCCTTATTAGAGGAACTTGATACCTCCCCTATCAGACGCGTTTTAAAACCGTGAGTCCGGGTGTGTGGACAAAGCGGACAATATCTGGTACGGTTGGCCTGGGATGTTACAGATGGTATCAGAGCCGGGAACCGGACTGGTGTGCCAGCGAGGACGCTGGGCTCCCAAGGGGGGTGGATTGTAAGATCCCACAATGGTTGGGGAGGGGAACAAAGGTTGCCTTATAAGAGGAACTTGATACCTCCCCTATCAGACGCGTTTTAAAACCGTGAGTCCAGGTGTGCGGACAAAGCGGACAATATCTGATACGGTTGGCCTGGGATGTTACAGATGGTATCAGAGCCGGTCACCGGGTCGATGTGTCAGCGAGGACGCTGATCCCACTTAGGTGGGTGGATTGTGAGATCCCACATCGGCTAGGAGGGGGAACAAAGTCCTCCTTATAAGGGTGGATGGATACCTTCCTTGCATGAGGCCTTTTGCCTGTCACTGGGTGCGGTCTGGGTGCGTCCCGCGTATGCCTGTGCGGGCAGGAACAAAACTGTGAGCGGTGCCGGCATGCTGTTATGCAGAGGGCATCCGTAAAGCGGACAATATCGTGTACGGTGGACTGGGAATGTTACATAAAAAAAAACCCTACGGCACCCTTGATGGTCTTGTGATTCGCCGGCCGGAGGAAAGAGCGTAGAGAGAAAGAGAGATCGCGAGAAAGAGTGTGAGGAGAAGGAAGAACACAGCGGCAGCCGTCGCCGCCGCTGTTGCTATCGCCGGAGACCGCCACCATCGGCTGTCGTCGGAGGAGTCGAGGGTGAGAGGTCGGTCGTGGTGGTGAGGCGTCGTCTTGAGGTAAGCCGTTCTCTCGTTCGTATCGTTTCTTTTCTTTTCCTTTTCGTTTTTCCGGCGAGACCACCACCGCCGCACGCCGCCGCCGCTGCGGTGGCTGTAGGTGGAGGGTGGTGGCAGTGGGTGTCACACGTAGCGTAAGACCCGAATCGTTAAGCCTTGAACCGTTTTTATAAGTTATCTTTTATGAAAATTTTAGTGTGCTGTCCAGTTTTCGCGCAACCATAACTTTTCCGTCGTAACTCCGTTTGAGCCGAAGCTGGCGCCCACGGTTCAAGTTCAGGGTCGAGCACGTTTTCCGTGTTTTAGCGGAAAACTGGTTCGGTCTCTAGCTGGGCGAAATAGTGGTCGCAAGTTCGGTGTTTCGTCATTTTATGCGAAAATTAGTTTTCTGTCCAGTTTGTATTTCGGCCATAACTTTCTCGTCGTAACTCGGTTTGAGGCGATTCTGGTGTCCTCGGTTCACATTCTGTGTCGGTCACGTTTTTCGTGTTTTAGCGAAAGGCTGGTTCGGCCCCTAGCTAGGCGGAAAACTTCTGTTTTTACAGCAGGTCGGTAAACCGACAGTGTTGTAATCTGCCACTGTTTTGTCATGGTCATAACTTTCTGCTCGTAACTCGGTTTGGGGTGAAATCGGTGTCAAAAGTTCCCTTTTTGAGTCTAGAAACTTTTCTGTGTTTTGTGCAAAACCCAGTTCGGGACGTAGCATGGGTCGATTTGTCGTTTTATACTGAAAGGTGCTGAATTTCGCTGTTCCGGAAACTGTTTTTGTAAAATCCGTAGTAAATTGTAGAAAAATCGTTAGGAGGCGTATAATATGTCCTTGGAACCCTAACTCAGAGTAATTTCTGGTCATGATATAATATTGGGAATTTTCTGGGTTTAAAGGGGTCGAAACAGGTCCCGAACAGACCTGTTTTGGGTGAACGGAAGTTAGTTTTAGTGACGGTTTAAGCGTGTGTCGTGCCATAGGGTCCGGGTCTCGTATTGACACGTTTTAACTTGCGTTTAGGTGCTGGGAAGTGACCTTAATTGTGGAGCTTGAATTGTGTTGTTAAGCTGGGCGCGCATTCGAGGTGAGTTCTCTCACTGTGTAGTTAGGGGTTGTATGCATGTCATAATAGTTTGTATGTACTACTGTCTTTGTGGTGTGAACTAGTTGTTTGTGGTGTGTAATATTTGATTGGTTTGAATGCTTGGTATAAATGTGTTACATTACAATTCGGTGGGACCGAGGCCTCGATGGTACTGAGGTGTTGGTTACATTACAATTCGGTGGGACCGAGGCCTCGATGGTACTGAGGTGTTGGTTACATTACAATTCGGTGGGACCGAGGCCTCGATGGTACTGAGGTGTTGGTTACATTACAATTCGGTGGGACCGAGGCCTCGATGGTACTGAGGTGTTGGATACATTACAATTCGGTGGGACCGAGGGTCCGATGGGACCGAGGGGTTGGATACATAATTACTTGTAGATGTTTACTCGTTTTATGTAACTGTGATGTTGTTGCTTATGTGCGGATAGGGGTGATGTGTATATAATTCCTATCTGCGCATGTGTTGGAATTCACTAAGCTTCGTGCTTACCCTTTCCCAATAAACTGTGGTTTCAGGTACGGGCGGCTCCAAGGCGTGACGAGTACACACTGGCGCGCGAGAAGAGCTGGTTGCTTTATGATTTTAATAATTAAACGTTTATTCCGCTGGTTTTAGTTTATAAAGACATTAATTATGTGTTTGCAAACGAAACGTTGGGATCATTTATTGAGTTGTTATCAATGAATTGTTTATTTAAAAATTTAAATTTGCTTGTAATTTTTGGGACGTTACAACTTGGTATCAGAGCCACTCCTGTGCCGTTCGGGATGGTGGGGCAAACCTCATCGAGGACGATGAGTCCCTGAGGGGGGGTGTGTGTAACACCTTAGGCATATCCCACATCGGTCGTGGACAGGAGAGATGCTGGGTATATTAGTAAACCTTGGCCTTACCAGACACAACGCGTTTTGGGGCCACAAGCATGCGGGTTCCTTGGGAACTCTGTGGTTAAGCGTGCTTGGGTGGGAGTAGTACCAGGATGGGTGACCTCCTGGGAAGTCCTTGCGAAGTCCTTGCCAGGTCGCCAAGAACAAAGCCGTGAGCCAGTGGGGCAAAGCGGACAATATTGTGTCGTGGTAAGGGGAAATAAAGAAATTAGGGTTTTATCCTACGTCGACGCGTGGCACCTCATCCCGCGATCGCGGGATACCTCCGCGGGGCAGGGGCCAAAAGTGTACCGCGGACATTCTTGAGGGGCCTTCGCGGGACTTTTGGCCAAAAGTGTGTGACACGAGGGCGTGGCCCCGCGATCGCGGGACCCACCGCGGAAAATTAGGTTATTTTAGTAAAGCTGTCGAGATTTTGGGTATTTTGGTAAGGCAGGATCAAACTTAGGGTATTTTAATTAATTTCCCTAAGAAAATCGTATTTATCATTTAAAAGTTTATTTACTTTGAGATTAAATTATTTACCTATTACAAGTAGATGGTGATCTATATTTAATTTGTTTTATTTTTTATTCATTTAATTATACCAATAAATAAAAATAAGAGTAAATTACATTTTTAGTCCCTGTGATTTGTTGAAAATTTCTATTTTCATCCTTATGGTTTTCAAATTGCGATTTTCATCCCCATGGTTTATAACTTATCATCTTTTTCATCCTTGTAATTTAATTTGTTTTGCTAATTTCATCCCTATGGTTTATAATTCATTTCTATTTTAGTCCTTCATATCTAAAAGTTGTGGTTTGGCTTCAGGGACGAAAATAGAAAAGAATTGCAAACCATAGGTATGAAAACCGAACTTTCAAAACCACAAGGACAAAATCTATAATTTTTAGCAAACCACAGGGACGGAAAACACAATTTACTCTAAAAATAAATATAAAGTTATTTAACAAATTCGACATGTATATATATATATATATATATATATATAATTAAGGATAGAGTAAATTACATTTTTAGTCCCTATGGTTTGTTGAAAATTTCTATTTTCGTCCTTATGCTTTTGAAATTGCAATTTTCATCCACATGATTTATAATTCATCGTCTTTTTCGTCCTTGTGATTTAAATTTTATTGTTATTTTCATCCCTATGGTTTACAATTCATTTATATTTTAGTCTTTCATGGTTAAAAGAAATGTTTTAGCCTCAGGGACGAAAATAGAAATGAACTGCAAATCATAAGGACTAAAACCAAAATTTGAAACCACAAGAATGAAATCCGCAATTTTTTACAAAAAAAACGTAATTTACTCTTAAGAATATTTATTAATTAAACAAATATATATATAATTAATAATATTTTATATTTGGAACAAGACCAAAGTATTTAATTTTGATTGGTGAAAAAGCATGTGACAGTGATTAATTTAGAAAAAAAGGTCTCCATCTTGAAATTTGAAAGAAGAAAAAGAAAAAATCAATTTATCGTGAGATGTAATATCTTGAAAAGAGAAACTGGAAATTGGGGAGTTTTGAGTGGTATTCGAGTGACTGCAAACCGGCCCCACAATTGTTCAGGTGCTCCCCATATACATGTACTTTCCAATCATTAATGGTTTGTTTGTTACGCAGACTTGATAGAACAAAACAAGATGAGACAGAATAGAACAGAACAGAACATAACAGTAGTATCGTTTGGTAGACAGAACTAAAAAAGAACAGAACATATAACATTAGATGAAATACAATAAATAAAATTTAAATAATGAATAAAATATAAAATAGAATATGTATTTGATGTTTTAAAGAGAATTAGATTTTATTTTAAAGTTATTTTGGTTTTGATTTTGATATTGTTATTGATTTGTATTTTAGTTTTGGATTTGAGATTTAGATATAGAATATTGATTTCAGGTTTGGATATGGGTTTGGTCCCTCTGTAACCGACAATAATTTACAACAACATAAAAAAATTTGACTTCTAATCTGAAACAATCCTCCCGAAAACAATCACTAAGGACCTCTTCTTCTCATTAGCATCCTTGTGACATCTCCTTTGATACTTCAAACGAAAATCCAAACTTGGGGGTTTTGGGGTGAATTTTGGGGGATTAGAGGTACATAAATGGGGGTGGGGATGAGGGTGGGAAGATGAGGATTAAAGGTTAAAACAGAGTTCTTGATGGATTAAAGTCACTCAGTCTTTTGTCCTCAAACAACAAAAGCACAATACCACCTACAAATCCATACACTTCAATCAAGCATACTTGCCATCCTTGATTACCTCCCACAAATCTTCAAACCAGAATTCACACCTAAACTTATCCCATATTACCACACAAGTCCACCACACAACATAGCGACAACTCATTATCACAACAAGGACTTACACAACTCCCTTAGCATGAAATGCCACCAACTTGCCCACACAACTATCACGTTGCAACAATTTCTTCACGGTCCCTTTTTTACACATAATTGATACCACCTTCTTCATGCCAATCATAACACCAATATATATAAAGTAAAGTCATTTCACAACCTTGTCTTTCTTGAGTCTAGATGAACCACAAAATCATGATCATCTAATTCACTCAAACAAGTTCTCGTTTCTCGTCGACTCATTGCGATCTACGTCCATTTTTCTAAACACTTCACGCATATATGAATCATCAAAACCTCATAGGAAATCACCTATCCACACTGGTGATCTTCCACTGGCCCACCGTCATGGCAATATACACTTTTCTCCGAACGACCTATTACATCCACACACAACAAAGTTATTTCTCAAGTTTCAATCTCCTGACAGTGCCTTCAACTTGGGATATTTTAAACAATCGCAAACTTTAATACCAATAGACAACATGATGATGCTTCCATAATATCCCCGACAAACCTGGATTCCCAACGGAATCCACTTCATCCAACGCATCATAACCAACTTTATACCCCACCATTCTCACTTGAGGAAAACACAAGACTCTCTTAGAGCAAAATCTGATTACAAGACCACCTCAATACTCAGGCTCAAAGCCGATAACATTTCATCAAGTACCGTACACCACTTATTAACATGCTACCATCTGAAGCACTTCGACAACTTCGAACTTCACCCCGAACATAACCATTCTCAATTACCCAAACAAGAGTCTAAACTACAGTCATACTAACATTTCCGAATTCATTGCTCGAGACTCCCGGTATTAACCGTCGTCCTCTAACGGAAACACGAAAATCGTAACTCGACCATATCCTGCTCAACCGACAATTTCAACCCCCGGGCCTTTCCTTATCCTCAATTATAATATCCTCCCCGACCTAGCGAGTTCATAGCCTTCATGCATGATGACACAACGATTGAAATCATTTTTCACATTTAAAAAAATCAACAGATACGATATCACGAAACAAACTTAAGTATGTTTGACACAGCACTACTCAATTTGAATAGTAAAACACAGCGACCTTAATAATCGCTCACATGCGACCCCGCGATAAATCACAACTTTGTCCAACCAAATCGATGTTGGCACAACAAGATGTATCCAATGAAACTTTTTCAATACGACTAGAAAATTTCTGAACGAGATCACTTACACAAAGTGAGTCAGTCGACTCCCACACTCGTTTATATATGATAACTAGGGGTGCTCAAATTTCCGACAAACCCGACCAACCCGGCCAACCCAACCCAACCCAAGACAAAAAAAACTCAAACCGAGCCAACCCGATGTATAATCGATACTATTTTTGACCAACCCGCAGATATTGGGTTGATAACGGGTTAGGCCCAAAACAAACCGACCCAACCCGACAACCCGCGACAACCCGTAAAAACATTTAAATCTAATTTTAAATGCTTGTTACTGTCATTTTTGTTTTTGTCAAATCAATAATGTTACTATTGAACATTTATAAACAACCAATTGTTAGCCACTTGTTACTTTAGTAATCTTGTTATTGATTCTTGATGCCACATTTATAAGCAATCTTTTATTAGACGATTTAGTAGTCAATTGAACATTTAGATATTTAGAAACATGTAGCAATTTGTTTAGACACGATAACTTAGTTAAATGGTGAAAGGATCAATATAAGTTTCAACCCGACCAACCGAACCAACCCAACCCAACCCGAACGGTTTGAGTTGGGTTAGGTTGCACTTTTGATTGGGTTGGGTTAGGTTGAGATTTTTCAAACCGGAATGATTGGGTTGGGTTGTTAAAGTGCCTTCAACCCGGCCAACCCAACCCGTGAGCACCCCTAATGATAACAACGTGTCAATGCTCATTTTGGTTATAAGAACTTTGCAATCAAACGCTTCAATGATTTTCGCAACGAAGACTCTCTCAACGTGAAAAAGGTGAAATAATTTGAGATCACTAAGTTCAAATTTTTACCGTGCAACATAAACAAGTTTATCTTTTTCTTTAAACACACGTTCGCACACATCGATTTATTTCAAAAATAAGAAATTCATTCTGCACGTATATACTTTCAGCGTGAAGGAACTCATGTAACACATTTAATGACATAATGCATGAAACTCAATATGCAATTGAAGGTCACTCACTCTAACAAGGTCAACCGTTGTACTCACAACAACTTATCATTGACACTCTACTTTGACCAACAATCACTTTCTCACCCTTGCAACAACTTGCTATACAAGTGCTTCACAACCCACCTGTTCGACCGGTTTACACGGTTTCCAAATTAACCAATTACCTCGCTTTCTACTCTGACGCATACTTCAATCCAACACTAATATCTTTCCTTCATTATCCTTGCCACTAAACCGTTCGACTAAAGAGTCAAACGCTAGACTCCTTCACCCGATCTTGAATTGAATCCTTCAAGATTCCAACATAGTCCTCACTTCCTATCCCCAACTGATCGACACCTCAATACCACAAATAGAGACTCACTAGAAACTAGGAGTTTACCCTTAATCTGTCATTCATCCCTTTGGAATCCCAAGAATTATATCCCTAGCCGGCTCATTAACATACCGAACAACACTTCTTTTAGAAGGTAAAAACATCATGTCATAAGCGATCTCTCACGACACATCAACCCTCTACATACTGTCACACTCAACTATCATCCCAGCATATAACACCCTCAAATTTTGGAAAGAGCAACTAAATAAAATTTTCAATAACACATCCCAAAAGAATAGAATTTCTCCTTATAAGTCAATACGGGAATTACCTCAAATTAAAATCTATGATTTACCCTCAAACAATTATAACTCAAGTTTTATTACAAAGGTTAAATTCACACCGGGTGTTACTTAACACAAGTACAAGTTGCTATTCCCAAATAAGTACGGAAGACTTCACTAAACAATTCGCTTCTCAAGCACACTACAAGCACTCGTCTCATCACCGTGTCACTAGAACTACTTCCCAACCGGAACCTGTTGCACATGCCGACAAATAAAATGGGTAAGGCTAACGCCTAGTGGGTTCAAGAGTTTTATCATGACCATATAAATTCATAAATCGAGAGAGATGCAATTTAAGTAATGAGTTCAAAATAACTTACTTTAGATACAAATCACCCATTTTCCAACTCACACAAATCCTGTGCTGAAAGCTTTAATGTAAAATGATTCCCAAAATGGACTCATCCCCAAAACCAACATGAAAGGTGAAATAGCATTTGATTCTCAAAACGATTGAATTCATAAGTAAATCTCCATTATTCCAAACATCCCAAACATGGATGAAGTATAACCCATAACTCACATAACGTGGAAAACAATTCATATAAATATGATACGACACCGAAAACACGGATAAAAACAAATACCCAAAGCAACACCTTTCGGTGACGGGGGATATAACACCCTTAAAATTCAGGGCTAATTTAAACCTTAATTTATAACAAAAATTAAATATAAACTTCCAACTTTATATCTGAGCAGAGAAATATCTATGAGGTCACATTTACAAACATAGAATTCTTCAAATAACCTATCAATCTAATTATGTCACTATAAGTAGATTAACTAGATTATCTAAGCAATCTATTCAAAACCTCAGTATTCAATAACTTCTCTGCTAATCCAAAAGCTCTCGTCCCACATCCCTTCATTTTCCCAAGCTAGTACCTGGTAAGAAAACATCATTTGAAACGATTAGGCTAACGCCTAGTGAGAACATTCGGTTTCAAAATAATATTTGTACAACTCAATGTAAACAAGGCATAACAAACCTGGTTTACCCTTTTTCTTACCACACACGTAACCATCCTTTGATAACGGATTAAACCCGGTTCCATGACTACGACCTGACACTAAGTCAGTCATTTCTCATGTTCTAGAGCCCACACTACGAATCTTCACTGATTCTAGATTAATGCTCTTATCCAATAAATCGCAATATACACATGCCCATTTCTTGGAAAGGAAATAGAGATTACAATATACACATGTCAATCCCTTCTTTTCCTTAGAAATCGGAAATTACGTTTATTTCACGATTTCTTACACACATCGGAATAACGAATAATCCTCATCTATTCCACGTGTTCATAACCACTAGTGCCTATGGATCCATATCACCTATTTATACTCGTGCAGGTTATTGCTATAAATCATTTTCCAATATCATTGAATGAACTTAAGCAAAACCATCAATTTACGATAATAGATTTTAATTTATAAAATCATTCTTCCAAAATCCATTTAAGCAGTTCATTTATAAAATACACCTTACCACAATATAAAAACATTATAAAAAGGTAAGGTAAGAATGAACTCACCTGGTAATAGTCGTGCTACTCTTACTTTCTCAAAGTTGTAAGGAATTTCCGTCACCAACTTCACAGAGATCTGAAATACCCAAATACATATTGTACTGGTATTAATCTACTGTTTAGGACCCTTAAAGACTAAAAATCCTAAATATCCAAAATTCTCGTCTCTTATCGCAACCAACTAGCTGCGATAACCCCTTGTTGCAATATACAGTACTTGTCGCAACCCACTGTTGCGACATTTACATCCCATCACAACCAACTGTTGCGATACATACCTTATCGCAACCAACTGTTGCGATGCACACCTTGTCGCAACTAACTATTGCGATACTAATGAGCTTGTCGCAACTCAAGGTTGCGACATTCATAACTATCGCAAAACATCATAACTATCGCAATGCACTACTGCGATATTCATAACTATCTCAACCCACTGAGTTCATACTTAACCCAGAAATCTATAATTTTAAACCATGAATGTTTCTGTAAACATGCAGATATGTTTAATACTATTAATAGAACTTTATCATCAGCTTAGATTTCTCATAATCATCAAAAATAACTAAAACCTATTTTTAAACTTATAGAAATCTCTATAAACATATCATGAAGAATTTAAGTAAGAGAAATACCTTTGTTTCCACAGATTTGTATACTTATTTCCTTGCTAATATCCAGCTTTTCTTCTTCTTCTTTCTTTCCTGGTCTCTCTTTCGGTTCACTCTCTCTTTCTCTCTGTCGTGAACACCACACACACACACATAAACTTCAATTGCACAAAAGTGAGACACCTCACTCTCTTGAAATGAAATGGGACGGTGGATGTGATTTGTTTAATCACATTCACCAAACAAACCCCAAACTTCTATCAAATGGCAAGTTTAACCCCTCCACTTATAAATTAAAATTAAAGTTTACCCCATAACTTATAACTCCACAAAACAACTAACGTAACTTAATCAGAGATAAACTCTAAAATTAATCTATCAAATAATCAACCCTACCTTATCAAATAATTATACTCAATTTATTTAATAAACTCAAACATCATCTTTTATAAAAATCTAGATTTTACAATACTCCCTAACTTGAAAATGATTTCGTCCTCGAAATCAAAGCTAGGTAAACAAATGAGGATATCTATTCATCATATCCTCTTCCGACTCTAAAGTCACATTCGCACCTTGATGATGTTTCCATTGTACCTTCAACATAGCTACTTCCTTACCACTACGTAACTTCCTAACTGATCTTTCCAAAATTGTTTCCGGTTCTTCTACACAACGACTCTTTTCATCCACTCTCACATCCGTAAGTGGAATCACATCTTCCTCTTCGGCTAAACATTTACGAAGATAGCAAACATGAAAAGTATTATGGATTCCTTCCAATTCAGGTGGAAGATCCAACTGATATGCTTGCATTCCAATTCTCTTAGTGATGGTAAAAGGTCCTAGAAAACGAGGACTTAACTTCCCACGTTTACCAAACCTTATCACACCTTTCCATGGGGATACTTTAAGCATCATGTGCTCCCCAACTTGGAATTCTTTTGGTCTTCTTTTCGGATCAGCATAACTCTTTTGTCTATCTTGAGCTGCTTTCATATGTTTCCGAATTCTTTCACTTTATCCGCCGTTTGTTGCACAAGTTCCGGACCAGCAAACTGTTTTTCTCCGGCTTCTAACCAACACACCGGAGTTCTACATTTTCGGCCATACAAAGCTTCGAAAGGTGCTCTTCCAAAACTGGAATGATAACTATTGTTATACGCAAATTCCACTAAAGGTAAATGCGCATCCCAATTACCTCCAAAATCTAATACACACGATCTGAGCATATCTTCCAAAGTTTGAATGGTTCTTTCACTTTGCCCGTCAGTTTTCAGATGATAAGCAGTGCTCAAATTAACCTTCGTACCCAATTCGCCTTGTAGTGACTGCCAAAATCTCGAGGTAAACCGACTATCACGATCTGACACTATAGACACCGGTATACCATGCCTTGACACCACTTCATCGATATATAGCTTCGCCAATTTATCTATTGGAGACGCTTCTTTCATAGCCAGAAAATGAGCACTTTTAGTCAACCTATCTACGATTACCCATATAGTGTCGTTACCTTTTTGCGTCTTTGGTAACTTCGTCATGAAATCCATGGTAATCTTTTCCCACTTCCATTCCGGAATCTCCAAAGATTGGAAACTTCCGTAAGGTTTTTGGTGTTCCGCTTTTACTAACGAACATGTTCTACACTTCTCTACTATTCGGGCCACATCTACTTTCATAGCTGGCCACCAATAATGCAATTTCAAATCTCTATACATCTTAGTACTCCCAGGATGTATAGAATACTTAGATTTATGGGCGTCTTCGAGAATTAACTCTCGATTTCCTCCAGCTTTAGGCACCCAAACACGACCTTGGAATAATTTAATCCCACGGCTATCTTCAGTCAGTTGAAGATGTTGCTTACTCATGACTTCATCTTTTAGATTCTTTTCCAGTAAGGCCTCCACTTGAGCCTCTTTTATCCTTTCAGTTAAACTTGAAGTTACATCAATTCTAGCGTTGGTCGATTTCAAACACCCACTATATTCTTTTCGACTTAAAGCATCAGCTACGACATTTGCTTTACCAGGATGGTAATGCAATTCGCAATCATAATTTTTAAGTAATTCTAACCAGCGTCGTTGTCTCATGTTCAACTCTTTTTGATCAAAGACATGTTTCAAGCTCTTGTGATCAGTATAAAGAGTACACTTTGTTCCATAAAAATAATGTCGCCACAGCTTCAATCAAATACGACAGCTGCTAATTCCAAATCATGGGTAGGATAATTCTTTTCATGCTCTTTAAGTTGTCTTGATGCGTAAGCAATTACCTTGCCTCATTGCATCAATACACATCCTAGACCCATCTTTGACGCGAAGCTATATACCACCAAATCTTCTGTTCCTTCTGGTAAGGCAAGAATTGGAGCTTCACATAACTTTTGACGTAAAGTTTTGAAAGCCGATTCTTGTTTCTCCGTCCAAACAAACTTCACGTTCTTTCGAGTCAATAAAGTCAAATCCGAAGAAATCTTTGAGAAGTCTTTAATAAACCTTCGATAGTAACCGGCTAGGCCTAAGAGCATCTCCAACAGCATTTCTAAAACAGGAAAAAATGGCTTTTGGTTTGCTATATGTCTCCAACAGCTTTGCTATATGTTTTGCTAAAATAGAAAATCTCTAAAAAAATCTCTATGGTTTGCTAAATATAGAGAACTCTCTATTTTAGAAAAAAAAAATTAGCAATGCTGTTGGAGTTAAAAGGAAATAATTTTAGCAATTTTGACTTTTCATTCTCTATTTTAGAAATTTTTTAGCAATGCTGTTGGAGATGCTCTAAGAAACTTCTTATTTCAGATGCACTTCTTGGTGTCTCCCAATTGGTCATAGCTTCTATCTTTGCTGGGTCTACTTTGACTCCCTCCGAAGTAATCACATGACCTAGAAATTGTACCTCTTTTAACCAGAATTCACATTTCGAGAACTTCGCGTACAATTTCTCTCTTCTCAACACTTCTAAGACTTCACGAAGATGATGTTCATGATCTACTTCAGTCTTTGAATAAACAAGTATGTCATCAATGAATACAATGACAAACTTGTCCAAAAATGGTCGACATACTCTATTCATCAAATCCATGAACACAACTGGAGCATTAGTCAACCCAAATGGCATTACAAGGAATTCATAATGCCCGTACCTTGTTCTGAAAGCTGTCTTCGGGATATCTTCATCTCTTACTCGAACTTGATGATACCCTGACCTTAAATCAATCTTTGAAAAGCATCCCGCACCTTGGAGTTGATCAAATAGGTCATCAATCCTTGGAAGCGGATACTTGTTTTTAATAGTTACTTTATTCAATTCTCGATAATCAATGCACATCCTCATGGTGCCATCTTTCTTCTTAACAAATAAAACCGGAGCTCCCCAAGGTGAAGAACTCGGTCTAACAAAACCCTTGTCCAATAACTCCTGAAGTTGAGTCATCATTTCTTTCATTTCGTCCGGCGCTAGGCGATACGGTGCACGCGCTATTGGTGTCGATCCAGGGATAAGATCAATACTAAACTCCACCTGCCGTTCAGTCGGTAGGCCTGGAAGATCTTCGGGAAATACATTCGGGAATTCACGTACCACCTTAATATCCTCCACTTGTTTCTTTTCTGACTTTACATCTAAAACATAAGCCAGATAGGATGAACATCATTTCATTAAACATTTACGCGCTTTTGCAACAGAAATTAACGGAACTTCCCCTTTTTGCTTTTCCCCAAAGATGAGTACATCATCTTTATCGGCCATCGGAATCCTGATTAATTTCTTGGCACAAAGTATCTCTGCCTGGTTGACTGTCAGCCAGTCCATACCCACTATCACATCGAATCCTCCAATTTCCATCAACAACAAGTCGATCGGAAATTTCGTTTCCCCTATTGAAATAAAGCAACCCTCAAGTCTTTCACGAACCAAGACTTGACCCCCGTTAGCTATCGCCACAATTAAGGCATCTTCCAAAGTAGTGACAGGCATAGCTAACTTGTGAAAGAACGACTTGGACACAAATGACAAATTTGCACCACAGTCAAATAAAATACGCGCAGGAAGGAAATTAACGAGGAATGTACCCGAGACGACGTCTTTTGATTCTTTAGCCTCATCAGTTGTCATTTGGAATGCCCGTCTTGTTGGCTTTGGAACATTTGGTTTCTTGCTTTGATCTCCACCCTTTTTCAGCTTTGGGCAATCCCGATGGAAGTGACCTGGTTGTTTACACTCATGACATGTAAATCCTTGTATAGGACAATTGCTCATAATATGCCCACTTTTACCACAATTGAAACATTCCAATGCTGTCACTCGACACGGCCCATAGTGTTTACTCCTACACTTTGGACACCAAATCGGCTCACGACGAGATTCATAATGAACACTTTTACCCGTTGCCTTTGATTTCTGAGAAGACTCTGACCAGCCCTCCCATTTCCGTTTCTCTCCCACTTGCGTCTTTTCTTCTTTGTCTTTGGCGTAGACTTCTTCCATCACTTTAGCTTCCTCAATTGTTTCCCTTAGTGTGGACGCTTTAGCATTTCTTACACGAGACATCATGTCCGCTGGCAAACCCTTCAAGTAAGCTTTAATCTTTTCTTTTTTAGTCGAAGCCACATGCCCCACCAAATTCAGCTTCTCCATAAAAGTTTCAGTATACTTCCTGACAGACATATTACCCTTCTTGAGAGTCCAAAACTCTTCTTCGATCCTATCCATCTCATTTTCATTGCAGTACTTTTCTAGAATCTTTTTCTTGAATGACTCCCAAGTCATAGCGGTCAAGACTGGAGCCGTGATTGTAGCCGTCACTACATTCCACCAAGTCAGCGCGTTACCTTTTAGCATTTAAGACGCAAATCTGACTTTCGACTTTTCATCACATTCACAAGCTCGAAAAACTTGTTCCATTTCTCTTAACGAATTCATGCAAACTACTGGATTATCTGCTCCGTTAAACTCTGGCGGTTTACAGCTTAGAAACGTTTTATATGAGCAGATTCTTTCAACCCTTCTTTCTGCCTCCAATACAGGGTTACGAACTGGATTTATTACCCCCAGTATCAGTTTTCGTTCGACGTAGCTCCGTACTTCGATCGTTCAGTGCTTTCATAAACATTCAGCTTGTTTTTCCATCGTTGTATTCATCATCCTTGTCATGTTTTCCATTATACGAAACTCCATTGTTGCCTCAGGTGTTTCTTGGTCAGAAGTACTGGTACCCGTTCTGTGTACCTGACTGTTCGTGCCTCCCATTGTAGGTAGCCTCGGCGGACTCTCTTGGGTCCTAATCCTTCCAGGTTGCCTTCCAGTTGGACAATCAATCGCGGACCTATCCATTGAAGAAATAGGGGACAATGGAGGCGTATTCACCATTGTTCCGGTATAACACAAAGGAATAACCATAAGAAATGGTTACACGAATCTAAATATACGAAACGTACTTTACCGATCATTAGTCACTGTAACAATTTAGAAACAAGTATGCTTTTGTAACAATATATTCATAATAACAGTAGCTAATTGGAATTGTGAACATACTATACATGAGAATCCTCGTTACCATTGTTACAGTACTAATTTCACGTATTTCCATCGACTCTAAGACTATCCCGTCTTAGTATTTCTACCTATATCTCACAAATCATAACTTAATTCACCTCAGATTAAGTCTAAGTATCTCATCAGCATACTTAGTTCACTTAAACTAATGCTCTAATACCATATTATAACACCCTTAAAATTCAGGGCTAATTTAAACCTTAATTTATAACAAGATTTAAATATAAACTTCCAACTTTATATCTGAGCAGAGAAATATCTATGAGGTCACATTTACAAACATAGAATTCTTCAAATAACCTATCAATCTAATTATGTCACTATAATTAGATTAACTAGATTATCTAAGCAATCTATTCAAAACCTCAGTATTCAATAACTTCTCTGCTAATCCAAAAGCTCTCGTCCCACATCCCTTCATTTTCTCAAGCTAGTACCTGGTAAGAAAACATCATTTGAAACGGTTAGGCTAATGCCTAGTGAGAACATTCGGTTTCAAAATAATATTTGTACAAATCAATGTAAACATGGCATAACAAACCTGGTTTACCCTTTTTCTTACCACACGCGTAACCATCCTTTGATAACGGGTTAAACCCGGTTCCATGACTACGACCTGACACTAAGTCAGTCATTTCTCATGTTCTAGAGCCCACACTACGAATCTTCACTGATTCTAGATTAATGCTCTTATCCAATAAATCACAATATACACATGTCCATTTCTTGGAAAGGAAATAGAGATTACAATATACACATGCCAATCCCTTCTTTTCCTTAGAAATCGGAAATTACGTTTATTTCACGATTTCTTACACACATCGGAATAACGAATAATCCTCATCTATTCCACGTGTTCATAACCACTAGTGCCTATGGATCCATATCACCTATTTATACTCGTGCAGGTTATGGCTATAAATCATTTTCCAATATCATTGAATGAACTTAAGCAAAACCATTAATTTACGATAATAGATTTTAATTTATAAAATCATTCTTCCAAAATCCATTTAAGCAGTTCATTTATAAAATACACCTTACCACAATTTAAAAACATTATAAAAAGGTAAGGTAAGAATGAACTCACCTGGTAATAGTCGTGCTACTCTTACTTTCTCAAAGTTGTAAGGAATTTCCGTCACCAACTTCACAGAGATCCGAAATACCCAAATTCATATTGTACTGGTATTAATCTACTGTTTAGGACCCTTAAAGACTAAAAATCCTAAATATCCAAAATTCTCGTCTCTTATCGCAACCAACTAGCTGCGATAACCCCTTGTCGCTATATACAGTAGTTGTCGCAACCCACTGTTGCGACATTTACTTCCCATCGCAACCAACGGTTGCGATACATACCTTATCACAACCAACTGTTGCGATGCACACCTTGTCGCAACTAACTATTGCGATACTAATGAGCTTGTCGCAACTCAAGGTTGCGACATTCATAACTATCGCAAAATATCATAACTATCGCAATGCACTACTGCGATATTCATAACTATCTCAACCCACTGAGTTCATACTTAACCCAGAAATCTATAATTTTAAACCATGAATGTTTCTGTAAACATGCAGATATGTTTAGTACTACTAATAGAACCTTATCATCAGGTCAGATTTCTCATAATCATCAAAAATAACTAAAACCTATTTTTAAACTTATAGAAATCTCTATAAACATATCATGAAGAATTTAAGTAAGAGAAATACGTTTGTTTCCACATATTTGTATACTTATTTCCTTGATAATATCCAGCTTTTCTTCTTCTTCTTTCCTTCTTGGTCTCTCTTTCGGTTCACTCTCTCTTTCTCTCTGCCGTGAACAACACCACACACACACACACACAAACTTCAATTGCATAAAAGTGAGACACCTCATCTCTTGAAATGAAATGGGATGGTGGATGTGATTTGTTTAATCACATTCACCAAACAAACCCTAAACTTCTATCAAATGGCAAGTTTAACCCCTCCACTTATAAATTAAAATTAAAGTTTACCCCCATAACTTATAACTCCACAAAACAACTAACGTAACTTAATCAGGGATAAACTCTAAATTTAATCTATCAAATAATCAACCCTACCTTATCAAATAATTATACTTCAATTTATTTAATAAACTCAAACATCATCTTTTATAAAAATCTAGATGTTACAGGGGAGGCTCGTTTACATTGCACGTGACGGAACACAAAAGTGGGTCACCTACTATGCAATAAAACAACCATGTAGACTATTCTCGTAAAATACTGAGCTCAATCACACCAGATCTATTGTCGGCGAGACTCGGGAGCCCCCAACTTCAACCACTCCAGGTCTATACATTCGGTCACTCCAAATCCACAAAACAAGCACATTTGGGAATACACCTTACTGCCCATGGGACGCTGCCCGCCCATATAGGCCTACACCTTACTTACCATGGAACCCGATGCCTATCCCGTGCCAAGTACATATGGAATTACACCTTACTGTCCATGGGACGACGCCCGACCATATAGGCCCACGCCTTACTTACCATGGAACCCGATGCCTATTCCGTGCTACGAAAGAGAAACTAGCATCTCATCATTGAACGTAAAAACTCAAATGCCTATGGATCCATAGCTAATAAGGTCTAAAACAGTACACGACCACAAACGAATGAACGAACGCATTCAAAACATGCAATTCTTCAATAACCATAAATCACAACCAAAACTCAACTTTAGACCATCAAAACTGGACAAATGTCCCCAAGATTCAACAAAATCCATTACTGAGACATAAGCTAGACTAACTCAAAAGATCAATCGGGAAAAGTCATAAAATGAAATTAAACATAGCAACACACACCATTGCCAATAAATATTTATAATCCATGAAAACCCGAAGTAAAACCTTGGGTTAGGGCAACCCTCTTTTCCAAGAGACTCACACCGTATATTTTCAAATCGCCCCATAACGTACTAAATGCATGTTTCCAAAATATACACAAAATGCATTTTCATATGAAGTGGACTCCATTTATAAAATAAATCATCAACACATTTTCATTTATGATTTATCCATCAAATTTCCCAAAATTCCAAATGTAGGTGTTTTACAATATTTACAACACTAAATACTTGAAGAGTTAAAACCCATCAAATAACTCAACCATTGATAATTTTTCATGTAAAACACATAAGTACTTGGAAAAATAACATTTTTGGCATGTACAAAGTTTTCACAAAACAACTTGAACTCACCTTGCTAGATTTAGGCTAAATCTAGATTTTCCCCAAACGTAAGCTCTTTAGATGCACATGAATCCTCAAGCCAAATCTTCCAAAAACCTAGATTCATAAGTTTCCAACCATCAATATCCAGATCCAACCATGTAGAGTCATTCCCCAAACATATTACATCAAAATACCCACTTATACCAAAACCCCAACTTTCATAGATGAAGAAGAGAGAGTATTACTTTAACCACAACTTGAATCCACCAACCATAATACCACTAGAATCACCAAAATGAACCACACACTCCAAATCTTCCAAATGGAGAAAGGGGTTGGATGAAACCCTAGAAACTTGATGAAGAAGATGAAGTGAAAGGGTGTTAGAAAGGTTAAGGTTCATAAGAATGGTGAGGGGCTTGATTTTGGGGAAGATGGATGAAGAGAAGATGAAAGATTTAGGGTTTTGTTGGGAGAAATTCGTTTTAGAGAGAGAGAAAAACTGAGTTGGTGTTGAAGATGAAATGAGGGAAGAGAGAGGGGAAAGTCTTAAAAGGAAACAAAATATCTCATCAGAAACATCGCGGACGTCCGCCTTGCACCCATGCGGACGTCCGCCTTGCCCTGGCCGAAATCCCAAGTTTTCTCTGTTGCTTCTGCGGACGACCCGCGGACTTCCGCGCATCGCGGACGTCCAGCCTTGTGCCCATGCGGACGTCCGCAAGTCCAACATTCCTTTTTTTTCTTAAAATTCGGGGTGTTACAATCCTCCCAACCTTAAAGAGATTTCGTCCTCGAAATCTATTTCTCACACAACCAATGGCTACCGCGCCCAACACATTCCAAGTCACTGGCGGACCTAGCTTGAAGGATACGGTGGCACGTGCCACCGTATCGTTCTTCCGGCAAAGGGTAAAAAAATTTAGTCGTGTGAAGAGTGCAACCGTATCGTTTTAAAGGGTGCAACCGTATAGTTTTAAATGGTGCAACTGTATCAAAAAAAACTCTTAAAATCAACCAAAAGTTCCAAAAAACTCTTAAAATCAACCAAAAAAAACCCGAAAAGTTCTCTCGAAATCGATTTGTTTTTAAAATTCCTCGAAATCGGGAAAAAAATTCTCTCAAAGCAGTGGAATTAGGCTAAAACAACATCGGGCGATGTGGAAATTTTTTAGATTCGTCAAAGGTGGCACCGTAAGAAAAATTTCTGGGTCCGCCTAATCCCTCGGTTTCAACCAGATTCGAATTTATTCCCCACAGAATTGCACATAACGGCTTCTTGGTGTTACTCACAACGAATCCCCGCTTAGGCATAATACACTTACATCCAATTGAAAGCCTAATTTACTAGAGTGGCTTCCGACCACAAGACTTAAGTTGCCTCCCAGCCTTAAGTGATCCATACTTCCCCAACGACAAAATCCGACTCTCAATCAGTCCTGATCTACACGTCTTCAAATACCTTTTTCCAACCAAACCCAAGTACGGTCACCACCGAAACCGATAAAAATTCTCAAACTCGACCGTTCTCGCTACTGGGTTGTGACTTAGCTATAACGAGTACAATTAGACTCCAAAACAGCCGGTCATCCTAGACCCGGAGATTATACGACTCCCAAGATACATTCCATTACCAATCATCCATTCTGCAAATTCTTTTACAATTCAAGGACAGTCATTCCACTAATTCCACTTGTCACAATTGGGCTTCTTAAGATCACTACAACATTTACCACTATTACTTTACAATTGGACTACAACTCTCCAAATAAACTAACGGTTCTTGACCTCGAACCCAAAGGTTGACACCTAGTCATACCACCAAGATTTGACTCCCAACAGAACTCCATACACGAGTTTCATCCGTCGAGTAATCTCGCAAAAATTAAGGTTATCAATACGGTGTCTAAAGGGTCCCTCATGCGAAAATTGATCAAGACCCCAAAATAAGGTTTCCGACAAGGATGGTTACCACCAACCTCAATATAAGATGTCGCAAATCAAATCCCTTAGTTACAAAAGTACATCATCCCTGCAACCGATACTATTCAGCCTACAGTACCATCACGCGTGGAATACCCAACCTTCCACCGTCAAAGTTCTACACGCACATATTCTTAACCGGGGTTACTTAACATTTCCAAGATTCTAATAAGTTCAAGGTTTTTAAGTGAATTACTTAACAAATATGCCAATTGAAAACTTTTATAGGAATTTTCAACACAAAGGTTTTCATAGCAATTTAATCGTACGCACAAAATCCACTACTATCTACTCGGTAGTTGTGCAAAAATGAACACACTCGTCTCACATATGAAAATCATATTGAGAACTATTTCATCGTAGTTTAGATTATTAACAACACGCAAAAGCATAATAAACAACTTCTTTGAAACGGGTCGCTATGGTTCTAGCATGGATTGATCTATGTCATGCATCTAAGGTAATCTCCTACCTTAAACAACGTGCAACCGAAAGGTTTATGCGTACTTCAAAATGAGTTTGAACGTCATCCGATTCCCAAAATTCCCTTTTTAAATCATGAAATCGCATGAAACAAAACTTACCAACAACGTTCACACACGTCAGTTTATTTCGTAAAAATTGGTGAAGCAATTCCATAGATATACTTTGGTTAAAACATAAAATAATTTGTGTCAGTTTCAAGTTTAAAGACAAAATCAATATGTTTTCATCATTCAAAGACATCGACTAAAACATCCAGAGGAAGCTTCAAATTGGAATATGCATGCAAGCTTGTAACACTCTCTTAGTAGTTTTCTTGATATGAAATAACATGCATCCGATAGTTCATACGAAATTTCAAAAGATGCCACTCTTTAAATCAATTTCGAAATTTTCTCATTTAGTCTTAAAATGACATACGAGCAAAACCTTTTTGACGAGACTCACACACATCAATGTTTTTTTTAAATGTACTGTATCGTAAACCATGCATAAACTCCACAATCTTAAAACGTATTTTGACCAAATGATCTTCACTTATGCAATAACTCATTAAAACACGTCATTTATTTATCAAAGTGTGAAGGGTTAGTGGCTACCAAATTATGCATATCCCTAGATCAATACCATGCGTTTGTGTGAAAGGTTAATAAAACAATCAATTAACCGAAAGCGCATAAAGCAAATTTTTAAGAAATACTATCAGAATGTTCTTTAATGTATTACTCACGCCACGTATTAATCAATCCGTACACTGAACAAGTTGCAATAAAATGTGCTAACACAAATCTTTGAAAGAGAACATATGCAACACCAAAGTTCCAAAAACATTCCTTTTGATCTCCTTACGGCATAAAATGATATTTCTCAACAAAACCCGCATGAGACAAAGTGCCTAATATAATCCAAAATTAACACACACATAATAACTAAAGTATGTGCATTACAAAATTGCACTCACACGACACAAAACGTCGTAAAACGAAACTCCGTAAAATTCCATGGGCTCAATGACCTCAAATCAACCAAATGACGCCAAACCTTTTGCTTCAAAAAAAATTAAAGTGCCATAAGCAAAATTATGACTAAAATGTCAAAATTCTAAAAATTCTCTTTTTGTTGTAATACGCTATAAACAACACTTTTCAATAATTCATGCATTAAATAAAACTTTCCAATAAAGCTCGACATAGACAAAATGGAAGATAACTTTCCGTCTAAACCTTAACATATGTGGAGGAGATCCAATGTTAAAGTCATAAGCCGTAGTTACTTGTCCAACACCTTAAACAACATTAAAATATGGATATCATTGTATCCGAAAGTAACGTTGAACAATCAACAAAATAAAACAAGTTCCGACGGAGTTTGCAACTCTCGCAATAAAATAATTTCATGCATGTTCAAAACCATGATTTAAAATCTTGTGTGTGCTAAACGTTTTCCGAGATTTTGTAACACAATCCACAGGAGGATTTGAAACACAAAAATAACTGATACAATTTATTTTTAAAATAAATTTTGTGCATGAATTTAGTCGGCACTCAACGTCTAAAACCGTACTCCTCCAAATCCCTCCGATCACACTACCGTCATCCGGATGCTCAAACCTCTTACGGCAAAGTTGGGAATTACATCGGTTAACCTTACGATTTCTCCTCGAATCAAAGTCGATTCAATAAGTCTATGGTTCTAATCCAACCATCAACTTTGACCCGAAACGGTCCACTTAAAGCAATTATCATGCTTATTGTCACCCTAAGTGACTAATACTAAAATCGTCAATCTTTTCCAACGACTACTCGCTTAGAAACTTCTTCACTACCCCAACGGTCATCACATTAAATTAATTCAAGTATACACATGTACTAGCAGGTTCACCATAACACTGGCCAGGTGTAATTATGAAAGTACCGTATATGATTATCCTTGCTACTTGTAACATCTCGAATTTCCGTTGTATTATTTTGTGAAGTATAATTATTAACTTTGGGGTTAAGTTAGTAATTTAGCAAAAGTGCAAAGTTAAATGTGAAAATAAACTTGAGGGGTTAATTTGTTATTTATGGAAAGTGGGTTTCCTAATACTGAGATAACCTCAGTATTGAGTCGGTCACTTTTGTAAATTAGACAGAGAGAATCGAGAGAGAGCCGTGAAAGAGAAAAGAAGCAGAAGAAAGAAAGTCTGACTTTGGAGAAATTGTGGTAAGAAATTGAAGTTGTTTTACTGATTTCTTGTAAGGAAGGTATCTAATTGTAGTAATTCTATGTTTAGCTGTTGATTAAGCTGAGGAATTGAGTTTTGGTGAAGAACACAGTATTCAGAAGTGTTCAGGTGAGTTTATTCACTTCTTCTTAAAATTAGCCATTGAAATTGATATAGATATGTTTTAAACTATATCTGAATGCTTTGGTATGACTTAATTGGAAATTAGTAGGCTTATTTAGAAGTTTTTATAAACTGGATTAATGAAGAAGACGATGAACAGTGCTTGCGAAATATTCACTTTGCGCAAGCCACTATTGCGAAAAGTGAAGAATCTCGCAAGCCACTGTTGCGAGAAGTGAAATATTTCGCAAGCCACTATTGCGAAAAGTGAGAATCTCGCTACTGTTGGTTGCGAGAAGTAGAACATTTCGCTACTGTAGCTTGCGAAAAGTTGAGCATTTCGCCATAGTTGGTTGCGCAATACTCATCTGATGCGATTTTCTGATTTATGTAAATCTGATATATGTTATAGCTCAATGTTGATATTAAGATATGATTATGATGAACTGAGAGGACTTATTTAAATTATTAATAAATCCGAGCATGTAATTAAGAGTTATGCTATGTTGATTTCCGTGCTAAATAGCAAAGTTGGGATAGTTGAGAAGTCGCGGTGTCGAGATAGTAATATTCTTTATAGATGTATATACAGAGTATGTTTTGAGATAAATATATTGTATGTTATGCACATATAATAGTAATAGTTATAATACTTATGTATTATGTCGTGGTTGCTAAAAATAGGCATCCGGTCATCGGGGGCACCTTAGTACGGTCTATTGGGAACCGATTACTAGCCATTGATCAAAGGGATGTAATTTCTAGTGATGAGTATACCTTGAATCATCGGGGGTCCCGGTTGTGTATCGCGATATATTAATCCCATTGGGACCATTGATTCTGAGGTGGAAAGGACGAGAAATGTGGAATAGGCAGACTTTGATTTGTAATTCCCATTTCGAATGGAAGATCGGAGATTTCCATTGCTTTAGGGAAGATCGGAGATTTCCCTGTTGTGAAAGGAAGATTTGAGATAGGCATAAAGTAATTTGTAATCTCTACTTCCGGATTAAGAAATAGGCAGGCTTTGACTTGTAATTTCTTGGATAAGGATATTGACCTTGAATCTGGGATGATTTATGGTAAACTCTTGGTAGTGATATTATGGCTAGACGAATTAGTCATAAGTATGGGAGGGGGTAGATTCCTAGTGTTGAAAGGAGTTGATGTACGGTAAGATGGGCGAGAACAGGTTTGATTTATCTGTTGAGATTTTAATTGTTACATTTTAATTTGATTTGAATATTCTCACTAGGCGAAAGCCTAATGTTTCAAGTTGAATTTTCTTACCAGGTACAAGCTCCGGGAAGTAAGCGGGGATGAGAGATGAGAACTTTTGGAAGGAAACAAACTTGGAGATGACAGAGGATCTAGTTATTCTTTTGATATTTTGGGACAGATGATTAGATAACCTAGTTAATCTGATTATGATGTAATGATTAGATTAATAGGTTATTTGAGTAGATGTCTATTGTATATAAAAACCTTACTGTTGATCCTCTTGTTATATAAGTTTGAAGTTTTATGATCATAACTTGTGGAATTTTTAAGGTTTAAATTGGCCCTATTTTTAGGGTGTTACACTACTCTTGACGTGACTCTCGTTTCTAGTGACTCCATCAATCTCAAAACATCCTATCTTAAAGTGCCTAATAGTGCAATTTCACTTTCACACACTTAAAAGAACGCTAGTTTGAGTCTAGGTATCCAAAATCAACACCTAATTCTCTCATACTTATGCTCTAATACCAACTTGTAACACCCTCAAATTTTGGAAAGAGCAACTAAATAAATTTTTCAATAACACATCCCAAAAGAATAGAATTTCTCCTTATAAGTCAATACGGGAATTACCTTAAATTAAAATCTATGATTTACCCTCAAACAATTATAACTCAAGTCTTATTACAAAGGCTAAATTCACATCGGGTGTTACTTAACACAAGTACAAGTTGCTATTCCCAAATAAGTGCGGAAGACTTCACTAAGCAATTCGCTTCTCAAGCACACTACAAGCACTCGTCTCATCACCGTGTCACTAGAACTACTTCCCATCCGGAACCTGTTGCACATGCCGACAAATAAAAAGGGTTAGGCTAACGCCTGGTGAGTTCAAGAGTTTTATCATGACCATGTGAATTCATAAATCGAGAGAGATGCAATTTAAGTCATGAGTTCAAAATAATTTACTTTAGTGCAAATCACCCATTTTCCAACTCACACAAATCCTGTGCTGAAAGCTTTAATATAAAATGATTCCCAAAATGGACCCATCCCCAAAACCAACATGAAAGGTGAAATAGCATTTGATTCTCAAAACGATTGAATTCATAAGTAAATCGCCATTATTCCAAACATCCCAAACATGGATGAAGCATAACCCGTAACTCACATAACGTGGAAAATAATTCATATAAATATGATACATCACCGAAAACACGGATAAAAACAAATACCGAAAGCAACACCTTTCGGTGACGGGGGAGGCCCGTTTACATTGCACATGACAGAACACAAAAGTGAGTCACCTACTATGCAATAAAACAACCATGTGGACTATTCTCGTAAAATACTGAGCTCAATCACTCCATATCTTTTTGCCCGCGAGACTCGGGAGCCCCCAACTTCAACCACTCCAGGTCTATACATTGGGTCACTCCAAATCCACAAAACAAGCACATTTGGGATTACACCTTACTGCCCATGGGGCGCTGCCCGACCATATAGGCCCACACCTTACTTACCATGGAACCCGATGCCTATCTCGTGCCAAGCTCATATGGAATTACACCTTACTGCCCATGGAACGACGCCCGACCATATAGGCCCACGCCTTACTTACCATGGAACCCGATGCCTATTCCGTGCTACGAAAGAGAAACTAACATCTCATCATTGAACGTAAAAACTCAAATGCCTATGGATCCATAGCTAATAAGGTCTAAAACAGTACACCACCCCAAACGAATGAACGAACGCATTCAAAACATGCAATTCTTCAATAACCATAAATCACAACCAAAACTCAACTTTAGACCATCAAAACTGGACAAATGTCCCCAAGATTCAACAAAATCCATTACCGAGACATAAGCTCGACTAACTCAAAAGATCAATCGGGAAAAGTCATAAAATGAAATTAAACATAGAAACACACACCTTCGCCAATAAATATTTCTAATCCATGAAAACCCGAAGTAAAACCTTGGGTTGGGGCAACCCTCTTTTCCAAGAGACTCACACCGTATATTTTCAAATCGCCCCATAACGTACTAAATGCATGTTTCCAAAATATACACAAAATGTATTTTCATATCAAGTGGACTCCATTTATAAAATAAATCATCAACACATTTTCATTTATGATTTATCTATCAAATTTCCCAAAATTCCAAATGTAGGTTTTTACAATATTTACAACACTAAATACTTCAAGAGTTAAAACCCATCAAATAACTTAACCATTGATAATTTTTCATGTGAAACACATAAGTACTTGGAAAAATAACATTTTGGCATGTACAAAGTTTTCACAAAACAACTTGAACTCACCTTGCTAGATTTAGGCTAAATCTAGATTTTCCCCAAACGTAAGCTCCTTTGATGCACATGAATCCTCAAGCCAAATCTTCCAAAAACCTAGATCCATAAGTTTCCAACCATCAATATCCAGATCCAACCATGTAGAGTCATTCCCCAAACATATTACATCAAAATACCCACTTATACCAAAACCCCAACTTTCATAGATGAAGAAGAGAGAGTATTACCTTAACCACAACTTGAATCAACCAACCATAATACCACTAGAATCACCAAAATGAACCACACACTCCAAATCTTCCAAATGGAGAAAGGGGTTGGATGAAACCCTAGAAACTTGATGAAGAAGATGAAGTGAAAGGGTGCTAGAAAGGTTAAGGTTCATAAGAATGGTGAGGGGCTTGATTTTGGGAAAGAAGCATGAAGAGAAGATGAAAGATTTTGGGTTTTGTTGGGAGAAATTCATTTTAGAGAGAGAGAAAAACTGAGTCGGGTGTTGAAGATGAAATGAGGGAAGAGAGAGGGGAAAGTCTTAAAAGGAAACAAAATATCTCATCAGACACATCGCGGACGTCCGCCTTGCACCCATACGGATGTCCGACTTGACCTGGCCGAAATGCCAAGTTTTCTTTGTTGCTTCCGCGGACGACCCGCGGACGTCCGCAAGTCTAACATTCCTTTTTGTTCTTAAAATTCAGGGTGTTACACAACAGTAGAGGTCGAGTACACCAAGCACCTGTAAATTCATAATAACATTCGCCAGATGCGCTTTTGAATTTACCTTACATGAGGGTCCTTACTACCATTGTCGCAATTCTCCATGATTAAGGTCTTTCCTATTGGCTTTCTATATCTCATTTGTGTCTTCCTTACTTCACAGTTTAAGTTTAGGCCCATCCGGTCACCTAAATCTCTTAAACTATGGCTCTCATACCATTTGTAACAACCCAAATTCCATAAAAAGTAATTCTCAACATTACAACCAAAATCGGTCCCAAAGTATACAAATTACATCAATTCTAACTCTAAGTACGCAGCGGATAAACACCTTCACAACTGAGATGCTATAGGAAGCCCAACGGTGAACTACTAGCCTCCACTAGACTATACCTCTTCTACAGCGTCACCTCTTTCCATCTTCTTCAGATGAAACCCCAAACAAAACTCTTACCTGCAAATGGTTTTAGTTTTGGAAAAGCGAGGGTTAGACCATGAGGTCTAGTGAATTCCCTCTCGAAAACAGTTTAACAAACCACATTTAGCATTATACAAACCGCCATAAAGGCCCATCAAAATCATTTCAACCGATCAACATCACTTGGGTATTTGCACAATGTTCATATCCACCCATCACCTCACCGTGATGTCCGCAATCGAGGCCCCCAGTAGATCCTCAAGACCCCCAGTAGATGACAGTCATGTGTGCACATGAAATGGATTCAAGGCACTCATCACAACTAAACTCCCAAGGGATTTAAACGATCCCAATGTACACTAATCCCACTGTGCAACCCGACTCCAAATCAATATATCACTTAATAAAGAACATGTAAACAACTTGCATGCATTAATAAACATTTCCACATCATGTAATAATAAAGCTTTTCAAAGTGTTTAATCATGTCATCATGCTCAATACCATATTCAGTTAAGAAAACTTTAGCAAAACATTTCATTTGCACAAAAGAGTTAAGGGAACTCACCTGAGCTTTAGCAAATCAACACACGCCTTGAAACACACTTTAGCTCAAACCAAACACCTAAATTGGACGTCATAAGAATGGTGTTAACCCATCTAATTACATCCCAAAACATCTCTACTAAGTCCCTAAAGCAACCCCCCAATCGACGCCTCGATTCTAGACCCAAAAAACGAAGCAAACCGAAGAAGACACACAAACAGAGACTTGCACCACTTACCATGTGGCTTCAACCCGCGTGGTAAGCCGCGCAACTTCCTGGTCGTGCCTCCCAGGTCTGCACAACAATATTCAGCTCGAAAACTCAACCCCAAGACCCCCAAAATGCTCCAAATTGAATATAAACCTCCAAAATCGATGGTTTTTTATACTCAAACCTTTAAGAACCCAAAACACATTTACCCCAACAAAATCAACCCATTGATTCATGATTTCAAACCCAAAACTCAAATACTCATTCCTTGCCAAGAATGGAGATTACCAAGCAAAAAGATGAAGTTTCTTAATGACTTGAGCAAAACTCATGAGGAAATCAACCCCAAAATCTTTTGTTTCCTTTTCCATTGATTAGAACTCAAAATCTCATGGTTTACAAAACCCCCAAACTACAAATCAATCACACCCAATTATGAGGAAGAGGATGCAAGAGTCATACCTTCAAGATGAGGCCACAAATCCTCTTGATATTGTGCTTCCTTCCACCCTCCAAGCTAGGGTTCTTGCTCTCCAAGACTCTCTCTAAAATGCCCAATACGTATGAATTCTTCAATTGACAAGGGTTTAGGGTTTTACCCCTTTTTATTTTCAAATTTTGCCACTAAGTCTTGAAAATTCTACACTTTAGGGATGAGATCGGGACCGGACCGGTACCGAACCGGTTGGTACCAAAATTTTTTGGGAGTGAAAAACCAGTACCGAAAACCGAACCGTATGTACCGATTCGGTTTCGATTTCGGGACGGGAAATTCGGTACTAGCACCACTTAGGACCGAAAATTTTAAAACGTACTAATTATGTATAAAACCAATCACAAACCTAAACCTCCATCCATGAAACTGATCCATTACTTGAATAACTTCATAACATTAACATTAAACAAAAATAATAATAATAATAACTACCAATTAAACAATATTATATATATACGGTAATTTTACAACAAGTTTCAATAGGACACTGCAAGTTTCGGTGCTACATTATAACATTAATGGAAAATTGGCAAATACACCAACCAAAAAATAATAATAAACAAATATCAATCAAAAGATTAGTTTTGGGTTGTTTAGGAGATGATTTACTTTGATAAGGAAAATATTAGATGAGCAAAGAAGTTTAAAAGACACAACCCTCTAATCAACTCGGTTCGGTTTCGGTATTTTCGGGAAATTCCCGGTACCGAATACCGAAATACCGAATTTTAAGAATATATGGAACCGAAAATCGGACCGAATACATGGTACCGGTTCGGTCCCGGTTCGGTTCGAGAAATCGGTCCGGTTTGCTCATCCCTACTACACTTCACACTTTAGCCCCACAATTTCCAAAAGATTCAGACTTTATGGACATGAGGTGTTACAAATGACCTCTTCTTCTCATTAGCAACATTGTGAGTAGTGATGGAAACGGGGCGGTAATTGGCGGGGAATGCACCCCCCCGTCCCCGACCCCATTTTACACCCCACATCCCCGACCCGACACGCCTAATCCCTAACGGGTTCGGGGGGTAAAAATCCCCGACGGGTACGGGGAACCCGTTGGGTACCCGTTTAGGAACAAAAATTAATTAAATTATTTTTAATTAAAAAAGAAAGCGAGTTTTTATTTTATTTTTAAAACAAATAAATAAAATTCAAGTTTTAAAAACATATAATGATATAACCAACCACGTGTAATCATACCTCATGATAAATTTTAAAGTATAAAATTATTGATCAACAAAAAATAAACTAATTAAATTATATATCGGGTATTATTAGGGGCGGGTAATACCATCCCCGAACCCGATTCGGGTATGAAAACCATAACCGTCCCCGCCTTGTTACCCGATTAGTATGGGAATCCCCTCCCCATTAGAGGCGCGTACCCGACCCGACGGGTAAAATTTCCATCACTAACTGTGAGATCCCCTTCGATACTTCAAACGGAAATCCAAACACGGAGTAAATCCAAACTTAGGGGTTTCTAGGGTGAATTTTGGGGGAGAAGAGGTACATAAATAGGGCGGAGGTGGGAAGATGAGGATTAAAGGTTAAAACGGAGTTCTTGATGGATTTGGTTATCGCCATTAGAGTTGATTGAGAGAAAAAGAAATATAGTTGTGATTATATCGGGGGAGGTTTCGTCTAGTTGACAAAGATCGAGAATATCAAGAAGCTCGATGTGGGGAAATGGTAAGTCTATATTCGACAGTGGCGCATGTAACGACCCGGTCTTCCAAACATACATCAAATAACATATATTGCATAACGTCGTTCATTTCAAAAGATATATCAAAATACACATTCGGTCCCTTAGTCTTTACACCCATAATATATAATTCATTACAAACTTTTTGTTAACTAAATACATGATATCTGATAACTAAATTAAAACTACAAAACATGTCATAGTCTTCAAAATATAAGTCTTCCCAAAAGCTAGCCACCGTTTACTCTATTCACTTGCTCTTATCCGATCCACGACCTGGAATACATATTTTTAAAACAAAATGAGGGTTATACCTAGCGGTCTAAGTGAGAAAATCCCTGTCACTTGAAAAAAAACCATTTCACAAACACCATATACATAACACACATATAAATACCAAATACTACTCATGCATCGTATACTTTCCTTCCTCAATCTCTTGGCCAGATTAGTTGGTTGCAAGCCAACTAATAAATTAACTCCGTCGTACGACAATTACAGCCAACACCGCCGTACGACAATTACAGCCAATACTCCGTCGGTCCTAAACCCAGCTAACGTACTCTCGTATAGTACAATGCTTATGTAAATACAATATCTCAATATATTATATTACAAATATAAACACATAAGCATACCATCTATCACATTCCCAATCCACGCATACATGTATTCCAGTTTAAAAACGTTTTAAAGTAAAACTCACCTGTTTGCTTATCAAAACGCTTCCAATCCTTTCTCAAAAACAGTTCAGCTTTCACCCCAAATCCACAGAATCTGAAATAATTTAAATACAATTATCTCTTTACCAATCGAACACATAAAACTCTCTAGCAGGCTGAGAATCCTAAATAATCTATCAAACTCTTATCCTCAACTGTTCCCCTATGACATAAAACTCTCTAGCATGCATCAAACCCTTATTCAGTCCTCATTCAAAAAGTATCTAAAATCTCAAAATGACCAAACAGCTCAAATTTTCCGGACAACCCAAACTACCCGGACAACACAACCTTTCCGGACAACATCACTTTTCCGGACGGCATAAACAATCCGGACGACACCCGGGAACTAAGGTAACCCGGATACCATCCGGTATCTTATATCATCCGGAAACCATTGAAAAGAGAGACTTACCCGGATATTCAACTCGTCCGGACACCTTCAGAACATTTTCCGGACACTACCAACAAAAGTACCCGGATACATTCATTCTATCCGGAAACCTCTGTCGGTTTACCTATTTTTAACCCAGAATTCGACTGAAATCAACCCCAGACCAGATGTGATAATTCTAATCCGATAGATACTTCCTAATAGCAATTACAGACATAAAATGTAAAGGAAACATACCTCAAATCACTTCCAAGTACTCCAATTTGAACTCCTAGCCTCAAACCCCTTCTTTCTTCTTCTTCTCTTCTCAAAACACACACACACACACACACACTAATATGGATATTTCTGCAGTATGAAATATCTGAACTCCTAAAAGGGATATTATCAAACCATATTTACCCTTTAGACCTTAATCTATTCCATAATAACCCAAACACCCTTAGCTTATACATTTACCCAAACTTACCCTAAACATCAATTATAGAGTTAAATAAATTTAACGGAAATATAATTTAACTAACGAACTTACCCGGGGTATTACATCATCTCCCCCTCAAAAGAATTCCGTCCCGGAATTCGGTTAAGCAAAAAGGTATGGGTACTTAGTTCTCATTTCTGATTCTGATTCCCAAGTAGCATCCTGACCCCTATGGTTTTTCCACTGTACTTTTACTTGCTTGATTACTTTGTTCTGCAACACTTTAACTTTGTGGTCAATGATGGCTTCAGGTTCCTCCACATAATTTAGCTTTTCATCAACTTATATATCCGATAGAGAAACGGCATGATCTGGTGTAACCAAACACTTTCGAAAATTCGATACATCAAAGGCGTTGTGTATACGGCTTAATTCTGGCGGGAGATCTAACCGGTAAGCTACTTCCCCGATTCTTTCTGTAATTGCAAACGGTCCAATGTACCTCGGACTAAGTTTACCTTGCTTTCCAAATCGAATGACTCCTTTCCAAGGTGAGACTTTCAACATTACGAAATCTCCAACTTGGAATTCTAACGGCTTTCGGCGTCGGTCGGCGTAGCTTTTCTGTCTGTTTTGAGCCACTTTCAATCGTTCCCGGATCTGAGTAATCTTATCCGCTGTTAACTGAACTATATCCGGCCCCGCCAACTGTTTCTCTCCCACTTCATTCCAACAAAGAGGCATTCGGCATTTTTTTCCATACAAGGCTTCAAACGGTGCGGCTTGTATGCTGGAATGATAACTGTTGTTATAGGCAAATTCGATCAATGGTAAATGCTTATCCCACGATCCCCCAAAATCAACTATGCAGGCCCGTAGCATATCTTCTAAAGTCTGAATCGTTCGTTCACTTTGGTCGTCAGTTTGAGGATGATAAGCCGTACTTAACTTTATCTGCGTCCCCATTTCTCTTTGAAAACTCCTCCAGAACCTTGAAGTAAAACGACTATCACGATCAGAAATAATCGAGATTGGAACTCCATGTCGAGTTACTATTTCGTCTATATATAACTTGGCCAATTTTTCTAACGAATCTGTTTCTTTTATCGGTAGAAAATGAGCAGACTTTGTCAACCTGTCAACGATCACCCAAATAGCATCAAACCCTTTCGGAGTTCTTGGTAACTTTGGGATGAAATCCGTAGTAATCTGATCCCATTTCCACATAGGTATTTCTAAACGTTGCAACTGACCAAACGGCTTTTGATGTTCGATCTTTACCTTCTTACAAGCAGTACAACCTTCCACATGCTGAGCTATACTCCTTTTTATTCCCGGCCACCAATAAAATTGTTTTAAATCTTTATACATCTTATTAGTACCTGGATGAATAGAGAAACGAGATTGATGAGCTTCTTGTAGTACCCGATCACGTAAACCACCCAAACGAGGCATCCATATTCTGTTTCCCAGACACAATAACCCACGATCATCTTTTATGAGTAATGCTGATATACCCACTAACCGTTCCGGTTTTAAATGTTCTTCTTGAAAAGCTTCCACTTGGCACTTCTTCAATTCGTCGAAGATGTTAGGTAGGAGTTCAACTCTTAGTGCAATGGCTTTTATTGTTCCACTCCTTTCTTGACGACTCAGTGCATCAGCTACCACATTCGCTTTTCCCGGATGATAAAGAATTTCACAGTCGTAATCATTTACCAATTCTAGCCATCTTCTTTGCCTCATATTTAATTCTCGCTGATCAAAAAGATGTTGAAGACTCTTATGATCAGTGAAAATTTGACATTTAGAACCATAGAGATAGTGTCTCTAAATCTTTAGCGCGAACACAACTGCTGCAAGTTCCATGTCATGTGTAGGATACTGCCGTTCATGATCCTTTAGTTGACGAGAAGCATAAGCGATAACCTTCCCACGCTGCATTAGTACATAACCCAATCCCAATTTGGAAGCATCACTATAAACAATAAAGTCATCGGAACCCTCAGGTAGTGATAGTATCGGCGCGCTACAGAGTTTCTCTTTCAATATTCGGAATGCTCCATCATGTTCTACTTTCCATTCGAACTTTATATTCTTTCGGGTCAGCTTGGTCAGAGGCGTTGCAATGCGAGAGAAATCTTGTATAAACTTTCGATAGTAGCCAACTAAACCCAGAAAACTTCGTTCCTCGGTTGGCGTTCTCGGCGGTTCCCACTTTTCAACTGCTGCTACTTTCATTGGATCAACTTAAATACCTTTCTTAGAAACTACATGTCCGAGAAACTGAACTTCCCGTAGCCAGAATTCACATTTAGAGAACTTAGCGTATAACTGTTCCTTCTTCAACAATTCCAGAATTAAACGAAGATGTTGTGCGTGCTCTTCTTTGGATCGGGAGTAGATAAGGATATCATCGATAAACACAATAACAAATTTATCGAGATATGGCTTACATACTCGGTTCATTAGGTCCATAAAAGCAGCCGGAGCGTTCGTCAGTCCAAATGGCATTACCAGGAATTCATAGTGACCGTACCTTGTGCGAAAAGCAGTTTTCAGAACGTCTTCTTCTTTAACCTTCAGCTGATGATAACCAGATCTTAGATCAATCTTGGAGAAATAACAATCTCCAACTAATTGATCGAAGAGGTCATCAATTCTGGGAAGCGGATACTTGTTCTTGATCGTGCGCTTATTCAATTCTCGGTAATCAATACACATTCTCATCGAACCATCCTTCTTTTTCACAAACAAGACTGGTGCACCCCACGACGAAGAACTGGGTCTGATGAAGCCCTTATCGGAAAGATTTTGCAGTTGCATCATCATTTCTTTCATCTCTGGTGGCGCTAAATGATATGGTGCACGAGCAATAGGAGCGGCTCCAGGAATCAGATCTATACCGAACTCTACTTGTCTAATGGGAGGAAGACTATTCAAGTCTTCGGGGAAAACTTCTGAAAATTCACGGACAACAGGAATATCTTCCAACTTGTTCTTTTCTGGCTTAATATCTATCACATAAGCTAAGTAACTCGAGCAACCTTTACGGACACACTTATGAGCTTTTATCATAGATATGAGGCAAGACTGATGATTTCTATGGTCACCATAAATCACTACCGGTCCCCTCTCAGGTAAGACAACATTGATTAACTTCTTATCACAAACTATGTTAGTCTGATTCTCGGCTAACCAATCCATCCCCACTACTACATCAAACTCTATCAAGGCTATAGGAAATAATTGAATAGGTACTCCACACCCCTCTATATTTATCACACAACTATCAAAAACCTCTTTAACGGATACTTGATTATCATTTGCAGTATCTACCATTAAAGCATGATCTAACACTTTAGGCTTTAAATGCATAGAAGCAGCAAATGAGGGAGATACAAACGATCGGTTTGCACCGGAGTCAAATAACACTTTAGCACGTGTAGAGTTTATTAAAAATGTACCTGTAACCACATCCGGAGTTTCCTCCGCTTCTTGTGCCGTCATCTAAAATGCATGGCCCCTTGCTCTTGGTTGTTCTGGCCTTTGTACTACTGGTCTAACACCCGCTGGTCTCCCCGACGTACCCCCTTACTGTACTCTTCCCCTCGGACAATCGGTCTGAATGTCATCCGGAGAATTACACGAGAAACAAAACCGCGCTACTCGACAGTCTTTAGCAACATGTCCGGTCTTCCCACACATATAACAAACCCGAGGATCAACTTGACAATTTCCTTGATGGATACGGTTGCATTTCGGACAAGGTCTTTCCGCTAGTCGGAAAGGTGGACGGCTATCAAATCTCTGAAATCTAGACTTCTTTGAATCGTATTGTGGTCCTTCCCATTTTCTCTTCCCAGCACTTTTATCACTAACATCTCTCCTATTATCCCGTTCTACATTTTCCGCAGCATCGACTGCGGCTGAGAAGGTTTCGGGTCCTTTTGCAATTACTAACTTTCTAATTTCTGAATTTAACCCGAAGATAAACCTTTCCATCTTCATTACCTCCGTGGCAACGTAGTATTCTGCGAAACGAGACTTTTCTAGAAAACGAGCGGTATAGTCCCGAACTGATAAATTCCCTTGCTGCAAGTTCATAAACTCCCTTTCTAATTGTTTAACTGCTGCTTGGGGAAAAACCTGTTTCCTGTAAGCAATAACGAATTCTTCCCAAGAGAAAGTAGAATATATGTCAGATCCTCCAGAAGAAATAAAAGCTTCCCACCAGTATAGAGCATCGGCTTTAACATTGCAGTTCCATATAGTACTCTATCCTCTTCGGCACACTTACTAGTTTTGAAAATAGCTTCTATCTCCTTCAGCCACCTCATAGCTTTCACCGGGTCTCTATCTCCTGCATAAGTTGGGGGTTTGCAACTTAGGAACATCTTATAGTCACACCTCCTTGGCACCGGTATGACAGTAGGCGTAATGGGCATTTTGTCTTCCTGTTCAGGATCTGGTGTATCAGCTTCATTGTGACGATTTCGGTCAAACATGGCTTGTATACTGGCTTGCAGTCTTCCCATTTCGGCCGTCAAGTCATCCCTTGTAACAAACTATGTACCTTGCGGCTGAACTCTGCCCCGGTTCGGCCCACAGTTCTACCCCCAGTTCTGCCTCTCCCACGCTCTCCTCCTCTCCCCCCCCCCCCCCCGTTCCTACTGTTGGATTTGCTCTATTCGGATTTCTTCCTCCCTCCCGATTCGTTTGTCTAGTACCACTTGCCATTCTGTTGATTCAAACAAGGTTAATATACATATAAGCACATACCCCATATAACAAAGTATTCCAGTTCAAACATGTACCTGTAAGTTCATGATTACACTGGCCAGGTGTAATTTGAAGTTACCTTAAATGATGTTCCTTCTACCTTTTTATATTTAACATCCCAAGGTTCTACAATAATAGGGACATCCTACTTCACATGCAGTTTAAGTCTAGGTACAGTTACGAATACCTAAATCCCTTAAACTAGGGCTCTGATACCATCTGTAACGACCCGGTCTTCCAAACATACATCAAATAACATATATTGCATAACGTCGTTCATTTCAAAAGATATATCAAAATACACATTCGGTCCCTTAGTCTTTACACCCATAATATATAATTCATTACAAACTTTTTGTTAACTAAATACATGATATCTGATAACTAAATTAAAACTACAAAACATGTCATAGTCTTCAAAATATAAGTCTTCCCAAAAGCTAGCCACCGTTTACTCTATTCACTTGCTCTTATCCGATCCACGACCTGGAATACATATTTTTAAAACAAAATGAGGGTTAGACCTAGCGGTCTAAGTGAGAAAATCCCTGTCACTTGAAAAAAAACCATTTCACAAACACCATATACATAACACACATATAAATACCAAAAATAGTTCAGCGTTCACCCCAAATCCACAGAATCTGAAATAATTTAAATACAATTATCTCTTTACCAATCGAACACATAAAACTCTCTAGCAGGCTGAGAATCCTAAATAATCTATCAAACTCTTATCCTCAATTGTTCCCCTACGACATAAAACTCTCTAGCATGCATCAAACCCTTATTCAGTCCTCATTCAAAAAGTATCTGAAATCTCAAAATGACCAAACAGCTCAAAGTTTCCGGACAACCCAAACTACCCGGACAACACAACCTTTCCGGACAGCATAACTAATCCGGACAACATCACTTTTCCGGACGACATAAACAATCCGGACGACACCCGGGAACTAAGGTAACCTGGATACCATCCGGTATCTTATATCATCCTGAAACCATTGAAAATAGACTTACCCGGATATTCAACTCGTCCGGACACCTTCAGAATATTTTCTGGACACTACCAATAAAAGTACCCGGATACATTCATTCTATCCGGAAACCTCTGTCGGTTTACCTATTTTTAACCCAGAATTCGACTGAAATCAACCCCAGACCAGATGTGATAATTCTAATCCGATAGATACTTCCTAATAGCAATTACAGACATAAAATGTAAAGGAAACATACCTCAAATCACTTCCAAGTACTCTAACTTGAACTCCTAGCCTCAAAACCCTTCTTTCTTCTTCTTCTCTTCTCAAAACACACACACACACACACACACACACACACACACTAATATGGATATTTCTGCAGTATGAAATATCTGAACTCCTAAAAGGGATATTATCAAACCATATTTACCCTTTAGACCTTAATCTATTCCATAATAACCCAAACACCCTTAGCTTATACATTTACCCAAACTTACCCTAAACATCAATTATAGAGTTAAATCAATTTAACGGAAATATAATTTAACTAACGAACTTTCCCGGGGTATTATAGCGTAGGGGGATAAATCTATGTTCATCAGTGGCGTGGGGAGGTTTCATCGGCCGGGGGGAAGGGGGTGAATTTGTCAGGAATAGGGCACCGGGTTGGGAGAGAAGGAGGTTAGAATAAATAGTTTACTCTATGGATTAATATTAATTTTTAAAGAAAATGGAAGAAATGTGTAAAAAAACAAAAGTTCCCCTCACTTAATGGGGTTGTTTGATGACTGCTAGAGGCAGAGACCAAATCCGGTTGTTTTTTCATACCTCACTGGCGAAACTGTAATACCAATCTCAATAAAAAAATTAAAATATATCTCATATTTATATACGACAAATATTTATGTAAATTTTCTTACCTTTGATGAGGTTAGATACTTTGATCTCTTGAAATACTAGATTTTACTAGTAACTCGGGTACTGCTACTTTAATTTTATGATGGCAAGTGAATCAATAGAAACACGTGAAGTGTATGGCTAACCAAAAAACGAAAGTTTCGTAAGGGGTCTTTCATCTAAAACCCATTATTAAACGTACATTATTTGGCCTAAAATAGATTTAATATGACTGAGATACACCAAAATATGAGCAAAAACCTTCAAACATACTTCATCTAATCAATCAATCAATATCAATATATATATTAAAACAAAAACCACCAAGAATGATGTGGCATCTTCTTAGAGTATAATTATTGGCTAGAAATTTTCTCATTTTTTTGATTTTTTTAAATATTAATTATGTTAAAGACTTCTATGCCCCTAAATGAACAAATGTATTTTTTTATTGCAATTAGGTCATTTTGGTAATTCATACAACCACTTTAGTTAACTTTCCACCTCCAAACCCTTCACCTTTCTCAAAGCCTTTTTACTTTCTCAATCACTTAATCCATCCATAACCTCTAACCCTTACTTTATTCATCCTTTAATTTCTTCATTTTGATTCAGGTTTGTTTTTCTTCTCATCTTTTAAGTTTCTTCATTTTGTTTCTCATTTGTTTTTATTCTAAGCGATATCTCCATCCCTCAATCTATGTCTCTCTATTTCCTTACCAAATACTCCTACCGACAAAGAGAAGTATACATACACATGAGTTTAATCGGGTAAACCGGTACAACTCACAATATGTTCATCTACAACATATATACGTGTTTATATATATATATATATATATAGAGAGAGAGAGAGAGAGAGAGAGAGATAAAGGAATTGGAGTATGGATCCTCTAACCCTTACTTTATTCATCCCTTAATTTCTTCATTTTGATTCAGGTTTGTTTTTCTTCTCATCTTTTAAGTTTCTTCATTTTGTTTCTCATTTGTTTTTATTCTAAGCGATCTCTCCATCCCTCAATCTATGTCTCTCTATTTTCTTACCAAATACTCCCACCGACAAAGAGAAGTATACATACACATGAGTTTAATCGGGTAAACCGGTACAACTCACAATTTGTTCATCTACGACATATATACATGTTTATTATCTATCTATCTATCTATCATGATCTATCTATCTATCTATCTATCTAACTATCTATATAGATAGATAGATAAAGGAATTGGAGTATGGATCCATTGATGCTTTAGAATTTTGTGAGAATAAATATATGTTGGAATTCGAGGGAAAGTTGTCCGGTTCAAGTACACTAAATGTGGATCCTCATCTCTGTCTTTTATGTTTTTTTATACTTTATCAAAATTTTAAGCATCTCAATCCAAATTTTATTTGTTTTCAAAATTTTCCTTTTTTTATTGATGTAACTATTATCAAAACATTAATTAATTAGACTATTCATTATTGTTGGTTACATCCAATATTTTTTAATTCTTTTATTTGACATGACTCTATTTTTTATTTACATAATAATTATTGTATATATACATGTATAATTAAGATAATTATAAACTCATTAATATAAATAAAATTACGATAAATATATGTATATTTTTATTTACATACTTGAATATAATATGTATATATACATGAGACTTTAATATAATAATATGTATATTTTTATTTACATTTATCTGAATTTTGTTTTTTTTTTAATTGGTGCAATTATTAACAAACATTAAATTAATTAGACTATTCATCATCTTTAATTACACGCAAATTTATTAATTTCTTTTATTTTACATGACTCTAATATTATATTTATATAAATTAGTGAATATACATATAATCATTATGTTTAAAAACTCATTTATATAAATGAAATTATGATTAATATGCATAATTTTATTTACAAGACACTTGAATATAATAATATGTGTATTTGTATATGTATCCACATAAGAATAAAGGGTGTTTGGTTTGGGGTATTGAGGGATAAGGAATGAGAATGATAATGAATAATATGATTTGGTTTGCTATAATATAATTGATTCATTATCCCAAACCTATTGGTTTTTATTTTTGACCAAATTGGGGATATTCATTCATCTCTTGATGTGAATGAAACATATTTTTTATCTTTATGTTTGACGACACATGTTTGTATTAAAAATACTATATAAAATAAATTTTTATGTTTATATCGGTTTAACCAAACAACATCAATGCAATGCTCATTTCTATTCTCATTCTACTCCATTCTCATTCCTCAAAATGATCAAACGTCCTTTATCCTGCTTATAATTATATAACTAATGTAATGAAATAAAATAAAGATGACACTTATAACTTCAGAATGATTATCAATTATATTATTTTCATAACATTCTTTATATATATATTAGTTATAAAATAATATATTTACTAAATCATTACACACAAGTTTCAAAAATTATATTGATTTATATTATATTTTAAAGAATTAATTAAATATCTAAAATCTCAATCAATATATAAAGTTAAAAATATTATCATTAAAAAACTTATTAAATTTACTGTATAAATTAATATAAATGAAATTAAAAACAATATATATATATATATATTCAGAATTAATATATAATTAAATACTAATTATTAACCACTCATTAACAAATTAAAGAAACATTTATTACGTTTAATGTCAGTAATTACAATCAATATATAAATAAATAATTATTATTAACCCTCCTTTTAATAAATAGAATTCTTATTACATTTATAGCATAAATCAATATTTATACATAGAAAAAACAATTCTATAATTAATATATATAATTATAATAAAAATGAATCTTATTAAAATTAATATAACAACATGTATAATAGAAGATGATAGAATGTAACACCCCGAAGCCCAAAGCAATAGGCTAGCACTATAACTTCAAGTCCAACTTAAAACCATGGTGGAAGTTATTGGTAGCCCACAACTTGAGGCTTATAAGGAGCTCACCTATCCCATTTTCTATCAATGTGGGATGAGTTGTTACAAACTCCCTCACTTAAACTTATGACGTCCTCGTCAGGCCTGTCCAAGATCTTCCTCCTTGTAATCGACGATGTGGGATTCGCCTAAGATGTTAAAAACACCCCCCCCCCCCCTCGAGGACTCATCATTCCCGATGAGGTTTGCCCCATCATACCGATTGTACAAGGATCGGCTCTGATACCATTTGTAACATCTTAGGCGAATCCCACATCGTCGATTACAAGGAGGAAGATCTTGGACAGGCCTGACGAGGACGTCAGAAGTTTAAGTGGGGGAGTTTGTAACAACTCATCCCACATTGATAGAAAATGGGATAGGTGAGCTCCTTATAAGCCTCAAGTTGTGGGCTACCAATAACTTCCACCATGGTTTTAAGTTGGACTTGAAGTTATAGTGCTAGCCTATTGCTTTGGGCTTCGGGGTGTTACAAATGGTATCAGAGCCTTAGTTTAAGGGATTTAGGTGACCAGTCGGGCCTAAACTTAAACTGTAAGATGAGAAACACAGCCGAGACATAGGATTGCCTCTAGGAGCGATCACTATAAATGCGCTTAAGAATAAGGTGCCTAGGACAAACGTGTAAGGTAAGTTTGGGATTACACCTGACCAATGTAATTACAAACTTACAGGTACATGTGCGTGCTTAAAATACCTTTTATAGCAAATTTGTTGTGTTAAGTTAGTTTATATGTCGTGTTCCAGTAATCTAGAATGTCAGCAAGATCCCTGATGGGGTAGAGTGAGACCCATTATTGGGAAGTATCGTGAGAGATCATTTATGATGTGATGTATGTATACATCGAAGAGAAGAAATGTTGTATAGAATGTTATAAGTCGTCTAGAGGTAGCTCCTAGTGGACTCGAAGAGGATGATTGTTGAGTTTGAGTAAGACTCCTGTTTCGGGAGAGTCCCAGTTCTAGGAATCATGGGATAGATCAGTCGGGATGGTAAGAGAGGACAATGTCAAAACCTTGAAAGTGTCAATGGAGCCCTGACTTTTTAGTCGAGCTTTTCAATGGCAGGATAAATGAAATAAGATACCTATAGTGAATTGAAAGCATGTAGAAGTAGAAAGTGAGATAGTTGATCAAAACAAAAATAGTGTGAAATGGTTGAGTAAGTGAGAGGTGGAACGCATGTACAGTAAGTTATTGCATGACCGAGAGGGCGACCATTGGTCGAAGGTAGAGTGTCAAGGATAAGTTGCGTGAGTAAAGCGGTTGACCTTGTTAGGGTGAGTAGCCTTCAATTGCAAGTAGAGTTTCATGCATAGCTTTCTTATATGTAACATGAAATTTTCACGATTTAAGTTAAATGTGTAAATATCAATTTTGATCGAAATTGAGTCAGAATGTGCAAGTGTATGTTTAAAGAAAAGGTGATTTCATTCACATTGCACAATGAAATTTTGAGCTTGACGATTTGCAAAGTATTTCACACTTTTCATGATAAGTTAAATCGTTACAAAAAAGTCGAGAAAAACGTTTGCCAACAAAACTTTTACAATCGAAATGAGTTTTAACCTGTTGATATCATATAAAAGGGTGTGAAAACCAACTGGTTTTACTTGGTGTCGGTAATTTCTTTCAGAATTGTGTCGTACGAAAGGATTTTCATTCAACGTATTACTGTCGTAATAACATCGTTCGGATTGAGTAAGATTAAGGTTCACGGAAAGATGCATGCAACCGATTCTCGAATCGTTGTGTAGGGCGTGGAGTTATAAGAGTGATGGGGTCATGTGTACCCAAGTGTTTTCCAAACGTTGTTTATTTAAAATGATGAAATGTGAAAAAAGATTTATTTACTGTATTGGCATGCATGAAGGCTATGAACCCGCTAGGTCGTAGAGTATTACATTTTAAGCTAAGGAAGAACTCCGAGTGTGGAAAGGTGTTGGACAAGTCAGGGGAGAACGAATATAGTTTTGGTATATGTGTTCAAGAGGAGAGTTGGATAGTGGAAGAGTCAGGAATGGAGTATAGTGTCGGTGTATGAGGGTCTGTACCCTTGCTCGGTGACTGGGAATACAGTTGCCGAGAGACGATGGTGTCCGGGGGAAAGACTAGAAGTCATCAAGGTGTTGATTTTAGCAACTCGTTATGAGTAATGTTGTGAGGCAGAAATGGGGAATCCACGGTGTGGGATATGAGTTTTGGAGTGAGCTTGTAGTATTGATGTTACATGAGCAAGTTTTGAAATAAGGGCGTCGGATTATGAAGTTGATTATGATGTGTTAGAAGGAATAGGTTCCGTAAGGAACCCATGTTAAAGAATAGGTTAAGAAAGTAGTTACAAGTTGACTTTTGTTGTTGAAGGCGGCAACGATGTAAGTTGGCTGATGTAACAACTCGGATCCCAATTTACAACAAGTAACATATATTTCATAACGTCGTTACATAACAAAGATACATTATATAACAAATACGGTCCTGTAGTCTTTACAATCCAAAATAAGGTATTCCATTACAACTTTTCGCTAATTAAATACATTATATCTAATAACAAGATTGTAAATGCAAAACACATCATAGTCTTCAACATATGTGTCTTCCCAAAAGCTATCCATTGATTATTTCTCTTACTTGCTCTTATCCGATCCACACCCTGGAATACATATTTAAAACAAAATGAGGGTTAGACCTAAAGGTCTAAGTGAGAAAATCCATGTTTCTTTGAAAATCCTTTGCACACCATCATTCACATAATACAAACACAATTATCAGTTATGACTCAATCATCATGTATTTTTCCCATCTCATTCTCTTGGCCATATTAGTTGGTTGCAAGCCAACTAATAAATTTACTTCGTTGTACGACAATTACAGCCAACAACGTTGTACGAATATTACAGCCAACACATCGGTCCTAAGCCCGGCCAACGTATTCTCTTATAATAGAATACTCATGTAAATACAATATCTCAATATATTATATTACATACATAAACACATAAGCATACCATCTATCACATTCCCAATCCACGCATATATGTATTCCAGTTTCAAAACGTTTTAAAGTAAAACTCACCTGTTTGCTTATCAAAACTCTTTCTAGTCTTTTCCACAAAGAATTCTGCTTTCATCTTCGATTCACAGTATCTGAAACAAATAGATACAGATATCTTTTTACCAAATAGGACACATAAGTCTTACTAAAGCTATGAACTCTAAAGAACTCCAATCCTCAAATGTTACTCCCAAACCCGAACTTAAGTCAAGTCCACATTACATTTAGTCTTCATTCACTCCCTGTCCAATAACTAACAATACCCAGGTTACTGGAAAGTCAAAAGCATCTAAACTCTCAAAATTGACCAAACAGCTAAACTATCCGGACACTACAGAACTATCCGGACAACACATCTTTCCGGACAGCATGACCTTTCCGGTCAACCTAAACAATCCGGACAACACCCGGGAACCAAGGTAACTCGGATACCATCCGGTATCTTATGTCATCCGGAAACCATTAAAAAGAGATACTTACCCAGATAAAGAACCCGTCCGGACACCTTAAGAACATTATCCGGACACCACTAACAAAACTACCCGGACACCTTCATCTTGTCCGGGAACCTCTGACTGTTTACCCAAATTCAACCCAGAAACCGACTGAATCAACTTCAGACGTGATTTTGATGATTCTACTCCGATAGAAACTATCTATTAACAATTATATACATAATTTGTAAAGGAACATACCTGTAATCAATTCCAAGTGCACCAATTTGAGTCTCTTAGCCACAACCCTTCTTTCTTCTTCTTGCTCTCTCTCAAAAACACACACACACTGAAGTAATCTGGATATTTCTGAATTATGAAATATCTGATTATCTTAAGGGGTAATATCTAATTCACTTTACAATTTTAGCCCCTAAACTAACCATTAATGACTAAAACACCTTAAACTCCTAATTTAACCCAAACTTACCCTAAACATCAATTATAAAGTTAAATAATTTTAACGGAACTAACATTTAACTAACGAACTTACCCGGGGTATTACATCATCCCCCCCTCAAAAGAATTCCGTCCCGGAATTCGGTTAGGCAAAAGGATATGGGTACTTAGTTCTCATTTCTGATTCTGATTCCCAAGTAGCATCCTGACCCCTATGGTGTCGCCACTGAACCTTCACTTGTCTGATTTCCTTATTCCGCAAAACCTTGACTTTATGGTCAACAATGGCTTCAGGTTCTTCCACATACTTCAACTTTTCATCAACTTGTATGTCGAGTAGATAAACTGCCTGATCTGGTGTAACCAAACACTTTCGAAAGTTCGATATATGAAACGCGTTGTGAATCCTGCTTAACTCTGGCGGAAGATCCAACCTGTATGCTACTTTATCGATCCTTTCTGTAATTTTAAACGGTCCAATGTACCTCGGGCTCAGTTTACCTTGTTTCCCAAATCGGATGACTCCTTTCCAAGGCGAGACTTTTAACATCACAAAATCTCCAACTTGGAATTCTAACGGCTTTCGGCGTCGGTCGGCGTAGCTTTTCTGTCTGTCTTGAGCCACTTTCAATCTTTCTCGAATCTGAGTAACCTTATCCGCTGTTAACTGAACTATATCCCGCCCCACTAGCTGTTTCTCTCCCACTTCGTTCCAACACAAAGGAGTTCGACATTTTCTACCATACAAAACTTCAAACGGTGTCGCTTGAATGCTGGAATGATAACTGTTATTGTAGGCAAATTCGATCAATAGTAAATGCTTATCCCACGATCCCCCAAAGTCAACAATGCAAGCCCGGAGCATATCTTCTAATGTCTGAATCGTTCGTTCACTATGACCGTCAGTTTGAGGATGATATGATGTGCTTAACTTTATCTGCGTCCCCATTTCCTTTTGAAAACTTCTCCAGAACCTTGAAGTAAAACGACTATCACGATCAGAAATGATCAAGATTGGAACTCCATGTCGAATTACTATTTCGTCAATGTACAATTTAGCTAATCGTTCCAATGAATCAGTTTCCTTTATCGGTAAAAAGTGTGCAGACTTCGTCAACCTGTCGACTATCACCCAAATAGAATCAAATCCCTTCAGAGTCCTTGGTAGCTTTGTGATGAAATCTGTAGTAATCTGATCCCATTTCCACATCGGTATTTCTAACCGTTGTAACTGACCAAACGGCTTTTGATGTTCAATCTTTACCTTCTTACAAGTAGTACAACCTTCCACATGTTGAGCAATGCTTCTTTTTATTCCCGGCCACCAATAGAATTGTTTTAGGTCTTTGTACATCTTATTCGTACCTGGATGAATAGAGAATCGAGATTGATGAGCTTCTTGTAGTACACGATCACGTAAACCACCCAAACGAGGCACCCAAATTCTGTTCCCCAGACACAATAACCCACGATCATCTTTCACTAGCAATGCTGATAACCTCACTAACCGTTCTGATTTCAAATATTCTTCCTGATAGGCTTCTACTTGACACTTCTTCAGTTCGTCGAAAATGTTAGGTAGAAGCTCAGTTCGTAGTGCAATAGCTTTTATTGTTCCACTTCTTTCTTGACGACTCAGCGCATCAGCTACCACGTTCGCCTTTTTCCGGATGATAAAGGATTTCACAGTTATAATCATTCACCAATTCTAGCCATCTTCTTTGCCTCATATTTAATTCCTTCTGATCAAAAAGATGTTGGAGACTCTTATGATCGGTATAAATTTGACATTTAGAGCCGTAAAGTGTAACAACCCAAATCCCATATACACAACAAATCACATAATGTAACATAACATCGATATAACAAAAGAGACATCACATTACAAGTACGGTCCCGTAGTCTTTTACAATTAGCAGAAGCCATTCTACGACAAACTATGTACTAAATACATACATAACATTTAACATTGTAATACAACTGCTAATCATGCCAAAATCTTGATCATATAATCCTTCACAAAAGCCATCCATCGGTTACTCTAATTACTTGCTCTTACTCGATCCACCACCTGGAATACATATTTTTAAAACAAAATGAGGGTTAGACCTAATGGTCTAAGTGAGAAAAATCCCTGTTAGTTTGAAATCATATATATACCTTATTTATATAATTCACACAGCACGATCAAATATATCAATTTGAACTCACACATCATATACTTTCCCTTCTCATTCCTCCTGGCCATATTAGTTGGTTGCAAGCCAACTAATAAATTTACAACGCTGTACAACATCTACAGTCAAACAACGCTATACTGATTCTATAGCCAAACACACCGGTCCTAAGCCCGGCCAACGTATTATAACACATTATAATACTCATGTAAATATAATACCTCAATATATTATAATTCACATATATCGCACATATAAACACATAATCACCAATTATCACATTCCCAAACCATACGTATATGTATTCCAGTTAAAAACGTTTTCAAAGTAAAACTCACCTGTTTTGATTATTACACACGCTCGCAAGCTCCTTTCACAATGGTCTTATCTTTTACCACGACTCCACAGAATCTAAAACAGTTTAAGGTACATACACCGCTTTACTAGCCAAACATATAAAGCCTACCAGTTCCTGATCTCAACTGTATCACTACACTTAACAACTACCGGGACTTCTCAGTACCGGGAGTCTCGATCACCGGGAGTTAACAATATCGGAAGTTCACTACACCGGGACTCCACACTACCGGGAGTCAACCATACCGGGACTCCACCGGGAGTCTACAGTACCGGGACTCCACTGGGAGTCGACAGTACCGGGACTCCACCGGGAGTCTTCAAGAACACAGTCGGTTTCACTTACCTAGATTCGATTGAAATCAATACCAATCACAGAAATCGTAATTTCTAAACCGATAGATATCTTCTATTACTGATTACAAACACAAAATACAAAAGAGCTTACCTCAAAATCGAATCCAACCCAATTGATTGATGCTCTAACCGTAGGTTTCCTCTTTTGCTTCCTTTCGCCTTCAGAACTCCCGCACACACACATTCTTTCTATTTTAGGATAAATGATACATCTGATACCTAGCTTTGATAATATCTTAACCTAACTTACCAATTGAACCCTCAACTATTAACTAATGGCTAACACACCCCTTTAACCCATGATTTTACCCAAACTTGCTCTAAACCTTCTTCATAGAGTTAAATAAGTCTGAGGGATAGGTAAATTATCTAACGGACTTACCCGGGGTATTACATCATCTCCCCCTTAAAAGAATTCCGTCCCGGAATTCAGTTAAGTAAAAAGATGAGGGTATTTGGCTCTCATTTCCGTCTCTGATTCCCACGTAGCATCCTGACCTCTATGATGCCTCCACTGAACTTTCACTTGTCTGATTTCCTTATTCCGCAGCACTTTAACTTTATGATCAACTATAGCTTCCGGCTCTTCCACATAATTCAGTCTTTCATCAACTTGTATCTCTGGTAGGGAGACTGCCTGATCTTGAGTAACCAGACACTTTCGGAAGTTCGATACATGAAACGCATTACGGATCCTGCTCAATTGAAGATCTAATCGGTAAGCTACTTCACCGATCCTTTCTGTAATTACAAACGGTCCGATATACCTTGGGCTAAGTTTACCTTGTCGTCCAAATCGGATGACACCTTTCCACGGCGAAACCTTTAACATTACGTAATCCCCAACTTGAAATTCCAATGGCTTTCGGCGTCGGTCAGCGTAGCTTTTCTGTCTGTCTTGAGCCACTTTCAATCGTTCACAAATCTGAGTAACCTTATCGGCGGTTAACTGAACTATTTCCGGCCCCGCTAACTGTTTCTCTCCCACTTCGTTCCAACATAGAGGCGTTCGGCATTTCCTACCATACAGTACTTTGAACGGTGCCGCTTGTATGCTGGAATGATAATTGTTGTTGTAAGTGAATTCGATCAACGGTAAATGCTTATCCCACGATCCCCCAAAATCAACAATGCAAGCCCGGAGCATATCTTCTAAGGTCTGAATCGTTCGTTCACTCTGACCATCTGTTTGGGGATGATACGTCGTACTTAACTTTATCTGTGTCCCCATTTCCCTTTGAAAACTTCTCCAAAATCTTGAAGTAAAACGACTATCACGATCAGAAACGATCGAGATTGGAACTCCATGTCGAGTTACTATTTCGTCAATGTACAACTTAGCTAATCGCTCCATCGAATCGGTTTCCTTTATCGGTAGAAAGTGTGCAGACTTTATTAACCTGTCGACGATCACCCAAATAGAATCAAATCCTTTCAAAGTTCTTGGTAGCTTCGTGATGATGTTTGTGGTAATCTGCTTCCACTTCCACATAGGTATTTCTAGCCGTTGTAGTTGACCAAACGGCTTTTGGTGCTCGATCTTTACTTTCTTACAAGTATCACATCTTTCCACAAACTGAGCAATCCCTCTTTTTATCCCCGGCCACCAATAGAATTGCCTTAGGTCTTTATACATCTTGTTTGTACCTGGGTGAATAGAGAAACGGGATTGGTGAGCTTCTTGTAAAACACGATCACGTAACCCACCCAAACGAGGTACCCACACTATGTTTCCCAGACACAATAACCCACGATCATCTTTTACTAGCAATGCTGACATCCCCGCTAACCGTTCTGATTTCAGATGTTCATCCTGATAAGCCTCCACTTGACACTTCTGCAATTCGTCAAATATGTTGGGTAGGAGTTCAGTTCGTAGCGAAATAACTTTTATTGTTCCACCCCTTTCTTGACGACTCAATGCATCAGCTACCACATTTGCCTTTCCCGGATGATAAAGGATTTCACAGTCGTAATCATTCAGCAATTCTAGCCATCTTCTTTGTCTCAAATTCAGTTCCTTCTGATCAAAGAGGTGTTGGAGACTCTTATGATCGGTATAAATCTGACATTTGGAACCATACAGATAATGTCTCCAAATCTTTAACACGAAGACGACTGCTGCAAGTTCCATGTCGTGCGTAAGATACTGTCTTTCATGATCCTTCAATTGACGAGAAGCATATGCAATAACCTTTCCACGCTGCATAAGTACACATCCCAATCCCAGTTTTGACGCATCACTATAAACAACAAAGTCTTCAGAACCGTCGGGTAGTGATAAAATCGGCGCGCTACACAGTTTTTCTTTCAATATTCTGAATGCCTCGTCCTGTTCTGCCTTCCATTCAAACTTCAGATTCTTCCGGGTCAACTTAGTCAAGGGTGTTGCGATACGAGAGAAATCTTTTATAAACTTCCGATAGTAACCGGCTAAACCCAGAAAACTTCGTATTTCCATTGCTGTCTTCGGCAGTTCCCACTTTTCAACTGCTTCCACTTTCATCGGATCAACTTGTATCCTTTTTTCGGAAACTACATGCCCCAGAAACTGAATTGTTTGTAGCCAGAATTCACATTTCGAAAATTTAGCGTACAACTTTTCCTTCTTTAGTAACTCCAAGATCAAACGAAGGTGTTGTGCATGCTCTTCTTTGGATCGGGAATAGATAAGTATATCATCGATAAATACAATTACAAATTTATCGAGATACGGCTTACATACCCGATTCATTAAATCCATAAAAGCAGCTGGAGCGTTCGTCAGTCCAAACGGCATCACTAAGAATTCATGATGACCATACCTTGTTCGAAAGGCTGTCTTTAGGACGTCTTCTTCTTTAACTTTCAACTGGTGATAACCGGATCTTAGATCAATCTTGGAGAAATAGCAAGCTCCAACTAACTGATCGAAGAGGTCATCAATTCGGGGTAACGGATACTTGTTCTTTATCGTGCGCTTGTTCAGTTCTCGGTAGTCAATACACATTCTCATCGAACCATCCTTCTTTTTCACAAACAAAACTGGTGCTCCCCACGGCGAAGAACTAGGTCTGATGAAGCCTTTATCGGATAGGTCTTGTAGTTGTGCCATCATCTCTTTCATCTCTGGAGGAGCCAGACGATAAGGTGCACGGGCTACAGGAGTGGCTCCAGGAATCAGGTCTATACCGAACTCTACTTGTCTAACGGGCGGAAGACTTTTCAAGTCTTCGGGGAATACTTCAGGGAATTCACTAACGATCGGTATATCTTTCAACTGATTCTTTTCCAGCTTAATGTCTATTACATAAGCTAAGTAACTCAGGCAACCCTTATTCACACACTTACGGGCTTTTATCATAGATATAAGGTTAGACTGATGATTCCTACGATCACCATAAATCACTACTGGTCCCTTCTCAGGTAGTACCACATTTATTAACTTCTTATCACACACTATGTTAGCCTGGTTCTCGGCTAACCAGTCCATTCCCACTACGACGTCAAACTCTATCAAAGTTATGGGAAACAATTGTATCGGCACATTACACTCCTCTATATTTATCACACAGCCATCAAATACTTCTTTAACTGACACTTGATTATCATTTGCCGTATCTACTGATAGAGCATGTTCTAGCATTTTAGGTTTCAAACACAGGCAAGCAGCAAATGCAGGAGACACAAATGATCGATTTGCACCGGAATCAAATAACACCTTAGCACGTGTAGAGTTTATTAAAAATGTACCTGTGACCACATCCGGAATTTCCTCCGCTTCTTTCTCAGTCATTTGAAATGCGCGACCCCTGGTTACTGGCTGTTCCAGTCTTGGTATCACTGGTTTAACAATCGTTGGCTTGCCCGATGACCCACCTTGATGTATCCTCCCCCGCGGACAGTCCGACTGAAGGTGATCCAGAGAATTGCATAAGAAACATAACCGCGTTACCTTACAATCTTTAATGACGTGTCCGGTCTTCCCACACTTATAACACGCTCGTAAATCACCTTGGCAATTTCCTTGGTGGACACGGTTGCACTTCTGACATGGTCTTTCCGCTGGTCGAAACGGCGGACGGCTATCATATCTCTGAAATCGGGACTTCTTCTGATCGTATTGTGGTCCTTCCCACTTTCTCTTCCCGATACTTTTATCGCCAGCATCTCTTCTAATATCTCGTTCAACATTCTCCGCGGCATTAACTGCAGCTGAGAAGGTATCGGGTCCTTTTGCAGTCACTAGCCTTCTGACTTCTGAGTTCAGCCCGAAGATAAACCTTTCCGTCTTCATCGTCTCCGTAGCAACGTAGTATTCTGCGAACCGAGACTTTTCCAGAAAGCTAGCGGTATAGTCTCGAACGGATAAGTTTCCTTGTTGCAAGTTCATAAATTCCCCTTCCAGTTGTTTGACGGCTGCTTGGGGACAAAATTGTTCTCTGTATGCTATCACAAATTCTTCCCAAGAGAGGGTAGAATAAACATCAGATCCTTTAGAATGAATAAAAGATTCCCACCAATACAAAGCATCCCCTTTTAACATTGCTGCCCCGTACAATACCCTATCTTCATCCGCACACTTGCTTGTCTTGAAAATAGCTTCTATTTCCTTCATCCATCTCATTGCTTTCACGGGATCCCTGTCTCCTGAGTAGGTCGGAGGTCTACAGCTTAAAAACATTTTATAATCACATTTCCTCACTACTGGTACGACAGTAGATGTAATGGGCATCTCCTCCTCATGAGTAGGATCTGGTCCTTCTGTTTCAGTATTATGAGTTTGGTTGAACATAGCTTGAATATTGGCTTGTAATCTTCCCATTTGTTGGTCCCGAAAGGCCTATACAAGTTTGTAGAAGGGGGAGGGGGGGTTGAATACAAACACACTATTTTACTTTTCTAAATTGTTTATTGATAAATCATTAACAATTTACAGCTTGTTGCGGAAACAAGATTAAGGATAAACCAAAATCTAAACAAGTTGGAACACTAAGGTTTCTTGCACTAAGAAAGATATGGAGATTACTAATAAAATCCTATCTTGAGAGAGATTTGAACTTGTCCAGAGTTAGCAAGTTACTTCAAATGAAGTGAGTTCATCTCTTTATATACTGCATGCATTTAATGCAATTCAGTATACACTTTACACGTGTCATCAGCTGGTTGGTTGCATGTCATTGACCTTGGTTGACAACCTTAGTACCCGTAAAGATGAACAGTGTAGTATCAGAGTGGTTGTACAATCTCAGATTTTCGGAGGTTCTTTTCTGACATTTCGTATGGTGGCGTGCAAGGGAGGTTAAGACAAAAGTACTTTGTACGGAGGACTTCATGATCAGCTTTCGTTGATTCAGCGATTATCATTTACTATTCAGCAAATGATAAAGTTCAGCGATAGCTGAAGTCTTGTACTTGATACTTCACGTTGAGTGGACAAATCTGAGTCTTCGCTGATCCGCATCAGTTCATTAGTAGACTTGTCGCTGGTTCTTGAGCTTGATCTTCGACTTCAGCATAAAACCTTTGTTGATGTGAAACTTGTCTTCAGGGATCATAAGTAAACAACTAACTTATCAGCGATCACCATAAGGACTGAACAGACTCAGCGCATTATGGTGAACAGTGTTCGCTGAATGTTTAATTTAAAGAGCGAGAGTTCCTATCAGCGGTACTGTAAGATCTTAGTACTTATCAGCGATAGTGAAACTTTGATACATATTGTTTACTTACAATTTTCACTAAGTATTTAAGAGAGGGTCATTATCAAATCACTGAGGGTTTGGATCAACAATCTCCCCCTATTTGATTATGACATAGCAACAAAGAAAATTGCTATTTAATGAAAACATAAGGATAACAAGAACTCATAAAATATTTGTCCCTTTTACTGTTTTATGGGATCTTTTCAGTACTGATGGAGTAAAGTACATTCGCTGAAATCTTTCTTTAAATCTTTGAATCAGATTACAATGAAGAACAGAAAGATTACAAGTACAAGCGAAATAAATTACATGTACAGAAGGATAACTGATACAATAGAGAAAAAGGAGATTATATCAGTTTTCAAAAGGTTCTTCCTTAATGAGAAGTTCATCAAGGGTCGTCTTTTCAGTGGGAATCATCCAGTCAGGAACCGTTACACCTTGTTTTCTTTTCTTCAGCGCTTCTTGAAAGATCAAGGGTTTTAGGTGTCGTGCCTGAATGTCCTTTCTGAAGTCACACCAGTAGATAAGATCTCTGAGCTGTTCGATTGGAGTGATTGGGAGCTCAGCGATCCGTTGAAAGCATTTACGTCCGTCGTAGTCAAGAAAGAATATTCCATAAGGATTACTGATGACTTTACCAGGGACGAAAAGTTCACATGGTGGCAAAGAGATGTCAAGGGCAGATAGATCAGGATCAGGACCAAGCACTTCAGCGCGAGAGAAACCAATTCCAGTTTCATTTCGTATGACAGGTCCTGAGTTTGAATCTTGACGTTTCTTCCTTGGAGAGCCTCTTTTTCTTTTCGGCTTTAGATCAGGAACAGGAGGAATATCCACACAAGAAGATATCAAGTCGATCTGTCTGTTTATCAGCTTTTCGAAATGATTCTTGTACTTAGATTGTGATGGTTGGATAGCTAACCTCATCTCCAGCCATTCAGAGAGACCATACCTTTTTTACAGTGTCAGCGCGAAAGGTTTTAGATGTGCCATCTTCTCTGAACAGTTTGATGTCAACAATAGGTACTCCGATAGAGGTTCTTCCAGAGATGAATACCTTGTTGATCTTCGCTGGACGATATCTGAAGTGAATTTTCTCTTTACACCAGATCAAGGTGGTCTGAGAAACTTCAGTTTTCTTTTCCACGATCTTCTGGGCTTCTTCCCACAGCTTTCGTTGGATTTGAATGGGAACACGCTTCAGCTTGGGGTCTTTGACAGATTCTTGAGTGAGCTTGATGGCGTATTCTCTGTCTTTCTCTTCAGCTTCCTTCCTTTCAGTAATGAGGCGTTCAGCTCTAAGGTGGTCCTGGTATTCAGCTTTTGAAATTCTGAACTTGGGAGGAACTGAAGGCAGTTGATCAGACCTTAGAATGATTCGCTGATCCTCGAATCGCTTTATTATTTCTTCTCTTCTCTTTTGATCCTCTTCACTCAGCCTTTGAGGAACTGAGGAAGGTCTCTTATTGTGCGAGAGAGGTTGTTCTTCTGGTTCATCAGTCTCAGAGATCAAATCTAAGACTGGGATTATTTCATCAGCAGCAGCTGGCTTTATTTGTGAAGTCGCAATAGTAGAACCTTCAGCGACATCCTCAAACAGGGGAGAGGACTAGCTGAAACGCAGCGATCTTACAAATAAGAACTGGGTAGAAGAACTTGGGTAGAAAAGATAGAAAAATAATGTGGATGTGTAGAGAGGTTGTTGAGTGGAGAACTTATTGAGTTGTTGAGAAGTTCAGGGAAGGAAAAAGTAAATATTTAGTGTACCTGACAAACCGGCTTTTCAAAAAGGAACGCTAGATTTTCATCTTCAGCGAGGCCTTTGTCTTTGCTTTTCTCAGCGCCAGAGGCTGAGGGCTTTGTCTTTGTCTTCTCCCCTGATGGTTCTTTTATTGAGATTCCTTTAAGAGCTTTGATCCTTGGGGCAGGTTTGACGATAAAGAAATCATCGTCATCTTCATCATCATCATCATCCTTTCTTGGAGAGAAGGATGGTTTGTCGTCAGGGATGTCGATGTCTTCATCTTCTTCTGCTTCGGATTCCTCAGCATCTTCTTCGAGTTGCTCCCCCTCAGATACAGAGGCGAGCTTCTCGGTTCCCTCAGGGTTTTCATCTCCCTGAGGTCCAGTGGTCAGATCTTCATTCCTCTCTCCCCTGATAGATTCATCATGGGAAAGGTCTTTAGCGCTTTTGTTCAGATCTTCAGCGCTTTTCTCCCTGGAATGTTCAGCGCTCTTCTCCCCCTCTTTTTCATGATGACTGGGGGGAGGAATGGGCAGACTCAGCATTGGTGTTATCTCTGTCTTCTGGGCCAGAGATTTTCACACAACCTTCAAGCTTTGCTATTCTGTCTTCTAGGCCAGAAATAGCAGGCGTGATTTTCCTCAGCTCTGTGCGATCCTCCTCTGTGAAAGATTCCAAAATAGGGACAGGGGCAGGAGCAGGAGCTGGACTATTTGCCTTGTTTACCAGTGTCTCGATCATCGTCTTCATAGAACCAACGTCGGTCTTTACAGAGCCTAAGTCAGTCTTGACCTCTGACATATCACCCTCGAGTTTTGCAACCGATGTCTTCAGCGTTGTTACTTCGCTGGACATGGTCGAAACTGATGTTTTGAGGCTTGTGTAGTCAGTGTAGATGTCACAGAGCACCTTGGCAAAATCGCTGAGCGTCTTATCAAGACTCTTGATGTCTTCAGTGGAAGCTTTCTTCTCCACCACCGTTGTCAGCTTTGTCAAGTTCTCTCCAGCGTTTGTTACAGCTGTTGAGTTGTTGGAGAGTGTGGTGGTGAGACTGGACAGCTTTGTTTCCACGGACTTCAGCGAGGCGTTGATGTCTCCCAAATTAGGACCTGTAACATATAAGTACTTGTGAACAAAGGAAAGCTCATAAGTTTCAGGTTTAGTTACAGTGTTTAAGGTGGGATTAGTACCTGCGGGAGGATTGATGAACTCGTCGAAGTTGCAAGTTCCTGAATAGTGTTCCATATCCTCTTCGAAAGTACGGTGAGGTATGGTGAACTCTGCAGGTCCTTTCTTCATCATTTGTTGAGAAGCATCAGCGGCGGCTTCTGGAATGATGGCATCTCCAGTGTTCGCTGGAGGAGTGTCCAATTGAGTGGAGGGAGAAGTGAACGTTAAGATTGGGGTTCGGGTTCTGAGTTCAGCGTTGGAATCGCTGACAATCACTTCATCAGTCTTTTGAGAGACTGAGGGAGGTTGGGTAGTTTCCAAGTTTCTAACCTCAGCGTTTGGAGACGCTGAAGTCTGGATTGGAGGGATGGCTTGCACGGGTGTGGCAGAGCGTACCACGGAACTTTCCTTCAGCTCTTCAGAATGAGCTGAGGAGTCTTCAGCATGGAATTGCTGGGGTTGCTCCTTGGTTTTCTTGATCCTTTTGGAATCAAGTTGGGTGTGTGAGGGTTTCCTTTTCTTAGAAGGAGAGGATTTTGTGGCTGGGGTATCAGCGATGGGTATAGTCGCTGAAGGAGCCACAGAAAGCGGAGAATTTAGAAGAGTGAGAAGAGTAGAGAGACGTACCTCATTGGCGACAGGATTGAAGTCGAGAACCTTAGGGCCAATCTGAGAAAGTTTCAGATCACCCTCTTCAGGATAGCTGTCCTTCAGGCCATATTGAAAGATGGCGCTGATGAATCGTGGGTAAGGAACCCATGCTGGTCTGTCAGCGGCAGAATCGACACGTTGAATCAGGTCTTCATAAATAATGGAGGCCCAGTCAATGTTTAGACCTTTCAGCAGTGCGTATCCCATGGACTGCTGAGGTTGGGCGGCTTGATCAGAAGATCCGGATTTCGCTGTCATGCAGCTGATCAGGTGAGCGAAGATGAAATTCATCTCGCTGGGCATCTTGGATTTCTTTATCAGCGTCAGTTTCTTCTCAGGCTTCTTGTCCCTTCCAATATCCCAGATATAACCCATTGCGTCAAGGAAAGCAATGATTGCTTCTCTGTCAGCATGCTTTTTATGGTCAGGGAATGGAATGAAGGGTTTTTCTTTGGTGGCATTTGGGAAGTTTAGGGCTTTGCGGATAATGGGGGGGTGATCTTGATGGTGCCATACTCAGTATCGCTGAGTATGCAGTCTATGGTTTTGGATGGATCTTTGGCAGAGGGTAGCTCAGTGTGTCTGGCAGAGTACCAGAACTGGGATAAGAGCCGCTGACTGGCAGGAGGTGTTATGGTCAGGGCTGTGTAGATGGGGTTGTTCTTCAGAAAACTTACAGCATCGTCCATATGAGATACTTGCTTCCGAGGAGGAAACTCGAGAAGAGCTGAGAGGTTGTTGGCCTTAGTCCAATCGAGTTGATCCAGCTCGAACTTAACCTGGGGGGCTTTGAAGATGTCCATTTCCTCAGAGTCAGTGGAGATGGATTCAGCGGTAACATTCAGCTTTGAAGATGCCATATCACTGTATTATCAGTTCAACCAAAGATGTTAACAAATTAGAATTATCTTAATGTGGAAAGAAATTTCCGTTAAGATATTTCGAATCTTGTCCATTTCATTCAGACAAAAAATGTCTTAATGAAGATTAGGGTTTCTTGATTTTAAAAGAAAAGTAAAACCCATAAAATCTTGTATTCCAGTTTCTAAAAGAAAAATGGATACGAATGAAGAACAAGTTTAAGATTTAGATTTAAAAACTTGAAGAACAACCATGAAATGGTTGTGTTCATAAAACCATGAAAGAAATGATTTTATTTTATAAAGTTCTTTTGTTTGATCTTGTTAAAACAAAGAGAAGATCGAAAACAAGTTATACGCATTTGATAAAAGATAAGAACATATTAACCTTGAAGTTTTGAATACCAAGATGATGAACAGTTCTTGAGGTTTTTGAGAGCACAAATGCAACAGAGAATTCTTTTCTTGCGGAGAAAGATTGTTCGCGTAAAAGACAAATATAAACCAATAGTTGTTTATATAGGGATTTTTAGAGAGAGAAAACCTTAAGCGGGAAAAGGTTTTCATCATGACACGGACACGTGTTTGCATTTGATTGGAAGTTTGAACAAAACGTGCAAACGTGTGTCAGAAAGAAATCGTGCCGAGTGTTATCCGTTGCAATGACGTCACAACTGTCCTTTCACATTCTTTTAGGATGTCTCTGAGGTTTTGAAAAAACTCAGGGACTCTTTTGAAAAACATGAAGCACTGAATAGAAAATATCAGTGAAGGTTTAAGGAAATTTTCAAAATATCGCTGTTAAGGAAGAGATATTCAGCGATGCAATTTATTTTGAAATCTTGCATTTTCATGCGATTGTCAGAGAGAGAAAACATACCTGGATATCAGTTTAACCAAGTTTATTCAGAGAGAAGATGATGAAATGGATTATATAAGTTGATTTTATCCCGAAGGCTATACACGAATGTATAAACGTATCGCTGATTAAATGTGAACCGCTGAAGATTTTATCCTTCAAAGTTCAGCATTCCAAGCTCGCTGATGAGAAAGTTGAATCTTGTCTCATCAAGAGGTTTGGTAAACAAATCAGCTAACTGATAATCAGTTGGGATAAAATGAAGTTCTATATCACCATTCATCACATGATCTCTGATAAAATGATATCTGATTTCTATGTGTTTTGTCTTTGAGTGTAGCACTGGATTGTTTGCTATAGCGATGGCACTTGTGCTGTCGCAATAGATTGGAATTTTGGAGAGCTGAAGATCATAGTCTAGTAGTTGATTTCTCATCCACAAGACTTGAGAACAGCAGCTTCCAGCGGCTACATACTCAGCTTCAGCTGTGGAAGTGGACACTGAGTTTTGCTTCTTACTTGTCCAACTTACCAGCTTTCCACCCAGGAGCTGACATCCTCCTGTGGTGCTTTTCCTATCCATTTTGCAACCTGCAAAATCACTGTCTGAATAGGCGGTTAGATCGAATCCTGAGTCTTTGGAATACCAAAGACCTAGATTCGATGTACCCTTAAGATATCGAAAGATTCACTTTACAGCTTTCATATGGGATATCTTAGGTTCAGCTTGATATCGTGTGCACAGACATGTTGCAAACATAATATCGGTTCGGCTAGCTGTAAGATACAATAGTGAGCCGATCATCCCACGGTACAGCGTGACATTGACAGGAACACCCTTTGTGTCCTTATCAAGTATCAGCGGTGGTGCCATAGGGGTTTTCATAGCTGAACTTTCAGTTAAGTCGAATTTCTTCAGCATATCTTTAACATATTTTCCCTGATTTATAAAAGTTCCTTTTTCAGTTTGCTTAATCTGAAGACCAAGGAAATATGTTAGTTCACCCATCATGCTCATTTTATACTCATCTTTCATTCTATCAGCGAAACGAGTACAAAGCTCAGGGTTAGTAGAACCAAATATAATGTCATCAACATATATTTGAACTAAAATGATATGACCTTTCACTTTTCTAAAAAACAAAGTTTTGTCAATTTTACCTCGCTCAAAATTTTCAATATGGAGATAAGTAGAGAGAGTATCATACCATGCACGTGGAGCTTGCTTTAAGCCATAAAGTGCCTTGTCCAGTTTATACACATAACCTGGACGTTTAGGATCTGAGAATCCTGGAGGTTGTTCCACATACACTTCTTCATTCAGCTTTCCATTTAGAAACGCTGACTTAACATCCATCTGATGTACAGTGAAGTTTTTGTGTACAGCATATGCTAAGAAAAGACGAATAGATTCAAGTCTTGCTACTGGAGCAAACGTTTCGTCATAATCTATGCCTTCCTCTTGTCTGTATCCCTGAGCAACAAGACGAGCTTTGTTGCGAGTTACAGTACCATGTTCGTCCAACTTGTTTCGATAGACCCATTTAGTGCCTATCACCGTTTTGTCAGTTGGTCTACGAACAAGTTTCCAAACTGTGTTTCTTTCGAATTCAGTCAGCTCTTCTTGCATAGCGCTGACCCAGTTTGGATCTCTGAGGGCATCATCTATTTTCTTTGGTTCAGTTAGAGAAATAAAGTTAACAAATAAACAAATATTACCTGCACTTCTACGAGTCTGAATACCAGCGTTGGGATCACCAAGAATTTGATCGATTGGGTGATTTACAGTCCATCGCTGAGCCGGAGCATACGTCGCTGACTCAGTCTGAACTGGAGAAACTGAAGATGAGGCTTCAGCTACTTCTGGATTATCAGCTAAGAGAGGAATGTTTGCATTTGCCACTTCATTCACTGATTGCTGAGAAATAGATGGAATTTCTGAGACATTTGGATCAACTGCAGGTATAGTGTTTATAGGAACAGCTGAGACCCAAGATGTTTCAGCTTCACTATTTTGCATATTTGGAATGATAGAAGGACCATCATTTTCTACGGTGTGAGCATGAGGAGGGGGAATATCTTCTGAATCACCAAGATGAGAAAACATCCATTGATTCAGTTCTTCTGTATCAGCGTTCGGTTTAGAGTTCGCTGAATGGGATTCGTCAAACGTGACGTGAATAGTTTCTTCTACAGTTTGTCTTCTTCGGTTGAAGACTCTGAAGGCTTTGGAAACTGAGGAGTATCCAAGAAAGATTCCATCATCAGCCTTAGGATCAAACTTTCCAAGGGCATCTCTGTTGTTCAGTATGAAACACTGACATCCAAAGATGTGAAGAAAGCTGATTGAAGGCTTTCTCCCATAAAAAAGTTCATAGGCTGTCTTTTTGAATCTTTTAACTATCAGCGACCTGTTTTGCGTAAAACAAGCAGTGTTGACAGCTTCTGCCCAAAACTGAGTAGGCAGGTGAGAATCGCTGAGCATTGAACGTGCAGCTTCAATAATTGTTCTATTTCTTCTTTCAGCGACTCCATTTTGTTGTGGTGTTCTCACTGACGAAAAGTTGTGAGAAATACCCTTGCTCTCAAGGAAGGAATCAAGAGAACTGTTTTTGAATTCAGTTCCATGATCACTCCTTATTGAGCGAACAGTCATATTGTTCAGAGTTTCCATCTTCCGAACAAAGGTGATGAGTTCTTCAGGGGTGTCACTCTTAGAACGGAGAAACATTACCCATGTGTAACGAGAGAATTCATCAACTATGACCAGCGTATATTTCTTTCCAGCGATGGATTGTTTGTTAACGGGGCCAAACAAATCCATATGGAGTAGTTGTAGAGGAGATGACACTGAGGAAACTTGCTTTGACTTAAAGCTTGCCTTGGTCTGCTTCCCTTTTTCACACGCTGAACATAAGGACTCTTTGGCGTATGAATGTTGAGGTAGACCAGTGACTAACTCTTTGGATGAAAGAGTATTCAGTGTCTTGAAGTTGAGATGTGAGAGCCTTTTGTGCCATAGCCAGTTAACATCAGAAGATGCTTTTGAGAAGAAACAGGAGTTCTCAGTGGTTGTTGAGTCCATGTTTATAACGTAAACATTTTCCAAACGATAACCGCTGAGAGCTATCTTCTCCTTTTTGTCAGAGACAAAGCAGGATTCCTTAGTGAAAATCACTTTGTTATCCATGTCGCAAAGCTGACTGATGCTTAGAAGATTATGCTTCAGCCCTTCAACATATGCGACTCTTCTGAAGGATGTTGTACCATTTGAAAGTACACCATACCCTCGGGTGTGTCCTTTTCCATTTCCACCGAAAGTCACAGAGGGACCCTTCTCTTCCTTGTATTCAGCGAGCAGGTTTTTCTTTCCAGTCATGTGTCTAGAGCATCCGCTATCGAGATACCAGATACCCTTCTTAACCTGTAATACAAAGGAAGATTAGTTTTGCTTGGGTACCCACTTCACCATGTATACACGTTTGTCAGTGGAAGTAGTTGGAATGGGTTCAGCAGTCTTCGCAGCATTTGAAGATTCAGCTTTGTCTTTCTTCACTTTGGTCAATTTCTTGACCTCAGCGGTAGGAGTCACCTTGACCTGAATTGCAACTGGTTTGGTCTTCTTGGGTGCCATCTTCACCTTAGCTATCTTATCAGCTTTGGTGGCTGTGGGACACTTACTTGCAATATGATCGGTAAGTCCACAGTGATAACATTTCCTATAACTAAAATTAGTTCTAGGACCACTTGAGTGCTGAGCTTTTAATTTGGAATTAGAAGTGCCAGCACCAAGTACACTATTGGTTTTTGAAATAGGACGAACATTCATTTCTTCAGATTTATTACCAAGGACATCTACTCTGAGTCTAGGAGTAGGTCGCTGAACTGATCTAGAGGTCTGATTTCTAGAACCAGATGAATGAATCACTAAGGCTTTGGAAGCATTCAGCTTAGGTACTAAGGTACCCTTCTGAGGATTTTGATAAATAACAATTCTTTTACCTTTGTCTTTAGAGACAGAGGTAGGTTTTGAATAAACCATTTTCTCCTTACCTTTTGAGGAGGTAGGAGTTTCCTCAGGGATTGGTGTAACCGACGAGGAGTACTGAGATGATGAAGTGTCAGCTACTGAGGATACGAACGTTCCAAATTTAAGCATTGAGCGTTCAGTGGTTGGTTTTGGAGAATCATATTTATAACCCAGACCACGTTTATCACTCAGAGGAATCTGAGCCTTAATTATCTCAGTGATCTTTGTTGAAGAATTACACCATCCTTCAACAGTAGCTTGTTCGGCTTTTAATGCAGCGATAGCTTCTGCTCGTTCGATTTTGACTAGCTGATTTAAATAGACTTGATCTTTAAAATCATCTTCAATTTTAGAAAGCTTTTCTATTTGAAGGTGGCAGTTTTTAAGCTTTTCAGCGAGATCAAGATTTTGGTTTTCAACCACAGCTTTGCCGTTCATGGCTTCGTATAAACTTCTAGTCAGTAGATCGATTTTACGGAGACTATCAGCTTCATCAATATTTGCAATATTGGTAAAGAAAGAAGGTGATACCTGAATGGCAGATGTTGAAGTGGAGGGAATGTCTGAACTTTCTTCCTCTTCTTCAATCTTGGCCATGAGACATTGATTTGCTTCATCATCTTCAGAATCAGATGATGAGGCTTCTTCATCAGAAGCAGCCCAATCATAGTCAGCCATCAGGCCTTTTCCTTTCTTCTTAAAGCTTTTCAGCTTTGCATACTTCTCCTTCAGCTTTGAGTATTTGTCGTCTTTATTCCTTGGAACAAAGGATTTCTTTGTAAAAGCTGAAGGTCTCATGATTTTCTTTGCAAGAGAACTATTGTCTATATAATTTGTGTTTGTGTGGGAGGCCATTTTCAGATAATAGCAAGAAGAGAAATATCTTAGATTAGATCTTGTTTATGAGATTAAACAAATCTGCTCTGATACCACTTGTTGGTCCCGAAAGGCCTATACGAGTTTGTAGAAGGGGGGGGGGGGGGGGTTGAATACAAACACACTATTTTACTTTTCTAAATTGTTTATTGATAAATCATTAACAATTTACAGCTTGTTGCGGAAACAAGATTAAGGATAAACCTAAATCTAAACAAGTTGGAACACTAAGGTTTCTTGCACTAAGAAAGATATGGAGATTACTAATAAAATCCTATCTTGAGAGAGATTTGAACTTGTCCAGAGTTAGCAAGTTACTTCAAATGAAGTGAGTTCATCTCTTTATATACTGCATGCATTTAATGCAATTCAGTATACACTTTACACGTGTCATCAGCTGGTTGGTTGCATGTCATTGACCTTGGTTGACAACCTTAGTAGCCGTAAAGATGAACAGTGTAGTATCAGAGTGGTTGTACAATCTCAGATTTTCGGAGGTTCTTTTCTGACATTTCGTACGGTGGCGTGCAAGGGAGGTTAAGACAAAAGTACTTTGTACGGAGGACTTCATGATCAGCTTTCGTTGATTCAGCGATTATCATTTACTATTCAGCGAATGATAAAGTTCAGCGATAGCTGAAGTCTTGTACTTGATACTTCACGTTGAGTGGACAAATCTGAGTCTTCGCTGATCCGCATCAGTTCATTAGTAGACTTGTCGCTGGTTCTTGAGCTTGATCTTCGACTTCAACGTAAAACCTTTGTTGACGTGAAACTTGTCTTCAGGGATCATAAGTAAACAACTAACTTATCAGCGATCACCATAAGGACTGAACAGACTCAGCGCATTATGGTGAACAGTGTTCGCTGAATGTTTAATTTAAAGAGCGAGAGTTCCTATCAGCGGTACTCTAAGATCTTAGTACTTATCAGCGATAGTGAAACTCTGATACATATTGTTTACTTACAATTTTCACTAAGTATTTAAGAGAGGGTCATTATCAAATCACTGAGGGTTTGGATCAACACCATTTCTGCCATTAGATCATCCCTGGTAACGAACTCTGTACCATGTGGGTGGACTCTACCTCCGGCTCGACCTCCAGCTCTACCCCCAGTTCTACCCCCGACTCTGCCCGCAGTTCTGCCTCCCCTGTCCCCTGTTCCTATTGGCGGATTAGTTATATTCTGATTTCTTCCTCCTCCTCGATTCGAATTTCGTGTACCGCTTGCCATTCTGTAGATTTAAACAAGGTTAACATACACTTAAGCACATACCCCATATAACAAGGTATTCCAGTTCAAACATGTACCTGTAAGATCACAATTACACTGGCCAGGTGTAATTTGAAATTACCTTACATGATGTTCCTTCTTCCCTTTTATACTTCCTCATCCCAAGGTTCTATCATGATAGGGACATCCTACTTCACATGCAGTTTAAGTCTAGGTACAGATACAAATACCTAAATCCCTTAAACTAAGGCTCTGATACCATTTGTAACAACCCAAATCCCATATACACAACAAATCACATAATGTAACATAACATCGATATAACAAAAGAGACATCACATTACAAGTACGGTCCCGTAGTCTTTTACAATTAGCAGAAGCCATTCTACTACAAACTATGTACTAAATACATACATAACATTTAACATTGTAATACAACTGCTAATCATGCCAAAATCTTGATCATATAATCCTTCACAAAAGCCATCCATCGGTTACTCTAATTACTTGCTCTTACTCGATCCACCACCTGGAATACATATTTTTAAAACAAAATGAGGGTTAGACCTAATGGTCTAAGTGAGAAAAATCCCTATTAGTTTGAAATCATATATATATAAACCTTATTTATATAATTCACACAACACGATCAAATATATCAATTTGAACTCACACATCATATACCTTCCCTTCTCATTCCTCCTGGCCATATTAGTTGGTTGCAAGCCAACTAATAAATTTACAACGCTGTACAACATCTACAGCCAAACAACGCTATACTGATTCTATAGCCAAACACACCGGTCCTAAGCCCGGCCAACGTATTATAACACATTATAATACTCATGTAAATATAATACCTCAATATATTATAATTCACATATATCGCACATATAAACACATAATCACCAATTATCACATTCCCAAACCATATGTATATGTATTCCAGTTAAAAACGTTTTCAAAGTAAAACTCACTTGTTTTGATTATTACACACGCTCGCAAGCTCCTTTCACAATGGTCTTATCTTTTACCACGACTCCACAGAATCTAAAACAATTTAAGGTACATACACCGCTTTACTAGCCAAACATATAAAGCCTACCAGTTCCTGATCTCAACTGTATCACTACACTTAACAACTACCGGGACTACACAGAGTACCAGGACTTCTCAGTACCGGGACTCCTTGGTACCGGGAGTCTCGATCACCGGGAGTTAACAATACCGAAAGTTCACTACACCGGGACTCCACACTACCGGGAGTCGACCATACCGGGACTCCACCGGGAGTCTACAGTACCGGGACTCCACCGGGAGTCTATAGTACCGGGACTCCACCGGGAGTCTTCAAGAACACAGTCGGTTTCACTTACCTAGATTCAATTGAAATCAATACCAATCACAGAAATCGTAATTTCTAAACCGATAGATATCTTCTATTACTGATTACAAACACAAAATACAAAAGAGCTTACCTCAAAATCAAATCCAACCCAATTGATTGATGCTCTAACCGTAGGTTTCCTCTTTTGCTTCCTTTCGCCTTCAGAACTCCCGCACACACACACTCTTTCTATTTTAGGATAAATGATACATCTGATACCTAGCTTTGATAATATCTTAACCTAATTTACCAATTGAACCCTCAACTATTAACTAATGGCTAACACACCCCTTTAACCCATGATTTTACCCAAACTTGCTCTAAACCTTATTCATAGAGTTAAATAAGTCTGACGGATAGGTAAATTATCTAACGGACTTACCCGGGGTATTACATAAAGATAATGTCTCCAAATCTTCAACGCGAATACAACTGCTGCCAGTTCCATGTCATGTGTAGGATACTGTCTTTCATGATCTTTTAACTGACGAGAAGCATAAGCAATAACCTTTCCATGCTGCATAAGTACACATCCCAATCCCAGTTTGGAAGCATCACTATAAACAACAAAATCTTTGGAACCTTCTGGTAGTGACAAAATCGGTGCGCTACAAAGTCTTTCTTTCAAAATTCTGAATGCTTCATCCTGTTCCGCTTTCCATTCAAACTTTATATTCTTTCGAGTCAGCTTAGTCAAAGGCGTCGCGATACGAGAGAAGTCTTTTATAAACTTTCGATAGTAGCTGGCTAAACCCAGAAAACTACGTACTTCGGTTGGCGTTCTCGGCGGTTCCCACTTTTCAATCGCTTCCACTTTCATCGGATCCACTTGAATACCTTTCTCGGAAATTACATGCCCCAGAAACTGAACTTCTCGTATCCAGAATTCAGATTTCGAAAATTTAGCATACAACTTTTCTTTCTTTAATAACTCTAGAATCAAACGAAGATGTTGCGCGTGTTCTTTCTTGGATCGGGAGTAGATAAGGATGTCATCGATAAACACAATAACAAATTTATCGAGATATGGCTTACATACTCAGTTCATTAGATCCATAAAAGCAGCTGGAGCGTTCGTCAGTCCAAACGGCATTACAAAGAATTCATAGTGACCATACCGTGTGCGAAAAGCAGTTTTCAGCACGTCTTCTTCTTTAACCTTCAGCTGATGATAACCAGATCTTAGATCAATCTTGGAGAAATAGCAAGCTCTAACTAATTGATCGAAGAGGTCATCAATTCTGGGAAGCAGATACTTGTTCTTGATCGTGCGCTTATTTAGTTCCTGGTAGTCAATACACATTCTCATCGAACCATCCTTCTTTTTCACAAACAAAACTGGTGCACCCCATGGCGAAGAACTGGGTCTGATGAATCCTTTATCGGAAAGATCTTGTAGTTGCGTCATCATTTATTTCATCTCTGGTGGCGCTAAACGATACGGTGCACGAGCAATAGGAGCGGCTCCAGGAATAAGATCTATACCAAATTCTACTTGTCTAACGGGCGGAAGACTATTTAAGTCTTCAGGGAATACTTCTGGAAATTCACTAACAATAGGAATATCTCCCAACTTATTCTTTTCTTGCTTAGTATCTATCACATAAGCTAAATAACTCTGGCAGCCTTTGCTAACACTCTTCCGAGCTTTCATCATAGAAATAAGGGAAGACTGACTATTTTTACGATCACCATAAATTACTACCGGTCCCCTCTCAGGCAAGACAACATTGATTAATTTCTTATCACAAACTATGTTAGCCTGATTCTCGGCTAACCAATCCATCCCCACTACTACATCAAACTCTATCAAAGCTATATGAAATAACTGAATCGGTACTCCGCACCCTTCTATATTTATCACACAACTATCAAAAACTTCATTAACCGACACTTGATTATCATTTGCAGTTTCTACCATTAAAGCATGATCTAACACTTTAGGCTTTAAATGCAGATAAGCAGCAAATGAAGGAGACACAAACGATCGGTTTGCACCGGAGTCAAATAACACTTTAGCACGTGTAGAGTTTATTAAAAATGTACCTGTAACCACATCCGGAGTTTCCTCCGCTTCTTGTGCTGTCATCTGAAATGCACGACCCCTTGTTCTTGGTGGCTCTAGTCTTGGTACTACCGGTCTGACAACCGCTGGTTTCCCTGATGTACCCCCTTGCTGTATTCTTCCCCTCGGACAATCAGACTGAATGTGATCCAGAGAATTACATGAGAAATAAAACCGCGTCACTCGACAGTCTTTAACAACATGTCCGGTCTTCCCACACCTAAAACAAACCCGAGAATCAACTTGACAATTTCCTTGGTGGATATGATTGCATTTCGGACAAGGTCTTTCCGCTGGTCGGAAAGGTGGACGGTTATCATATCGCTGAAACCTGGACTTCTTTGGATCATACTGCGGTCCTTCCCACTTTCTTTTCCCCACATTCTTATCACTAGTACTTATCCCTTTATCTTGTTCCACGGTTTCCGCGGCGTCTACTGCGGCGGAGAAAGTTTCTGGTCCTTTAGCAATCACAAAACTTCCGACTTCTGCATTCAATCCAAAGATAAACCTTTCAATCTTCATGGCCTCCGTAACAACGTAGTATTCCGCAAAACGAGACTTTTCCAGGAAACGAGCGGTGTAGTCCCGAACTGACAAATTCCCTTGCTGCAAGTTCATAAACTCCCCTTCCAATTGTTTAACTGCTGCTTGGGGACAAAACTGTTTCCTGAAAGCTATCACGAATTCTTCCCAAGAGTAAGTAGAATATATATCAGATCCTCCCGAGGAAATATGAGATTCCCACCAGTATAGGGCATCGCCTTTCAATATTGCAGTTCCATAGAGTACTCTATCCTCTTCAGCGCATTTACTAGTCTTGAAGATAGCTTCTATTTCCTTCAGCCACTTCATAGCTTTCACTGGATCCCGATCTCCTGAGTAAGTTGGAGGCTTACAACATAAGAACATTTTATAGTCACACTTCTTTAGTACTGGTGTGATTGTAGGTGTAATAGGCATCTCGTCTTCTTGACCAGGATCTGGTGTATCAACTTCATTATGACGAGTTCGATCAAACATGGCTTGTATACTGGCCTGCAGTCTTCCCATTTCGGCTGTTAAATCGTCTCTGGTAACAAATTCCGTGCCGCGCCCCTGAACTCTGCCTCCATTCCAGTTCAAACATGTACCTGTAAGTTCACAATTACACTGGCCAGGTGTAAGATGAAATTACCTTACATGATGTTCCTTCTACCTTTTTATATTTAACATCCCAAGGTTCTACAATAATAGGGACATCCTACTTCACATGCAGTTTAAGTCTAGGTACAGATACTAATACCTAAATCCCTTAAACTAGGGCTCTGATACCATCTGTAACAACCCGAATCCCAATTTACAACAAGTAACATATATTTCATAACGTCGTTACATAACAAAGATACATTATATAACAAATACGGTCTCGTAGTCTTTACAATCCAAAATAAGGTATTCCATTACAACTTTTCGCTAATTAAATACATTATATCTAATAACAAGATTGTAAATGCAAAACACATCATAGTCTTCAACATATATGTCTTCCCAAAAGCTTTCTACTGATTATTTCTCTTACTTGCTCTTATCCGATCCACGCCCTGGAATACATATTTAAAACAAAATGAGGGTTAGACCTAAAGGTCTAAGTGAGAAAATCCCTGTTTCTTTGAAAATCCTTTGCACACCATCATTCACATAATACAAACACAATTATCAGTTATGACTCAATCATCATGTATTTTTCCTATCTCATTCTCTTGGCCATATTAGTTGGTTGCAAGCCAACTAATAAATTTACTTCGATGTACGACAATTACAGCCAACAACGTTGTACGAATATTACAGCCAACACACCGGTCCTAAGCCCGGCCAACGTATTCTCTTATAATAGAATACTCATGTAAATACAATATCTCAATATATTATATTACATACATAAACACATAAGCATACCATCTATCACATTCCCAATCTACGCATATATGTATTCCAGTTTCAAAACGTTTTAAAGTAAAACTCACCTGTTTGCTTATCAAAACTCTTTCTAGTCTTTTCCATAAAGAATTCTGCTTTCACCTTCGATTCACAGTATCTGAAACAAATAGATACAGATATTTTTTTACCAAATAGGACACATAAGTCTTACTAAAGCTATGAACTCTAAAGAACTCCAATCCTCAAATGTTACTCCCAAACCCGAACTTAAGTCAAGTCCACATTACATTTAGTCTCCATTCACTCCCTGTCCAATAACTAACAATACCCAGGTTACTGGAAAGTCAAAAGCATCTAAACTCTCAAAATTGACCAAACAGCTAAACTATCCGGACAACACATCTTTCCGGACAGCATGACCTTTCCGGTCAACCTAAACAATCCGGACAACACCCGGGAACCAAGGTAACCCGGATACCATCCGGTATCTTATGTCATCCGGAAACCATTAAAAAGATAGACTTACCCGGATAAAGAACCCGTCCGGACAGCTTAAGAACATTATCCGGACACCACTAACAAAATTACCCGGACACCTTCATCTTGTCCGGGAACCTCTGACTGTTTACCCAAATTCAACCCAGAAACCGACTGAATCAACTTCAGACGTGATTTTGATGATTCTACTCCGATAGAAACTATCTATTAACAATTATACACATAATTTGTAAAGGAACATGCCTGTAATCACTTCCAAGTGCACCAATTTGAGTCTCTTAGCCACAACCCTTCTTTCTTCTTCTTGCTCTCTCTCTCAAAAACACACACACACTAAAGTAATCTGGATATTTCTGAATTATGAAATATCTGATTATCTTAAGGGGTAATATCTAATTCACTTTACAATTTTAGCCCCTAAACTAACCATTAATGACTAAAACACCTTAAACTCCTAATTTAACCCAAACTTACCCTAAACATCAATTATAAAGTTAAATAATTTTAACGGAACTAACATTTAACTAACGAACTTACCCGGGGTATTACAGCTGAGGCCGAAGACTTGAACCAGGAGAGTGGAAGTTGATAGAACACCTTGTAGAGGTGTTAAGTTAGTGAGAGACTGCTGTTTTGGATAAGCGTTCTACTTACGAGGTATGGAGAGTTCGTAGAAGGATAAGGCATGTAGCACGAACGGAGCGAGTGTGTAAATTGTGTCGTCCAGTGAGGGATTGTGCCCTGTTTATGTAAGGGCTCGGATCGTAGAGAGCTAGCAAGAACGATTACAATTGAACTAAGTGGGAACTAGGAAGTTATAACTCAACTAGAATGAGAAAGGACAAATTAGCGAGATAGGCTCGATTATTTGTGCAGGGAAATTTGAAGGCGAGTTTAAATTGTATATGGATGGCCATGAGAGATTTGGTCTGCAGTGTGATGTTATGGGTGAAGAATGTACAGTCAGGTAGTGGCAATATTTGCCAAGGTAAATGTGCCAGTTAGTGTTGTAGTAACGTGATGTTAGAAAGATGAAGCATTAGATGGAAGCCCTTTTCGGGATTTCGGATGAGATGTGTGAATTGTTAAGAAAGTGGTTGGAACACGTAGTTGTAAGTGGCAGTGTGATACGTCTATTATCGGAGTAGAATGTCGGAGCAATAATGGGTGTTTGCCCAAATGAGAGACCAAGCGTTTTTCTGGCTATGTGAGTCGCTAAGTAAGTATATTCTTGAAATCAATGTAAGTTAAAGAAGATGATGGATGGGTCAATCAAAATGTGGGGTAGAAGATGCGAAATCTTTAATGATTTAGAATTGTTCCTATGGGTGAAAGGATTATTCGAGAAGGTAATAGTTGAAGATCAAAGAATGTGTAGTAACAGCAAACACTGGTGTCAGTTCGAGGTGATTTGGTCGAAAGCCTTAAGTTAGAATTTTAGTGCAACCGTTTGGTTATGTATAGTAATGAGAAAGTATTTTCAGCTTGGGAATTGTCGGAAGAGAGGGGCGAGTAATGTCGGTGGGCAGTGCTCCACGCTAACGTGGGGAGGTGAAGATAGTATGTCGGAATAAGTAAGTAAATTGGAAGGAGTAACTTGACAGTAATGTTGAAAGGTGCAGTGTTGTGTAGATTGTCATTGATAAGCATGCGGACGTTTGGAAATAGTATTGAGGAAGGGCATTGTGTATGATTTTGTGCAGGAAAGAAGTGAATAGGACAACCGAATGAGTTAAGTTAGTGACTTTGTAAGAAATGTTTAAACGAATTGGTCGTGCAGTGATTAAGCTAGTGAGGATAGTATGGTGTGACCAGGGTACCCCTCCCAGTGGAGTGAGGATAACCGAAGTTATGTTTTATATGACTGAACGAACGTGGCAATCAGCGAGGAATGGATGTGTTTCAGGATAAGTTTAATTTGAGTAGGTGAACACTTCAACGATGGGTTTGGAGGTTCCTACTCTTAATTACGTATAAGTATGTGGTGGTGAAGTAGTGAGGATGTGAGAGATGATTGACGAACTGTGATCTAGGTGGTCCGAGAAAGGGAAATGTTATATGCATAGACGATTGTTGGGTGGTGCAGGGTTGTGAGTGATTGTTTCTTAGTAAATGAATCTCGTGTTGTAGCGGGGGATTCCGCCAAGTTCCTCCTTAAAGGAAGTAAATATGCATGAGAAGCCTTATTTAATCTAGTATGGTTAAGACCGATCGAATAGGAACAGTAACCTACGAGTTAGAGTACCGTAAGAACTGAAGGAAATGCATCCAATGTTTCATGTTTCGAATTTAATGAGGTGGTCGACTGAGTCAGAAGTGGCATTACCTTGGGGAAGTGTCAGCTGTGGTGTGGGCATGATACTCGCGTCTTTTCCAATAAGGAATTCCGGAGACGAAATTCTTTTAAGGGGGGAGTGTTGTAACAACTGGGTTTTTATTTTGCAAGTAAGAAAGTTTGGTGCCTTTTATGCAAGAAACGAAAGTTGAGTTGAGGGACTATTTTCGCAATTAGTGAAAGGTTTATAATGGCACAAATCCCTAGGACATCCTCTAGTTTTGGTCATTGTGTTCTCTTGTTTGTGGGTGACGGCTTGAAGCAAGGAAAGAAGAAGAAGAAGAAACAAAGAGAAGGAAAATCAAAGAAGGTAATCCACTTTAATCTTCTTGCTGCTGATTGTTAATGTTTCTCCTCTTTGTGGCCTAAGTATTCTAGTGAGAAACCCATGATTTCATTGTGTTCTTCACCAAAAGCTACTAAGTGTTTTTTGGGGTTTTTGGTTAGTAAGCATCGAATTAGTGGTAAGGAAATGGATTAAGTGGGTGTTTCGGTTTAGTGGATAAACCCTTATGTTTGTCGAATCGAGATTTTATCAGAAAAATGAGTTTTAATCACTTTTGGGATTGGGTTTTTCGTCTAGTCAGTGGTTTCCGGACATCGCCCCGTCCGGACAGTGGGGGTTTCCGGGTGATTTCATTAGTGTCCGATGGAAGGAGTTTTCGGATAGGTTTTGGTGTCCGGATGGCTATGTCCGAAAAGGACTAGAGTCCGGGTAGTAGTGTCCGAAAAGTGCTAAGTGTCTGGAAAGTCTAAGTGTCCGGAAAGTCTAATCTGATGATATTCTTATGTCCATAGGTGTCTGATTTGTTTAGCTGGGAGATATAGCAAGGGTGTATTCAACCCTAACCTAAGGTGAGTTCTCTCAACCCTTTTTATGACGTACTATGTTTTACTGATTATGGTTCGTTTACGAGCATGAGCTGTTTTATAAATGTCTTGCATGTTTTCCATGAACTGCATGTTTATTCAGCCAATGAAATGATGCTTAAAGTTTTCTTAAATGAGATTTCGAAACGTTATGAATATTCTATGTGGAGTCGGTTTACACAGTGGGGTCAGGGTACCTTGGGATTTGAGAATTCCTTGGGCATATGTGTTCAGCTTGTGGGTTGGTATTTGTTTCCTTCCTACTCGGATAACAGGGGGTCCACTTGGACTCCGGTGTAGCCGAGAGGGTGTCCGTTAGGCCCCGATCGTGGTAGCTTATGTAATCCCTGAACCCTGTGTTAAACCTTGAATGATGTTTATGTGAAGAATGTGAACTATTTTAAATGAAATGATTTTATACTGTGATAAATGTTTTATGGAGGGAATTCACTAGACCTTTTGGTCTAACCCTCGCTTTTCAAAAACTAAACCATTTTCAGGTAAGCGTGTTACGGGTTCTTCTAGTAAAAACTAAGAGATGACATTAAGGATTTGGAGCTTAGAGCGACTCCAAGATTTTTCGACTATGATAACTATAGATAGAGCTCTCGGTTGTGGATTAGAGACTTCCGCTGTCAAGTTTTGTTTGGTATAGGTTGATGATGTTTTAATGACAAGTTATTTATGTAATTCGAATGCTTATTCTATGTTATTGCATGATTATGTTTTTGGGACGTTACATAGAAGCAATATAAAAAGATTAAATTAGAACAACCAAACATATAAAATTAGAAATGATAACTTACTACAATCATTGATATATAATTCTTTCGGTTTCATTTTTTAATTTAAGTTGAAATCAAACTATATATAAAAATGAAACTATAATCCGATATAATACCTCTCATTTTTATGGAAGGATTAAAACACCTTCAATATATATATATATATATATATATATATATATATATATATATATGAAAGGAATACCCAAAAGATAATGAAGTGACATAATGTGATTTGAGTATTCATCAAATCGTGAAATGTGATCTGATTTGGCTATCTCACATTGGTTAGAAGGAGAAAGTTTGAAAGAATGAAATGTGTATAAGAAATGAGGAGATCATTCTTTTGTGGCAAATCATAGTGTTGGCTCACATTAATAAACTTTTTTTTTGCAAAAAAACTTTGTGTGTATAATAAATTGGTAAATTAACGTTTTTATGGTAACTAAATCTATATACATCAAAATTGGTTAAGAGAACAACCAAGAATTATTGTATAAAAAACAACCAAGAATGATGACTTCACATTATATAAAAGTTATTACCGATACATATGAAACTATTCGTAACAACACATTGTTACCAATATATGAAAACAAAGCACTTATCGAAATACATTCTTTATTTTAAAGTGTATTTTATTAATAATCAAATAAAAAGTTACGTTTTATGCTAACTACCACAATTTTAAAGTGTATTTTATTAATAATTTAATAAAAGTTATGTTTTATGCTAAGGGCCATCCGTACCCCAAGCGGGATGGGGCTCGGGATGGCCAGCGGGATTGCGGGGATGGGCTACGGGCTCGGGGATGGTTGCGGGAAGGGATGGAATTCGGGGATGGGATCCCGATCCATCCCGAAGGTTTTTTTTTTAAAAAAAATTAATTAAATTTTTAAAAATAATGCCGTTCAACGGCTCTTTGTAAAAAAAAATTATTTTTCTCAATTTAATCCCACTATATATTTAACCCTCAACCTCTTATTTCTCACACCTCTCAACCTCTTATTTCTCACACCTCTCAAATTCTCTCAACCTCTTATTTTTCACACCTCTCAAATTCTCTCAACCTCTTATTTCTCACACCTCTCAAACTCTCTCAAATTCTCTCAACCTCTTATTTTTCACACCTCTCTCATCATGAATTCAAACAGAACACCTACATCCCGTCGTAACCGACCGAATACACCACAATCGCAAGAAGATCAAGAGCTTGGTTTCCAAGCGTTTACACAACAAGGTTATCATCCGCAATTTTCGCAACAAATTCCGCCACAATGGTCGCAACAAAATCCGCCACAATATCCGCAAAAATTTCCCCAACAATTTCACCAACAATTTCACCAACAAATTCCTTACCAATTTACACGTCCCGGGTTGATTGAACAAGGTTTTACTCCGGCCAACTTCAATCTCGACGACGACATTGTTCCGGAAACCCAACCTTCTACCCCGAACACACCACAATCTATCCCGACACAACAATCTAACCCGGAACCATCAAATCCGAGACCAACGAAAGCCGCCAAACAAACGTGGAGTAAAGCCGAGGAACTCGCGTTAGTGTCGGCGTGGGTTGACGTTTCGGAGGACCCCGTGGTCGGTAACGCACAAAGCGGTGGTAATTATTTTTATTGATATTATTATTATTATTATTATTATTATTATTATACTTAATTTTACATAAATGTAGGAAGTTTTTGGGGCCGAATCGGGCATGTGTTCTTTACTCGCATGGGTCGTGAACCAGGTTATAGATCAACCCATCAACTCAATAGCAAGTTCAACGACCTCAATAAAAGAGTTAATTCGTTTGGCGACATCTACAACAACTTGCTCAATAATAGATCAAGCGGGATGAGTGAGGCCGATATATCCCGAACGGCACATGAACGGTATCTAGCACGCCATAAAGTTGCTTTCACTCACGAACAAGCTTGGGACGTCCTAAAAAATGTCCAAAATGGGGAGCCGTTCCAACGATGACGACAACTTCATCGCGGGGTTCAAAACGTACCCAACCTTCCGATGATGACGATGACGAGCAAATTCAACGACCCATCGGGAGAAACAAGGCAAAAAAATCATCAACGAGTAATACGTCCGGGGCGAATACGGACGAAAGTGTTACTCAGTTGTTGACGACGTTCAACGACAAGATTGATGATACAATGAAATACAAAATGAAAAAAATCGATCTCGAACTTCAAAGGTTAGAACACGAACGAGAAATCGAACGAGATAAACGATTTGAGAAAGACTTCGAGTATTTCATAACCCCGCATGATCACCTTACGGGAAACGCTTTGAGGGCTACTTTAGCGAGAAAAGAGCAAATCCAAAAATTTCATAATTGGTAGTGTTTTGTATTTTGTAATTTTTATTTTTAATGAATGATATGAATTTTAATTTTTATTATTTATCTTATTTTTATTTATTAAAAAATATATAAATATTTTTAATTTGTTAAATAATTAAATGTATAAATAAAAGAATTAAACTAAATGAGGTGGCAAAAGGGTTTGAGGGAATGGGGTACGGGTGTTTAGGGATCGTTAGGGATCGAGTGAGGGATGGAAGAAAAGCTGATGTGGCGCTGATGTGAAGATGGAATATTTGAAAGATGCTGTTATGGGGTACGGATGGCCTAACCAGCCAAAACCGATGGACATGTGGTGATTTAGATTGAGAGAGGAAATAGTTTGTTGATTTTCATTAAAAATCATCTTATTTTATTAAGGGTTATTTTTGATATTTTAGTACTCTTTCTGTGTGCTAAATAAGTGTACGTTATTACGTTAAATATAAAAAATATTTTTTATGTACTATATATGATATATATTAAAATATATAAATCAAAAAATTTAATATTGGACTCATTTCGAACGCATCGAAGAGACGATTATAATGGTGTAACTTGTTAAAATTAAAACGTATTTTTTAACGTATTTTAGTTAATAAACGATTATATGTGTTAAATGTAAAATTAAAATTAGAAAAGTAAAAGGTATAAAGTAAAGTAAGTAAATAAGTATAGGGGTTGAGAGTGTAAAATTAATTTCAAAAGTCACGATTGTGTGGGCCACGGATTAAAATTACAAGTCGCACGGATCTTTTTAAAAGACCCACGGATCATGAGGGTTGAATGTGGGTTTTTTGAAACATAATCTATGGGCCACGGCTTACCCCACGGATTTTCAGGGTATTTTTGTTATTTGGAAGAAAGATAGGGCATTTGAGTGAAACATGAGTCAACTATGGGCAAATCAATTAATTTCCCTTTAAATTAATGTTTACATTACTATTTTAGTTTATCATAGAATATGTGTCAACTTTCAAAGTAAAAGCTTTCTTTCTCATTTTATCCTTAACTATGAGATGAACAAATTTTATCGCTTTATAATTAGAATAAAATTGTCATTTTATTAATTAAAAATGTAATAGCTACACAATCCTAATACTATATGCATTTTTATTGTGAACATTTATTTTGAGACGGATAAAATAATAGTCAACAACCATAATCAAACTATTTTTATTAAGCCATTTTTTTGGCATTTTAACAAACAAGTCAGAAATTTCATTTTTTACATGTGACCAGAATGCCCTTAATAATTTTATGTATGAGAAAATATATAGAAAAAATGTCATAAACATTACGCTAAGACATCGTTTGGCAAAAAAAACTAGCTTATAAGCTAGCTTTTTTCTTGGGTACATGTTTGGATGACCATAAGTTAGCTTATAAGCTAGCTTTTTAAAACGCTAGTTGGAGTAGTTTTTTGTAAATAAATCCAATATTGCTCTCATTAATATTAATTATTAACTATTAACTATTATTATATATAAATATTGATTTTTTAAGTTTAATTATTATTAATTAATAAAAATTAATTAATATCAACTGAAAAATATTAAATTATATATTGTTATTAATTTTTAATTATTTATAGTTATTGTTAATCATATAAATTATTTTAGATATTCTGTAATATTAATTAATATATGTTTAATTATCAATTACTATTATTTTTTTAATTATTATTTGATTATTTTTTCATATTATATGTACCGTTCATTTAAAATCATAAGTTAATATATATTTTTTCTAAAACTTGTTTTAACAAATTCAAAATTTATAGTATATATGTAATAATAAATTTTAAATTCTTTTATTTAACATGTTATATTATTTAGTTTTACATTACTACATTGGTTGTATTAATTAACATATTATATTTTTATAAATTTGTTTTAATTATATAATTAAATATTGTAATTGATAACTTTTTAAATATGTCATTTTTGGTCATTTTACATTTTTATAAGCTAGTTTTGTCAAACGTGACTTTTTCATCAGCTAGCTTATTAACTATCAGCTAGCTTATCAACTACCAACTAGCTTATGAGTTATGACTCAACAGCTAGCTTATCAGCTAGTTTGCCAAACATAGCCTAAGATTGCTAACACAAAAACACAGTGGATGGTCCACGTTAGACATGTCCAAATGGGCTCGGGCCCGAAAAAGCCCGCCGAGAGCCCGAAGCCCAGCCCTTCAAAAGCCCAGCCCCGGCCCGGCCCACCCAAGCCCTCCGGGTCCTAACAGGCCTTGTTTTTGCCAAAAATCTCGGCCCGGCCCGGCCCGAGCCCGGCCCCAAGCCCGGTTTAAGCCCGGCCCGTTAAATTAAAAAAAGTTACCGTTTTATAGCCGTTAATATGGCCGTTTTTTTGTCATTTCTAGCTGTTTTTTTTTTGCCTCCAAAACACTATAAATAGGTAGTGGATGTATTGAGTTTGATACCAACTTACAAAAACGCAAAAAACGCAATTCTTGCTTACAATTCTCGATTTCTCGTGTTCGTTTCATACAACTTCTTGTTTTTTCAATTTTTCCATTCTTCACTCAAAATGGCCAGCGGTAGTTCATCAAACCCACAAATTAGAGAAGTTATTGCCGAGCACGGACGAAAATCCGAAGTTTGGAATGATTTCAATATGGTGGTTCTCACCGACGGGAATAAAAAGGCACAATGCAAAAGGTGTGGAGCTCTCCTTGCGCTATCGGGAAACTCGACCTTAAAGAGACACACCGATTCCACATGCAAGGCACTCAAGTCCGGAGGTGGTTCAAGTCAACCCATACTTGACAACCAAGGTCAAATATGGTCGTACGATAACATGTTGGCCCGGGAATTAACCACAAAATGTGTTATTCAAATGGGGTTGCCGGTCGGACATTTCCACAATCCGCATATGATGAAAATGATCCAAAAATGTCTACAACCTCGCTACACTCCGGTAAGCCGTCAAACTCTTATACGTGATGCATTAAAAATGTGGAAAAATGCTAAAAATGAAATGAAAAACATGTTTGAACAAATGCCTAACAACATTTCTTTAACTTGTAATGTGTGGAGCGCACCACACGGATTGCCACATTCTTATATATATATAACGGCACATTAGATGGAGTCGTGGCAAATGGTCAAACGTGTAATAGCGTTTGAAACGTTTGGTTCGCCACATTCGGGTGAACGTCAATTTTCAATTATAAAAAAAACACTTGTTTTTTATAATATTTCAAATAAAATCGTTAGCATTTCATTTGACAACACTAGTAATAATACTGCATGTGTGGATAAATTAAAATGTGCTTTAACCCCTATGTTGGACGGTGAAATATTTCATACACGTTGTGTTGCTCACATTATTAATTTAGTCGTTCAAGACGGTTTAGGACAATGCAGTGACACACTAAACAAATTTAGACTTATGTTACGGAGAATTTTTAATAAAGGTAAATCAATGCAAGCGTCTTTTAGAAAATATTGCATGGAATGTGGATTTAGAGCTTTGGGACCGGCTCATGATATGGTCGTTCGATGGAATTCGACATATCAAATGATCGAAAATTTGCGTGCACAAAGAATTTATATACATGCATTTTATAATATTCATTACCCACGGAATACTATTGTAGAGTGGGATTGGGTCGTGATTGAGGGATTATACGATCTTTTGGGTGATTTTAAAAACGCAACAACTTATTTATCCGGTGTTTATTATCCAACAAGCCCTCTAGTTTTAAATCAAATATATATTTTAGCAAACAAAATTAGAGAGTACGAGGATAGAGAAGACCATTGGTCGAATATGATTGTTACAATGAAAACAAAATTGTTAAAATATTTTAGAAAAATCCTTTTTCTTTTCTTTGTGCCGCGGCGTTAAACCCGTGGCTAAAGGTTACCGGTGTTGAGGTTTTAATTACTGGAATAAGTCAAGCTTTTGGTTTAGATACGTCCACAAATTCTACTTTTTCAACGAAAAAAAAAACATTATTTAATAACATGTTTTTACAATTATTTGAAATTTATAAAGTCCGACATGGGGCGCACAACAACCCTCCCAACAACCACTATTTGCGTCGGGTTCTTCTAGTAGTGGTCATCGCCAAAACCGGAAAGACTTAATGACCTCTTTAATGAATGAGGTGCAAAATGAATCAAGTAAAAAATTCCGATATGACAGTAATCTCAATGAATTACAAATTTATATGAATACTAATTTCTCTTGGAATGCTCAAGTTGATAATTTTGAAGAATTAAACATATTAGAATTTTGGCAAGAAAGAGAACAAGCATTTCCGGTTTTGGCATTAATGGCCCGTGATATACTAACAGTCCAAACTAGTACCGTAGCTTCGGAGTCCGCTTTTTCTCTTAGTGGCAGGATCATTTCTGCCCGTCGGACAAGATTAACCCCGGAGTCAGTAGAAGCTTGCATTTGTTTGAAGGACTACTTGGATAGTCTTGAAAGAATTCAAGACCGAACGACCCTAGAGGCGGAGCTTGATGGAGTGGAAGAAAATATTGAAGAAAACGAAAGTGCCCAACTAAGTACCCCGCCAAGTACCGATTGTGAAAGTAATGTATCACGTTACGACGACGACGAGATCGACCCTGAAGAACAACTCGATGTTGATGAACTCGATGATCCTACGACTCTTACTAGACTTAAAACGACCGGAACTCTTGCATACTATCCACCATACGAGGACGAGGATTAAGAGTATTTTTCTTTATAATTCAATAAATGTACTTCTTTAAATGTATTTTTCTTTATAATTTATATAAAATTAATAGAACGTATTTTTTTATATATGAAATTCTAATAGAACGTATTTTTAAGTATGTTTTAGTGACCCAATTAAGTATTTTATAGTGGATACGAATAATATTTACTAAAAATGGAAAAAATACATTTTTTTACCAAGCCCGGTTTAGGCCCGGTTTTGGGCCCGGTCCCGGCTCGCCAAGCCCGGTCTTTTGAAAAGCCTATTCGGGCCCAACCCTCTTGCCCAAAACCCGACCCGGCCCGGCCCGGGCTTGCCCAAAGCCCGGGCTTGTGAACAGTGTTCAGGCCCGGGCCCGCCCAAAGCCCGGTCCAGGCTAGCCCGGCCCGGCCTTTTGGCCATGTCTAGTCCACATGACGTGACATGTCAATATTAGTAATTTTATCAATACGGGTCAATCGGTTGGTCAGCCAACATTTTTGTTTCAATTTAAGTGACATTATAATTAAATTAATGCATTAAATTTGATTACAAAATTAACATTTGTGAGTATTTTAAATACGTTTGAATGATTTTTTGATTGTTTGGTCATTTCAATCTGTATCACTTTTACATCGTGTTCTTGAATTTGAAGAGAAAGGAAAGGAAATGATTGTATTATTTGTGTTCTTGAAGGGAACAAAAAAGAAGAAAAAAGAACGAAATAAAATAATTTACATGTTCTTGAACATAAGAGAAATGAAATGAAATGAAAGATGTCGGTTTTACAAAAATTCTTTTATTTTTCGGTCGTAATCAATGGGTCAATTGGTAGATATATGATTTTACAAGTATTTTTAGTTATTTTTATTTTTTTTACTTTTTCTATCACATTTGGAAGGAAATCTTTGGAAGAAAAAATTAAGTCTTATTTTAATTCTTTTTTCCCTTCTTCTCATTTCTTAAAAAACTCAAAAACACAATATTTTTCTCCCTCTTTTTATTCCCGTTCTGACCCCATTCTTCGTAAAAGAATTACTACTTAATAGGGATGTAAGCCAACAGATTCAATCAAAACCGACCGACCTTGATTGGATATCTAATTGTAATTGGATCGGATCGGTTCAAAATTTTCAACATCCAATCGGTCGGTTCTTGGATGACAGTTCAGAACGACCAACACCGATTCACCATCCATCCAATTATCATCCAACCACCCATCCGATTATCATCCACCTACCATCCAATACATTATAATTCAAAGTTTCAAAAATAAAAAGGTTTTATTTTTAAAACATTATAATTTAAAAACATTTGTAAAAAATAAAAACTATTTTTTTAGAAAGAAACATAAAAACATTGGATGAATCCGACCCGATCTGATCCCATGGATATTTAATGAGAATATCTAATGGATGGAACCGAACCGATCAATCATCCATTGGATTGAAAAAATCCACCGTCCAATGGATAATTAGATCCATTCGATCCCCTCACATTCATTGGATGTCAACAACTGATCATCCCTGCTATTTATAATTTTATTATAATTTATAATAAAGAGTAAATTACAGAAATGGTCCCTCAACTATGCCTCAGTTTCAGTGCTGGTCCCTCCAATTCCAAAACTACACTGACAGTTCCTAAAACACAGTTTCTCATCCCAAAGTGGTCCCTCTCACTGACGCCATCCATATTTTTCCGTTAGAGACTTAGAGGTCACATGTGCCCCTCACGTGAGGGGCATTTTGGTCTTTTTACCCTTTCCCTCTATCATTCACACTTTTTCTCATTTCATCCACCGCCATTGCCACTGCCTCTTCTTCTTCTTCTTCTTCTTCTTCTTCTTCTTCTTCTTCTTCTTCCTCCTTAATCGCAAACCCTACGTTTTGCAGCAAACCCTCCATCTCAACCCCAATTTATCCACTATAAACTTTAATATTCACCAAATCCTTAATAACAATAGAATTCATTTCCCCATTGATCCCAATGGCACCGCTGCCGCCGCCGCCAACGCCACGACCACCGACGAGGTAGATGGAGAGATTCACGAGACCAGGGGGACGATTTCACAGAGAGAACATATATGAGAAATTATCTGCATCAAAGATAAAGATTGATAGAAGAGAGAGAGAGAGAGAGAGAGAGAGAGAGAGAGAGAGAGAGAGAGAGAAAAGAGATCTTGAGAAGATACCGAGAGACGAAATCGCCGGAGAAGACGATGTCGCCGGAGAAGACAAAGTCGCCGGCCAACCCCTTTCGTCCTTGTGCTTCGTCCATCACAACAACTCTCTTCCCATTTTTTATACCAACATCAAAATATCAAAATATCAAGACCGACAATCTTCTCCATCCAACACCCTCCACTCTGGCCAACCTTTCTTCCCCAACCTAACTTCCTGCAACATACACACATTGCATACTACAAACACACACTATACACACATTGCATACATATACAACACATACATATATATACACACACTGTAACCACATACATACATACACATACAACATATATATGTATGTATGTATATACACAGTATGTGCATACAACGAAGCTTCCAGGCCTGCAACATATATACACACGCATGCACACATTGCACACACTATACATATATACATACCACATGTAACCTAACCTTTCTTTTTCTTCTACAAATCTATAACACACATACATACACGCACTTGTGGGAGGGTGGGGAAGATAACGAAGGGTGAGGGTGGTGACCGAAGTGGGGTCTGTAGGGTCGCAGTTGGTGGTTAGTATTCAACTTGTATACATCACAACACTTTAAAAAAATTAAAAAAAAACATAGATAAAAAGACTAAAATACCCCTCACGTGAGGGGCACATGACCAACTTAACGGAGCCTATCTAACGGTGTTTGGGAGAGGGACCAACTTGGGCTCGAAACTGCGTTTTAGGGACTGTCAGTGTAGTTTCGGAATTGGAGGGACCAGCACTAAAATCGAGGCATAGTTGAGGGACCATTTCTATAATTTACTCTTTATATTAATGAAAAAAAACTTACTCAATCAAATCAACATTATTAGCCCAATAAAGAGAGATAATGGTAGGTGACTTCCCCATTCATAATGGAATACTTTTCACATGGAAGTGATTCTTCTATGCCTTTTTCCTACTTAGTGATTAACCTCTTTAATTATTATATTTCCTTTTTTTATTTGATCCTAATATAAAAAATAAAACAAAAACCAACTACATAAAAATATAACAATATAACGTGTTTTATTTCAAAATTTCTTTTATAGAACTTTGTTTCAAAACACATAATTTTAAAGAATATATTATTTATGTAATGCAACTAAAGTTATTATTAGAATTTCTTATCCTAGAGATCTTGTAGTAATCACCAAAATAAAAAATTTAAAGATAAGTTTCTTAAAATAAAAATCAAAACAAAATATATTCCTAAAATAATTCAATTATTACTCCTTAAAATAGATAAAAAATCATTCTTGAAAAATATAAAATAATTAAAAACACAACGAATTAAAAGTTTAATTCGTTTCTATAATTCCAAAGATACACGACAACAAAATATGTTTTTCATAAAAGAAAAGAACTATCCGTCTTTTGGACCATACATATAGTATAACTTAATCGTTGTCATTATGAAAATATAACAGTTTGTAAGAATGACTGATATTGAGTTTTTTTTTATTCATGTTTGAAATAATTTGACAAACTATAAATGCAAAATGAATTCATTCTATTTAATTTAACACTTTCTTGTCAAAATATTGTTGATTCTTGCAAAAGTTAGGGTTTATTATTAAATTTCATTAAATGCTATATTTATAATGAAAAATTAATCACGATGGTTTGAAAAACACAATCATTCAAAAAGAAGCATCAAGGTGCGATAACTATGACAACTAAAAGACATAAATACATTAAACAAACAATATATCAAAGAGGATAGAAAAATCAACCACTCCAATACATATTTGTGTAACTTAAGGTATTTTTACAATACAAATGTGAATAATTGTGAGATAAACTGACCGGAAGTAATAAGACACAAGGCTATGTCTCGGTTAAACATAGCGTCGTGTGCATTGTTTGATCCAAATTAGAAACTTTAAAAAGAAACTATGTGGTTGGTTTACTCGTGAAATTCATATTTATTTGATCCAAACATCGGAAAATGACATGTGAGCATTTATTATACGATCAATTAAATCTATGGATCTAACGACTATTCAAAGTTGACGTTTAACATTCGTTTGAATGTTCCTTCCAAGTTACATGCATTATCTTTTATCTGTATGTTTGTTTATGATGCATGCTGATCATTAATACTTTCTAGATAATGTTACCCTTTTCCAGGAAACGAGACATGAGTTATTTAAGGTCAACAAGCGACTTGAAAAAAGTTCTTGAAATTTATAGTAATTATATTCAAGCAATAATAGTAAGTCAAAATCAAATTAGACTTGTGTTATGCATCAATATTTCCGTAATTTAGTGATATAAACATTCCATTTGTTACATCGAAGGTGGATGTCTCTTTCTATCTACAATCTAAAAAGGAAAAAAAAGGGGAAAAGAAAAAGAAAAATCCTATAGACAAATCATCCACGAATTAATTGGTAGACTTTATTAAGTAGTGTGTGCAGGGTTTTAAAAGTCGAATGGCGTCATTTTACAAGGTGAATCAACTGATAATAATAATGGAAAATTAATTAAAATACCCTAAGTTTGAAATTGACTTACCAAAATACCCAAAAAAATTAAAAGTTTACCAAAATGCTATTTTTTTCCGCGGAGGGAGCCCTCTATAGCGGGCAGGGACCAATTGTGAAAAACTTTGCAAGATTATTTACACTTTCAGTCCCCATCGCGGGCCATTGCGGGCCTCGATTGCGGGCCGCGATAGCGGGCTCCCTTCGCTATTTCACAATTGGTCCCTGCCCGCGCTAGCGGGCTCCCTTCGCGGAAAAAAATGGCATTTTGGTAAACTTTTCATTTTTTGGAGTATTTTGGTAAGTCAATGTCAAACTTGAAATATTTTAATTAAATTCCCAATAATAATTGTACAACTTTGACCAACATTGGATTTAAAAATACATATGAAAATCTTGAACCCTTAACGCGACACACTTAAATAGCTCAATATTGTAACTTGGATACTTCGTTCTTGATAAGTATAACAAGAAATGACAACTAATGTAATGTTTCACTCTCCAATTTAATTCATTCATCCGTCTTGTATTAATTAAAACTCATAAATTACAATATTATTTTTATTTGTAATTAGTGATTTATATAGTTAATTTAATTTAAATACAAAATTAAAAAAAAATAATATACACAACAAATAGATTTTTTTTTGAAAGGCAACACATTGATATATTAATACCAAGGGATTATTACAGTACTTAGGCAAAGGAAATTTTGCCCAGCAGTGGAATACAGACATGGCCATGGATTGTCAGGTACAAACCATTCAGCCCAGCCAAAACAAAAGGCAAACCAGGAACTATTACCAAACAGACCACTTAGCCAAGACCAAACATAAGAGAAGCCATGCGCTAAATACCATCTGCCCAGAACCCACACGAGCTCCTATGTCGTGCACCTTCTACACTGACTTCGACTACTTTCCTGCATAGTCTAATTACGCAACACAACAGCTAAGCGGGGATGCTAACCATGCAGCCCAATCTTGCATGATTTTGCGGTCTCTTTTCGATTCAATATAATATACACAACAAATAATGTTTTGATTTAAAAGTAAAGATAAATATAATGATGATTTTATTTGTACTGTTCTTGGAAAAACCTGATGAAAAATCTTGAATATAGGATTTAAGTAAAGTATACGAACTTCTACAATTTTTTTTTAAAATAAGGTGATATATCTAACTAGTCCAATACTGTAACTTGGATATTGCGTTCTTAACATAATATAACAAAAAAGGGTTATGAAAGCACTGATCATTGATATGTTCCCAGGTACATGTAATTGTGATCAACTCTCTACATTATAGGAAAACCAAATTCAATAGCTGGATAGCATGATGTCTATCGCACGTGTAACGTCCCACTTTTCATAAACAAGCAAAAACATAAAATAAGCATTCGAATTACTTAATTAAGCTTGTCTTTACATCATTGCTAAAACATGCTAAACAAATGACAGCGGAAGTCTCTACACCCACAGCCGAGTACTAACTATAGCTATCATAAACAAAATCTGGAGTTGATCTAATCTCCAAGTCCTTCTTGGCGTCTTTCCTAGTTCTTACTAGAAGAACCGGTTGTGTGCTTACCTGAAAATGGTTTAGTTTTGAAAGCGAGGGTTAGACCAAAAGGTCTAGTGAATTCCCTCCGAAAACAACGTATAAAACAGTTGGAAAACATTAATCAATAAACTATAATGCATCATCATTCATGGTACTGCACTGTGTGTGGATCACATAAACATTCCGCAATCAGGGTTCCATTAAGCTCCCCTCTCGCCCTCCTTGGAGCCCACATGGACTCCCCTCTACCGGATAGGAGGGAAACAAATTCCAACCTACCGGCCTGTCATACATATCCAAGGGATCCTCAGATCCCGAGGACCTTTCTCTGACCCCACAGTGCATACCGACACTGTAAAGCCCGTGTCCCGGTATGCAATTATTTAATTATTTAATATTTTTTCTCAAAACGAATTTTGTTAACGGGTTTTGGCAGGAAAGACCAAAAATGATAAAATATGGTAAAACTTTATTTTTCTTGTAAGGAGTTGAAGAGCAGGGACTAAAAGTGTGCAATTTGGGTGAAGGTTTGCATGGGGTTCGGCGTTAAGACCGACCCCCTCCCCTCTCGTTTCTGTTTTTGCTTCGCACGCAAGGAACACCACGAAACCCTAAACGCCGTCCCTGTCGTTTCCTTCCTTTTTGCTGTCACCGCCGGACCACCCTAAAACCGCCAGCGCCGCCGCCATGGTCTTCTGCCGGCGAGAGCGAAGAGCAGCGAGAGAGAAAGAGGTAACCGGCGATCGGGAAGGGAAGGGAGCCGAGACCTCGTCGGGGTCGCTGCTGCTTTGTTCCGAGAGGTAAGGTTCCCTCTTCTTCTATTTTCTTTCTTGCGTCGTCGTCAAATCACCACGAAACCACCACCGCCGCCGCAGCCATGGCTGCCGTCGGTGTGTTGCCGCCGTGCACCACCATTACGGTGGCTGTATCGTGCGTGGTTGGGGCTGCTAGGTCGAGTATGGGTGTGCGCGGCCTGGGTTATGGTAGTTGGTTTGTCCCTTTGTTTTGCCTAGCCGGAGTTATCGAACCACCACCACCGCCGGTGGTGGCTGCCACCTACCCGCCGCAGTCGGCCACCACTGCCTGAGGTGGCAGTGGGTGGTGCTTGTCTTAGCCCAGCCATTAGTTGCCTAAACTCTAATCCTAATCCTAAACGTGAAACCTAAACCGAGAAACCAAAGTTATCATTTTATGTGAAAACACCTAATCTGTCCCTGTTTTGTAAAATCCATAGAAAAATCTAGGAAACTCGGATTGAGGTGAAACCAGTGCCCAAATCTCTCAAATTGTGTCTAGTATGTTTCTTATGTTTTACAGAAAAATTAATAAAGCCTCTAGCTAGGGCCAAACTGGCAATTAGTGCAGACTGGTCCGAAATTCGCAGTTTGGGTAGTCGGTCTTAGAAAATTCATATAAAATAGTAGGAACCTCGTATGAACGCGTGCGATATGTCCCTGGAAAGCTAAGACATGGGACTCTCTAATTATGGAATAATATTTCTGGTTTGATGGGTTTAAGGGGGGCTAAACAGGTCACGAACAGACCTGCAGTTTTGGACCAAAAGCTGGAAAATGCCCTTTTAGGCTTGTAGTTGTAAATTTGGGTTGGGGCTACGTATTAACCCTTTATAACACTTCTTTAGGCGGAAATAAGTGAGTTGGAGTGGACGGGTTCTTGTTGCTGTTCGTGGAGTTCTGCACTGCTATTCGAGGTGAGTTCACTCACTGCGTAGGATAGGGATTATATGTGCATTGCTGTAGCTCGTGTGTGTTAACTGATTGGTTGTGGGTAATATTCAATTGTGTTAGTGTCTAGTATAAGACCTTGGGAGTTGTATAAGACTCGGGGAGACCGAGGACTCGGGGAGACCGAGGAATACGTACACGGGTGTGGTATGTACTCGGGGAGACCGAGGAATACGTGCACAGGTGTTGTATGAATTCGGGGAGACCGATGGATACATACATAGGTGATCTTGCATGAGTTTGCTTGTTTCGGATATGTTCTTAGACTGGCATGTAATGTTTGTTTATGTCTATCTGCTGATAGGGGTGGTGTTTATATGATTGCTAGCTTACGTACGTGTTTGAAGTCACTAAGCTTCGTGCTTACCCTTTCCCTATAAATTACTGTTTCAGGTACGAGTGGCACTAAGTCGTGACGGTACACACTGGCGCGTTGAGGAGACTATCACCATTATTTATTTTGAGACACTATGTTTAGAATTATTATATTTTTCGCTGTTTTTAATTGAGTTGGTTGTTTAACTTAACGAGGTTTTGGATAATACGTTTATTTGGATTCAAACACTTGTGGTTTATTTAATTAAAATGGTATTTTTAAAAGTTCAAATCTATTGTAATTTTTGGGACGTTACAACTTGGTATCAGAGCACAGCTTGAGCGAATCAAACACATTTCGGTGTGTTTGAACTCAAGTTTGACGCCTAATGAGCGCACTACTTTGACCTGGGAGGAGTTCGTCGTACGTTTTCGTGCAGAGTATGTGTCTCCAGTGGAGATGGAGAGGATTGCTAAGGAATTCTTGGAGCTCACGCAGACTACGGAGACCGTGAAGGAGATGAATCGAAAGTTCATGGAGATGGCACTGTTCTGTCCTCAGTATGCTGCTTCTGAGGACATGAAGATGACGCGGTACAAGGATATGTTAAGTACCGAGATCAGGGAGTTCGTGAGTACTGCGCAGTATGCTACACTTGTTGCGATGATGGAGGCTGCTCGGAGACGGGAACTGGAGTTGGAGACACATGCTAAGAAGAGGAAGGCGGTGCAGGCCGTGGCACCAGTATCGGCTGTTCCAAAGAAATCGAGGTTTTCGGACTCGCGCTCGAGTCAAAGGAGCGGTGGGTTCAAGCCCAGGGATAGTAGCGGAAGGAGAGATGACAAATGTTTCAAGCGCGGCCATGTGGGACACTACGGTCGTGATTGCAGGGTACCACTGATGGTCTGTTTTAACTGCAAACAGACGGGTCATGTGAAGGCCAACTGCCCGAATCCGAGAGCTACTGATGGGGGTGGGGCACAGAGAGCTCCTGCGGCTACTCCTTTGCGTATTACTGATGGTCGTGTGGGTCAGGCTGGAACCGAGGCGGCCCGAGGAAGAGTTCATCAATTGAAGGTGGATGAAGCACAGGTTACGCCTAAAGTGGTGACAGGTATATTTCATCACTTGATTTTATTGATTATTGATTTTATATGTAGTTACATTTTGCTTAAACTGTATGATCAGGTACGTTCTTAGTTAACTCAGTGCCTGCTGTGGTGATGTTTGATAGCGGGGCTACTCATTCTTTCGTGTCTCACACTTTTAGTGAACGCTTGGGCCGTAGTGTAGGTCGGTTAGGCTGTCCACTTGTGGTTGAGGTTGTTGATGACAGGACCTTGACGGTTACTGACGTGTATCGCGAGTGTACTTTGGAGATCTCTGGGGTGAGATTCCCTATAGATTTGATTCCGATCGCTATGCGTGAGTTGTGCGTGATTGTGGGCATGGACTGGATGGATGCGTTCGATGCAAAGATTGTTTGTCGTCGCAAACAAGTACGGGTTCGAACCCCAAGCGGGGAAGAACTGCTAGTTCAGGGCGACTCGCCTGGGTGGACCTCAACGATATGTTCGCCTGCGAGGGCTCGGAGGTACTTACAGCACAGTGGCCAGGGATATTTAGCGTATGTGATAGACACGCGCGACGACGGAGAGAAGAAGACCGCGGAGGATGTGCCAGTTGTACGGGAGTTTGCTGATGTATTTCCCAATGATTTACCGGGGATACCTCTTGAGCGACAGGTAGAGTTCTGCATTGACTTGATCCCGGGTGCTGCTCCAGTGGCCAAGGCACCCTATCGCCTGGCTCCACCGGAAATGAAGGAGTTGTACACTCAGTTGCAGGAACTTCTAGAAAAAGAGTTCATCAAGCCGAGTTGTTCACCGTAGGGAGCCCCGATTCTGTTTGTGAAGAAGAAGGACGGGTCCCAACGGATGTGTATAGACTACCGTGAGCTGAATAAGCTTACGGTGAAGAACCGTTATCCTCTGCCAAGGATCGATGACTTGTTCGACCAGCTACAGGGAGCCTTGTGGTTCTCTAATGTAAAGCCCGTATCCCGGTATGTAAATTTCTTGTTTTAATTCTTGTTAAAAGTTTTATTTAACGGGGTTAACGGAATTGGCAAAATGGTTAAATCCTAAGTTATGTTAAGATATGGAAATACCTTAAAAACCTAGGGACTAAATGTGGTGTTTGCTAATGAAGTTTGCATGGAAACATTTTTTAGCTAAAGAACCGACCCATTCTTTTTGTAACTCACGGTTTCTTTCACTCTCGCAAACACCAAACGAAACCCTAGTACCCCTTCTCCTCCCTAGTGCTGCCGTCGACCTACTCCCGTAAACCACCATCACCGGCGCTGCCGGCGTTGTTCGGCCGGAGAAGAGAGAGGGCCGAGAGTGGGAGAGGTGCGAAGGTAGAGAGAGAGCCGAGAGTGAGAGAATACGCCGGAGAAGAGAGAGTTCGCCGGAAAGAGGGAGAGACGTCGTCACCGTTTCTGCCGGAAAAGGGGGAGGAGAAGTCACGTCGAGGTAATCCCGTGTTCCCGTTCTTTTTCGTTGTGATTTCGTTGTCGGAATGCCGTAAACCGCCGCAGCCACGGCTGCCGGCGGTGGGGCCGCCGCTGCACGCCGCCGTGGTGGCGGCAGAGGGGTGGGTGCAGGGGTGTGCAGGGTACGGGTGCGTTTTGCGAGTGTGTTGGGAGTGGGTGACGTTGGGAGGTCTCGCCGAAAGGGTTACCGTAACCATCGTCGCCGTCGCCAACCACCACCGCTGCCGGAGGCGGATGTGGGTGGTGCTCGGATGTTGTCCAGCCTAGGTTAACCTTTATTCAGTAGCTAGTATGCTTCCGGGTCTGTTTGGGTTAAGCCATGACTTAATGGATTAATAATCAATAGTTATCATTTCATGTGAATTGCACAGTTTCTGCCACTGTTTTGTAAAAGCCATAACTTTTTCTAGGAACATCGTAATGGGGTTAAATCAGTGTCAAAATCTCCCATTCCGAGTCTAGTAAGTTTCATATGTTTTACGGAAAAACCAGTTCGGACCATAGATAGTGTCAAATTGCTGTTTTGTACTGAAAGGTCCTGTCTTTCGCTGTGCTGCAAGTCGGTTTTGTAAAATCCATATTAAATTGTAGAAAAATCGTTAGAGTGCGTGCGATATGTCCCTGGAACCCTAAGACATGGGACTTTGTGATTATGGAAAAATATTTCTGGATTTATCAGTTTATAAGGGGTTAAACAGGTCCCGAACAGACCTGTGTTTTTAGAGTAAAAGCTGGAATGTGTAAGTTATAATTTAGTAGTCATGGTTTTGGGTTGGGGCGTCACTTTGACTTTTGTTAACACGTAATTAGGTGGGAAAAGGTGAGTGAAGTTGTCCGACTTGTGTTGCGGTTGCGGATACTTGCGTTGCTTTAAGGTGAGTTCTCTCACTGCGTAGACTAGGAGTTACATATGTGTTGCGTTTGCTCTAGCGTGTTATTGTATGCTTACGTGAACTAGTTGTTGTGTGATAGCTAGTTGTAAATTATTTATTATGTGAATGGTGTGTTTTGTGTACACCTCGGTGGGACTGAGGGGCTCGGTGGGACCGAGGGCTCGGTGGGACTGAGCTAGTAAGAATATCATATAATGTGGGTTCGGTGGGACCGAGGGCTCGGTGGGACTGAGCTAGTATGGATATCGTTTAATGTGTACTCGGTGGGACCGAGGGCTCGGTGGGACTGAGCTAGTATGGACATCATATAATGTGTACTCGGTGGGACAGAGGGCTCGGTGGGACCGAGGTGTGTGATTACATGTTTAAATCTTGATATGTTATTATACTTGTAATTGTGGTGTTGTTTGCCTACTTGCGAGTAGGGGCGATATATGTGTGATTGCTACCTGCGTAGGTGGTAGAATTCACTAAGCTTCGTGCTTACCCATTCCCAATATCTTATGTTTTCAGGTGCGAGTAGCAGTCGAGCGTGACGGTACACACTAGCGCAAGGCGAAGGCTGATCGAGTTTCATTTTTAAATGTCGAGATTTAATTTAATAATTTTTCCGCTGCATAAATATTATTTGACGGTTCAAATTAACGACGTTATCTTTATTTGTAATGGGATTTGCTAATTTATGGTTTGTTTATAATGGAAGACATTATTTTTTAAAAATTTAAAATTCCTTGTAATTTTTGGGACGTTACAACTTGGTATCAGAGCACAGCTTGAGTGAATCAAACACATCTCGGTGTGTTTGGTCTCAAGTTGCGGCTATGAAATTTTAATTTCTTTTACTAAAATCTTTTAGAATAAAGGAAAAAGGAAAACCCGTTTGGGAAACGGTGATCGAGGGCGCAGTGTGTACAGTCAGCCGACGCTAAGTGGGAAGGTACAGTACTTAGTGTATTTATCGTTTTCTAGATCATAGGGTATGCATGCTAGACTGCTTATGTGGTTTACACTGTACTGTATGATGATTGCTTGCTAGTAGGAATCAATGCTAGTTATAGTAGGTTGTTAAGTGAAGGCCCTATAGGTTGTATGCAGTAAGAATCATACAGCCTTAGAATATTTGATTTTGTTCTATTGCGCAGCTCTTGTTTGAGTCCAACCGTTCTAGGATAGAATCTTGTATTCGAATGTCTATTTGATTCACGCTACATGCGACTGGGTATTCGCGAGGCAACTCGTTATGGCTAATAGGGATTCCGTGGTAGCAAGGGTAGTGGGATGAGATGAAATTCCTAGTGAGCTGGGAAGAGTGTTTACATATGAGTATGTATGCTAGATTGCTTTCTAGAACATAGGAGTATGTGTGCTAGATTGCTTGGTGCCTATTACACTGTAATGCGTGTTTGTTGCTTGCTAATAGGGGTTTATGCTAGTCTTGATAGGTTGTTAAGTGAATGCACTATAGGTTGTATGCGGTAGGAACCGAATAGCCCTAGAATGTCGGATTTAGTTCTATTGCGCAGCTCTTGTTTGAGTCCAACCGTTGTAGGATAGAATCTTATATTCGAATGTCTATCTGGTTTTACGCTGTGTGTGACTGTGCATTCGCGAGGCGACTCGTCATGACTAGTGGGGATTTCGTCATAGCAAGGGTAGTGGAGTTGGGTGGAATTCCTAGGGAGCTAGGAAGAGTGTGTACCTATGCCGGTGCGGGCATATGTGTATAGTTTTCGGCAAGGAACTACTTGGGCACTTCGGGACGGGACTCGAAACGAGTGAGGATAGGTGTGGAAGGTAGTAGTAGAGCTCCTACTATCTGAAGCACAGGATCCGTGCTCGAGTCGGGGAAAGTCACGAGGAATCCAAGGAGTTGAGCGTGAGCATTGTTAGTGTGAGTTATTATGTACTAATAACTCGTTGTAATATCTACCCAGGATAGCCATCACAAGGAGGAACGATTATAGTAAACCTACTAGTACAGGTGTACTTGATTTGCTTTGATGGGATGATCGTTGGGGTAGTGACGAAGGTTATAAACTAGTAGTCGTTGGAATAAAAGGACGATTCTCGTATTAATCACTTGGAGTGACGATGAGGATGATGTTTGTTTCGGGCCAAGATGGATGATTGTGCTAGAATCATAGGCTTATAGAGCCGACTTTGATTTGAGGAAAAATCGTAGGGATTATTTGACGTAATTTCCCAACTTGCCTAAGAGGTTTAAATGTCCAGATGACGTTAGTGGACCAGAGAGATTTGGAGGAGTAGGAGTCGAGGCGTAGAATGCCGACTAAGTCATGCACAAAGTTTGATTTTGAAATAGATTGCATTAACAAATTCTCGTGTTTCAAATCATTTTATGGATGGTGTTTTGGAATTTTGGGAAATGTTCAGCACACACATAAGATTTTGAAATATGGTTTTGAAAGTGTATGAAATCGTTTTATCACGGGAGTGCAAACTTTGTTAGAATTTGTCTCATTTCGTTATTTTCCAACGGTTCTTTCGGGTAAGATGATATCCGTGTTTTGTGGTGTTTAAAATGTTGGGCAAGTGACTACGACTTGTGACTTTAACATTGGAACTCCTCCACATATGTTAGGGTTGAGACGGAAAGTTACATTCCACGATGTCTGTATAAAGCTATTTGAGTGATTTGGTTAAAATAAGTTTTGTTTTACGGCATGTTGAGTCGTGTGGGTTTAATTTCACGAGGTGGATATCTTATTTGTTTATGTGACCATTTGGGGAAATCTTGGAAATCAATTTAAAGAACCCCACCTTTTGAGATTTTATGAGATTTTAGTCGATATTTTCAAATGATGGAAACGGATTGGTTTTTATCTTTAAGTTTGAAACTTACACGAGACATTTGTGTTTTAACAAAAATATTTGTACACCGTTTCATCGTTTTGTATGACTAGCCGACACGCGTAAGATTTGTTGGTGAACCCTGTGCCACGACATTTTATTTTGAAAAAGAGAAATTTTGGGGTCAAATGTCGTGGAACTGATTTTGAAATTAAGTGCACACTTTTGTCGCACCCGGTGTAAGGTCGAGCGGTTACTTTAAATACATGTCATGAGTCAATTCATACTAGAACCGTGACGGTTCATTTTCAAAGAAATTATTTATTTCGCTTTACGTTTTGTGAGTAAACTAAGCTGCAATGAAATGATTTTCAACATGATTTTCATATGTGGGACGAGCGTGTCCATTTTTGCGTAACTACCGACCTGGTAATAGTAGTTTTATTGCTTACGGTCTTTTTGAAATGAAAAAAATCTTGACGTTGAAAATATTTTGCAAATGATTTTGTAAACCATTGGGAAATACGCTTTTAAGTGTTATGTGTCATTTTGAGAATTTTAAGGGTGTGAGTCCTTTTGGAAAACTCTTTTGTTTAACCTGTGTTGAGTTTGGGACTAATGTTGATTTTAAGGTATTGCTTGCTTAAACTTTATTTAAACGCATTTTGACCGACTTATGGGCCTAGCAAGCGTGGAGCATTTTTGCTCGGTTTTGACTTTGAGATAGTCATGGGTCAATTGCACGGTTTTAATGGCTCGATGTGGAGTCTTGTCGATGGGTTGTTTTATTGCACGTTGAGTATTTACATGTCTGGGTTAGTGAATCATTTCGGGATAGGCATGTTGTTGGTAGACTATTTTGCTTTGAATCCTTGGTCACGTTAGTCAGTCGTTGGTAATGGTCGGTTAGGTATCTCGGGGTGGGACCCCGGTATTCATGTGTTATGACTTTGACTTTCCAGTAGGCACTAGGAGGATATAGTCTTGAGCACGTACCTGGGAGGTAGACGTTAAGGTGTATCTTGATACGGTGTAACTAGGCTTCGTAGAACGAGTGTAGAAGATACGTCGACGATGGAAGGTTGGGTATTCCACGCGTGTTGTTAGTGTAGACCGAATAGTGTCGGTTAAGGGAATGATGCCCTTCGTAATTAAGAGAATAAATGCGCAGTAACCTTTTGAAGTAAGTAGTATATTTAGGTGTCGACTTTTGGGCTTGAGGCCAAACACCCTTAGTGTAATCGGAGATTTGTAGCCGATTTTAAAATAATTATGGTGATGGTAGTAGTAACCCTGAAATGCTTAATTGTGATGAATGGTTGTGGTGGAATGACCTTCGTGGGTGATTATAAGTTTACCGGTTTGATGACCCGTGTGAAATAAATTTTGGGAGTCTATTAGAACTCGTGGAAGTTAATCGGCAGTAATGGTAGGGATGATCGGATTCGAGTATTTGTAGGGTATATTGGTGAGCACCTTTGGAATGGTTAGAGCTTGAAAGTTGAATCAGGATGTATGGAACATCTAAGGTCGGGAGGCAACCGAAGTCGTTTGACTAGGAATGAATCCAGTTGTAGAAGTGTTCTTCCGATCATAATTTCAGTGTCCTTGAAGGAGTTTTGTTAGTAAGAAAAGTATTCGAGAATTTCTAGACAGGGTGAGAAATTTAGATTCTAGTTGAGGAAAGTCCAGTAACTGCATCGAAGGGGTTCGAGTGGACGTGGGAACCCGAAGCGGAAAGGCGCGATAACTTTCTCGAGTTATTCGCCGGTCTAGACTTCGAGGACGAAGTCTAATCCAAATGGGGGAGAGTTGTAAAGCCCGTATCCTGGTATGTAAATTTCTTGTTTTAATTCTTGTTAAAAGTTTTATTTAACGGGGTTAACGGAATTGGCAAAATGGTTAAATCCTAAGTTATGTTAAGATATGGAAATACCTTAAAAACCTAGGGACTAAATGTGGTGTTTGCTAATGAAGTTTGCATGGAAACGTTTTTTAGCTAAAGAACCGACCCATTCTTTTTGTAACTCACGGTTTCTTTCACTCTCGCAAACACCAAACGAAACCCTAGTACCCCTTCTCCTCCCTAGTGCTGCCATCGACCTACTCCCGTAAACCACCATCACCGGCGCTGCCGGCGTTGTTCGGCCGGAGAAGAGAGAGGGCCGAGAGTGGGAGAGGTGCGAAGGTAGAGAGAGAGCCGAGAGTGAGAGAATACGCCGGAGAAGAGAGAGTTCGCCGGAAAGAGGGAGAGACGTCGTCACCGTTTCTGCCGGAAAAGGGGGAGGAGAAGTCACGTCGAGGTAATCCCGTGTTCCCATTCTTTTTCGTTGTGATTTCGTTGTCGGAATGCCGTAAACCGCCACCACAACCGCCGCAGCCACGGCTGCCGGCGGTGGGGCCGCCGCTGCACGCCGCCGTGGTGGCGGCAGAGGGGTGGGTGCAGGGGTGTGCAGGGTACGGGTGCGTTTTGCGAGTGTGTCGGGAGTGGGTGACGTTGGGAGGTCTCGCCGGAAGGGTTACCGTAACCATCGTCGCCGCCGCCAACCACCACCGCTGCCGGAGGCGGATGTGGGTGGTGCTCGGTTGTTGTCCAGCCTAGGTTAACCTTTATTCAGTAGCTAGTATGCTTCCGGGTCTGTTTGGGTTAAGCCATGACTTAATGGATTAATAATCAATAGTTATCATTTCATGTGAATTGCACAGTTTCTGCCACTGTTTTGTAAAAGCCATAACGTTTTCTAGGAACATCGTAATGGGGTTAAATCAGTGTCAAAATCTCCCATTCCGAGTCTAGTAAGTTTCATATGTTTTACGGAAAAACCAGTTCGGACCATAGCTAGTGTCAAATTGCTGTTTTGTACTGAAAGGTCCTGTCTTTCGCTGTGCTGCAAGTCGGTTTTGTAAAATCCATATTAAATTGTAGAAAAATCGTTAGAGCGCGTGCGATATGTCCCTGGAACCCTAAGACATGGGACTTTGTGATTATGGAAAAATATTTCTGGATTTATCAGTTTATAAGGGGTTAAACAGGTCCCGAACAGACCTATGTTTTTAGAGTAAAAGCTGGAATGTGTAAGTTATAATTTAGTAGTCGTGGTTTTGGGTTGGGACGTCACTTTGACTTTTGTTAACACGTAATTAGGTGGGAAAATGTGAGTGAAGTTTTCCGGCTTGTGTTGCGGTTGCGGATACTTGCGTTGCTTTAAGGTGAGTTCTCTCACTGCGTAGACTAGGAGTTACATATGTGTTGCGTTTGCTCTAGCGTGTTATTGTATGCTTACGTGAACTAGTTGTTGTGTGATAGCTAGTTGTAAATTATTTATTATGTGAATGGTGTGTTTTGTGTACACCTCGGTGGGACTGAGGGGCTCGGTGGGACCGAGGGCTCGGTGGGACTGAGCTAGTAAGAATATCATATAATGTGGGTTCGGTGGGACCGAGGGCTCGGTGGGACCGAGGGCTCGGTGGGACTGAGCTAGTATGGATATCGTTTAATGTGTACTCGGTGGGACCGAGGGCTCGGTGGGACTGAGCTAGTATGGACATCATATAATGTGTACTCGGTGGGACAGAGGGCTCGGTGGGACCGAGGTGTGTGATTACATGTTTAAATCTTGATATGTTATTATACTTGTAATTGTGGTGTTGTTTGCCTACTTGCGAGTAGGGGCGATATATGTGTGATTGTTACCTGCGTAGGTGGTAGAATTCACTAAGCTTCGTGCTTACCCCTTCCCAATATCTTATGTTTTCAGGTGCGAGTAGCAGTCGAGCGTGACGGTACACACTAGCGCAAGGCGAAGGCTGATCGAGTTTCATTTTTAAATGTCGAGATTTAATTTAATAATTTTTCCGCTGCATAAATATTATTTGACGGTTCAAATTAACGACGTTATCTTTATTTGTAATGGGATTTGCTAATTTATGGTTTGTTTATAATGGAAGGCATTATTTTTAAAAAATTTAAAATTCCTTGTAATTTTTGGGACGTTACATCTAAGATTGATTTGAGATCGGGGTATCATCAGATGCGGGTGAGAAGCGAGGATACGGAGAAGGCGGCATTTCGTACACGTTATGGCCATTACGAGTTTGTGGTGATGCCTTTCGAGCTCACCAATGCACCAGCAGCATTCATGGACCTCATGAACATGGTGTGTAGCCCAATGCTGGATCGGTCGGTGATTGTGTTCATCGACGATATTCTTGTGTATTCGAAGTCGAAGGAAGAGCACGAGACGCATTTGCGAGAAGTTTTGGAGATTTTGAGGCGGGAGAAGCTTTATGCCAAGTTCTCCAAGTGTGAGTTCTGGTTACGAGAGGTCCAGTTCCTAGGACATGTCGTGAACCAGAAGGGTATTATGGTCGATCCGGCCCAGATTACCGCAGTAATGCGGTGGGAGGTGCCGAAGACTCCCACCGAAGTACGGAGTTTTCTTGGGTTAGCAGGGTACTACCGGAGATTTAATCAGGATTTCTCCAAGATTGCATTACCTATGACCCGATTAACGAAGAAATCTGCGGCTTTTAGTTGGGGTGAAGAGCAGCAGAGGGCTTTTGAGGAGCTACGCAGACGTTTATGCGAGCCTCCGTTGTTGACTTTGCCCGAGGGTATGGAGGATTTGGTGGTGTATTGTGACGCTTCCCACCAGGGGTTGGGCGTCGTGCTCATTCAGCGCGGCAAGGTTATAGCTTACGCTTCGAGGCAGTTGAAGCCTCATGAGGCGAACTACCCGACTCATGACCTAGAGTTGGGAGCAGTGGTGTTTGCACTCAAGATTTGGAGGCATTACTTGTATGGCGTCAAGTGTACGATATACACCGACCATAAAAGCCTCAAATACTTGATGGACCAGCAAAACCTCAATATGCGACAGAGGAGGTGGCTCGACGTAGTCAAAGATTATGATTGTGAGATACTTTACCACCCGGGTAAAGCGAATGTTGTTGCGGACACACTTAGTCGACATCCGGTTGGTGAGCCACTTCGGGGTTTGTGTCAGCGGTTAACAGTAGTTGCACCTCTCCTTGAGTCAATAGGTAAAGCTCAAGAACTGGCGATTTTGGACGAGAATGCCAAACGCGAGAGAGTTTCGGGTGAAATTCCAAATTTTGCCCGTGATAGTCGAGGTCTATTGACACGGTATGGTCGAGTTTGGGTTCCCTTCACGGGTGGGAACAGACAGACATTGATGAACGAGGCGCATAAGTCCAAGTTTTCCATTCATCCTGGAGCTACAAAGATGTACCGCGACCTGCAGGAGGATTATTGGTGGCCCTGCATGAAGCGGGATGTCGCCAAGTATGTAGAAGAATGCTTGACTTGTCGGAAAGTCAAGGCTGAGCACCAACGGCCGCATGGGAAGTTGCAGCCTTTAGAGATTCCGGTGTGGAAATGGGAACAGATCACGATGGATCTCATTACTAAACTCCCGAGGACCCCGCGTGGGAACGATGCTATTTGGGTGATCGTCGATCGTCTGACCAAGAGTGCTCACTTTTTGGCCATCAGGGAGAGCTCCTCGGCGGAGAAGCTCGCAGAGATTTTCGTGCGAGAGATTGTATCCAGGCACGGGGTGCCAGTTTCGATTGTCTCAGACAGTGACACCCGTTTTACCTCCCGGTTTTGGGAGAAGTTTCAGGAGGAGATGGGTACGCGGGTACATTTTAGCACGACTTTTCATCCACAGACCGACGGGCAGAGTGAGCGTACTATTCAGACCCTTGAGGATATGCTTCGGGCTTGTGCTATTAATTTTGGAGGTAGTTGGGATCAGTACCTTCCTTTAGCGGATTTTTCCTACAACAACAGCTTCCATTCCAGTATTTGCATGCCGCCGTACAAGATGTTATATGGTAGGAAGTGTAGGACGCCCATTTGTTGGGGTGAGGTTGGTCAACGAGTATTGGGGGAGCACTGATATTGTGCTGAAGACGACTGAGATGATACAGATGGTGCGGGACCGTTTAGTTACTGCACAGAGTCGGCAGAAGAGTTACACCGACAAGAGACGATCAGACTTGGAGTTTCAGGTGGGGGATTATGTTTTGCTGAAGGTTTCGCCCTGGAAAGGGGTGATTCGGTTTCGTAAACGGGGAAAGTTGGGACCCCGTTACATTGGACCTTACAAGGTCATTGCTCGAGTGGGAAAGGTAGCTTACCGCTTAGAGTTACCGGACGAGCTGAGTTTGATCCACAATACTTTCCACGTGTCTCAGTTGCGGAAGTGTGTGGTGGATGAGTCTGCAGGTTTCTTTGTGAACACCCTTCCAGGTTTACTTAAATAATTGCCATTATTGAGAGGAAGACGAGCGGCTTAATTACGTGGAGAAGCCGATTGCCATTATTGAGAGGAAGACGAAGACCTTGCGTAGCAAAGTATTAGGCTTGGTGAAAGTCCAGTGGCAACATCGAAAGGGTTCTGAGTGGACTTGGGAACCCGAAGCTGAGATGCGGAAGAACTATCTGGAACTATTCGCGGACATAGACTTCGAGGACGAAGTCTAATTCAAGCGGGGGAGAGTTGTAAAGCTCGTGTCCCGGTATGCAATTATTTAATTATTTAATATTTTTTTCTCAAAACGGATTTTGTTAACGGGTTTTGGCACGAAAGACCAAAAATGATAAAATATGGTAAAACTTTATTTTTCTTGTAAGGAGTTGAAGAGCAGGGACTAAAAGTGTGCAATTTGGGTGAAGGTTTGCATGGGGTTCGGCCTTAAGACCGACCCCCTCCCCTCTCGTTTCTGTTTTTGCTTCGCAGGCAAGGAACACCACGAAACCCTAAACGTTGTCCCTGTCGTTTCCTTCCTTTTTGCTGTCACCGCCGGACCACCCTAAAACCGCCAGCGCCGCCGCCGTGGTCTTCTGCCGGCGAGAGCGAAGAGCAGCGAGAGAGAAAGAGGTAACCGGCGATCGGGAAGGGAAGGGAGTCGAGACCTCGTCGGGGTCGCTGATGCTTTGTTCCGAGAGGTAAGGTTTCCTCTTCTTCTATTTTCTTTCTTGCGTCGTCGTCAAATCACCACGAAACCACCACCACCACCGCAGCCATGGCTGCCGTCGGTGTGTTGCCGCCGTGCACCACCATTACGGTGGCTGTATCGTGCGTGGTTGGGGCTGCTAGGTCGAGTATGGGTGTGCGCGGCCTGGGTTATGGTAGTTGGTTTGTCCCTTTGTTTTGCCTAGCCGGAGTTATCGAACCACCACCACCGCCGGTGGTGGCTGCCACCTACCCGCCGCAGCCGGCCACCACTGCCTGAGGTGGCAGTGGGTGGTGCTTGTCTTAGCCCAGCCATTAGTTGCCTAAACTCTAATCCTAATCCTAAACGTGAAACCTAAACCGAGAAACCAAAGTTATCATTTTATGTGAAAACGCCTAATCTGTCCCTGTTTTGTAAAATCCATAGACAAATCTAGGAAACTCGGATTGATATGAAACCAGTGCCCAAATCTCTCAAATTGTGTCTAGTATGTTTCTTATGTTTTACTTAAAAATTAATAAAGCCTCTAGCTAGGACCAAACTGGCAATTAGTGCAGACTAGTCCGAAATTCGCAGTTTGGGTAGTCGGTCTTAGAAAATTCATATAAAATAGTAGGAACCTCGTATGAACGCGTGCGATATGTCCCTGGAAAGCTAAGACATGGGACTCTCTAATTATGGAATAATATTTATGGTTTGATGGGTTTAAGGGGGGCTAAACAGGTTTTGGACCAAAAGCTGGAAAATGCCCTTTTAGGCTCGTAGTTGTAATTTTGGGTTGGGGCTACGTATTGACCCTTTATAACACTTCTTTAGGTGGAAAGAAGTGATTTGGAGTGGACGGGTTCTTGTTGATGTTCGTGGAGTTCTGCACTGATATTCGAGGTGAGTTCACTCACTGCGTAGGATAGGGATTATATGTGCATTGTTGTAGCTCGTGTGTGTTAACTGATTGGTTGTGGGTAATATTCAATTGTGTTAGTGTCTAGTATAAGACCTTGGGAGTTGTATAAGACCTTGGGAGTTGTATAAGACTCGGGGAGACCGAGGACTCGGGGAGACCGAGGAATACGTACACGGGTGTGGTATGTACTCGGGGAGACCGAGGAATACGTGCACAGGTGTTGTATGAATTCGGGGAGACCGATGGATACATACATAGGTGATCTTGCATGAGTTTGCTTGTTTCGGATATGTTCTTAGACTGGCATGTAATGTTTGTTTATGTCTATCTGCTGATAGGGGTGGTGTTTATATGATTGCTAGCTTACGTACGTGTTTGAATTCACTAAGCTTCGTGCTTACCCTTTCCCTATAAATTACTGTTTCAGGTACGAGTGGCACTAAGGCGTGACGGTACACACTGGCGCGTTGAGGAGACTATCACCATTATTTATTTTGAGACACTATGTTTAGAATTATTATATTTTCCGCTGTTTTTAATTGAGTTGGTTGTTTAACTTAACGAGGTTTTGGATAATACGTTTATTTGGATTCAAACACTTGTGGTTTATTTAATTAAAATGGTATTTTTAAAAGTTCAAATTTATTGTAATTTTTGGGACGTTACAGACACCACATAGCATACACATACGTTTCATGAAAACATGTAAGTTAAAATGTTCATAAGTCATGCCTTTCATCTCTTCATGCCAAACATTTCTTCAGGTTAAAAACAGATACGTTCATGAAAATCATGCAATTCAGTTCATAACATTTCATGCTTGATAAACCATAATCAGCTAAAACATTTATCACTTTGCGTCGTAGAAAGGGTTTTAGGGAACTCACCTGATTGCAAATTCTTCCCTAACTCCGTGTCTCGTACCGACCGTTCACCTAATTAATAATTTAGAGATTAATTAGATGTAACTCGATTTCTGATTCTAAGTCCTTCTCTTAACTTAGTCTCAACCAACTCGTTTCTAAGTCCAATAACTAACCACTTTATCTCATGAACCTTAATCCAAACTTTAACCAACCTCGGCCCAACTTTCATGCGAAATGGGCCTGACAACAGAAGCCCAAAAGGTCCAGGTCTTGGTTTGCGCCAGTTGAGGTTTGCGCCAACTGAGTTTGCGCCAGTTTGGTTTGCGCCAACTGGGTTTTCGCCAGTTGAGGTTTGCGCCAACTGGGTTTTTCTATGGTCTGCACTTGCAGGTTGAACAGATACTGATTCCAGACTTTTCTAATATTCAATCCTTCCTAAACATTCCAGTTAATGAGTGTTTTAAACATAAACATCCTTACTCACTTGATTCCATTTCATTTCTTAACCAGCAAAATCCCTAATCATTTGATTTCAATCCCATTCTTAAAACAAAATCTTTCACAGTGTTCTTAAACATTATCCCAACTTAAAACAAGAATAACAAAATAGGAATTTAACTTATCTAGTTGATTGCGTATGAGAAATGACATCGAATGGTGAATCACTTACCAAAATGGAGTCTGCTCCCGATTTGCTGTCAAATCCAGCTACCCACCCCTTTCTCACGATTTCTTCTCAGCCGCCACAGTGATAGGAAATGGAAGAAGTATTCAATACCTAGAAATCTGGTCCTTTTTATACTTTCCCTAAGTTGTACAATAGACCCTGAACACAACTTCCATTCTTTTCATATTTGACACTAAACCTTCATCTTATAAGAATTTGGGTTGTTACAACACTCCCCCCTTAAAAGAATTCCGTCCCCGGAATTCCTCATTGGAAGAGTTGTGGGTACCTTGCCCACCCTAAACTGACACTCCCCAAGATGAAGCCATTTCTGACTCAGTCAACCACCTCATTACATTCAAAACATGGAACACTGGATGCATTCCCCTCAGTTCTTACGGTACTCTAACTCGTAGGCTACTGCTCCTATTCGATCGGTCTTAACAATAGAAGATTAAATAAGGCTTCTCGTGTACCCTTACTTCCTATAAGGAGGAACTTGACGGAATTCCCCGCTATCACACGAGATTCATTTACTAAGAAACAAACACTCACTTGACCGCTTGGCACAAGGCCAACCCTGTATATCCCGACAACTCATAACCTCGAGTTCCTTTATCGTGACACAACTCACAACCTTGCACCACCCAACAATCGTCTATGCAGAAACCCTTTCCCTTCTTTCTCGGACCACCTAGACCACAGTTTGTTACTCATCTCTTACATTCTCACCACCTCACTACTCCATACTTATATGTAACTAAGAGTAGGAACCTCCAACCCATTGCTGAAGTGTCCACCTACTCGAATTAAACTTATCCTGAAACACGACCATTCCTCGTTGATTGCCACGCTCGTTCAATCATAAAAACATAACTCCGGTTATCCTCGCCCAACTGGGAGGAGTAACCATGGTCACCCCATACTATTCTCACTAGCTTAATCACTACACGATCAATTCGTTTCAACCTTTCACACAAAGTTACTAACTTACTCATTCAGTTGTCTCGTCCACTTCTTTCCTGCACAAAATCATACACAAATCCCTTCCTCAATACTCTTTCCAAAAGTTCGCGCACTTAACAATGACAATCTACACACACTGCACCTTTTGGCATTACCGTCACGTTTACTACTTCCAATTTACTCACTTAATCCGACATGCTATCTTCACCTCCCCACGTTAGCGTGGAGCACTGCTCACCAAACATTACTTGCCCCTCCCTCCCGACCTTTCTACATGTTGACCTCACTTTCTCCTCACTTACATGACTAAACAGTTGCACCAAGGTCCTAACTTAAGGCATTCACCCAAGTCGTCTTGAAACGACGCCAGTGTTCGACGTCACTACACATTCTTTAAAGATTTCGCATCTACTCTACCACATTTTGACTAACCCCTCATCATCTTCTTTAAACTTCCAATGATCCCAAAATATGCTTACTTAGCGACTCCTATAACCACAAACGCTTGGTTTCTCTTTTGGGTAACCACCCACCACTCCGTCATCCTATCTTGAACATAAACATACCACAACGTCAACTTACCCCCTACGAGCTCCAACACTCTTGTTAACAACTCGCACACCTCCTCCGAAACCCCAAAAGGCTTCTATCTGAAACTTCCTCTCTTTCTAACATCACATCACTACGACACTAGCTGACACACTTAGATGGACAATTACCGTCACTACACATCCGTACACTCTTTGCCCATAACATCACACCGCAGACCAGATCTCCCCTGATCATTCACACCATTCGAACTTGCCTTCATATCCTCTCGTATACATAACCGAGTCTATCTCGCTACTTAATCCTTCCTCAACTTGTTGAACTATAACTCACAAGTTCTCAATTAGCTCAAACATAAACATTCTAGCTAGCTCTTTACGATCCGAGCCCTTACACAAACAGGGCACAGTCCCTCACTGAACGATAAGGTCTACACACCCACTTCGCTCGTGCTACATACCTCATCCTTCTACGAACTCTCCATGCCTCGTAAATAGGACGCCTATTCAAAACAACAACTTCTCATCCCCTTAGCACCCCTACAAGGTGCTCTATCAACCTTCGACCTTCTAGTTCAAGTCTTCGGCCTCGGCCACCTTACACAACTGTCGACTTCTACAACCACAGACAACCTGTAACCACTTTCTCAACTTATTCTCTAACATGGGCTCCTGACGGAACCTAATCCTTCCAACATATCATAATCAACTTTACGATCCGTCTCCTTTTTTTCGAAACCTACTCAGGTACTATCAACATTACAAGCTCACCTCGAACTCACATTCCCATGCCATGGACATCTCATTCTTTCTCGCTACACTACTCATAACGAGTCGCTAAAACCATCACTTTGAAGACTTCAAGTCCTTCCTCCGGACACACCCGTCCCTAGACAACCGTACTTCCAGTTACAAAACAAGGGTGCAGACCCTCATACAACCGATACTAAGGTCCACTTCCGATTCTACCACTGTTTACCCTTCCTCTTGAACACAAATACTAAAGCTTATAACATTCTTTCCAGATTTGCCCAACACTTTTCCCACTTGAAGCTCTTCCTTAGTTTAACATGTACTATCTTATGACCTAGTGAGTTCATAGCCTTCATGCATGACAACGCAGTAAATAAATCATTTCGTACCTTCTATCATTTTAAAAATAAACAACATTTGGAAACTACTCGGGTACACATGACCCCATCACTCTTATAACTTCAATGTCCTGCACAACGATTCGAGAATCGTTTGCATGCATCTTCCCGTGATCCTCAATCTTGCTCAGTCCGTACAATGTTATTATGACAGTGATATGCTGCATGAAAATCTTTTCATACGACACAATTCTGAAAGAAAATGCCGACATCAAGAAAACCGATCGGCTCTCACACTCATTTGCATGATATTGATACGTCAATAGGCATTTTGGTAATAAAAGAATTATAGGTAACCATTTTCTTGACCTTTTGCAACAAATTTGGCTTATCATGAAAAGAGTGGGATATTTTGCAATTTGTTAAGCTCAAAATTTCAATGTGCAATGTAAACGAAATCACCCTTTCTTTAACATACACTTGCACATTCTGACTTTTTTTTACTCATTTAACTTAAACCGTGAAAATTTTCATGTTACATTTAGAAAAGCTATGCATGAGACTCTACTTGCAATAGAAGGCTACTCACCCTAACAAGGTCAACCGCTTTACTTACGCAACTTATCCTTAACACTCTACCTACGACTAGTGGTCGCCCTCTCGGTCATGCAACAACTTACTGAACACGCTTTCCTCATCTCACTTACTCAACCCTTTCATACTAATTCGCTTTAATCAACTATCTCACTTTCCACTTCTACATGGTCTCATTCCACTATAGGCATCTTATTTCATTTACCCTGCCATTGAGAAGCTCGATTAAGAATCCAGGGCCCATTGATACTTTCAAGATTTCAACACCATCCTTTCTTACCACCCCGACTGATCTATTCCATGATTCCTAGAACTAGGACTCTCCCGAAACAGGAGTCTTACTCAAACCCAACATTCATCCTCTCCGAATCTACGAAGAGCTATGATAGGCGGGTTCGCACCCCCCCTAAATCTTACCGCAAGTGTACGGGTCGAAATCAAGTAATAGTACTAGAAAGTACAAGTATCGAACACAGGGAACTAGGAACTAAGTATCACAATGACTACAATTGCTATTAACTGAACGATCGATATTTTGAGTTGTTGGTATAAACTAATTAATTGCAAGTAAATAAATCAAACACGGAACAATAAACAACTTAAGAAACTTTGATAGAGAAAACAGTTGAGGGTTGGAAATCCTATGGTTCTCACATATAAACATCTGACTCAAACCAATTACCAGTTATTTCTTTTTAATGAATACCCAATCTTTAGATCACCGTTGTTCTCTCTCAAGCAACAACGGTTTTATTTTAAAAGCATGGTTCTTTCTCAAGCAACCACGAGTTTGATCTTGAAAGCACAAGTTTTATCTCTCGATCTCAACCTATGTAATTCAAAACACATTAAACTTAAGATTGTAATGGGACTAAGGCTTACTCAGTATATCTCTATCCACTTTCTCACCATAGGCATGCAATTTCTAGTTCTAGTTAACAATTAATTCTCTCGAACTTAATTGAAAACAACACAACAATTGAAAGCTAGCTAAACTCACAAAAGCATTAAAAACCAAATTACATGCTTCATTAAAATAGGCAAACTGATAAAAGTCGCAAGTCATATGTTCACATGCTTAAACCAAATTCATTCCAACCCCCAACATCTAAAGATCAGTTCATGTCGGGGGTGGACTCAAACATAAGAAAAGGAATGGAAACAATCAATGAAAACATGATAAATGTAGACGTGACGAATATGATGATGTACTCCTTTCTCTCGTGCTCGAATCTACTTTCCGTGGTGGATGTGTCCTTGATTGATCCTCTATCGTGGCTCCAAAAGCTCCGAAAAACCTCTGAAAATCGCCCCCAAGTCGTTGCCGTTCGTCGTGTGTGAGATCTGCCGAGAATGACCTAAAATCCGGAAAAAAGGCAAACTTAAAGGCTGGAACAGAGACACCCGCAGTTTGTGCCGTGACTTGCAAACCGAGGGTAAAGTCGCGCGTGTTCCTGATGTTGTTTGGGTCAACTTCGGGTCCTGGTTCGAGCGCGGGTCTTGGGTTTGGATCTCGGGCTTCCGTTGGGCTTCGTTTTGGCTCTTTTTGGGCTCTTTTCAGCTTCTTTTCTCGTTGATCACTGCCTTTTATATAAACTGCACATTTCACTCGATAAACCATAAAATCCCGCTTCTTTGCTATCAACACAAGCCAATCTCATTGGTTTGAGAACCGAAAATAACGCCAAAAAGTGGCGTTATCAACAACCCCAAACCGAGCATTGCTTGTCCTCAAGCAAATTAGCGATAAAAATAGAATTAAAGCATATATCAGTGAAATATAATAACTGCACAACTCTCAATTGGTACCACGTAATGCACTGGTGATTTCCCATACCCGTGAATGCCTATCTCACTCTCGCCTCATTCTTATTCTGTTTGATCTATGGCCTTCCATTGTAAGTTGAACTCGTGACTACTCCGTTTCTATTAAGGTCGTACTAGGTCTAAACATACTAGGGAAAACATTTCGCCTCGACCCTACCTCACGGGATTCTCTCATTTCGCTCGAACCTAGGTTATCGCACATGTTGTCATGTATAGGGAAGTTATGTACAAGAATACTCTAGAATTACATGACAACTCTAATGAAAGATGCACAAATGTTCAAAAAGTCGATCTCAGGAAGGAATCAAGTAGCAAGACAGGGAATATTGGCAAAAGTGGTAGCATACCGTAATCATATTTTCCAGAAGATCATCCAGGTCTTTACAAAGGTTGTAACGGGGCTAAGGTACCGGTTAAGAAACGAAGGGTAAAATGGTTCAAAGATCCTTGGTGTATCAATCATTAGCAGTTCTGAACTTATTGACTTTACTTCCTATCACTTGGCCCTTTCGTCATTGCTAGAGTCGCTTTGACTCTCTTATTTTTCAGCTGTAGATAGCTGTCTAAACTAACTTTTTTTGTGGGGCATCATTGGCCCACTTTTCTATTTATTTTCATGACTGACATGTATTATTTCTTTTCCGCTCTATCTTTCGTAGTTCATTACCGCCTTTGATTGACATACTTTCGGATAAAGGTTGGCTAAGGCTTTTGGCTTGGGTTTAAAGGTGGGTTTAGAAACGAACAAGGTGAGTGTTTGGCTACAAAAAGGGTTATGGATACACATAAATGGGTGAAAAGGTCCGATAGCTAAAAACAGGGTTAAACATACACACAATGTCTGGAATCATCTCTTAAGGTCCACACGATATGGTCTACTACACCCTTACCTAATATCCCGATAGTCGTCTTTGCTACTCAATGCAATAATATAGCGAGATCATCCTATATTCACGACAAGGAACTCGAAAAAGTGTATACGAATTAAGTGTTTAAATCCCTCGACATGAAAATACGTCTTTTAGGCTCAAATCTCACTAATGGGTGGTCTCCACTAATGTCCCTAGTCATGTCCTTTTCCGATCCTTCCCTAATGGTTCCGTCACTATCACAAGATTCTCCCCACAATGGTCGGTCTCAATCATTCAAAACAAATTTTTTGGCTAATGTGATCTAAGCATGCAGAGGTGCGGGAAATCTACGTGCATAAATGTGGGCCCGATTGGGCAACCCCAAACCTTACCCACACATTGTCCCCAATGTGCAAGTGTCGGCGTAGGCGATACTGAAACAAGTATCGTTGTGCGGTTATTACAGGTATCAGACAGGTAAGGTATAACATTACAGCACAAGCATCAAAGAGCGATTTCATTAAAATGTGGCCACCCCAAACTTAGGCCGTGGCCTAGGTTTGTCAACTAAAGCCAACCCCAAACCTCGGTAAAACCGAGGTTTGCACAGGATTAAAATTGAGTGTGTAGATGTTGAAAGATGAGACACCCCAAACCTAAGTGAAACTTAGGTTTGTTGCATCTCGTTTACTAATAAGGAAACAAACATCATACACCACTCATTGACATACAGAATTAGAACGTACCTGTTTGCCCGGACGAAGGAGATTCTCATGAAAAATTGGAGTGCCCAGTTGGAAGACATCGGAGTAGGCGGAGAAGGGAATTGCAAAAACAAAAGAAACAAAGCAAAAGACGAGAGAAAGAAAGGAAAACTAAAACACAAAGCAAGATAAGGTAAACATTGCACGAGAAACGACGAAAAGCAACAGGAAGTCGCGCAATTTGCCGTGCGGTTTGGAAACCACGGCACAAACCGCGTAAGCTCCTGTTTCAGAAATCCTCCAGAGACACCCGCGGTTTTCCGCACGGTATGGAAGCCGCGGGATATACCGCGTATGTCCCTGTTTCAGTTTTTTTGTAAATAAAATCACTCAAAAACAGAAAATAAAAGAAAACGCAAACCTCGGTGGGTTGCCTCCCACCCAGCGCCGTAGTTACAGTCGTGGCACGACTATGTGGCTCTCAACTTGGCTCGGTGTTCGTGGAATTGACTCGCCCACACTTACGGTCTTCCGCAGTTTCTTCCACAGCTGGTTTTACTCGATCCTCGGACTCCTCTTCACTTCTTTCTCTCACCCTCTCGAACATCTTGAAGACTAACTTCTCGCCACCAACCCTCAGGGTCATCTCTACTTCCTCCATATCTATCAGTGCTCTGCTCATGGCAAGAAAGGCTCTTCCCAATATCAACGGAACCTTTTCGTCTTCATCCATATCCAGCACCACAAAGTCTACGGGGAAGTAGAACTTGTCAACCTTGATCAGTACGTCTTCTATCACTCCATATGGATATATGAGCGATCTATCCGCGAGTTGAAGTGTCATGTATGTAGGTTTCACTTCCCCCAATCCCAGTTTCCTGAAAATAGAAAGAGGCATTAAGTTAATACTTGCCCCTAAATCACATAATACTTTATTGAAACTAAGATTTCCTATATGAGCGGGTATAGTAAAACTCCCTGGATCCTTAAGCTTCGGGGGAAGCTTGTTCTGAATGATGGCACTACACTCTTCAGTAAGTGTAATGGTAGACTGGTGCTCGATTGCCCTTTTCTTGGATAGGATCTCTTTCATGAACTTGAGGTATGTCGGCATTTGAGCAAGTGCCTCCGCGAATGGGATGTTGATGTGAAGCTTCTTGAAGATGTCGAGGAATTTCTTGAACTGTTCCTCATCTTTATGTGCCTTCACCCGATTCGGATATGGTAGTAGTGGTACAAACGGTTTGACTACCGGCTTCGGTGGCGGTGTCACTTCTTTTTCCTTCGGTTCTTCCCGATCAGCCATATCATTAGCAATACCGTCTTTCAGCTCGACATTCGGCTTCTTGATCAACTCCTTGCCATTTCTCAGATAAATGGCATTACACTCTTCTCTTGGCTTTCTCTCAGTTTGGCTCGGGAATGTCCCGGGAACTCGGTTTTGTAGGACTTCAGAAATTTGTCCCACTTGCCTCTCGAGAAGCCTAATCGATGCCGTATTCTGGTCAGTGACTGCTTTTACCGTGCTCACCGTGCTCGCCAATTCCCCAACAGTACTATCCATATTTGTCATGAACTTCATCATCATATCTTCCAGCCCCGGCTTCTTCTCCATGGATGGTCCCTCGTCGTATTTCCTTTGGTTAAAACCTGGAGGACGGTAAACATTGTTAGCATGGGAAGAATTAGAAAAGTTAGAAGAATTACCTTGTGGTTGTTGACCGGGTTGACTCCATGCAAAGTTAGGGTGTTTCTTCCACCCTTCATTATACGTGTTCGAGAAAGGATCGTTCCTCGGCTGGTGATTCCGGTTCTGTAAAAACTGAACTTGCTCGGGTTCTTTCGGATTACCACCTTTCAAATGGTTCGTGATCGCAGCTAGTTGAGCTTTTATTTCTTTCAGCTCATCCGATTCTTGAACACTCGCAACTCTTCTAACAGCTGATCTTGGAGTAGAAAAACTATGTTCGGCTAAGTTCTCGATAAAGGCGACTGCTTCTTCATATGTCTTCTCCATTAGGGCTCCACCCGCTGCAACAGTGATATCATTCTTGAACTGCGGGTGAAGGCCTCCAAAGAAAGTTTGGATAATTACCCAGTCATGCAACCCGTGGTGAGGACACTTTTTCAACATATCCTTGTACCTCTCCCATGCCTCGTATAGGGTCTCTTGGTCCCGTTGCGCGAAGTGAGTAATGTCGGCCATTAGTTGAGCAGTTCTTCCCGGTGGGAAGAATTTCTGGAGGAATGCGGCCTTCAAGTCTGCCCATGTAGTGATCTGATCCGCTGGTAGGCTCTCTATCCAAATTTCAGCTCTTCCCTTGAGTGAGAAGCTGAACAGTCTTAGCTTGATGGCATCCTCGTTCACCCCATTGATTTTGAACGTGTTGCATATCCTCTCAAATGCACGAAGATGTGCATGAGGATCTTCTGTCGGGACCCCTCCGAACTGGTTTTGCTGTACCATGACAATGGTACTTGGTTTAATCTCGAAGTAGTTTGCCCCGGTAGTGGGCGGTTGGATGCCTATGCGTGCGGCCGCCACGTTTGGATTGGCAAATGACCGCATTGGAACTCTCACCGGAGGAGGTGGAGGTAGGTTGTTAACAGGTCTCTCGTCGCCCATCTTTAATTGCCTTTGGGCTTTGGATGCTTTACGTATCTGGCGGGCGGTTCTTTCGATCTCCAGATCAAGTGGTTCGATTCCTTCCCTTCGGGTTTTCCTTGGCATAAACCAATTAGTACCTGAAAAGAAAGTAGGCGAAGTTAGCAATCTAGAAATTGAAAGTGATGGAACAAAGTAAATAAAAAAAAATGTTCAATGTAATAGCGCTTATAGCTGGTAGTGCTATCAGTTGCAACTAGTTCCCCGGCAACGGCGCCAAAAACTTGATAGGCGGGTTCGCACCCCCCTAAATCTTACCGCAAGTGTACGGGTCGAAATCAAGTAATAGTACTAGAAAGTACGAGTATCGAACACAGGGAACTAGGAACTAAGTATCACAATGAGTACAATTGCTATTAACTGAACGATCGATATTTTGAGTTGTTGGTATAAACTAATTAATTGCAAGTAAATAAATCAAACACGGAACAGTAAACAACTTAAGAAACTTTGATAGAGAAAACAGTTGAGGGTTGGAAATCCTATGGTTCTCACATATAAACATCTGACTCAAAACAATTACCAGTTATTTCTTTTTAATGAATACCCAATCTTTAGATCACCGTTGTTCTCTCTCAAGCAACAACGGTTTTATTTTAAAAGCATGGTTCTTTCTCAAGCAACCACGGGTTTGATCTTGAAAGCACAAGTTTTATCTCTCGATCTCAACCTATGTAATTCAAAACACATTAAACTTAAGATTGTAATGGGACTAAGGCTTACTCGGTATATCTCTATCCCCTTTCTCACCATAGGCATGCAATTTCAAGTTCTAGTTAACAATTAATTCTCTCGAACTTAATTGAAAACAACACAACAATTGAAAGCTAGCTAAACTCACAAAAGCATTAAAAACCAAATTACATGCTTCATTAAAATAGGAAAACTGATAAAAGTCGCAAGTCATATGTTCACATGCTTAAACCAAATTCATTCCAACCCCCAACATCTAAAGATCAGTTCATGTCGGGGGTGGACTCAAACATAAGAAAAGGAATGGAAACAGTCAATGAAAACATGATAAATGTAGACGTGACGAATATGATGATGCACTCCCTTCTCTCGTGCTCGAATCTACTTTCTGTGGTGGACGTGTCCTTGATTGATCCTCTATCGTGGCTCCAAAAAACCTCTGAAAATCGCCCCCAAGTCGCTGCCGTTCGTCGTGTGTGAGATCTGCCGAGAATGACCTAAAATCCGGAAAAACGCCAAACTTAAAGGCTGGAACAGAGACACCCGCGGTTTGTGCTGCGACTTGCAAACCGCGGGTAAAGTTGCGCGCGTTCCTGATGTTGTTTGGGTCAGCTTCGGGTCCTGGTTCGGGCGCGGGTCTTGGGTTTGGATCTCGGGCTTCCGTTGGGCTTCGTTTTGGCTCTTTTTTGGCTCTTTTCAGCTTCTTTTCTCGATGATCACTGCCTTTTATATAACCTGCACATTTCACTCGATAAACCATAAAATCCCGCTTCTTTGCTATCAACACAAGCCAATCTCATTGGTTTGAGAACCGAAAATAACGCTAGAAAGTGGCGTTATCAAGCTACCTCTAGGCGGCTCATAACACCCCATCTAATGTTTCTTCTCTGCGAAGTGTACACACCTCACAACATAAGTGACTTCTCCTGAAACCTTCCCAACAAGGGGCCTCAGTCTACCCCTCAGGGATCTTACTAATATTCTAAAGTACTGGAACACGACATAAACACTAGCTTCTGACTACCACTTCGGAACAATAAGGTAGGTTAAGCATGTAATAGTGTAACAGATAAGTCTGGTACGGTTGCACCGGCCCATCATTCAGGACCTCCTTATCTAGATTTCTTGAAACACCCGGTACTAACCTGCCCCTCAAAGTTTTCCAAGTCATAGTGCTAAACTGAAAGAACCCGACAATTAATTCTTGCCTGACATGGCATAACAAATTTGCTATAAGTAAGGTATTGTAAGCACGCACATGTACCTGTAAGTTCGTAATTACACTGGCCAGGGGTAATCCCAAACTTACCTTACACGTTTGTCCTTCGTACCTTATTCCTAAGCGCATTTATAGTGATCGCTCCTACAGGCAATCCTATGTCTCGGCTGTGTTCCTCATCTTACAGTTTAAGTTTAGGCCCGACTGGTCACCTAAATCCCTTAAACTAAGGCTCTGATACCATTTGTAACGTCCCACTTTTCATAAACAAGCAAAAGCATAAAATAAGCATTCGAATGACTTAATTAAGTTTGTCTTTACATCATTGCTAAAACATGCTAAACAAATGACAGCGGAAGTCTCTACACCTACAGCCGAGTACTAACTATAGCTATCATAAACAAAATCTGGAGTTGATCTAATCTCCAAGTCCTTCTTGGCGTCTTTCCTAGTTCTTACTAGAAGAACCGGTTGTGCGCTTACCTGAAAATGGTTTAGTTTTGAAAGCGAGGGTTAGACCAAAAGGTCTAGTGAATTCCCTCCGAAAACAACGTGTAAAACAGTTGGAAAACATTTATCAATAAACTATAATGCATCATCATTCATGGTACTGCACTGTGTATGGATCACATAAACATTCCGCAATCAGGGTTCCATTAGGCTCCCATCTCGCCCTCCTTGGAGCCCACACGGACTCCCCTCTACCGGATAGGAGGGAAACGAATTCCAACCTACCGGCCTGTCATACATATCCAAGGGATCCTCAGATCCCGAGGACCTTTCTCTGACCCCACAGTGCAGACCGACACCACATAGCATACACATACGTTTCATGAAAACATGTAAGTTAAAATGTTCATAAGTCATGCCTTTCATCTCTTCATGCCAAACATTTCTTCAGGTTAAAAACAGTTACGTTCATGAAAATCACGCAATTCAGTTCATAACATTTCATGCTTGATAAACCATAATCAGTTAAAACATTTATCACTTTGCGTCGTAGAAAAGAGTTTTAGGGAACTCACCTGATTGCAAATTCTTCCCTAACTCCGTGTGTCGTACCGACCGTTCACCTAATTAATAATTTAAAGATTAATTAGATGTAACTCGATTTCTGATTCTAAGTCCTTCTCTTAACTTAGTCTCAACCAACTCGTTTCTAAGTCCAATAACTAACCACTTTATCTCATGAACCTTAATCCAAACTTTAACCAACCTCGGCCCAACTTTCATGCGAAATGGGCCTGACAACAGAAGCCCAAAAGGTCCAGGTCTTGGTTTGCGCCAATTGAGGTTTGCGCCAACTGGGTTTGCGCCAGTTTGGTTTGCGCCAACTGGGTTTGCGCCAGTTGAGGTTTGCGCCAACTGGGTTTTTCTATGGTCCGCACTTGCAGGTTGAACAGATACCGATTCCAGACTTATCTAATATTCAATCCTTCCTAAACATTCCAGTTAATGAGTGTTTTAAACATAAACATCCTTACTCACTTGATTCCATTTCATTTCTTAACCAGCAAAATCCCTAATCATTTGATTTCAATCCCATTCTTAAAACAAAATCTTTCACATGTTCTTAAACATTATCCCAACTTAAAACAAGAATAACAAAATAGGAATTTAACTTATCTAGTTGATTGTGTATGGGAAATGACATCGAATGGTGAATCGCTTACCAAAATGGAGTCTGCTCCCGATTTGCTGTCAAATCCAGCTACCCACCCCTTTCTCACGATTTATTCTCAGCCGCCACAGTGATAGGAAATGGAAGCAATATTCAATACCTAGAAATCTGGTCCTTTTTATACTTTCCCTAAGTTGCACAATAGACCCTGAACACAACTTCCTTTCTTTTCATATTTGACACTAAACCTTCATCTTATAAGAATTTGGGTTGTTACAGCACGACCTTTAGTTCGTTCACCTTTTAGCCCTTGAAACTTGGCTGAAGGGACGTCAAGCAAAACGGGTGGAAAAGTCTACTGACTCCTAATTGCAAGAAGAAAATTTGCGGTTAAAACTCCACTTTGTATACTGATAACTCTATTTTTAGAGTTATTATTTCCATTTATTTTTCACTTTAATTTGTCAATTTTAGCCATTTCACTTCTAAAAACCCCCATTCTTGGTATGATTTACGAAAACAAGCAAAAGGAGTGAACCATGGTCTTTAATAAATTATTTGGTGGATTTTGGGTAGTTTTCACGTTTTATCTGCAGTGCCGTGAACAGTGCTCACTCCGGTTCCCCACTGCTGCCGCTGGAAAAGACAAAAAGAAGAAATCTGAGTTAGACAGCATGGTGGGAGCAATTAGAAGGTTCAGCAACAAGTACAAGCATGGGGATTATTTTATTCTAGGCTTGCTCCTAAAGAAGATGGCAAAGTGAATTTAATATTCATACCTAAGAGCCTAAAAGTCAACTTTTTGAAGAACCCCATGGATAGAAGCATCAAGCCCTTGGTTAAAGAAGAAACATGGGGCACAAATGGTCCTTGTGCTCCCATAACTCAGCTGATGCAAAGTCAAAAGATCTCATTGGGTATTACCCAAGCTCTTTCCTTGGTGTATAAAAGGAAGGGCTTGGGTCATTTAATGAGATCATCTATCTTTAATTTTAGCAAGCACCTTAATCCTTAGCATTTAATTTCCTCTAAAGCTTTCATAGTTAGATTTAATTTTCTGTAGCTTTGTAGTTTAAATTTCTAGCACTTTAAATTCTTAGTTTAATTTTCAGTTGTAATTCTCGAACAGTGGGCAGCTTACGTTCCCCACTGTGAGCGGTAATTCAAAGTCACTTTTATTTTCAATCATGTTTAAATCTTCATCTTTCGTTTTAATTTCTCCAGTTATGTTAGGTTAAACATCCCTTGGGATGTAGGTAAGAGAAGTACCTAGATTTTAGAGAAAATTCTTGAGTAATCTTTATACTTGGAATATTTGTTGTTTTGGTTATTCATTCTCGATAATACCCCAAGGATGCGAACAAGCCGATCACTTGTAAGGATCTAAAAGTCTAGTTCTCAACTCAGAAATGGGTAGAACGCAGTGACACGAGCTTGGATAATGCTAGGGAGTTCGAAAGAATTCTTATGACACTTACGAGAGTGAGGTCAGCACAGTGAGCTAATCTCTCCCCACTGGAGTAGTAGACAAGCTAATTTGTGTATTTAAAACACTTAGAGTATTTGTCTCTACACATTCCATCGAGGCCCGAGAGGGTCCATTCTGAGATTACCATTGACAAAACAACAAGTACGACTAGTATGGGATTTTTGCTTAACGGTGTGAGTATTTTGTAACCGGGCTTTTCTAGCGAAAAGACCGACTTCAATTACAAGGATCATCTTTTGAGATCAAGTGTCAGGATCGATTCTTAACAAGAATTAAACTTCTTAGAAACAGAATTTAGAGAATCTTGCGGAATAGAACTCTAAATCAATTAAAGAACAATCAATAGAAATTCAATAAACTGTATATATATCAAACTGTTATAACTCACAAGTTTTACACCAAACCTCAATCTTGTTGAACAGGCTCAACAAGACGATTTCTACTTCTCTAGAAATAGGATCTAAGATCTTGAGGTTAATTCACTCTTGAATATCGAATTTTGTATACTATCTATCTTCTGTTTTTTTTTTATATTTCTAATAGCTATCTATCAATACTATTTATACAAAAGTAATTACAAGATAACTATAAAAAGTAAATTGATCTTCTGAATCTTCGTTAAACATATCTTGATCAATTCCTTATTTGTCTCCAAAAGCATCGCATCCCAAACTTATCAACTCAGCAGTATTAATGATGATTTGGCTCAGCAGCATTAACAACCTTCAGCAGTATTAATGATGATTTGGCTCAGCAGCATTAATGACCTTCAGCAGTATTAACCTTCACAGTCTTCAAGCAGTAGTAACTCAGCTCAGCAGTACTAACCATGTCTAGCAGTAGTAATTTGGTCTAGCAGCACTAACTTCGTCTAGCAGTACTAACTTCATCTAGCAGCATTAACTTCATCTAGCAGCAGTAACCTTGCCCAGCAGTAGTAACGAAGAACTGGCAGTAGTAATGAAGACTTAGCAGTACTAACCATACTTAGCATATCTTCAGTTCCCAACAATCTCCCCCTAACTTGACTTTTAGGAAAAGAAGTCAAGTTCTTCAGATGATGCTTCCAAAACTTAGTCATCATGTACACACAGATTAGGACTTAGACCTAGACTTTGATTTAGAATCCTCTTTACCAAGAATCTACCCATTGCTGAATCCTTGTTGCAGGTCAGCTTAGTGTGTAACATTCCTTGCAGCCTCTTCATGCTGTGATTGTATATTTCATCTACAAGATAGTATTCTTGAGTTGCAGAGTCAAGGGAGATGACATATACTCCACAGTTTTCATAGAGCATCCAGTTGGTAATGGCTTGAAACTGTGTGTTTAACCTATGCTGAACTGCTTCAGGTTTGAACATTTGGCACAAGAATTCAAGTACCATTTTAGAAATTGACATCCCTGGCTCAGTCAGCATGTTTCCATATATCTTCATCCCAACTTTGAACATCTCTTCTAAGTCTGATCTTGAGCAAGTTCTGACAATTTTTCCCCAAGTAGAAAATACTTCAAATTTTCCATCAGCTCTTTTTATCCTAATGAACTCCTTTCTACCATCTTTCAAAGTGTCCCAAAAGATGATTTCAGGAGCCTTAGATGATATTGGTTCAGCCTGAAGTGGAATTGGGTTAGAGTCAACACTAGTAATGTACAAATCACATTGGGCATCCGTTTGTGATTGCACATTGCCTGATTGCCCTGATGGAGTTGCCACTTCTTCTTCAGCAACTTTTCCATCAGATTTCACTGTTTCCTCCTGGGCCTCTTCTGCAGATGACTCCACCCTTGGCTTCTTTTCATTTTTCTTCTTTGAAGTTATGGGCTGGGTTCTTGGTCTTTTCTTTGACATCATCTTGGTTCTTTTAAGAGTTTTGACAGCCTCAGGAGTTGGTTCAGCTGCTTTAAGTTTTTCAGCAGCAATAACCATTTCTGCTGCTATGGCTGTTACTGCTTCTCTTAGTACATGTAGTGATGCTGCTTCAATACTGTTCTTTACAATCCAGTAAATTTCTTCATCTATTTCAGCTTGAGTTGTAGTTACTGCTTCCTGCTCAGTTTCTGCTGCTTTGACTGTTTGGCCTTCAGCAGCATTAACTGTTTCTGCTGCTTGTTCAAACTCAGCAGCATTAACAGTTTCTGCTGCTGTGGTTTCTGCTGCTGTGGTTTCTGCTGCTTTAACACACTCTTCCCCCTTTTCTGTCTCACTGGACTCCCCCTTAACCTGTGCATACTCCATTTCCATCTCAGTCTCTATGTGAACAGTCTCCCCCTCAATTTGTTGACCCTTCAGTTTCAGTTCTGCTTCTGACTCTGACTCCCCCTTTTTGGGAGCATCATCAGTTGAAGTTCTTCTTCTTAGCACAAATCTTGCCTTTTTCTTTCTGTTCAGCAACCTGGTGACCAGCTTTTTGAGCTTCTCAATTTGAGACTGTTGGTAGGTGACCACAGTCTTAAGTTGCTCTATCTCTGTCTTTTGTGCCATTACATCCAAGTTGATATTCCCTATGGTTTCCATCAATTCCTCATAGTTATATCTATCCTCACCTTGTTTAGAAGTGTTTACCTTCTTTAAAGGATCCTTGGAAGTTTCAGCAGAAGCCTTCTGCCTAGCAGAAGCACTACCTGCCCCCTTGGTTTCTTGGCACCTGGGTCCTCCTAATGATTTCTCATTTAGAGTTGCCATGGGGAAGGTCTTATTTATGTTACCACTGTCCTTCTCTGTGCTAGCAGAAGTAGTGGCAGCCTTAGCACCCATATGGTCATCCTTCTCCTTAGAGACCACCTTCTTGGGGTTGGGAGACACCCCTGTGGTTTCCCTGTTGATATTCTCAATTGGAGAATGCTCCAATTGAGGGCTTAAAGGCTTAGGGCTTTGAGTAGGTACATCAAGGGAAGGAGCCTTGTGCACCTTTCTTCTTTGAAACCTTTTGGTGATTGTGGGAGTGGGCTGTTCAAGAATGGACTGAGGGATTTCTTTTGAGATGGAAGGTTGGGATTGGTCATCAGTGGGTTGATCTAATGAGGGCCTTGATCCTGATGCCATACCTTCAGAGGGGTGGGACACAACCATCATTGTAGAGAACAATGGTGTGTCAACTCCTTCCGAGTCCCTAGGAAGTCTTTTCATATTTGAAAAAACCTTCCCTTTAGGGGATTTGGGTACATATACCCCAGTAAACTGAGGTAAGTCCTTCAATTCCTTGTTAAGAACTTCTTGCACAAACCTTGGATACATGAAAAAGCTCTTTTTGGATTCCAAGTTTGATACAAGATCATTAAAGATCATTGCTGAAAAATTGTACTTTCTGGCAGTGGATAAGCAGACCAAGGCATATGCAATGGGACTGCTGAACTCACTCCATCCAGTAGTTTTCTTGGAAATACAGTGCATCAGGGTATGAACAAGAAATCTCCATTGGTTAAAAAATTTTGACTTGTAGAATTTAAAAACACCAATGGGACCTTCATACCCCATTCTTTGTAAAGTAGAAAAGAGTTCTTCATTAGGAATAGAAGATATACCTGAAGCATCATTCAACTGAAGAGAGATGCGAATAACCTCTTCAGTGACTTTCAAGGGTTTATCACAGACCCTTGTTCGAATGGTTTTCTGCCCTTCTTCGACACTAACAGTGGCATTCTCCCAAAATTGTTTCTGATGTTCGATATAGATTGTTGGGCTCACCGTGAGTGCATAGGAGATGTGCGAGGATTTGAGAAAATCGACTATATCGTGGAATCCCGCAGCTTGTTTCGGCTTCTGAAGCATGGCTATTTCATTGTGCTCATCCACAAACTCCATGATGCCTAAGGATTCTTGAAAGAAAAGCACAGAGATTCTGGGGAGGCTAGGTTAGAACGAGAGAGAAGAAGTAAATGCGAAGAGTCGTTATGAACATGGGCGGGCAAACAGGGGTATTTATATGCCCTAGATTATCAGAAGCAGTATTAACTACCTCGCAGTATTAACTACCGAGCAGTATTAACTGCCAAGCAGTATTAACTACCTAGCAGTATTAACTACCAAGCAGTATTAACTACCGAGCAGTATTAACTGCCAAGCAGTATTAACTACCTAGCAGTATTAACTACCGAGCAGTATTAACTTCACTAGCAGTATTAACTGCACTAGCAGTATTAACTACCGAGCAGTATTAACTACTGAGCAGTATTAACTACCAAGCAGTATTAACTACCAAGCAGTATTAACTACCTAGCAGTATTAACTACCTAGCAGTATTAACTGTACTAGCAGTATTAACTGCACTAGCAGTATTAACTACTGAGCAGTATTAACTACTGAGCAGTATTAACGACCAAGCAGTATTAACTACACTAGCAGTATTAACTGCACTAGCAGTATTAACTGCATTAGCAGTATTAACTGTTGAGCAGTATTAACTACTGAGCAGTAGTAACTGCACAAGCAGTAGTAACTACTAGAACACAGACAGTAGTAACTTCTGTTCTGGCAGTAGTAACTACACTTACACTTTTCTTCACTTGGTAATCTGAGGAAAACAGAGGATCCTGAGAAAGAAAGTTAGTAGCACCAAATATATGAAGAAATACAGGTATAAAAACAGAAAGTCATAAATTTACTCTAGGTTGATCATGCCCACACTTGTTACCAAAAAGGTGAATCTACCCACATCAAAAGCTTTTGTGAATAGATCAGCAAACTGGTCATTTGTATGAACTTTAGCAACCTGAATTAATTTCTTTTCATTGCAATCTCTTATAAAGTGATACCTTATCTCTATATGCTTTGTTTTTGAGTGTTTGACTGGATTATTAACAATGCTAATAGCACTGTTGTTATCAATGAAGATTGGTGTGTGAAGAAAAGTTACCCCATAGTCCAACATCTGATTCTGAATCCATAGAACCTGAGAGCAGCAGCTTGCAGCAGCTATGTACTCAGCTTCTGTGGTAGATAAGGACACTGTGGTTTGTTTCTTACACTGCCAAGATACTAGTCTTGTACCCAAAAACTGACATCCACCTGAAGTAGACTTCCTATCCATGTTGGCTCCTCCCAAATCACTATCTGAATATGCAAGCAAGTCAAAAGAGGATTCATGAGGATACCAGAGACCTAATCTAGGTTGCCCTTTTAAGTATCTGAATATTCTCTTGACAGCATGAAGGTGTGATTGCTTAGGAGAAACCTGAAATCTGGCACAAACATAGACTGAAAACATAATGTCAAGTCTAGAGGCTGTGAGATACATGAGAGATCCAATCATTGATCTGTAATGATGGACATCCACATCCTCCCCCTCAAGATCTGCAGTGATCTGTTTATGTGTTTCCATTGGAGTGCTTGCTGACTTTGAGTCTGATAAACCAAACTTGTCCAGGATGTCTTTCACATACTTGGATTGGCTAATAAAAATTCCATCTTTCCTCTGTTTTACCTGAAGCCCAAGAAAGAATGTAAGTTCTCCCATGGAGCTCATCTTGAAGCTTTTGTGCATCAATTCTTCAAACTCTTTACACATTTGATCATTGGTGGATCCAAAGATGATATCATCCACATAGATCTGAACAAGTAAAGTACCTCTCTTTCTCCTCTTGATAAACAGGGTCTTGTCAATTACTCCTCTTTCAAAGTCATTTTTCAAGAGATAGGTAGACAAAGTGTCATACCATGCTCTTGGGGCCTGATGCAAACCATAGAGAGCCTTCTTCAGCTTGTATACTCTGTCAGGGTGCAATGGATTCTCAAATCCAGGGGGTTGACAGACATATACTTCTTCCTCAATGCTTCCATACAGAAATGCACTTTTGACATCCATTTGGTACACTTTGAACTTCATGTATGAGGCATAGGCTAGAAATAACCTGATTGCTTCAATCCTTGCTACAGGAGCAAAGACTTCCTCATAATCTATTCCTTCTTCCTGAGTGTACCCTTGTGCAACCAGTCTAGCCTTGTTTCTGATCACAATCCCTCTGTCATCCTTCTTGTTCCTGAAAATCCACTTGGTGCCAATTGCTCTATGACCTTTTGGAAGATCTACCAAGTCCCAAACATCCTGTAATTTGAACTGTAGCAGCTCCTCTTGCATTGCCTCTATCCAGCTTGGGTCTTTCATGGCATCATAAGCCTTTTTGGGCTCAATCTGGGACAGAAAGCAAGTAAGAACAGTGTTAACTGTATTTTGCTGCTCTTGCAACTCTTGGAGTCTGCTTTGCTTTCTAGTCATCATGGGAGATGCAATATCTCCAATTACCAACTCAGGAGGATGATTTTTCTGAGTTCTTGTTTGATGACCAGCTTCCTCTTGTAAGTCCTCATCCAGATTAGACTCATTTAATTCTGGATTTGTTTCTGCTTCTTCAGTCACCTCAGATTCTCTGGAATTTGAACCTGAAGACTGATTTTCCTCTGCTCTCCTCTCTTCTTCATTCTGAATAGGTTCAGTCTCCTCATGGTGTTCACAGAATTCCACAGGATCAATGGAAGGGATTGGAAATATCACAGATTGAATTCTGTGTTCTGATGATGGTGTATCCCTTTGTCCTGCATATACATCACCACTGAAACCCAAAGAATTAGTGAGTGAATCAATGTCAAATAGCCAATTAGGACCTGAACCAATAGGATTTGGTGTGTTCTCATTGCATTTGACATTGTCACTTTCTTCAATTATTCTAGAAGAGGTATTAAAAACTCTGTAGGCCTTACTTTGAGATGAATACCCAACAAGAAAACCATCATCTGCTTTGCTATCAAACTTGCCTAAGTGAGATTTGGTATTGAGAATAGTACAAGGACATCCAAATGGCTTGAAAAATCCAATATATGGTTTCCTTTTATGGAAAAGCTCATAAGGTGTCTTGTTTTTAGGCTTTACAACTAAAACTCTGTTTTGAACATAGCAGGCAGTATTAACTGCTTCTGCCCAAAAAGTAATTGGTAACTTTGAGTCAGCTAACAGAGATCTAGCAGCCTCAATCAGTGTCCTATTCCTTCTCTCAGCAACACCATTTTGTTGTGGCGTCCTAGGAGCACTGTATTGTCTCTCAATTCCTTTTTCTTCACAAAAGGTGTTTAGATCAGAATTTTTAAACTCAGTTCCATTATCTGATCTAATGACTTTCACTCTTTGATTTGATTGGTTTTCAATTTTGAGAATGAAAGATTTGATCAGTCCACTTGTCTCATCTTTAGTTCTCAGAAAATATACCCAAGTAAATCTAGAATAATCATCAACAATAACTAAGCAGTATGATTTCTTGCCAATACTCATCACATTGGTAGGACCAAACAGATCCATATGTAACAGTTGAAGAGGATTTGATATAGTGTTTATCTCTTTGGACTTATGAGAAGTTTTGTGTTGTTTGCCTTTGAGACAAGCAACACAATGATCATCACATGAATATACTTTGGATGGCAAACCCCTTACAAGGTTATTCTTAACAAGTTTATTTATTGTTTTAAAGTTCATGTGACACATCCTTCTGTGCCAAAGTGATGATTCATCTAAAGAAGCTTTTGAAACTAAACAATTTAGAGATGAATCAGATGAAACACTTTCCAAATCTAAACAATAAACATTATCCTTCCTAGGAGTTCTCAGAAGTATCATGTTTTCATCAACCACTTTGTATCCAGGAGCAAGGATAATACATTCAGAATCTGTAAACAATATACTATGCTTCTTGTCACAAACCTGTGATACACTTAACAGGTTGTATCTCAATTGTTCAACATAGTATACATCTTCAAAGGTCATCTTACCCTTTGAAACATCACCCTTACCACTTATCTTTCCACCAGCAGGATTATCCCCAAATGCAACATGTCCTCCATCAACCTTTTTGAAATTTTTGAGGCAGGACATGTTACCTGTCATGTGCCTGGAGCAACCACTATCAACATGCCAAATGCTCTTCCCCTTGAGCTGTTGGTTGCCCTGCACATCAAGATAAATCAGTTAGTTTTATTTGGAACCCAAGCCGAAGTGGTCTTGGGTCTCCCTTGCTCATCAAAGTACTTACACTTGGTTTTGATGAGATTTTTAACTTTTGGTACTGCTGTGCTGGAATACTTTGTCAAAATTATTGGTGTAGTGGCACTTGCAGCAGTACTAACAGTGCTAGCAGTACTAACAGTGCTAGCAGTATTAACCTCAGAAGTACTAACAGAGGTAGCAGTATTAACAGAGTTAACACTGCTAGAAGCAGTATTAACAGAGTTAATACTGCTAGCAGCAGTACTATCTGAAGAAGAAGCACTAAAAGTATTAGCAGCACTAACATTGGACTGAATACTAGCAGTATTAACACTGCTAGCAGCACTAACTTTGGAATGATTACTAGCAGTATTAATACTGCTAGCAGTACTAACTTTTGAAGCAGTACTAGCAGTGTTAGCAGTACTAACACTGCTAGCAGCAGTATTGTTTTTAGTGCTTTTTGGAACCCACATAGTATCACATTCCTTTTCAGTCGTTTTCTTTATGTGGCTTTTGGGTTTATCTTGTTTCTTTGCCACATTTTTCTTTGCAGACTTTTTATATCCACCATTCTTTCTGTAACCACCAGGTTTTTGAAAAGATCTTTGAGCATTAAACCTTTGGTTAACAGGATTGAAATAACAGTGTTTGGCTAAGTGATTTAGCTTACCACAGATGAAACAAGGTTTTGGCCTGTTGATTCTTTTCAGGTCAACTCCTTGTCTCATAGCCCACTGGTTATTCCAGTTCCTTTGATTTCCCCTCTGATTATCATGTTTTTGGGGCTTGTTCTCTTTGAATTTCCTGCAGGAACACTGTTTACAAGTATTAGAGTTCACAACTTTGGGCTGTGTGTAATGAACTTCCTTTTTCTCTTCAGTCCTTTTGATCTCTGTGTTTTTGACACATGGACTCTCACATTCCTCATCAGAGTCTACTTTGTCAGTCTCATCTTCAACAACTATTTCTTTTTCACAAGGATCTATATTAATCTTTAATTCAGGTTCCTTTCTATCCTTGGTCTCTAACAAATCAGACTTAGGAGGTATGTAGTTGTTATTGTAGGGTGGAGGTGTGGTATTGTACCCTATCCCTACTTTCATCTTGTCATGGATTTGTGCTTTAATGATGGTGTCCATGGTTTTAGAAGCACAGGTAAACTTTTCAACATCAAGTTTAACCTTTTTAAGCTCTTCTTTTAACTTCTCATTCTCCTCCCCAGACACTTTCAGCTTAATCTCATACTCATTCTTTTCCCACTTCCAATAGTTAGTATCATAGTGGTGTTGAAGTTCATTAGCTTGAAAAGCTCTAATCTGTTCCTCAAACCTTTCTACAATCCTAACATAATCTTTCACATCTTTCTCTAGCCTTTTAAGGTCATCACACATACTCTGATTGTGATCCCTATATCTTTTAACAGCATCAATGCAAGCTTGAGAACAGAGTTTAGATTGTACCTCAGTGGGGATATCAGATACTTCTGCCATAAGAGCTTGATTCTGACAGGCTTCTTCAGCTTGATCACTCCAATCAAATCCCATTCCTTGTTGAGAAACAAGGGCTTGAGAGGAGCTCCTGTTTTGGTTTCCATTTGGAGTCTGTGATCCTCCACTTCTGCATTCTCTGGCAAAGTGTCCCATCTTGTGACACTTATAACATTCAACCTTGGACTTGTCAAAGCCTGCACCATCTTCTCTTCTTTGGGAAAAGTTGTTTCTCCCAGTCCTTTTGATGAATTTCTTCACCCTCATTGATAGCATAGCCATCTGCCACTTGATGTCCATCTCTTCCAGATCATCAGCATTGATCTGCTCTAAATCATCATTGATTAGAGAAGAGTGGACATGACTAGAAAAGAATGCTTCTAGTACAGAATCTGTAGTCTTCTCTTGATTGGTTCCACTAGTAGAATTAACAGAACCTGCAGTATTAACAGAATCAGGATTAGCAGCAGTATCAGAGGATGAAGATAATAAAGCAGCATTATAAACAAATCCTGATGGCCTTTTCTTGGCTTCAACTTCAGCCTCAAATACTCTCAGATCATTGTAGAGGTCATCTAGCTCTTTGTCCTCCAATTGGTCATTCTGTCTGAATGAGACTGTGTACATGGTCCATTCTTCTCCCAATGATCTAAGGAACTTTCTATTGACATCATCAGCATCCATGTGTACACCCACAGTTGCTAATTCTCCAATTAACTTGTTAAATCTGTCAAAAGTTTGAGTCATAGACTCATTCTTTGCAGACATAAAGTTTTCATATTGTTGCCTGAGAATAGCCTTTTGATTTCTCTTTGTGCTCTTTGTGCCAGTAAATCTTTTCTCCAGAGCATTCCACAACATCTGTGCATCTGTGCAGTGTTGGAATTTATGTTGGTACTCATTAGGAATAGCCAAAAGCAGAGTGCTTAAGGCCTTCATCTCTGTTTGTCTTACTTTCTTTTCAGCATCTGTCTTGGGAGGAGGTCTCTTTCCATCTGCTCCAATCTTTCCTTCATTACATGGGCCATTTTCTATGATGTCCCATATGGCATAATCAGTAAGAAGAATGTACTGCTTGATTCTTAGTTTCCACATGTCAAATTCATTGGGTTTGAGCATGGGAACCTTTGAAACAAGAGTACTGTGAGAATCCATTGAATTGTCCATAGTTTCTAAGATACCAAAGCTCTGATACCACTTGTCAGGATCGATTCTTAACAAGAATTAAACTTCTTAGAAACAGAATTTAGAGAATCTTGCGGAATAGAACTCTAAATCAATTAAAGAACAATCAATAGAAATTCAATAAACTGTATATATATCAAACTGTTATAACTCACAAGTTTTACACCAAACCTCAATCTTGTTGAACAGGCTCAACAAGACGATTTCTACTTCTCTAGAAATAGGATCTAAGATCTTGAGGTTAATTCACTCTTGAATATCGAATTCTGTATACTATCTATCTTCTGTTTTTTTTTTATATTTCTAATAGCTATCTATCAATACTATTTATACAAAAGTAATTACAAGATAACTATAAAAAGTAAATTGATCTTCTGAATCTTCGTTAAACATATCTTGATCAATTCCTTATTTGTCTCCAAAAGCATCGCATCCCAAACTTATCAACTCAGCAGTATTAATGATGATTTGGCTCAGCAGCATTAACAACCTTCAGCAGTATTAATGATGATTTGGCTCAGCAGCATTAATGACCTTCAGCAGTATTAACCTTCACAGTCTTCAAGCAGTAGTAACTCAGCTCAGCAGTACTAACCATGTCTAGCAGTAGTAATTTGGTCTAGCAGCACTAACTTCGTCTAGCAGTACTAACTTCATCTAGCAGCATTAACTTCATCTAGCAGCAGTAACCTTGCCCAGCAGTAGTAACGAAGAACTGGCAGTAGTAATGAAGACTTAGCAGTACTAACCATACTTAGCATATCTTCAGTTCCCAACATCAAGTATTTATTATAAAATCTAGGGAAAATCTAACCTACATTCCATCTTTTAAATCTTTAGTAAAATCGTTAAAAGTAGTTATTTCACCAATCCAACTCAAAATATTGTTTCCTCTCTAATTGAAACTCGTGAAAGGAACTCACAAAAGCCGTATTGTCTTGATAGCCCAGTCTCTGTGGATACGATTCCGGTATTTTACCGATTATTACTTGCCGTGACGATCATAGTGGACAGTGTACACTTGCGCTGCCCACTGTGGACAGATTACAACCCGCTGTGGTTTATTTCGCATGTACCATTCACACATGTCAAGTTTTTGGCGAGATTTAAAAATCACGCCAGTCCCCGGCAGCGGCGCCAAAAACTTGACATGAGTGAAGATGCCGCGGGAATTAAAAGAACCTTGCAATTGCATGAACTTGAGGAAATGCGCTATCACGCATATGAAAATGCAAAGTTATACAAGGAAAAGACCAAGATGTGGCATGACCGAAGGATCAATCATCGGGAATTTTTTGAAGGACAGCAGGTATTATTGTTCAACTCTCGTCTAAAACTTTTTCCGGGTAAGCTCAAGTCAAGATGGACTGGACCATACACCATTGTCAAGGTAAGTCCCTTTGGAACAGTGGAATTAAAGTCTCCACAGTCTGATCAGACCTTTAAAGTCAACGGGCAAAGGGTAAAGCATTTTCTGCATGAGAGTGCCCACATCCCTGCCCACTCTCCACCTCACTATGGTTAAGAAACATCAGGTCCAATTGTAAATATTTTATTTCTGTTGTTTGCTGTGTTTTTATTCTTTTTGTTCTTTTTAATATTGCAAGGGTAGTTTACTTGTATGTGTGTAGGCGAAAATCCCGAGCTTTAAAAGCAAAAGTCAATAAAGTGGTTCGCAGTGGGCAGAAGCTGATCACTGCGTTCCCCACTCTGGAATCTGACGGTTGATGGGACAATTTGTGGGGCCCAAGGATAACAAGCTTTCACCTTTTCTACCAACTAATCAACTTTTGCTGCCACATGTCATTAGTTCTCCATTTTCCAAGAAAACCATCATTGTACTCTCCCTCTCTCTCCTAAAACCCGACGGTTCAACCCTAAACCCATTGCAAAAATCCTAAAAACCACCATTAACTTCCCAAAAACCACCTTTAACTTCAAATATTCAAAAACCATCTTTTTCTTCCCCATTTCTCTTACACGAACCAGAAGCAAATTCCCTCCAATGGCTAGAAGCAAGAGGCCGATTTCAAACCCTCAGGCACCCAACCGGGCGGCGGTCCGCCGTCGTAACACCGAAAACCCACCAGAAACCATCACTGGTGACCTCAACGAACCGCCGCCGGTCTCCGGCGAAAATCCGGCGACTTCCAGTGCACCGATGACATCTGGTGCACCAGACGAAGGCTCCTCCAAACAACGAAGCCCGAAGGCTATTTCTTCTCCACGCGTCTCAACCACGAGCACCAGTCTTTTTGACACCGAGGCTCTGCAAACCGAAGAGGAAGAGCGACGATTGGAGGAGGAGTACATTCAACGAAAGGAAGCCATAAGAAAGAGGAAGGAGGATGCCGAGAGAAGGCGTAGAGAAGAAGAAGAAAGGGTCCGAAAAGAAGAGGAAGAAAAGAAACTAGAGGAGGCAAGAGTTAGGGCAGAAAAGGAGAGGATCTTCGAGGAAGAGAGGAAGAAGGCTGAGGCAGACTTGTTTGCTGAGAATGAGAAGTTGCAGAGAGAGGTGGAGGAAAATTATCAAAGTCAGTATGAGAAGTTCAAGTTTGATAGGGAGAAGAGTGCTGTTTCAGGAGATATCCACAGTGGGGAGAACCTTATTCCCCAAGCCGAAAAAAAGAGAAGAGTTGTTACCAGATCCACGGTAGCCAGGGCACGAAAAACACCGACAAAGAGGCCTGCTAAGCAAGATTCACGAAAAGACCCAATTGTGGTAGTTCGAGGTAGGAAAGTTTGTTACAATCCAGGGGAAATTAACCGAGTATTGGGGAGAGGAAATGCGGGTATTTGTGAGTTTGCGCAATTCTTGAAGAAGATGACTCCAGCAAGTGAGGACCTCATTTTAAGAGAGATAGCCGCTGTAGGGAAACCATGGAATAAGGACGGTCAACGACGGTGCCTAAACGCTAGTTCTCTCACTACCGAGGCTGCCGTTTGGTTCCAGTTTCTCCGTGCTTCATTAGCCCCAACTTCGCACGACACCACTTTGTCGATGCACAAGTGTGCGCTGTTGTACTGCATCCTCACGGGAAAAAGGATCAACATAGGCACTGTCATGCATGGAGCCATCGATCAAGCACGTACCCGGAAGAAGGTAATTTTACCCCTCCCTTGCCTTATTACTTCATTGATGATAGACGCAGGTGTACCGTCGGCTGTGGAGGACCAGTGGTTAGATTCCACGAGTAATATCAATGTGGGTACCATCCGAAAGATGGGACGGCACGTCACCACTCCTCCACCCGAGCAGGCAGAAGATATCCCCACAGTGGGGACTGTTAACCCCACTGTGATCATCGCTGAGGAGCATGATGTGCGGACTGCGGATACATCGAGGCGTCAGACTGAGGCAGGTTCGTCCAACAACCAAATGGGAGAGATTTTGGCAGCTTTGAAGAAGCTCACATACAGGATCGAGTTGCTAGAAAGTGAGCAGCGATATCAGAACCGGGCCACGCAGAAATTTTGGATGTATACAAGAGAACGGGATGAGGTGACGGGCCTGATGATGCAAGAGGCCAACCCAATGCTAGCTGCTCAGCTACCAGAATTTCCGAAGGATATCTGCCCAGTTTATGACAGTGAGGACGAATTTGATGAAGACGTTCCTGCTAGTTCACCAGAGGCCACCCCGACCCGTTGAATGGTTTGTTAAAACTTTGGTTCCACTCTTTTGCTCTCAAAAACAATTTTAATTTCTGTTTGGTTTGATTTTATGCCTTTGGCTAGGCTTTTGACACTTTGCTGAATTCTTATTTTGGTTTGTAATGCATGAAATCCTACCACTGGGTAGGTACTTTTGGGTACTAACGTATTTGTTGTTTGAATGCTTGTTTGATCTCGCTTCCATTTCAAGGTACAACTTTCGGCTTCCGACTTAAAAAGGTCCCTTTTGTAAGTACGAATCTCAACTTGATACCATGAAATGATATAGGCCGTTTTTCGCATCCAAACACGATCCTTTTTGTACCCCAAACCACCACCTTTGTTCGTTAATTCAATGTCACAGTGGGGACACTGTGAGATTTTAAGTTTGAGGTGGGAACTTCCAGTTTGCCCACAGTGGGGACACTGTGAAGTCCAAGTTTGAGGTGGGTAAGCCATACCCCCTCCCAAAAAAAAAAATACAAAAATACAAAAACAGAAGAAAAACGGAGTGTCACTAACAAAATTGATGGTGTGCCTTTTCTGGACCATCAAAGTGCTCACTCCCAGAAAGAGGATGGTGTGCCTATTCTGGACCATCAGAATACCCACTCTCACAAAAATAGCCATACCCAAAATAAAGCCTGAAAGTGTGCGTACATACTAATGAAAAATCCAAAACAGCCACTTCTAGAAATAAAAATCTCCAAGCGAGATTTTCGGTTCATGTTTGAAAATACTTGCCAAAAAAAAACCTTGGGAAAATATTCAAAGCCATAAACCCATAAAACCCAAGAAAGCCCTATTGATTAATGGAATACAAGAAAAAGATTTCGTCAAACACAAAAGTGAAATTTTCAAGTTTGAACCGAAGGAAGTATTGAAGGAAGGAGATCAACGCCCATTCAAGTCAAGAAGTATGTAAGTCCCTAAAAAGTTCTAGTGCGTTTTGTCTACTTTATTTCTATACACGTTGGAATCATAATATGTTTTACTTTCCAATTTAATTCATTCGTTTGTCTTTTATTCATTAAAATTCATAAACTTAATATGTTGATATACTATATAGTTTATTTAATTTAGAGTAGGTCAAATTGCGTAAAAATGTAATGTACTTTACTCTAATTTCTGTTTTGGAGAACATACTTTTAAAATACACATTTAAGGGTCTTACAAAAGTTTATAACGAAAAAAGGGACCCACTTACCTGCTACTCAGATAAAAATTACAAATCAACATTAGTATGCCATGTCACTTATTCCATGTCATGAAAAGAAATTCCACATCAATAATGTTTTATCACATTTTTCCAAATCCTAATCCACTTCTCTCCTCTAGCTATCGTCGTTTTGAATTTCCTTTTTAAGTCTCACTCCATTTCAATTTTGCTTCTTTTTTTAAATCTGACGCTATAAAAACATAGCCATAGAAATCAAGAAAAAGAACATGTGAAAGCTTGGAATTTCATGCATTTGTTCTCATAACAATAACTTGGAATTTCATGCATTTGACACGAAAAAGAATTTATCATCAGAGCCAAAAAAAATTCAAAAAAACATAATAATAAGAAAACAACCAATCTTTTAACGTTGAATTCAACATATTTATTTTTAAAAGAATGAAAACTACGAGATGGTGAAGGACTTCAACATATCTATGCCGTGAATACGAGATGGTGAAGGACTTCACATTATTGATGTGAAATTTCTTTTAATGACATGGAACTTATTTAAGTGACATGTCATATTAATGTTGATTTGTAATTTTTACCTGGATAGCAAGCAAGCAGGTAAGTGAGTCCCCTTTTTGGTTGTAAAGTTTTGTCATAGACCCTTAAATGTGTGTTTTAAAAATATGTTTCCCAAAACAGAAACTAGAGTAAAATACTTTCCATTTCTATGCAATTTGCCCTTTAGAGCATCCACAACAATAAAATTTCATTCCAATTGCAAATGGGCCACATCAGCGCCACATCAGCTTTGCAATTATCTTGAAATTATCCCCCACAACAATGAAATTTCACCCACTTTCTAAAGTGACACCTCATCATAAAAAACTATATTTTAACCAAATAACAACAAAACTACAATTAAATACTCTTTACTATAATTTAATATGAAATATTTTATTAATTAAATAACTATAATAAAATAAAATAAATTATTTAAATAAAATATTTAATTTATAAAACATTAAATTAAAATACAAAGTAAAAATATTACATTAATCGTCATTTTCTTCTTCTCTAAATCTTTGCCAAATCTCTTCAATCAAATCTGATTGTAAACAGTGATTCGTTGACCGATTACGTACTTGTATGTGATTTTGGAGATAGCTTTCGTACTCGGGAAGTATGCTACGAGAGATTTGAGGCGTAGTTATAGTAAAATTAACATCATCGTTTATATCATCAAATTGACGAATATAAATATGACGTTCATCTTCGACGATCATGTTGTGCATGATTATACATGCTCTCATTATTTCTCCAATTATCTCTTTGCACCACATACGAGATGACCCACATATAATAGCGAAACATGATTTGAGTACCTCAAACGCTCTCTCTACATCTTTCCTAGCAGCATCTTGTTTCTTTGCAAATAGTCGATGTTTTGGGGATTGGGGTAATGGAATTGACTTCGCGCCCGTTAGGAAAGAAAGCCTCGAATGATAAAGGTAAAAAAGTCATTTTTATCAAGTTCTACCGAAAACGAACAAGTGACCTGAATATTGAAAAAGAAAAAATTCAGGTGATGAGAGAATTCCACACATCATTTGTGGAAACAGAAAAACGTAAGAACAAACGGGAAAATCGGAAAATGATCATGAAGTTGATGGAAATGGATCCCACAACAATGAGCGAGCCACAACGGAGATTGTACGAACATCAACTTGAAGAACTTCTAAAAGAACAATGATGTATTTTTATGTGTTAAGTTTGTATTTTTTTAATATGTAATTTATTTTATTATAAATTAATATTTTGTATTTTTTAATATTTGCCTTTAAAAAAAATTAATATTTTTATTAACAAATAAAATTATTCATACATTTTTTCATAAACATTCTCTACAAAACATCACAAAACACGATTTGGCATAAAACAATTTCTAATTTAGAAATTATTCCCTATAATTTCTTATACTATTCACTGCCACATCAGCAAAAAGTAATGATTTGACATTTGCAAATTACCAAAACCAATTTCTAATTTAGCAATCATACTCACAACCACTACAATTTCTAATTTTGCAATCCAAATGAAATTCTAATGAAATCTTTGTTGTGGGTGCTCTTAGAGCATCTCCAACAACTTCCCCATTTTGGAGAATCAAACATTAATTAAAATATTAAAATATTTCATTTATCTATTAAAATATTATTTTTCTCTCTACATATTTATTTTCAAAGTTTCCTATTGGTTCTCTCACTTGGTAATCATTTTTGGAGTGATCTCCATATTTGGAGAAAAAAACCTTCTCTCTCCAACTTTCTCCATTTTAAAGATAGTTTTGGAGAAGCTGTTGAAGCACAATTTTAACCCAAAATCCCATTTTCTCCAAACTGTTGGAGATGCTCTTAGAGTAAACAAAAGTAAAACAAATATAATACATATAATAGTTAATTTTTTGATTTAAAAGTAAATAAAAATATAATGATGATTTTATTTATGGGAAATTAATTAAAATACCCTAAGTCAAACCATGTTTTACTGAAATACCCCAAATCTCTCCCATGTTACAAAAATACCCCAAAAATCCGCGATAGAGCCCGCGATCGCGGGCTCCAGGCCACGTGTCACCAAAGTTTGCCCACTTTGCCCGCGTTGGTCCCTCAAGAATGCCCGCGGTCCAGCTTTCCCCCCTCAAGAATGCCCGCGTGTGCAGTTTTGGTCCCTGCCCGCGTTTGACTCTCGTTGACCCCCGCGATCGCGGGCTACACGTGTCCAAATTTTGCCCACTTTGCCCGCGTTGGTCCCTCAAGAATGCCCGCGGTCCAGCTTTCCCCCCTCAAGAATGCTCGCGTGTGCAGTTTTGGTCCCTGTCCGCGTTTGACTTTCTTTGACCCCCCGCGATCGCGGGCAATAGTGCCACGTGTCGGCACAGGGTGAACCCTAAAGTCTGTTTGACGAACCAAACCCTAATGTTTTCTTCGGCCGCACTATATAGGGGGGGGGACCAAAAAACGGCACTCTCATTTTTTTAATCACTCTCTCAAATTTTAATCAAACTCTCTCAATTTTCTCCCACTCTCTCAATTTTGTCGTGTGGAATACGCGTTCGGGTTTTGTGAAGATGTCTCGTATTACCTCTGTGATATGTTTTCCTTATGTTTTTTGTTATTTTTTGTATGTTATTTTAAGTTAAGATATATGATTTGTAGGTTGTTATAGTGTTTATAACTTATGTTTGAATATGTTCTATGCTTAACATGATATGTATGGTTTTATGTTTGAATGTGATATTTGTATGTTATAATGTGTATGTTGTTATAGTGTGTTTTTTTATAAAAAAATTGTTAAGAGTGTTTTTTTATAAAAAAATTGTTAAGAGTATTATTATAAAAAAATTGTTAAAAATGTGTTTTTTTTAAAAACACACTCTTAACAATTTTTTTATAAAAACACACCCTTAACAATTTTTTATAAAAACAGTTTTTTTATAAAATATTGTTAACAGTGTGTTTTTATAAAAAATTGTTATAGTTTTATGGTTTTATGTTTGAATGTGATATTTGTATGTTATAATGTGTATGTTGTTATAGTGTGTTTTTTCATAAAAAAATTGTTAAGAGTGTTTTTTATAAAAAAATTGTTAAGAGTGTGTTATTATAAAAAAAATTGTTAAAAATGTGTTTTTTTATAAAAACACACTCTTAACAATTTTTTTATAAAAACACACCCTTAACAATTTTTTATAAAAACAGTTTTTTTATAAAAAATTGTTAACAGTGTGTTTTTATAAAAAATTGTTATAGTTTTATGGTTTTATGTTTGAATGTGATATTTGTATGTTATAATGTGTATTTTGTTATAGTGTGTTTTTCATAAAAAAAATTGTTAAGAGTGTTTTTTATAAAAAAATTGTTAAGAGTGTGTTATTATAAAAAAATTGTTAAAAATGTGTTTTTTTATAAAAACACACTCTTAACAATTTTTTTATAAAAACACACCCTTAACAATTTTTTATAAAAACAGTTTTTTTATAAAAAATTGTTAACAGTGTGTTTTTATAAAAACACACTTTTAACAATTTTTTTATAAAAAAACACTCTTAACAATTTTTATATGAAAAAACACACTATAACAACATACACATTATAACATACAAATATCACATTCAAACATAAAACCATAAAACTATAACAATTTTTTTATAAAAACACACTCTTAACAATTTTTTATAAAAAAAATGTTTTTATAAAAAAATTGTTAAGAATGTGTTTTTTAAGAATGACAACTTAGGTCCCTACGGTTTTAAGAATGACAACTTAGGTCCCTAAACTTTTAAGAATGCCAATTAGGTCCTAAACTTTTAAGAATGACAACTAGGGTCCCTAAACCGCACTTTATCTATATATAACAATATGATACGTTGAAATAAAATAAACCGCACTTTATCTATATATAACACTATTATACGTTGAAATAAAATAAACCGCACTTTATCTATATATAACACTATTATACGTTGAAATAAAATACCACCGCACTTTATCTATATATAACAATATGATACGTTGAAATAAAATAAACCGCACTTTATCTATATATAACACTATTATAAGTTGAAATAAAATACCACCGCACTTTATCTATATATAACAATATGATACGTTGAAATAAAATAAACCGCACTTTATCTATATATAACAATATGATACGTTGAAATAAAATAAACCGCACTTTATCTATATATAACAATATGATATGTTGAAATAAAATAAACCGCAACATCTATATATAACAATATGATACGTTGAAATAAAGTAAACCGCACTTTATCTATATATAACAATATGATACGTTGAAATAAAATAAACCGCACTTTATCTATATATAACAATATGATACGTTGAAATAAAATAAACCGCACTTTATCTATATATAACAATATGATACGTTGAAATAAAATATCACCGCACTTTATCTATATATAACAATATGATACGTTGAAATAAAATAAACCGCACTTTATCTATATATAACAATATGATACGTTGAAATAAAATAAACCGCACTTTATCTATATATAACAATATGATACGTTGAAATAAAATACCACCGCACTTTATCTATATATAACAATATGATACGTTGAAATAAAATAAACCGCAACATCTATATAAAATAAAATAAACCGCAGCATCTATATATAACACTAACTATAACATCTGTGAATGACTATGTAGAAGGATTTCTTTAACATCGACTTGACGGTAAGGTGCAAAGTTTCCTACATCGAGGAATTAGGAGCGCTCTTTAGGGGATTAGGTGATCGCGCGGATACCCTTGAGACCATCTATAGAGGGACACCGTTCGGGCCATGGATGGATGTGTCTTACTCTGGTGGCGACCCTACGCTAGTACACATGTTTCTACAGTTGGAGGTCGAGGACGCCAACGCTGAGCCGGAGGAGATGCATTTTGATTTCTTCGGCTCTCAATTGCATTTTGGGCGTCGTGAGTTCTGTCTAATTACAGGACTACGTTTTGGAGAGGCTCCCCCCTTCCTCCCTTAGAAGACTGCTCCTTCGTTCCTAGGGTTTGGGGCATTTCAGCATCTCGTTTGAAGCTGAAGGCAGCCCGGGAAATGATGAAAGAGGGCCTTAGTGCCCTAACCGACGACGATGCTGTCCGTGTATGCTTGGTGGTGATCGTGGATATGGGCTTCTTGGGCCGTGAGTATAGCCAGTATGCTTCCGAGACGGTCCTTAGGGCCGTCGAGGACCTTGAGCTGTTTAACAGCTACCCGTGGGGTAGCCATATCTGGACACATTGCTACTCTATTCTGCACCGAGCCATAGCCAGACGCGTTGATCGACATGCAAAGATGAATCTTTGTGGTTTTACATACGCCTTCAAGGTTAGATACGTAGTATAACAATTGTTAATAATACATACAAACTGTTTGGCTTTTCTTTTTACGTACTTGCTCTTCTTGTCTAATTCCAGATATGGATCTTGGAGATGTTTCCCGCATCAATCCGATATTTCGTCAAGAGCGACGATCGAGTACTTAGGGGAACCCGTTGGGACAAGCGTGTTACCCTAAGTAGGTCGCTTTGGTTTCAGTTCTTCAATGCGTCTAGAAATGTAAGTTCTTTTACTATGTTTACAATTTGCATACGTTAGTCCCGCTTATTAATTTCTTTTATGTTTTATCATATATTTAGCAGCCACTCTTGCCTTTCGATCGCCTTGTGCCTACTGTCGACGAGATGGGCACAGATTGGTACAGAGACAGCGTGGCCTTTATTGACGCAGAGGCGGAAAGGGCTCGACGTCCCCATATTTCCACATCTGACGAAGATGAGGAAGACGACGACAGGCCCCCTTCCGGTGGATACCAGCCGCCCCTTCCTCCTCCTACCAGCCGGCCCGTTCCTCCTCCTACCAGCCGCCCCCTTCCTCCTCCTACCAGCCGGCCCGTTCCTCCTCCTACCAGCCGCCCCATTCCTCCTCCTACAATCCATATGAGGCGGCCCCTTCCTACGAGCCACAGCGTGGCTCTCATGAGCACCTGTGGGACTACGTCCACGGGCCGCTAGAGTCACATGTACAGCTTCTGGAGGGATTCTACAGACAGTTTAGCGCTGTCAATGTTAGTGTTTAACTTAATTTGTTGGCCACGTTTATTTAGTTTCTATATTAATATTACGTTCTAAATTTGTTTTAGCTGTCGAGTACGACACCGATCCCCGCTCCGTTCGGACAGGGGGCACAGACGACGTTTGCCACCACATCCTATCCGTCATTCCCTGAAAATGTAAGTGACATTGAGTAACCATTATAGTTATATGTTTGTTCCTAAGTTTGTAACTCTTATAATGATCAATGTCACGCAGGCCGGGATGTCGAGGGCCGGGATGTCGGGGGCCGGGATGTCCCAAACGCCGTTCACCACCACATCCTATTCTACTATCCCGGAGAGTGTAAGTGACACTGAGTAACCATTATAGCTATATGTTTGTTCCTAATTTTGTAACTATTTTAATGATCAATGTCACGCAGGCCAGGATGTCGGGGGCATACACCTCGCAGATGCCGCCGCCGTTCGCCACCACATCATATTCTACTATCCCGGAGAGTGTTAGTGACACTGAGTAACCATTATAGTTATATATCGATAATCCTAATTTTGTAACTATTTTAATGATCAATGTCACGCAGGTCGGGATGTCGGGGGCACAGCACATGCCGTCGTTCGCCACCACAGCAATCACAAACATCTTTGGCGGTTCGGCCGATGACTATTACAGGCCGGAAATGCATACTGTAAGTTATTTTGGTAGTTTTGGTTTAATTGTGAACATTTCCTAAATTGTACTTAAAACATTGAGTAACGTAATTTTCAGACGGGGTCTCCTATTATCCAGGATCACTTCTCGGAGCATTTCTCGGAGCCTGACGATGACTCGATGGATGTTGTAGATCCACCACCACAGGTGACCCCGCTCCCTCAAAAGCGGTCGCATAAAATTTCACAATGGTTTCGTCACCCGTTTGGCCAACAAGGATCTACGACACCACCGACCGCTAAAAAACAAGCAAAGAAAGCGGGGGAAAGAAGGGAGGAAAGAAAAAGGGAAAGGTGTCTTCACCGGAGCCTCAACCGGCATCAGAAATATTGAGGATGTGCCGGACTGGTCGCCTCCCCCCCTTGATCTTCATCCCTCACTTGAACTTGGAAATCACCCCCTCATTTTTCAATGTATTGCTGGCCGTTGACCCTTTGGAGTCTGACTTACTGGATGTGGTTAGTATGAAGTTTAATTATAGTCATATAATCAAATATATTTATTTTACATGTCTAACCATCTATTTTTTATGTATAGCACATCGATTGTTGGGTCTCGCTGTTGCAAAGACATCGTGGAACAGACACGAGGTGGACCATGATGTTCAGTATGTTCTTTCATTACTTGTTGATTGAGCATCTAGGTCCCGCCTCCGTGGTTAATTCATGCAATGGCGTGGAAGGGGCCTCTTGGGCTCTCCTCGATGTGGTATGTAAATCGTTTTACTCTTATTTTATTTAACTTGTTTTGTTGCTAACTAAGTTGTCTAATATTGTAATATTTCAGGTGTACATCCCAATATGCATTAATCCCCAACATTGGTTGCTTGGAGTGTTTGAACTTGACGCTATGACCTTGACCATATATGATAGCGACAGTGCCAATCTCTTCAGACAACAATTGGAAGAGCAAATGACAAAGTTTAAAGCTGTGCTATATGACTTCTTTTGCCGGGTCAAGGATGTTAGACATCGCGAAATGACAGGTGCATTTCGCTATAAGTTCGCCAAGAATGCACCCCAGCAGGCCGGGATAACTGCAGATTGCGGTGTCTGGGTATGCCGTAATGTCCAAATGTTGATAAATAAAAATGAGGTATGGGTACACCCTGACGACGCCGAGGTTGTTGCCAAAGATTTCCGCATACATATGGCGGAGTCCATTTATGAACATTATCAAATAGGGCCACGTTAGGTTGTTTATGTAACATTAAATAATTGTTATTTTTAGTATTAACTTATTTTGTTAAAGTATTGTGATTGACTTACTGTTTACTTCATTTGGTTTTTGCTAATTTCATCCATTTACTCAACTTTGAGTATCGATATCTCTTTCACACATACTCTATTTTGGACGCATTATATATCATTTCGAAGATCTCATATAGAAGAACATAAACCTACTAAAAGTTAGTTATATATAACACATATATATAAATTTAAATGCGTCCAAAGTTTAGTAAAACCCATATTTCCAACACCTAGTAAGTAGGTTTATGAAACTTGCGATAATCCTAATACAGAGATTATTGGATGAACAAGCATTTATTTCTTGATTATTGGGGTATTGGTTCTTGTTGTCTGAAAGTGATTCATATGATGCAAAAATTGGTATCATGTAATGTAGAACAATGTCTATATTATAGAAACTTGCATTTGATAGTACCATATAAATCTGATCTAAATTCTCATTAAGTAGCTATGTTTGACTACTTAAAGACTAATTTTCTGCCTAATGAAAGACCTTTATTCAAGAGCAGACGAAGTAGTAATTCACAACTTCCTACATATCTTTTATACAAACACACTCTCGCTTTTTTTAACACAATGGATGGAGGTTCAAGATCAAGGGGGAACAGGTCGGCGAATGTGGCTGGAACTTCACGTTCGGGAGCCTACCAACCACTGAACGACGGAGCTCGCCGGAGTACCTGGAAGGTACCGGAAACAGACGAGGAGTGGACAAACTGTGGGCGAACTGCAGCCGATTTTCCATTCACGCCTGAGGAGGAAGCAGACTGGGAGATGGCATCCGACAATTACTACTTCGATAATGGCATGAGAACCCCACCAATGTATGATTTTATGCCGACGGGTCTTCGACAAAGTCAACGAATTACTCCCGCAATGCAAAAAGCCATTGATGAGGCGAACGCCGGTATCGAAAAGGTAAAGGGTATGTGGAACCATAACAGGGGGATTCAGCAGGGGAAAATGGAGTATCTAGCGGAGAAGAAACGAGAACTGGCCATGACTAGGGTTCACGTTCGGCACCTGCAACGAGAGATTAAGGAATCTGAAGAGGAACTAGAAGAACTCGAATCGGACTACATAGGAATGGAGGACGTGATCAAGAAAAAGGTTAACTTGATCACAGGACTCCAGGACGCCTTCCAGTAATAGATTTATTTGTTTACATGCACTGTATCCGTTTCGGTTGGGAAGATGATTTGCAATAATTTTTATATGATGTTGTTAATTAATTTCCTTGTTAAATAACTTAAGAGAATTTCTATATTAAAAACATTAAAATGGAAAGGAAACAATACATTAAAAACCACAAATTAAATAATTAACTATAAGGGTATGAATTTTAAATATAAAAATATTTTTTTATGTAGTGTATAACTGTATATGATATATATTAAAATATATAAATCCAAAAAAATTCAAGATTGGACTCATTTCGAACGTATCGAAGAGACGATTATAATGGTGTAATTTGTTAAAATTAAAACGTATTTTTTTAACGTATTTTAGTTCATAAGCGATTATATGTGTTAAATGTAAAATTAAAATAATGAAAGTAAAAGGTATAAAGTAAATTTAGTAAATAAGTATAGGGGTTGAAAGTGTAACATTCCAATTCAAATTCATCAAATTGGACGAAAGGGGTGAACAGTGTCAAACGCGGGTGAATTTTTCATAAATGGTCCCTGAAATTTTTCAAAAATGGTCCCTTGCAATTGAAAAGTCACAAAATAATCCCATCGCGGGATTCCTTCGCGATCGCGGGATGCCATTTTTCAAAAATGGTCCCTGCAAGTTTAAAAAAGTGTCAGAAATGGTCCCTGGCCCGCGATCGCGAGCTCCCATCGCGAAAAAAAGGGTATTTTTGCAAAGTGGAAGAGATTTAGGGTATTTCGATAACAGTTGGTCAAACTTGAGGTATTTTAATTAATTTCCCTTTATTTATTTCATCCTTGAAAAACCTAATATAATTATTAAAGTTTGACAATTTTAGCAATTTGAGGAAGTGGGGTCCACGAGGACAGAAGGCGTTCCATGAGGTCAGCCACACCATAGCAAATCCTAAAATGGAGAAAAACCCTTATAAAGGAAGTCAGGAAATCGAGCCGAATATAAATACGAAATAAAATTATTTAAAATTCCAAAAAGACAACTGTCTTATCACATATAAGTACTACAGCTTATCACCCAGACAGTGATAAGCCTTTTGACATATCATATCCCTAATCCCCTTTCCCTATCATCTCGTACTACCCGTGTTCTCTCCAGTAGTATTTATATCTTGTCTCCTTTGGTTCTTCGCTTCACACCTCCTTGCTTTCTCTCTCTAAAACCATATATACTTTCTCTCTCTAGATATCCCTAAAAGAGGAGAGAGACAGGGGAAATTTTCAGTAGAAAAAGGTTATAGAAGCCCTACGATCTGTTCTTGCAGTCTCTCGTCATCCAATTGAAAGGTAAGCGAAAGTTGTATTCTTACCAATTTCGAATATATACGCATCTACTTGATCGCATGATTACAGAGGATTGTGTTTGTAGATTACGCATCTAGTGATTATGTATATCGATATAGATGTTTTTGTATGTATACGTGTGTGTTATTTGTAAATTCTTAGGTTTTGGTTGAATGAACAATTGGGATTGTTATTAGGGTTTTTTTGTTGTTGTTGACTTGTTTAGCTGAATTATACGTAAATAGTGGTTTGAAATCTCCGATCTGTGAGAATTAGAGGTAGTTTGTTGTTCCGTTTTATGTATTTATTAGCTTTTTGATTTTGATTTTGATTTCCTTGCAGTTGTTGGGAAAGCTATGTCGTCTCTCAGTAGAGAGCTTGTATTTTTGATACTTCAATTTCTAGATGAAGAGAAGTTCAAAGAGACTGTTCACAGGTAGGGTTTAATAAATATTTTTATCAAATTTCTGTATTGGCTATTTTCTCTTTTTATATTTTTGTGTAAATTGCCAAGTTTTCTTAATATTTGGTTGTGGTGTTGTCTTTGTGTAATTGTTTTTGTTGTTGATATGGAGGTTGGAGCAAGAATCAGGATTTTTCTTCAATATGCGTTACTTTGAGGAAATGGTGACGAATGGTGATTGGGATGAGGTCGAAAAATATCTGTCTGGATTCACAAAGGTCGATGATAATAGATATTCAATGAAAATCTTCTTCGAGATAAGAAAGCAGAAGTACCTCGAAGCCCTAGACAAGTATGTTTTAATACAACTCTAGGCAGTTGGGCGTGTTCATGCGCTACCACTTTTTCTTGCATTTATTACAGGGTGATGATGTTATGCAAACCAAGAAATGTGACTAAATATATGCATTAGAGGTCGAGGTGGTCCAAAGATTTTAATGATTTGTTTCCCTTTAAGTTTCTCTCCTGGTCTTGATTTGACCTTTTTAGTTATCATTTTTGGTCTGTATACCATCACTCATGTTTGATTTGATAACAATATTCTTTCAAACTTTAGTTGCAGAGGTAGATTGTTATAATCTGATTACTTTGTAGGAAGGACCGTGCCAAAGCCGTTGAAATTCTAGTAAAGGACTTGAAAGTGTTTTCCGCTTTTAATGAAGATCTTTTTAAAGAAATAACTCAGCTTTTGACTCTGGAGAACTTCAGGTGCGGAAGAATTTCTTGCATAGAGCTTTTCTTTCCATGATATTAATTGCCTAATAGGGTTATCCATCAAAATTCTGTTGTATAAAGTTGGTACAATCTGACATAAATACATGCACAGGGACAATGAACAATTATCAAAATATGGAGACACCAAGTCTGCTAGAAGTATAATGTTAGGTGAACTGAAGAAATTGATCGAGGCAAATCCCCTGTTTCGTGATAAGCTAAATTTCCCAAGCTTAAAGAACTCAAGACTGCGGACACTTATTAACCAAAGGTTCTTATCTTGTCCATTTCTAGCTTTGGGTTTTCTTCTTCAATATCATGACTTGCTTTTGATATTTCTTTATCGGTTTTGTAGTCTGAACTGGCAACACCAGCTTTGTAAAAACCCCAAGCCGAATCCGGACATAAAAACGCTGTTTGTTGACCATTCTTGCGGACAGTCACAGCCAAATGGTGCACGAGCTCCATCCCCCATAACTACTCCATTAATGGGTTCTATACCAATGGGTTCTGTACCAATGGGTTCTGTACCAAAGACTGCAGGCTTTCCACCTCTGGGTGCTCATGGTGTAAGTGAACCGCCCTTCTATCTTTTAGTGGTTTAAACTCCAAAACTAGGTTTTTAACCCTTTTTCTCTGTTCGTATCTAAAGCCTTTTCAGCCTGGACTAGCACCTCTGCCAACATCTCTTGCTGGTTGGATGGCAAATCCATCCCCTGCGCCTCATCCGTCAGCTTCTGCTGGTCCTATTGGTTTCACTCCGCCTAATAATGCTGGTATGTAATTTGGTTCTACCAACTTAATGTGGAATGGTTTGGCGTGATATAATCATTAATATTCTTGAGAAAAAGTAAAACGTATCTTTTTTTATTCTATTGCATTTACTGTAGTTTTCCATAGAGTGGGATATTCCTGAATATCATTATTTTCTTGTTTTTATATTATTGAAGCTTTGTTAAAGCGTCCTAGGACTCCTCCAACCAACAATCCAGCTGTAGACTATCAAACGGCTGACTCCGAACATGTTTTGAAGAGAACGAGGACATTCGGCATATCTGATGAAGTATGATTTCAGTTTCTCTTAGCCAAAAATTTAGTTTCCTTATTTTTGAACTGGATTAACGTCTGCATCATTTGGAAGCCTTTTCTAGATTTCCTGTCCCAAAAGAATTGCACTTTCGATTTGATACACATAATAATAAAAGTCTTTGACTCGTAACCGAATGCTAAAATATCTTTGCAAATTTAAGTTGAAACTGATTTTATGGGCCAAAAGGAGTTGCACCTACTTATGCAATGATTAGTGTGGGAGTAATAGGTAACTCGGCATAAAAAGCTACGGATGGAAAGTTTCGATTGTTGATGCAATAACATAAGAAATAGTTGCAGTTCTTGTATGACAAAAAGAGTATTTCCCTCTAAAAGGGGATTAGTTTCTATTGGCTGATACTAAATGGCAATACATCCGTGATGTTCTTAGCAGGCCAATCACATGCCTGTAAATATCTTACCTGTCGGTTATATTGGCCAAAGTCAAAGTCATGGTCAAAGCTCATACTCATCTGATGATTTGCCTAAGGCTGTAGTGATGACCCTAAACCAGGGCTCCCTAGTCAAAAGTATGGATTTCCATCCAGTACAGCAAATTCTGCTTCTTGGTTAGTCTCTACTTCCCATGTACTCTAGAAATTAAAATTATGCTTTCAGAAATTTTCAATGCTTGAAATTGCTCAGGTATTTTACCTTCTTATTTATTTTTGACTAATATTAGTTGGATCGAACAACGGAGAAATCATGATATGGGAGCTAAGTAGTAAGGAGAAGCTTGCTCACAAGAATTTCAAAGTTTGGGATCTTAGCGTTTGTTCAATGCCTTTGCAGGTTTGTATATGACACTAGTTTTTATTAATTTTCTTTCTCAAGAAATTTTCCTTCCCTGTATATACATGGTATTCTTAAACATCTCATCTTGACTTTTGACTTTAATGCACTTTGTGTTTGTCATAGGCATCTTTGACCAACGACAATACTGCTTCAATTAATCGTGTAACATGGAGTCCTGATGGAACACTGTTCGGTAATATTGACAATTTTTATTTCTTTCAGTTGCATTAGCAAGCAGGGGCGAATTAGGGGGGGATGGGCGCCCATTAGAAAATAAAAAAAGCAAACTTTAAGGTTATTTTTTTTTGTAATTTCTAACATAGTTCCCCCAGTGATTTTTCGTATGAAACCCCATCAACCAAAAAAAGTAGAGTAAAATACGTTAGTCCTTGTTGTTTGTTGAAAATATCTATTTTCGTCCTTATGGTTTTGAAATTATAATTTTCATCCCTATAGTTTGTAATTCATTATCTTTTTCATCCTTATGATTTAAATTTTATTGCTTTTTTCATCCTTATGGTTTACAATTCATTTCTATTTTAGTCCTTCGAACTTAAAAGTAGTGTTTTAGCCTCAGGGACGAAAATAGAAATGAATTGCAAACCATAGGGACAAAAACCAAAATTTTGAAACCACAGGGACTAAATCCACTATTTTTAACAAACCACAGGGAGAAAAAACCTAATTTACTAAAAAAAGTATATCGATTCAACCAAAAAACCAAAAAAACAAAAAAACTTAGAAATCCCTTGAAATCAACCAAGAATACTTTAAAAATCCCTCGAAAAGGTGGAATTAGGCTAAAAATATCGGACGACTTTGTGGGCCTTTAATCTATCTTAAAGGTGCCCTCACCAGGAAAAAAAAATCCTTGATCTGCCACTGTTAGCAAGTATTGCTTTACCGTAACCAATAAGTTGAAGTTATGTGAGACTTGAATCCTTATCATGGAACCTTCATACAGGTGTTGCATACTCAAAGCACATTGTGCAGATATACTCTTATCATGGCGGCGATGATCTACGAAACCACTTGGAGGTTTGTGTGTGCTTTCATTTCACCATCTTGTTTATTCCTCATTTTTTTTACCTCTTTAGTTTATGTGGTGAGAGTAGAAATTGTTCTATTAGATGCCTATGATTCATATAAGCAGTGTTTTTCTTGTTTTGGTTGTACAGATCGAGGCTCATGGTGGCAGTGTTAATGATCTCGCTTTCTCTTACCCAAACAAACAACTTTGCATTGTGACATGTGGAGAGGATAGATTAATAAAGGTTTGTCTTCTACAGTGTTGCTTTCTTTAGAATTATCCTCTTTTGAACCTTGTGTCTTATAAGATTAAGCTCTCTACAGGTGTGGGATGCAGTAACAGGGGCAAAACAGTATACTTTCGAGGGTCATGAATCACCTGTATATTCTGTATGCCCGCATTTCAAGGAAAATATTCAGGTATAATATAACTCTAGAAGTGATGATCTAATAAATTAGCCTTGCTCCTCCGATTTCTTACTCATGCATAGTTAGGGCACTTGATTAAGCCCTTAAAACACAAAGATTTATACATCTTCAGTTTCCTCTTTAAGGGTCAGGTTCAGGGGAAAACCTCCAAAAAATGGAAAATTGAGGAACTGTAACACCCCAAAACTGCAGCGGAAACGGGATCTCCAAATAATAAAATCAAACTCTAATAATCCTTAAATTAAATCAACCGACATAGTTTGAAATTAAAATAACTTGATGCCACCAAAAGAGAAAAGTCAAAAATCAACGAAACTTTAAAACCTAAAATAAATCTAATTCCAAAACTAAATTTAACTTCAAATAAATGAATTAAATTCTCATAAGTAGGTGATCCTCTCTTCACACGCCCCCGATTGCCCCCAGCTAGATACCTGCCGGAAGAAAGCATGAGCCAAATGCCCGGTACGGATTAAGATTACAAAATAGACAAAGCACAACATAATTAAAAGATCAAATTCAAATGAGATGGAAAATAACGTTTCAAAGTTCCCCAATACGGAAACACCACCAAACTCCAGAGTGATCAACGAATTTTAGGCTGAAGCAACGAGGGGTTGGTTTATGCATGCCGAGTTTCCTACACGGAGCAAAAACATAACAATGGATATCCAAACAAATCATAATACACTGGATTCATGACTCCACGTGTATCCAAAATCAGTGGCATGTATAACACTACATCGCACACCGATAACCACTGGCGGAGGCAGCATATGGCCAGGGTTATCCTTGGCTCACCCTGGAAGCCCAAACTCTTATCTAATATATAGTCCAAGTATTTTTCTTTTCTTTCTTGTAAGACTACAATCACAGAGGGCCGCTCTCCTAATTTGTTTATGAATTATTTTTTAAAAATCTGCCAATGATATTGATTTTATTAATATAATGTGTATAGTATTTATATATGTTTTTCTATTGATATAAAATTTATACATACTAAAATTTTAACAAAATTTGTTTTAGTTTATATTTACTGTAATAAATAACTTTTTTTTTTCTCAACTAAGCAACAAGTTTTAAAATTTCTGTTTAATGTGACTGAGTTTCAAAATTTCTAAATCAATGAAACAAAGTTTGAATTTTCTATTTAATGAGAAGTTGATGACTTGAATGTCAAACTTTTTGTCCACTAATCGTAACTCTTTTGTAAATGTTTCGTAAACAAGTATTCATGCCAAGATCAGTTGATTACTAGTCAACATGGCTACAAAATAGAAATAGTCAAAATTTTGTTACAATCTATTGAGAAAAAAATTCTTCGCTACACTATATAAGAACCAAACCAAAATTTGTTTCTTTTTAATACACTTTGCCTTATTTAGAAGGACCACCCTCAATGATTTTTCTGGCTCCGCCCCTGCCGATAACAAAGCTCTAAAATCCTAGGGCCGACCCATACGCCTCCTGAATAAAATCACCATCACACCGCCCAACTCTCATCAGAGCACACCAAAATCGGAAGGAGACGTCGTGGACTAATCACACTGGCACGGATAGTGTCACGCCACTGGCGCCACAATGACATGCCTGTAGTACCCCTACATGTGGATAACCCGGTATTCCTACTCTCCAAACTATCTAACAAAAAGGGTTCTACATATGCATGGATGAATATAAAACAAACCTCAACTCCGAGTAAATTCACCATGCATCAAGATCTCATAAAATCGAAAGATAAAAAACGTAATTCATCACATAATAAGTAAACAAAGCAAACCGAATCAAGGCTTTCAAATATTACGGTTTCAAACACCAACGAATATTATTTCGAGAATATCTAAAAGATACATATATCAAATCAAACGGAACAATTGTCAAGCGAGTCAAAATAATTATTAACGAGGATTATAGTTTATCCAGTAATATGGAATAGGATGTCGCTATATGGAATAGGATGTCGCTGAAAGAAGTACGAGAATCCGTACCTGGCAGTCTGGCACGATATCCAACAATATAAAAGCCGCTAAAAATTCCGAGATCCCTTACGCTCTTCCAACAAAGCCTAGTACTCCAAGATATACAAACATATCTAATTACCACTAAAAACAATATAATTATAATTCCTTAGTCCTAACATCCCCACTTAAACGATCTTAGAATTAAGCAACCAAAAAGAATATTAAATCTTTGAAAACGCTATATAATATATACCTTTATAAATAACTTTTAGATTATAAAATCCATACGGTTTACATATCTTATTTACAAAACACTTTACGACCAAAATATAATTATCTTTTGAAAAGCATAAAAATTTATAAAGATGAAACTAGTTAAATTAAAATGTATTAAAATCTGGAATAAGGTTTTAAAATTATAAAATATTCAAACTAAACGTTTTGGATTAATACTGTAAAATATTTATGGCATAGGGACCAAAACTGTCAAAACAGAGAGTCCTTTAAATCTGAATTTGAAGAGTAATTTTAATAACAGGGGCTGAACTGTAAAGACTAAAAGTTGAGAGTCAAAACTGTAAAAAAAATTAATAATTTTACTGCAGGAGAAAAAGTAACATATGTCCATAAATGGAGGACTAGACTCTCAATATTCAAAACTTTGATCAATACAACGTAGATTTATTTCCAAAAAAATAAGCTTTTCCAAATAAAACTATTTTTTTTATATATAGTCTTAATATTTATATAAAAAAACAAACTTTTTATTTTTAATTCGAAGGAAAACAATTTATTTTAGTAATTTTTAAAATTGGGTCAGATCTACCATCAATAATGTACAAATCGACAGCTCTAAAAACATCAATAAACTTGAAAAATCGATCCAAAAACTCGAAAACGACCAGAAAATAAAACGTTAATAAGCATATTGGTTTGAAAACTTACCTCCAAAACGTGACAATCTCAAGCTTGAACCAGATTTGTGATCAAAGAAAGCTCACGATTTTAAGAAATAGTTTTGTAACCCTTTATATTTATAGGATGAACCTAAACAAGGATAACTATGAATTTTTAAATTTGATTTACTAAAGGATATGTTCCAAGATTTATCCAAAACTTATTTAATTTTCTTATTTAATTAATTAATTAAAAATAAATAAACAAGGTTTGCATAATAATGAAAAAGCCCTTCAACTTCTAAGATCTTCAATTTTTGCTTTTAATAATTATCTTAATATTATTATAAATTTTACGGATATTACAGTAACACCCTGGTAGCTCTTCATCTGGACGATATGCACTTGTGCATACAAGTAATTTGTAACATGCACACGTGCATAAAAACCAAAAAACAACTTAATTTACTTGTATGCACAGGTGCATACCGTCCAAATGAAGGGCTACCAGGGTGTTCTTCAGTTTTCCATTTTTTGAGGTTTTCTTTTGAACCTCCCTCTCGTCTTTTATATGTATATATGTTATATAAAGTATGTTAAAAAAAGTCGAAGTGAATCAACATTTCAGTTGACTACTATGCTGGTAAACGTTATTTGACCCTTTTTGATGCATCTAATAGCAGCCACTAATTTGTCTATCTTAATTTTTTTTGGGTACCAGTTTATCTTTTCAACAGCTACTGATGGGAAAATAAAGGCATGGTTGTATGATAATGTGGGTTCAAGAGTGGATTATGATGCACCAGGTCATTCATCCACCACTATGGCATATAGTGCTGATGGAACAAGGTTTAAAAACTGATGTCTTTGCTCTTCCTATTACCTCCATGATTCTGGCTAGTTTGATGTTACCTAAAATTAATATTTTTTTATATGATATTTGCACAACTAATAGGTTGTTCTCATGTGGAACAAATAAAGAAGGAGATTCATACATTGTTGAATGGAACGAAAGTGAAGGAGCTGTAAAGCGTACGTATAATGGGCTCGGGAAACGATCTGCTGAGGTTGTGCAGTTTGATACTACCAAGAATCGTTTTCTTGCTGCTGGTGATGAGTTTATGGTTAAATTTTGGGATATGGACAATGTTAACTTATTGACTACAACCGATGCTGACGGTGGTTTACTGGTATTCATCGAAAGCTTTCATTTTGATATTAGATGTAAGTTTATGACTTTGTGCAACTGATTTTTGGTTCTTGATATATCTGTAGGCTTCTCCTTGTATAAGATTTAACAAGGAAGGAATTCTGTTGGCTGTTTCGACAAATGACAATGGCATCAAAATTCTTGCAAATCCAGATGGGATTAGGTTGCTAAGAACTATGGAGAATCGACCTTTTGATGCTTCCAGAGTTGCATCAGCATCTGTTGTGAAGGTAAAATTGATATCTTTTTGTAATTCACGTAATCTCTCCTTTCTTGCTTGGGTCTATGATGTCTTATTGAAAGTATCTACGAATGTACAGACCCCCATGATGAGCATGTTTGGTGCCGCTAATACATCTGTGGGACCGAGTATTATGGATAGAGTTACACCAATGCCCTCCATGTTGGCCATGGTGAGTATTTCTCTCTCGAGATCTGTGATAATTACCAGGGATATGATTTCTATTAAACTTTGCCATGGTTCTGACAATCAGCTCATCTTAGGGGCTGTTTGTTTACCGGTAACCTCTGAATCGCTAAGAGGCGAATCTTGTTTGACAAAAAAAGTTTGCCTCTTAATGGTTCTATAACCCTCTGAATGATTTTGTATCTTGGGTCTCCCTTTTCAGCGCCCTAATTGCCTTCTGAACAATTACCAAACAATCATATTTCATTTTACACTATATCATAAGAGCCTCTTAGTCACTCTGACCACTTAGTCATTCTGCACCAAACCATTGAGCAACTGCCAAACAGCCCCTTAGGCTTAATGGCATATGGATCTGTCCAAAATTTATGCTAATCTTTTTCCCATGGCTGTGTATGTAGAATGGTGACAATCGGAGTCAGATAGATGTAAAACCCAGAATCGGAGATGAGGCTATGGAAAAATCTAGAATATGGAAATTGACGGAAATCAGTGAACCAGCACAGTGCCGCTCTTTAAGACTTCCTGATAATACATCTTCAGCAATGCGGGTATTCTACACTTCACCTTAATTGGTAGCACTGCTATAGTCTATATTTCTGTTTGGAAACATATCTCACACGTTTGCATTTATCATCATCATTATTCTTGTTTTAGCTCTTATTTCTTCTTGAATACATATTAAAGTATTAAACAATGTCAAGTGCCAATTGGCTAACTTAAATCATTAGTGATATTTTTTATCAAACTGGTCTGACTTTTTCCCTCTTTTTGTCCACCCTGTACATGGTTACAGATTTCAAGATTAATTTACACAAATTCAGGACTTGCCATATTGGCTCTAGCAGCTAATGCTGTCCATAAGTTATGGAAATGGCAGAGAAACGATCGCAATTCAACTGGGAAGGTATACATTCTGAATCCCACTATTGGATGTTAACCGAAGTTTGTTTCTGACACCTTTTTTGCCTCTTTTAGGCTACTGCTAATGTTATACCTCAACTATGGCAACCAAATAGTGGTATATTGATGACCAACGATATCAGTGATACAAACCCCGAAGATGCTGTTCCATGCTTTGCATTGTCGAAGAATGATTCATATGTTATGTCTGCTTCAGGCGGGAAGATCTCTCTGTTCAATATGATGACGTTTAAGGTAACACTTTCGGTGTATTTCGTATCCACATTTCTTCACAATTTCTCATAATGCTAGATGGGCATTTTGACTTCTTCCCGGTCAACATCTAAAATAATACTCCGGGTCTGAAATGAAAATTTACATTCTTATGCTTTTGGCGGATTGTGGATCTATATCTGGACATACTAAGATGTTTACAAAAGATGCAGATTGTCATTAATTGCTACGACACCTGAACATTTCCCTAAATTTGTGTTTTAAATCTAGCTATGGGGTAGGCTAATTTGACTAAGGCGGCGCTTGTTTTTAAGAGGTGCTGAAGTCTTATTTCATTTCTGATTGATAAGAGGTGGTGCTGAAGTCTGAAATCTGAATCAATAAGACTGTTTGTTTTTGTAAACCGATAAATGTATGAAGTTGTTTAAATTATGTATTTGACCCATTAGAATATTATAGTATTGAATATATATATATATAAATTTATACAATTTCACAAATTTATGCATCATCATTACGAAATGTACATCTAAATTATAAAATTAGCATTCATTTAAAAGAATATGGTTAATCGATAATAATATATTTAAATTGTATAAATTTAAATTTGAAAGTCACTTAATTATAGTAAATTGAGTTTTATTATAAACCAAGTGAATTGATTGAGAGAAAGGATCTATTAAGGTTAATTCATTGAGAACAATAAGAGGTCAAAAAGAGGTTGGTTTACCTCTTACCAGATAAGAGGCAATAAGACATATATGACTCTGAAAATTTGGAAAAAACAAACACTCTAAATAGCCCTACCTCTTAACGAATCAGACATAAGAGGCTAATAAGCGCTTTTTTGAAAAAACAAACAAGGCCTTAATTAATTTTCTTCTTATCTACAGACTATGACTACGTTCATGGCCCCACCTCCTGCAGCAACCTTTCTGGCGTTCCATCCACAAGACAACAACATTATTGCCATAGGCATGGAGGACTCTTCTATCCAAATATACAATGTCCGAGTTGATGAGGTTATTCCTTAGCTCTTATTCAAGAACAAGTCTCGAGTTAAATCTGTTAATACATTAGGTAGTGATGTTCGTTATTTATTCTGAGCAGGTCAAAACAAAGCTTAAAGGCCATCATAAACGGATAACAGGCCTGGCTTTCTCCAATGTGCTTAATGTGTTAGTATCATCTGGTGCTGATTCTCAGGTACGAGAAACTGGACAACGTTTTGTGCTTGGTTTGTTATTTTTTTTTTTCCAAATGACTAAAGTTCTTGAAAATGTCAACTGTTTAAACAGTTGAAATACCCCGAGGGCCCGTTTGGTTTGACAGAATGTTTTTGAAGGATTTGGAATCTTTGGTTTAGAGTAAATTACAGATTTGGTCCATGTGGCTTGAAAAATGGTAAAGATAAAGAAAGTTTGCAAAAAGGTCATATTTAATGGAAAAGATGGACGGCCGTTAGTGTGAAGGACCAAATCCATAAGAATCTGCATACCTGGAGGTTTCTTATGTAATAAATGAAGTTAAGGGACCAAATCCGTAATTTACTCAAAACATTATTACAAATAATCCTATGAAATCCTGCGAAATACCAACCATCCCCATAGGATTTCTAAATCTCATGTTTCAAATCCAACATTCCTTCAAACCAAACATAAGATTGGAATGGAATTCAATTCCAAATCCATTCTATTGATGAAAGAAGAATGCAGTTGGCTATACTAATTAATACCTTTATCTATCTGCAGTTATGTGTTTGGAACACAAATGGATGGGAAAAGCAAGCAAATAAACACTTACAAATTCCAGCTGGCCGTGTCGCCTCTCCCCTTGCTGATACGCGTGTGCAATTTCACCAAGATCAGACACACTTGCTAGCCGTCCATGAAACCCAGATAGCCATTTATGAAGCACCCAAACTGGAATCCCCAAAACAGGTCTGTTTCTTAAGTAACTATTCATATTTTTGTATAATGTTATCGTGCATTGAATAAAATTTGTTGTTTCTTTAAATCAAAGATGCCGACTTGTATTGATATTCATGTAGCAACTGGTCTGAACTCAAAATCAGAATCATCTTTGTATTTAATAGAAACTTATTTCATTCACGGGTCTACCGTGTTACTTATTTCATTGCAGTCCCTACATCTTTAATACTCCCTATGTTCCAAAACAACTTTCCAATTCTACCCTTGATTATGAGACGGAGAAATTCATTACTCCCTCTATAATTTATGGTAAAACTATCATTTTAGTTGATTAAAAAATGTAATAACTATACATTCCTAAAACCGTGTGTCTTTTTCATCGTGGACATTTATTCTGGGACGGAGGAAGTTGGAACAAGATTATTATATCTGATCATAAAATTAGTCATGATTTCTGATGGAACTTTGTAATGCATGTTTAGTGGTTCCCGCCGGAGACAAGTGGCTTGATTACCCACGCTACTTATTCATGTGATAGCCAATCCATATTCGTCGGTTTTGAGGATGGAAGTGTTGGTATTCTTACTGCAACAACACTCAGGTTGCGATGCAGGATCAGTTCAACTGCGTATTTGCCCGGCAATCCAAAGTGAGTATTTTCTTCGTGTAATTATTTTGGAAAAAAGTATATGTATTTGGTCCCTATATTGCCAAGTGAAATAAGTTTTTGCCTTTGTGCTACAGAAGGGCTTATTTGACCACAATACATTATTGTTTCCAACCACTTTTTCCCACCGGCCAAAAAAGGAACTGGTTTGACCAGTTTACCCTTGTTAAAACTATGTTTTGTTAGGGCCAAGGGTAAATGTTAGTTTTTGGCCCAAAAATTGGAAAACATATTTTGCTTGGGCCATTTTTGAGAACCATAATAAGCTTATTAAAAAAAACTTTGCTTGTTTGGTTGGTTTTCTATTAAGTCATGTATGGATAAAGTTGTCTGTGTGGATCAATCTGTCTGTATAGATTAGATAGATTTTTGTTTGGGAGGGTTTTTTCATAGATGGAAGGAGCGTGTTTTTTAAGTGAGAGGGGCGTGTTTGGAAAAAAACGTGACTTTCTGCATAAAGCTCCTCCCTAGAAGCTTATTGAATAAGCCACTTTCTATATTATTAAGCCATTACCAAACAGTCATGTACTCATGTATAACTGACTGAATAAGCTGTGAGTCCCATTAAGCTCGTTAAGTTGCTAACAAAAAGTCTTATATGGGTAAAGCCGTCTGTGTGAATTAATCTATCTATATAGATTGTGAAGATTTTGGTTTGGGAGGGTTTTTTCATAGATGGAAGTGGCATGTTTTTTTAATTGGGACGGCCATGTTCGGTAAAAACTTGGCTTTCTGCATAAAGCTCTCCCATAGAAGCTTACTGAATAAGTCAATTTCTATATCATTAAGCCATTACCAGCAGTCACGTATAGCTAACCGAATAAACCGTGAATTCCGTTAAATTCATTAAGCTGCTAACAAACAGACTTTTATTTGAAAAGCTACTTCACATAGCTATTGGGTTTTTTTCATTTTTTTTCACTTTATTCCAATTATGTCACTTGTATTTTCTTTTTATGTAGTGTCATCTAGCTTATCAACTACTCCCTCCATCCCAAAATAAGTTTTGATATTTCTATTTTAGTTTGTCTTAAAATAAGTGTCCACTTTCAAAAGTAAGGGTATCACTTACTTCCCGGGTAAAATTTTAGTCCACCAAAATGGCATCGTATGCAACAATTTAGCCGGTAAGCGCTAACCGTGGTAAGAGCCATCGCACTCACTTACCGGGTAAGACTCTCGTTCCTTGCTTACGACTCTCGGTCCTTGCTTCCGCTCTTACCGGGTAAGATTCTTAATTCTCGTCATATTCATCCGGTAAGCTAATGTGACTTGGTAAGCACTTACCCGGGTAAGCGTTTTGTAAACGGCCCCTAAGGGTGCGTTTGGTATGCAGAACAGGGTGGGACAGGACAGAACAGACTTGTCCCATGTTTGGCGTGTCTCTATGTGGAACAAAGTGGAACTAACTAGAACATAAGTGGAACGCGCTTGTTCCCTCTCACCCCCTAGAACACAAGTGGAACTAACTAGAACATAAGTGGAACACGCTTGTTCCCTCTCACCCCCTAGAACTAACCGGAACAAGGCAACATTGACCCATATACCTGTTAAGATTAAACGTTACACACACACAATACGCACACAACCGAAAGCGAGAAAAGAACACGAGAATTTACGTGGTTCACACGATCAGGGTGATCATGCTAATCCACGGGGGCAACTAGGGTTTTCTTTATTTCTGCTACAATGTTTACAAGTACAATGGGATCAATATATAGACAAACATAATTAGGGTAAACACCTAATTAAGGAAACTAGGGTAGAGGGCCTAGGGCCGGCTGCGCCTCTCCCTTTTCCTGATCAGTGGGCCGAAGCCTACATCCCAACAATCTCCCACTTGGAGGCTTCGAAACACGAACACCTGCACTCCTCTGTACTTCTGTAAACACCAACGGAGCTTGAGCTCCCCCTTAGTTGCCACCTGCCTTCTCAACACTATTCCTGAAGGCCAGCTGAAGTCATACAGAACTTCAGCTTATCCAGCGTCACAGATTTGGTGAACATATCTGCTGGATTCTTTGCACCTGAGATATTCGTCAAATTTATCGTACCATCACGGATCAAATTTCTGACAAAATGATATTTCCTCCCAATGTGCTTTGTTTTCCCATGATAGACTGAATTCTTAGCTAGTTTCACTGCACTCTCATTGTCACAGTATAACGAGTAATCAACTTGCTTTTTCCCAAGTTCTTCAAGAAAGTCCTGTAACCACACTAGCTCTTTACTGGCTTCAGCAACTGCCATGTATTCAGCTTCTGTTGTTGATAAAGCTACACTTTTCTGAAGTCTGGACATCCAACTAACTGCTGTTCCTCCCATTGTAAAGACGTACCCTGTAGTGCTTTTAAATGTATCTTTGCATCCACTCAAATCAGCATCAGTATATCCTCTGAGAACTGAATCTTTACCTTTGAAACATAATCCCAACTTTGAAGTACCCTTCAAATACCTGAGCAACCATTTGACTGCTTGCCAATGTTCTCTTCCCGGATCTGACATAAAACGACTAACAACCCCGACGGCATGGGCTATGTCTGGTCTCGTGCAAACCATGGCGTACATGAGACTACCAATAGCAGATGCGTAAGGAACTTTAGCCATATCTGCTTTCTCATCTTCTGATCTAGGAGACTGATCTTTGGTAAGCCTGAAATGACTTCCCAAAGGTGTGTTTCTAGGTTTTGTCTTCTCATCATTCATCTTGAATATTTCTAACACTTTCCCGATGTATTTCTCTTGGGATAGTGTCAAAGATCCATCTTTCTTGTTTCGAGTAATGCTCATACCGAGTATCTGTTTGGCTGGACCCAAGTCTTTCATCTCGAATTCTTCAGACATTTGTTTCTTTAACTTGCTGATCTCTTTTATATCAGCACCTGCAATCAGCATATCATCTACATAGAGAAGTAGAATGATATAGGAGCCCTTGAATTTCTTCACATAACAGCAATGGTCCGTCTCACATTTTCTGTACCCGGTCCTCTCCATGAAGTCATCAAACTTCAAGTACCACTGCCTGAGTGCTTGTTTTAGACCATACAAGCTCCTTTTCAGTTTGCAGACCCAGTCTTCTTTACCAGCAACCTGAAACCCCTCAGGTTGTGCTATGTAGATATCCTCATCAAGGTCACCATGTAGAAATGTTGTCTTGACATCTAGCTGCTCTAGATGTAAGCCCTCTGCAGCTACAATACTCAGGATCAATCTGATGGTGGTCATTTTCACCACTGGAGAGAAAGTTTCATTGAAATCAATCCCTTTTTTCTGTTGAAAACCCTTGACCACTAAACGGGCTTTGTACCGTTTAGACCCATCATGCTCTTCCTTGATTCTGAATACCCATTTATTCTGCAACGCTCTTTTGTCTTGCGGAAGCTTGGTTAAAACCCAAGTTTGGTTCTTGTTTAGAGATCCCATTTCTTCTTTCATTGCATGCTCCCACTGCAACGAATCTTTCAGCTTAACTGCTTCAGAGTAACTTTCTGGTTCACCATTCTCAGTCAAAAGAAGATAATTGACTGATGGATTGTATTTTTCAGGAGGCTTAGAGACTCTGGTGGATCTCCTGACCCAGTGTGATTCAACTGGCTGAGGCTGTTCTGGAGAAGATGTTTCTTCTTCATCCTCTGAGCTTTCACTGTTGACAGTGTCTTCATGAACATCTTCAGACTCATCATTATTCTGAAAATCAGGCTCAATGCTCCCACTATCCTGAGTATCTTCTGGCCCTCTGATTCTGATGTCATTACTTTCAAACTCAGCTTGTTCTTTTTCTGATCATTTGAGTTTACTGTGCTCCTGTCTTTATAAAGTTTAGCCTCGTTGAACGTTGCATGTTTGCTTCTGACTACCTTTCTGCTTTCAAAGTCCCAAAGCCTGTAGCCCATGCTATCTGAGCCATATCCAATGAAGGTGTATTTCTTGGCTTTTGCATCCAACTTGTCACCATCTTTCTTCAGATCATAGGCACTGCATCCGAACACCTTCAAGTGTTCATACTTTACGGCTTCACCTTTCCACTCTTCCTCTGGTATCTTGAAGCCCAATGGTACTGATATTCCTCGGTTGATAAGATAAGCTGCAGTGTTAACTGCATCAGCCCAGAACGTCTTTGGAAGCCCGACATTAAGTCTCATACTTCTAGCCCTTTCATTCAAAGTTCTGTTCATCCTTTCTGCCACTCCATTCTGTTGAGGAGTGCCTGGAACTGTCTTTATCATCCGAATGCCATGTTCAGCACAATATTCAGTAAACTCTGTGCTGATGTATTCCCCACCATTATCCGACTTCAAGCACTTTACCTTCAGGTTAGTTTCCAATTCAACAGCAGTTTTCCATTTCTTAAAAGTATTGAAAACATCAAACTTATTCTTAAGAAAGTAAACCCATACCTTGCGTGTTGAATCATCAATGAAGGTCACATAGTAGTTCGATCCTCCCAAGGAGGAGACTGGTGTCGGTCCATAAACGTCCGTGTGAACAAGCTCTAATTTCTGAGCTTTCGGCGTCTGACCCGTCTTCACAAAGGATACCTTCTTTTTCTTGCCAAGTACACAGGGTTCACAGAACTCTGTATCCACCTTTTTCAAATCAGGAAGCTTTCCTTTGGCAAAGAGCATCTTCATTCCTTTTTCACTCATGTGGCCGAGACGTTGATGCCACAATCTGGAAGGATTCAGCTCGGTGGTCACTGCATTCACCTCGTCGTCAGGAACCTCAACCATGTATAAGGTGCCTCGCTTTTTACCCCATGGCAATTACAAGGTTTTCTTTGACAACCTTCCATTGCCCATCACCAAAGGTAGTTCTAAATCCTTGGTCGTCCAACTGCCCAGTAGAAATCAACATTTTCTTAAGGCTGGGAACGACCCGAACGTCCTTCAATGTCCAAATGGTACCCAATGAAGTCTTTATGTCTGTGTCACCTATTCCTGTGATATCAAGAGTGCGATGGTCAGCCAAACGGACTTTACCAAAGTTACCTGTCCGTAGATTCTTCATCATCTTCGTGCTGAAGGTAGCATGAAAAGATGCACCGGAATCCATGATCCAAGACTCTGCTGTATTCTCAACACAGCAGATAAGGGCATCTTCTGAATCATCAGTTGCTGCGTTCACCTCTCTGTTTCCATCTGATTGTTTAGGGCACTGGTTTCTGAAGTGCCCAGTTTCTTTGCACTTCCAGTCTTTCCTTGGTTTTGACTGGCTCCTCTTTCTAGACTTTGATCTACCTCTGCCATTACCCCTTTCTGTCTTTCTACCTCTCCCTTCAGTGCTTAGCAAAGCACTAGATGATTCTCCAGAACTTCGTCTCCTTATGTCCTCTCCTAGGATGAAGTCACGTATGCCCTCAAAGGTGAGTTTAGAGGTTCCAGCTGAACCACTAATGGCAGTGACCGTTCCTGACCAACTTTCCGGTAACGAGGATAACAAGAGTAAAGCTTGGACTTCATCTTCAAACTTAATATCAACAGATAACAAGCGGGATATAATGGTATTGAAATCATTAATGTGTGAGGTAACAGACATACCTTCTCTCATTCTGGTGTTTACTAACTGTCTTATCAGAAATACCTTGTTAGAAGCAGAAGGTTTCTCATACATGTTTGACAAAGCTTTCATCAATCCACATGCGGTAGTCTCCTTCACAATGTTAAAGGCCACATTCTTGGCCAGTGTAAATCTGATAACAGCTATGGCTTTTCTGTCTAGAGCAGCCCATGCAGCGTCTTCCATCTTCTCGGGTTTTATTCCTGTCAAGGCTTGATCCAAGTCCTTCTGACACAGCAGATCCTCAATTTGCATCTTCCACCATCCAAAATCTTGTCCATCAAATTTCTCAATTTTGGTTTTTCCGTCCTCAGCCATTATCCCAAAACTTTTGAGCAGCAGTGGCGGCGAACAGCGGCGGCAAACAGCGGCAACTGCAAACAGCAGTAGCGGCGGCGGCAGACAGCAGTAGCGGCGGCGGCAGTGGCGGTTGACAGACAGCGGCGGCGGACAGCGGCGGCTGGCAGCGGTGAGGATTTCAGCGATGTGTAACAGATCACGAGCCTAAAGCTCTGATACCAATTGTTAAGATTAAACGTTACACACACACAATACGCACACAACCGAAAGCGAGAAAAGAACACGAGAATTTACGTGGTTCACACGATCAGGGTGATCATGCTAATCCACGGGGGCAACTAGGGTTTTCTTTATTTCTGCTACAATGTTTACAAGTACAATGGGATCAATATATAGACAAACATAATTAGGGTAAACACCTAATTAAGGAAACTAGGGTAGAGGGCCTAGGGCCGGCTGCGCCTCTCCCTTTTCCTGATCAGTGGGCCGAAGCCTACATCCCAACAATACCCCCTTCAACATACAAACCTAATTTCACGTTTTCTAAGTTCACGCCTCCCTTCATCTGTGTTGCTTGATTTCACGCCTCCCTTCATCTGTGTTGCTCTATCGATCTCTCCATCCTCAGGTAACATGTTCTCCTAATCGATATCTCCTTCTTGATTTCTCACAGATCGTTTCTCCAACAATCGATTTTTTTCATGGACAGCGATCGTTTTTTCTGTGATTTTTCATGGATACAGATCGATTTATCGATTTTTCTGCAGTTGATCAATTTCTCAAGTTTACTAACCGATTTCTCCAAAATCTGGAATCGATCAATTTCTCAAGTGTGATAATCGGTTTCTTCTAATCTGGAATCGATCGACTTCTCAAGTGGATAATCGATTTCTTCTAATCTGGAGTCGATAGACTTCTCAAGTCTATAATCGATCGACTTCTCAAGTGTGCTAATCGATTTCTACAAAAGACGATCGATAGATGTGTTCTTATCAGACACGCCTCCCTCCTCAATCAAGTAAATTATGATTGTGTCTCTGTTTTTTGTCTCTTATTTGATTTCTATCTGTTTTATGTCAACTAGCTAATCAATTTGCATTGCTAAAAATCGATAGCATTTTTTAGCAAGAAAATTGGTTTCCAGTCTGATGATTCAGTTTGCAGTACAAGGTTGCACCAACAATGTTGAATTTATTTGATTTCTCTCTTGTTTAATTCTATCATATTGGTTAGCAAAGAAATTGATTTCCAGATTGTTGATTCTATTTGATTTTTCTCTTGTTTAGTTCTATCATCTTGGTTAGAATGTTGATCCTATTTCTTGGTTAGAATGTTGAACATGACTACTAGGGGTAAACTAGTCATTTAACCTGCCACGTCCTGTTTCGTCCTGTTCTGTCTTGTTCTGTTCTGTCCTGTCCTGTCTACGTACCAAACGCACCCTAAGTGTATACTTTCCATTTCTCTTAATTATAAGATGGAGAAATTCATTATTCCCTCTATTATTAAAGGTAAAAGTGTCATTTAGTTCACTAAAACGTCTAAAAATTACACAATTCTAAAGCTTTGTCGGGCGTATTTTTTTCTTTTCCTTTTATTTATTATCAAATGCCACTAGTTTATCGCCCAACAACTAGCTTTTTAGTTAGTTTGCTAAACATAATTCTGATAATTTTTAGGCGGGCTCTAATAAATAGCATGTGATATTGCAGTTTAAGGGTGCATCCGCTTGTGATCGCTGCACATCCATCTGAAGCGGATCAATTTGCATTGGGACTTAGCGACGGTGGTGTGTGTGTAGTTGAGCCGCTAGAGTCAGAAGGGAAATGGGGCACGTCACCGCCGTTAGAAAATGGTGCGGGGCCAAGTAGTACAACTGGAGGTGCAGCAGGTACAACCGATCAAGCTCAGAGGTAAGTTTTATATAAGATTTAGGTACACATCAGTGTAGGTGGATGATAGTGTCGGTTATAGTTTAGAAATTGAAAGGAAAAACGGATATTATTAGACCAACAATGTTGCTGTTAGCTATAGATTCAGGAGTAGAAAGAGTTGGTTTGTAAATTTTGTATGAATCGGCAAAAGCCTTGTTTGTTTTTTATTAAACTGGAAACGATCGAAGGCTTAGTTCATGGCCTCAAGTTTCTCATTTTTTAATTCTCTTTTCATACATACATATATAGGGTCAGGTTCAAGGGAAAATCTCAAATAACGGAAAACTAAGGAACACTCTGGTAGCCTGTCTGAATCTGGACGGTATGCACTTGTGCATAAAGGTAATTTGTAACATGCACACGTGCATATGCACAAATGCATAATGTCCAAGTGCATAAAAACCAAAAAAACAACTTAATTTACCTGTATGCACACATGCATACCGTCCAGATGAAAGGCTACCAGGGTGTTCCTTAGTTTTCCATTTTTCGAGGTTTTCCCTTGAACCTCCTTCTACATATATATATATATATACACACACACATACACATAGATTTACTAGTTATGTACCTGCTGCAAAATGTAAAGTTATCGGATTTGAAGATGGGTGACTCGAAATGGTACTCATTTTTTTAATGATTTTTCCATTTTCTGTTACGGTGGATGTTAATTTTATCGTTTCATGTGGTATATAAATTTAAGTATATTATAGAATAAAATAAATCATAAATTGATTATATCAATCTAGTGGTTAATATTAGATTTCATAAAGGGATCTTATTTGATTACACTATGACCGAGTTAAGCATTAGTGGTTTGTTTTGTTGCAACTTGTAATTTTATTTTTGCTTAAAGGATTGGGTATCGGTGAGAATGCATGTTATGGTGAGAAGCGTAAGAAATGATCTGGATCTTAGGATCGATCCTAATTGAAGATCAACACTAATGAGATGCACCAGAGCAATTTCCGTGAGAAGTGCAAATCATGGGTGGGGATGAGATTTAAATGGATTAAAGTCCAGATTCCTTTTTACGTTTCTCACCTTAACCTTTTTTCTCACCACGTTCTTTGTAGGGATGGCAACGAAGCCGGGGATACCGGGGATCACAATCCCCGTCCCCGTCGGGGAACATAATTCTTTCCCCATCCCCATCCCCATCCCCATCGGGGAACGGGGATCCCCACCGGGGAATCGGGGATTTTTCCCCATTTACATAATCTAGTTTTTTTTATATAATATCCTTATAAATGTCAATTTCACGTTTAAACGACGTATTAATCTTTAGTTAACCAAATTTTGATGGTTGCGTTTGTACAATGGTAATTCAAAAATAAATATATCAATTACAATTAGGGTTGAGCAAAACCGGATGAACCCGAAATACCCGACCGACCCGAATCCCGATTAACCCGAAGTTTAGTCACCCGATGAACTGAAACCCGAAATGGCCCAAACCCGTACTTAGATGTCGGATACTACGATTCGGTTTGGGTTGGGTTTTTCCAAACCCGAACCCGTCCGAAACCTGAAGTTTTTAAAAAAATATATTTTTTATTTAATAAATCGTAAATATATATATATATATATATAGGCTGGGTATCTTTTGCAAACCAGTGTATTTGTACAAACTCGTACAAACCATACTTAGCTTTATGATTTTGTAAATTTGGCTTCATCAATATATATATATATATATATATATATATTGGCTTCATGAATATATAATTTGGCTTTATGAATATATCATTTGGCATTTTTAACTAATTTTTTTCGTTGGAGCCCTAAAATACCCTTATTTTTGTAAAAAAATTAGTTAAAAATGTCAAATGATATATTCATGAAGCCAAAATATATATATACATATTCATGAAGCCAAATTTACAAAATCATAAAGCTAGGTATGGTTTGTACGAGTTTGTACAAATACACTGGTTTGCAAAAAATACCACCCCTATATATATATATATATATATATATATATATATGGGCTTAATCAAATAAGAACTAGAGTAAACTACACTTTTGGTCCCTGTGGTTTGGTGTTTATAACACATTTGGTTCCTACAGTTTAAAAATTACACTTTAGCCCCTACTGTTTGCCATTTGGTCCGGATTTGGTCCCTCTGACAGACGTCCGTCCAATGTCAGACGTTAGGGGCAAGCATGTGCAAGGCACATGAGGGTATTTTGGTCTTTTTACCTCACAGGGACCAAATGTGGACCTTTACTCAAAACTTTCTTTCTCTCTCCTATCTTCTTCTTCACCAACTCATCCCATAAACCCTAAACCCACTTAAACACACACAAACCCACTTCAAAACACATAATACACACACACATATATATATATATATATATATATATATATAAACAAGACAGTAAACAAATATGAGATTGGAAGGCATAATGAAAACTGGAAAAAAAAGGTTATGAAACCTAGACTCTTTGCCATCACTAACCTCGGAAATCAAATAGTTGCTCACATCCGGATGCAGAGAAATATATTTGATTTCATCATCATTTGCAACTTCAGTGATTTGCTGTGGAAGGCCATCGTCTTTCATTTCCTTTCCATGGCCATGCAATTCCATATTTACCCATCCATTTACCGACCTTCAAGAATGCTTCCATCTTTCTCTTCACCGGCTAACAATTAATATCAATCCCTATTTCTTAACTCTCTGGAAACTAAATAAGGGAGATCTCCTATTAATACACAAACACACACACACACATATATATATATATAAACACAACACACACATATATATATATATATATATATACAGAAATGGGTTTTGAAGTTTGAGTTATAACACATTGGTGGGGTTTGAAGTTTGAGTTATAAACGCAACACACACACACACACACACATATATATATATAAACACAGACACATGTATATATATATATACAGAAATGGGTTTTGAGTTTTTGCAAACTTTTTGAACAGAAATGGGTTTGATCAGTTGGTTTAATGATTTGGAACACGTAGCAACAATTAGAATTGAATTTGGTTGAGAAATCATTAAGATTCGTCATCGCCGGAGTTGCTCACCGGAAAAACGTATTTGGTCGGAAAGTTGAGATCATCGTATTTTTTGTCGATGGTTGTCAATTATGTAATTTGCTAAATGATTGAAATCGGCAAATACAACGATCTGGGATGATTCAATCAACAAAAAACGACGATGATCTCAACTTTCCGACCAAATACGTTTTTCCGGTGAGCAACTCCGGCGATGACGAATCTTAATGATTTCTCAACCAAATTCAATTCTAATTGTTGCTACGTGTTCCAAATCATTAATCCAACTGATCTGAAGTGGTTTTATAGATTGAAACAACTTCAAACTTCAAAACCCATTTCTGTTCAATTTATTTGGTTTCTGATTTTTCTGTATATATGTGTCTGTGTTTTTATATATATATATATATATATATATATATATGTGTGTGTGTGTGTGTGTTTATATATATATGTGTGTGTCTGTGTGTTTATATATATATATATGTGTGTGTATATATATAGGTGTGTGTGTGTGTCTATGTGGGTTAGGGAAGAAGAACATAGGGTAAACCCTAAATGTCCAGATTTGGTCCCTGTGGTTTGGTGGTAGAGGTAAAAAGACTGAAATACCCTCATGTGCATCTCACATGCTTCCCTCTAACGTCTGACAATGGACGGACGTTGGTCAAAGGGACCAAATCCGGCCCAAATGGCAAACAGTAGGGGCTAAAGTGTAATTTTTAAACTGTAGGGACCAAATGTGTTAAAAACACCAAACCACAGGGACCAAAAGTGTAGTTTACTCTAAGAACTAATTAGTTTGTGGTAACTGTAAGAACCAATGTGAGCCACACATTTAAAATAATTAATGTTACTTCCAAAAATAAAAATAAGGGCAAATTGGTAATTTGATTTATTTTGACAACTCATACTTATAACTGATGTGTTTTAATATAAAGTGTTTTTTTAAACACGGTAAGTTTTGAAAAACAAGAGAAACCCTAATTTCACTTTTCATCCCACCCCTTTCACCTTCCCATCGCCACAAGCCACCATCTGTCGCCGGCGAACCGCCGCCGTCAGTAACCTCCAGCCACCGCCGGTCGCCGGCGCCCTCCATCTCCGCCTCTCCTCTCGTTTCTCCATCTTCTCCACGATCTGCGTTGAAAGCCGTCTCCATCCGGTAACCACCCAGTCTTCAACCATCGCCGCTTCCTGCTGCCGTCTCCTTCCTCTTCTCCTCTCGATTCTCCGTTCAACAACCGCCGTACACAACAATAACCACATGACCACATACCGGCGACAATCGTAATCGTCGGCCACCCCTTCTAAACCTTCTGCTCGGCCAAGTAAACCGCCGCCACATTCCTGACACCGTCTTCTCCCATTCTTCTTCGTTTTCCATCTGGAAAATCGTCGCCGTCGCCCTTGTACCAGGCTTCGAACGCCTCTTTCTATTCCTCTTCTTTTCACCTTCGAGAACCACCATCATAGCCGTCACCGGCTGTTTCTCTCCAGTCAACTCTCCGCCGGTCTTCTAATCTCGTTTCCACGGCCGTGAGCATCACCAACGCAACCAATGGTATCATAGTGGGTATCACAGTGACATCACATTTGTTCTTGTATGTTTACTGGGGGTATCACAGTGATATCACATTTGTTCTTGTATGTATTCTGGGTATCACACTGGGGGTATCACAGTGATATCACATTTGTTCTTGTATGTTTACTGGAGGTATCACAGTGATATCACATTTGTTCTTGTATGTATTCTGGGTATCACACTGGGGGTATCACAGTGATATCACATTTGTTCTTGTGATTTGTTCTTGTGATATCATTATCATAATAGATATATCTGCTGGAGAGTGGAGAGTGGAGAGTGGAGAGAGGAGAGAGGAGATTTTAAAATACCTAAAATGCCCTTTTATTTAAATTTCAAACAAAATTACCAAAATTAATAATTTCCTAATTTATAGTTTAATATGTGGCTCACATTGGTTCTTACAGTTACCACAAAATAACTAGTTCTCACTTGAATGCCCCCTATATATATATATATATATATATATATATATATATATATATATATATATATAGGCAAATTATCCATTGCAAACCAGTTAGTTTGTGCAAACTCATATCCACCAATCACGTAACTTTTTTTTATCCATAAGGGTATTTTAGGGCCTTTAGCATGTTTTTTCATCTCCACCAATCACGTAACTTCTTTTTTTATATCCATAACTTCTTTTTTTATATCCATAAGGGTATTTTAGGGCTCCACCGGAAAAAGATTCATGAAGCCAAAATATAGATTCATGAAGCCAAATTATACAAATTTTGCAGATTCATGAAGGTAGACATGAGTTTGCACAAACTGACTGGTTTGCAACGGATACATCCCATATATATATAATTGTATTTTCTAATTTCTTTAATTCTTTCTATACATTGAACCCATCAACCCAATCCTGAAAACCAACCTTCCATATTCGCAATACCATGTATATGGTCCATAATCTCGACCCCATTCGAATCGTTCTCCATTATGCTGCTTTCCTTTCCAGTGAGATTACCTTCCATGCAATTTTAGCTACTAGGGGTGCTCAAATTTCCGACCAACCCGGCTAACCCAACCCAACCCGAGGCAAAAAAACTCAAACCGAGCAAACTCGATGTATAATCGATACTATTTTTGACCAACCCGCATATATTGGGTTGATAACGGGTTAGGCCCAAAACAAACCGACCCAACCCAACAACATGTGAAAAACATTTAAATCTAATTTTGAATTCATGTTATTGTCATTTTTGTGACTATTGAACATTTATAAACACACAATTGTTGGCCACTTGTTACTTTAGTAACCTTGTTATTGAATCTTGATGTCACATTTATAAACAGAATATTTATAAGCAATCTTTTATTAGACAATTTTGGAACATCTAAACATTTAGTAATTTGTTTAGACACGATAACTTAGTTATATGATGAAATGATCGATAAAAGTTTCAACTCAACCAACCCGACCAACCCAACCCAACCCAACCCGAACGGTTTGGGTTGGGTTGGGTTGCACTTTCAATTGGGTTAGGTTGGGTTGAGATTTTTCAAACCGCAATGATTGGGTTGGGTTGTTAAAGTGCCTTCAACCCGGCCAACCCAACCCGTGAGCACTCCTATTAGCTATTGTTTCCATAAAATGACCCAACAGGCTAGCATGTCCATGATTAGAGTTCGAAAAAAGGAAACAATATCATCCTTGTTTTCTAAACAAGTTAAGTTTCCAAAAATCATGACTTGTTGATAATGATTGATTATCCACATTAGCAAACTGGGCTGAAAATGGGCTTGGGATGAGGCCCAACCCGACGGGACCCGACCGGCCACCCAAAACCCGATCTTACCCGAGACCCGAACATTAGTATGGACGGGTTTCGGGGCTTGTTTTGTCCACCCGAAACCCGATCGGGTTGGGGGTTTTTGGGCCCGACCCGACCGATGCACACCCCTAATTACAATACTTAATAATAGTCCATCCATGTTATATCACTAAAAGTTTCTCGAACAATAAAGTCAATACTATAATATATTTTGAAATTTTTTCTCGTAATCGAAGATGGTTATATTCTTATGTTTTATATATTTATACACACACACACACACACATATATATATATATATATATATATATATATATAGAGAGAGAGAGAGAGAGAGAGAGAGAGGAAAGTTCAAATGAAAACTCAAATTCAATTGTGAACGTGAGGACGAATCTTGGCCCTTCCATCTCTATTGATCCAATGACTCATATTAAATAGAGTTTTTAATTGAAATTATTAATTAAGGTGATTAGGGGTAAAAATGAAAGATAATTTAAACTCACACCTACCATATTTGATTTTTTATTTTCTTTTTTAATTAAAAACTTTTACCCCCCTTAAAGTTTAAAATTAATTATCTTAAAAATTACTAATATTTTAATCAAACAAATTACATAAAAAAACGAGAATTTCGTGCTCTTCGATATGACATCCATCTCGATATAGTTTTTTTGTTGTTTTAACCGTTTTTACGTGAAATGTCATATATGTGTTATATTCATTATGAATATTTATGTATTCAAGTGTTTATAACATCTCGACACCGTAAGTCCGTAACTCGACATCACCTTCTACAACACTTTTTTCAACGTCCTAAGGCATTGTGTTCTTCATTACCGTAACCCAACACCCATCGAGATGAATCAGGAACCTATCGAGTTTCGATTGTGAACCGATGAACGAAAGAGAGTGCGTCACGTCTCCACACCTTCACGGGTCACTCATGTATTATTCTTCATGAATAATGTATCATTCAGTATGAATAATACATCATTCAGGGTGAATAATACACAACTCATTAATCGTGTATTATTCACCCTGAATGATGTATTATTCATACTGGATACTGTATTATTCATCATGAACAGTGAATGAACGTTCACCTTTGCTATTCATACTGAATGTGGACACCTGGAGATGTGCATACATATTCATAAAGAATAAAACCAAGTCACGGTTGTGAATCGGAAAACAAAAGAGAGTGCGTCACGATTGTGTTCACACCTTCACGGGTCATTCATATATTATTCATCATGAATAATGTATCATTCAGGATGAATAATACAACATTCAAGGTGAATAATACACGATTCATGTTTAATAATACATGAATCAGGAATTCGTGTATTATTCATCCTGAATGTTGTATTATTCATTTTGAATACTGTGTTATTCGTCATGAATAGTGAATGAACGTTCCCTTTTTTTATTCATACTGAATATGGACAGCAGGAAACGTGCATACATATTCATACTGAATATAACACATACATAGCATTTCACGTAAAAACGGTTAAAATGAAGAAAAAACTATATCGAGATGGATGTCATATCGAAGAGCACGAAATTCTCGTTTTTTGATGTAATTTGTTTGATTAAAATATTAGTAATTTTTAAGATAATTTATTTTAAACTTTAAAGGGGTAAAAGTTTTTTAATTAAAAAAGAAAATAAAAAGTCAAAGATGGTAGACGCTGATTCAAATTTCCATATTTGTCCCTAATCACTTCTTAATTGGTTTCATTAAGTTTTAACCATTGATTAGTTTTCCAAATCTTGATCAATGGTTGTGTCTTGTCCTCATGTTCACAATTGAAAATGAGTTTTCATTTGAACCCACCTATATATATATATATATATTAGATATTCCTTGGGTTTATCAATTATATAAACTTACTATTAAATACTCCCCATTTAACAAATTCGGGGATTCCCCATCCCCGGTCAACTTGGGGATTCCTCGGTCAAACCGAGTTCAGGTATCGGATTCCCCGTCGGGGAAGGTTTTTTTGCCATCCCTAGATCTTTGGTTTAATGCTCAAAACATCCATATAGAAAGATTCTTGCAAAAATACATAGTGGTTATAAATATAAATATACACGCAAATAAAAGAAAGGATAAAAAATAGAGGGTTTCTATGTGGTATTAAAAAATTTGAAATTGTTTTTAATTTATGTCATATAAGGGGCCGTTAACGAAACGATTATTCAAGTAAGCGTTTATCTAGTCATATTACGTACCAGATGAATATGTTAAAGACCAAGAATCTTACCCCATAAGAGCTAAAACAAGCATCGAGAGTCTTACCCGGTAAATGATGGTGAAGACTCTTACCACGATTAGCTTACCGGAAAATTGTTGCATACAATACCGTTTTGGTGGACTAAAATCCTACATGGTAACTAAGTAATAGTGCCGAGTTTTACCGACAAGCGCTTACCCAGGTAAGTGCTTGGTAAACGGCCCCTAAGAAAATTATATAGTTCATCCATGCCATCTTTAGCTATGCCACATAAATAAATAAAACAATGGGATTGGTCTAAAAGGTAACCGATTCTAATAAAAAATAAATTGAAAGTACATTGTTATAATAAAAGATATGAAACAATACTATAATTAGAGATGTTAGAAAATATATTGTTATTTATTGTATTCAACTCCAAGTGTTATTGGAGCATCCCCATCAGATTTTTATAATTTTTTCAAAATAGATAACGAAAAGTTAAAATCTTTAAAAATAATTACAATCATTTTCAACAAGTTTTCTATTTTAGAGATTTTAACACAATTTATATTAATATAATATTTTTAATTTATCTTCTTACACTTAAAAAAAAGGGAAATTAATTAAAATACCCAAAGTTTGACTCTGACTTATCAAAATACCAATTTTCTCGCTGAGTTTACCAAAATACTCAAAATTTTCGCGGTGGGCCCCGCGATCGCGGGCTAGGGCCTACGTGTCACCCCTGTTGGGCCAAAGTGTCCCGCGGAGCCCCCAACTATGCCTGCGGTGACACTTTTGGTCCCTCCCCGCGGTGGTTGTCCGCGATAGGTTAGCGGTGGGCAAAAAAATTACATTTTTGGTCATTTTTTGCACGAATCTTTGCATGCTTTTACTGTTTTTATCAAACATAACTTATATACGTTGATCTGAACATTGTTTTTACTGCACTTCACTTCAAGGGAAATCAATGTTTGGTCAACCATCAAGGACCACGTAGTTTGCCAACTAAACTTGACATGCACCTCTGTTGTAGTTTTATGTAAGGTTTCCTTATATATTGCCTTGGTTTTATGTAATAATTGTTGGTAATTTTAAACACTTGCCTTTAAGATTTGTTTCTCCAAATTAAGTGTGAATTACATAAATAACTTGATAGATAAAACAGCTAAATAACGGTCTAGGTTAGGGGTGTTAACGAGTCGAGTCGAGTAGTACGTTATTCGAGCCGAACTCGAAAAAATAATATCAGGCTCGAGCTCGATTAATTTTTCAAAGTCGGGCTCGAGCTCGAGCTCGAATATTTTTTCAATGTTCGAGCTCGAGCCCGATGCTCGTTTATGAGCTCGAATTCGAGATCGATTAACTCATTTATGTACTCAAGATCGATAATTTTTATAATTTGATTATGAAATTTGTAAACACATAAATATGTAAAGCTCGAAAAAATGTATGCTCGAATGGCTCGGCTCGGCTCGACTCGTAAAGCTTAATCGAGCTTTCGAACGAGTCGAGTCGAACATTAATTGGTGTTATGGAGCTCAACTCGTTAACTTAACCGAGCTTTATTTTGTGTTCGAGACTGACTCGAGCTCGAGATAAACGAGCTCGAGTAGCTCGTTAAAAGCTCGACTCGTTAACACCCCTAGTCTAGGTTAAGAAAGAAGTTTTTATCTGTATAAATTACTCATAGTTATGAAATTTAAGCAATCTGCAATTTTGCATTGAACTACGAGACAAGCAAGATTGTCTTCGACCAAACCGTGGGGAGGAATCATGGATTTCGGGCAAAATGCAGGAAATAACATTCTACTTCCATAAATTTCCTTATTATAGCATTGTCATTTCAATTTTTTTAGGGGTGTTTGGTTCATTTTAAGGAATGAAAATGAGAATGCTGGAGAATGGGAATAGGAATGAGCATTCCATTGATGCTGTTTGGTTAAATAAATATAATTAATAAAAAAAAGGTTTTATATAATATTTTTAATACAAATATGTGACGACCAACATGAAAATAAAAAATATTTTTCATTCAACATCGAGAAATGAAGGGAGACATGAGAAAAAATGACTTAGCGGGAATAAAATTTTCATTACCCCCAATTTGGTCAGGAATGGAAATTAATGGGTTTGGAGTAACGGACTCATTATATTATATCATATCAAACAAAACAATTGTTTTCATTATCATTCTCATTTCTTACTCCTCAATACTCCCAACCAAACATCCCCTTAGTACATCAACGTACTTTCAAATTATTTTTTATTAGAGCGTTGTACTTTGAAAATTTCACCTATTATAGCATTGGATAACCTTTACCTTTTAAACCGTTTTTTTATGACATGTCATACTTTAAAATGACATGGAATTGAAGACACATAGGATATGCTTAGTTGTCCTTAAAAAATTATTTAAAAAACGATTTTTAAAAAGAAAAACTTATTTAAAAAACGATTTTTGAAAAGAAAAACTTATTTAAAAAACGATTTTTAAACAAAAATCCCTCCCTCCCTCCCTCACTCCCGACTATTCTAGTTCTAATTTGTTAAACCTCTCAATATGATCGACTCTAAACCCACGTCTCATTTACTGTCTCCCTCATCATCTCGCTAATCGAAGTTGGTAAACCTGCGTGGTTTTTCTGTAAGCAATCAATCTTCTATATTTAATTTTTGATTAATTTTGAGAAATTGTTATCATAAATCTAACTAAAAATAAATAAATTCAAAATGAGTAACGTGTATATTTATAGATATAATGGGCCTCTGACATGTAGCTTAGTTGACAAAGGGGTGATATAACGTGTATATTTATAGATATAACGTCTTTTTAGAAGCGTCCTATAAAATACATAATAGGACACTTGAATTTATGTGTCAAGGTTTAAGTGATCTTTATTAACTTAAACCTACTCAAACCTCACTGAGTACACATGAAGCAACAGAGCATAATTTTCTGCATTGTTTGTGTTAAGCCCCTCATCAATCTCTAGCACATTCTCATGATGAGCTTATTCATTTCAATATTAATTATTTCCTGCTTCTATATATGTAATTGATATGACTGACTCTGTGAGACTGATTTAGAATTATCAGTCTCACAAAGAAAAGACTAATTAAAATATGGTATATTAATTAAAGGGTATATTGGTAACAAAAATTGTTATCTTGTTAGGTCATAAAAAGATTTTATAAGACGCTTGGATTTGTTTTAAAATCATATAACTTGTTAGGTCACCTAATTTTGTCTTGAAAACTTTTTGTAACGCCTTTAGTTAGGACACCCATATTTTTGGTCCTATAAAATGAAGGTCCTATTAGATAGTTTTTTTTAGGACGTTTATGTATGTATGTATGTATGTATGTATATATATGTAGAGGCTCCGTAAAATGCAAACCTTGCATTTGTTGCACCCCTTACAAACCACAGTCTGCATACGTGCAGACTGGTTCTGCATATATGCATATGAATACGTGCAAGAATATACATATAATGGACATACATTCATATGGGACAATGCATATATGCAGAACCAGTCTGCACATATGCAGATTGTGGTTTGTAAGGGGTGCAACAAATACATGGTTTGTATTTGATTTGTACCCTATATATGTATGTATGTATATATATATATGTATGTATACATGAAAAATGAAAAATGAACCACCTTGCAAGCAAAAGCTATGCTTCCAACAAAACTACTATTTATTACTACGTGGAACTTATATATATAGGAAGAGGTTTAGCATAAAAATGAGGAACACCCTATAAACATGTGCATATGTCATTTGTAACATGCATGTGTGCATAGCATGTATAACATGCATGTTAGTGATTTTAGTGTCACCGACCACTTAAGTGTGACTGGAACTAACATGAGTACCAATGGGGTTTTCAAACTGTGATCTGATAGAAGTTAGGCGGGTGCATGGTGCACATTTGTATACAAGGCGAGTTTGATCCTAGATACGACGAAATGGCGGGGGTCAGGGGGCAGCGCCCAAAAACCTCTACTGCAGTGAAAAAGCGTGATTGAACGAAGAGATACTTCAGTTTGATTAGTTTTGGGCTTCAATCAAGTGTAATAAAACTGAAAGTTGAGGGTGTAAGTTGTAAATAAGGGTTAGGGTGTGATAACCTAATGATTGGGGCACAAAACCCTAGGAGGGCACCCCATTTGTTATTGTTGTCGGCTGAAGTAGAAAGAAAAGAGAGAAAGAACAAGAAAGAGAAAGGGAGGAAGAAAGAAGAAAGAGAGATAGAGCAAGTAAGAAGAAAGAAATTCCAGATTATTGGAGAGGAAAGGAAGGTGTTCTTCATTCTCAATCAAGCAGGTAATCTCTTCTTTTCATCTCTAATATGTGGAATGTTGTTAAGATGGATATCTTTTGGGGTTTTTGTTAAAAGTTGAGTTTAAAGCTAAATGGGAGAGATTAGGCGTCAAATCGTGTTTTTGCAGCTAAGGTTTCAGTATTAGTTGAGCTTAGCGATCTTAATATTGTTGATAATCTTTAATCCGTGAGATTTCGACCGTATCTGTGAATTCTCGGTCCAAATAGGAGTCAGGTCGGCGTCCGGAAAGTCCTCTGGACGTCCGGACACGTTGAACCGATTGAAGGTTTCCGGATGCGGAAACTGTCCGGATGAGAAGGGTATCCGGTAAGTGTTTGTCCGGTAAGTATGAGTGTCCGGTGAGTCTAGTGTCCGGTAAGTAGGAAGTACCCGGGATTTAGTGTTGTCCGGAATGTTGTGTCCTCCGGAAAGTCTGGTTTTCCGGAAAGGGGTTGTGTCCGGAATGTTGGGTAATAAGCTTATGTTTTGTCCATTCATTCAGGAAAACCGATTGGGAACCGGGAACAGATTAGAAAAGAGAAGTAAGAGCATTAGGTGAGTTTTCTAACTAAAATGCGTGACTTTTAACGTGTTTTCTAAAGCGAGTACATGATGAGAAATGCAATGTTTATTCTTATGCTTTTAATTGCATGAAAGTTGTTTAAAGTTTTATATGGGATGTATGCATACATTGTTTGAGATGTAAATTGGCTAAGTCGGGGGGTGTGGCCCGCCAGCTCGTGCCGGGAGGTGTGAGCTGTTTATACCATGGGAAGTGTGACCCTGTAAGGCAGCATGATACTGACTCGTTGTCACCCTAGGGTGACTTCAGGGTGCCAATTTATGGGTGCGGATTTTATCCGTGAATGTTTTTATGTAACATATTTGTGGATGATTCATACTGAAAATTGTAAATTGTTTTAAATGCTTTGATAACTGTTAAGAGGGACTCACTAGACCTCATGGTCTAACCCTCGCATTTTCAAATTAAAACCTTTTCAAGGAAACAGGTAATGAAAGGCTCTGGCAAGTGAGTAGGGCGGTTAGCAAGGAAGCTCGATATTATAGCGGCACTATAGTTCAGTTTAGTATTATTCTCAGTTGTATAGGTTGTCTCCGCCAACCTAAGGTTTTGAGACTTATGTAAGAAATTTTGGGACCAGTATTGTAAAGCTTATTATTTATCACTATGCATGTCTCATTTTAGACTGGGTCGTTACAAATCAAGTGGTATGTTTGGGACTTAAGTTCTAGACAAACTAAAACCAGATATAGGTCCGGTCCTATCTCTGGTTGGTCTTGGTCTTATCTCTAGTTGGTCTTGGTCCTATCTCTGGACGGGCCCAACTCTGAAATGTCTAAGTCCTATCTCTAGACTTGTATATCCAGATCTCTGGACTTGCTCGTTCAGAATTCAGATTCAGTTGTAACCAACCTTTGATCTTATCCATTTACGGTTATAACCATCTATAACCGCTAATAACTTGCCAAAACTGTCATTTCAGTTATTCTCATTCATTTTTCGAATGGAACTAGTGTATATATATACATGATACATACACCATTTTTGAACTTACCGAATTTCCTGAACATTCAAATACTCTCCTGTAATTTGGCTTTCTTTTTTGTGCCTAAAAATCGAAAGTATTCTTGAGAATTATCCCAACAAAAAATATTGATGTAACATTAGTTTGAAAATAGATTCCGTAAAAAAAATACTACTTTTATATTTTATAAATCATTTTATTTATTTCAATTCAATTCATTAAACGTGAATGATCTAAACATGCCAAATTTGCCATTGGTTCACATACGAAGTGCATGATTTAAGTCGCATATTAATGCCACCAATGCCTTTGTATCCACGCATACACTACTAGAAAAAGAGGTATCAGTGACGGATCAGCGACGGAATGAACAAGAACACAATCCGTTACTAATCCGTCACAAATTAGTGATGGATTAGTGACGGACATAAATCCGTCACTAATCAGTGACGGATTAGCGACAGAATGTATTAGAAAAGAAATTAAAAAATAAACTATATATGTTCGTCGCTAATCCGTCACAAATCAGCGACGGATTAGCGACGGACCTGACAAGTTTTACAAAAAAAATGAAATTTCACGTGTCCGTCACTAATCCGTCACTGATCAGTGACGGATTAGTGACGGACCTGTCAAGTTTTACAAAAAAAAATGAAATTTCACGTGTCCGTCACTAATCCGTCACTGATCAGTCAGGCCCAAAAAAAATTCTTACGGTGACACCTTTGACGAACCTAAAAAATTTCCACATCGCCCGATTTTGTTTTAGCCTAATTCCACCGCATTGAGAGATTTTTTTTTAATTTTTTTCTCGATTTCGAGGAATTTAAAAAAAAAATCAAATTCGAGAGAACTTTTCGGGTTTTTTGGGTTGATTTTAAGAGTTTTTTTTATACGGTTGCACTCTTCACACGACTAAAATTTTTTACCCTTCGCCGAAAGAACGACGTGCCGCCGTATCCTTCAATCTAGGTCCGCCAGTGTATCCACGAGCTTGGCTAAAGATTAAAAAAGAAGGATATGTGCAAAAGCATAAGACTAGGCGATTAGGACCAAAAACAACTGAAAACCAGGATCAATGGAAGCCGGTTAGAACCAGCGGTTAGGGCCAAAACTTATGGACAAAACCAATTTAGGTTCACGAAGCTCGAGCCCAATTAGGACCGAAGCCAATGGAAGGAAGGACTGTTCATGTTCTTCATCTCTATTAGTCCACCAACCAAATGAACTCAATATATCTCACTCAAAAGTAGAGTTTGAGAGAGGTATAACATACACAAAAACCTACCTTGTCGAAGACTCGCAACATGTGCACGAAACCAAGGTATGTGCAAGCAAACAATAAGATAGGAATTATTATAGGCAATCGAAAAATATAACAAATATAGAATATCGATTCAATGGTATGCAACTTGACAATATAGTCGGGTAAGATGGTTTGGCAAGGTTGTATTCCGGTAAGGTTGACTATTTTTAGTGAATTTATTAATTATCGTTTGCTTTTGTGGGAATGCATGCATGCATTCATTAAGAGTGAGGGGGTTATTACCAAATGGCCTTTAGCCTAGCGGTATGTGAGTCTCTCTCCTCCTAGGAGGTCAGGGGTTCAAACCTCACAAAAAATAAGAAGAGTGTGTGAGTTTATTTGTTGCATTTGTCGTATATATACTATAAAAAAAGTGAGGGGGTAATTCATTTCACCCAAAGATTTTCCACTCAATCCACCAATGTGCTAGTTCTAGTTCTAGTTCTAGTTCTAGTTCTAGTTCTAGTTCTCCCCTGGGTTTCTTGCATCCAAATGTTTATCCATCTGGAATTGTTTCTCTTAATCCTTGATGAAGCCAATATACTTATTATAAGCTTTAAATTAATCTTTAATTAATCATCAACACATATCATTAAAATATTTTATTTATATTTGTTGGAGCCCACCAACAAATTCTAGTTTGTATCCAGGAATGGATTTGCTGAACTCCCCCAACCTTAATTGCTGGTCAGGATCGTGCCTCGGGGTGTGTGAAGTGATGCCGCCGCACAGGACCTCCTATATCCAAAGTTTTAAATCTAATTATAATGATATAATTAATATATATATATATATATACATATATATATATAAAAGTTCGAAACACATAGCCAACCGTTCGTAATTCATAAAGTTTAATAATTTATTTCATTTTGTTTTAAGATAATTTAGATAGGGCATCTCCAAGACAACCATTAAAAAATTAACACTAAAAACGATGGGTTTCTTGAACACTAAGGGGGTGTTTGGGAGAGTTTATATTTTTAACTTATGCTTATTTGCTTATGTGGTGAGGAAAAACAGTTTTTAAAAAGTGTTTGTTAAAAATTGAGGGTAAAAAGGTAATTTGGATAGATAAGGAAATAAGGAGAAGGAAATAAGGAGGTATGGATTGACTTATCAAAAACAACTTATTTGTGGTGAGGAGAAGCAAATAAACGCTTTTGATTTTTTCTATCCAAACACTTCAAACTGCTTATTTGCGGTGGGAAGAAACTATAAGCAAATAAGTAAAAAATATAAGCACTCCCAAACACCCCCTAAAAAATAACCAACTCCAACCGCACATTAAAAATAAAAACACTAAAAACATCTTTAATATTATAATAGTAATAAAATAATACTACTTAATTGTAACAGTAAGCTTTATGCTTGCCACAATTGATGATTCTAAGAGTAGAAGAAGAACACACACACACACACACACACACACACACACAGAGAGAGAGAGAGAGAGAGAGAGAGAGAGAGAGAGAGAGAGAGAGAGAGAGAGAGAGAGAGAGAGAGAGAGAGAGAGAGAGAGAGAGAGAGAGAGAGAGAGAGAGAGAGAGAGAGAGACTTGTATTTCTATTATTTTCATGAATGAATACAGAAAATAATGAATACCTATTTAAAGCTCCTATCAACTATCAATCTCTTTGTTATTAACAACTAACCGCTTTTCTAACCGACTCGGTGAATAGCTGCTGTAACATTCCTTCCCCCTTATAACAATCTTGACCTCAAGATTAGCTAATAGAGTTTGAAGCAGGAAGGCTAATTCCTCAATCTCAACTTTGTCGGCCCATCCCTTTGGATTCATTCCTTTATACACATAATGGAATGGCCCCAAATCAAACTCCATGATAAGCTTCTTGAAATCCCATGTTATAATACCCAAGTTACTGAGCCATTGAACACCTAAAACCATATCACAACTGCCCAAGGGAATCAACAACACGTCTGACTTAAATTATGCGTTTTGTATTTTCCACGTAAAACTCTTGCATATAAACTGGCAACGTAGTTGATTCCCATCAGCATTGTTACTTACTGGTTGAGTGGCAACAGATTCCACTTGCAATCTTAACTTCTTCGCTACATCAAGGCCTAAGAAGTTGTGTGTACTTCCCGGATCAATTAAAATGTGAAGTGGTTTATCACCATAATAAACACCCACCCTCATTGTATGAAAATTATGCTTTCCATTCAAAGCATTGGCAGAAACACAAAGTTCTATGTTAGCAACCTCAAAACATTGATCCTCGCCATTAGGTTCCTCTTCCACCCTCGAAATTTCGATAGTAAACAATTGATTTTGTTTTAATTGGCATTTATGTCCTCGTTCATACGGTTGATCACAAAAATAACACAACCCTTTTTGTTGTCTTTCACGCCTTTCAGCTGCCGATAACGTAGTCTGCGGTTTTTGAGTCGACTTAGAGGAATTGGGTTGTGTCGAATTTAGTTTGAAAGCAGATGGTGGGGTAGGAAGAAGATCAGGCAAAGATGATGAATTACCTGACGAAGGTTTAATAAACGATTTGGCTGTAGAAGGGTTAACCACAGATTTTGAGTCGTCAACAAATGAGGACACAGGACTGTAGAACAATTTCGATGATTCTAAACTTTCCTCTTGTAGCCTTGCATATTCTATCGCTTCAGCTAGTGTTCCAGGTTTAAAAGCTCTAACAAATGGCTTCAAAGTTGCATCGAGTCCTCCGATAAAACTATCAAGAAAATAAGAGTCCGACAATACCTGATTATATTGAAGCATAAGGGATCTCAGATCTTCAAACTCATCAACATATTCTTCAATGGTTCTTTTTTGCTGCAACTTGTTGATCTTTTCGACTAAATTTCTGCCCTTATCATCTTTGAATCTTGCACAGAGGTCTATGATGAATTCAGACCAGTCTACATTTCTCCTTATCGCAAGATAATTGCTCACCCAATTTTCAGCCTTGTCTACCATGCTAAGGCCTGTTTGTTTTTGGCTTATTGAGCTTAATGGCATGTATGGCTTATTCGGTCAGCCATACAAAGGTGTTTGGTAGTGGCTTAATGAAAAAATGAGGAGCTTAGCGATTAAGATATGAAAGGCTCCCTTTATCTACATAGACATGAATATTCCCAAAATACCCCCGCATTAAATCCAAAAAGCTTTCTTTTCAATCAAAACCCTACCACATCACTCCTAACATTTACGCCTCCCTCCCACCCAAGAAACCCCATCGACTTCCACATCCTTCCAGCCGACGATTTCCAGCCGGCGACTGCTCCAGCCGGCGATTTTCGGCCGCCCTCTCAGATTCATCCTCTTCCTCACACTCCTCATCACCTTGGCAATCGAAAATGGTTTGACCCATCCGGAAACCCAAGTGGGCACTCATGCTCTGCTTAATTACTATCTTGGTTTAATCAATGAAAAAAAGAAAACCCAATTGGAGAAGCTTCAATTTGAGGCTATCCAATTAACAAAAGTTGGTAATTGGAGTGATGCTACCTGATGCAAGAATCAAAACGTTGAGTTTTCTACGAAACATCACAGGTTTAAAAGGCATTGGGAGTGATTTGATTCAAGGATTGGATTCTTGTTCTTCACCTCTACCTTGGATTCTCGTTCTTTATAAATTATATTTTAGTTTAAGGATTAGATTTTGGGTTTGATTTTAGGGATTTTGGGTTTCATTTTCCAGCTTCTTGTTCTTCATCTCCATTTTTATCAATTTGTGTTTAGATTCATACTTTTGGAGATCAAAGGTTTAATCCAAGATTTTTGTTGCAATGGTGGCAAGAGACAACTTTAATCTAATGTTTTGATTGCAATGTTGTCAAGAGATCAATAAAACAAGAAACAACCAGAAGGGTAAAATAGTCAATCTTGACATTCAGACCGTTTGTTCAGCATAACAAACAAACAGCAAGATATCATAATCTATACAGACAGATAAATCCAGACAGACGTCTATATCCACACAGGACTTAATGAAAAACCAACCAAACAACCCCTAAATCCACTTTCAGATCGTCTGCAATTTTGCAAAGACTGAAGTATCTATTGCATTTCTTTATCCACATCTTGGGGTTATTTCCATCAAACCTAGGAAATTCCAGTTTGAGAACATATTAACCGATCTTGTTGGTCCCGAAGGCCTATACAAGTTTGTAGAAGGGGGGGGGGGGGGGTTGAATACAAACACACAGATTTTACTTTTCTAAATTGTTTATTGATAAATCATTAACAATTTACAGCTTGTTGCGGAGACAAGATTAAGGATAAACCTAAATCTAAACAAGTTGGAACACTAAGGTTTCTTGCACTAAGAGAGATAAGGAAATTACTAATAATAACCTATCTTGAGATAAGAGATTGAACTTGTCCAGAGTTAGCAAGTTACTTCAAAAGAAGTGAGTTCATCTCTTTATATACTGCATGCATTTAATGAAAGTCAGTATATACTTTACACGTGTCATCAGCTGGTTGGTTGCATGTCATTGACTTTTGATGACAACCTTAGTAGCCGTAAGGATGAACAGTGTAGTATCAGAGTGGTTGTACGATTTCAGATTTTCGGAGGTTCTTTTCTGACATTTCGTACGGAGTCGTGCAAGGGGGTTAAGACAAAAGTACTTTGTACGGAGGACTTCATGATCAGCTTTCGTTGATTCAGCGATTATCATTTTCTATTCAGCGAATGATAAAGTTCAGCGATAGCTGAAGTCTTGTACTTGATACTTCACGTTGAGTGGACAAATCTGAGTCTTCGCTGATCCGCATCAGTTCATTAGGAGACTTGTCGCTGGTTCTTGAGCTTGATCTTCGACTTCAGCGTAGAACCTTTGTTGACGTGAAACTTGTCTTCAGGGATCATAAGTAAACAACTAACTTATCAGCGATCATCATAATGACTGAACAGACTCAGCATTTATGGTGAACAGTTTCGCTGAATGTTTAACTTAAAAGAGCGAGAGTTCCTATCAGCGGTACTGGAAGATCTTAGTACTTATCAGCGATAGTGAAACTCTGATACATATTGTTTACTTACAATTTTCACTAAGTATATAAGAGAGGGTCATTATCAAATCACTGAGGGTTTGGATCAACAATCTCCCCCTATTTGATTATGACATAGCAACAAAGAAAATTGCTATTTAATGAAAACATAAGGATAAAAAGAACTCATAAAATATTTGTCCCTTTTACTGTTTTATGGGATCTTTTCAGTACTTATGGAGTAAAGTACGTTCGCTGAAATCTTTCTTTAAAATATTGAATCAGGTTACAATGAAGAACAGAAAGATTACAAGTACAAGCGAAAATAATTTACAAGTACAGAAGGATAACTGATACAATAGAGAAAAAGGAGATTATATCAGTTTTCAAAGGGTTCTTCCTTAATGAGAAGTTCATCAAGGGTCTTTTTAGTGGGGATCATCCAGTCAGGGACATTTACTCCTTGATTCTTTAACTTCAGAGCAGCTTCAAAAATCAAGGGCTTCAGGTGTCTAGCTTTGATGTCGCGTCTGACTTCACACCAGTGTACGAGATCTCTGAGTTGTTCGATGGGAGCGATGTGGAGCTCAGAGACACGTTGAAAGTGAGGATTTCCATCATAGTCTAAGAAGAATATACCATATGGATCACTTACCACTGTGCCAGGGATGAAGGTTTCTCCAGGTGGTAGGGAGGTGTCAAGCATTGACAGATCAGCATCAGGGCCAAGAACTTCAGCACGAGAGAAACCAATACCTGTTTCATTTCGAATGATTGGACCTGAATCAGAAACTTTCTTCTTCTTAGCAGAGGCTTTCTTCGGTTGAGGAAGAGTAGGAGGAATATCCACAGCAGATGAAAGCAAGTCGATCTGTTTGTTTAAGATCATCTCAACATGGCTTTTGAATTTTGAGCGTGATCCCTGAATGGCTAATTTCGTTTCTAACCATTCAGAGAGACCAAATTTTTCTAATGAAGCAGCATAGAATGTTTGCTTGGTTTTGTCATCTCTGTAGACATCCACTTCAACAACAGGAACATCAGCGTACATTTTTCCTCTGATGTTGGCTTTGAATATTTTGGATGGTCTTGATCGATAGGTCAGCATTTGTTTAGCCCATTCCAAAGTTGTATCAGAGACCTTTGTCTTTTCTCTAAAGATTTCTTGAGCATCATCCCAGAGCTGACGTTGAACATCAATGGGAACTCTTTTCAGCTTGGGGTCTTTGATTGATCGTTGAGTAAGCTTGATGGCGTATTCTCTGTCTTTCTCTTCAGCTTCCTTCCTTTCAGCGATAAGGCGTTCAGCGATAAGGTGTTCCTGGTATTCAGCTTTGGAGATTTTGAACTTTGGAGGAACTGAAGGAAGTTGATCACGCCTTAGAATGATTCGCTGATCCTCGAATCGCTTTATTATTTCCTCTCTTCTCTTTTGATCCTCTTCACTCAGCTTTTGAGGAGCTGAGGAAGGTCTGTTTCTGTGCGAGAGAGGTTGTTCTTCTGGTTCATCAGTCTCAGAGATCAAATCTAAGACTGGGATTATTTCATCAGCAGCAGCTGGCTTTATTTGTCAAGTCGCAGTAGTAGAACCTTCAGCGACATCCTCAAACAGGGGAGAGGACTAGCTGAAACACAGCGATCTTACAAGTAAGAACTTGGGTAGAAACAGATAGAGAGAATTGGTTTAAGTGTATAGGCTTGGGTAGAGGAACTGATAGTGTATGATAGAGGAGGGATGAAGTAAGAGATGTTTAGTGTACCTGACAAACCGACTTTTCAAGCAAGATCGTCAGATTGTCATCTTCAGCGACGCTTTTGCCTTTGCCTTTCTCAGCTCCAGAGGCTGAGGGCTTCGTCTTTGTCCGCTCCCCTGAAGGTTCATTTATCGAGATCCCCTTAAGAGCTTTGATCCTTGGGGCAGGTTTGACGATAAAGAAATCATCGTCATCTTCGTCATCATCATCATCATTCTTCTTTGGAGAAGAAGATGGTTCATCATCAGGGATGTCGACGACTTCATCATCTTCTGCTTCGGATTCTTCAGCGTCTTCTTCGAGTTGCTCCCCCTCAGATACAGAGGCGAGCTTCTCGGTTCCCTCAGGGTTTTCATCTCCCTGAGTTCCAGCGGCAGCTTCAGTTTCAATAGTCTTCTCACCCTCTTCAGCGAAGGTGAGGTCTTCGTTCTTCTCTCCCCTGATAGATTCATCATGGGAAAGGTCTTCAGCGCTCTTTTCAAGATCCTCAGCGCTCTTCTCCTCGGTATGTTCAGCGCTCTTCTCCCCCTCTTTCTCATGATTGTGGGAGGAATGGGTAGACTCAGCATTTGTATTTTCTCTGTCTTCTTGGCCAGAGATTTTAATACAACTTTCAATCACTGCTAATCTGTCTTCAAGGCCAGATATAGCAGGAGTGATCTTCTTCAGCTCTTTACGATCCGCCGCTGTGAAAGTTTCCAATACAGGGGCAGGGGCAGGAGCAGGAGTATTTGCCTTGTTGACCAGCGTCTCGATCATCGTCTTCATAGAACCAACGTCGGTTTTTACAGAACCCAAGTCGGTCTTGACAGCTGACATATCCCCCTCGAGATGTTCAACCGATGTTTTCAGCTTTGTAACTTCGCTGGACACGGTCGAAACTGAGTTTTTGAGGCTGGTGTAGTCAGTGTAGATGTCAGAGAGTACTTTGGCAAAATCGTTGAGCGTCTTATCAAGGCCCTTAATGTCATCTGTGGAAGCTTTCTTCTCCACCACCGTAGTTAGCTTTGTCAAATTCTCTCCAGCGTTTGTTACAGCTGTAGAGTTGTTGGAGAGTGTGGTGGTGAGACCGGTCAGCTTTGTTTCCACGGACTTTAGAGACTCGTTGATGTCTCCCAAATTAGGACCTGTAACAGATAAAAACTTGTGAACAGAGGAAAGCTCAGAAGTTTGGGGTTTAGTCACAGTGTATAGGATTTTGTGTGTACCTGCAGGAGGGTTTACGAACTCGTCAAAAATGCGGGTTCCTGAATAATGTTCCATATCTTCCTCAAAAGTACGGTGAGGTATGGTGATCTCTGCAGGTCCTGTCTTCATCATTCGTTGAGAAGCGTCAGCGGAGGCTTCTGGAATGATGGCATCTCCAGTATTCTTTGGAGGAGAGTCCAAGTGAGTAGAGGGAGAAGCGAAGGATAAGAATGGGGTTCGGGTACTGAGTTCAGCGTTGGAATCGCTGAGAATCACTTCATCAGTCTTTTGAGAGACTGAGGGAGGTTGGGTAGGTTCCAAGTTTCTAACCTCAGCGTTTGGAGACGCTGAAGTCTGGATTGGAGGGATGGCTTGCACGGGTGTGGCAGAGCGTACCACAGAACTTTCCTTCAGCTCTTCAGAATGAGCTGAGGAGTCTTCAGCATGGGATTGCTGGGGTTGCTCCTTGGTTTTCTTGATCCTTTTGGAATCAAGTTGGGTTGAAGAGTGTTTCCTTTTCTTAGAAGGAGAGGATTGTGTGGTCGGGGTATCAGCGATGGGTATTGTCGCTGAAGGAGCCACAGAAGTCGAAGAATTAGGGTTAAGAAGAGAGAGAAGGGTAGAGAGACGTACCTCATTGTCGACAGGTTTGAAATCGAGCACCTTAGGGCCAACCTGAGAAAGTTTCAGGTCACCCTCTTGAGGATAGCTGTCCTTCAGGCCATATTGGAAGATGGCGCTGATGAAACGGGGGTAGGGAACCCATGCAGGTCTGTCAGCAACAGAATCTACTTTTTGTACTAGGTCATCATAAATGATAGATGCCCAGTCAATATGTAGACCTTTCAGCAGTGCGTATCCCATAGCCTGCTGAGGTTGAGCGGCTTGATTAGAGGAGCCGGTCTTCGCTGTCATGCAGCTGATCAGGTGTGCGAAGATGAAATTCATCTCGCTGGGCATTTTGGACTTCTTTATCAGCGTCAGCTTCTTCTCGGGCTTCCTGTCCCTTCCAGTTTCCCAGATGTAACCCATTGCGTCGAGGAAAGCAATGATTTCTTCTCTGTCAGCATGCTTCTTATGGTCAGGGAATGGAACAAACGGTTTTTCTCTGGTAGCATTGGGAAAGTTCAGGGCTTTTCGAATGATTGCGGGGGTTATCTTAATTGTGCCATACTCAGTATCGCTGAGTATGCAATCGATGGTTTTGGATGCATCTTTGGCGGAGGGTAGTTGAGTGTGTCTGGCAGAGTACCAGAACTGGGATAGTTGTAGCTGACTTGCAGGAGGTGTGATGGTCAGGGCTGTTGAAATGCATCAGTTTTTCAGGAAATTCACAGCATCATCCAGATGTGTGACTTGCTTTCGAGGAGGAAACTCGAGAAGCGCAGAGAGGTTGTTGACCTTGGTCCAATCTAGTTGATCCAGCTTGAACTTAACCTGAGGGGCTTTGATGATTTCCACTTCCTCAGAGTCAGTGGAGATGGTCTCAGCGGTAACATTGATCTTTGAAGTTGCCATTTCTCTGTATTATCAGTTCAACCAAAGATGTTAACAAATAAGAATTGTCTTGATATGGAAATAATTTCCATTAAGATGGTTCGAATTTTGTCCATTTCATTCAGACATAAATGTCTTAATGAAGATTAGGGTTTTTCATGATTTTTGAAACGAAATGTAAAACCCCTAAAGTCTTGTATTCCAGTTTCTAAAAAAATTGGATACGAATGAAGAACAAGTTTAAGATTTTTTCATGTAAACTTGAAGAACAACCATGAAATGGTTGTGTTCATAAAACCATGAAAGAAATGATTTTATTTTTAAGAAGTTCTTTTGTTTGATCTTGTTTAAAACAATGATAAGATCAGAAACAAGTTATCTGCATTTGAAAAAAATATGAACATATTAACCTTGATGTTTTGATGAAGAAGATGATGAACAGTTCTTTGAAGATTTGAGAGCACAAATGCAACAGTAATTCTTTTCTTGCGGAGGAAGATTGATCGCGTAAAAGATAAAATATAAACCAAGAGTTGTTTATATAAACCAGAGATTTTAGAGAGAGAAAACCTTGAGCGGGAAAAGGTTTTCATCATGACACGGACACGTGTTTGCATTTGATTGGAAGTTTGAACGAAACGTGCAAACGTGTGTCAGAAAGAAATCGTGCCTGGTGTTATCCGTTGCAATGACGTCACAACTGTCCTTTCACATTCTTTTAGGATGTCTCTGAGGTTTTGAAAGCTCAGGGACTCTTTTGAAAAACATGAAGCACTGAATAGAAAATATCAGTGAAGGTTTTAAGAACTTTCAAAATATCGCTGTTAAGGAAGAGATATCCAGCGATGCATTTGATTTGAAATCTTGCATTTTCATGCGTTTGTCAGAGAGAGAAAACATACCTGGATATCAGTTTAACCAAGTTTATTCAGAGAGAAGATGGTTGAATAGGTTATACAAGTTGATTTTATCCTGAGAACTATACAAGTTTGTATAATTGTATCGCTGATCAAATGTGAACCGCTGAAGATTTTACCCTTCAAAGTTCAGCATTCCAAGCTCGCTGATGAGAAAGTTGAATCTTGTCTCATCAATAGGTTTGGTAAATAAATCAGCTAACTGATAATCAGTTGGGATAAAATGAAGTTCTATATCACCATTCATCACATGATCTCTGATAAAATGATATCTGATTTCTATGTGTTTTGTCTTTGAGTGTAGCACTGGATTGTTTGCTATAGCGATGGCACTAGTGCTGTCGCAATAGATTGCAATTTTGGAGAGCTGAAGATCATAGTCTAGTAGCTGATTTCTCATCCACAAGACTTGAGAACAACAGCTTCCAGCGGCTACATATTCAGCTTCAGCTGTGGAAGTGGACACTGAGTTTTGCTTCTTACTTGTCCAACTTACCAGCTTTCCACCCAAGAGCTGACATCCTCCTGTGGTGCTTTTTCTATCCATTTTACAATATGCAAAATCACTGTCTGAATAGGCGGTTAGATCGAATCCTGAGTCTTTGGGATACCAAAGGCCTAGATTCGTTGTACCCTTAAGATATCGAAATATTCGCTTTACAGCTTTCATATGAGATATCTTAGGTTCAGCTTGATATCGTGCACACAAGCATGTTGCAAACATAATATCGGGTCGGCTAGCTGTAAGATACAATAGTGAGCCGATCATCCCACGGTACAACGTAACATTGACAGGAACACCCTTTGTGTCCTTATCAAGTGTCAGCGGTGGTGCCATAGGGGTTTTCATAGCTGAACTTTCAGTTAAGTCGAATTTCTTCAGCATATCTTTAACATATTTTCCCTGATTAATGAAAGTTCCTTTTTCAGTTTGCTTAATCTGAAGACCAAGGAAGTATGTTAGTTCACCCATCATGCTCATTTTATACTCATCTTTCATTCTATCAGCGAAACGAGTACAAAGCTCAGGGTTAGTAGAACCAAATATAATGTCATCAACATATATTTGAACTAGAATGATATGACCTTTTACTTTTCTAAAAAATAGCGTTTTGTCAATCTTACCTCTCTCAAATTGTTCAATGTGGAGATAAGTAGAGAGAGTATCATACCATGCACGAGGAGCTTGCTTTAAGCCATAAAGTGCCTTGTCCAGTTTATAAACATAACCTGGACGCTTAGGATCTGAGAATCCTGGAGGTTGTTCCACATAAACTTCTTCATTCAGCTTTCCATTCAGAAACGCTGACTTAACATCCATCTGATGTACAGTGAAGTTTTTGTGTACAGCATATGCTAAGAAAAGACGAATAGATTCAAGTCTTGCTACTGGAGCAAATGTTTCGTCATAATCTATGCCTTCCTCTTGTCTGTATCCCTGAGCAACAAGACGAGCTTTGTTGCGAGTTACAGTACCATGTTCGTCCAACTTGTTTCGATAGACCCATTTAGTGCCTATCACCGTTTTGTCAGTTGGTCTACGAACGAGTTTCCAAACTTTGTTTCTTTCGAATTCAGTCAGCTCTTCTTGCATAGCGCTGACCCAGTTTGGATCTCTGGGGGCATCATCTATTTTCTTTGGTTCAGTTAGAGAAATAAAGTTAACAAATAAACAAATATTACCTGCACTTCTACGAGTCTGAATACCAGCGTTTGGATCACCAAGAATTTGATCGATTGGGTGATTTACAGTCCATCGCTGAGCCGGAGCATACGTCGCTGACTCAGTCTGAACTGGAGAAACTGAAGATGAGGCTTCAGCTACTTCTGGATTATCAGCTAAGAGAGGAATGTTTGCATTTGTCACTTCATTCACTGATTGCTGAGAAATAGATGGAATGTCTGAGACATTTGGATCAACTGCAGGTATAGTGTTTATAGGAATAGCTGAGACCCAAGATGTTTCAGCTTCACTATTCTGCATATCTGGAATGATAGTAGGACCATCATTTTCTACGGTGTGAGCATGAGGAGTGGGAATATCTTCTGAATCACCAAGATGAGAAAACATCCATTGATTCAGTTCTTCTGTATCAGCGTTCGGTTTAGAGTTCGCTGAACGGGATTCGTCAAACGTGACGTGAATAGTTTCTTCTACAGTTTGTCTTCTTCGATTGAAGACTCTGAAGGCTTTGGAAACTGAGGAGTATCCAAGAAAGATTCCATCATCGGCCTTAGGATCAAACTTTCCAAGAGCATCTCTATTGTTCAGTATAAAACATTGACAACCAAAGATGTGAAGAAAGCTGATCGAGGGCTTTCTCCCATGAAAACGTTCATAGGCTGTTTTATTGAATCTTTTGACTATCAGCGACCTGTTTTGCGTAAAACAAGCAGTGTTGACAGCTTCTGCCCAAAACTGAGTAGGCAGGTGAGAATTGCTGAGCATTGAACGTGCAGCTTCAATAATTGTTCTATTTCTTCTTTCAGCGACTCCATTTTGTTGCGGTGTTCTCACTGACGAAAGGTTGTGAGAAATACCCTTACTCTCAAGGAAGGAATCAAGAGAACTGTTTTTGAATTCAGTTCCATGATCACTCCTTATTGAGCGAACAGTCATATTGTTCAGAGTTTCCATCTTCCGAACAAAGGTGATGAGTTCTTCAGGGGTGTCACTCTTAGAACAGAGAAACATTACCCAAGTGAAGCGAGAGAATTCATCAACTATGACCAGCGTATATTTCTTTCCAGCGATGGATTGTTTGTTAACAGGGCCAAACAAATCCATATGGAGTAGTTGTAGAGGAGATGACACTGAGGAAACTTGCTTTGATTTAAATCTTGCTTTGGTCTGCTTCCCTTTTTCACACGCTGAACATAATGACTCTTTGGCGTATGAATGCTGAGGTAGACCAGTGACTAACTCTTTTGACGAAAGAGTGTTCAGTGTCTTGAAATTTAGATGAGAGAGCCTCTTATGCCATAGCCAGTTGACATCAGATGAGGCCTTTGAGAAGAAACAGGAGTTCTCAGTGGTTGTTGAGTCCATGTTTATTACATAAACATTTTCCAAACGATAACCGCTGAGAGCTATCTTCTCCTTTTTGTCAGAGACAAAGAAGGATTCCTTAGTAAAAATTACTTTGTTATCCATGTCGCAAAGCTGACTGATGCTTAGAAGATTATGCTTCAGCCCTTCAACATATGCGACTCTTCTGAAGGAGGTTGTACCATTTGAAAGTACACCATACCCTCGGGTGTGTCCTTTTCCATTTCCACCGAAAGTCACAGAGGGACCCTTCTCTTCCTTGTATTCAGCGAGCAGGTTTTTCTTTCCAGTCATGTGTCTAGAGCATCCGCTATCGAGATACCAGATACCCTTCTTAACCTGCATTTACAAAGGAAGATTAGTTTTTCTTGGGTACCCACTTAACCATGTATACACGTTTGTCAGTGGAAGTAGTTGGAATGGAAGGTTCAGCGGTCTTCGCAGGATTTGAAGATTCAGCTTTGTCTTTCTTCACTTTGGTTAATTTCTTAACCTCAGTGGTAGAATTCACCTTGACCTGATTTGCACCAGGGTTGGTCTTCTTTGCCTTGGGGGCAATCTTCACCTTAGCTATCTTTTCAGCTTTGGTGGCTGTGGGGCACTTACTAGCAATATGATCAGTGAGTCCACAGTGATAACATTTCCTATAGCTAAAAGTAGTTCTAGGACCATTTGAATGCTGAGCTTTTAATTTTGAATTGGAAGAGCCAGCACCAAGTAAACTATTGGCTTTAGAAATGGAACGAACATTCAGTTCTTCAGATTTCTTACCAAGGATATCCACTCTGAGTCTAGGAGTAGATCTCTGAATAGATCCAGAGATCAGCTTCTTTGATCCAGAGGGATGGGTCACTGAAGCTTTAGAAGCATTCAGCTTTGGTACTAAGGTACCCTTCTGAGGATTTTGATAAATAACAATTCCTTTACCTTTGTCTTTAGAGACAGAGTTAGATTTTGAATAAACCATTTTCTCCTTGCCTTTTGAGGAGGTAGGAGTTTCCTCAGGGATTGGTGTAATGGACGATGAGCACTGAGAAGATGAAGTATCAGCGACTGAGGATACGAACGTTCCAAATTTAAGCATTGAACGTTCAGTGGTTGGTTTTGGAGTATCATATTTATAACCCAGACCACGTTTATCACTCAGAGGAATCTGAGCCTTAATTATCTCAGTGATCTTTGTTGAAGAATTACACCATCCTTCAACAGTAGCTTTTTCAGCCTCTAATGCAGCGATAGCTTCTGCTCGTTCGATTTTGACTAGCTGATTTAAATATACTTGATCTTTAAAATCTTCTTCAATTTTAGAAAGCTTTTCTATTTGAAGATGACAGTTTTTAAGCTTTTCAGCGAGATCAAGGTTTTGGTTTTCAACCACAGTTTTGCCGTTCATGGCTTCGTATAAACTTCTAGTCAAGAGATCGATCTTACGGAGACTATCAGCTTCATCAATATTTGCAATATTGGTAAAGAAAGAAGGTGATACCTGAATAGCAGAGGTTGAAGTGGAGGGAATGTCTGAGCTTTCTTCCTCTTCTTCAATCTTGGCCATGAGACATTGATTTGCTTCATCATCTTCAGAATCAGATGATGATGCTTCTTCATCAGAAGCAGCCCAATCATAGTCAGCCATCAGGCCTTTGCCTTTCTTCTTAAAGCTTTTCAGCTTCGCATATTTTTCTTTCAGCTTTGAGTATTTGTCATCTTTATTCCTTGGAACAAAGGATTTCTTTGTAAAAGCTGAGGGTCTAGAAACTTTCTTAGACCTGCACTCGTTAGCAAAATGTCCTATCTTTTCGCAGTTAAAACAAGTAGCAGTAGCCTTATCAACAAAAACTGATGATTTAGGCTTGTCAGCTATGGAAAGAGGTTTGTTCTTTCTAAACATTTTCTTCTTGCCAAATCTCCTGAACTTTTTGGTTAGGAGAGCCAAGGATTCATCATCTGAAAAATCAGAATCTGATGAACTTTCAGAGTTACTCTCTAACTCAGTGATAGTGACTGAGGGTCGCTGAGTAGAAAGTTCCTCTGAGATTAAAGCATCAGGGGTGCTTTTGGAATCTTTTACAAGATTCTTCTTAAGATGGCTTGATTGCTCATGATTCAGCAACGTGCCATATAAGGTAGCAAGGGTCATTGATCTTAGATCCTTTGACAGCTTGAGACACATGGAATAATTGTCCCAGCTTTCAGGTAAACATTCTAGAAACTTTGTCAGCACTTCAAAGTTAGAATATTCCTTACCAACAGTTTTCAGATCTATAATTAAGCAATTAAAACGTTGGTGAACTTCAGAGAGAGTTTCATTCTTACCAGAAATGAAGCTTTCGTATTGTCTTACCAGGTTGATCTTTCTTGAGTCCTGGACTTCAGACGTTCCTTCATACTGAACACATATTGTGTCCCACATGGCTTTTGATGTTTTCAGAATAATGACGGAATGGTAGACTTCGTCAGGAAGAGCCATGGATAGTATGGATCTGGCTTTTGTATCTATAGCCACTTTCTTCTTATCTTCGTCAGTCCATTGATGGATTTCTTTAGGTACCAGCATTTCTGGAATAGCAGGTCTATTCTCAGTGCCTGGAACTGCAGCATCAAATCTTACAGGGATGAATGGACCATTCTCAATATAGTAAGGCATAGTAGGGTCTACACCTTCTAAGAAGAGTGTCATCCTATTTTTCCATAAGTTGAAGTTATCTCTGGAAAATCTAGGGGGTTTTGCAAGAGAACCATTGTCTATATAATTTGTGTTTGTATTGGTGGCCATTTTCAGATAATAGCAAGGAAGAGAAATATCTTAGATTAGATCTTGTTTATGAGATTAAACAAATCTGCTCTGATACCACTTGTTGGTCCCGAAGGCCTATACAAGTTTGTAGAAGGGGGGGTTGAATACAAACACACAGATTTTACTTTTCTAAATTGTTTATTGATAAATCATTAACAATTTACAGCTTGTTGCGGAGACAAGATTAAGGATAAACCTAAATCTAAACAAGTTGGAACACTAAGGTTTCTTGCACTAAGAGAGATAAGGAAATTACTAATAATAACCTATCTTGAGATAAGAGATTGAACTTGTCCAGAGTTAGCAAGTTACTTCAAAAGAAGTGAGTTCATCTCTTTATATACTGCATGCATTTAATGCAAGTCAGTATATACTTTACACGTGTCATCAGCTGGTTGGTTGCATGTCATTGACTTTTGATGACAACCTTAGTAGCCGTAAGGATGAACAGTGTAGTATCAGAGTGGTTGTACGATTTCAGATTTTCGGAGGTTCTTTTCTGACATTTCGTACGGAGTCGTGCAAGGGGGTTAAGACAAAAGTACTTTGTACGGAGGACTTCATGATCAGCTTTCGTTGATTCAGCGATTATCATTTTCTATTCAGCGAATGATAAAGTTCAGCGATAGCTGAAGTCTTGTACTTGATACTTCACGTTGAGTGGACAAATCTGAGTCTTCGCTGATCCGCATCAGTTCATTAGGAGACTTGTCGCTGGTTCTTGAGCTTGATCTTCGACTTCAGCGTAGAACCTTTGTTGACGTGAAACTTGTCTTCAGGGATCATAAGTAAACAACTAACTTATCAGCGATCATCATAATGACTGAACAGACTCAGCATTTATGGTGAACAGTTTCGCTGAATGTTTAACTTAAAAGAGCGAGAGTTCCTATCAGCGGTACTGGAAGATCTTAGTACTTATCAGCGATAGTGAAACTCTGATACATATTGTTTACTTACAATTTTCACTAAGTATATAAGAGAGGGTCATTATCAAATCACTGAGGGTTTGGATCAACATCCTGGTTGAATTGGATCCCAAATCAACAATCCTTTGGGGTTCTGGCCTTCGATTAGCCTCAGATTCTTTGAGTTTATCAGCCAATTCCGCCATAGTTTTCATCACCTTAACCATATTCTCATTTTGGACTTCAATTCGTTGATCCAATGATTTGATGTGTTCTTCCATGGCTAGGGTTTTTCTCGTCACGATGCCAGTGCTAGGGTTTTTTCAGGATTTGCTCTGATACCAATGTAACAGTAAGCTTTATGCTTACCACAATTGATGATTCTGCTGTATAGAAGAGAAGAAGAAGAAGAAGAAGAAGAAGAAGAAGAAGAAGAAGAAGAAGAAGAACATAGTGTAGCTAAAGAGAGAGAGATAGAAAGAGAGAGAGAGAAAGGAGAGACGTGTATTTCTATTATTTTTGTGAATGAATACAGAAAAGAATGAATACCTATTTAAAGCTCCTATCAACTATCAATCTCTCAGTTATTAACAACTAACCGCTTTTCTAACCGACTCGGTGAATAGCTGCTATAACATTAATGTATTTAACTATTAAATCTTTATATATAATTATAAAACTTAAATATTATATTATTATTTGATTATACATGGATGCTTTATTGGCCTTCAAATATAGAAGTCATTGACCTCCATTTTTTAGTGTTGGGTTGGAGATGAAAACACCTTCATTTTGTAATGCAACTCACAATTAACCTTGGCCGGCATTCTTCCATTTGGCCCAAAATCATAGAACATAAATGTGCGTAGACGGCCACGAGCTAGTATATCGCCGGATATGCTACCCCCTCAAGTTCTAGAAAGAGAAAGCGGTAAATTATGTAGATATGCAATTTAAATCACATATATGATATATATGGACATGGTTACTTTAACTTTATAGTTAATCTTCTTTGTAACGTTACCTGAATATGATCTCTCCATCCGATCCCCCTATGTTTCAATCCGTTCAAACCGCTTGGAAACCGATGTTATTATTCTATGTTCTTTTTATTACAAGTGAATTTATCTGGTTGGCCTGTTCTGAAAGAATGAGTTTGGGTGGTGTTGTTAGTCGATACAATGAAAACCATTCTATTTAATTTTGAGAAATTGTTATCATAAATCTAACAAAAAGTAAATAAATTCAAATGAGTAACGTTTACATATACAGATATACAGGCCACGACTATTTTGCAACCCAGTAAAAAGGTTACAATCCATGCAACATTCATCTAAACCGTCCATTACATTTGGATTCTCATTGATTCTCTTAATGAATTTACCCGATTTCAAAAAAAATGTCAATGCACATAACAGTTCATGTGATGTATTGGATGAAGGTGGTACTTTCATGAAACATTATGCATTCCATGATATTTAATGAAATATTATAAGAATATTCAAAGAAACCACTAATTATTGATGCAATCCAATAATCAATCCAATGTCTACACAATGAATGAGCTAAATGAATGATTTAGATGAGGGTTGCACGAGGTTGTAAACTTTTACTGGATTGCAAAATAAACCACCCAATGACATACATGTATTAAAACATAACTGAAATTTTCAAGTTTTAACGACCCATAAATAAATCTTATGCAATAACAAAACACAAAAATAAAGATGAAACCACAAAGTTGACAAAAATAAATGAATTCTCCTTTTCTTTTTCTTATGTTTTCATTCAGACATACAACAGTTACAATGGTGAGCTGAATCATACACAAATATAATTCAGTCTGAAAACGGTTGAGAGTCCATGCAGAGATGGACTAGTTTTTGTTGGAACTGTCCGTACAATTCCCCAACCGCAATCACGTCTTCGTTTTCCGGGTTCAAAACAACCAACTTCTCCTTAATGGAAGAATCCGACTCCGACTCTAATAAGCCGCTTTTAATAAATTCAGCATGGATTTCCCGGCAGGCGATAATGAACATAGCAGCTGTATCGGGTTGCTGAGCCTCACGGAGTGCCGCCAGTGCATCTTGTAATGAACCCGCTGCTATGTACAAAACCAGGGCTCTGAGAAAAATATCCACAAAACTTTAGAGAAAGACACCAAAGAAAGGGGGTTTATGGTTATTTATCATATATGATAAATATATAATAAATTGGTGTTTGGTGGAATGAAACATGATGATACCTCCAGATGTTATGTTCAGCATGAAGAACATGTTCAGCCCATCTGTGTAATACCCTGCAAAACCCTGATTTATGAGTCTAAACTATCTCTATCTATCTTTCTTTTGAAAACAAAAATCGTTCACGAAAGATGCAAACCTTGCATAGTCGGTTCCTTTCAAATGTGTTGCTGCCAACGTTGCAGCATCTGTCCAACACCCAGCATCTTGTAGCTGAAACATATAATAAACATAAATGCAACTAAAATCAACGAACCATATATATATATATATATATAGGTTTAGGGAAAACCTTAAAAAAATTGGAAATCTGAGGAACACCTTAAATTAAGTTGTTTTTTGGTTTTTATGCACGTGTGCATGTTATAACTTACTTGTATGCCCCATTAAGATCGATCTACAAGGGTATATCAATATATCCTATTGCAATTGCTTGTAGAGTTCTACGAACTCAATGACATATTTACCCTTAATAAGAGACGGATAATTAAGAGCATAATTGGAAAGTAGAAGCTTATTTTGGGAGAGATGGAGTATCAAACTAGTTGAATTTGTGGAGCATAAGAACACACCTGTGAACAAGCTTCTTGATACCTTCCTACAGCACAGAGCAGATGTGTGCCAGACAATGACCTGTCAGTCCTCACCATATTTGCTGCAATCACCTACAATACAACAAAAATAACAAATTCAGAAAGAAAAAAAATGATATTTCCACGTGGAAAAGCAAAATAAAAAATGCATCATTATTACCTTCACTGCTAGTTCGTTTAAAGATCTTGAAACTGCAGATGAAAGAGCAACGGCTCGCAAAGCATTTGGATAGAAGTAAGGACTCTCAGGAGGAGTAGAAAGCATTAAACTCACAGCACCTTCCAAGTTACCAATTGACACAAGCCTGCTTATCATGGAAATTAATATATATATATATATATATATATATATAGGAAACAAATCACCCTTGATGAATAGTACATTTAGGAATTACACTCACTCATGCACACGGTTCTGAATAGCCTCTTCATCCTCTAGTTTTTCATGCCAGGGAATACGCTCACTAGCATTTTCCCACAATTCTTCTTGCTCAAAAGCCATCAACCTAAGTTCACCATCACTCTGTTGAAAAGAGATGCAGACATTAAGAGGTTTGGCTGTTGCTGAATGGTTGGTGCAGGATGATTAAGTGGTCAGAATGATTAAGAGGCTCTTATGATATAGTGCAAAATGCAATATGGTTGTTTGGTAATTGTTCGGAATGAAATTAGAGCGCTAAATGGTTAAGGGGGGCCTAAGATATAAATCATTCAGAGGGTTTTGGAACCATTAAGAGGCAGATTTTTTTCGCCAAACAAGATTCACCTCTTGGCGATTCAGAGGTTATCTTTTAGTTGAACTATGATAAAGAGTGGCACACAATTTCACATATTGCATTGCATTTTCTTAGTGGCAGATACTTAAAAAGAACCTAAAAGCTTACAACTGCATTCTTTTTCCGTTGCCCAGTTTCTGATTTGCCCTTTGAAGATATCCTACTCAGTAAAGACACATCATCGATTTCTGAAGATGATGAATTTACGGGGGCTTTTTGCAGAGACTTGTTAACCAAGTTATTCATTAAGTGCTTAAGTGCGTAAGGTAATTGCAACCAAAAGTAAGCCTCCGAAGTTTCACCAAATATTGCAGCTGCAAAAGAGAATCTTGCAGCTGAACCTTTATTAAGTATCGTAGCATATTGTCGCACCCTCTCATCATCAAGTATGCAGCCTGATGTAACAAAATAATAAACATAAAACGAAATTAATGAAACTTTCTCATCAATATAAACCAGAATAAACTTCTTGTTATATACCCAAAACCTCACCTTCTCGCTGATAAGGCTCTAATACCTTAAGAAGCAATTCTGGCACAACAGAGTCACCAATATTTGGTATATCAATTAGATAACTACGAAGATCTCCTACAGATGATTCAGTTCGTGATAACGGGCTATGCTCCTTATCGAGAATTGTACTAAATGTGTTAAACCATGACGGCTTTACACCACATTGCAAGATCAGCCGCAGTGCCTGTTAATAAAAAAATAAGGGGTCGGGGTCATTTCAACTGATATTCCACTGCAATATTTAAACTTTAAACTACTACAGAAAACGAGCAGGTGTTTTGAGTTTAAGATGCATCTGTCACTCAGAATATAGTGGTTGCGACATGTCAGCAGTACATCCACCATATTGGAACCATAGGTTAAGGTAACAGGACAAATATACCTTAAATGATTGATGAAGTCAGAGATAGACTCAAAGGATGTCAAAAAAGAAATTTCAAACCGTTGTCGTTGGCACTTAGGGGCCGTTTACCAAACGCTTACCCGGGTATGCGCTTACTAAAGGGTCGTTTACCAAACGCTTACTCGGGTAAGTGCTTACCAAGTCACATTACCTTACTGGATGAATAAGAAAAGGACCAAGAATCTTACCCGGTAAGAGCGAAGACAAGGACCGAGGGTCTTACCCGGTAAGTGAGTGTGACGACTCTTACCACGGTTAGCGCTTACCGGGTAAATTATTGTATACGATGCCATTTTGTGGACTAAAATCTTACCCACTAAGTAAGTAATAGTGTTGAATTTTACCGGTAAGCACTTACCGGGTAAGTGATTAGGTAAGCACTTGGGGGTTATGTCTTCCTATTCATTTGGCATTTGGCAAGTATCAATAACATAAGTAATAAGTCAATATAAAAAGAATCCTTCTATATCCCATGTTAGTTTGGGTTGACTAAAATTCAAAGTAAAAGAAACTACCTAAGATGCAACCCAAAAGTAAACACAAAGAAGCAACCTTCCCATAATTCTGCAACCGAAGTTGCCCCTAGGCTTTCCGTAGAAGAAAAACAAGTAAACTTTGTTTTAGAGAATAGATTGAAGTCAAAATTACCAAGGCATGTGCTGTGGGAAGTAATATAGGAGAACATAAAGGCATCGGCCGAAATCGCTCCTTCATAAATCCAGACTGAGCTCCATAACCAATTCTTTTGTCACTGCATAGAAAGATGGTAGATTCTACTGAGCATAAATAATGGCAGACTGTAAAACTCAACAACCACCCAATAGATGCTTACTAGAGATGGCCAACCCGGGACTGGTCCACCGAGTTACTGTTTTTGGCCCGGGACCGTTTGGGCCTGACCCGGCTCGGCCTGGGACCGGAATTTGGCCATCTCTACTAAGCACTAGAGATGGCCAAATTTCGGTCGCGGGCCTAAACAAGTAAACAGTGTCGCCCATAACCGGTCCAAGCGAAACCGTTCCCGGTCCCGGGCCGGGCCGAGCTCAATACGGTGTGGCCCGGTTAAGCCTTTGTATAAACGATCTATAAACCGTCCGAAACCGGGCCTAAACCGGGCCTGCAACAGGTCCCGGGCTGGGCCAGGCCGGCGAATCACTCCAAATGCGTAACCGGCGGGCTCAAATCCGGGCTTCAAACGGGCCGGTCCGGAATGGCCATCTCAACTAAGCACTGTGACAGAAATTTGAGTTGTTCAGTGAGCTTAATAAGTATCACACATACATGTTAACTTCAACGAGCCGAAAGCTACTATCGGCTCCAGTAATACACAATACCAACGGATCATTTTTATCCATTCGCACAGGTAACCAATCGAGTTCCAGCACAAGAGTACCAGGAAACTGAGGCTGTAGTAACGAGTTGGCTAATGGATCCGGTGAATCCTGCAAAAGAGAAAACTTTAAAATTCAATATTCATTTTAGGTTTATATTTACTTTTTTCTTTTTCTTCTTCTTGTCTCACTTACAAGATCAAATACGGAAAATGTATTGTCATTAAACAATACAGCAATACGTCCACGGCTACGATCTCCAGGAACAACAGGTGAGAATTTGATTCTCCGAATTCCTTCCCGGTGAGTGTTGAAAGAGGAAGACTGTCCAGTTGTAACATCCCACCACCGTATATTTCCTGACCTGTCCCCCATGACCTGACAGATAGATCAGTCACTGTAGAGTTCATGAGACACAAAGCTCAACCACACCTTCCATAAATAAGGGGCAAAATGGTCCAATACTGAATAAACGAGTATCTCCTCTAGATGGAAGAAGAAAAGAGAGAATAAGAGATACTAACCACATGAGGCAAACGATAGGCCATAGCTCTAACTGGTCCATCAGAAGAAACAAGTGAAGAAGTGGGCCACTTTGGTCTGCACCGTAATAAATACATCTCATGAACTTGTACAAAAGTAATTCAAGATGACACCAGATAAGTAACAAATATGTTGTTTAGTAATTAATAGTACTTGAAGTCTCGGATCCTCCGCCCCTGAACTTCAAACACCCCAAGCGCGCCATTTACAAGTGCAAATGCAAAACTCTCTGAAAATTCTTCTTGAGCTCCATCTGAACTCACGGCCTCTGCATTAGAAGTTACTTGTGAGCATTGAAACTTTATCACATCCATGGGGGGATGCAATAATAATGAAAAATAGCAGGCAGCAATAGCAGCAACAACAACAACAATTGTAAAATCTCAGTAGTTAAAAGCTAAAATGGTTTACGGTTTAGTAGCCCATATGATAATTATCATTTTGATGAGACTATAATACTAAGAGTGAAGGTTTAAGAAAAATTTAGGGCCTAAAAGCAAGACATGGCTTAATCATACACTCAGGTTAAATAAAAACCATTACGATGATTAAATACTAATGAATGAAGATACATTGCTTAAATAACTATTTATGTGGCCAAAATGATAATTTCAGAACGTGAAGGGAATCTTAGTTTTAATTTCAGGGTAATGCTTGACAATGACATATTATTCTTCAATTGACTATAATCAGTATTATGTGTGTAATGAAGCAGATATAAAAACAGAATAATGTTTATCTTCAAATATGTGCTTATTTTATACTTCTTTTTTATTGGGCACGTCGCCCGCACACCCTTGTGTTGACCGTTAGGGTAAATTCATATGTGATTTTACCCATGAATTGGCATTTTTCTTTCTCTTATTTTGTTACATTTATCGTTTGAACCTCCCTGTACATCCGTAATTCCCTATAGGCTATAGCCACTGAATCTTGGTATCGATGTATCACAAAATAGACCCATACTCAACATAAAACTTGCTACAATGACATTTTTGTTCTTAGAGTTGTATGTAATTAAATAGTCTCGAGGATGCCTGATAGAATCAATAGATCCGGAGTACAGTATTTGGAAGCAAGTCCATCTTACTCAAATAAATTTACTTGTCAAGATTGTAATATACAAACATCAAGTATAAGCATACAACATATAATGTCTGAGGGGGACCAATAAGATGCGTGTTTATGCGAGGTATTAAATCAAATTTGTGGACGTAACTCATAAGCATTTATTTTTTAGTCTACCATTTTTCTTGATGCATTCATATGCTTTACTTATCAAGTTATCATTCTTATTATGTTGCTTCCTTACTCAAATGTTGTTTGTTTGTTGATTAATTGAAGAATCGCCTTATATTCCCATTATGTTGCTTTTGTTCACTTTGCTCAATCATAGTGATACCAAAAGTCCTAGTATTTCTGATGATCCTTTTCTGTGGGAGTCATTGATGTTTCTTGAAGGCTTATCCGTTTTCTGGAATTCATGGTGTAGTCAAGTAACTCGTTTCTTGTTCTAACAACCCTTTCAACCGCAGTTTTATTAGGGGTAACATGCTTTTTTTGAGGATAGATATTGGAGTTCAATGACCATTGAAGTTGTTGTGCTTGCACATTTTTTTCTTGTGGTTATTGAGTAAGCATTTGTCGTGAGGCTATGAATTTTAATGCACGGAGAAAACCCTTCGAGTTTGTGGTTTCCTTCCATGAACCTTCTTTCAATTTCCTCATGATGATGATAATGATGATGATGATACGGATAATGATGATGATAATGATAATGATAAAAAAACTCACTAGAATCTGTTTGGCCATCAGGTGGCACAGAAGCGTCGGATTGCTTAGATGCTCCACTTTGCGGTCGTGGAACAGTAGGAAGAGTCCACTCCAATACTGTAAACGGAAGAGCTAAAGACCTAAGCTGCAAAAGGAAAATATCACGACTGATGTACAAGAGCTACTCAAGCTCCTAAGCAAACAATATCCTGAAGTGATTCATTGGCAAAAAGTACGCAAAGAAGTCAAATTTTCAGCACTCACAGATATCTACATGAATGGCAATATATATACATATATATCTATATATAGGGTTGGGTTCCGGTGAGAAGTGCCAAATTTGGTGAGAAGCGTGAGAAGTGGTTATCAACCGTTGGATGAGAAATGGACGAACATTAGGATGAGATGCACCGGATCAATTCCCTTTTAAGTCGCAATTCATGGGAGGGTATTTGATTAAAAGTGATCATCGGTTTAAAAGTACTTCTCACATGATCCCATGCCTATATATATATATCATGATATCATAATCTAGATAGAGTTGCATTTTCAGGCATTGAAAAACTACCAATTTGAACTTCAATTTGATGACTTTGTATATAGAATATTCCAGCAACAAACAAAGATGCGGAAAAGAAAATCATGAATAAAATTGTGACAGAAATGGTTAGCTATGGAATTTATTGCCACCGACTCACCTAGTAAATGTAAAAGGATTTATCAACACAGTAACTATGAGGTTTCTTCGGAACACTAAAAGACGTCATGCTGTGACTACAAAGATAAGAATAGGAGTATAACAAAAATGATTACTGTAAATCTTATGTTGTCAAGTTAAAAAGGTAAAGAATTATTACCAGAAAGCAAATGCATACAGCATGTGCATACACCATAAACAAAACTATCAAAGGCACATATGTGTGTTTAACATTTCACCAAAAAACAAATGATCAAAGGCATAAAATAAGTAATGAAGATACTTCCAATATCCTCGCTTCATGGGCAAATATTTTATGAAGCAATAAATACATAATTGATAAGAAGGAAGTGGAAATTGGCTGAGTTCTAGAGGAAAGATGGAAATTTTGATATGGTAGTTCATTGATAATGTCATACCATAAAACTAGGAGGCAGACCAGAAAGAATGTGAAGTATAAAAACATAGAGAAGAAGAGTCGGTCCCTTGAATATCTTCAAATGAATAAACCCACATTTGTAAACTTGATATAACAAGATAAACCAAGAGAACTCAATATGCTAATTTATCAAGTGTATCCTTTCAAACTGAAAAAGACAAATGCTTGAAAATTGGACCAAAATGTAAATGGAATATCGAACATCCAAAGAACTACTAGGGACCCTTAACAACTCCCAAAGATCCAGATGATTATGTACTTGCTAAAAGAACTACATACAATGATGGAAAAAGAAACATGTCATCTGGTTGTCATATACCCACCCCTACGATTTACCTACAATCGAAGAAAGGCTCCACGTAGGCAGATCAAGGAAGGGGACCACTAGGGAAAGGCGTGATTCGTTGGTTAGACAATCTGTTGAGTAAGGGCAGTGGGGGAATTTTACCAATAAATCTGTTACATAATAGCTATAAGTAGGGTGGTATTGGAGGTAGTAGGTATGCAGAGAATTGTAGCTTAATTTTGGAGAGACTAGCCTCTCGAACTGCTAGTACCCTTGTTCTTATCTTTCCATGTTTCCCAATTAATACCATTTTGGCCAATCAATTGCTTCCAGTCATTAGTAGTGGTATTGGGAGCATAACAAATTGGTATCAGAGCATCCTGTCTGGGCAGCTATGGTGCCTCCACGTGTGGATCCAGTGACTCAGAGAGTTGAGTCGGTGGAAGAAGAAATAGCATCGGTCAGAGCCTCCATCACAGATCTACAACAAACTATGGAGCAATCATTGCAAGCAAAGTTCATGGAACAGATGTCGCTCATTCGTGAAGAGGTGAGGGCTACGTTATCTGATTCCAATCGCAGTTTCGTAGGCCCACCCCCAATAGGAAGTTCATCCAGCGGAGGAAGTGGAGGAAACGGAGTAAATGGAGGTGGTAGTGCGGGAAATTCAACGGCAGGACCCAACTGGAGATTCCGGAAACTGGATATGCCTTTGTTTGACGGGATCAATCCCGATGGGTGGATAATTCGAGCCGAGAGGTACTTCACGTTTTACCGATTGAACGAGACAGAGAAGTTGGAGGCTGCGGTGGTGGCGTTAGAAGGGGATGCCCTTCTTTGGTATCAATGGGAGCATAGACGACGACCGATTCAAAGATGGGAAGAGATGAAAATGGTGATCCTTCGACAATTTCGATCGGCCAGCACTGGATCCCTTCATGAACAATGGTTGGCCCTCACTCAGGTCAGTTCTGTAATCGATTATCAAAGAAGTTTCATCGAACTTGCTGCCCCGTTAACAAATATTCCGGAAGAGATAGCGTTGGGCCATTTTATAAATGGGCTCAAAACTGAATTAAGGGCTGAAGTGCGGGTTCACGGGCCTCGTACCCTGGACCAGGCGATGGATTTGGCCTTGAAACTTGAAGAAAAAGTTCGTTCGACTTGGGGCCGACGATCTGAAACTCGTTCCTTTGTATCCACTCAAGGCGGGGGAACTTCCATAGCCAAGGCATCACCGTTCCAGACGGTGCCGGTAACACCTTCCTTACGAACCAGATCTGTTTCCACCCCACTGGCCCAATCGATGACCACAGGAACGTCGGAAGGATCCCTCGGGGGTCGGGTGGTTGGAGAGGTGCGTCGACTCTCTGATAAGGAGTTGCAGAACAAAAGAGAGCGAGGACTTTGTTTTAGGTGTGATGAGAAATGGAGTTTGGGACACCGTTGTCGTAGAAAAGAGTTGAGTGTGCTATTAACGTACGAGGATGGTGAAATCGAAGAGGAGAACGAGCCATCAGGCGAGGAGAAAACTGAGCAAAATCCTACTGAGATATGTCTCAACTCGGTGTTAGGAATCACCAATCCGAAGACTCTAAAATTGGTGGGTAATCTGCTCGGAACAGAGGTGGTTGTATGATCGATCCTGGCGCGACTCATAATTTTCTGTCAACAACCATCATCAGTAAATTGGGGGTTCCAGTGAGCAAGACGGGAGGTTTTGGAGTCACATTGGGAACAGGGGAGGCTGTCAGGGGGCACGGAGAGTGTCAAGGGATTCGTTTGCAGATACAAGGCGTGGAGATAATTGAGGATTTCTTACCTCTAACTTTGGGGAACTCGGACGTCATTTTGGGAGTTCAATGGCTGGAGAAACTTGGGGCGGTGACTACCAATTGGAAAACACAAATAATGAAGTTTCAATTGGGAGGCACTTCTATCACACTGAAGGGGGATCCCTCATTGGGGAGATCTCGGATGACTCTTAAAAATATGATGCGAACTATCGGTAAGGAAGGAAATGGATTTTTGGTGCAAATAAACCAAGTGGAAAGAGTGGTTCCATCAAGTACTCTTCCGACAGCTCCAGTTTATCTGCAAGAGGTGCTCCGAAACCACAGTGGGATATTCGATTGGCCGGAAGAGCTACCACCTAGGAGGGACAAGGAACACGCGATCAACTTAAAAGAAGGAGCTGGACCGGTTTCGGTGCGACCTTACCGATATCCCCATGCTCAGAAAACGGAGATTGAACGGTTGGTCCAAGAGATGTTGCAGGCAGGCATCATTAGGCCGTCGAATGGGCCGTTTTCCAGCCCAGTCTTGCTCGTTAAGAAAAAAGACGGGTCGTGGCGATTCTGCGTGGACTACCGAGCTTTGAATCGGGTAACCGTGCCGGATAAATATCCCATTCCAGTAATCGATGAGTTGCTGGACGAGTTACATGGATCAATAGTTTTTTCTAAATTGGATCTCAAATCGGGATATCATCAGATACGGGTTAAGGACGATGACGTGGCCAAGACTGCTTTTCGTACCCACGAAGGTCATTACGAATTCCTCGTAATGCCTTTCGGGTTAACTAACGCACCTGCCACATTTCAGTCAGTGATGAACGACATTTTTCGGCCATTTCTCCGTAAGTTTGTATTGGTTTTTTTTTATGATATACTGGTGTACAGTCAAAGTGAACAGCAACATATTGAGCATTTGGCAGTAGTTATGAGTAAAATGGGACAAAACAAGTTCTATGCTAACCCCAAAAAGTGTGAACTTGGTAAAACTGAAGTGTCATACTTAGGCCATGTGATTTCGGCAGCAGGGGTGGCCGTAGACCCGGACAAAGTGAAGGCAATGCTGGAATGGCCTACACCAAGAAACCTCCGGGAATTGCGGGGTTTTCTGGGGTTGACAGGGTATTATCGACGGTTTATATCCGGGTACGCCCGGGTGGTAGGGCCTCTTACTGATCAGCTTAAAAAAGAGGGGTTTGGTTGGTCAGCAGCGGCAACGGAAGCATTTTTGTCTCTTAAGACAGCCCTGACTTCAGCCCCAATCTTGGCAATGCCAGACTTTAGTCAACTCTTTATCGTAGAAGCCGATGCTTCAGGGCATGGCGTTGGGGCGGTGTTGCAGCAAAACAACCACCCTATTGCTTACTATAGTCAGGTGTTGGGTATGAGAAACCGGCTAAAACCTATCTACGAGAAGGAGTTGATGGCCATCGTTTTTGCAGTGTTGAAATGGCGTCATTACTTGTTGGGACGTCATTTTGTGATCCGGACAGACCAGAGAAGCTTGAAATATTTGATGGAGCAGCGGGAAGTAGGAGCAGATTACCAAAAGTGGTTAAGTAAGTTAATGGGTTTCGATTTTGAAATTCAGTATAAACCCGGAAGCTCGAATCGAGTGGCCGACGCTCTGTCAAGAGAGTTCGCTACGGAGTGCGAGCTGATTGCTCTCAGTTCGTCTTGGTCTATAGATAGGACAGAAATGGAGAAAGAAGTTAAGGCTGATCCTTTTATCCAAAGGGTGATTCAAGACATTGAGATCGAGAAGAAGAGCCACGCGGGATATTTTGTTGAGCACGGGCGATTGCTATACAAGGGAAGACTAGTGCTCCCTTATAATTCGTCTTTTATCCCGAAGCTCTTCCACGAGTATCACGACTCTGCCATTGGTGGTCACTCGGGAGAACTCAAGACGTACCAACGCATGGCTTCCGAATGGTTTTGGGTGGGAATGCGTCGTTCCGTGTCGAAATATGTGCGAGACTGTTCAGTATGTCAGCAACAAAAGGCATCCACAACCCATCCAGCAGGCATGTTGCAGCCCCTGCCAATTCCGTCCCAGGTTTGGGAGGAACTAACTATGGATTTCATTGAAGGATTGCCCCGCTCGCAGGGGTTCGACACTGTGCTGGTCGTGGTGGATCGTCTTACTAAATATGCACATTTCTTGGCGTTAAAACACCCTTTCAACGCCAATACGGTAGCATCAACGTTTGTAAAAGAGATAGTTCGACTCCATGGGTTTCCGTCTACCATCGTATCAGATCGGGATAAGGTGTTTATGAGTAATTTTTGGCGGGAATTATTCCGATTGCAAGGAACTACTCTCCTTCGAAGCACGGCGTACCATCCCCAAACGGATGGACAGTCGGAAATCGTTAACAAGACCGTCGAGACGTATCTTCGATGTTTTATTCAAGGCCAGCCGCGTTCATGGGCCCATTGGCTGCCATGGGCAGAATTTTGGTATAACACATCATCCCACGTGTCAACCAAATGTACTCCTTTTAAGGCGCTCTATGGGAGGGATCCACCCCGTTTGGTTCGGGTGCAACCAGGTAGTACGGGAGTATCCACTTTGGAGGATCAATTGTTAGATCGTGATGCGATTTTGGATGAGTTGCGAGCTTATTTGTTGAGGGCTCAACAGCACATGAAACAATCAGCAGATAAATTGCGGCGTTTGGTCGAGTTTGAGGTTGGGGATTGGGTGTACTTAAAACTCCAGCCATACCGTCAGAAATCGGTGGCGGCTCGCCCCTTCCAGAAGTTGGCGGCTCGTTTTTATGGGCCTTTTCAGATTATCCAACGAGTGGGTGTTGTGGCTTATAAACTCCAGTTTCCGGATACTGTTCGTATCCATCCAGTGTTCCATGTGTCCCAACTCAAGAAAACTGTGGGGTCAGCCACTGTCTCGCCACTGCTGCCTCAACAGCTTTCCGAGGAGATGATCTTGGATGTTGAACCAGAGGACTTACTGGGCGTCAGACAGATAGAGAAGGGGGGGACGCAACAGTTGGAAGTGCTTCTTAAATGGAAGGGGTTACCTGAATTTGAATCCACATGGGAAGATTTCGATACTATGAGACAAGCCTTTCCTACTTTTCACCTTGAGGACAAGGTGGATCTTTGGGAGCGGGGTAATGTCATATACCCACCCCTACGATTTACCTACAATCGAAGAAAGGCTCCACGTAGGCAGATCAAGGAAGGGGACCACTAGGGAAAGGCGTGATTCGTTGGTTAGACAATCTGTTGAGTAAGGGCAGTGGGGGAATTTTACCAATAAATATGTTACATAATAGCTATAAGTAGGGTGGTATTGGAGGTAGTAGGTATGCAGAGAATTGTAGCTTAATTTTGGAGAGACTAGCCTCTCGAACTGCTAGTACCCTTGTTCTTATCTTTCCATGTTTCCCAATTAATACCATTTTGGCCAATCAATTGCTTCCAGTCATTAGTAGTGGTATTGGGAGCATAACACTGGTTTACCATGATTGGAGTCTTTGTCATCGCCCAAACCTCCACAGGTGCATCACGAAACAATATCAAAAGATACCTACAAAAAACATCAAGAATGAATCAGAAAAGTTTCCAGAAGAATGCAGTTATTAACTCTAAAACACTTCCCTACATCAATTTTAGCAATGAAACTTATACAAGGTCATCTTAGTATGACAAATGGTAAATGTAACGGTTCTATAGGCCAATCAATAAATTTGTATTTGTTCGAGCGAAAAGCAGATTCTGGACTATTTGTTAATAATTCAAGTATTTTCAATTGCATACGTTCTGCAGAGAAATCAAGTCTAATGTGGACAGAAGAGTAGAAATATCATCTAGATGTTCTGGAAGTCCAGCTAGATTAGTGATTAGCATGTAGTAACAGAAAGTGAAGTTTGTGGGTGTTCGCTCAGAAGATGAAGCCCATAGAGCTCTTAAAATGATAATTTCAGAATGCTGCTTACTGAAATTGCGTAAAAGAAATTAGCAAATTAGTCCAGTTTCAAGAACAACCTTCCAGAAGATGAAGCCCGTAGAGCTCTTATGGGTGTTCGCTCTGGCTTTTGTAAGACCCTAAATGTTCGATTAAGTCCCGTCCGGAGGCAGGTTACGACAAGCCTATTTGTATAACCACCAGTCTTCTCGTTTCCCTGAGCTCACAAAGTAATAGCTCTATATTATTTCATATTGAGAACACAATTGAATGGGGGTAGTGTCAGATGCATGTTAGCTTTAGGGGCTGTTTGGAAGTTGCCGAATGGTTTGGTACATAATGATTAAGTGGTCAGAATCATTAAGAGGCTCTTATAATATAGTACCAAATGATCTATGGTTGTTTGGTAATTGTTCAGATTTCAGAATGAAGTCAGGGCGCTGAATGGTTAAGGGAGGCCTAAGATACAAAATCATTCAGAGGGTTTTAGAACCATTAAGAGACAGACCTTTTTTTGCCAAACAGGATTACCTCTTAACGATTCAGAGGTTGCCTCTTAATGGAACTATTAAGAGGTAAACAAACAGCCCCTTAAGCAAGCATAAACACGAAAAATATATTGTATGAACCAGGCAAAAATATATACAGAAAAAAAGCCATCCAAGAGATTAGGAAAGTCAAGAATGAATTATATTCATTGACCAGTACATCTTTTTTTTTCTATACCTGATTGTATGAGAATGAGACAAGCCTTGTATTTCCCAGCCACCTTAATCCTCTTACAACACTATCATGAATAGAGAAACTTGCAGCAACAGCGTTTGCAGAAACATCAATAATGTCAACTGAACCACTCTGAGTTCCCAAAGCAACCAGTGGAACAGCTACAGCAGGCTGGTTTCCCCCTCCTTCACATGTTATATATATATATCTCAGTAACTAATTGATGAATCCAATATTTTAAATATACATATATATATACACAATCACAGAAAACAGAACTCACGGGCCAAAGTAGCAGTTAAAGAAGGGGATGGTACAGCCAACATGGTCACTGATGAAGAAAGAAGATGCAGTTGGCCAACCAGGCTGATCTGCATAAAGAATTTTATTAGTAAAAATGCATAAATAACAAAAGTCAACATCGGCGAAGAACAACAACAGAATTTATGCAACATGGTTCTAGGAGAAGTTTTAAGTATCAACCTTCAGAGCCAGCTGATCCGGGCTCCTTGTGGATGCTGATGGATGACCCTTTCTAATATTCTCCTTATCTATTTGTTTAACCACATCCTTCACAGAGTCAAAGGAAGATTGCACTCCTTCATCAGCATTTGTAACTAAAACTGGATCTTTACTGATTTCTGAGCCAACATTTGATGTATCTTTTGGAATTTCTGTTAGGCCTTCAGCAGTCAGAAGCCAATTCCATATTTTTCCATCGTCAGAAATGGATACCAAATGGGTTTTGGAAATGACATGGGATTCATCACAAAAATCGAAAGGATTGTCAAAATCCATATCTGATGATGAACCATGATGCCCATCATTAAGATGCTTGCGAACATTTTGGAGGTTGGAATCTGATTGAGATATGACAACCGCAAGAACTGAGGGTGAAGGGACAGGTGTGCCTAGTGAGGGCATCAATTCTTCCATCATGCACATCACATGCACCTGTTCTCCTCTGTGGTGATATGCAAATAAGTATATCCCCACACATTCAACAAAACATTTATATATAAATGTAACTATATGCGTACATTAGAAATTACAAATACGAGCATATAATAGTCGATGACAAATACTGTTTTGGTAATGAGAAGTGCAAAGAATCCAAATGCAAAATCAAGGATCATGCTTCACTTTACAGGAAGCAAATATAGTTATATGTTTTGTTAGTAAGATAACTATATAAGTAGTTATCTTCGTAGGTAACCATATTCAAGAAAATCACTACTTGTTTAACTTCAAAATAGTGCAGTAGAGTTTCAGCATGTTATTCCACAACAGAATCAAATAAATCAGATGTCTAATTTCTTTCATCTTTAGCCATATATATAACATTTTGCAAACTCCAGGTAAATTCAAATTAATAGTTGAACTCTATTTTATCTTATATGTTGGGAAATAAAAAAGGGAAGGGGTAATGATATCTTGGCAATGTTGGCAATGAAAATTATTGACATCAATATAGAATAGTATTTCAAGAGTTGTAATCATGTAATCATCTAAAATATGTCGGAGAAAATGTGGATACTGAATCACTAAGACTTTCCAAGTGATTACATGTACCATTACTCCATTAGAAAGTAAAGGCATGGAGAAAGCATATATATATATATATATATGATATAAGAGCAAATCTCTATCTACATGACTTGGTGAAGTAGGTGGCAGAAAGAGAACATACGAGATAAGTTTATGTCACCTTCAATCAACTATGTGATAGTGTTATTGTATACTCGTCATTGCATATTATCAATAAAAGGAACTTTTTGATGTTTCGCATATCAAACTGCCACAGCTAATATCTTGTGCTTGATAAGAAGTCAAATAATCTAGCATCCGTAATAAATGCCCTCCAAATATCTGGCAGGAACTTCAGATGTGGAGAAAATTCAGATCAATATCACCGTGAATTTGATTAAATGCTAAGAAATTGTGGGCATGTCAAAATCACAATGCAAAAGGAAAACATATAGCTGATACCAAAGTGTGTGTATGTGTATAGCAATATGCCGACAAATCACATTTGAAAAGGGAAACGTATAGCTGATACCAAAGTATGCATATCACAAAATGCCGCAAATAAGCAACCATACATAGTATAGTGTTACCGGTAAGTGGCAAGTTTACTTACTCCTTCCGCCGCCAAGCGGTGAGCCGTCCATCAAAATGAGCACAGTAAACCATCTCCAGGCTCGGGTCAGGCAAAACATCGAGAAACTTTCCACATCCTCTCGGTAAAGCGGCACGGGATAAAGCTGTTTGATATTGCATATCGAACACAACCAATTCCCGAGGAAAAGTCACATACAAAATGTGTCTCCAATGTGGCGAAAACGCGATTTTCACTGCGTAAGTAGGAAACAAAGCCATCGCCGGGGAGTTGTTCATTGCACCGGAAGCACTAGCGCCGGCAGCAGCGTCTCTTTCCAGCTTATTCAATTCGGAAACATCCGTAGGAACTTGAAGTTCTTTCAATACAATGTCGGATTCAGAATTATCACCGTGAACTTTAATTGCCAGAAGGAAGCCTCTTAAACCTACAACACAGAAGCGGCGGGAATCAAAAGGATCACGTTTAATACACGAGAACGTTTCCGGAGCGGCGTCGTATTTGAAGAAACAACGTCCGGTGGATGTCTCAAAGAGAGAAAGAAGCGAGGAGCCAGTTATGGCAGCGATTATCCACGAATCAGATCTGGCTTGGATCCAGCAAAGGTCTTGAATACCTAATTTCGCGTTCGTATCTGTTTGCAGAAAAATCGGAGCAGCTGATTTGACGCGTGGATCAAGGAGGCAAATACGGCCTTGACGGTCACCGGCGGCCAGAAGTAGGTGTGAATTGGAAGAGGTAGGATCATGTGAGAGCAGATCTAGGCGAAGCGGAGTAGGGCACCAACGGACGGCGGTAACAAACGGTGACAGTAAAGAGGAAGATGAAGAAGTGGTGGTAGAATTTGAGTTACCGGCGGAGGGAGGAGGAATCGGGAGAACCGATACAAGCTGCATGGAGCGTGAGTCGACTATGGCAACGCTGCTGCCGGCGGCGTAGGCAAGGAGTCCGGTAGAACGGAGATCGGCAGAACCGCCATTGTTGCGTGAAGGTGGTCCTGGTAGCATGTAGTCCCAAGAATCTTTTGGTGGCCGTTGAATCGCCGACATTGTCGCCGGTTTGATTCTCCGTTGAGCTGATTTTGACCGTAATCGGGATCGGTCAGTCTTCAGTTACACATCTGTTTCAACTGTTGTCAAATATGGACTCATTTTGCTATCGGGATCCTTCTAGTTGATGTTATTGCAGTTAAGGACCTAAATGTTTAGAAATTACAAAAAAACAAACTAAAGTGACATTTTAATTCCTATCAGGTCCTCATTGTAACTAAAGAAGAGGGGTGCTCAAAAACTCGATCAACCCAACCCAACCCAACCCGACGTGAAATAACCCAACCTGAAGCAACTCAATTTTCAATCGAGTTGTAAAATCTTCAAACCATATGTATGGGTTGATATCGGGTTACGATAATTTGAACTCAACCTAACCCAACCCGATGAACCCGATATATACTTTTATTTTTTGAATTTAATATGATTGTTAAGTCTCTATTAATATGTATATTAGACAATTACAACATTACGTACTCTATTTATGTGTGTGTGTGTGTATATATATATATATATATATATATATATATTCAATCTCTTGCCCATCTCTAATTCTCTATATAACTCCTTCACACAGACACACACACACACACACACATATATATATATATATATATATATATATATATATATATTCAGTAAATGTGAACATATATATGCAAATTGAGTAAAACAGTTGAATGTAATATGTTTAAGATTTAAGAAAATATGGCAAAATATCAAATGATTGATGCTGAAAAGAAATTATAAGTATAGAAAACAACATATTATAAGTTACGATAATATTTTGATGTGTCAAAATGTTAACCCGTACGGTTTGGGTTGGGTTGGGTTAAATTTTGGTTTGGGTTAGCCTTGGGTTGAGCTTTTTCAAACCGTCAAACATTAAATTAAGTTGTTCGAACGCCTTCAACTCGATTAACCCAACCCGTAAGCACCCCTACTAAAGAATCTCCAAAACTATAGAATTTTGTTCAAAATCTAAAAGCATCTAAAAAAATATCATTTAATATGTAAATCTTATTTTATAGTAACGGGTCGGTTATTTTATAATTATCGTATTTAATTAGGGTAATTCTACTCTACAAGACACACATATATTTATGTTGTTAGAATTGGAGAGTCGATTGATAGATTGAGAGAGAGACTTGAGATGGCTGAATCGGCCGACTTTCATATATTGATAGAGAATTACAAAAGAGAGTCTAACCTAATTATGAAAGAAAGAGATCTATTTATACAACCTAAGTTACAGTAATTACAGACTAGCCCTTGTACTATTCATATATACAAATATAACTCTAACACCCCCCTCAAACTCAAGTGGGGGAAGAATGAGCCAATTTGAGTTTGGAAACAAGAGCCCGAAAACGCCCCGGAAGATGAGCTTTGGTGAAGATATCTGATGTCTGATCAATGGTTGAAATTGGAAGAAGTCGAACGGTCTTGCGAAGAACATGTTGTCGGGTGAAATGACAGTCAATCTCGATGTGCTTTGTGCGCTCATGAAAGACATCATTGTGAGCAATCTGAATAGCACTGTTGTTATCACACCACAATGGTGTTGGGGAAAACTGATGAACACCCATATCAGATAGTAACCAGCGTAGCCATACAAGTTCTTGTGTAGTGTCAGCCAAGGCTCGATATTCAGCTTCAGTACTAGATTGAGCTGTCAGAGATTGTTTCTTGCTGCGCCAGGAAATCAGAGAGTCTCCAAGGAAGAAACAATATCCGGTGGTAGAGCGACGATCGGTTATGTCTCCATCTCAGTCAGCATCTGAAAAGGCACGAAGAGTTAAGGACGATGTGGACGAGAAGTGAAGTCCATGAAACAGTGTCCCTTTAAGGTATTGAAGGATACGAAGAACAGCGGCATAGTGATCGGAGCACGGAGCAGCCATGAACTGGCTGACTATATGAACTGCATATGCAAGATCCGGGCGAGTAACAGTCAGATAGACCAGAGAACCAACTAGTTGATGGTACCGTGTAGGGTCTCGCAGCAGGGTTCCGGCATTGGGAGCAAGGTGCAGGTTTTGCTCAATGGGTGTAGATGCAACTTTGTTGTTCGTGATCCCAGCTTTGGACAACAGATCTGAAATGTACTTGGCTTGACAGAGATAGATGCCGGAAGAGTCTGACAGAACTTCAAGGCCAAGGAAGTAGTGTAGCTTACCAAGATCTTTCATCTCAAAACATGAGGTGATAGACTGTTTGAGATGGATGATACCCGTAGAGTCACTGCCGGTAATGATCATATCATCAACATACAATAGGAGTAAGATAGTACCTGCAGCAGTAGTCCGAGTAAACAAGCCAGAATCATAATTACTCGGAGAAAACCCCAATGAGATGGCAGTATTGCTGAATTTTTCAAACCAAGTACGAGGAGCTTGTTTGAGGCCATAGAGGGCTTTTCGAAGTCGACATACATGACCCTGACGAGAGGTCACACCTGGAGGGAGTCTAATGTAGACTTCCTCTTTGAGATCGCCATTTAGAAAGGCATTCTTGACATCCATCTGATAGAGTGGCCATCTCTTGGTGGCAGCTATGGCTAGAAGACTACGGACTGAGGTGACCCGAGCCACAGGAGCAAACGTTTCCTCGTAGTCAATGCCATATTCTTGATTGAAGCCTTTTTCCACAAGACGTGCTTTGTAACGATCAATAGATCCATCAGACTTCGTTTTGATTTTGAAGACCCATTTGCAACCAATGGGTGACTTGCCCGGGGGGAGATGTACAAACTCCCATGTGTTGGCTTTGTCAAGAGCCTGGAGTTCCTCAGTCATAGCTTGCTTCCAAACAGGGTTAGAAGCATCTTCCTTGAAGGAAGTGGGTTCATGATTGGACAATAGTGTGGCATAACAATGATAATCACTAAGGTGAGAAGGAACTTGTCTTACCCGGTCTGAGCGTCGTACTTCATCTTGTGGTTGAGAGGAGCTAGGATCCATAGACTCAGCAGATGGCTCAGAAGTAGTCCTTGGAGGTGGTGTAGATGATTGATCATGATCAGATGGCACAAATGGGACAAATGAAGGCTCAGATGAGACAGGTGAAGGTTCCGGTGGAGATGAGACGGAAGAGGGTGGAACAGATGGTGAGGAGAGTATGGGATCTAATTGGAGTGAGTCTAAAGAGATAGAGTTATCAGTGAAGAAGGAAGTGGAAGGATTGGGTATGTCCTGAAATTTGGACACTGTTGAGAAGGGAAGATGTTCCCATAATGTGACATGGCGGGATATACGTAGTCTCTTAGAGACTGGATCCCAACAACGATAACCTTTGTGTTCAATACCATAGCCAAGAAAGCAGCATAATCGAGAACGAGGTTCGAGTTTGGTGTGTTCATGAGGTTGCAACTGAACAAAGCAGGCACAACCCCATACTTTTAGGAGTTCATATGCAGGGGAGACCCCATGGAGCACTTCATAGGGAGACTGTTGATTTAGGATGGGAGTCGGGTGACGGTTGATGGTGTAGACAGCCGTGAAGGCAGCTTCGCCCCAAAAACGTTCTGGACACTTGGCTGAGATTAATAGAGTACGAACAGTATCGAGGATGTGGCGATGTTTACATTCTGCACGTCCATTTTGCGGAGAGGTGCCTGGACAGGAGTACTGAGAAAGAGTACCCTGAGATTGAAGAAAAGAGAGGAGAGAAGATTCTTTGTATTTCATAGCATTATCTGCTCGAAGAATCTTTATAGGCTTGGAAAACTGGGTCAGAATCATACGGGCAAAGGTGATATAGATTTGAGGTAGTTCGGAGCGATGTTTCATGAGTTATATCCATGTAAAGCGTGTGTGATTATCGATAAAGATAACAAAGTATCGAGAACCACCCATGGATGGATGTGGTGCTGGTCCCCAAACATCAGAGTGAATGAGATCAAAAGGAGAAGCAGATTTAAATTCATTTAGTTGAAAAGGTAGGGCGTGATGTTTGCCAAGTTGGCAGGATAAACAAGAAACGTTTTCAAAAGAAGTGTTGCCTAATAACCCTGAAGTAGCTAACAGTTTTATTCTAGCTAAAGATAGATGTCCTAGACGCTTATGCCATAATTCAAAGGAAGGGGTACTGGAAACAGAAGCAACAAAATTTGATGAGGGTAAGGGAAGACGGAGGTAGACCACTTCAATCATCCGACCAACTTTACGGCCTACTCTAAGGATCTGCTTGGTCTTTGGATCATGCACAACACAACCAGAAGGATGAAACAGAACAATTAGACCGGATTCCATAAGCTGAGTGATTGAAATCAGGCTTAGAGATAAGTTAGGGATATGTAGCACATCAGGTAATTGTATATTGGGGGTAGAGACAGTCCCACTGAAAGATACCGGTAAGCGAGTGTCATCCGCAGTACGGACTGATGAGAACATTCTGGAGGTCTGCTTAGAGACAAACCCGTCAGCCTTAGGTGTCATGTGGTTACAACATCCAGAGTCAAATAGCCAAGGGTTACCTGGTGCTGATATATTGCACTAAGAATTCATACCCATAGAACCTGTCATGAGTCGCTCTATAAGCTCTTGGTTTTGGCGCATGAGTTTCATAAGGTCAGGTAATGAGTTGTTGTTATGCGATGCCTGAATTGCCGGCGTGGAAGAGTCTTGAGTGATTGATCCAGCAAATGACTGAGTGCGTTGTCGCATTTGCTCACTTGAATTTCGTGGATGATTTGGACAATCAGACCCATAGTGTCGTGGCTGTCTGATCCCACACCAGCGACATTTTCGAATTGGGCAGTTGAGGAGAAAATGAGTACTAGAGTGACAAAACGTGCATTTACTGTATTTAGACTGGCTATTGAGAGCCATCTGGAACTGAAGACTGGAAGGAAATTTCGGAATGTAAATAACTAATCATGAGGTACCGAAACCGTGTGTTCCGGAAGAGGAGTTTCGGAGTTGTGAGTGATGGAACTGAGTGTTCCGGAAATAATTTCAGAAAAGTGAGAACCGGAGTTGAGTTTCGGAATTGATCTCAAACCCTGTTTTCGTGGATCAAACTCCGCGATGAGTTTGCTGGAATTTAGATAAAGCAGGTTCTTGTCGCAACCAACTGATAGCGCAACACACAGGTGTCGCAACCAAAGGTTTTTTCGCAATCAACTGATATCGCAACACACTGGTAAAAGTCTGACCTTATCGCAACAGAGGGTTGCGATAAGTTACTGTTCAAAAGATGAAGATTGCGATAACAAACTTGTCGCAAGTGATAGTTGCGATAGAAGCTCTTATCGCAAGTAGCAGTTGCGATAGTTATGGGTTTATGAGGGTTGCGATAGTTATGGGTTTCTGAGGGTTGCGATAGTTATGAGTTTCTGAGGGTTGCGATGGTTAAGAGACTCAAGATGTTCTTGAGTCAAATCTTCAAAACTGATCGGTTTTGGCTGAAATTTGGTACGCAGGTTCGTGACAGTATTATGGGCAAATTTAATGCTTGGTGTTTTGTCCAAAAACCAACAGAAGGTAGTTTTTCGGAGCAAAACAGAGTGCAGCAAAATAAAAATGTAAAAGACTCCGGAAATAAACTGAAATGCAGATCTGGATGATAGGTGTTGTACTTGAGTGAGTGAGGATACTTACTTAAAGCTCTGATACCATGTTAGAATTGGAGAGTCGATTGATAGATTGAGAGAGAGACTTGAGATGGCTGAATCGGCCGGCTTTCATATATTGAGAGAGAATTACAAAATAGAGTCTAACCTAATTATGAAAGAAAGAGATCTATTTATACAGCCTAAGTTACAGTAATTACAGACTAGCCCTTGTACTATTCATATATACAAATATAACTCTAACATATGTAATTGTGTTGGATAACAGATTTGGTGAATGTGTGTTTAAAGTTTCTTTTGAAAACGATTTATTTAAGAATTTATAGTTTGAAAAATGTATATTTTAAGCATCATAATTTTAATGGCATCAATGTATAAACCTTATATAACTTTTTTTATTTTTAAGATATGGACTAGGGGTGAACATGGGACGGTATCATGTTTTTTTTCAATACCGTGTAGCAACCAATTATAATTGGTACATCAAAAATTATACCGTGTACCAACCATTTATACTTGGTACCAACTTAATTGGTACCAACATTTTTCAGTTGGTACATGTTGGTACGGTTTTGTACCGACATTTCAAAAGTTTAAATTACAATTAAATGATTTAATACAAATTGATGATACACACCATGTGACTGTCCAAATAACTTGTTGTTCAGCGTTGCGTTTGTGAAGAGAAAGATAGGGAGTTAGGGTTTCGTATAATGGTATTTGTGTTGTTGCATTGAGAAAAAAAAGACAAAAGAGTAGAAGATTAGAGGCTTAGGAATAGGAAGTCAATGACCTGAATTTAGTGAGTTGTAATTCAATATCCAACAATCTATCTTTGAGGCCCATTAGGGTGCGTTTGGTACACTGGACAGAATGAGACAAGATAGGACAGAACAAGTTTGTACCATGTTTAGTGTGTCCATATATGGGACTGTTGGTCCCGAAGGCCTATACAAGTTTGTAGAAGGGGGGGGGGTTGAATACAAACACACAGATTTTACTTTTCTAAATTGTTTATTGATAAATCATTAACAATTTACAGCTTGTTGCGGAGACAAGATTAAGGATAAACCTAAATCTAAACAAGTTGGAACACTAAGGTTTCTTGCACTAAGAAAGATAAGGAAATTACTAATAATAACCTATCTTGAGATAAGAGATATGAACTTGTCCAGAGTTAGCAAGTTACTTAAAAAAGAAGTGAGTTCATCTCTTTATATACTGCATGCATTTAATGCAAGTCAGTATATACTTTACACGTGTCATCAGCTGGTTGGTTGCATGTCATTGACCTTTGTTGACAACCTTAGTAGCCGTATGGATGAACAGTGTAGTATCAGAGTGGTTGTACGATTTCAGACAGTCGGAGGTTCTTTTCTGACATTTCGTACGGAGTCGTGCAAGGGTGGTTAAGACAAAAGTACTTTGTACGGAGGACTTCATGATCAGCTTTCGTTGATTCAGCGATTATCATTTACTATTCAGCAGATGATAAAGTTCTGCGATAGCTGAAGTCTTGTACTTGATACTTCACGTTGAGTGGACAAATATGAGTCTTCGCTGATCCGCATCAGTTCATTAGGAGACTTGTCGCTGGTTCTTGAGCTTGATCTTCGACTTCAGCGTAGAACCTTTGTTGACGTGAAACTTGTCTTCAGGGATCATAAGTAAACAACTAACTTATCAGCGATCATCATAATGACTGAACAGACTCAGAGCATTAATGATGAAAAGTTTCGCTGAATGTTTGACTTAAAGAGCGAGAGTTCCTATCAGCGGTACTGTAAGATCTTAGTACTTATCAGCGATAGTGAAACTCTGATACATATTGTTTACTTACAATTTTCACTAAGTATTTAAGAGAGGGTCATTATCAAATCACTGAGGGTTTGGATCAACAATCTCCCCCTATTTGATTATGACATAGCAACAAAGAAAATTGCTATTTAATGAAAACATAAGGATAAAAAGAACTCATAAAATATTTGTCCTTTTTACTGTTTTCTGGGATCTTTTCAGTACTGATGGAGTAAAGTACGTTCGCTGAAATATTTCTTTAAAATATTGAATCAGGTTACAATGAAGAACAGAAAGATTATAAGTACAAGCGAAATAATTTACAAGTACAGAAGGATAACTGATACAATAGAGAAAAAGGAGATTATATCAGTTTTCAAAAGGTTCTTCCTTAATGAGAAGTTCATCAAGGGTCGTCTTTTCAGTGGGGATCATCCAGTCAGGAACCGTTACGCCTTGTTTTCTTTTGTTCAGCGCTTCTTTAAAGATCAAGGGTTTTAGGTGTCGTGCCTGAATGTCTTTTCTGAAGTCACACCAGTAGATGAGATCTATGAGCTGTTCGATTGGAGTGATTGGAAGCTCAGCGATCCGTTGAAAGCATTTACGTCCGTCGTAGTCAAGAAAGAATATTCCATAAGGATTACTGATGACTTTACCAGGGACGAAAAGTTCACATGGTGGCAAAGAAATGTCAAGGGCAGATAGATCAGGATCAGGACCAAGTACTTCAGCGCGAGAGAAACCAATTCCAGTTTCATTTCGTATGACAGGACCTGAGTTTGAATCTTGACGTTTCTTCTTTGGAGAGGCCCTTTTTCTTTTTAGCTTTAGATCAGGAAGAGGAGGAATGTCCACACAAGAAGATATCAAGTCGATCTGTCTGTTTATCAGCTTTTCGAAATGATCCTTGTACTTAGATTGTGACGATTGGATAGCTAACCTCATCTCCAACCATTCAGAGAGACCATACCTTTTTACAGTGTCAGCGCGAAAGGTTTCAGTTTGGCCATCTTCTCTGAAAAGTTTGATGTCAACAATAGGTACTCCGATAGATGTTCTTCCAGAGATGAATACCTTGTTGATCTTCGTTGGACGATATTTGAAGTGGATTTTCTCTTTACACCAGATCAGGGTGGTCTGAGAAACTTCAGTTTTCTTTTCCACGATCTTCTGGGCTTTTTCCCAAAGCTTTCGTTGGATTTGAATGGGAACACGTTTTAGCTTGGGGTCTTTGACAGATTCTTGAGTAAGCTTGATGGCATATTCTCTGTCTTTTTCTTCAGCTTCCTTTCTATCAGCGATGAGGCGTTCAGCTCTGAGGTGTTCCTTGTATTCAGCTTTTGAAATTCTGAACTTTGGAGGAACTGAAGGCAGTTGATCACGCCTTAGAATGATTCGCTGATCCTCGAATCGCTTTATCATTTCTTCTCTTCTCTTTTGATCCTCTTCACTCAGCTTTTGAGAAGCTGAGGAAGGTCTGTTTCTGTGCGAGAGAGGTTGTTCTTCTGGTTCATCAGTCTCATAGATCAAATCTAAGACTGGGATTATTTCATCAGCAGCAGCTGGCTTTATTTGTGAAGTCGCAGTAGTAGAACCTTCAGCGACATCCTCAAACAGGGGAGAGGACTAGCTGAAACGCAACGATCTTACAAATAAGAACTAGGTAGAAGAACTTGGGTAGAAAAGATAGAAAAAGAATGTGGATGTGTAGAGGTTGTGGAGTAGAGAACTGATTGTGTATAGAGATGTTCAGGGAAGGAATATAAGTAAAGTTTAGTGTACCTGACAAACCGGCTTTTCAAGCAAGATCGCCAGATTTTCATCTTCAGCGAGGCCTTTGCCTTTGCCTTTCTCAGCGCCAGAGGCTGAGGGCTTTGTCTTTGTCTTCTCCCCTGAAGGTTCTTTTATTGAAATACCTTTAAGAGCTTTGGTTCGAGGAGCAGGTTTGACAACAAAGAAATCATCGTCATCTTCATCATCATCATCATCATCCTTCCTTGGAGAGGAGGATGGTTCATCTTCAGGGATGTCGATGTCTTCATCTTCTTCTGCTTCGGATTCCTCAGCATCTTCTTCGAGTTGCTCCCCCTCAGATACAGAGGCGAGCTTCTCGGTTCCCTCAGGGTTTTCATCTCCCTGAGGTGTTTCAGCGATCAGATCTTCATTCCTCTCTCCCCTGATAGATTTATCATGGGAAAGGTCTTCAGCGCTCTTGTTCAGATCTTCAGCGCTTTTGTTATCGGAATGTTCAGCGCTCTTCTCCCCCTCTTTCTCATGATTGGGGGAGGAATGAGTAGACTCAGCGTTGGTGTTATCTCTGTCTTCTGGGCCAGAGATTTTCACACAACCTTCAAGCTTTGCTATTCTGTCTTCTAGGCCAGAAATAGCAGGCGTGATTTTCTTCAGCTCTGTGCGATCCTCCGCTGTAAAAGATTCCAAAATAGGGGCAGGAGCAGGAGCTGGATTATTTGCCTTGTTGACCAGCGTTTCGATCATCGTCTTCATAGAACCAACGTCGGTCTTTACAGAGCCCAAGTCGGTCTTGACCGCTGACATATCACCCTCGAGTTTTCCAACCGATGTCTTCAGCGTTGTTACTTCGCTGGACACGGTCAAAACTGAGTTTTTGAGGCTGGTGTAGTCAGTGTAGATGTCAGAGAGCACCTTGGCAAAATCGCCGAGCGTCTTATCAAGGCCCTTAATGTCATCTGTGGAAGCCTTCTTCTCCACCACCGTAGTCAGCTTCATCAGATTCTCTCCAGCGTTTGTTACAGCTGTAGAGTTGTTGGAGATTGTGGTGGTGAGATCGGTCAGCTTAGTTTCCACGGACTTCAGAGACTCGTTGATGTCTCCCAAATTAGGACCTGTAACACATAAGTACTTGTGAACAAAGGAAAGCTCAAAAGTTTCAGGTTTAGTTACAGTGTATATGGGTTGATTTGTACCTGCAGGAGGATTGACGAAATCGTCAAAGTTGCGGATTCCTGAGAAATGTTCCATGTCTTCCTCAAAAGTTCGGTGAGGTATGGTGATCTCCGCAGGTCCTGTCTTCATCATTCGTTGAGAAGCGTCAGCGGTGGCTTCTGGAATGATGGCATCTCCAGTGTTAGCTGGAGGAGTGTCCAAAGAAGTGGAGGGAGGAGCGAAGGAAAAGAATGGGGTTCGGGTTGCGAGTTCAGCGTTGGATTCGCTGAGAACTACTTCATCAGTCTTTTTAGAGACTGAAGAAGGTTGGGTAGATTCCAAGTTTCTAACCTCAGCGTTTGGAGACGTACCTCGTTGGCGACAGGTTTGAAATCGAGCACCTTAGGGCCAACCTGAGAAAGTTTCAGGTCACCCTCTTCAGGATAGCTGTCCTTCAGGCCATATTGGAAGATGGCGCTGATGAATCTTGGGTAAGGAACCCATGCTGGTCGGTCAACGGCAGAATCCACGCGTTGTACTAGGTCATCATATATAATAGAGGCCCAGTCAATGTTTAGACCTTTCAGCAGTGCGTATCCCATAGCTTGCGTAGGTTGTGTGGCTTGATCAAAAGAGCCGGACTTCGCTGTCATGCAGCTGATCAGGTGAGCGAAGATGAAATTCATCTCGCTGGGCATTTTGGACTTCTTTATCAGTGTCAGCTTCTTCTCGGGCTTCTTGTCCCTTCCAATGTCCCAGATGTAACCCATTGTGTCGAGAAAAGCAATGATGGCATCTTTGTCAGCTTGCTTCTTATGGTCAGGGAATGGAACGAAGGGTTTTTCTTTGGTGGCATTGGGAAAGTTCAGGGCTTTTCGTATGATAGCGGGGGTTATCTTGATTGTACCATACTCAGTATCGCTGAGTATGCAATCGATGGTTTTGGATGCATCTTTGGCGGAGGGTAGCTGAGTGTGTCTGGCAGAGTACCAGAACTGGGATAGTAGTAGCTGACTTGCGGGAGGTGTGATGGTCAGGGCTGTTGAAATGCAGCAGTGTTTCAGGAAATTCACAGCATCATCCAGATGTGTGACTTGCTTTCGAGGAGGAAACTCGAGAAGCGCAGAGAGGTTGTTAACCTTAGTCCAATCTAGTTGATCCAGCTTGAACTTAACCTGAGGGGCTTTGATGATGTCCACTTCCTCAGAGTCAGCGGAGATGGACTCAGCGGTAACATTGATCTTTGAAGATGCCATTTCTCTGTATTATCAGTTCAACCAAAGATGTTAACAAATAAGAATTGTCTTAGTATGGGAAGAATTTCCATTAAGATTGTTCGAATTTTGTCCATTTCATTCAGACATAAATGTCTTAATGAAGATTAGGGTTTTTCATGATTTTGAAACGAAATGTAAAACCCATAAATTCTTGTATTCCAGTTTCAAAAAAAACTGGATACGAATGAAGAACAAGTTTAAGATTTAGATTTAAAACTTGAAGAACAACCATGAAATGGTTGTGTTCATAAAACCATGAAAGAAAATGATTTTATTTTAAGTTCTTTTGTTTGATCTTGTTTAAAACAATGATAAGATCAGAAACAAGTTATCTGCATTTGAAAAAATAAGAACATATTAACCTTGAAGTTTTGATGAAGAAGATGATGAACAGTTCTTTGAAGATTTGAGAGCACAAATGCAACAGTAAATTCTTTCTTGCGGAGGAAGAATGTTCGCGTAAAAGACAAATATAAACCAAGAGTTGTTTATATAGGGAGTTTTAGAGAGAGAAAACCTTGAGCGGGAAAAGGTTTTCATCATGACACGGACACGTGTTTGCATTTGATTGGAAGTTTGAGCGAAACGTGCAAACGTGTGTCAGAAAGAAATCGTGCCTGGTGTTATCCGTTGCAATGACGTCACAACTGTCCTTTCACATTCTTTTAGGATGTCTCTGAGGTTTTGAAAAACCCAGGGACTCTTTTGAAAAACATGAAGCACTGAATAGAAGATATCAATGAAGGTTTTAAGAACTTTCAAAATATCGCTGTTAAGGAAGAGATATTCAGCGATGCAATTTATTTTGAAATCTTGCATTTACATGCGATTGTCAGAGAGAGAAAACATACCTGGATATCAGGTTAACCAAGTTTATTCAGAGAGAAGATGATGAAATGGATTATATAAGTTGATTTTATCCCGAAGGCTATACAAGTTTGTATAAACGTATCGCTGATCAAATGTGAACCGCTGAAGTTTTTACCCTTCAAAGTTCAGCATTCCAAGCTCGCTGATGAGAAAGTTGAATCTTGTCTCATCAAGAGGTTTGGTAAATAGATCAGCTAACTGATAATCAGTTGGGATAAAATGAAGTTCTATATCACCGTTCATCACATGATCTCTGATAAAATGATATCTGATTTCTATGTGTTTTGTCTTTGAGTGTAGCACTGGATTGTTTGCTATAGCGATGGCACTAGTGCTGTCACAATAGATTGGAATTTTGGAGAGTTGAAGATCATAGTCTAGTAGCTGATTTCTCATCCACAAGACCTGAGAACAACAACTTCCAGCGGCTACATATTCAGCTTCAGCTGTGGAAGTGGACACTGAGTTTTGCTTCTTACTTGTCCAACTTACCAGCTTTCCACCCTGGAGCTGACATCCTCCTGTGGTGCTTTTCCTATCCATTTTGCAACCTGCAAAATCACTGTCTGAATAGGTGGTTAGATCGAATCCTGAGTCTTTGGGATACCAAAGGCCTAGATTCGTTGTACCCTTAAGATATCGAAAGATTCGCTTTACAGCTTTCATATGAGATATCTTAGGTTCAGCTTGATATCGTGCACACAAGCATGTTGCAAACATAATATCGGGTCGGCTAGCTGTAAGATACAATAGTGAGCCGATCATCCCACGGTACAGCGTGACATTGACAGGAACACCTTTTGTGTCCTTATCAAGTGTCAGCGGAGGTGCCATAGGGGTTTTCATATCTGAACTTTCAGTTAAGTCGAATTTCTTCAGCATATCTTTAACATATTTTCCCTGATTAATGAAAGTTCCTTTTTCAGTTTGCTTAATCTGAAGACCAAGGAAATATGTTAGTTCACCCATCATGCTCATTTTATACTCATCTTTCATTCTATCAGCGAAGCGAGTACAAAGCTCAGGGTTAGTAGAACCAAATATAATGTCATCAACATATATTTGAACTAGAATGATATGACCTTTCACTTTTCTGAAAAATAGAGTTTTGTCAATCTTACCTCTCTCAAATTTTTCAATATGGAGATAAGTAGAGAGAGTATCATACCATGCACGAGGAGCTTGCTTTAAGCCATAAAGTGCCTTGTCCAGTTTATAAACATAACCTGGACGCTTAGGATCTGAGAATCCTGGAGGTTGTTCCACATAAACTTCTTCATTCAGCTTTCCATTCAGAAACGCTGACTTAACATCCATCTGATGTACAGTGAAGTTTTTGTGTACAGCATATGCTAAGAAAAGACGAATAGATTCAAGTCTTGCTACTGGAGCAAAAGTTTCGTCATAATCTATGCCTTCCTCTTGTCTGTATCCCTGAGCAACAAGACGAGCTTTGTTGCGAGTTACAGTACCATGTTCGTCCAACTTGTTTCGATAGACCCATTTAGTGCCTATCACCGTTTTGTCAGTTGGTCTACGAACGAGTTTCCAAACTTTGTTTCTTTCGAATTCAGTCAGCTCTTCTTGCATAGCGCTGACCCAGTTTGGATCTCTGAGGGCATCATCTATTTTCTTTGGTTCAGTTAGAGAAATAAAGTTAACAAATAAACAAATATTACCTGCACTTCTACGAGTCTGAATACCAGCGTTGGGATCACCAAGAATTTGATCGATTGGGTGATTTACAGTCCATCGCTGAGCCGGAGCATACGTCGCTGATTCAGTCTGAACTGGAGAAACTGAAGATGAGGCTTCAGCTACTTCTGGATTATCAGCTAAGAGAGGAATGTTTGCATTTGTCACTTCATTCACTGATTGCTGAGAAATAGACGGTATTTCTGATACATTTGGATCAACTGCAGGTATAGTGTTTATAGGCACAGCTGAGACCCAAGATGTTTCAGCTTCACTATTCTGCATATCTGGAATGATAGTGGGACTATCATCTTCTACTGGATGAGCATGAGGAGTGGGAATATCTTCTGAATCACCAAGATGAGAAAACATCCATTGATTCAGTTCTTCTGTATCAGCGTTCGGTTTAGAGTTCGCTGAACGGGATTCGTCAAACGTGACGTGAATAGTTTCTTCTACAGTTTGTCTTCTACGGTTGAAGACTCTGAAGGCTTTGGAGACTGAGGAGTATCCAAGAAAGATTCCATCATCAGCCTTAGGATCAAACTTTCCAAGGGCATCTCTGTTGTTCAGTATGAAACACTGACATCCAAAGATGTGAAGAAAGCTGATTGAAGGCTTTCTCCCATGAAAGAGTTCATAGGCTGTCTTTTTGAATCTTTTAACTATCAGCGACCTGTTTTGCGTAAAGCAAGCAGTGTTGACAGCTTCTGCCCAAAACTGAGTAGGCAGGTGAGAATCGCTGAGCATTGAACGTGCAGCTTCAATAATTGTTCTATTTCTTCTTTCAGCGACTCCATTTTGTTGCGGTGTTCTCACTGACGAAAAGTTGTGAGAAATACCCTTACTTTCAAGGAAGGAATCAAGAGAACTGTTTTTGAATTCAGTTCCATGATCACTCCTTATTGAGCGAACAGTCATATTGTTCAGAGTTTCCATCTTCCGAACAAAGGTGATGCGTTCTTCAGGGGTGTCACTCTTAGAACGGAGAAACATTACCCATGTGTAACGAGAGAATTCATCAACTATGACCAGCGTATATTTCTTTCCAGCGATGGATTGTTTGTTAACGGGGCCAAACAAATCCATATGGAGTAGTTGTAGAGGAGATGACACTGAAGAGACTTGCTTTGACTTGAAGCTTGTCTTGGTCTGCTTCCCTTTTTCACACGCTGAACATAAAGACTCTTTGGCGTATGAATGCTGAGGTAGACCAGTGACTAACTCTTTGGAGGAAAGAGTATTCAGTGTCTTGAAGTTAAGATGCGAGAGCCTCTTGTGCCATAGCCAGTTAACATCAGAAGATGCCTTTGAGAAGAAACAAGAGTTCTCAGTGGTTGTTGAGTCCATGTTTATTACATAAACATTTTCCAAACGATAACCGCTGAGAGCTATCTTCTCCTTTTTGTCAGAGACAAAGCAGGATTCCTTAGTGAAAATCACTTTGTTATCCATGTCGCAAAGCTGACTGATGCTCAGAAGATTATGCTTCAGCCCTTCAACATATGCGACTCTTCTGAAGGAGGTTGTACCATTTGAAAGTACACCATACCCTCGGGTGTGTCCTTTTCCATTTCCACCGAAAGTCACAGAGGGACCTTTCTCTTCCTTGTATTCAACGAGCAGGTTTTTCTTTCCAGTCATGTGTCTAGAGCATCCGCTATCGAGATACCAGATACCCTTCTTAACCTGCAATACAAAGGAAGATTAGTTTTTCTTAGGTACCCACTTAACCATGTATACACGTTTGTCAGTGGAAGTAGTTGGAATGGAAGGTTCAGCAGTCTTCGCAACATTTGAAGATTCAACTTTGTCTTTCTTCACTTTGGTTAATTTCTTAACCTCAGTGGTAGAATTCACCTTGACCTGATTTGCACCAGGGTTGGTCTTCTTTGCCTTGGGGGAAATCTTCACCTTAGCTATCTTTTCAGCTTTGGTGGTTGTGGGGCACTTACTAGCAATATGATCGGTAAGTCCACAGTGATAACATTTCCTATAACTAAAAGTAGTTCTAGGACCACTTGTATGCTGAGCTTTTAATTTTGAATTAGAAGTGTCAGCACCAAGTAAACTATTGGCTTTAGAAATGGGACGAACATTCAGTTCTTCAGATTTCTTACCAAGGACATCCACTCTGAGTCTAGGAGTAGATCGCTGAATAGATCCAGAGATCAGCTTTCTAGATCCAGAGGGGTTGGTCACTGAGGCTTTAGAAGCATTCAGCTTTGGTACTAAGGTACCCTTCTGAGGATTTTGATAAATAACAATTCCTTTACCTTTGTGTTTAGAGACAGAGGTAGGTTTTGAATAAACCATTTTCTCCTTACCTTTTGAGGAGGTAGGAGTTTCCTCAGGGATTGGTGTAATGGACGAGGAGCACTGAGATGATGAAGTGTCAGCGACTGAGGATACGAACGTTCCAAATTTAAGCATTGAACGTTCAGTGGTTGGTTTTGGAGTATCATATTTATAACCCAGACCACGTTTATCACTCAGAGGAATCTGAGCCTTAATTATCTCAGTGATCTTTGTTGAAGAATTACACCATCCTTCAACAGTAGCTTGTTCAGCTTTTAATGCAGCGATAGCTTCTGCTCGTTCGATTTTGACTAGCTGATTTAAATAGACTTGATCTTTAAAATCATCTTCAATTTTAGAAAGCTTTTCTATTTGAAGGTGGCAGTTTTTAAGCTTTTCAGCGAGATCAAGATTTTGGTTTTCAACCACAGTTTTGCCGTTCATGGCTTCGTATAAACTTCTAGTCAAGAGATCGATCTTACGGAGACTATCAGCTTCATCAATATTTGCAATATTGGTAAAAAAAGAAGGTGATACCTGAATGGCAGATGTTGAAGTGGAGGGAATGTCTGAACTTTCTTCCTCTTCTTCAATCTTGGCCATGAGACATTGATTTGCTTCATCATCTTCAGAGTCAGATGATGATGCTTCTTCATCAGAAGCAGCCCAATCATAGTCAGCCATCAGGCCTTTTCCTTTCTTCTTAAAACTTTTCAGCTTTGCATACTTCTCCTCCAGCTTTGAGTATTTGTCATCTTTATTCCTTGGAACAAAGGATTTCTTTGAGAAAGCTGAAGGTCTCATGACTTTCTTTGACCTGCACTCATTAGCGAAATGACCTGTCTTTTCGCAGTTGAAACAAGTAGCAGTAGCCTTATCAACAAAAGCTGATGATTTAGGCTTGTCGGTTATGGAAAGAGGTTTGTTCTTTCTAAACATTTTCTTCCTGGCGAATCTCCTGAACTTTTTAGTTAGGAGAGCCAAGGATTCATCATCATCTGAAGAATCAGAGTCTGATGACCTTTCAGAGTTACTTTCTAACTCAGTGATAGTGACCGAGGGTCGCTGAGTAGAAGGTTCTTCTGAGATTAAAGCAACATGAGTGCTTTTGGAATCTTTTACAAGATTCTTCTTAAGATGGCTAGATTGCTCATGATTCAGCAATGTACCATATAAGGTTGAAAGGGTCATTGATTTAAGATCCTTTGACAGCTTGAGACACATGGAATAATTGTCCCAGCTTTCAAGTAAACATTCTAGAAACTTTGTCAGCACTTCAAAGTTAGAATATTCCTTACCAACAGTTTTTAGATCTATAATTAAACAATTAAAACGTTGGTGAACTTCAGAGAGAGTTTCATTCTTACCAGAAATGAAGCTTTCGTATTGTCTTACCAGGTTGATCTTTCTTGAGTCCTGGACTTCAGACGTTCCTTCATACTGAACACATATTGTGTCCCACATGGCTTTTGATGACTTCAGGTTCATGACGGAATGGTAGACTTCGTCAGGAAGGGCCATGGATAGTATGGATATGGCTTTTGTATCTATAGCCACTTTCTTCTTATCTTCATCGGTCCACATGTGTATTTCCTTTGGAATCAGCCTTTCTGGAATAGCAGCTCTAGTTGCAGTGGCTGTAACTAAAGGATCAATTGTTACCGGGATGTGTGGGCCGTTTTCAAGATAGTAGGTCATAGTAGGGTCTACACCTTCTAAGAAGAGCATCATCCTATTTTTCCATAAATTGAAGTTATCTCTGGAAAATCTAGGGGGTTTTGCAAGAGAACCATTGTCTATATAATGTGTGTTTGTGTGGGAGGCCATTTTCAGATATAGCAAGGAAGAGAAATATCTTAGATTAGATCTTGTTTATGAGATTAAACAAATCCGCTCTGATACCACTTGTTGGTCCCGAAGGCCTATACAAGTTTGTAGAAGGGGGGGGGGGGGGGGGGTTGAATACAAACACACAGATTTTACTTTTCTAAATTGTTTATTGATAAATCATTAACAATTTACAGCTTGTTGCGGAGACAAGATTAAGGATAAACCTAAATCTAAACAAGTTGGAACACTAAGGTTTCTTGCACTAAGAAAGATAAGGAAATTACTAATAATAACCTATCTTGAGATAAGAGATATGAACTTGTCCAGAGTTAGCAAGTTACTTCAAAAAGAAGTGAGTTCATCTCTTTATATACTGCATGCATTTAATGCAAGTCAGTATATACTTTACACGTGTCATCAGCTGGTTGGTTGCATGTCATTGACCTTTGTTGACAACCTTAGTAGCCGTATGGATGAACAGTGTAGTATCAGAGTGGTTGTACGATTTCAGACAGTCGGAGGTTCTTTTCTGACATTTCGTACGGAGTCGTGCAAGGGTGGTTAAGACAAAATTACTTTGTACGGAGGACTTCATGATCAGCTTTCGTTGATTCAGCGATTATCATTTACTATTCAGCAGATGATAAAGTTCAGCGATAGCTGAAGTCTTGTACTTGATACTTCACGTTGAGTGGACAAATCTGAGTCTTCGCTGATCCGCATCAGTTCATTAGGAGACTTGTCGCTGGTTCTTGAGCTTGATCTTCGACTTCAGCGTAGAACCTTTGTTGACGTGAAACTTGTCTTCAGGGATCATAAGTAAACAACTAACTTATCAGCGATCATCATAATGACTGAACAGACTCAGAGCATTAATGATGAACAGTTTCGCTGAATGTTTGACTTAAAGAGCGAGAGTTCCTATCAGCGGTACTGTAAGATCTTAGTACTTATCAGCGATAGTGAAACTCTGATACATATTGTTTACTTACAATTTTCACTAAGTATTTAAGAGAGGGTCATTATCAAATCACTGAGGGTTTGGATCAACAGGGACTAGCTGGAAGTCTGAAACTAAATGGAACAAGAGTGGGACATGCGTGTCCACTCCTCCTCCCTAGAACAAGATAGAACAAGGACATATTGGACAAAAATACCCCTCTTTTTGAAAAACCTAATCATATTTGATTCATCCCATTTCTTCTTCCCATATGCGCCTCCATCCCATCGTGAGCCCCATCGAGGTATCTTCTTCCTCTTCCATTTTTTTCATAAATTTCTTCTTCTTCTTCTTCTTCCATTTTTTTCACAGATTTCGTCTTCTTCTTCTTCTTCCATTTTTTCCACATATTACGTCTTCTTCTTCTTTGATTTTTTCCACAAATTTCTTCTTCTTCTTCTTCGACTTTTTTCACTGATTTTCTCTACATTAAATCATTAATAAATATATATTTCATTTTATTTCCTATTTAATAAATAATTAAAAATAACATATATATATAGGTCGGTACGGTACGGTATTACCGTGATACACGATTTTCAATACCACGGGCCAACCAAGCTTAATTGGTACCAATTTAGTTGATACCATTTGAACTGATACGGTTGGTTTATCATGGTACAATATGAACTATCAAATATAGATTTTCCAAATTATGAGTTATTAATTATGTCTTTTAAAAATATGCATCTAGAAATGATAATTGAACAAAGATAGACGTAATTGATCGATTATATAAAACAATAATCTAATTTTTTTTAGAACAATGTAATTACAAAACATGAAACAGTTTGAAGCAAAACACTTGAGAAATGAGAATTACGAGTTTATTAAACTTATTAAGACTATACAGAACCGGGCTTTATCCAGGTTTTTTTCAAGCCAGGCCTTTTTTTTCTTCTTTTGTCTGCTTTTCTTTTGCTTGTTATGTTTCCTAAATATACCTAAAGCGGGGCTTTGGTGCTTTGCATTTAATATATAATTTTAACTATTTCTCGTTATTTATTCAAACAATATAAAATAACATATAATATATAGTCAACACAAGTTACAATCAACTATAAATTCTGAAGACTAAAAAAACATCACAAACTTCAAGAAAAACTTGAATGGTCAAAATGATTTAGTAAAGGATTTTTGAGTCGTCCACTTTCTCTCTAGAAACTTTCTAGTTTTATAGTTTCTCTCTCTAGGATTTTTGATATTGGACATGGTTGTGAGGTGACAAAGCCTGTATTTATAGAAATAAAATCATATTCAAAATACTTCTTTATAATTTAAAAATATCAATTTTCTTATATACTTTAAAATATATTAAATATTTATTTTGAGCCGAAAAAGTAGGTCTTTTTATTAAATGGTGGGTGCTTATTTTATGCCACCTTATCATAAATAATGTTATGGTTTCATTTCATCCCAGAAATTAGTTAGTAGAAACAAATTGGACTTGGACATTATTGGTAGGACTTTTAATATAAAAAATATTATGAATAAATACTGAAATAGTAACAACCCAGATTCCATAAAACATAATTCTTAACATTACAACCAAAATCGGTCATAAAGTATACAAAATACATCGATCCCAACAATAGGTACGCAACAGATAAACACCTTCACAACTAAGATGCTACAGGAAGCCCGACGGTGAACTACAAGATCCACTAGACTATACCTCTTCTACAACGTCATCTGTTTCCATATTTTTCAGATGAAACCCCAAACAAAACTCTTACCTGAAAATGGTTTTAGTTTTGGAAAAGCGAGGGTTAGACCATGAGGTCTAGTGAATTCCCTCTCGAAAATAGTTTAACAAACCATGTATAGCAATATGCAAACTGCCATAAAGGCCCATCAAAATCATCTCAACAAATCGCATCACAATTGGGTATTTGCACAGTGGTCATAGATAATCTCTACCACGCGGTAGTATCCACGATCGGGGCCCAAGCCGACTCCCCTTTCGCCTACGGGGCTCAAGCATACTTCTCATTCCCACATACACAGGAAACAAATTTCATGCATACAAGGTGAATAAATCAACTCCCAAGGGATATTTGATATCCTAAAGTACACTAAAATCCCACTATGCAACCCAACTCCAAATCAATACACTACTTCGTAAAGAACATGTAAACAACGTGCATGCATTAATAAACATTTCCACATCATGCAATAACAAAGTTTTTCAAAGTGTCTAATCATGTCATCATGCTCAATACCAAATCCAGCTATGAAAACTTTAGCAAAACATTTCATTTGTACAAAAGAGTTAAAGTAACTCACCTGAGCTTTAACAAATCGAAACACGCCTTGAAACACATTTTAGCTCAAACCGAACACCTGAATTGGACGTCATAAGTGTTAGTGAATGCCCAAAACCAATCATACGATGATTGTAATTTTGAGTTTTGTTTAATGAAATTAATAAATAAATAAAAGGCATTGCCCATTTTAGTATGTCTATATTATATTTTGTGTTTTAATTATTCATAATAAATAACCTTAGAATAATGTATTCTTAATGTTCCTAGTTAAATATTATTTTTGGTTTAAGGTTGAAATAATATGATAATGACTAGCATATGTAGGGATTCATATAGAGATATCGAATCTGCATATGGGTACAAAATGGAGGTTTCGTGTATCTGGCGTGACTCGTTATGAGAACACTGCATTGGATGTCATGTGAGTGTCATAAGTGTTTCTCATGTGGTCAATATACATGTAATTCTTTGAATTGAGAAATATGGAGTTTGTTATGTGTGAGTAATATATTTTGACATTTATTCTAATCATTCCGTAATTGGGTGACAGAATGATTGTTAGGTATGTTATAAATCACATGATAGAGCTAGCATGTATCGAGATAGGATTTGTCCCTTCTTTATGACAGGAGTGATGTCTCTTGGCCCCTTGATAAATATATACTAAGGAAATGCATGCATGCTCGGATAATTGATATGAGATATTGTGATCTGTTTTATTAGTATATTAGGGAATCAATAAACTAGAGATTGGACATAACGAGAATGACACATCCAATGTCTCGTGTTCAATCTAGACATCAAGGACAAAAGAATTAAATATGTAAACTAATGTTGACGACAAACCGATGATTTGTTGTATCACCAATTCTCGTCATTTGGGTGACGATGATGTATTGCTAGATACCACTCATCGTTTATAACTATAAATACGAGATTTATATTTATTATCAACATGTCGAGAACCCATTGGGTCACACGCTTTGAACATATTCGAATAAATAGTTTTAATAATTAAAACGTTTAATTATTATATATGATTTGTATTGTTAATTTGATTAAATAAAATAAGATATTATTTATGTTAGACATAAATAAAGATAGCTAGGTATGGTCTTAAAAAGATGAGTGATGGTGCACGGATACTTGTACACTCAAGTAAGGTGTAGGGATGGTGGTGCTTTTATGCCATGCTTCTCATATCCATATAAAATGTATGACATTTTATGCAAGAGTTAGTCTTGCACCTCTCTCTCAAAATCACCTACAACATATGCTCTCTTTTCTTTCTAAGTTTTGAAACTGTGAATAGCATCACGAGAAGGCAAAGGATTCAGATTGTTCGCGTGGATACCGTTGAGGCATCAAGCTTTGTTTGTTGCTGTGATTCAAAGTCTCGTTAACTGTGAGGTATAATTTCGAAACAACCGATTTATTTCGGTTCGTATGGGTCCTTGGAGGGTTACGGTTTAGTTTTCCACTGTGCTTGAGATCCCGTAACCCAACAGTTGTATCAGAGCTACTTACGAACCTCTAAATCGATTTTTGTGGCATGCATGCATTTTAAAAACTGTTTTGCTGCTGTATGTTTTTGTTTCGTAAATGTTTTGGTTTTTTTCGTCCCCGAAAGGTTCTAAATCTTACAAAACCTAAAACATGAAAAACGTGGATCTTTCTGTTTTGGTTTCTACAGGATTTTGAATCACCCATTTCAACTTCGATAAATTTTTTATGAATTTTTTACGACAGTGTCGCAATGTTGTTCGAAAATCGAATCTACTTCGGGTTTGACTTGGATTTTGGCCCATAAGGGTTCTAGATCTTTGAAATCCTAAAACATAAAAGATGTAGATCTTTTTATTGGTTTTCCAAAGAACTTTGAATCAGCTTTTTTCGATATCGTAGGAATTCTGTATTATTTTTATACGGTGGTGTTGCAAATCGGTTTTTTATTTCAATGTGATTGAATATGTATAATGTGATTTGCTTGGTGAATGGTTATAGCCCTTAGTCATGTATGTATTATATTTTATTAATACGACTTGCATGTCGTGCATTTTCTCTATATACTCTATTTGTACATTCTCCTCTCATCCAATCCCCTCGAATGTAATCGAGGTTTCTTTGTTTGAAATGTAAAGTATTTTTGTATAAAAGAAAGCATGAGATGGAGGCGTTATGAAGTGATGAAGATGAGAAGACTTAGAACCATAGAAGTTTATTTTATGTAATGATATTCATACTTGGCTCTATGAATATCGCATAGGAGGGCTATAACCATCTCACATTTATTTTACGCTTTATATATATTGTGATATTTTATGCGTGGTTGTATGTATGTGATACTTGTTACAACTTTTTAAAACAAAATATATTTTAAAATATATAAGTAAAAGGAGTTTTACAAATCAAAATGAGTTTTGATAAAATAAAAATTGATAGTTATATAAGATATAAAATGGACCATCGATCTTGAGTGATAAGATCTTAGTACATCATAGCAAAATTTCAACCGATTTTGTCACAGTGGCCTAAACTGCCAAAGAAAGGAAGGTATTCAAGTGATCCTCGTTGTCCTCCTCCAATCTGGATTCCGATTAAATCAAGATATGAGGAAATAATCTATTACAAAAGAAAGAATGGTAAAATCAAACTAACAAAAATCCTTCACCAAAATAGTAAGTTTAAGATGACTTCCAAACATGGCACTTGTCAAGACTTTGATCATCGAGAATGGGTCATGCTAAAGTTGGGTACTCTCTTTAATCTTAGTAAGATAAAGTAAACAAAGGATTCCTACAAGCCATTTTGGGCCAGACTTAACCAAATTAAGCCTAATAGGATTAGGAATTTGGAGGCATATGTTGGGAACATTCATATGATAAATTTAAATAATAGTTATTCACCCAACTATCCAAGAGTTACATAGAGCTGTAATTAGCAATGTTGTTACTTACCTAAAACATTATTGGTTGATCGGTTAGCTAAAGCTAAATTGATCGATAATGAGAATATGGATCTTGGCCCGCTAAAAATCTTATGACGTTTTTCGAAACAATAAAAGAGGGTTGTTTTTTGATTAAACTAGTGGGAGCTTGTTTGATGAAAGTCCTTATTAAACAATAATAATTTCATGACACTAAGAACTCTACTTTTCTATTGTAGATTACCAATGGCACAAACAAACAATGGAAACAAAAACACTTTGCGATCGATTCTTGAGAAAGAAAAACTAAATGGAACTTTCATCAATTGGTATCATAATTTGAGAATCGTCCTCAAAGCTGAAAAGAAAATGTATGTCTTGGAGCAACAAATCCTTAAAGAGCCTAATTCCAGTTCTCCTAGAACTGAAAGGGACACTTTTAAAAAACATGATGAGGATGCTTTGGACATCTCATGTCTAATGCTAATAACCATGGGACCTGATCTTTAGAAGCAACAAGAAAACATGGGGGCGTTCGATATGATCGAACACCTAAAATTGCTATTCCAAGAGCAAGCTAGACATGAGAGGTACGAAAGATCTAAGGCCGTTGTAAAATGTCCGAAGGTAGTCCCGTCGGCACTCATATGCTTAAAATGATTGGGCACATTGAGCGCCTTGAAGGACTAGGTTTCTCTTTACGAAAGGAGTTAGCCATTGATGTAGTTTTGCAATCGTTGTCAAATATCTACAGTCAATTCGTGATGAACTACAACATGCATGACTTTGAAAAATCCCTTCCAGAATTGCTCAACATGTTACGAACAACCGAGCAAGAGCTTGCAAAGAACAAGTCCACCATTTTGATGGTCCGTAAGGACAAGAAAGGGAAAGGAAAGGAAAGTCCATTGCCAAACCCACTTCTAAATCTTTTAAAGCCAAAAGGAGGCATTAAGAAACCCAAGGTAACCGTACCTAAGGAGGGTGAGTGCTTTCATTGCAACAAACCCGGGCATTGGAGGAGGAACTGTCCTCTTTACCTTCAGGAAAAGAAGAAAGGAAATGTAACTTCCACTTCATGTATCTATGTGATAGAAGCTAATCTTTCTGCTTCTTATACATCATGGGTATTAGATACCAGATGTGGTTCTCATATTTGTAGAAACATGCAGGAACTAAAAAAGACTAGAAGGTTGAGCAAAGGTGAAGTTGATCTGCGTGTTGGAAATGGGGCAAAGGTTGCTGCTATAGCCGTATGATCTATTTTGTTAATTTTACCGACCGGATTAATATTAGAACTTGATGACTGTTATTGCGTACCATCTATTTCTAGAAATTTGATTTATGTATCTTGTTTGGACAGGAAAGGTTTTACCTTTAAAATTGGAAATAAATGTTGTTCATTCTGTTTTGGTAACATGTATTATGGTGACGCAAGTTTGATTAATGGCCTATATATTCTTAATATGGATAATCCGATTTATAACATAGATAAAAGGGAGGTCAAATCGAATAGTTCGAATTTAACCTATCTCTGGCATTGTCGTCTTGGCCATATAAACAAAACTCGCATATGCAAACTCCATAAAGATGGATTATTGAACAAATTAGATTTTGAGTCATATGGAGCGTGCGAAGCTTGTTTAATAGGAAAGATGACAAAGGCTCCTTTTGTTGGACAAAGTGAGAGAGCAAGTGATGTATTGGGAATCATACATAGTAATGTGGTCTGATGAACATACAAGCTAGAGGTGGTTATAGATACTTCATTACATTTACTGATGATCTCAGTAGGTCCAGGTATGTATATTGAATGCGACATAAGTCCGAGTCCTTTGAAATGTTCAAATAATTTCAAAATGAAGTACAAAACCAACTTGGAAAGAGTATTAAGATTCTTCGATCTGATCAAGGTGGCGAATACTTAGACCATGTTTTTCTTGACCATCTTAGAAAATGTGGTATTGTATCACAACTCACTCCACCTGGAACACCACAGTGGAATGGTGTCTCCGAAAGGAGGAATCGTACACTGTTAGACATGGTACGATCTACGATGAGTCAAGCTGACCTTCTGACGTCCTTTTGGGGATATGCTATAGAGACATCGACTTTCACACTAAACCGGGTTCCATCAAAATTTGTTGAAAAGACACCATTTGAGATATGGACTGGGAAAAGTCCCAAATTATCTTTTATGAAGATTTGGGGTTGTGAAGTTTACGTACGCCGTCTAATCACAACTAAATTAGAACCAAAATCTGATAAATGCATATTTATAGGATATCCCAAAGAAACTATGGGATGTTACTTCTATCATCCTCACGACAATAAAGTGTTTGTTGGGCGTACTGGTGTATTCATGGAAAAGGAATTTATTTTTAAAGGTATCAGTGGGAGGAATGTAGAACTTGAAATTGTTCAAGATCAAAATATGTCAACACAAATGGAACCAACACAGACACCACAAGTAATTATGGATCCACAAAGTATTGTGGAAAGGAAGTCTGATGTTGTAGCACAAAGTGCTCGTAGATCTGGTAGAAAACGGAATGAGCCTGAGAGATATGGATTTCTCATCACTCATGTCGGGGATGTGATGCTCATGGATGATGAGCCCACTAGATACCAAGATGATATGGCAAGCACTGACTCCGAAAAATGGATAGATGCTATGAGAATAGAAATGGACTCCATGTATGGAAACCAAGTTTGGAACTTAGTTGAGCCACCAAACGAGGTACGACCTATAGGGTGCAAATGTGTTTTCAAGAAAAAGACCAACATGGATGGTAATGTGAATATAAAGCACGATTGGTTGCAAAAAGGTTTCAAACAAATTCAAGGTGTTGATTATGATGAAACTTTCTCTCTAGTCGCAATGATTAAGTCTATTAGCATTTTACTAGCCATTGCAACATATCACGATTATGAGATTTGGGAAATGGATGTCAAAACAGCTTTCCTTAATGGAAAGTTACTTGAGGATGTATATATGATACAACCTGAAGGTTTTGTCACTCAAGAAAAATCTCATAAGGTATGCAAGTTGCAACGATCTATTTACGGATTGAAGCAAGCTTCAAGGAGATGGAATCATCATTTTGATGAAGCAATCAAAGAGTTTGGTTTCTTAAAAAATGAGGATGAACCTTGTGTCTACAAAAGGGTTAGTGGGAGCACCGTATCATTTCTTTTATTGTGGGGGTGTTTGGGAGTGCTTATATTTTTGACTTATTTGCTTATAGCTTCTCCCCACTGCAAATAAGCTATTTGGAGTGTTTGGATAGAAAAAATCAAAAGTGCTTATTTGCTTCTCCTCACCACAAATAAGTTGTTTTTGATAAGTCATTCCATACCTACTTATTTCCTTATCTATCCAAATTACCTTTTTACCCTCAATTTTTAACAAACACTTTTTAAAAACTGCTTTTCCTCACCACATAAGCAAATAAGCATAAGTTAAAAATATAAGCACTCCCAGACACCCCCTGTACGTAGATGACATACTACTCATTGGAAATGATATTCCGACACTTGAGTCTGTAAAGGCTTGGTTAGGAAAATGTTTTTTAATGAAAGACTTGGGTGAAACTGCCCATGTGTTAGGCATTCGGATCTATAGGGATAGATCACGGAAGTTACTTCGCTTAAGTCAGAGTACATATATAGATAAGGTGTTGAAACGGTTCAACATGTCTGATAGAAAGAAAGGGTTCTTACCTATGTCTCATGGCATATCACTTTCTAAGATGCAGTGCCCTACTACATCTCAAGAGAGTGAACGAATGAGTAAGATTCTATATGCTTTGACAATTGGATCTATCATGTATGCCATGATATGTACTCGACCTGATGTGTTGTATACTTTAAGCATGACGAATAGATACCAATCTAATCCAGGTGATGGTCACTGGATTGCCATCAAGAATATCCTAAAATACTTAAGAAGAACAAAGGATTCATTCTTGGTATATGGCGGTGAAGAAGAGTTGAGTGTAAAGGGTTACACTGATGCAAGTTTCCAAACAGATAAAGATGATTTTTGATCGCAGTCGGGTTTGTGTTTTGCCTTAATGGTGGTGATGTGAGCTGGAAGAGTTCCAAGCAAGCAACAGTAGTTGATTCTACAACAGAAGCCGAGTACATCGCAACATCAGATGCACCCAAGGAAGCTGTTTGGATCAAGAAATTTATTTCTCAACTTGGAGTTTTTCCTAGCAGTGCTAATTCTATAGAGTTGTTATGCGACAACAATGGAGTTATAACACAGGCCAAGGAACCTAGATCTCACCAAAGATCCAAACATATTCTTAGAAGATATCACCTCATTAGAGAGATAATTGATAGAGGCGATGCTAGTATAAGTAGAGTGTCAACTGATACCAATTTTGTTGATCCACTAATCAAACCGCTAACACAGTAGAAGCATGATGGCCATTGTAGATCCATTGGTATACGATGCATGGATGATTTGCTTTAGTGCAAGTGGGAGATTTTTTGTGAATGCCCAAAAACCAATCATATGATGATTGTAATTTTGAGTTTTGTTTCATGAAATTAATAAATAAATAAAAGGCATTGCCCATTTTATTATGTCTATATTGTATTTTGTGTTTTAATTATTCATAATAAATAACCCTGGAATAAAGTATTCTGAATGTCCCTAGTTAACTATTATTTTGGGTTTAAGGTTGAAATAATATGAGAATGACTAGCATATGTAGGGATTCATATAGAGATATCGAATCTGCATATGGGTACAAAATGGAGATTTTGTGTATCGGACGTGACTCGTTGTGAGAACACTGCATTGGATGTCATGTGTCATAAGTGTTTCTCATGTGGTAAATATACATGTAATTCTTTGACTTGAGAAATATGGAGTTTGTTATGTGTGGGTAATACATTTTGACATTTATTCTAATCATTCCGTAATTGGGTCACAGAATGATTGTTGGGTATGTTATAAATCACATGATAGAACTAGCATGTATCGAGATAGGATTTGTCCCTCCTTTATGACGGGAGTGATGTCTCTTGGCCCCTTGATAAATATATACTAAGGAAATACATACATGCTCGGATAATTGATATGAGATATCGTGATCTATTTTATTAGTATATTAGGGAATCAAGAAACTAGAGATTGGACATAACGAGAATGACACATTCAATGTCTCGTGTTCAATATAGACATCAACGACAAAAGAATTAAATATGTAAACTAAAATTGACTACAAACCGATGATTTGTTGTATCACCAATTCTCGTCATTTGGGTGACGATGATGTATTGCTAGATACCACTCATCGTTTATAACTATAAATACGAGATTTGTATTTATTATCAACATGTCGAGAACCCATTGGGTCTCACACTTTGAACATATTCGAATAAGGAGTTTTAATAATTAAAACGTTTTAATTATTATATCTGATTTGTATTGATTTAATCTGATTAAATAAAATTAGATATTATTTATGTTAGACATAAATAAAGATAGTTAGGTATGGTCTTAAAAGATGAGTGATGATGCATGGATACTTGTACACTCAAGTAAGGTGTAGGGATGGTGGTGATTTTATGCCATGGCTCTCATATCTAGGGGTGCTCAGTTTTCGGACCAAACTGGCCAATCCAACCCAACCCGAGGCAAAAAAAACTCAAACCGAGCCAACCCGATGTATAATCGATACTATTTTTGACCAACCCGCATATATTGGGTTGATAACGGGTTAGGCCCAAAACAAACTGACCCAACCCGACAACCTGTGAAAAACATTTAAATCTAATTTTGAATTCATGTTATTGTCATTTTTGTTACTATTGAACATTTATAAACACACAATTATTGGCCACTTGTTACTTTAGTAATCTTGTTATTGATTTTTGATGTCACATTTATAAACAGAACATTTATAAGCAATATTTTATTAGACAATTTAGTAATTTGTTGGACATTTAAATATTTAGAAACATTTAGTAATTTGTTTAGACACGATAACTTAGTTAAATGATGAAATGATCGATAAAATTTCAACCCAACCAACCCGACCAACCCAACCCAACCCGAACGGTTTGGGTTGGGTTGGGTTGCACTTTCGATTGTGTTGGGTTGAGATTTTTCAAACCGCATTGATTGGGTTGGGTTGTTAAAGTGCCTTCAACCCGGCCAACCTAACCCGTGAGCACCCCTACTCATATCCATATAAAATGTATGCCATTTTATGCAAGAGTTAGTCTTGCACCTCTCTCTCAAAATCACTTACAACATATGCTCTCTTTTCTTTCTAAGTTTTGAAACCGTGACTAGCATCACGAGAAGGCAAAGGATTCAGATTGTTCACGTGGATACCGTGGAGGCATCAAGCTCTGTTTGTTGCTGTGATTCAAAGTCTCGTTCACTGTAAGGTATAATTTCGAAACACCCGATTTATTCCGGTTCGTATGGGTCCTTGGAGGGTTGCGGTTTTATTTACCGTTGTGCTTGAGATCCCGTAACCCAACAATAAGAATGGTGTTAAACCATCTAAATACATCCCAAAACATCTCTACTAAGTCCCTAAAGCAAACCCCCAATCGACGCCTCGATTCTAGACCCGAAAAATGAAGCAAACCGAAGAAGGTGCGCAAACAGTGACTTATGCCACTTCTCACGCAACCTAAAGCTGCGTGGGAAACCGTACAAGTCTCCGTTCGTCCTTCCTAGTCCTGCACGAGGTTCCAGATCGAAATTCCAAGTCTCATGCCCCCAAAATGCTCCAAACTGATTTTAAACCTCCAAAATCGATATTTTTGATATACCAACCTTTAGGAACCAAAAACCAACATCCAAAATACATTTACCCCAACAAAATCATCCTAGTGATTCATGATTTCAAACCCCAAAACTCCATAACTCAACCATAGCCATTTTCAGAGATTTCTATGCAAAAATGATGAAACTTTCTATCATTTATCAAGACCTATGAGGGAAAACAATACCAAACTCTTTTGCTTTCCTTACCCGATGATTTGGACTCAACGAATCCATGGTTTACAAAACCCCAAATCACAAATCAATCCCACCCAAGCTTGAGGAAGAAGGGGTAGGATTCATACCTTAAAGAAGATGAAGATTCAGACCCTTTGATGCATCCCTTCCACCATACTTCCAAATGGAGCTCTCTACTCCTACCAATTTTACCTCTCACAAAACCCAAACAGGTTAGAAATTTCCCATTCAAAACCATAGATTCATTTCCATAAGCATTAGATGAAGGGAAGTAACGTACCTTGAAGAAAATGGAGTTTAATCCCTGAAAACCACCTATTGCACCAAGATTTCAATGAAGAAGACCAAATTTCTCTCTAGTCTCTCCCTAGCCTCCACAAACCGTAGCCACCAAGAAATGAAATGGAGAAGAGGGTTTTCTCCTCTTTTATTTCTTATAATTTTCCTTAAGTCCCTGAAACTTATAGAGATTGCGATTACACCCCCGCACTTCATAGAAATTCGGATTTTGAACAAGAGGTTGTTAGAAATTATAGGTGCATAATGCAATTATGCAGATATATTTTGATAATAAAATCGATAATCTGTAGGTTCAATCATGATTAAGGTTTTGTTTTATTATCTATGTATCTAAATTTTATTCTATGTGTTTGTGTGGTTTTTAAAGAACAAGAGTTTTGATTGGGTATCAATTTTTATACAATATTACTCAACTTATCATGGATTTTATCATATGTATTAGTTGGTTGTTAGTTATTTATGAAGTAGTATGTATAACGTAATAAGTTGTAAACTTGATTTTTCAAAGATTTTACAAAAATGAGGTTATTTTTTTATAACATATTAAATATGTTAGTACAAATATATACTCATGACTGAAATTTTGAAAACCTGTTAAAAATAGTGCAACCAACTTACTGGAGAAGAGCTGGTCCTATGAAGTCAATAATATTTTTAGGATTTTCTTAATTTTTCTTTTTCCGTTGAAGAAGTCAGTATTTTTAAGGATCTTTGAAGTAGTCTGTATGTAGTTGAAGAAGTTGAACCTTTTCAGGAGTCTTTTCCGTCACTCTCTTCTATAAAAAGCTTGTGACCTTTTCTGTTCTGAGTATCCCTTTTTTCATATTTGTGAGCAACAAAGCAGGAGGTTCTCATTTGTTTTTTTAAAGGGTGTCCTAGGATATGCCTAAACTAACCTCTTGGCAAATTATGACTGAAAGACATCAATCTTGATTAAACCTCAGTGACCATAATTGTTATGTACGTCTGGATTTAAACCCTAGGCAGATAAGATATTCGGATCCACCACATCCCAGGGTCTTAACCAATACACCATTTGTTTGACTCTTATATAAGCACTCAATAGTAATTACTCTTTGTTTTGATTGTTTTTCTCACAAAACCGAGTTAATTTTTTTTAAAACAAATTGTATTAGTATCAAATTGAAGAGAATAAAATACTTATATATATATATATATATATATATATATTAATTTTTAAGATAATTTAGATTTTTTATAAATAAGATAAATCCATAAAGTTTAGGGGATTTAATTAAAATACCCAAAGTTTGACTTTTACTTACCAAAATACCCATTTCTCTCCTGAATTTGCCAAAATACCCATTTTTCCCCGCAATTTGTCCCGCGATCGCGGACAAGGACCACTTTTGAAAAAAAATCTCCCACGATCAAACCTATGTCCCGCGAATAGTCCCACTACACACACGAAATTGATTTTGATTTGATATTTACACTTTCAACCCCTATACTTATTTACTTACTTTACTTTATACCTTTTACTTTCATAATTTTAATTTTACATTTAACACATATAATCGTTTATTAACTAAAATACGTTAAAAATATACGTTTTAATTTTAACAAGTTACACAATTATAATCGTCTCTTCGATACGTTCGAAATGAGCTCAATATTGAATATTTTTTGATTTATATATTTTAATATATATCATATATACTACATAAAAATATTTTTAATATTTACAATTCATACCCTTATAGTTAATTATTTAATTTATGGTACATCTCTTATTTTTTTCAATTTTGTTTTACACTCTTATCGCATTAACATAATAATCATATATTAACTAATTCATTAAATCGTTTTAAATTATTATTATTTGTATGTGTTTATAGATATCGTGAATGACAATAGAACAAGGTTTCACGAGAAGAATATGAAATGAGGTTTTGACAAGTTGGTATCACTGGACTCATTTAAGAATTGTGAAAATGAGTATTTGGCGAATGATGATTCATGTGTGTTTGGAGCTGAAGTATTTGCAGTTACAGAGTATGCACAAAAGGATCGATGTCTGTCCATCACAAAGTCTCCGCCAATTTTTAATACTTACACTTGGACCATCGATAATAAAATAAATAAAACGTATTTTAACTATAAGAGTACCATAAATTAAATAATTAACTATAAGAATATGAATTTTAAATATAAAAAATATTTTTATGTAGTATATATGATATATATTAAAATAAATAAATCAAAAATATTCAATATTAGGCTCATTTCGAACGTATCGAAGAGACGATTATAATGGTGTAACTTGTTAACATTAAAACGTATTTTTAACGTATTTTAGTTAATAAACGATTATATGTGTTAAATGTAAAATTAAAATTATGAAAGTAAAAGGTATAAAGTAAAGTAAGTAAATAAGTATAGAGGTTGAAAGTGTAAATATCAAATTCAATTCACAATTTAGTGTGTGTCGTGGGATGCAATTTTTTAAAAAACACCCTATCCCGCGATCGCAGGACAAATCGCGGGAAAAATGAGTATTTTGGCAAATTCAGGAGAGAAATAGGTATTTTGGTAAGTCAAAGTCAAACTTTGGGTATTTTAATTAAATTCCCTAAAGTTTATTAGCTATAAAGTTTTAACATGTTCTATGTAGACTGTAATAATTTTCAACTTTAGATTTTGTGATATTATATTGATAAATGCTGATAAGTAATAAATTGTTTTGGGAAATTAATTAAAATGCCAAAAGTCAAACATCAACTTACCAAAATGCCATAAAAATTTTGCGGTTTACCAAAATGCCCTAATGGCCCGCGATCGCGGGATAGGGCTGACGTGGCACGAGCTTTGGCCAAAATGTGTCCCGCGGAGCCCCTCAACTTTGGCCGCGGTGCACTTTTGGTCCCTCTCCGCGATCGCAGCCTGCGATGGACCAAAATTTTACAGTTTTGGTCCCTGAAATTTTACAGTTTTGGTCCCTGAAAATTTACACCTTCAGTCCCTGTACTTAGACGAATCTTGCATGCTTTTACTGTTTTTTCCACAATTATTGTACTTTGAAGACCGATTTGTGGTTCAAATTCACTGGCATGTTTGAGATTTCATCCATAAATATCAGTAATATGCAATTCACAATTCACACTTGTTCTTGCTTTCTTTCTTGATTTCTCTCTTGCTTTCTTTCTTGATTTCTCTTCTCTCATTTCATCCACAAATGGCATCGTCATCAAACCCTAAGTCTACTCCTAAAAAAATGCCACCTCAAATCGAGGTCGCCATAGAAAAAAAGGAAAATGAGATAGATGAACTAACAGAAGAGTGGAAAAAAATGATGGACAGGAAGGCAGTCCATTTGAGAAAGATCGAAGAGGAAGACAGGGAGATCAAAAGGATGAAAGGGGATATAAAAGCTCGGGAGGCTCGTGTTCGTCGAGAACAAGAAGCAATTCACCATATTCTGCAAGACTTCGCAATTATTCAAGCGAAGGTAAACGAGAAGCAAGCTTGGATTGATGAAACTAAATCAATTTTTAAGTAGGTAGTGGTTGTTTTAGTTGTTTTGTATTTTTTTACTGTGTTGTTTTGTATTTTTTTACTGTGTTGTTTTGTATTTTTTACTGTGTTGTTGTTTGTATTTTTTGTTGTTTTTTTACATCATGTAAGGTCAAGTCAGAGGTTACCTCAACTCATTTGCTAAAGTGTGTCCGGGTTATGGTACACAATGGCCATACGTGGTTGCAAAAGCAGAAGCCGTTGAAGAAGGGTCAGAAAGATTGAAGATGAAGAGCATGTTGGATGGAATACAAACTAGCTGTGTTATCAATGTTCATTTAAAAGCATATGTATGTGTGTATATATAATATGAATCTATATATATCATTTACAAACTAGTTGTGTTATCAATGTTCATTTAAAAGCATATGTATGTGTGTATATATAATATGAATATATATATCATTTACAAACTAGCTGTGTTATCAATGTTCATTTAGAAGCATATGTATGTGTGTATATATAATATGAATATATATCATTTACAAACTAGCTGTGTTATCAATGTTCATTTAGAAGCATATGTATGTGTGTATATATAATATGAATATATATATATATATATATATATATATATATATACATCTTTTACAAATCAGCGTTTAGATCAACAATATCATATGTGTTTGTTCCATATGGTTCAAGCTGTGACGGGCCTGGGGTGTGACTGACTGAATGTCTCCTTGGCACGGTTGAAGGGGCGGGATTTGGACACTCTCCACGAGTGTCTCCTACGCATTGGCACCGAGTACATCTTCGTTGTATCGAACTTTCACCACGTGATGGACGTCGGTCGTTCTTTCTCGGTCTCCCGACTCTGTTCTTATCCATTAAAGGTGGATTGCATGGCGGAAGCGGGTCGGGTGGATACACCCATGCTGCAGGGGGTCCAGCTGGGTTTATTACCTCCACGTATGTTCTCCGGTAATATTCGGACGTGAAGAAAGGTACAGCCAAGTCGCTGCAATCTCTACGACCCATATGTGTTGCCGCAGCGATGGCATGGCCGCACGGTAACCCAGATTTTTGTCATTCGCAACACGAACAAAGGTGGTCTTCCATATTCACAATCGCGTGAAGATAGTCATCATGCACCTCGTACTTCCCATACCCGATTGCTCTTACCGGCCATGTCGCCGCACGACGCGCCCTGTACTGAACGATCTTCTCCGCCGTTGGTATGAGTGCATTTTGCATCTCAGCTCCTTTTAGGCGTCGAATTTGGTACCACTCTTGTTGAAAGGCCCGAAAATAGTCCATAAGATTAACAATCAGACATCTACGCGCAAAACGGGAGAGTGCATTCACAGACTCTGCACTATTCGAGGTTAGAATGTCATACCGTTGTCCAGGAAAATGGGCCGCGGACCACCTCTCCGGTCCAGCTTCGTCAAAGACTTTGGCTGCTTCGTCGGCACTATATCGTAGCATATTCATGTACTTGTTAAACTCCCGATCCGTATATGCTCTGCATGCCGCCCAATAGACATCCTTGTTGGTCGTAATACGTTTGTCCTTGGATTTGACGTTCATCTCCAAATGTCGACAGCATATGGCGTGAGGGGCGTTTGGGTAGATGGAAGAGATTGCGGCGCTTATGGAAGGAGCCCTGTCAGACATAAACACCAACCCTTGCGGGTCTCCGATAGCTTGTCTCAACATGGACATAAACCAAGTCCACTCGTCCCCGGTTTCGGACTTGCCTACGCCGAAAGCTACTGGAACGATGGAGTTATCCCCGTCCATGGCAACCGCCAGGAACATCATACCCAAGTAACGGCCCTTTAAATGGGTTGCGTCTATTATCAGGACACGGCGTAGATTTGCCACAAATGTGCGGATCTGCAAAAACATAGGTGATTTTCCTTTGTAAATGTTATAGTTTATAATGTGTAAACATATGACGTGTTAAAATACGTACCGCGGGTCCAAGGGCCACGAAGCACATCTCAAACCGTCGACGTGAATCGGTCCGTAGCTGCGTGACAGTACCAGGGTTCTGCAGCTGCAAATTATATAAATATGCCGGGAGTCGTTCATACGACTCCTCGAACGTGCCTCTCACCATAAATAGTGCATGGCATCGCGCACGCCAAGCTTGGTGGTAATCAATCGTGACGCCGAACTGCTGGTGAACATCGTGGACGATGTCCTTTGGACGCAACGACCTACTAACATCAAGAAATTTGTTTTTCTGTATCGCACCCAAAGTCTTTTTGCCGGCTTGTTTGTGGTGGGGATTCAGTTGCGTCCTCGTACAAGTGTGTACGTCGTGCAACTTTCTAATCATGAACGCCCCTTCTTTGCCACCCGTGTCAATCGCGTACATCCTCCAGTCACAGTTTTTTCTGGCACATTCAACTATGTATCTAGTTTTGTCAGATTTCGACGTGCGCCTTTCGAAACCCTCTTCCAAGAACTTAAGTCCGACCTGACTTGCCAAGAGATCCTTCGACTCGAATATCTGACCTACATGTAACATTTCACTGCGAATATAAGGTGTAGGTTCATAGGTTTGTGTCTGGGTATGGGAATCTGGAAGAATAGGGGGCATATCAAAAAAGTCATTTATCTGACTACATGGTTTTCTACTAGGGGTATATTCTTCGTGATCATCACCATCGGTGTCTGATCTGTCTATTTCAGAATTACCCGTTCTGAAAACGTGGGTTTCGTCATCAGCAACTCCAGCAGTACGCCATTCGTGTGGTTGTTGTTGTTGTTGTTGTTGTTGTTGTTGTTGTTGTTGTTGCGTCTCCGGAATACAGTCGTTAAGACCATATGAATGATCTAAATGAACCGTTGGGGCGTCGGACGCCTGAAATTGAGAATTAGGCTGCTCTATTTGGAGGTCACCGTCGTCGTCACCGTCGTCGTCGTTTTCGTCGGGATACACAAAAAGTAATGGGGGCCTTTCTGAATCGACTGCAAAGTGTAGAAAAGTAGAGATATCCCCATCGTTGGATAAATCCACAAATGACCTATCGCCATTTTTAAACACTAACTTGCAAACAGCAGAAGGGTTGATTCCACATTTTTGCATGGCGTATGCAAGAAATTTCTGATAAGTATAGTTTACTGGCACTTTTACACCATGCTTAGATTTATAAGCAAAATTCCACTCATTGTTATCTTGCTCCCATTCACCATCAAAACAGAAATATAGCTTAGCTTTTGCAACAGATGAACTCACTTTTTCAGTAGTATTTCAAACACAAAATATTGCAGAAAGAAATCAAGAAAGAAGTATGAAATCGATGTGTGGATTATGGATTGCATTTTACATCTATTTATCAATGAAACAACCAACATTGATGACAACCAATCTCTCATTTCATCCACAAACTGGTATTCCAAAAAAACTGATTTAACATTGATGAAAACATGCAAATGAATTTCAACCACAAATCGGTCTTCAAAGTACAATAATTGTGGAAAAAAACAGTAAAAACATGCAAGATTCGTCTAAGTACAGGGACCAAAAGTGTAAATTTTTAGGGACCAAAAGTGTAAATTTTCAGGGACCAAAACTGTAAAATTTTGGTCCATCGCGGGCAGGGGCCAAATGTGCACCGCGGCCAAAGTTGAGGGGCTCCGCGGTAGACCTGGCAAACGGGTCGTGTCGTGTCGGGTTCACGGGTTAAACTGGTTGGGAGTGTCAAACCCGAACACGACACGTTTAATAAACGGGTCAGAATATCGCAACCTGAACACGACCTGATTTAACCCGCCTAACCCGACACGACACGATTAACCCGTTTAACCTCTTAACCCATTAACCCCGCAAACCCGTTAACCCGATTAACCCGTTTACTTAACCCGACACGACACGATTAACCCGTTTAACCTCTTAACCCATTAAACCCGCAAACCCGTTAACCCGATTAACCCGTTTCGTAAGAAGTAATTTTTGTTCAATATATATAGGGCTGTAAACGAACCGAACTAACACGAACAAAGACTTGTTCATGTTCGTTAGAAAAAAGATATGTTCGTGTTCATTTACGTTCGCACAAACACAAAAAAATTGCAAAATAAACTTAAAGGTACACCGACTTTAAAAGGGTGCTCCAATCAAATTTTTAACTCAGTTCAAGCCAACCGGCAAGCAAACCAGCTCAAGCCAATTGTTTCACTCAAACAAAGGAGGATGGCAATTCAAAATGTGGAAGGGATGAGGGGTATTTATAGTTGAGAGTAAGGGTTGTGGTTTGAAATTTGGGCGATGTGGGATGAAATCTGATGAGAAAAATGGGTTGGTTCACTTGAGGTATCCCACATCGAAAGTTTTATAGCAAAATTAATCTTGGAACCATGTATATAAGTGAAGCCAAACTAGTTCCTCTGATTTGTTTTATTTTTCCATAAACCAATTACTTTTAATTATAATTATAATTATAATTATAATAATTATAATAATAATTAAATTATAATTATAATTATAATAATTATAATAATAATAATTAAATTATAATTATTTTTCTTAAACATATATTTAATTTTTAACTTATATATATAAACGGGTTACTCGGGTCATTTTCGAGTTGAAATGGTTGACCCTAACCTTACCCGTTTAATTTTCGTGTCGTGTCGTGTCAACCCGTTTACTTAAACGGGTTGAAATGTATTACCCAAACCCGTTTAATTCGTGTCGGGTTCGTGTCGAGTTAGCGTGTCGTGTCATTTTTTGCCAGATCTACTCCGCGGGACACTTTTGGCCAAAGGTCATGCCACGTCAGCCCTATCCCGCGATCGCAGGCTCCATCGCGGGCCATTAGAGCATTTTGGTAAACCGCCGAAATTTTGTGGCATTTTGGTAAGTGTTGGTCAAACTTTTGGCATTTTAATTAATTTCCCAATTGTTTTTATTAATATTTGTCAAAAGCTTTTTATAATAAATCATTTGTGTACTTGTACGATGCAACAAGATGTAGATTTTATTGTAAATAAAAAATGAAAGTTTTATAAAACTTTGGAAATAAAAATCTGAAATTACGTTTGAGAAAAACGGAAATTACAAGCGGTTGAAAGGATTTTGCTAATTTGAAGATTCGATAAAAAATTTCTTAAAAACACTAGTTATCGTACCCGCGCGATGCAGCGGGATATATTTTAATTCTATACTCGAATCCTCAACCAAACAGCCCCTAGCACCAATAATGTCTTGTGCATCAACTTGACAGCTTCTGGCCTCTACAAAGTAACGATTGAAGAGCACATGACAGAACTTTCATACGGAATTTCACTTGCAATAAGGATTAAAATATTGTATCTTCTTTTTCCAGATTACTTAAAATTCTCACCAAGTCAACTCCCACAATTCAAAGAAATATTGGTATTTCATGGGATTTTCTAGGATTTGTATGTAATAATGGTTAAATTATACTATTAAAAACATTTGTTTTGTAAAAACCTGTTAACAAAAACATAATTTAACTATTTTTATAATTATTTGTAAAAAATTATAACTTTTTATAAGTAATGGAATTCATTCCATTCTAAATCCTACAAAGCAAACACACCAAAGATTTCAAATCCTTCCAAATCAAAATCCTTCCACGAAATCCAAATCCCTCAAAACCATTCCATCGAACCAAACATCCCCTCCTAAGAGTATAAGATAATAGAGTCAGTATTTATGTTTGGTTAGTTAGTTTGTTTTATTAGACCAGTTGGTTAGGAGGGGGGGGGGGGGTGTTTACACCTCTGGTGTGATTTGTAGAAGATATAAATATTTGCACAGGTCATTTAGTATTTTAGTTACAATATATAACTAACCAAAAAAATAAATGCCAACTCTATTATAAGAGAAAGCTAAAATAGATCAATTTGTTGAACAGTAGTGGGTACCTCAAAAGCGAAAACATACTCTCCAACATCAACACCTACTGGCAAAGCGTCCAGGGTATGGAGAGCTTCTTTAGGGTCAAATTTGAGTTCCTTTTATGGAAAAGTGAAGAAGATAGAATAATCGAAGATCAGAATTCAGAGCTTAACAACTCTATGCATAACATGATACATAACTGTGGTACTAAGGGGCTGTTTGTTTACCTCTTAATAGTTCCATTAAGAGGCAACCTCTGAATCGTTAAGAGGTGAATCTTGTTTGGCAGAAAAAAAAGTTTGTCTTTTAATGGTTCTAAAACCATCTTAATGATTTTAATCTGTATTTAAAACAAGAAGTTAGGAGGAGTAAAGTTACAACCATCATTTATGAGAAATACAATATCAAAATAAACAAAGTGGCCACAACAAGAACTGAAGGGTGCAGATGTAAGAATAGATCAATTTGCAGCTAATCCAACACCATCAGTAACCAATAATTAGCAAAGTTCTATCCTCTGTACCAGACCTTCTGTACCAGACCTATAGCAGGATCAGTTGAAAGGCAATCCATACCCCAACAACCACAATGTCAAGAAAGGAAGTTCCAATGCTGATCTGAAGCAACCAAGCAACTAAAATAGTCCAAAAAACCAGCATCAAGTTAAAATATACCCCAACCAACAGAATATGAAACACAATACTCTGATCAAAATCCATATCAACAAAAAATACCAATATCCCAGAACCAACATATCCAACCAAATCTGTAATCGGGTCATCAAGAACTTCAAAACCCAAAAACCAAGAAAGATTTTACATACCTAAAACCAAGACCAACTGTTGTGTTGTACTTTCTGGTAACAGAGACACTCGCCTCCAGCATCATTGCAAAAGCCTTTTACCTGCAATTCTCATTACACTATCATAACTCTAGCAAATACTTTGTAATTAATAAAATAAAAATTATTAATTAAAATACAGCAAACATTTCATTATTAATTAAAATATTTATTTTATAGTATATTATACCGCCCAATGGCGTCACCAAAATTGTATCTAGCAAACAACCCGATCGAGAGGTGAGTTGGGTTGGGTCTAAGGAACCTATATAAGCATGAGTAGAGAACGACACAAGCCAAACGCAATTCTGTCAGATCTTTCATTCCCTCTGCGTTTCTTTCAATTTTCATTAAATTCTCCACAATTTTTCTTCTATTTTGGTAAGCTTCACAGATCTTTTCCTTTTTATTAAACTTACTTACTGATCTCGAGTATTTTTTGTTGACGTGATATTTATAAGTAAGAACTTCGTAAGCATCAACCTTTCTCATATCGAGATCCAGCAGAACTTAAAATCTCCATCCTATTTGTCGACAAAAGAAAAAGAAAAAAACATTTCCAGTTTTTTTATTGTTGCCCCAAAACGCCCAGAAGTGGGAGCAAGCTCTTAGTTAAATGAATGAAGATACAACAAATTCAAAACTCACATTTCCAGGCTGTCAAGTGAGGAAACCCTCGCACCTAAGCGTACCCGTGCATACAAAAGTTTGGTATGCTTTGAGCTCCAAGAACTTATCCACAACAGTAAGACATGCTCCAAGTCTGAGACCTCTTCGGGAGAGAGATAACTACAAAGTGCACTCAGAAAGTTATCATGATTGCAAGTGAAATATTGCACATTCTATGCCCAAAGAACTATAATTAAATTCATCCTTGCTATTATATTTTTAAAATCTAAAAGTAATAGACAGTAGTCAACTTTACCGCCTCATGAAAGCTTATTTATAATTACAAAGAATACAACAACAAAAACAGATTGCGTTCCTCACCTCGGCCAGTCTCCATGAAATGCAGCAAAATAATTGAGCTTCTTTCACAGTTTAAGGTAGTCAGATTAAGACACCTAACAGCTTTGTAATTAGCTACAAACCGCCAGAACACAGTCACAGAGAGAAAATTGAAATTAGTTTCAGTGCAATATGACAATATGTATATAAATGCAATGGTGAAGTTCAAGAATGTGCGGTGTCATTTCAAGCTTGTCGTGAACAAACTGAAAAAGGAAGTAGAAGCATAACTAACCATACACGTGGAACATGGTGAGCGTTAGAAAAAAGACCCATATGATCGTTGAGTGCCCATTGTAATGCGCGCAAGAAGCATTCCTAAAGCCATTCCCATCATTGTTGCAACTGTCTCCTGGCTTCCTTCCTACCAGTGAACATAAACATATAGTAGGATTATAGGACATATATAATTATATGTGGTATTTACTGTCAGAGGATTAATAAATTACCTTTGCAGATATATCTGCTGCATTATTCTGAAGAGCAAAATGCTGGGTCAAAGCAGCTCTAGTTGCTCCACTGGCAACACCAGCTAAAGAAACAGAATGTAAGGAGAGATCATCTAGACAGATGAATTTACCATGAATTTAATTTTTGCATCAATAAGCTCAATTGTTCCGGATTTACCATCCATTACCGGAGTGATATGTCAACTCAAAGAACCTGACAACAAACTTAGGATTACGGAAAAGTTTACAACTCATATAGTCCTAGTAAGAACCCCACTTGCAGTAAGCATACCAGCCTGAACATACAGTAAAAAGCTTGGTATCAAACAATTTAGTTGACAAACATTGCAGCTGAACTTAAGCAACTTGACCAATTGCTATTTTGGTTAAGCAAATTAAGATTACTGAGCAGGTATGATAAGAGAAACATAATTATTTCCCTTTTCTTAATTAGTAGTTTCACAAGTGAATACAATCATATGCCAATTTAAAGCTAATGAGATTATTGTACACAATAGATTTCCTGATCATATGTATTTAAGAAATTAGTTACCTTAATCCATCCTCATGGAACCCATAACCTGTAAAAATAATTTAGAATCGATAATTAATTGAAAAGTCAAGAATTAGTTGATATGAGATGGTGGAATATAAGGAATTGAAGAAAAGAAGTACCTTGGTATGCTCCACAAAACCAGATTCCTCTTTTCCCTTGAATGTGATGAAGCTCAAGTGAAGCCTTTGTTGCAGCAACTGATGGGACTGGATGACCAGTTGTCCACTTAAAATATGAATCTTAAATGCAACATTTCATCAAAAGCCGAGAAAAAACCCCAAATATTTTAGAAGTTCCATTGAAAAATTAGAAACTTGTAACAAAAGAAAAAAAATAGTTATTTCATAATGTGAAGAATACAAAAATTCATTCAACAATGAATATGATAAAAAACTTTACTCTATTTTATATATATATATATATTTTAGTCATAAATATGAATGATGATCCAGCACCAATGTATTCAAACAAAATCTATACTTGAATACAAACATTATACACTAAAAATCAAGTGAAAAAAAATATATCGCACATTCAGTCGAAATCTGATAACAAACATCACAGAATTTCGAAGATTTATTGAAATTCAATAACGAATACAGGGGGGTTTAAAGAGTTACCTGATAAAATGAGCAGCAAAAGAAGTGAACCGAAGATAGCGGCCATTGAGATTGAAATCGAGAGGTTTTGCCGCTGCTCCGCCGTGGCCGCCGGAGAAACTCAATAAGAGTTCCTAAAGTGAAAGCGGAAACAGGAGTTTGAGGATGAAACCCTCTCTTTGTGATTTACTAACCTGGTTCGATCTTCATCCGGTTGAAGCTTCATATCCATCAATCGAGAGAAAGTAGGTGGTTTTGAGGAAGAAGGAGCCGGGAGGAGAGAAAGGTTGTGGAGAAGAAGACTGGAGAGCGGATATGGCAGCGTATAAGGCGAAGAGGGAGACGGGAAATGGGGAGACGTGGCTAAGAAAAAACTGTCTTGAATTCTTGAAAAAAACCGTCTGCTATTCTTTTAATAAGATAGAATAGATATATCGATATAGATGTCAATTAAAGATTATAAAATTCTAATATCTTGATATAATTTGTTTAATTCAAAATTTTAATATAATTTTAATATTCAAAATTTAAATATAAAGATGGAGCTTACTTTAGTCTTAGGAAAAGCCGATTTCCTGTCTTGTCTTAAGAACCTGTCTCAAAAGAGAAAAGAAGACCGGACTAAAAGAGATCTCACTTTCGACGATTGAACTCCACTTTCATATCAGGCTTGCATTGGAATTCACTTTCAGGAATCCTTGCTCCTGGCTCATATTCACATAGGCCACTCATAAGAATAAGACGTTCAACTCCCTCAAACACGTGTAATTGAGAGAGTCAGAATATCAGTGCCTTGGGTAAATGTCTACCTTCGCGAGAATCTTACCGAAAGACTTTCAAACCTGTCCTCTTCGCTTCCCAAGAGATTGGATTTAGGTAAAAGGGCCTTGTCGGCCACCGCTTGCTGACGACGGAACGCATCGTCAATAAAAGAAAAGGGTCCTCGCGTTGGACTTAGTGGGAAAGGTAGGGGTTCAGCATGTCCCTTGCTTGCGAACTTTTTGAGTAGGGCGTTGGAGGTCCCATTCCTCACGTTTACCGTTGTCCCCAGACTTCACTCTTTCAACACTTGTATACTTTACTCAGGCATGCCCCTGTCCCTCTCTCCTGTGATCCACCGATTCACTGAGTTCTTACCGCTGGGGTCCCTCTCTCTTAAAGCTCTATCAGACTTCCCCTTGCCGATTCTATCTTCTTAGTTATTAGTAAAGCCTAAAAAGGCCCTGCAATAAAAGTCAAGTGGTAACGAGCAAGAAAACGGATGCGCTAACGCGCAACGACTTTCTAAAGCTCAATCCGTTGCTTCTTGCTTTCGAGCCGGAGTTTGCTGGGTAGCGAGTCCGTGAAGGTTAAATAAGACTTATGTTAAGCAAGTAGAGTAGTCAAGCCAAAGAGGAAAAAAAGCAAGAAGCTGTTTTCGTTCGATCGAGGGAATCAATTGTTGCGTATTAAGCGATATGTGTATTTCGCAGTGGGTTGCAAACTGTCCACAGTGAGAAGCGCAAGTGTACACTGTCCACTATGATCGTCACAGCAAGTAATAGTCGGTAAAATACCGGAATCGAATCCACAGGGACTGGACAATCAAGACAATATGGTTCTTATGAACTCCTTTTACAAGTTTCGATTAGAGAAGAAAATAATATCTTGAGTTGGATTGGTGAAATAACTACTTTTAACGATTTTACTAAAGATTTAAAAGATGGAATGTAGGTTAGATTTTCCCTAGATTTTATAATAAATACTTGATCTCAAAAAGTGATCCTTGTAATTGAAGTCGGTCTTTTCGCTAGAAAAGCCCGGTTACAAAATACTCACACCGTTAAGTAAAAATCCCATACTAGTTGTACTTGTTGTTTTGTCAATGGTAATCTCAGAATGGACCCTCTCGGGCCTCGATGGAATGTGTAGAGACAAATACTCTAAGTGTTTTAAATACACAAATTAGCTCGTCTACTACTCCAGTGGGGAGAGATTAGCTCACTGTGCTGACCTCACTCTCGTAAGTGTCATAAGAATTCTTTCAAACTCCCTAGCATTATCCAAGCTCGTGTCACTACGTTCTACCCATTTCTGAGTTGAGAACTAGACTTTTAGATCCTTACAAGTGATCGGCTTGTTCGCATCCTTGGGGTATAATCGAGAATGAATAACCAAAACAACAATTATTCTAAGTATAAAGATTACTCAAGCATTTTCCTAAAATCTAGGTACTTCTCTTGCCTACATCCCAAAGGATGTTTAGCCTAACATAACTGAAGTAAATAAAACAAAAGATGAAGATTTAGACATGATTAAAAAAAAGTTACTTTGAATTACTGCCCATAGTGGGGAACGTAAGTTGCCCACTGTTCGAGAACTACAACTGAAAGTTAAACTAGAATTGTAAAAAAAACCAGAAATTAGAGTTACACTACTGCAGAAAATTAAAACTAACAATTGTTCTAAACTTGAGAGAATTTAAGTCTACAAACTAAGATGCTTGCTAAAATTAAAAATTGACAATTGATTGATGATGCCATTTAATGTGTAACATCCCAAATTTTCAGTTATATTATTTTGTGAATTACAAATTAACTTGAGGGTTAAGTTGTAATTGTTTACAAGTGTTGATTGAAGAAGATTTCCAATTTGAGGGTTGTATTGTTATTTCTTTAAAGTTGGAGGTTTGTTTGGTAATATGGTTAATGACTCATGTGTTTTTAGTGAGGTGTCATTAAGTTAGCATGTTAGCTAAAAGGTGTGTGTGTTATGTGCATTGTGTGTGTGTGTTCGGTTTTGAGAAGAGAAACCGAGAGGGAGATAGAGAAATCGAGAAAGAGAAGGAAGAAAAGAAAGAATTGCTGGGAATTTATCTAATCTGCTGTTGGTTTGAAGAATCATAAGGTAAACATCTCATTGTAAACTCTTCATCTTAGTAGTAAAAGTGTTCTTAGAAGATTTTGATGGGTTTTGGGTAAATTATGATGATAATGAGAATCTGAGTTTTAGGATGTGTTAAGATAAGTGTATTAAACATATCTGCAAATTGGCATAAACAAACATAGATTAAAAGTACAAAAATCTGGGTTTAGAATGAACTTAGTGGACTGAGACTTGGATGAACATCATCGAAGTCGCAACCTTGAGTTGCGACATTCATGATTGTCGCAATGGGTAATTGCGACTTGGAGTTGGAGTCGCAGTAGACCATTGCGACTTGGCTTTGGAATCGCAACAGTTGGTTGCGACTTGGGTCGAAATCGCAATGGGTAGTTGCGACTTGGTACTGTAGTCGCAACAGTTCACTGCGATTTGGATTTGGGATCGCAATAGAGGACTGCGACTTCAGTTGGTTGCGATTTGGAAGTGAAATCGCAATAGGTGATTGCGATTTCAGTTCATTGCGACTTGAGATGTGATTTTAAGAGATTAAGGATTTTCAGTTGTAGAGGGTTCTGTTTTGATGATTAATATCAGTATATGTAAACTGAATAATACAGTAAGCTGTGGTAGTGAAGAAAGGAGCCTTACGAGTTAAAAAGGACTAAAAGGAGTGATAACGCATCAGGTGAGTTTATTCAACTCTCTTTAAAATTCAGTAATTAACCTTGAATTAGATGCTTTATATATATGCATGAATATGTTTTATGTGGATTGGATTAAATTAGAGATAAGCCAAGAGGGCGATTAAAAGTTGTGTTATGTGGATTTCCATGCTAAAACTTCTAAGATGAGTTATCTATGAAGTTGATGAACTAGTAATTATTATTAATCTTGCATGCTAAGTTTGATTATTTACTACATGAAATTACTATGTGGTTATGAACTCTAAATATGATTTGAAGCTTTATTGAGATAAACTATAAAGATCCATCCATGAGTTCAAAGATATAGATTAACAACTGATATATATTAACTCTCGTGTTAAATTACTATGAGGGGATAGTTAAGAAGTTGATGAACAGGAATTATTCATATTCCTTATAATGAGCAGGATTATCTGTTATATGCAATATGTTAGATGATTATGAATTCTAAATGTGATTGAGAAGCCAAATTGAGATATATTATAAAGGCCTATCTATGAGTTCGAAAATATAAATAACTATTGAGATGGTGATCATCATATCAGATTTCAGAGAAGGGGTAATAAAGAGATTGAGATGTGGGTAATAATATTCTTTATTTTATATATAGAATATGTTCAGAGAAATGATACATTCTATGCTGGACGCATATAGTAGTATCGATTGTATTATATTATGTGATTATGTGCTTTTACTAAAATAGGCATCCGGTCACCGAGGGCACTTGGGTACGGTATAATGGGAACCGATTACTCGCCATAGACCAAAGGGGTGTAATTTTAGTAATTGGGTGAACCTCGAACCATCGTGAGTCCCGATTGAGTATCGCGATATTATAATCCCATTGGGACCATTGATGCAGAGGTGGAATGTGGAATAGGTAGATTTTAATTTGTAATTCCCATTTCGATTTATGGAAGATCAGAGATTTCCATTGTTTTCGGGAAGATCGGAGATTTCCCTGTGATGAGAGGAAGATTAGAGATAGGCATAAAGTAATTTGTAATCTCTACTTCCTGATTAAGAAATAGGCAAGTTTTGACTTGTAATTTCTTGTGTGTGAATATTGATTGTGAATCTGGAATGATTCAGAGTTAACCCTTATGTTGTTGTTACGATTAAACGAGTTAGTCGTAGGATTGGGAGTGGGGTAGATTCCCCGATTTTGGAAAGGAGTTGTCGTACGGTAAGATGGGTGAGAACAGGTTTGAGTTGTCTGTTCATGTTTTAATTATTAAATTTTATTTTGATTTGAGTATTCTCACTAGGCGAAAGCCTAATGTTTCAAGTTGAATCTTCTTACCAGGTACAAGCTCCGGGAAGTAGCGGGAACGAGAGAAGAGAACTTTTGGAGAGATTCAGACTTAGAGATAACAAAGGATCTAGTTATTCTTTGAAGTCTTTGGGACAGTTGTTTAGATAATTCGATCAATCTGTTTGTTATGAGGTGATTAGATTAATAAGTTATTTAAGTAATGTCAGTTGTATATAAAAACCTTACATTTGATCCTCAGGTTATATAAGTTTGAAAGTTTTGATCATAACTGGTGGAAATTTCAAGGTTTAAATTGACTCCGTTTTTAGGGTGTTTCATAATGACCCAAGCCCTTCCTTTTATACACCAAGGAAAGAGCTTGGGTAATACCTAATGATATCTTTTGACTTTGCATCAGCTGAATTATGGGAGCACAAGGACCATTTGTGCCCCATGTTTCTTCTTTAACCAAGGGCTTGATGCTTCTAACCATGGGACTCTTCAAAAAGTTGACTTCTAGGCTCTTAGGTATGAATATTAAATTCACTTTGCCATCTTCTTTAGGAGCAAGCCTAGAATAAAATAATCCCCATGCTTGTACTTGTTACTGAACCTTCTAACTGCCCCCACCATGCTGTCTAACTCAGATTTCTTCTTTTTGTCTTTTCCAGCGGCAGCAGTGGGGAACCGGAGTGAGCACTGTTCACGTCACTGCAGATAAAACGTGAAAACTACCCAAAATCCACCAAATAATTTATTAAACACAAAGGTTTACTCCACTGAAGAGTTATCATTTCTTTGAATTTTGGATTTTATTTTGTCAAATTTAGCCATTCCGCCTCTCAAAAGGTAGTCAGTTGTCCTCGTTCTCCTCTTTGAATTGCCCTATTGAGTAAGGGTCGGGTCGGTGTTTGCAAAAATGTCGAGCCGACGGGGTCAGGTACCAGTAGTGACAATGGCAAAGGGGGGAGAAGGACACTCGTTGTGCTAGTGAAATGACCCAACTGGACCTAGTCAGCCCGAACCGTTTTGTTTTGCGGTTCTAGAGGACCCTGAACAAGAAGAGGCAAAGATGCCAGATCTGGACACTGCGGAACCGGAAGAGATTGCTCAGGATGAATGTCTGGGTAACAAACCGAGGATGTGTAGTCAAGGAGATAACTCCCGAGGAGAGTGATTGGCCCCAAAGAAAGGAGGATCTGGAAGAGAGGGTTGATACTGGGTCAACTATGGCAGTGACTGAGGGGGACTTGCTCTGTGATAAACATTTTTTTGACTCCAAACAAGAACCTCGGGGCAGCCAATCCTAAGAAAAGAGGTGAACATGAGAAGAGCAGTAAGAGTAAGCGTTCAGGTGCTGGTGCTATGACCTTAAATGTGGAAGATCCTCCCCTGGTTCTAACCACCCTGAATGAAGAGTGGGCGAATAAAATGCAGAACATATCAGAGATGTTGAATTCTAAGAAAGAGGGGGGATGGGGAAAGTCAAGGCCAAAGAACAAAATACAAATAAGGGCTGCACAAGACTAAAAACCAGAGGCAGCGCTAAGGTGCGAGGGGAATGTAAAAACAACAATAGTTCTATATGAAGGTCCTTATATGGAATGTCAGAAAGATCGGTAAAGTCGAGAAGCATAGAGAGGCCTTTTAGAGCACAAGAGGCAGATTTTATTGGCTTGGTGGAAAGCAAAGTGAGGAGTGGAAAGGCGGCCAGAATTACCAGATGCTTGGGAAATGATTGTAGTAAAGCCATTACTGTGGAGAATGAAGCCGGGAACGGCAGAATTTGGCTGATCTGGAATATAACTATGACATTAACGAGATAGAGAGATCTGATCAGGCTATCTCTTGTAGCTGCTGGGGGAAGGAAGGAAAGTAGGGTTTCTTCCAGGACCGGAGAAGGTAAAACTCTGGGCGGGATGCCAGGTTTCGCCTACGCCGTTTACAAAACGCTTACCCGAGTAAGTATTTTGTTAGAGTTTAATAGTTATCATTTTATTTGAAGAATGTTTAATATTTGGTTATGAATTAGTTTTATGTTGTTCAAATATCATTAAAAGCTGTACGTGAGCTATAACCGTTTGTAATATTGAATGTTAAGATATTTGAATTAATAAATTATTAGTAAAAATGGATTGTGCTTCTAGTCGATAACCAATTGACCTAACTCTAACTCCCCCAACTGCCTTTCAGATTTAAACTCAAGTGCCGTTTGTTTTTTAAGAGGTCTAAAGTCTGAAGTCTTATTTCACTTCTGATTTATAAGAGGTGGTGCTGAACTCTGAAATCTGAATCAATAGACTGTTTGTTTTTGTAATGTCTGAAGTCTTAAATCTGAATCTGAATCAGAATCAATAAGACTGTTTTTGTAAATTGAAACGTCTGAATCTGAACTTGAATCATAAGATGATTTGTTTTTGTAAAGTGATAGAATTTTAAAGTTTATGGATTTGAAATAATAAACCCATTATAATATATTAAACACCACATTTTCTATTATATTGTATCAAATAAATACATTATATTGTATTAAATATATATGAAAAAGAAATCCTCTTATATTTCCAAGACAACCTTCCTGTTTAGAGAGTTGCATTATATTTCCAAGACAACCTCTTAAATCAATCGTCTAGATCTTTCTTCATTTCCATTTCTTTCTTCCTTTCCATCTCCATCTCCATCTCCATTTCTTTCTTCCTTTCCATCTCCATTTCTTTCTTCACAGAGACTTGGTTCTCTTACCATCTCCATTTCTTTCTTCATTTCCATTTCTTTTTCACCGAGTGTTGCAGATTTCGCATGGTTATCATCCATATCTTTCTTCATATCCATTTCTTTCAAGAGCACTACTCTCCTTGAAAACCGCCATTACCGACGACCCACATCGAGAACGGCGGCTGGAATATTGGCGACGAAATGGAACGATCACTGGAAGGAGAACCTGGTGGCTGGAACGTCGAGGGTCGCTGGAAGGAGAACGACCGCCACGAACGACGGTGGCCGAAAGGAGAACGACGACGAAATGGAACGATGGGGGAGTGGCGATGGAGGCAGATGAGAAGCGATGGAGGCGGATGGAGAAGTTAGGGTTTCAGATCAGAGGTCTTAAGACTGAGGTTTACCTCTTGTGAAATAAGAAGATTTTAGAGGTTTTCAGCTCTTTTTCAAAAGAAAAAACAAACGGTCTTAAAGACCAATTATCTGACCGAATCAGATTTAAGGGGTTTTCAGATTTTTTTTCAAAAAAACAAACATGCCCTCAGTGTTTGTTTTGTGTTTCCGAGATTCCCTTATTTTGTTGTGTTGGAACTTAGTATAAATTTGAGAAACCTTGTCCCACATAGGAGTCAAGACAATATTTAGAACACTTAATAAACTCAAATCATAGAGCATTAAATGAATCATTTAATTGTTTGGGCTTGGAATGTGGTGTTCTTGGTGGGCTCTCTTTGACACACACACACACACACACACATATATATATATATATATATATATAGAGAGAGAGAGAGAGAGAGAGAAAGGTTCAAACGAGGAGCGTAACAATTTAAGAAAACGTGAGGAGCACCTTCCATGTACAAAATCACATGTGATTCACAACACAAGGACTAAAATCATATGTGATTACACGTGGGGATAGATCATTGCAATTGTTGGTCTTAAACGAGGAATTCCTAGTAAGCGCGAGTCATCAGCTCGCGTTGACTACGTCCCTGCCCTTTGTACACACCGTCCGTCGCTCCTACCGATTGAATGGTCCGGTGAAGTGTTAGGATCGCGGCGACGTGGGCGGTTCGCCGCCGGCGACGTCGCGAGAATTCCACTGAACCTTATCATTTAGAGGAAGGAGAAGTCGTAACAAGGTTTCCGTAGGTACGCTCCTCGTATGAACCCGCCTCTCTCTCTCTCTCTCTATATATATATATATATATATATATATATAGAGGGAGGTTCAGGGAAAAACCTCAAATAAATGGAAAACTAAAAAACACTTTATCAACCGTCAGATTAGATGATCTGATGGACGTGATTAGAAGGGCGGTTACAACCATATTAATTAAATTAAAAAACCTCACCCTCCTATTTTTTATTCGAAAAAATACGAAATATAAACAAAATTCGAACGAAATAAATTACACCAAATAAACGATCATATTTTTCTCGTTAATTTGACATCCATATTGGTATACTTTTTCCTCCGCATTTTTGTGGTTTTCCGGTTTTCCAGTTATTTAGGGTTTTCCCTTGAACCTGACCCTATATATATATATATATATATTTGGGCCTTGGGTGCGGATCGTCTGGCAGTTATTGTTGAATCTTTATATCCATTGTTCAAATTTCTTAGACAACTTTTATCATATTTCTGGGTTTCTTCCATCATTTCTCCATCTCCAAACATCGTTTAATTCGCTAAATTCAAGTTTGATACTTGAATTCGATTGTTGTATCATCGGGACAAACCACCGGCGAATTTTTGTCTTAGGACACCGCTTTCGTGCAGGCCTCAATCAGTTTGATTTCAAGAACGATCTACGAAATTCAAGTAAGATTTACGTTTATTTGTTGTATTCGATATATCAATTGTTTGTAAAAGATTTGTTTACTACAAATTTCTGCATATTTCTTTGTTGATTATACACAAAATCAATTATATGATTGATAACTCCTAACATGTTGCTTCATTTAGTAGCTAATCAAACAAATTCGCCTTTCGGTAATTGAATTAATACTTGCCATAGTTATAGTGATACTTGATCTTTCAATTCATGGGATTCAATACTCATATTTACCTACGTTCAATTTGTATGCTTGTGGTTAGATATCTGCAGGGTGTGTTCAACACCTTTGAATGCATGGTTCACCTTCGGTTCATACACAGTCATGCCAACTCCACATAATTTGTTTTATTCTCAGTTTTAAACATTTTTTTACATACAAAGTCTAGCCATAAACATATTCAACTATTATAGTTTTTAAATACATATGAAACATAACAATTGATATAAAGATTCAACCTTTGTATATTTTTAATTTCAACGTTCTAAATGGCGTGAGGTGTGGCGTGGCGGTGAGGCCAAACCTCAAGCCTTAGGAGTCACGGCGATGTCATGCCGTTTATCAATGCGTGACTTATGGCGGCAAATCTTTATATCATATATATATATATTATAATATATAAAAACATATGTTTTGTACTATTAATCGATGAGTCAATAACAATAAACAAGTTAAACTAGGTTATATATTAAAAACTAGCAAATAAGACATTGAACACGTAAAAAAAAACCAAATATCGCGTTACAAGACCGTTCATTAAGCCATGGCGTGCCACAAGCATAGCGTGGCGTGAGACACAAGCATTGAGCCACGGCGCGTCATGGCGGCTGTGACGGCGAGTCTTTTAGAACAGTATTTTTTATACAATTTGACTCCTCTCTTCATTTTCTAACAACTGCTTGACCTTATTATGGCCCCTAAATCAATATAAAATTGATAAAAGAACATTCCTAACTCTTCATTCTATAGATTGAATAGGAGAATAATAAGTTTGTATCAAAGTTTATACTTTGAATTTGGATGATTTTTCATTTTTCTCCTTCACCACCTTTTTTGCTCTTCAATGGTGTTCCAAGAAAAACACACCAAAACTATTTTATCTCCTTTTTCCATTTGGAGTTATGGAAGGAATAATGAAGACCATAACTTATAGCAAAATCATAATTAATAATGGGACATGAATTTCATCTCCATACTTGCACCAATAAATAAATATTCTATTTCTATAAATTATGTAAGTACAAAAAAATGAATTTCATAATTCTAAAATAATTATTTAACTCTTAAATAATTTCCAAACTTTTGTAAGTTGATAATAAACTTTACCTAAGTTTATCTTTGAACACTTATCGTATATATGTCCCTTATAATTATAAATCATCCATAATTTGGGATGTTACACTCTCATTTTATATTAAATTATCAAAAATCAAATTTTCAATAATACCCTTATAACGAGTAGTTTTTGAGGGTATATACGATTCAAAGAAAAAAAAACGTTAAAGAGGGCTACTAGTTGTTACCGGACCTTCTCGAACCATAGGTTTGAGCGAGATTTTTCGCCTGGGTGGGTTAGGGCTAGGGATGGGGCTTGCTAAGACCGGGTTCATTCGTACCGAATTTCAACGAGCCTTTTTCGTATCTCAAATTTTAGCACAAAAATAAATAATTAATGATATAAAAATATAATTTTTTTTATTCATTCTTATTTATTCAAACATAAATAACACATAATATTTAATCAATACAAATATCTTTAAATTCCGAATATTAAAAGATGCATCACAGTTCAAAATGATCTAGCTAGTAAAAGAAAGCCAAAGCAACTGCGAAGAAAGTGACCGGTATCATGGCAGTTGAGGGTGAAGATGAGCTAGTTGTTGGTGGTGAAATGGGGCTGCCGGCGGGAGAGAACTCGAAAGGGGTTGGAGGAGTAGCAATGGTAGATGGTGGAGATACAGGTGCTGATAGTGTGGTGGAGGTGGCCGGCGAGACATTGATGGCTAATTTCTGACCAATTTGACAGTGGCTTATGACAGTGCATATATAATAGTGGTTGCCGGGACGGGTCAATCTAACGACGGCAGGGCCGGTAGGGTTGAATGAGAGGGTGTTGATGGAGGAGCATGGGCCATATGCAGCCTGTGAAACTTCCGCTACATTATGTAATCCAGTGGGGAAGTTAAACAAGAGAGTATCACCGACAGTGAAGGTCCGTTGCGAAGCCCATGTGGAGTAAGTTGCAGCACCACCTACCGGAATGGTCCAGCCCAAGGCGTCTCCGACGACATGCCTAGTGTGCGCCACCGTGGGTTGGAATTGGAGAGATGCAACAATCATGACCACCAATAAAACCCTAGTCTTTAATCCCGTCATTTTTTGTGATAAAATCTCAGGTCGCCCTCTTTAATTCTCTATTTAAAAACTTTCTTGCTTTAAGGGTTTTGAGATTGGTGGTGGTTTGAGGTGATGATGGTATTGTCTTGAGTAGGTATTTAAATATAAGGATGTGGAATAGTTAGAGTTTGACAAATTTATTAAATTTGATGATGTTGACTTATTAAAGTTGTAGTTGGTGTTGTATTTGGTAATTAGGGAATGATTTAGGTTATTATTAGGAAACTATTTGATAAATTAATCATATACTAATATGTAAATGTATTTATGTAAATGTAAGAAGCATACTTTGTAAAATAATATAAAAAACATTCTAATAAAATATTTGAAACATTTTTTTTTTAAATCTAGCTCATAAACTAACTTAGGGCATCCACAATGGATAACCCACGTGAAAGACTTGAGCAAAATAACAATATATTAAAAAAAATCTTGGTCCCACCATATTGTTCCTTCTTCTTTCTTTGCCTCTCGCAATAATTTCTTCAAGTACTTGAGAAACCTCAAGTTGTTGATAAGTAAAGCCTTGTTCAAGTCATTGTCTCTCTAATGGTCAAGCCTTGTTCAAGTCTTCATCAAGCCTTCTTCAAGCAACCATTAGAGATGCTCTTATAGCTTATGTAAGACAGTTTTTTCAACGGGTTTTAAATAAACTAGCTTATGATTATTAAACATCATATTAATTTTCATATAAATAGTTTATGTAATTTTAATGAATTAATTAAACTAAAAAATATTAGATACCATAAAAATTGGGATTTTCAGGTATATAACCTTAAATTAGATTTTAATCAAATTTATGACCATCTCATGAGTGTAAAGACATTTTTTTTCTTTGAAAAGCCTACCAAGTCAAGAATTTAATTTAAAACTCATTTAAGGTCATATTTTTTAATAATCAAGTTATTATACTTTCGATTTAGGGGTGTTTTGGTGGTGCATTTTCAAAGTGATTACGACAAGCACAATACCTAAAACCGTCGAATTAGTGTTCAATATGATTAGGGCATTTTACATTTATCCTAAAACATAAATTTCTATGCATCAATTCCATAGTTGTTTATTTAAATACGATTTTTTTTGTTAACCATGGATGTTGGGTCAGCTTGCATGCATCTTGTGTCCTCGACTGACTAATTTCATGAGCGATAAAGAACAACTATTAAGAACAACTATGAAAATCTTCGATGACTTTACATAACTTAAATCGGTACCTTTAAAGAAGGATATCCAAATGCAAGTCTTAGTAGTTAGGGGTGAGCATCGGAACTAGGTACCCGCCTTTGGAACCAGAACCTCTTTGAAATTGCCGGTTCCGGTTCCAGAACCAATGTGATTGGTTCCGGTTTTGGTTCCTAAAATAAGGAACCGATTAAAAATGGTTCTGGTTCTCATTTTTTGGAACCGTTACCCGATGGGTACTGTCGGGACCACTATTTTTAATAAAAAATATTTATAAATTTATTATATGTAAATATTTAATAAAACTAAAATTGAAATAATAGATCTACCAATTCAAAAAATAATTGCACACAATGAAAATCTTAAGTAAAAGTTCTAATATATTTATTAGTGATTTGCAATAGACTTAATATATTTATTATATAAAATGTTAAATTTAAAAAAAACAAATTGAAACCGAGTATCCAGAATCGGAACCGGAACCGATGGTTCCGGGACCGGTTCCAAAATATAGAGAACCGATGTAAGCGGTATGGGTCCTTCATTTTAGGAACCGCCGGTTCCGGTTCCATAAAATTTGGTCGGGTACCCGGTTTGGCTCACCCATAGTACTAGTTGAGTTAAACCATAAGATTAAATTAAGAAATTATAGTCATGATCATTATTTATCTAACACAATAAAACTTCTTAGTACCTCAATTGAGAACATCTTCAATAAATTCTTTAAAATTGAAAATTAAAAGTCAAAATGTCCAAAAAAGTTAGGTTCATCTCCCAAAGTTTCTTCATTTTGGATATTACAATATTAATTATATTATTAAAATATTTAACAATTCATAAAATACTATCTTTCTCTTCTAAACATTTAATTTCATAGATTCTCGATAAATTAAATATCATTTCTCTTTCATAAGTAATATTTTTGGAGAGTTCTCCAAATTTAGAGATTTCCATCATGTCTCTCATACTTTCTCCATTTTGGAGAAGGTTTTGAAAAATCTGTTAGAGCAAAAATTCTCAAATCTTCGTTTTAATGAATTGTTAAAGATGCCCTAAGAGAATCTCCAACACCTTCTCCAAAACGAAGAAGTAAAAGTCAAAATCTGCAAAACAATAAATCACTTTCATCTCCAACAGGTTTTTTATTTTGGAGATTACACAATTATTTATATTATTAAAATATTCAATAAAACTCATAAAATATTATTTCTCTTAAACATTTAACTGAAATTAATTTCGTTGGTAGAATGAATAAAAATCATTTCTCTCTCATAAGTAATCATTTTTGGAGATATCTTCAAATTTTGAGATTTTCAACATTTCTCTCATAATTTCCCCATTTTAAAGAAGGTTTTAAAGAATGTATTGGAACAAAAAATCTTCATAATCTTCATTTAAAAAAAAGGGTTGGAGATGCTCTAAGGCCTTCCGTACCCCAGCGGGGAAGGGGCTCGGGATGGGGGATGTGGCAGCGGGGTGAGGGCGGGGTTGGGCTACGGCCCGGGATGGAGTTGCGGGGCGGGATGGTGAGCGGGGTTGGGTTCCCGAGCCATCCCGAGGGTTTTATAAAAAAAAAAAAAATTTTAATTAAATTTTTAAAAAAATAACCGTTGAACGGCTCTTTCTTAAAAAAAAAAAAATTCTCAATTTAATCCCACTATATATTTAACCCTCAACCTCTTATTTCTCACACCTCTCAACCTCTTATTTCTCACACCTCTCAACCTCTTATTCTCTCAACCTCTTATTTCTCACACCTCTCAAACTCTCTCAAATTTTCTCAACCTCTATATATTAAACAATATGGATTCGCCACAACCCGGTTCACCAACCGCATCATCATCATCCGTAGACACCGACGAGTTGTTGAATCTACAAAGGGAAATTTTTCGACATGCTGCACAATCGCTGTATGGTAGCACCGCCTCATCGTCAACAAGAGAGAGAGCCGCAAACATTGAAAGAGGTCGAGTAACTGCAAACGAGCGGCTTATGCGGGACTACTTTGGCGTCAACCCGATTTATACACCGGATATGTTTAGGCGGCGGTTCAGGATGAGCAGACAACTATTCGAACGAATAGTTGAAGATTTAGAAGTAGGGTATCCGTATTTTAGACTTCAGTTTGACGGGTTAGGCAAACAAGGTTTTTCTCCGATACAAAAGTGTACTTCCGCTATTCGGCAATTGGCGTATGGAGTAGCTGCTGACGCACTTGACGAGTACATCCGTATGGGAGAGAAAACGTCACGAGATTGTCTGTACAAATTCTGCACAGGTATTATTGAACTGTATGGTCAAAAATATTTACGCAGGCCTACTTTTATTGATATTCAGAAGTTGTACGCCGCGCATGAAGCTAAACACGGATTTCCCGGCATGCTCGGCAGCATAGACTGTACTCATTGGGCGTGGGCAAATTGTCCGAATGCATGGCGAGGTCAATTCATGAGAGGTGATCATGAGCACCCGACAATCATGCTAGAAGCAGTGGCCTCTCAAGATCTATGGATCTGGCACGCATACTTTGGTGTTGCCGGTTCCAACAATGACATCAATGTTCTCAATCAGTCGCCCATCTTCAACGATGTATATGATGGAAAAGCACCCGACTGCCCTTTTGAGGTGAATGGAGCCACCTACAAGCATGGATATTATCTAACGGATGGGATATATCCGGAATGGGCTACTTTCGTAAAATCATTTACGTGCCCACAAGACTCTAAACGACAAAAGTTCAAGTCCGCGCAAGAATCCGCACGTAAAGATGTTGAACGAGCTTTTGGCGTGCTTAAACAACGTTGGCATATACTTCATAACCCGGCACGCGGATGGGAACCGGCAATATTGAGAAACATTATGTACGCTTGTGTCATATTACACAATATGATACTCGAAGACGAAAACCATGCTATTTGTGGTGACGTGGAAAACGACTTTTTCACGAATGATATCGAAAGCCAAATCAGTGAGACACAACGCGCGGCAAATGTTCGAGAAGTCATAAACCGGGAAACTCATAATAACCTTCGGTCGGATTTGGTCGAACATATTTGGCGTATCCAAGTTCCCAACAATGACGACGAGTAGATTTTTAAATTTATTTTGTAATTTTTAATTTTTTAATGAATGATATGAATTTTAATTTTTATTATTTATCTTATTTTTATTTATTAAATATATATATATATATATATATATATATATTTATTTTGTTAAATAATTAAATGTATAAATAAAAGAATTAAAATAAATGAGGTGGCAAAGGGGTTTGAGGGAATGGGGTACGGATGTTTAGGGATCGTGAGGGATGGAGTGAGGGATGGAAGAAAAGCTGATGTGGCGATGATGTGGAGGGGAATCTTTCACAGATAGGAGGGATGGGGTACGGATGGCCTAATACTTTAACTTTCTTTCTTATTATAAAATAAAAAAAACATCAAATATTTGTTTTCCACTTTTGAGATGAATATAATATATATTAAAAGATATAGTAGGTAATATAATCATTTCATATGAAATGGAAAATTATTACCCTCGTTTTACCTAATGCTCTCCATGAAATCAAATTATTCAAACTTTATATATTTTTAAACATGTAAAACCAACATGGTATTGTTACTTTTTAATATAATGCCCATGCTTAAATATTCAATCCATATATATAACTAAACGATCCCAAACACCCCCCCCCAAAGAAAAGGAAACCATGGCAAATGAAAAGTAAATGTGCCAAAGAAACATAAGCAACTAAAGGGTCTCTTTCATCCTAAGAGGTCAGAGGTTTAAACCTCACCAAAGGTAAGAAGGGTGTGTGAGTTTATCTGTTGCATTTGCTGTGTATAAGTATTATATATTTAAAAAAAACATAAGCAAGTACAAAGGAACAAAGCAAGTGCAACACATCGAATAATAGTCTATCATTGATGTCATGTTCTCGAAACAAAATAAATATATTTATTGTAGGGTCCTAATTTTGTATCTCTAGGAACTCCTATTAGATATTATGTTCTCGAAAATATCTAAGCCTTTTATGTTTATCCTCAGTTGTTCACCACATGTTCTCCCTGCCCCTCGAACGTCCCAGTTTCTACCCTCATCACATAGCTACTAAGGTGTTGTTTGTTTTTTAAGAGGTCTGAAGTCTGAAGTCTTATTTCACTTCTGATTTATAAGAGGTGGTGCTGAAGTCTGAAATATGAATAATAAGCTTGTTTGTTTTTGTAATATCTGAATCTGAAGTCTGAATCTGAAATCAATTTTATTACCATATATTTGTATTATTAACAAACTTAAAAAAATTAAAAACTAGAAGTCCAAATAGAAATGGCCCAAAACTCAGGCCTATCAAAAACCCTAAAAAACCCACTATATAAATTCACAACTTCAGCAGCTAGGTTTTTTAGTCTGTTTCTGCTTCTCTTTTCATATCTATGGGTACCCATTTTACTGTACACAAAGCTTGATAAATCACCAGAAACCATCATCAATGGCCGCCGATGGCGGTGGCCGTGGATCATCTTCCTCAACCTCCATCTCCAACTCCGGCGTTTACTAGCCACATCCACACACTTCATTTTCGCATTGTGAGCCGCCTCCACCGTTAGATTCGAATTCCCAAACACAATACACCGTTCAGGTATGAACCGCAACAACTCCTGCGGTTGTGAAGGACGACGGCGGCGGTGGTGGCGGAGAAGGTGGTGGGCGACGGTGGCTGTTAGGGTTTCATTTTCATCTCAGAGGTTTTAAGAGCCAGATTTACCTCTTGTGAAATAAGATGATTTAAGAGGTTTTCAGCTCTTTTTTTGGAAAAAAAAACAAACGGTCTTAAAGACCAATCATCTGACCGAATCAGATTTAAGGGGTTTTCAGAGTTTTTTTTTTAAAAAAAACAAACAGCCCCCTAAGTGTCGAATGCAAACCATTCTGCAATCTTCCCCTTCTCAACTGATGTGATAGGCGCAATTCCCAACTTCGCTCAGAGGATGTTGTTCGGAATCCTATCAAAAATGGTTTGACCACATGTGCATCTTAACATCCTCTCAATTGTGCAACTTCTAAACTCCAATCCACCACACACCATTCTTGATTTGATAGTTATCCTATAGACAATGTTTGTCATGGATGTATTTTATATGAAACCCCCTTTTTTTTTTAAACGGCAAAATTTATTAGAGCAACACTAGCAAGACGCTAGAGGCAAAGAAGAACCCATTACAAAAAAGAAGCCGGATTACAAATCCAATCTATCCAATTGAACAAAAGATAAAAATGCCCTCATCAATTATAAACACAAGATCAATGTTATTGTTGATTAAAGACAGTAAAAGCATGAACACGTCAAAACTCATACTTTTGGTCAAATCCGACATAGGCACATACCCATATTGTCTTAGGAACTTTTGTAAGGTTTAGACATTCACAAATTTGATGAATTCACACATGAGATTATAATAATAAGTTTAAGATTTTATTTTAATGTTGTAATAAATATTCTTATTTAATGATGCAACAGACATCTCCAATGAGTCACACTATATTTTACACCAAATTTCAAAAATAGTGTAAATTTTAGTGTTAATAGTAAATCATCTCCAATATATGGGTAACACTATTTTTTAAAAGTGATGTAAAAGTAGTGTAAATAAATAGTGTTACACCAAATATCGTGTAATACTATTCATTACACCAAATTTAGTGTAGAAAATAGAGACCCCATTAGAGATGTAATAAATAGTGTTTTGTACACCACATTTAGTGTTTGGTGTAAGATTTAGTGACCCCATTTGAGATGCCATTTAGTAAACCTTAGAAGATTATTTTAAAATTTGAGCAAAATCATCTAAACCATATAGGTTTGAATAAACAACGCCTACATGTCCAATTATTTAGATACTAGATATGTACCTGCGTGCGATGCGGCGCGAAGTATATATTGAATCTAAAGCTGAGAATTCGAAAAAAAAAATGTTTCATGTTCATATTTATTCGCTTTTAGATCGCATATCAGATGTATAAAATTAAAGGTCAATATGGTTAATTGATCAAAAAATTTGAAAAATATTTGTTCGATAGTGGGGTCTTCAAACCCATAACATTTGTGCTCATTTTGAAGGTTTTAATGAACGGTTATAATGGTATAACTTATAAAAAAGAAAAACATATTTGTTTAATGTATTTTAGTTTATGTATGTTGATCTGATAAATATGTAACATGAAAAATGAAAGAAGAAGGGATATAAAGTAAATTAAATAACTAATTATAATGGTATAAAATGTAATTTAAAAATAAAAAATAATTTTATTTTTAATTATCATGTTGAACGTTAGAGGTTTTAAAGCTTTTAAACTTGTACATGATGTATTGAGATTTGTACTTCTTAAAAATTCAAGAACAAACGTAAATTGAATTATTTTTAAAGGAGTATAATAGATAAATATAGATAAGAGCGTAAAATGTATAAATTTAAAAAAAAATCTCAGTACGTCATTCTTGAAAAATCTTGATACGTATTTATGATATTTCACAATATTATTAAGTTAAAAAAAATTCAATAATAAATTTATTTTGAAATTATTGACGAGAATATTGTAATATTATAATTTGTAAAAAAAATACATTTATTAATATGTTTTAGTTAAATTATGATTATGTATTTTTAATATTATAAGGGTGTAAATGAAAATGAATAATGTAAGGGATATAAAACAAATTAATTTGTACATGTTCATGATATTTAATAATATGATTAAATCCAAAAATATTCAATATTGTGCTCATTTCGAAGGTATTGACGAGACGATTACAATAGTATAATTTGTAAAAAAAGAAATGTATTTTTAATGCATTCTTGTTCATATACGATTATTTATGTTAATATGATAAGGGTGTAAAATAAAAAATGAAAAAGTAAAGGATTAAAAATAAATTGGATAACTAATTCTAAGGGTATAAAGTGTAACTTAATATTATAAGGGTGTAAAATGAAAATGAATAATGTAAGGGATATAAAACAAATTAATTTGTATATGTTCATGATATTTAATAATATGATTAAATCCAAAAAATATTCAATATTGGGTTCATTTTGAAGGTATTGACGAGACGATTACAATGGTATAATTTGTAAAAAAAGAAATGTATTTTTAATGCATTCTTGTTCATAATTTGTAACACCTCATGTCCTAAAAATATGATGTAGCTAGAAGTTTGGGGGCCAAAGTAAGAAAAATGGAAACATAAGGACTAAGTGGCAAAATCAGGGAAATTAAGTGGAGCAAAACCTTTTCATTCTTCATTTGACGGCTACTCATTTGAGAAGAAGAGATTTTGAAGAAACAATCCTTGTGGAGGTTGAATTAGAAGGATTGCATTAAGGAGCTTGAAGACCTCATCTTCAAGGTATGGTTTCTTTCCCAATATTCATTTCCTTGTTTGATTTGGGGAGATGTTTGTGTAGAAAACCATGATTCATCTTATTTCCAAGTTTTTGGTTATCTTCTCTAGAAATGGGAAGTTTAATGATTCTCCTTATGGTTTGTGAGCTTCTCTTTAAGAAGTTTGCACCATTTCAATGGAGAAAATTGGGTTTTATCAAGAAAGAGATTTTGGGATTGAAAGAGATGAATCATTGGATGATTTTCATGTTTTAGATTTGTGTTTTGATTCCTAAAGGTGTGTTTAGCTTAAACTATCAATTTTGAAAGTTTTCAAGCACTTGGGATCGATTTGGGGGTTTTTAGAATGGATTTTCGGGCTGAAAATTGAAGTGTAGAATTGGAAGTCTGAACCAGAAAGTTGCACGGCCTGGCTCCCGGCTTGAGGCCACAGGCCAAGTGGCGCAAGTCTCTAATGTGCGTGGATTCCTCGTTTTGCTTCGTCTTTCGTTCGGGTTTGGATCGAGGCATCGTGGGGGTTCATCTTAGGGGTTTAGGGAGGATCTTTTGGAGTATAATTGGATGGTTTAACACCATTTTATGGCGTCCAATTCAGGTGTTCGGTTTGAGCTAAAGTGGGTTTCGGAGCGTGTGTCGATTTGCTAAAGCTCAGGTGAATTCCCTTAACTCTTTTGTGCAAATGAAATATTTTTCCTAAAGTTTTCATAACTGAATTTGGTATTGAGCATGATGGCATGATTTTACACTATGAAAAGCTTTGTTATTACATGATGTGGGACTGTTTATAAATACACGCATGTTATGAAAATGTTTATAAATGCACATGTTTGGCTTATGTGATATTATCCATTATTTGACATGATGTTTTGGAGTCGGGTTGCACAGTGGGAGTAATGTACCTTGGGATATCATATATCCATTGGGAGTTGATTTATTCACCTCGTATGTATGGAATCTGTTTCCTATGTATGTGGGAATGGGAGTCTGCTTGGGCCCCGTGGGCAAAAGGGGAGTCGGCTTGGGCCCCGATCGTGGATACAACCGTATGGTAGAGGTTGTCTATGAACATCGTGCAATTACCCATGTGTGATGTTGATTGGTTGAAATGTTTTAATGGGCCTTTAAGACGGTTTGCATATCGATATATGTGGTTGTTAAACTGTTTTCGGGAGGGAATTCACGAGACCTCATGGTCTAACCCTCGCTTTTCAAAAATTAAAACCATTTTCAGGTTAGAGTTTTGTTTGGAGTTTCATCTAGAGAAGATGAAAAAGGTGACGTTGTAAAAGAGAAGTAGTCTAGTGTGGCTTGCAGTTAACCGTCGGGCTTCCTGTAGCATCTCAGTTGTGAAGGGGTTTATCCACTGCGTACTTAGAGTTAGAATCGTTGTAATGTGTACAATTTTAGGACCGTTTTAGTTGTAATTCTTGTAATTATGTTTTATGGATTTTGGGTTGTTACAAATGGTATCAGAGCCAAAGTTTAAGGGATTTAGGTGACCGGATGGGTCTAAACTTAAACTTTGGAGTAGAGGGGGGACACAACTGAGATATAGGAAGCCGATAGGAAGGACCTTAATCATAGGATATATTGACAATGGTTGTGAGAACCCTCATGTAAGGTAAATTCAAAATCGCATCTGGCCAATGCTATTATGAATTTACAGGTGCATGGGTGTACTCAGCCTCTATTGTTGGGATGATTGGTGAGTGTGACGGTATGTAGAAAGTTATAACCTTGCAATTGATAGCAAAGGGTGAGGTGTCTCGGGAGATCACTTGAGATGTGATGCTTTTACCTTCTAGAAGAAGTGGTGTTCGGTATGTCAGTGAACCGACTAGGTGTTTGACTCTTGGGATTCAAAGGGATGAATGGTTGGTTAAGGGCAAACTCCTAGTTTCTAGTGAGTCCCCGTTATTGGGTTTAAGGTGTCGATCAATTGGGATAGAAAGTGAGAACAATGTTGAAATCTTGAAAGCTTCAATTCAGGACCGAGTGAGGGGACCTAGCCTTTGACTCTTTAGTCAAGCGGCTTAGTGGTAAGGATATTGAAGGAAAGATACCAGTGTTGGATTGAAGTACGCGTATGAAACACCCTAAAAACAGAGTCGATTTAAACCTTGAAATTTCCACAAGTTATGACCAAAAACTTCAAACTTATATAACCCGAGGATCAAATGTAAGGTTTCTATATACAATTGACATTACTTAAATAACTTATTAATCTAATCACCTCATAACAATCAGATTAATCGAATTATCTAAACAACTGTCCCAAAGACTTCAAAGAATAACTAGATCCTTTGTTATCTCTAAGTCTGAATCTCTCCAAAAGTTCTCTTCTCTCGTTCCCGCTACTTCCCTGAGCTTGTACCTGGTAAGAAGATTCAACTTGAAACATTAGGCTTTCGCCTAGTGAGAATACTCAAATCAAAATAAAATTTAATAATTAAAACATGAACAGATAACTCAAACCTGTTCTCACCCATCTTACCGTACGACAATTCCTTTCCAAATCGGGGAATCTACCCCACTCCCATTCCTACGACTAACTCATTTAATTGTAACAACAAAATAAGAGTTAACTCTGAATCATTCCAGATTCACAGTCAATATTCACACACAAGAAATTACAAGTCAAAACTTGCCTATTTCTTAATCAGGAAGTAGAGATTACAAATTACTTTATGCCTATCTCTAATCTTCCTCTCATCACAGGGAAATCTCCGATCTTCCCGAAAACAATGGAAATCTCTGATCTTCCATAAATCGAAATGGGAATTACAAATCAAAATCTGCCTATTCCACATTCCACCTCTGCATCAATGGTCCCAATGGGATTATAATATCGCGATACTCAATCGGGACTCACGATGGTTCGAGGTTCACCCAATTACTAAAATTACACCCCTTTGGTCTATGGCGAGTAATCGGTTCCCATTATACCGTACCCAAGTGCCCCCGAAGACCGGGTGCCTATTTTAGTAAAAGCACATAGCACATAATATAATCGATACTACTATACGCGTCCAGCATAGAATGTATCATTTCTCTGAACATATTCTATATATAAAATAAAGAATATTATTATCTCCTCATCTCAATCTCTTTATTATCCCTTCTCTGAAATCTAATACGGAGATCACCATCTCAATTGTTATCTATATTTTAGAACTCATAGATAGGCCTTTATAATATATCTTAATTTGGCTTCTCAATCACATTTAGAGTTCATAATCATCTAACATATTGCATATAGCAGATAATCATGCTCATTATAAGGAATATGAATAATTCCGGTTTATCAACTTCTTAACTATCCCCTCATAGTAATTTAACACGAGAGTTAACATATATATCAGTTGTTAATTTATATTTTTGAACTCATGGATGGATCTTTATAGTTTAACTCAATAAAGCTTCAAATCATATTTAGAGTTCATAACCATATAGCAAATTGCATATAGTAGATAATCCAGCTTAGCATACAAGATAATAATAAGTACTAGATCATCAACTTCATAGGTAACTCAACTTAGAAATTTTAGCATGGAAATCAACATAGCACAACTTTTAATTGCTCTCTGAGCTTATCTCGGATTTTAATCAAGTCCATATAAAACATATTCATGCATACATGTAAAACGTCTAATTCAATATTAATTACTGAATTTTAAAGAGAGTTGAATAAACTCACCTGATGCGTTATCACTCCTTTTAGTCCTTTTTAACTCGTAAGGCTCCTTTCTTCACTACCACAGCTTACTGTATTATTCAGTTTACATATACTGATATTAATTTTCCAAAACAGAACCCTCTACAACTGAAAATCCTTAATTTCTAAAAATTACATCTCAAGTCGCAACCAACTGAAATCGCAACCGCCTATTGCGATTCCAATTCCAAGTCGCAACCAACTGGTGCGACTACAGTACTAAGTCGCAATTCACCATTGCGATTCCACCCCAAATCGCAACCAACTGTTGCGACTTCAAAGCCAAGTCGCAGTCAACGGTTGCGACTCCAACCCCAAGTCGCAACGGTCTACTGCGACTCCACTACCAAGTCGCAATTGCCCATTGCGACAATCATGAATGTCGCAACCCAAGGTTGCGACTTCGATGATATTCATCCAAGTCTCAGTCCACTAATTTCATACTTAAACACAGTTTTGCAGTTTTACTCTATGCATGTTTCTGAAAGTGTGCAGATGTGTTTAAGGTTATAAACTACACCTACTCATGTACTCAAATTCCCCAAAACATCTATTTATCATAAACACCCACTTCTAAACTTATTTAACAACTTTAAACATAAGAGTTTAAGAATAGTTTACCTTGAATTTCTTCAATTAATTCCATCTTTCTACTGAAAATCTTGTTTCTCTTTGATATTTCTTCTTCTCGAATTCACTATCTCAAAACACTCTCGGCTCTTTGTCTTCTCAAACCACCGAATACACACAACACACAAGACTCACATAAACCCTTTTCAATTAGTTTACATTACTAGATGATTGCCACCTCAACCTTAATTATATGAGTCATAAGGGTATTTACCAACTAAACCCCTAACTTTCAAGAAAATCCACAACCAACCCTCAAATTGAAAATCTCCTTCAATCCACACTTTTTAATATTTACAAACCTAACCCCCAAATTAATTTGTAATTCACAAAATAAAACAACGAAAAATTCAGGATGTTACAGCGTAGGAGTAAAAGGCGAGGTATTAGATCAGTTGGAAACCATGTGGAGTGGTCGATTAGGTGGGATGTGAAACACCTATATTGCAAGATGTTGCAAGGACGGGGAGGTGACCGTTGGTCGAAATAGAGTGTCAGTGATAACTTGACGTGAATGCAACGGTTGACCTCGTTAGAGTGAATAGCCTTCAATTGCATATCGAGTTTCATGCATCATGTCACTAAATGTGTTACTTGAGTTATTCCATGTTAAAAGTATGTGCACGCATAGCGAATCCTTTGTTTCGAAAATAAGTCAATGTGTGCAAGCGTGTGTTTAAAGAAAAAGACAAACTTGTTTACGTTGCACGATAAATTTTGAATTTAGTTATTTGTGAGTTATTTCACGCTTTTTCCCATGTTGAGAGAATTTTCGTCGAGAAAATCAAGGAAACGTCTAATTGCAAAGTCTTATAACCAAGATGAGCATTGACGCGCTATTACCATATAAACGAGTGTTGGAGTTGACTGACCCACTTTGGGTAAGTGATTACGTTTGAAACTTTTACAGTCCTATTTGAGAGGTTTCATTGGACACATTTTGTTGTGCCGACACCGATTTGGTTGGACAAGGTTGTGAATTATCGTAAGGTTGCATGTGAGCGATCCTTGCGGTCGTTGTGTTTTACTATTCAGCTTGAGTGGTGTTGTGTCATGCATACTCAAGCTTGTTTTATGATGTATCTTGAATTTTCAAACGTGTAAAATGATTTTAATCGTTGTTTTGTGATGCATGAAGGCTATGAACTCGTTAGGTCGGGGAGGATATTACAATTGGGGTTAAGGAAATGCTTGGGGAATTGAAATTGTCAGTTGAGTAGAATATGGTCGAGTTATGACTTTCGTGTTTCCGTTAGAAGAGGGCGGTGAATAGCGTGAGTTTCAGGCAATGAATTCGGAAATGTTAGTATGACTGAAATTTGGACTATTGCTTGGTTATTTGAGCATGGTTATGTTCGGAGTGAAATTTGAAGTGGTCAAAGTGCTTTTGTTGGAGCATTTTAGTAAGTAGTAGTACAGTACTTGATGAAATGTTATCGACCTTGAGTCTGCGTGCTGAGTTGGTCTTGTAATTAGACTTTGCGCTAAGAAAGTGTTTTGTTTCCTCAAGTGAGGATGGTGGGGTATAAAGTTGGTTATGACGCGTTGGACGAAGTGGGTTCCTTTAGGGATCCTGGTGTGTCGGGGGGAATTATGGAATCATCATCATGTTGTCTATTGATATAGAGGTTTGCGACTGTTTAATATATCCCAATTTGGATGTATTGTCAGAAGATTTAAACTTGAGAAATAAATCTGTTGTGTATGGATGTATGAGGTCGTTCGGAAAGGTGACATTTACATAAAAAACCGGACACTCATGTGAAGAATTAAAAAAAACCCATCAAACCTTCATATGAACCACATATTTTAACATTGGTTTGACGCATATCACAAAAAGTGGCTCGTTTCAAACATTATTCTACAAACACAATAATTCATACAAACATGTGTTGTTTCATATGTGAAATATTCGTGCCTGTTTTTTTTTCATATACAAAAAGTCATCAATGTTTCACATATGAAACGACACTGTCTAAATACTACACTTTCACCTGTGTTTATCCATATGTGAAACAAGAAAGAAAAACTGTTTTATAAGTTTGTACAATTGGTTAATTTTTTTTGTAAATGATTATGTGTGTAGGGTTGCGTTCTAGTGAGTAGGGTTGTAAACGAACCGAACGTTCAGCAAACCGTTCATGAACTGTTCGGCGGAAAGTTCGTTTATGTTCGTTTATTTAATAAATGAACGAACATGAACACGTTTTTTTGTTCGTTTAGTTAAATGAACGAACATGAACAATGGTCTCGTTCGTTCATTTATGTTCGTGAACGTTCGTTCATTTATGTTCGTTCGTTTATGTTCATTTATGTTCGTTTATGCTTGTTTATATATAAACATGTTTATATAATATGAAATTAATGTGTAAAATCATCAAGTAAATTGATCTTTTAGAATTTATTTTTCATACCTCCTAAGTTAACCTGGTTTTTCATTTTGTTCATTTGGGCTCGTTCGTTTCTGTTCATTTAAGTTCGTTCGTTTATGTTCATTTAAAGTCGTTCGTTTACGTTCGTTTATGTTCATTTAAGTTCGTTCATTTACGTTCGTTTATGTTCATTTAACGAACATAAACGAACACGAACAAACAAAAATTCTTAACGAACGAACATGAACACAAAAAATCTCGTTCGTTTACCGTTCGTGTTCGTTCGTTTGTTCGGTTAAGTTAAACGAACGAACATGAACAAGCATCCGTTTGTGTTCGTTCGGTTCGTTTACAGCCCTTAGTCGTGAAAAACTGAGAATTTATTATCAACTGTTGGATGAGAAATGGATGCAAATTAGGATGAGATGCATCATGATAAGATGCACTGAGATGTATCAGATTAATTCCCTTTCTAAGTCGCAATTCATGGGAGGGCATTGATTAAAAGTGATCAACGGTTCAGATCTACTTCTCACGTTAACCTCAACTTCTCACATGATCCTTTGCTTATGTGTATATGTGTGTGTGTGTGTGTACCGAGGCGGAGCCAAAATTCTGGGTTAGGGGGGACTAGAAGATGTCAAGCGAAATGAATTTTAACTTGTCGATTTAATGCATTTAAACAAAACGTTAATATATATATAAATACATATATATAGAGAGAGAGGCAGTTTCATGTAGAAACCTATGCTAATTTGAAAACCGTGAAACCCACCTATCTACCATTGATGTAATCGCTAACGGTCTAGATCATTTCACTCTATTTATGGTAATATCGTAATTTATTAATATTAAAAAAAATTAAAATAATGAAATAGGAGGGTATTGTTGTCCTTTTGTCATCCAATTTGAAAAAAGGAAAGGGAATGAAATCCCTTTTTTTCCGTGAATTTGAAGAAATCTCTTTTTCTCTCTCTAATATTCATACAAATTAATCACCCACCACCATTTTCAAGAATCTGTAGTGGAGATGAATGGAGATGAACGGAGATGACCGGAGATGAACGGAGATGCAACCAGAGATGAACTAAGTTGACAGGAGATGAAACGGAGATGAACGGAGATGCAACCGGAGATGAAACGAAAATGAACCGGAGATGAATCTGTTTCATGAAACTGGCGTTCAATAGAGTGAGAAGTGGAAGAGCCACGGTGGTTCTCGGTGGTTGGCTGCTGCAGTCGACGGTGGTTTCTGGCGGTAACTGGCGTTCAATAGAGTAAGAAGTGGAAGAGCCACGGTGGTTCTCGGTGGTTGGCTGCTGCAGTCGACGGTGGAGATGGTGACGGAGGGAATCGAGAGGAGGGAAGGGGAGAAGGAGATGAGAATCGAGAGAGAAGAGAAGGAGCAGCGACGGATAGCGGCGGATGGCGGCGCCTGGAGCAATCGATGAGGAAGAGAGAGGACAGCCGACGACCACCGGTTGGCGAGGGCAGAACGTCGAGAGGTGAGAGCGGCAGTTACTGCAGATGGGAAGTTCGCCGATCGAGAGGTTGGAAAGGAGTGGTTACCGCGTTCGATGGGCGAACGAGAGAGAAAAGAGAAGAATGGCAGCGGATGGTGGGTTTTGTCGGCCGACCGGAGCAGCGCCGGCTGTTGGTTTTCGGATGGTGGTTCACGACGGGGTCAGAGATACATGGTGATAGTGGACGTGTGGAACATGGGTTTAGGATTCAAATTAGAGATAACCATATATGGAAGATAACCATAAATAAATCTAATCAATAAATACCTAAAATAAAATGACGGAATTCCCTCTTAATTACAATTATGGAATAATAATTAAGAAAAATTCTAATTGGTTGAAGGTGGTTGTCAAAGTTTTCAAACTTAAGTAGGTTTTCATAATAACCTCTCGCTATATATATATATATATATATATATATATATGGTAAGAATTTGAGAAAACATTTGAGATGCGATGAGTGTGTAGATAACAAAAAACAAAAAACAAACATTAATTTTGTAGCTTTTGTGAAATGTTAGAAGAGAGATAACATTTTTATGCTTATACTTTTAATTGAAGCTCAAAATATATTTTTATCATCAAATTAACCATTATTTTCATTAATTTACAACTAACATAAATATCAATATGGAATATTATATACATTAGCAAAAAATAGATTTCATATATCCTTAACGAAAATGGCATCATAAAAATTTATAATCCAAATAATGATACTATAAAAACCACAATTTATACATTTTAAAACTTTATACAATAATATTAGTATTGAATTATATTTCAGCGTAATAATATATTTTGTTTGTAAATGTAAATACAATAAAAAATGTTGATAATAATAAAAGTATAAATATTAGAAATTAATTAAAATGTCACAAGTCAAACTTCATGTTACCGAAATGCCATAAATCTCTCCCAGTTTACTAAAATGCCACAAAATACCGCGGTGGGCCCTGCGATCGCGGCCCCCAGGCCTACGTGTCATACGAGTTTGGCCAAACAACCCGCGTTGGTCCCTCAAGAATGCCCACGGTACAGGTTTGGCCCCTCAAGAATGCTCGCGTTTACACTTTTGGTCCCTGCCAGGCCACGTGTCATACAAGTTTGCCAAACATCCCGCGTTGGCCCCTCAAGAATGCTCGCGTTTACATTTTTGGTCTTTGCCCGCGTTGGAATCTCGCGATCGCGGGCTAACCCGCTACGTGTCAGCATGGGGGTAACCCTAATTTTTTTTAAACACACAAACCCTATTTTTTATCTCATCGCCGCACTATATAAGAGAGGGTGGGGGGACCAAACCGGCCACACCCCATTTTTTTAATAACTCTCTCAATTTTTAATCAAACTCTCTCAATTTTCTCCCACTCTCAATTTTGTCGTGTGGACCACGTGCTCGAGTTTTGTGAAGATGTCTCGTATTACCTCTTTGGTATGTTTTTCTTATGTTTTTTGTTATTTTTTGTATGTTATTTTAAGTTAAGATATATGATTTGTATGTTGTTAGAGTGTTTATAACTTTTGTTATGTTTGAATATGTTCAATGTTTAACATTTTTAAGATATATGATATGTATGGTTTTATGTTTGAATGTAATATTTGTATGTTATAATGTGTATCTTGTTATATGAGTATTTTTATAAAAAATTGTTAAGAGTGTGTTTTTTTATAAAAAAATTTGTTAAGAGAGTGTTTTTATAAAAAAATTGTTAAAGAGTGTTTTTTTATAAAAAAACTGTTAAGAGTGTGTTTTTATAAAAATAATTCTTAAAAGTGTTTTTTTATAAAAAAATTGTTAAGAGTGTTTTTATAAAAATAATTCTTAAAAGTGTGTTTTTATAAAAAAAATTGTTAAGAGTGTGTTTTTATAAAAATAATTCTTAAAAGTGTTTTTTTATAAAAAAATTGTTAAAAGTGTTTTTTTATAAAAAAATTGTTAAGAGTGTGTTTTTATAAAAACAATTCTTAAAAGTGTTTTTTATAAAAAAATGTTAAGAGTGTTTTTTTATAAAAAAATTGTTAAAAGTGTGTTTTTATAAAAAAATTGTTAAGAGTGTGTTTTTATAAAAACATTGTTAAGAATGTGTTTTTATAAAAAATTGTTAAAAATGTGTTTTTTATAAAAAATTGTTAAAAATGTGTTTTTTTAAGAATGACAATTTAGGTCCCTACGGTTTTAAGAATGACAACTTAGGTCCTTTAACTTTTAAGAATGACAATTTAGGTCCCTAAACTTTTAAGAATGACAACTTAGGTCCCTAAACTTTTATGTATAACTTTTAAGAATGACAATAAAATAAACCGCAACATCTATATATAACACTATTATACGTTGAAATAAAATAAACCGCAACATCTATATATAACACTATTATACGTTGAAATAAAATAAACCGCAACATCTATATATAACACTATGATATGTTGAAATAAAATAAACCGCAACCTATCTATTTATAACACTATTATATGTTGAAATAAAATAAACCGCAACATATCTATTTATAACACTATTATATGTTGAAATAAAATAAACCGCAACATCTATATATAACACTATTATATATTGAAATAAAATAAACCGCAACATATCTATTTATAACACTATTATATGTTGAAATAAAATAAACCGCAACATATATATTTGGATTTTGTCAAACGGGTGTAAATAGCCCTAAGGTATGTCGGGATTTAAGCAATCCTTGTGATTCCCCTGCTACCTGGAAGTCCAATAGATTGAGTGGTTTTTTTTTTCTAAAACTAAAACAAACGAATAATTATCAACACAATAAACCAAACAAGCAAAAGCATCTATATATAACACTAACTATAACATCCGTGAATGACTATGTAGAGGGATTTCTTTAACATTGACTTGACGCTAAAGTGCAAAGTTGGCTACATCGAGGAGTTAAGAGAGCGCTTTAGGGGATTAGGTGATCGTGCAGATACCGTTGAGGCCATCTTTAGAGGGACACCTTTCGGGCCATGGATGGATGTGTCTTACTCTGGTGGCGACCCTACGCTAGTGCACATGTTTCTACAGTTGGAGGTCGAGAACTCCAAAGCTGAGCCGGGGGAGATGCATTTTGATTTCTTCGGCCATCGATTGTATTTTGGGCGTCGTGAGTTCTGTCTAATTACAGGACTACGTTTTGGAGAGGCTCCCCCCTTCCTCCCTTAGCAGACTGCTCCTTCGTTCCTAGGGTTTGGGGCATTTCAGCATCTCGTTTGAAGCTGAAGGCAACCCGGGACATGATGAAAGAGGGCCTTAGTGCCCTAAGCGACGCCGATGTTGTCCGTGTATGCTTGGTGGTGATCGTGGATATGGGCTTCATGGGCCGTGAGTATAGCCAGACTGCTTCCGAGACGGTCATTAGGGCCGTCGAGGACTTTGATGTGTTTAACAGGTACCCGTGGGGTAGCCATATCTGGACACATTGCTACTCTATTCTCCACCGAGCCATAGCCAGACGCGCCGATCGACATGCAAAGATGAATCTTTGTGCTTTTACATACGCCTTCAAGGTTAGATACATAGTATAACATAAATAATAATACATACAAACTGTAAGTCACACTAAGTAACCATTATAGTTATATGTTTGTTCCTAACTTTGTAACTATTTTAATGATCAATGTCACGCAGGTCGGGATGTCGGGGGCATACACCTCGCAGATGCCGCCGTTTGGCACGTCATCTTATTCTACTATCCCGGAGACTGTAAGTCACACTAAGTAACCATTATAGTTATATGTTTGTTCCTAAGTTTGTAACTATTTTAATGATCAATGTCACGCAGGCCGGGATGTCGAGTGTAGGGGGTTACACATCCCAAATGGTGCCGTTCGGCACCAATCTCTTCACGAACATCTTTGGCGGTTCAGCCGTAGAGTATTACAGGCCGGGAATGCTGGCGTCGTCGTACGTCACACCGCCACCTTCCATGCATACTGTAAGTTATTGTGGTAGTTTTGGTTTAATTGTGAACATTTCCTAAATTCTACTTAAAACATCTAATAATTTAATTTTCAGACGATGAGGTCTCCTATTATCGAGGAGCACTTCTCGGAGCCGGAAGATGACCTGATGGATGTTGTAGATCCACAGGGGACACCGCTACCTGAAAAGCGGGAGCCGAAACGTTCAAAAATTTTTCGGAACCCGTGGACACGACAAAAATCTACGACAGGACCGCCCCCTGAAAAGCAAGCAAAGCAAGCGGGAAAGCAAGCAGGGGGGAACAAGGGAGGAAAGAAGGCGGGAAAGAGAAAGGGAAAGGTGGCTTCACCGGAGCGTCTACCGGCATCCGATATATTGAGGATGTGCAAGACTGGTCACCTCCCCCCATGATATTCGTCCCTTACTTGAGCCTGGAAATCACCCCCCGCTTTTTCCAAGTATTGTTGGCGGATGACCCTTTGGAGTCTGAGTTACAGGATGTGGTTAGTATGAAGTTTAACTATAGTCATATAATCAAATATATTTATATTACATGTCTAACCATCTATTTTTTATGTATAGCACATGGATTGTTGGGTCTCGCTGCTCCAAAAATCGCGTGGAACAGACACGAGGTGGACCTCGATGTACAATATTTTCTTTCCCAACCTGTTGCTCCCCCATCAAGGTCCCGCCTCTGTGGCCAACTCATGCAATGGCGAGGAAGGGGTTTCTTGGGCTCTCCTCGATGTGGTATGTAAATCGTTTTACTCTTATTTTATTTAAGTTGTTTTGTTGCTAACTAAGTTGTCTAATATTGTAATATTTCAGGTGTACATCCCAATATGCATCCATCTCAAACATTGGCTGCTTGGAGTGTTTGAGCTTGACGCTATGACCATGACCATATATGACAGCGACAGTGCCAGTCTCTTCAGAGACCAATTGGAAGACCAGATGAGAAGGTTTAAAGCTGTGCTATTTGACTTCTTTTGCCGGGTCAAGGACACGAGGCGTCGCGATAGGTCAGAGCTCTTTCGCCATAAGTTCGCCAAGAATACACCCCAGCAGGCCGGGGTGAATGCGGATTGCGGTGTCTGGGTATGCCGTAATGCCAGCATGTTGATAAATAACGATGTGGTATTTGTACACCCTGACCACACCGTGGCCGAGGCCAAGGCATTTCGCATACATATGGCGGAGTCCATTTATGCGCATTGTCAAATAAAGCAAAGTTAGGTTGTTTATGTAACATTAAATAATTGTTATTTTTAGTATTAACTTATTTTGTTAAAGTATTGTGATTGACTTAGTGTTTACTTCATTTGGTTTTTGCTAATTTCATCCAATTACTCAACTTTGAGTATCGATATCTCTTTCACACATACTCCATTTCACACATACTCCATTTTGGACGCATTATATATCTCTTTCACACATACTCCATAATCCTTAGACTACTTAAAGACTAATTTTCATGCTACTGAGTGAACTCAATGAACCGGCGAAGGGGTTTTTGTTAAATGGAAGTCTTATTCTCGAAGCCGAGTTTTCTTTGGTTGGAATGCTTAAAAATATCATCACGGCCATTTGGTGTCTTCCTTCTGATGCAAAAATTGGTATTATGTAATGTAGAACAATATCTATATTATAAAAACTTGCATTTGACAGTACCATATAAATATTATCTAAATTCTCATTAATTAGTTATGTTTGACTACTTAAAGACTAATTTTCTGCCTAATGAAAGACCTTTATTCAAGAGCAGACGAATATTGCAGTTACTTTTTCAGTCGAATCTTACAGGCTCTTTTCAAACGAATCTTGCAGTGAACTATTCAGACGAATCATGCAGGCAACTTTTTCAGACGAAATCTTTGACCATATCTGATGAAGAACATACATTTTCACGGCTATAAGTAGATGGCATGATGAAGTAGTAATTCACAACTTCCTATCTATCTTTTAGACATTCTCCTCACCGTTTACAAACACACTCTCGCTTTTCTTAACACCATGGCTGGAGGTTCAAGATCAAGGGGGAACAGGTCGGCGAATGTGGCTGGAACTTCACGTTCGGGAGCCTACCAACCACTGAACGATGGAGCTCGCCGGAGTACCTGGAAGGTACAGGAAACAAACGAGGAGTGGAGAAACTGTGGGCGAACTGCGGCCGATTTTCCATTCACGCCTGAGGAGGAAGCAGACTGGGAGATGGCATCCGACAATTACTACTTCGATAATGGCATGAGAACCCCACCAATGTATGATTTTATGCCGACGGGTCTTCGACAAAGTCAACAAATTACTCCCGCAGTGCAAAAAGCCATTAATGGGGCGAACGCCGATATCGAAAAGGGTACGTGGAACCATAACAGGGGGATTCAGCAGGGGAAAATGGAGTATCTAGCGGAGAAGAAACGAGAACTGGCCATGACTAGGGCTCACGTTCGGCAGCTGCAACGAGAGATTAAGGAAGCTGAAGAGGAACTAGAAGAACTCGAATCGGACTACATAGGAATGGAGGACGTGATCAAGGAAAAGGTTAACTTGATCACAGGACTCCAGGACGCCTTCCAGTAATAGATTTCTTTGTTTACATGCACTATATCCGTTTCGGTTGGGAAGATGATTTGCAATAATTTTTATATGATGTTGTTAATTAATTTCCTTGTTAAATAACTTAAGTGAATTTATATATTAAAAACATTAAAATGGAATGGAAACAATACATTAAAAACCACATAAAATGATAACCTAAAAACTATAGGGACCATTAATGTTTTTTTAAATTTGCAACAAACTTCAATGACCAAACTGTAAATTCGAAAAGTAGCGGGGTAGCCCGCGATCGCGAGATTCCAACGCGGGCAGGGACCAAAAATGTAAACGCGGGCATTCTTGAGGGGCCAAACCTGTATCGCGGGCATTCTTGAGGGGCCAACGCGGGCTGTTTGGCCAAACTCGTATGACACGTGGGCCTGGGTCCGCGATCGCGGGGCCCACCGCGGTTTTTTGTGGCATTTCGGTAAGATGGGAGAGATTTGTGGCATTTCAGTAACACGAAGTTTGAGTTGTGGCATTTTAATTAATTTCCCTAGTTGTAATGTATTAAATAAAAAAAAAGGAAAGACATATATCTCCTGCAAGGAATCGAACGTGGGATTGGAGGTTCATAAAGTGCACACCAAACCAACTGGAAAAACCAACTTATTGGTTTTTAAATCTTCACTACTGTCTAATAAGTAATAAGGAACGTTAGGGGGGGCTAGGAACCACCATGTCCCACCACTGGCTCCGCCCCCGTGTGTGTATGTGTATATATATATATATAGGGAGCTTCTTTTGTAACCTGTTTTATCTTATAAAGTATGTAAATCAATCTAGACCATTCATTATCTTGATCGACGGTTGAGAAATTTTCCAGATTTAAATTTATTAGAAAAATAGGGAAAGTGTAGTTTGGGAATATGTTTTAAATCATTTAAAGTTTAATAATTAATTTGAATTTGTCTAATTTTGGTTAAATCATTCCTTAATTATCTCAATTATCTCCATATCTTCCTCCCTAGGGGTGTCAATTTTGTATCGAGACAAACCAACCAATTCCCGTACCAACCGTACCAATTTAATTGGTATCAATTTAGTTGGTACCGACCTAATTGGTTGATATACCGTACCAACTATTTAAACTTGGTTGGTACGTGGTATTAGAAGTCGTGTACCACGGTAATACCGTACCGTACCGACTTATTTTTCTAAATATTTATTAATTAAAGTTTAACAATAATACAACATCTTTTGATTTATAAAATTTTAAATTATCTTGTTTTACGTTTTGTTAAATTGTAATACAATTTGATATATAGAACTTGATTGAATTCATTCACTTATCCTTAATAACTTTGATAACTCGCCTACATCTCTACTATTCATGGTCCATTCTCGTTCCTTCATGGTCCATTCTCGCTCCTTAATTGTCGTTTGTATTAAACTATTATGGAATATTTGTGTTATATGAAGATTATTTGAATGGTACAACGCATATCAACAATTATTAATGCTCAACATGTTTAGTGCATCTAGATCTAGTTGGTAAAGATGTCAATCTAATTAATTCATAATTCAATTTTTGAAATGTTGGTATAAAACCGTACCAACATGTACCAACCGAAAAAAGTTGGTACCAATCTAGTTGGTACCAAGTATAATTGGTTGGTACATGGTATAAGATTTTGTGTACCAATTATAATTGGTTGGTACATGGTATATGGAAAAAAAAACATGGTACCGTACCATGTTCACCCCTATTCCTCCCCCCTCCCCCACACACTCTCTCTCATAAAATTCCGGCGACCTCCTACCCCCAAATATTGACGACCTCCTCCCACTCCGCCGACCTCGACCCATTTCCGGCGACCTCCTCTAACTCCGACGACCTCCTTCCACTGGCGGCGATCTCCTCTCACTGGTGACCTCCTCCCACTCCGGCAACCTTCCCCAATTCCGGGGAGTTTATAATTTTTATTTATTTATTGACTATATGAAAATTTCAACTTCCATAAACCCTTTTTTCGAAATTTTCAAGTTCATAATCTGTTTGTTTGAGTTTCATAAACTGTTTTTTCGAAACTTTCAAGATTTTTAAGTTTCATAAAATGTTTTTTTCGAAATTGTTCAAGTTTCATAAGTGGTTTCATAATCTGTTTGTTAGATTTTTAAGTTTCATATATTCTCTCTTATATTAATAATCAGATTTTTTTTCGAAATAATCATATATTTTTCCAAGATTCATATATTTTCCTATCATATGAATATTCAGATTTTAAGTTTCATATATTTTATCTCATGAATAATCAAATTTTTAAATAATCATATATTTTTGAAAAATTTAAGATTTTTAAGTTTCATATTTTTTTCTCTCTTATGAATAATCAGATTTCACAGTTGCAAAACTATGAAATAGAGTCGTATATCGGTTCTCCGGAGTGGGAGGAGGTCGCCGGAGCTAGATGGTGATGGTGGATCGTGAGAGAGAGATGGAGATAATTAAAAAAATTGGTTGTTCCTAAAAATATGAATTACTCATAAAATTAGGAATTTAGAGAAAAAGACCCAAATACCCTTAGTTTACAAGTTTATACCCTTTTTAAGTTTAGAAAATAAGATCTCTCTCTCTCTCTCTCTCTCTCTATATATATATATATATATATATATATATAGGTTAAATCAGATGAGAATCACAAATATGTTACAAATCCCGTGAGACCCGATATAAAAATATTGTTTCACGTGATATTTTTTCATCAAATGCTAGGATTTAAGATATTTTGCTTCACATATATTTGTTTCATAATATGATAGTTTCATATGGATTTGTTTCACCATGTAAATATTTTTTACGTGTATTTTTCATTTCACTAGGTGAATCAAAATTTGTTTTCCACGTGTAATCTTTTCACAATGTGAACACGAACATATGTGAAACAATATCTTAAATCATAAGTTTTGATGAAAAAAAATCATATCAAAAAATAATTTTATATTGGTTCTAATAGGTTTGTAACATATTTTTGATTCTCATTTGATTATCGTCATATATATATATATATATCAAGTAGAATAACTTTTGTATAAAACAAAGGGCAAAATGTACGAAATAGCAACCTACTTTCACTTAGCATTGTACTTTCATTTTTTCTTATTACACTAATGTAGTTTCAATTTATTTTTTATTAGGGCATTGTACTTTAAAATATTTATCCATTATAGCATTATGCTTTAAATTTACCTACTATATTAGGTTTTTATGCCACCTCATTGTTCACATAGGCTGTCCACGTGTACAATAGTGCTGACATGACATTTCTCATTACAACAGTGTATTTTCAAAATTATTTTTTTTTAACATAATGAAACATTTTTACCAAAAATTATAATTTCAGAAATTTAACATGTTTACAAAGATCGCTATTACACGAATAAAAATGCTTACAAAAGATCATTAGTTCATCGAACGTGGTTAGAGTCGAAATTTAACAGGTTAGAGTCGATCAGGCTTGAGGGAGAGCATGAGGGTGACGAACGCGGGAGACGATGAAGGTTTACAAATTAGAATTAGAACCGTCAGAGGGTTTATGTTTTTTAAAATCCTTTTTGATTTTTTTTAATGCCATGTAGGCAGATCCATGTGTCAGCCACGTCATTTTCATATGACACGTCAGCAAAAGACACCAGTTCTAAAGGTAATAGGTTACGGTAAATACTTTAAAGTACAATACCCTAATAAAAAATAAATTGAAACTACATTGTTGTAATAAGAAAAAATGAAAGTACAATGCTATAATAAAAAAATAAATAAAAGTAGGTTGTTATTTCGTGCATTTTGTCCTAAAACAAAAGTTGGTCAAAAATATTTACACTGAAAATTAAACACATCTATTCTACTTAATGAAAAGAATAAGAGCAGTTTTTTTCAAGAATCAGTTTTTTAAGATTACAAATTCTACTGCACAATGTACAACTTTTACAACACATGATTGAAATCCGTTTCCAAATTGGAAAGTTTCAGGTCGTCTCCGACCTTCCCTCCATCGCCGATTTCTCTCCATGACATGTCCCTCCCACGTCCGCACCAATTTCTCCCTGATTTATCTTGTAACAACCCAGTCTAAATAAAGCTTACATAGCATTTAAATTTTAAGAATTACAATACTGGTTCCAAAGATTCATTAAATTTGTCTCAAAACTTAGGTTGGTGGAAATAACCTATACACAACTGAGAATATACTAGTTTCTATAAGCGCCAAAGGCACTGTCTCTACCTGCATCTGTACTCTATCCTACTCTTGCTCACTCGCCAGAGCCTCTTACTATCTACTTACCTGAAAAGGTTTAGTTTGGAAAATGTGAGGGTTAGACCATGAGGTCTAGTGAGCTCCCTTATGACAGTTCTCAAAATCATTTCAAAACAGTTCATAACTTTCAAATATCTTTGCATAAACTTTCACATAACATTTCGTAAAACTATCACATAACTTTACATAAACTTTCACGGATAAATCCGCTCCCGTAAATGGCACCCTGAAGTCACTCGAAAGTGACAACGAGTCAGTCTCACGCTGCCTTTATGGATACTCCCTTCCATGGCATAAACGGAACCTCCCCCCGACATGAGCATTGGCGGGTCTACCTCCCGACTTAGCCAATTTACGTCTACCCCAATGTATGCATACATCTCATGTAAAACTTTAAATAAACTTTTATGCAGTTAAAAGCATATGAATAAAACATGGCATTTCTCATCATGTACTTACTTTAGAGAACACGTTAAAAGTCACGTATTTTAGTTAGAAAAACTCACCTGGTACGTTTAACATCTTGCTTTACTTTGCTTCTGACTTATAATCAGGTTACCTGAGAAATGGATGAAATTTAAACTACTCAGACCCTCATACCAACTTTCCAGACACTATCCGGACTCAACTTACCGGATGCATAACTTACCGGTCAATCACTACTTTCCGGACAACTTACAGGATAACTCACTTACCGGGTAACTATGGCTTACCGGGTACTTACACATACCGGTACTACAACTTACCTGATGCACCAACTTACCGGGTAATATTATTACCGGGTACAAGCTTACCAGGTACCAACTTACCGGATCTCACACTTACCGGGTACTCTACTTACCTGAACATCATCCGGTAACCTGCATCTGGGCTACTTACTGGGACATCATCCGGTAACCTGCATCTGGGCTACTTACCGGACGACGGCTGCGATACCACTTTGGGATTGAAACTCTGCTGACAAGCTCTTAATCCAACGATTTTGAGCTAATACTATATCATAACTTGCTTAGTTCATTTCTTAACAAACCCCTTAGCTATAAAACACGATTTGTTGTCTAATTTCTCCCTTTAAGCACCATTTCACTTTTTAACCAAAACTCTCAAACAAAAACCCATTTCAGCAGAAAATCCAAGGTTAAGGTTTGAAATAAGGACTTACCTGATGGAATCAAATGTAGAAGCGGACTCCCAATCCACTTTTCTTCAAATTTGATGATTGATGGTGTCATTCCATCTTCAATTGCAATGGAACCCAACCTTCTTATTTTGTCTTCTCTTTCTCTCCAGCCAACACCCCCCCACACAAGGAACCATTTCTAGGGTTTTGTGCCCTTTTGTGGGTTTTTATATCTTTTCAAAAATTACAAACTGGCCCATGCACTTAAAACTTTACAACTTTTCCCACAACTTTAATCTTTTCAAATTTTAGATCCTGGTTATTACAATATCTCCCCTCAAAAGAATTATGTCCTCGGAATTCCATTGTTGAAGGTCTGAGGATACTTGGGCCTTAGGTCCACCCCGATTTCCCCAGTCGCCTCTTGTCCCTTAAGAACCGCCACTGAATCGATACCAGTCTGGTCTCTTTGTTCCTTAACTGATAATTCTTGTTGTCCACAATCCCAATGGGTTTCCGTTACGTAAGTCAACTTCTCAGTAATGTTGATGTCCTCTAAAGGAACAACCACATCTGTTTCTGCCAAACACTTCTTTAAGTTCGAGACATGAACCGTTGGATGAACTCCCTTTAGTTCCTCTGGCCAGTCTAACTTGTATGTCGCTGCTCTAACTCGCTTAATAATGACAAAAGTCAACTTCTTATCGTCTGCATTTCTTGCAAGGTCGCCATCATCTCACTTCCTACATCGGCTCTCCATAAAAGAGGTGTGCATCACACCATGAATTTCTTCTCAAATCTCATATGGCACCACAAGATCGTACATTATCAAATCAACTTCCATAACTCCGACGGACTCACAGACGTAGTCCACTTTACCTATCTCTCAAACCTCAAGGTTCAACAGTCTTATGTTTTCAATCCAACCACTTAGTTCTTGTAATAACCGAGATTTTTATGTGGTTAGAATAAGTTTTAGGAAGGAAGTTTCAAAATTTATAAAGTCTAAGGGCTGAAGGGTAAATTGGTGAAAGATATAAAAACATTGAAGTCCTTGCACAAAACCCTAGACAATTATTTTCCCTTCTGTTTTGCGGCTGAGAGAAATAGAGTGCAGAGTGAGCGAAAACCAGTTTTTGGCAAGTGGAGAAGGAAGCATCATCAATTTGGGAAAAGAAAAGGGTCCTGGAAGCAAACCATTCAGGTAATACAATATTTTGATCCCTATCCTTGCTTATGTTGAGAAGATTAGAGTTAATGAAATCGTAATGGGATTTACTGCGTACAAGAGTCAATCGGTAGTAAGTTGTACAAAACATGATCTAAAATGGATTAGTAGAGCTATAATAACCATTGAGTTTGGTTTGGACTGGTTAATCGATTTTAAAGTGGACTGATCTCATTTCTAATTAATCGATATTCGCATCGCCATAGTTTTGTGAAGTTCCGGAATAGGAACCCAAGCGGATCCAAAATGAATGTGTTCCGGAATTTAATTGGGGTGTTTAAGATCCGGAATCTTAATTGCGGAACCGGAATCAAGTCAAGATCCGGTATTTGTTTGGGTCCGGAACCCAAGCTTCCGGTATGTTTTAATTTGTACATCCGGTAACTGAATTTTTAAAGACCCGGAGTTTGTAGTTTTAGTCTGACCCGGAATTTGGTCAATCAATTCATGACCCGGTGTGGTTATTAAACACAATCCGGAACCCCATGCAAGTCACGTGGGTTTAAGTCTTCTTTTGGACCGAGATTTTCTTTTGGTAATTAATTAGAGGTGGCCCACGTAATTGCTTGAAGTCCATCTTGTTTGCTTTTGGGCCTCAAATCCAGCCCAATCACGTGACCTCAGTTGTCTTTAACATGGGCTGTGTGTGTGTGTGTGTGTTTGGATTAATCAAGTGGACCAAAGGTGAATTCAAGGACACGGCATGTGGGCCGAGTCTGTTATTTCATTTTGGATCGGATTTCATTCCATGCTAAGAGATAGAATTAATTTTATTGGACCATCCTTCAGTTATTTGGCCTCGAATGGTATAGTAGTTGGGTTTAGAGTTCGATATGAATTTAAGGGAGTCCGAAGCTAATGCCTTGGGCCGGTAATCAGAGTCCAATAATTATGATTTTCGGACTAGTAGCGCAATTTATCAATTTAGATAAGTTGGATTAAGTACGAAAGCAAGCTCGAATAATAGTTTTAAGATTTGTGACGTACGTTTATTATGTAATAGGTGTTCCACATAGAGAACGGAAGTGTAAGTGAGAAGTTTTGGAGCGAGCAAGCCAGGTGAGTTTTCTAACTAAAATACGTGATTTTACGTGTTTTCCAAAGAAAATGATTACGTAGAAATGCTATGTTATTTTACATGATTTTCTTTACTTAAATGAAAGTTGAACGTTTTTTTTGGATTATGATTCGTTTACGAGCTTGAACTGTTTTACAACTGTGACGCATGTTCTCCATGAAATGTACGTTTTATTTTAAAGGACGGCTTTTAGCAATATGAAATGAAATGCAATGATTTCACGATTGTGATTTACGTTATGCTATGTGTAAGTTATGTGAAGTCGGTCTGCACAGTGGGATCTGAGAACCTCGAGATCCGATGATCCTTGGGCATTGTGATGAGCTTGTAGGAGGGAATTCATTTCCTTCCTACTCGGATATGTGATGAGCTTGTAGTAGGGAATTCGTTTCCTTCCTACTCGGATAGAGGGGAGTCTGCTTGGGCCCCGATCGCGATTAACTATGCGATCCTTAAACACTGTGTAGTACCATGTCTGATGCTTATGTGGAAAATGTGAAAAGTTTTATAAAATGATTTTATGATGTGGATGTACGCTGTTATGGAGGGAACTCACTAGACCTCATGGTCTAACCCTCGCTTTTCAAAACTAAAACCTTTTCAGGTAAGCAAATAGTAGGAGGCTCAGGTAAGTGAGCAAGAGCAAGATAGAGTACAGATGCAGCTAGAGATAGTGCAAGTGCCTCTTGTAGAAGTTAGATTATTCTCAGTTGTGTATAGGTTGTTTCTGCCAACCTTAGTTTGAGACTGATGTAACGAAATTTTGGGACCCAGTTTTGTAAATGTTATGATTTAATGCTATGTATGCCATGTTGTATTTTGGGTTGTTACAAATGGTATCAGAGCCATAGTTTAAGGGATTTAGGTGACCGGACGGGCATAAACTTAAACTGTAGAGTAGAGATCACAACTGAGAATCAGGAAATGCGTTAGGAGGACACTATAGTGGAAATAGGACTAATAGGGTACCGAGGACGGTCATGTAAGATAAGTTTGGGATTACACCTGGCCAGTGTAATTGCGAACTTACAGGTACATGTATGTGCTTGATCTTCCTTATTGTTCTGAAGTTATAGTCTGAAGCTAGTCAGGTGTCGTGTTCCAGTACTCTAGAAGGTCAGTAAGATCCCTGAGGGATAGACTGAGACCCCTGTTGGGGAAGTATCGTAAAAGAGCATTTATGATGTGATGTATGTATACATCGTAGAGGAGAAATGTTGTATAGAATGTTATGAGTCGTCTAGAGGTAGCCCTTCGTGGATTCGAAGAGGATGAATGATTGCTTTTGAGTAAGACTCCCGGTTCTGGTGAGTCCCAGTTGTAGAACTCGTGAGGTAGATCAGTTGGGATGTTAAGGAAAGACAGTGTCGAAATTTTGAAGTGTCAATAAGAGCCATGACTTCTTAGTCGAGCTTTTCAATGGCAGGATAAATGAAATAAGATCCTTTAGTGAAATGAAAGCATGTAGAAGTAAAATGTGAGATAGCTGATCAAAACGAAAAATAGCAGGAAATGGTTGAGTAAGTGAGATGTGGAACGCATGTACAACAAGTTATTGCATGACCCAGAGGGCGACCATTGGTCGAAAGTAGAGTGTCAATGATAAGTTGCGTGAGTAAAGCGGTTGGCCTTGTTAGAGTGAGTAGCCTTCAAATGCCAGTGGAGTTTTATGCATTGCGATCTTATATGCGTTACATGAAATTTTCACGATTTAAAGTAAATGTGTAAATATCAATTTTGATCGAAAATGAGTCGGTGTGTACAAGTGTACGTTTAAAGAAAAGGTGATTTCATTCACATTGCACATTGAAATTTTGAACTTAACGATTTGCAAAGTATTTCACACTTTTAATGATAAAAGTTCGCACACTTACCGATGACAATCTACACACACTACTCCACCTCTCGGTGTTAATGTCAAGCTTACTACTTCCAACCTTCTCATTTATTCCGACATACGATCTTCACCTCCCCACGTTAGTGTGGAGCACCTCCCACCAAACGTTACTTGCCCATCTCTTCCGATCTTTCCACACGCTGATAACACTTTCTCATTATTACACATAACCAAAATTCTAACTTGAGGCATCCAACCCAATCATCCCAAATGACACCGGTGCTCGAAGCCACTACACACTCCTTGATTTCCAATCTGTTACTTTCTCGGACTAATCCTTTCGCAAAAAAGGAATCAATTCACATTCCTTAAAGATTTAGAATCTACTACACCACCTCTTAGACTCACTCATTCAACATCTTCTTTAGCCTTTTCTAGAACCTAAAAAATAACTTAGCGACTCATGCAACCAAAAACACTTGGTTTCTCCTTTGGGTAACCACCCACTACCGCTCCGACATTCTATTCCGATAATAGCCATAACACAATGCCAACTTACAAACCACGTGCTCCAACAACTTGATTAACAAATCGTACACCTTGTCTGAAAACCCCGAAAAGGCTTCCATCTGATGCTTCCTCTTCCTAACATCACATCACACACTGGCTGGAACATTTATCTTGGCAATTGATGCCACTACTCATCCGTACATTCTCCACCCATAACATCTCACTGCAGACCAGGTCTCTCATGGTCATTCGTACGCAACTCAAACTTACCTACATGTTCTCTCGCATAAATAACCGAGTCTATCTCGCTACTTTGTCTCTCCCCAGCTCTAGTTGAACCACAACTCACGAGTTTCTGATTAACTCTAACATACTCGTTTCTTGCTAGCTCTTTGTGATTCCAAACCATTACATAGACAGGGCACAATCTCTCCCAGATCGACATGATCTATACACTCACTTCGTTTGTGCTAAATACTTTATCCTTTACGAACCATCCAAACCTCGTAAGTAAAACGCTTATCTAAAAACATCAGTCTTTCACCATCTTAACACCCCTACAAGGTGGTCCTTCAACTTTCAACCTTCTGATTCAAGTCTTCGGCCTCAGACACCGTACACATCTGCCGACTTCAACATCAATAGTCGACCTGTTGATACTTCCTTAACCTATTCTTCAACAAAGGTCCCTTACTGAACCTAATACTTCCAACATATCATAATCAACTTCACATCCCGTCGTCTTCATTTCAAACTTACTCGTGCAATGTCAATAATACAAGGTCACCTTAAAACTATTATTCGACGTCGAAGATATTTCATTCCTACTTCACCACACTACTCATAACGAGTTTCTAATACCAACACCCTGATGACTTCTAGTCCTTCTCCTGAACACAACCGTCCCTCGGCAACTGTATTTCCAGTCACCGCACAAGGGCACAGACCCTCATACAACGACACTAAAGTCCACTTCCGACTCTTCCACTGCTCACCCCTTCTCTTGAACACAAATACCAAAACTACAAACATTCTCCCCTGATTTGTCCAACACCTCTCCACTCTAGGAGTTCTTCATTAGCTTAAAACGTAGTACTCTACGACCTAGTGAGTTCATAGCTTTCATGCATGACAACGCGATAAGTATATCATTTCACACTTTTTATCATTTTAAAGAAACAACACTTGGAAACAACTTGGGTACACACGACCCCAACATTCTCATAACTCCAATGTCCTGCACAACGATCTCGAGAATCGTTTGCATGCAACTTTCCGTAAAACTTAACCTTACTCAACCAAAAACATGCTGTTACGATAGAAATATATTGGATGAAAATATTTTCATACGACAAAATTCTGAAAGGAATTACCGACACGAAGTAAACCAGTCGGTTCTCACACTCATTTATATAACTTTAACATGTCAATACTCATTTTGGTTATAAAAGTTTTGCATTCAAACGTTTTCTTGATTTTTTTGCAACAATTTAACTTAACATGAAAAGAGTGGAATATTTTGCAAATCATAAACCTCAAGACTTCATTATGCGATGTAAATGGATTTGCATTTTTCTTTAAACATATGCTTGCACACGTCGACTCATATCCAATCAAATTTGATATTTACACATTTACTTTACTTATGAAAAATCTCATGTACACATATACGAACTCAATGCATGAAACTCTACTTGCAATTGAAGGCTACTCACTCAAACAAGGTCAATTGCTTTACTCACGCAACTTATCATTGACACTCTACTTTCGACCAGTGGTCGCCCTCTCGGCCTTGCAACAACTTGCTATTCATACATTCAACGGTCCACTTACTCAACCATTGCATACTATTTTCGTCTTGACCAATTTATCTCATATTATACCTCTATTCGATTCAATCCACCACAAATATCTTCCCTTTATTGATCCTGTCACTAAACAGCTCGACTAAAGAGTCGGGGATCTGCTCCTCCACTCGTTCTTGAATTGAAGCTTTCAAGATCTCGACACTTTTTCCCTTACCATCACAACTGATCTATCCCACGATCTCTAGAACTGGGACTCTCCAGAAATAGGAGTGTCACTCAAAAGCAATCGCTCATCCTCTTCGAACCCACGAAGATCTACCTCTAGACGACTCGTAACATTCCAAACAACATTTCTTCTCTACGATGTATACATACATCACACCCTAAATGATCTCTTATGATACTTCCCCAACAAGGGATCTCAATCTACCTCTCAGGGATCTTACTGACATTCTAGGTTACTGGAATACGACATATAAGCTAGCTTAAGACTACAACTTCGGAATATAAAGGCAGATTAAGCACATACATGTACCTGTAGGCTCGCAATTACATTGGCCAGGTGTAATCCCAACTTACCTTACATGACTGTCCTCGGTACCTTATTAGTCCTATTTCTACAATAGTGCCCTCCTAACGCATTTCCTGATTCTCAGTTGTGATTTCTACTCCCAAAGTTTAAGTTTAGGCCCGTCCGGTCACTTAAATCCCTTAAACTATGGCTCTGATACCAATTGTAACAACCCAGTCTAAATAAAGCTTACATAGCATTTAAATTTTAAGAATTACAATACTGGTTCCAAAGATTCATTACATCTGTCTTAAAACTTAGGTTGGCGGAAACAACCTATACACAATTGAGAATATACTAGTTTCTATAAGCGCCAAAGGCACTGTCTCTACGTGCATCTGTACTCTATCCTGCTCTTCCTCACTTGCCAGAGCCTCTTACTATCTGCTTACTTGAAAAGGTTTAGTTTGGAAAATGCGAGGGTTAGACAATGAGGTCTAGTGAGCTCCCTCCTGACAGTTCTCAAAATCATTTCAAAACAATTCATAACTTTCAAATATCTTTGCATAAACTTTCACATAACATTTCGTAAAACTATCACATAACTTTACATAAACTTTCACGGATAAATCCGCTCCCGTAAATGGCACCCTGAAGTCACTCGAAAGTGACAACGAGTCAGTCTCACGCTGCCTTTATGGATACTCCCTTCCATGGCATAAACGGAACCTCCCCCCGGCATGAGCACTGGCGGGTCTATCTCCCGACTTAGCCAATTTACGTCTACCACAATGTATGCATACATCTCATGTAAAACTTTAAATAAACTTTTATGCAGTTAAAAACATAGGAATAAAACATGACATTTCTCATCATGTACTTACTTTAGAGAACACGTTAAAAGTCACGTATTTTAGTTAGAAAAACTCACCTGGTACGTTTAACATCTTGCTTTACTTTGCTTCTGACTTATAATCGGAATTGGATGAAATTTAAACTGCTCAGACCCTCAAACCAACTTTCCAGACACTATCCAGACTCAACCTACCGGATGCATAACTTACCGGTCAATCTCTACTTTTCGGACAACTTACCGGATAACTCACTTACCGGGTAACTATGGCTTACCGGGTACTTACACATACCGGTACTACAACTTACCTGATGCACCAACTTACCGGGTAATATTATTACCAGGTACAAGCTTACCGGGTACCAACTTACCGGATCTCACACTTACCGGGTACTCTACTTACCGGAACATCATCCGGTAACCTGCATCTGGGCTACTTACCGGATGACGGCTGCGATACCACTTTAGGATCGAAACTCTGCTGACAAGCTCTTAATCCAACGATTTTGAGCTAATACTATATCATAACTTGCTTAGTTCATTTCTTAACAAACCCCTTAGCTATAAAACACGATTTGTTGTCTAATTTCTCCCTTTAAGCACCATTTCACTTTTTAACCAAAACTCTCAAACAAAAACCCATTTCAGCAGAAATTCCAAGGTTAAGGTTTGAAATAAGGACTTACCTGATGGAATCAAATGTAGAAGCGGACTCCCAATCCACTTTTCTTCAAATTTGATGATTGATGGTGTCATTCCTTCTTCAATTGCAATGGAACCCAACCTTCTTATTTTCTCTTCTCTTTCTCTCCAGCCGGCACCCCACACAAGGAACCATTTCTAGGGTTTTGTGCCCTTTTGTGGGTTTCTATATCTTTTCAAAAATTACAAACTGGCCCATGCACTTAAAACTTTACAACTTTTCCCACAACTTTAATCTTTTCAAATTTTAGATCCTGGTTATTACATATCTCTACTACTCATCATCACTTAATCTCTCCTTCTCTCGCCCCCACCCAACAAGAAACGGAAAAATCCTGCTTGCTTCTTCTCTCTTTTCGGCTGCTCTCTCCACTGGAACAAACCAGGTTAGGTTTTATTTGTTCCTCATCTTCTATTTTTTTCATTTTTGGGTTTGTGGGATTAAGTGATTTGTTCCTCATAATCAAATGATATCAATGGGTTTTGTTCAGTCTGATTTTGCTTTCACAATAATCGATTTCAGTTTGTTTTTGTTCATCATTTTCGATTTTGTTTGGATTTGTGTGATTTGTTCCTCGTATTCAAAGGATATCAATGTGTTTTGTTCAGTCTGATTTGGCTTTCACAATAATCGATTTTCAGTTTGTTTTCGTTCCTCCTCTTCGACTTCGTTCAGTTGTGGGTTTATTCGATTTGTTCCTCATATTTGAATGTATATTGTTGATTTTGTTTAGTTAGAGTTTTCTTTCACAATAATCGATTTTCACAGTTTGATTTTGTTCCCCGTATTCTTTCTCACAACCTGCCAAATTTCAGAATTCGGTATCATTTTTGGGTTTGTGGGATTAAGTGATTTGTTCCTCATAATCAAAGGATATCAATGGGTTTTGTTCAGTCTGGTTTTTCTTTCACAATAATCGATTTCAGTTTGTTTTTGTTCATCATTTTCGATTTTGTTTGGATTTGTTCCTCGTATTCAAAGGATATCAATGTGTTTTGTTCAGTCTGTTTTGGCTTTCACAATAATCGAACATTTTTAGTCTTCACAGGAACATTTTTTGGGGGCTAATTATATATGTTTTAGTCTTCACCTAATTATATACGTTATAATATTTAGTCTATACGTTGGAGGTTTACAACTTAAGAACATTTTATAATCACACTTTCTTAGTACCGGTAAAACAGTCGGTGTAATAGGCATTTCGTCTTCTAGACCAGGATCTGGTATTTCAGTTTCAGTATTACGAGTTCGGTCGAACATAGCTTGAATGCTGGCTTGCAGTCTTCCCATTTCAGCCATCAAATCGTCTCTTGTAACAAACTCCGTACCTCGCCCCTGAACTCTGCCTCCAGTTCTGCCCCTACCTCTTTCTCCCCCTCTTCCCCTTGTCCCGACTGTTGGATTCGTTCTATTAGGATTGCTTCCTCCCTCTCTGTTCGTATTTCGAGTACCGCTTGCCATTCTGTTGATTTCAACAAGGTTAATATACACGTAAGCACATACCCCATATAATAAGGTATTCCAGTTCAAACATGTAACTGTAAGTTCACAATTACACTGGCAAGGTGTAATTCGAAATTACCTTACATGATCTTCCTTCTACCTTTTTATACTTAACATCCCAAAGTTCTAAAATAATATGGACATCCTACTTCACATGCAGTTTAAGTCTAGGTACGGATACAAATACCTAAATCCCTTAAACTAGGGCTCTGATACCATCTGTAACGACCCGGTTCTCAAAAATGCGTCAAATAACATACATTGCATAACATCGTTACTTAACAAAAGTTACATCATATAACATGTACGGTCCCATAGTCTTTACAACCCAAAATACATATATCATTACAAACTTTTTGCTATTACATTACAACTAATAACAAATACATAACTACAAAACATGCCATGATCTTAAAAAACACACGTCTTCCAAAAGCTATTCACCGATTACCCGTCTTACTTGCTCTTATTTGATCCACGACCTGGAATACATATTTTAAAAACAAAATGAGGGTTAGACCTAGAGGTCTAGTGAGAAAATCCCTGTTTCTTTTACAAATCATTTGCACACCACCATATACATAACACAAATACAATTACCAGTTATGACTCATGCATCATATACTTTCCTGTCTCATTCTCTTGGCCATATTAATTGGTTGCGAGCCAACTAATAACTTTACTCCGCTGTACTAAATACAACCAACACCGCTGTCCCTATGTACAACCAACTCCACCGGTCCTAAGCCCGACCAACTTGCACTCATATAATGTAATACTCATATAAACATAATATGCACATTATTACATTATTTACCACATTCTCATTCCACATATATACGTATTCCAGTTTAAAAACGTTTTAAAGTAAAACTCACCTGTTTGCTTATCAAAACGCTTCCAATCCTTTCTAAAAAACAGTTCAACTTTCACCCCAAATCCACAGAATCTGAAACAATTAGATACAAGTATCTCTTTACCATATAGAAAACATAAGTCTTACCAGGACTAAGAACTTTAGATAAACCTATCTAACTCTTATCCTCAAAAGTGACCAAACAGCTAAAACTACCCGGACAGCCCAAACAATCCGGACAACACAACCTATCCGGATAACACAACTTTCCGGTCAACACAACTTCCCGGACAGCATAAACAATCCGGATAACACCCGGACACCAAAGCAATCCGAACATCATCCGGTATCTTAATTTAACCGGGAACTTATGGAAAAGAGAGACTTACCCGGATATTCGATTCGTCCGGACACCTTCAAAACATCATCCGGACACTATCAACAAAAGTACCCGGACACATTCATTCTATCCGGAAACCTCTGTCTGTTTACCCATTTTTAACCCAGAAATCGATTGAATCATTACCCGACATGATTTCGACTATTCTACTCCAATAGAAACCTTCTAAATACAATTACACACATAAAATGTAAAGGAACATACCTTAAAATCACTTCTAGGCAAACCAATTGAAGCCTTAACCCTTCTTTTCTCCTTCTTCTTCTTTAGTCTCAAACACACACATACACACACTGATATTTCTGTTTTTAGAAATATCTAAAGTCAAAAGGATGTATATAAAACTTATTTTACACTCTTATCTTAAACTATACAATAATGACCCAAAACACCCCTAAACTTATAATTTACCCAAATTTACCCTAACCATCAATTATAGAGTTAAATAATTTAACGAAACTAGAATTTAACTAACGAACTTACCCGAGGTATTACACACACACACACATATATATATATATATATATATATATATATATATATATATATATATATATATATATATATATGTGTGTGTGTGTGTGTGTGTACACCTATGCATATGTAGGGTTGGGAGCGTGAGAAGTGGTTAGCAACCGGTGGATGAGAAATGGACGCACGATAGGATTTGATGCATCGAGATAAGATGCACCAGATCAATTCTCTTCTAAGCCTCAATTCATGGGAGGGCATTCGATCAAAAGTGATCAATGGTTTAGATCCACTTCTCACGCTTCTCACGTTAACCTCAACTTCTATAGGATCTTTCGCCTGCATATGTATAGGGATGTTTCATGTGCATAATTTGAAAGAGATTATTTTGATGTAAAGATGAACAAAAGTTGTATAGTTCTTGATTTTATTTTGTATTTTCTTGAAATCTATAGATAATATTTTCGACATACAATCATCGATTGTATCGGTACATAGAACATCCGGGTTTGAAACTAATTTGGAAATGGAAGAAGTGAAAGTAGAGGAAGAAGAAAGGTGCAATTATTGGTGAACATGCATATTCTTGAAGTTAAATGTTTAGATTATGCTTTTGAGACCGAAGCATCATGTAGAGTTGCAATAGATTAGAACTATTAGTTTTTTTGTTTGCTTATTTTACAGTTGTAATATCTAGGGCCTGTTGGTGATTATGAAAAGAAACACAAAATAAACATATATAATAACGCAGCGGAATAATCACCAAAAGGATCAACGTATTGCCAATATAATTAAACTAGAAATACAAATAACGATATACCTTTGTAGCGTGATTTGTACACCAATCGGGATCTACTTGTGTGCTCTTTTGAAACCAAGCATTCAATGGAGAATGCCTCTAGAGTAGTCCACACTACACCTCCTTGATCACCACCGGATGCTAGTCCTCCTTAGTAACGGATCTTGTAGCTTCAATTAATCAAGAACGAAGCTAGAAGATCAAAGTGGAAAAACCCAAGAGAGGGCTAAGGGTGGGGCGCCGATTTTAGAGAGAGGAGAGAAAAAATTAGGTTAGCTTAATTAGGTCATTAACATTTCTATTTATTAATGAACCCTAAAGCTACCTTGGGCCTCTTAAAGGTTCTCCCTAGTAAATCTTCATGGGCCTTGAATTAATTAAGTTAATAGGCTAGCTATTAACTTAAATCCAATACAAACCCATTAATCCACTATTAATGATTTGTGCCCATTTAATTACCCCATGTTACTTAGGCTATTAATATAATGTAAATACAATAATTACATTATATATTAAATGGTATCTCAGTGTATTGTGTGTGACCCTATAGGCCCATGTGTATCTAGCCATATAATTATATATTATGACACGAGCATATTCCAACAGCTCCCACTTGCATACGTCATAATAACAAGTAATTATACAAGCAAAGGTTAGCGTCTAGCAACACGCCAATGCCCCTAGAGACACATGAGGCTAGTTTCTTTAAACGTCTCATTTTAAATGGTTTATTAAATCAGTCATCCATTTGTTACAGATACCTTGTTGAATACTAGACATGGATCATATGTCATTCTAATTATTCAACGATTCTGTTTCTCGGTCTGTTTGTTGAAGTAGATTACCAAATTAATCAAGCATCATCTTAATTACATTTGGGTACGGCCGTACAAACATCTATTCAATTCATCGAGGGGCCCAGTAGTATCTAACTCTATTACATATAGAGGAACAAATCCTATTTTGACTGCACGTGCCTGTCATGTGCTTCATGTCACTCCTGAAGATGATTTTTATAGCAGCCTTATTCAGGACAGCGTTTAACCATATCAAAGACCGACATTCCACCCATACAAAACCTGCTTGCATCTCAAGTCTAAGGACGAGTGACATAACCATTTGCGAGATTCACTGGTGACGCCGATCCATGCAGTGAACTCTCGTAGGTTGGGTCAGTCCAATGTTCATCACCAATGAACAACATGTGAGTTTGGTGGCATCATCATTAATATTCATTCACTAATGAATATCACCAATACGCTCACATTTGCCTTAATTCGATGATACTCCCGTATCATCAACTGACAATGGACAATTTTGAACAAATAATTTATTCATGGATTAAACATGCAAATATAGAACACAGTTGATATAAATGAAAACGATCATACCAGGTACATCAATTCATTGTGAAAATAAAAACTGTTCAACGTTCCAATTATTCAATTACTAAAAACAGATCTACATGAGACTACTAGCTGGTCGAAGTCCAATGTTCCTAGCATGCTCGATATGTTTGGTACAAGACATTGGCTTCGTAAAAGGATCAGCTAAGTTGTCATCTGTGTGAACTTTGAGAAGACGAATATCACCCATCTCGATAGCCTTTCGAATGTAGTGAGCCTTCCGGCGAAAGTGTTTGGCGCCCTTTTGAACTCCAGGTTCGTTGGCTATGATAATGGCACCAGAATTATCGCAGTACATATCCATGGGTCTTTCATTACTGGGGACAACGCCAAGCCCAGAAATGAATTTCCGTATCCAAACAGCCTCCATTGCAGCTTCGGAAGCAGCTATGTATTCAGCTTCTGTAGAAGACATCGCAATAGTGCTTTGCTTAGCACTCTTCCAGTCAACAGCGCCTCCGTTCATGCCGAAAACGTAGCCAGTCTGAGATCGAGAATCATCTCGATCTGTTTCGAAACTAGCATCAGTGTAGCAAGTAACACTGAGCTCTCTTTCTATATCACCCCCATAAACAAGGAACATATCTTTGGTATTTCGAAGATACTTCAGTATGTTCTTAACAGCAGTCCAGTGACTTTCTCCTGGATTCTGTTGGTATCTACTCATAAGGTTCTGAGAGAACGCTACATCAGGTCTAGTGCACCTCACTGCATACATGATGGATCCCACAACCGAAGCATAGGGGATTCCCTTCATCCGCTTCACCTCATCAGGTGTGGAGGGTCCCTGAGTCTTACTCAAGTTTACATTGTGTTGCATTGGAAGACTTCCACGTTTGGAAGCATCCATTCTAAACCGTTTTAGAATTTTGTCAATGTACGCACTTTGACTTAAACCAATTAACCGCTTCGATCTATCTCGATAGATCTTGATTCCTAGGATGTACGCCGCTTCGCCTAAATCTTTCATGGCAAAACATTTTCCAAGCCAGGATTTGACATCTTGTAGCATTGGAACGTTGTTCCCCATGAGCAATATGTCATCAACATATAAGATTAGAAAACGACGATGCTCCCACTAGCTCTCATATATACACATGGCTCATCAAGGTTTTGAGTGAAACCATACGTTTTGATTTCCTCATCGAACCTTTTATTCCAACTTCTGGATGCTTGCTTCAGCCCATAAATGGATATTTGAAGCTTGCATACTTTCTCGGGATGTTTCGGATTCACAAAACCCTCAGGTTGCACCATGTCAACATCTTCATCAAGGTGACCGTTCAAGAAAGCGGTTTTGACATCCATTTGCCAAATCTCATAGTCATGGTACGCTGCTATGGCTATAAGAATCCTAATAGCTTTAACGTCAGCAACAGGCGAGAAGGTTTCTTCATAGTCAACCCCGTAGGTTTGAGTGTAACCCTTTGCTACTAGACGATCTTTATAGGTGTGTACATTGCCATCCATGTCGGTCTTCTTCTTGAAGATCCACTTGCTTCCGACAGTCTTGCTGTTCGGAGGAAGATCAACCAAGTTCCAGACTTGATTGTCTTTCATGGATTGCATTTCAGCATTCATAGCTTCAAGCCATTTATCGGATTCTAGATCCAACAATGCAGCTTGATAGATAGAGGGTTCACCATGATCCCCAAAATTCTGCTCCTCAGCATCGATATAATAACTATATCGTTTAGGTGCTCGAGGTGTCCTTGCAGATCTACGAATGGGAATTACATCATTCTGTGGTTCAACATCTGCATGTTCAACCTCAGCGTGATGTTCGCTAGTGTCACCAGGAGGTTGCGCATCTTCGCTTTGAATCTCGTCAAGGTCTACTGTGCTCCCACTTGCTTCTTGTAAAATGAGATTGTTCTCAAGAAACTCAGCATACCGAGCAACAAATATTTTGTTTTCGGGTGGGTAGTAGAAATAGTAACCCATTGTTTTCTTTGGGTACCCTACGAAGATACACTTGATAGATCTAGGCTCAAGTTTGTTCGGTGTGTCTCGTTTGACGAGAGCCTCACAACCCCAGACCTTCAAGTAAGACAGATTAGGGACTTTCCCGTGCCATATTTCATATGGTGTCTTATCAACCTTCTTTGTCGAAACCATATTGAGTATGCGAGCAGCAGACTCTAGAGCACAACCCCAAAAGGACAGTGGCAAAGTAGTTAGACTCATCATGGATCGAACCATGTCTAGCAAAGTTCGATTTCTCCTTTCAGATACACCATTATGTTGTGGAGTGTATGGAGGAGTTAATTGTGAGACAATTCCACACTTAGTCAGATGGTCTAAAAACTCTTGACTCATATACTCTCCTCCTCGATCAGATCGGAGAGCCTTAATAGTCTTGCCGAGTTGATTTTCTACTTCACTTTGAAAGGCTTTGAACGTTTCAAAGGCTTCATGTTTATGTTTAATCAAGTAAACATAACCATAGCGACTGAAATCATCAGTGAAAGTGATGAAGTAGTTAGCACCTTCCCTAGACACAGTTCTAAATGGGCCACATACATCGGTATGTATGAGTCCAAGAAGATCTTTGGCTCTTTCACCTACATGGGAGAAAGGTTTTCTTGTCATTTTCCCAGATATGCAAGAGAGGCATTTATCAAACGACTCATCATCGGATGACTTTAGAAGCCCATCGTGTTGCAGCTTTATAATGCGTTTCTTGCTTATGTGGCAAAGACGGCAGTGCCATAGGTAAGTTGAATCCAAATTACGTTTGGATTTCTTAGTGCTACACGTGTATATAGAACTATCGTTTGAAACAAGATTATCCATGTCAATTTCAAAAATATCATCACGAGGAATAGCATTAAAATAAAATATATTATCCTTAGAAACCGAAATGCCATAATCCGTAAAAACATGGATAAAACCATTTTTCTTCAAACGAGAAAGCGAAATAATACCCCTAGTAATAGTAGGTGCATAATGACAATTGTCTAAAACAAGAATCAATCCATTAGGGAGGATAAGATCAAAGCTCCCTATAGCTTTAACAGCTGCACGCATTCCATTGCCTACGTACATGTCCAAAGCTCCGTCGTTTAGCTTTCTACTTCCCCTTAGTCCCTGCACATTATTACAAATGTGAGTTCCACAACCGGTATCATAAACCCATGATTTACTAGGGAAAGCATAGAGTTCTATAGTGAAGATACCTGATGTGCTAGCCGGGGTAGCTTTGTTCTTCTTCAACTCTGCTAGGTAAGTAGGACAGTTCCTCTTCCAGTGGCCTATCACTTCACAGTGATGGCAGGTGGCGTCCTTTGCAGGGTGCTCCTTTTTAGCAGGTGGGGGGATCTTAGGTTTAGGTTTATAAACATGTTTACCCTTGCCACGACCCTTGCCCTGTGCTTGCGGTTTGGATTTCTGGATTTTTCCTTCCCTGATTGCTAGAACAACAGGAACTTTCTTTGGCATCCCTTGCTCTGCAAGCTTCAGCATAGCATGTAGTTTAGAGATAGTCTTCCCCATGCTATGCATGTTATAGTTCATAACAAACTGGTCATAGTTCTTGGATAGTGAGGTAAGAATCAAGCTCACTCCAAGAACTTGTGGCATGGGGTAACCAAGACGCTCCATACGGTCAAGATAGCCTTTCATCTTCAAGACGTAAGAGCTAACTGACTGGCCATCCTCCTGTTTACAAGCGTGGAATGCTATGACTGTTTCAAACAGTTCCTGTTCTTCCTGTTGTTGAAACATAGTTTTCAACTCTCGTAACATCTCAAATGCTGTGAGTTCCTCCATGTTCTTTTGGATCTCGGGGGTCATGCTCACCAACATGAGAGCAACTACTTCTTGTTGTTCATTAAACCTACGGGTGTAGGCTGTGCGAACTGCAGCAGGAGCAGTGGCAGGAGGTGCCTCAGGTAAGGCCTCTTCCAGATGGATCAACTTATTTTCAGCTCTGAGGACGATCCTCAGATTTCGATACCAGTCGATAAAGTTGATTCCTGTCAGTTTCTCTTTTTCAAGAACTGACCTGATAGTTGAGTTGCTTAGGGTTTGATTTGTTGTTGACATCTACAGACATACAAAGTTCAAAATTAGAAATTTCAATAATTAATCCCTTTTTTTAAATTAACTACCCAAGTTTTACTTTTAAAACAATTAATTTACGAAAAAGGCTAAGATCCTCATTGAGGTTCTATCATCACATCAGTTGATCTGCTAGCAATGATAGATTCAATAGGTAGGTGACGTTTACCAATTGCATTACAAGTGCAATTCTTAGATCCTTATGGGACCCATGGCATCTAGTGGCCGAGCTACTAGTGTCAAGCTGGCATGTTTAGTCCCATCCATGCCTCGGGTTAAGGTCTCACCTGCTTAACTCGATTAAGTCATCCAATTTGAAATCATGTGAAAATAGATCTAGGTCTCACGCATAGACAATAATCACCTCGGGATTACAATTCAACCTAGGTCTCACGCATAGGCAAAAGGTAATGGCGAGGGATTTCAAGCTAATTGGACGGCATGACTTAAAATTGTGACGGGTATAGTATTTTGATAAAACGTGTCAAAAAAAATGTACGAAAGAAGCATGCATTCTTCATTCGTAGCATAAGTTAAAAACATTTCTTAACTTGGATTCTAATTTGTTTTATTTTATGTGTGTCGAGATGTCCATTTAATATATAACCTATATGAGATATTAATTAGCTTGGACATTACATAAATTAAATAACCGATAAAACTCTTTTAAGCGTTATTTATATAAAACAATAGATTTAAGTTTCAAATCCAATTTAAACTTATATTAACTAAATCTTTAGATTTAGTTTTAAAAGTGGTATGTGTTAAATTTTATGTTTGAAAATCCCATTTGCAAGTTATAATATCAAAGACATAGATAACAATGCAACATAAAAGAAAATAAACACACAACCAAAATGTGCAAAACCTCAACCGATGAACACCTATGCTTGATCTCGTGAGCCATCAGACGGACCAAGAGGGCAACTAAGGACGGGCCAACATAAACCCTTTTTGGGCTCCCACTTGCTCCAAGACTATCAAGAGCAAGTAGAACCCACAAGAACATTCGAACACAAAACTGTCTGGAAAAACGCAGCAGCTTCGGGGCCCGAAACGACATGGAAGGAGTCTTCCCCAATCGAAACATCCTTCTGCAAAATTGTGCCCCTACGTCTTATGGAACTCCAGCAACAAGAATCAGCCCAATCCGATGTGCCAAACTCCGGGAAATCCATTTTTCGCGCCGGCTGTCCAGCAGCTCCGAAAAATGCTTCTCGTCTCTAATTTGTCGCCATTCGATTCCGAGCAATGGTTACAATATTTGATAAAATACATTTATCTACTACTAAATCAAGAAATTTTTTTTTGCCTAAACTATTACAACCCAAAAACTCGACAAATAATTAAACAAAACACACAAACGGTCAAGGTTTTCATCGGTTTTGCACATCAACATAATAATACAATATCATTAAGATTGTTGGCTTGGTCCATGATAAAAATGCATGTTTTACCATGGATCTAAAACACTTACAATAAGTAAAAAAACAAGCCAACGAAAACGAAGAAAAACTACAATAATTAATCTACGATTAGTATATGTAACTTGTGGCTATAGGATCTTAAATACATTATTTTAGACCCAACGATGGTCGAAATTTTCAGAAATAGTTTTAGCCACTTTTACATATACAAGTTAATCATATGGCACATACGATGGCTCTGATACCACTGTTGGTGATTATGAAAAGAAACACAAAATAAACATATATAATAACGCAGCGGAATAATCACCAAAAGGATCAACGTATTGTCAATATAATTAAACTAGAAATACAAATAACAATATACCTTTGTAGCGTGATTTGTACACCAATCGGGATCTACTTGTGTGCTCTTTTGAAACCAAGCATTCAATGGAGAATGCCTCTAGAGTAGTCCACACTACACCTCCTTGATCACCACCGGATGCTAGTCCTCCTTAGTAACGGATCTTGTAGCTTCAATTAATCAAGAACGAAGCTAGAAGATCAAAGTGGAAAAACCCAAGAGAGGGCTAAGGGTGGGGCGCCGATTTTAGAGAGAGGAGAGAAAAAATTAGGCTAGCTTAATTAGGTCATTAACATTTCTATTTATTAATGAACCCTAAAGCTACCTTGGGCCTCTTAAAGGTTCTTCCTAGTAAATCTTCATGGGCCTTGAATTAATTAAGTTAATAGGCTAGCTATTAACTTAAATCCAATACAAACCCATTAATCCACTATTAATGATTTGTGCCCATTTAATTACCCATGTTACTTAGGCTATTAATATAATGTAAATACAATAATTACATTATATATTAAATGGTATCTCAGTGTATTGTGTGTGACCCTATAGGCCCATGTGTATCTAGCCATATAATTATATATTATGACATGAGCATATTCCAACAGGGCCAATGTACTTTTCTCTCGATCTTGGTTTGTATAGTTTGTATACAGGTTGAATTAGGAGAAAAATAGAATAGTTGTGAAACTTAGAAAGAAAGTACACTATAGCGATTCTTTTTGGAGTGGTTAGTTGAAGTTTGTGGTTAGGGATGCAAAGTTGTGACTTTTGTGTTAAAATTTATGCATGCAAACTGTTGGTTTGCATTGTAAATGTTCTTAAGTGGTGGTGTTTATTTATGCCACCAATTAATAATTCTGTTGCTGATAAGATGTTGGATGTTAGGTGTTAGGGTAATTGTAATTGCTTTGGTTCCAAACAAAAATAAAGCATGCAAAACATAATCATTGAAACAAATGCCATAAACTAGTCCCAAAATTTCTTACATAAGTCTCAAAATATAGGTTGGCGGAATCAACCTATTACACAACTGAATATTTGCTAGAACTAAAAGATAATAGTGTCACTGGTTCTACTGCTTCTATCTTCTAACTGCTCTATTCACCTGCTAGAGCCTTTCGCTACCTGCTTTCCTGAAAAGGGGTTTTAATTTGAAAAGAGCGAGGGTTAGACCATGAGGTCTAGTGAGTCCCTCCTGACAGTTCTCAAAATCATTTAAAAACTTTTCATAACTTGCAAATGTATACAAGACTTTCAATAATAAACTTTCACATAGCTGGACAGCAAAATCTTTCACGGATAAATCCGCTCCCGTAAAAGGCACCCTGAAGCCACCCGAGGGTGACAACGAGTCAGTATCACGCTGCCTTACTGGGACTTATTCCCATGGCATAAACGGAACCTCCCCCCGACGTGAGTACTGGCGGAACCTCCCCCCGACTTAGCCAATTTACGTCTACACAATGTATGCATACATCTCATATAAACTTTAAACAACTTTCATGCAATTAAAAGCATAAGAATAAAACATGGCATTTCTCATCATGTAATCACTTTAGAAGACACTTTAAAAAGGCACGTATTTTAGTTAGAAAACTCACCTGGTACGTTTGTTTGCTCTTCCCTACTCTGCTCTTTACTTCCAAGTTGTCTACCTGAACGAAGGGACATATTTATAAGCTGACTAGAACTATCCGGACACTTCTCATTTGCTACTCTACTCTTTTCCGGACATCACTGCTTTTCCGGACAACCTCACTTTTCCGGATAACCACGCTTTCCGGACACCGAGGTTACCGGACAACCTATAGTCTCCGGATGATTAACCTATCCGGATGGCACACTTGTCCGGACGACTAAACTTATCCGGACAACACAATATCCGGACACCTTCTACAATCCGACCAAGAACTATCCGGACACTCACCCGGACACCTTCATACTTGAAGGTTTCCGGACGACTGCTGTTCGCACTAAATGGTTCGAAATTTTACTAAACACTCCGAAATAAGTAATATAATGCGACGAATCACTTACTTAAGCATCTTAAATCATTTCTCCATAAACTTTACTGATTTAGCTCGATTTAAAGGTGTTTAAATCTCCTTTAAAGGGTCTTAACAACTTTTGCAAGAAAACTCTCAAAACTACAATTCATCAGACGAATTCTTAGATGAGGTTATGGATTAAGGATTACCTGATTGATTGCTGCAAGAAACGAATTCCCAACCCCAAATCCTTCTTCTGATTCCAAAACTTGATGATCCTTCTTCTCTCTTGCACCAAAACCCTCAAAAACTCAAGTATCTCTTCTCTCTTTCAATCACAGCCGACACACACTAAAATCAGGGATATTGGAATTGTACCTAGGGTTTTGTGCCTTTAAATACCCTATCCCAAACTTACCAAATAGCCCCTCAACTTTTGCTCTTATTAAACTTTCCTTACAAGTGTTAAAACTAAACCGATTCGGTCACGGTCGTTACAACACTCCCCCCTCAATAGAATTCCGTCCCCGGAATTCCATTTTCAAACAGGTGAGGGTATCTGATCCTCATATCAGATTCCACTTCCCACGTCGCTTCCCTTCCTTTGTGATACCTCCACTGAACTTTAACTAAACGAACTTCCTTGTTTCTCGTCTTTCGCACTTTACTGTCTACGATCTCGATTGGTTCTTCCTCATACATCAATTTTTCGTCAATGCTGACATCTTCTAACGGAATAGCCACATCGGTCTCGGCCAAGCACTTCTTTAAGTTGGACACGTGGAAGGTCGGACGAATCCTTCTTAATTCTTCTGGCAGATCCAGTTTATAAGCCACCGCACCGATTCGCTCAATGATAACAAAAGGTCCAACATATCTTGGCCTCAACTTTCCTTTCTTCCCAAAACGTACCACACCCTTCCAAGGTGACACTTTAAGCATTACCTTGTCACCTACTTGGAATTCAATCGGCTTCCTTCTTCTATTTGCATACTTCCTCTGCCGGTCTTGTGCGATTCTCAACCTTTCGCGGATCACTTCAATCTTATCCGCCGTTAGTTGCACAATTTCCGGTCCAGCCAACTGCCTTTCTCCTACTTCATTCCAGCACAACGGTGTACGGCACTTCCGTCCATACAAGGCTTCAAACGGAGCTGCCTGAATGCTTGCGTGGTAACTATTATTGTAAGAGAACTCTATCAGCGGTAAGTGCACTTCCCACGATCCCTTAAAGTCGATAACGCACGCCCGAAGCATATCCTCTAACGTTTGAATGGTTCTCTCGCTCTGACCATCCGTTTGAGGATGATAGGCCGTGCTCAACTTCAATTGCGACCCCAACTCCCGTTGCAAACCTCTCCAAAAGGTTGACGTGAACCGACTATCACGGTCAGACACTATAGATTGCGGCACTCCGTGCCTAGACACTATCTCGTTAATGTATAAACGGGCTAACTTCTCCAAAGAATCTGTCTCTTTAATAGGTAAGAAATGCGCGGATTTGGTGAGTATATCTACAATCACCCAAATTGCATCATTACCCTTCGGGGTCCTCGGTAACTTTGTGACGAAATCCATGGTGATATTATCCCACTTCCACACTGGTATCACTGTGGACTGGAGTTCCCCTTGCGGTCGCTGATGTTCTGCCTTAACCTTCAAACATGTCACACACCGCTCTACAAAATGGGCAATATCCTTCTTCATTCCCGGCCACCAGTAAGATTGTCTCAAGTCTCGATACATCTTATTCGTTCCCGGGTGTATGGAATACCGCGACTGGTGGGCTTATTCTAAGAGGCTTGCTCTCAGATTGCCCAGTTTAGGAATCCACACTCGGTCTTTCATACACCTCAGCCCACCATTGCTGACTTCGAGCAATGATGTAACTCCGACTATTCTTTCGCTCTTTAAGTTCTCCTCTAGCAGTGCTTCTTCTTGAAACCTCTTAGTTTCTTCAAGGAGGTTCGAGGTTGCCTCGACTCTGAAAGCCACAACTTTGGTCTGTTCTCCACGCTCTTTTCGACTCAACGCGTCGGCCACCACATTAGCCATGCCTGGATGATACAAAATCTCGCAGTCATAGTCGTTCAACAGCTCCATCCATCTCCTCTGTCTCATATTCAACTCCTTTTGATCAAACAAGTGCCTCAGGCTTTTGTGAGCGGTGTAAATCTGACACTTTACTCCATATAAGTAATGTCGCCAGATTTTCAGCGCGAACACTACCACCGCTAACTCCATGTCATGAGTGGGGTAGTTCTTCTCGTGCTCCTTCAACTGTCGAGAGGCGTATGCAATTACCCTCTCGTTCTGCATTAGCACGCACCCCAGCCCAAGCTTAGAAGCGTCGCTGTATATCACAAAACCCTCCGATCCGCTAGGAAACGACAAGATCAGAGCACTGCTTAAACTTTCCTTCAGCTTCTCGAACGCCGATTCTTGTGCTTCAGCCCACACGAATTTGGCGTTCTTCCTTGTCAACGAGGTCAGCGGTGAAGCTATCCGAGAGAAATCTTGGATAAATTTCCGATAATAACCTGCTAGACCGAGGAAGCTTCTCACTTCCGATGGGGTTCTTGGCGCTTCCCAGTATTTAATGGCTTCAATCTTAGCAGGATCTACCTTGATGCCGTCCGCCGACACTACATGACCCAAAAACTGAACTTCCCTTAACCAAAACTCGCACTTTGAGAATTTCGCATATAACTTCTCACGCTTAAGCAATTCCAGCGCTGCTCGAAGGTGCCTCTCGTGGTCCTCTCGGGTACGAGAATAGATTAAGATATCGTCAATAAAGACGATCACACACTTATCCAGCAACGAGCTACACACCCGATTCATCAAGTCCATGAACACCGCGGGCGCATTAGTCAACCCAAAGGGCATGACTAAGAACTCGTAATGTCCATATCTCGTACGGAAAGCCGTCTTCGGCACATCTTCCTCCTTCACCTTCAACTGATGATAACCCGACCTCAAGTCTATCTTTGAGAAGTAACTCGCACCTTGGAGCTGGTCGAAAAGGTCGTCGATCCTCGGGAGCGGGTACTTGTTCTTCACGGTTACCTTATTAAGTTCACGGTAATCTATGCACATTCGCATAGATTCGTCCTTCTTCTTAACGAAAAGTACTGGTGCTCCCCAGGGCGATGAGCTCGGACGAATAAAGCCTTTGTCGAGTAACTCTCGCAACTGGTTCATCATTTCCTTCATCTCTGCTGGTGCTAAGCGGTAGGGCGCACGGGCAATCGGTGCCGCTCCAGGCAACAGTTCTATTCTGAACTCCACTTGACGATCCGGAGGCAGACTCGTCAAGTCATCCGGAAATACTTCCGGATACTCACTCACTACTGGCACCTCCCCCACACCCTTCTTTTCCTTCTTAGCATCTAGCACAAAAGCTAAATATCCCAGACATCCCTTTCCCAAACACCGCCTAGCTTTCATCAACGAAATTAAGCATGACTTCCTATCCCGCCGATCTCCGAAAATTATCACTTCCTTCCCATTGGGCAGGGCAATACGGATCATCTTCTTATTACAAACTATGTTAGCGTCATTTTCTGCTAACCAGTCCATTCCTAGGACTACATCAAACTCCCTCATTCCCATAGGATACAACCGTAATGGAAATAGATGACCATCCACATCTAGGCTACAACCCTCATAGACCTCCTCCACCCAGACTCGACTATCATCTGCTATTTCTACTTCAAACCCAACATTCAACCCCTTGGGTTTCACTTGCAATCTTTGAATAAACTTGGGCGACACAAACGAACGGTTGGCACCCGAATCAAACAACACTTTAGCAAAAATCGAGTCTATAGGAAAGGTACCTATTACCACATCAGGCGTGTTCACCGCCTCCTCAGCATACATGTGGAAAGCCCTCGCCCTCGCGCGAGCCGACTCCACCTTCCTCTCCTCATTCTTTCCTCCGCTAACACCGCCTCCACTCCCAGCATAACCTTTCTTCCATTGCGGGCAATCCCACTTGACATGGTCTGGGGACCCACACTGAAAACATGACCTGGAACTGCGACAATCCCGAGCCATATGTCCTGATTTTCCACACTTGTAACAACCGTCTTTGTCAGCCAAACACTCCCCCTTGTGCATTCGGTTGCACTTACCACAAGACTTCTCCCCTGATCTGGGCCCCACCCGTAGCTCGGGTCTAGGCGCACCTGACCTTTTTCCGTCTCTGGTTGGTCCTTCCCACTTTCGCTTGTCTCCGACCCTCTCGGTTAACTGTCTAGCTTTTTCCTTCTCAGTGAGTTCCGCGGTATCCACCGCTGCCTGGAAAGTAGATGGACCCTTCACTTGTACCAACTCTCTAATACTTCCTTTCAGCCCGTAAATGTACCTCTCGATCCGTCTTTCTTCAGTAGGTACGTACAACTCAGCGAACCGGGCCTTCTCGATAAACTTTGACGTGTATTCCTGAACCGACATGGACCCTTGCTCCAAACCCAGAAACTCTTCCTCCAATTTCTTAACTGCTGCCAAAGGGCAAAACTGTGCTTTGAATCTTCTAACAAACGTTTCCCACGACATACCCTTAGCTACCTCAGATCCCCTTCCTCCAGTCTCAACATCCCACCAAAAGATCGCTTCAGATTTCAACATCGATCTTGCAAACAGCACCTTATCCTCCTCGGCGCACTTACTAGTATCAAATGCTAACTCCATCTCGCGAACCCACTTCATAGCCATCCGTTGAACGTTGGAGGTTTGCACGACACGAAAGTTTTAAACGAACACCCTTTCACTGCTTTCAGTTCAGAGGCAACAATTGGAGTTGTCATCGAGTTGTTGCCGATCTCAGTCCGGGGTTCACTACCTTCCTCAGTCTTCTTTTCAGTACCACTTTTACTTGGTTCTCCAGATGCAGTCTTTTTCTGATTATCCAACACTGCTTTCAAGGTCTTTTGCAGTTTATCCATTTCAGCTGTGAACTTATCCTCCGTCACGAAAGCCGGTGCAGTCTCAGGTTTACCCCCTTTCTTAGTCTTTGTTTTCTTCACCGGTGCTGAAATTTCTTGTTCGGACAGCTCCCGAACCTCAGGCTCTTCTACACTCTTTGCCTTGCGCCTAACCGGCACTTTCTTTTTCTTACCCTTGCCCTTGGTGGTTGCCGCCCCCACCTCAGTAACGGCCTTCCTCGGTAACGTCCCTCTGGGTCTCCCACGGCCTCTACCTCGCCCACGAGTGGCCGCTTCACTGGTTCGTCCTCAGCAATTCCCTCAACTCTCATTGTCTCCTCGCGCAGTGTAGTACTCTTTGTTTGCGCTTCTTCCACTAGCGGAATTGACCTACTCCTCAAAGCTCTTGCAGACATTCTGGTACAACAACAAAAGACTCATTCACTACCACAGGCTCATTTAATACTAAAGGCTCGCTTAGTACTACAGCAATGGGATGATAAGGAGATTCAAGCACGCACACGTACCTGTAAGTTCACAATTACACTAGCCAGGTGTAACTCCAAACTTACCTTACATGACCGTCCTCGGTACCCTATTAGCTCCAAATTCTAAGACAGTGCCCTCCTAACGCATTCCTGATTCTCAGTTGTGATTTCTACTCCCCCAAAGTTTAAGTCTAGGCCCATCCGGTCACCTAAATCCCTTAAACTATGGCTCTGATACCAATTGTAACAACCCAGACAAAAATAAAGCATGCAAAACATAATCATTGAAACAACTCCCATAAACTAGTCCCAAAATTTCTTACATAAGTCTCAAAATTTAGGTTGGCGGAATCAACCTATTACACAACTGAGAATTTGCTAGAACTAAAAGATAATAGTGTCACTGGTTCTACTGCTTCTATCTTCTAACTGCTCTGTTCACCTGCTAGAGCCTTTCGCTACCTGCTTTCCTGAAAAGGGGTTTTAATTTGAAAAGAGCGAGGGTTAGACCATGAGGTCTAGTGAGTCCCTCCTGACAGTTCTCAAAATCATTTAAAAACTTTTCATAACTTGCAAATGTATACAAGACTTTCAATAATAAACTTTCACATAGCTGGACCCGTTCCCGTAAATGGCACCCTGAAGCCACCCGAGGGTGACAACGAGTCAGTATCACGCTGCCTTACTGGGACTTATTCCCATGACATAAACGGAACCTCCCCCCGACTTAGCCAATTTACGTCTACACAATGTATGCATACATCTCATATAAACTTTAAACAACTTTCATGCAATTAAAAGCATAAGAATAAAACATGGCATTTCTCATCATGTAATCACTTTAGAAGACACTTTAAAAAGGCACGTATTTTAGTTAAAAAACTCACCTGGTACGTTTGTTTGCTCTTCCCTACTCTGCTCTTTACTTCCAAATTGTCTACCTGAACGAAGGGACAGATTTATAAGCTGACTAGAACTATCCGGACACTTCTCATTTGCTACTCTACTCTTTTCCGGACATCACTGCTTTTTCGGACAACCTCACTTTTCCGGATAACCACGCTTTCCAGACACCGAGGTTACCGGACAACCTATAGTCTCCGGATGATTAACCTATCCGGATGGCACACTTGTCCGGACGACTAAACTTATCCGGACAACACAATATCCGGACACCTTCTACAACCCGACCAAGAACTATCCGGACACTCACCCGGACACCTTCATACTTGAAGGTTTCCGGACGACTGCTGTTCGCACTAAATGGTTCGAAATTTTACTAAACACTCCGAAATTAGTAATATAATGCGACGAATCACTTACTTAAGCATCTTAAATCATTTCTCTATAAACTTTACTGATTTAGCTCGATTTAAAGGTGTTTAAATCTCCTTTAAAGGGTCTTAACAACTTTTGCAAGAAAACTCTCAAAACTACAATTCATCAGACGAATTCTTAGATGAGGTTATGGATTAAGGATAACCTGATTGATTGCTGCAAGAAACGAATTCCTAACCCCAAATCCTTCTTCTGATTCCAAAACTTGATGATCCTTCTTCTCTCTTGCACCAAAACCCTAAAAAACTCAAGTATCTCTTCTCTCTTTCAATCACAGCCGACACACACTAAAATCAGGGATATTGGAATTGTACCTAGGGTTTTGTGCCTTTAAATACCCTATCCCAAACTTACCAAATAGCCCCTCAACTTTTGCTCTTATTAAACTTTCCTTACAAGTATTAAAACTAAACCGATTCGGTCACGGTCGTTACAGCAAAGTTGTGACTTTTGTGTTAAAATTTATGCATGCAAACTGTTGGTTTGCATTGTAAATGTTCTTAAGTGGTGGTGTTTATTTATGCCACCAATTAATAATTCTGTTGCTGATAAGATGTTGGATGTTAGGTGTTAGGGTAATTGTAATTGCTTTGGTTGGATGTTCTTTTTAGGAAGGTGGTTACGGTTTTTCATTACTCCTACAGTCCTTTATTTTCCGGTTTGATGTAGCTATGTGGGAAATGCAGGGAATATAACCCACAGTTAAATTAAAGGGTCATTTACCAAATGCTTACTCAGGTAACTTCTTACCAAATCCCATTACCTTATTGGATGAATATGGCAAAAACCAATGATCTTACCCTGTAAGAGCTAAGGCATGACCAAGCGTCTTACGCAGTAAATGATGGAGAAGACTCTTATCACGGTTAATGCCTACCGGTGTCGTATATGATACCGTTTTGGTGGGCTAAAATCTTACCCGGTTACCGGTAAGTGCTTAATCGAGTAAGCGTTTGGTAAACGGCCGTTAACTCACAAAAGCTATACAATCCTTTATTTTTGTTCATAAAGACAAAGCAACAGTCTTCAAACTCATTTACATCCCGCCGCATCGCACAGACACACGTTACTAGTATGTTATGAAGAGTAGCGGAGTCAGAAATTTTCAAAAAGAAAGAAAAGTAAATTTATGATTAATATTTTTTAATAACAAAACTCTTTATTTATATATATTTTTTTCCAGAAAATCGACTTTTTGACCGTAACTAGTCAAACGTACTCGTTTTCTATATTTTAATATCCATATTCGAACCTTCTCTTGGAATCCTTCTTTTCGTTTTTCTTCTTGTGAGTGTGTTGGTTTCTTTGAAGTTTGTCCATCTTCTCAGTTTAGGATACTAATAAATTAGACTGTTGTCTATAAATTTATTTATTTTGGTTTTAATAAAGAGTACTTCTTTATTTATTTATTTTGCCCAATAACTAACAGATCCTAGGTTTGAACCCAGACTCCCCGTTAGTCACAACCGCTGAGTGAGCCTCAAAATGCCCCATCATACGGATACTCGAGTAGGCAGAGTCATGTATGGGACCGGCCAGAGTTGCCAGTATCAACCTTTTGCCCAATAAAAAGTACTTCTTTTACATCTAAATCTAATCAATGATAAAACGTTTCAATTATAATTTATATTTTTTAAGACAAACACTGAATACACCTTTATTGAAACATGTATTATTATTGGTTTAGGGTTTTCAATTTATATATCGTCACTTCTTTTAGATGTCAAATTTGTATCAAGTTAAAATAAAGTTTCATACTATCTACCAAATTTTTTTTCCTGAGATTCTATCCTATATATCGAAGACATAAGGTTTGAACTTCCAGTTATGGTAATCGAACTTGGTAATAAAACTCTTTCCCAGCAAGAAGATCAAAGATTCCTTCAGGCAAGTTCCACTATAGTTGGGAAAGGAACGGACCACAAGCTTCGTGCTCTGAGCTAGGCATAACACTTTAACCACTCTTAGGCAAGCTCCTAGCCGAGTTCCAGAAAGCACCTAGCTGTCGAGCTAGTTTTGACTCCTTATAAGTCGTGTTTGTAGCCTTTTTGACTTTGGGTTTTTCATTTTCTAGAATGCAACTGTGAAAGTTTAAAGTTTGCTCGATGTGAAGTCAGGTTTTGAACTATGTCTTGCACTCTTGCTTAGTCATGTACACATTACAACAAAATTGAGTTTATAGGACGTCTAAAATAAATAAGCGTTTTAATAGATTGTTTATAGGACCCTAGTTTATAAAACCAAACAAAAAAACGTCATATCTAAAAGTGTTACAATAAGTTTATAGGACACTTTTGAGCATCGTAACAAGGTTTTTAGGACATTTTCAAAATAAAGCTTCGTATTAGCTAAATTTATAGGATGTTTTTTAGAAGTGTCCTACAAACCCAAATTTTTAGAGAGCACTTGTGTTTATAGGACACTTTTTCAAAGAATAGAACGCTTTATTTGAAAAATGTTCTAAAAACTTGTTATGATGTCTAGAAACATCCTATAAAACCTTTTGTAACACGTTTAGATAGAACGTTTTTTTGTTTTGCCCTATAAACTTTGGTCATATAAACATTCTGTTAGGACACTTGTCTATTTTAAACGTCCTATAAACTTAATTTTGTTATAGTATGCGGATGGATTGACTACTCATTCACATATATCCTTGTTTGAATGTGTAGGGTTATTTTAGGGAATTTGATTTCTTCACATCAATTACATATTAATCATTAAATAACTACATGTTTCGATCATTAGTTCCTTGAACCAATTTTACTTTGCAATATAATTAATCTACAAATTTTCACAATATTTTGAATTTTTTATTCGTAAAACTTCTTTTTGGTTAAATAAATATAAAGTTTATTTATTTATTATCAAAAAGTTAAGTTATCATCAATTCAATTTAACTTCCTCCCTCATGGTCCCTTTTCAGTTCATTTCTGGAAATTCCCGTAACATCATCTTTTACGTCTAAGTCCAGGCATAAATGCTATAATCTTATGTTGCTCCAAATTAAAGCATCGAGCGGGGAGGGTTTGCTTCAACGTTTTAAAAGTTTTGAACATATAACATTACATGTTTTAGAGTTATTGTTCGTTATGTTTGACATTGTGTTTCAACCATATTCTACCTTAATTGTGTTTTGTTAGGAGTAATCAACCATCAATTAATTTTGTGTATAACAAAGTATGAAATTATGCAGAAAATAATAGATTTGCATAAACAATTCTTTTACAAATCAAAGTAGGAACATGAATTCCACAAAACAACAATAAATCATAAACTTTACTTGAATCCGGTAGATTGTTCTTGAAACCAAATCGATTGAGACCTGCACAGAAGCAGTGTCCTAAGACAAAAAATCGCCGGTGGTATGGGCGTTTGTCTCGAGGATACAACAATCGAATTCAAGTATCAAACTTGAATCTAGCTAATTAAACGATGTTTGGGGACATAATTTGATGAGAGAAACCCAAAAAATTCTGAAGAAAATCGTCAGGGACGATTGTGGGAAGAAGCATCAATTTATAGGTTGCTGTCAATAACCGTAATTAACTGTCGCGCTGTGCGCTACTTGTCACGCGAATAAACCCGTCAGGAAACCCGCACCAGACTCTGTTTGCCGAAGAGTCCAGTGCTTCACGCGACTATCTCCCGGCTTTAGCCTCACCGAAGAAAACAAGAACGCTAACTACATATGAAAACAAGAAAACAACAAATCATGTGCAAAATCATATATGATTCGGCATTAGCGGCCAAAAAACTGGACGCAGGCGACTTTGTCTGCTACTTAAGTCGCGAGCAAAGTCGCGTGAATCATATATGATTTTGCTCTACCATTTTCGTGTTTATTAAATAGATATTGTTCTCGTATGAACCCACCTCTACATATATATATATATATATATATATATATATATATATATATATAATCTCACAAGGATGACCATGATCACCCGCTACAAAACTAGTGATTTGTCCTCCGATCTCGATACAATTTCACCCTAGATTTTTCTCATTACACCCTTGTTCTTCATTTTGGCTCTTAGGGGGCGTTTGGTTCGCATGATGCTTTTGGATGGAATGAAATCTATTAAAGGAATTTGACTTTGAAGGAATTGGAATGAAATGTTATGAGGTTTGTTTGACCAGCTGTTTGGTTGACATACATTGGAACGGAATCTGTTAAATGAATTGAAATTTGTCTATTTGGCTTACATAATGTAGCTTTGGAATTGGAATTAAATATTAGTAAATGACCAAAATACCCTTTTTGAATATATGAACCATCGGTGATCGTCGGTGGTGGTTCAGATCGCTGGTGGTTGATAGTGGTTCAGAACGGTGGTGGTCGATCGTAGTTCAAATCGGTAGTGGTCGGCGGTGGTTCAGAACGACGATGGTGGTTGTCGGTGGCTCAGATCGGTGGTAGCCGACGATAGTTCAAAATGGTGGTGGTCGATGGTGGTTCAGAGTGGTGGTGGTCGGCGGTGGTCGACGTGGTCAATGATGGTTCATATGGGTATGGAAAAATCAAGAATAGAAGATGGTGATTGTTTTGTCCTTTTGAGAAAATGGGGTGGAATGGAATTGAATTCCTTCTCATTTGTGATGGAATGACCAAATCCATGAATGGTGGAATACGTGGAATTCAATTCCATTCCATAGGTAACCAAACACCATAACAGAATTTGGTCAATGGAATGGATCATTCCAATTCCTTCCAATTCCGTCTGAATCATGCGAACCAAACGCCTCCTTATTCTTTCTACATCTTCGTCACCTTCCTACTCCAGCATAAGCATTTTACAGATATGTATAGCTACCAGGATGCTGAGGTGATCTAAAATCCTTTCTGATGCAAATTCTGTCATTTTAATGTTCTTGTGTAAAAAGCCTTTCACACAATCGTCGACCAAATCCTCCGGCCTAACCTTTCAATCCCCTCCCCTCCGGTGACCCTCTTTCTCGCTCATCCACAGAAAGACGTGGATTTGTCTTGGCGAACCTCACCCTCACCACCAGAATGGCTCAACCTTCATCAACTGAACCTCACCATCACCATTTAAAAGATGGACGATAAAACATGTAACTTAAAGAAACAACAAATGGAAAAAGGCTCCATTTTATTGATTTGAACCCATCTAGACATAACTCCATTTTAAAACAAACATAAAAAATCTGGGTATTTTAGTTCTCATCAAAACATTCCAGATGGTTTCAAAGAGTGACGAAGAAGCATAAAGAAGTTAGAGAGACGGGGGTGTTGTATAATCTGGGTTTGAAACTGTGTGGGGGAGAAATGATCGAAGGTTTTCGTCCCCTCACACACGTGAACCGCAAATCGCAATCACAGGGAGAAATCGTCCCCATCGATTAATAAATAACAGGAACAAGTTAGAATCACAAGGACAAAATCATACCACATGGACAGATCATCCCCATTTTCAAACTTTTCACTAAAACTAAAGGACCAAAGTTAAAGTTTACGCTTTATAAAATGATTAAAAAAGGTAAAATAGATGACAATTTTCAAAATAATAAATTGATTTGAAAATAAATAAATAAAAAAACAAAAGTTGAACTGTATGAAAGTTATGTGTATTAAATAAGAAAGAAAATGATATTTTTGTTGAAATTAGAATCATTTGTGTACGTGAATATTAGTCCCTTTCCTTATAAGAAAAAGAACATTTTTAGTCCTCCGGTTATTCACTTTTATCACGAGACCTTTAACTAACGGTTTTGTATCATCTAGGTCCTTTAGTTGAGTTGTTAATAAAATTCATTTTGGTTTGATCATGTGCAAATCACATGAAAATTTTATAATGATTTTATAATTTCTCTTTAATGAAATGAAATTTGTCAATGGAATTTAAATGATGGAATTGGGATTGAAATTGAAAGAATTTGATCATGTATTTGATTTACAGTAATTGGAGTGAAATTTGTCGAAAGAAATTGTAATTTGTTTATTTGGTTCATAGATTTAGGTTGGAAATTTGAATGAGAAAATGATAACCGACCAAAATACCCTTTTACAGTTTTTTGGGTGTGATGGTGGTGGTTGACAGTGGGTGGTGCGCGACTATGGTGTGTGGCGACGATAGGTGGTGGTGGTCAATCACGATGTTGGTGGTGGTAGTTAGCGATTGTTGGTGGTCGACGGAGGTGGTTGGGTAAAATATATAGTCTTCTTATTCTAAATGGAATTGAAATCCTTGGTTACATGAAAAGAATGGAGGATCATTTCTTGTATGGATTTCAAATCCATTTGATTATTCCATTTCATTCCACCCTTGGTTTAACCAAAAGATAGAATGGAATTTAGTCAAATAATTTCATCATTCCTATTTCATCCGATTTTAGTAAACCAAATGTCCTTTAAAAAGAGAATCAAGGATTACACATATTCTAACATGGTATCAGAGATGATGTTTAACACAATAATAGGCTCGACAACCAATCTAGAGCTTTAAACCATACATACATGTTGAAGGTCTATATCAACCGGTTACAGGCCAACCAAACCCTCATGTGTGTCTGTATAGGGTTGAGTTCCAGTGCGAAATTGAGGTTAACGCAAGAAGCGTGAGAAACGGTTATCAACACTTGGATGAGAAATGGATGCAGATGCAACGAGATGTACTGAAGCAATTCTCTTCTAAGTCATAAATCATGGGAGAACATTTAATTATAAGTGATCAATGGTTCAGATTCGCTTATCACGTTAACTTTAACTTCTCACACGATCTTTCGACTATATTATATATTTATATATTTCCATTTATCTGTAATTCTCTTTATAAGAAATTAAAGATTTACGCATTCTAATACAATCCAAAATCAAAACTCAACGAGCAATGTGTGATGAAAACACCTCAATACAATCAAATCTCTGAGTTAAGGACGTCGAATGAATGCGTAATTTACGATGAATTTAAATACATTAAACATTTTTATTAAAAACATCTTTATTTTCTTACAAAAAATAAAAATACACTCACATATATAAAATCCAAGAAAAACAAGAACCACTCAAAAACAATCTAGTAAAACAAAGCTGCCAAGTAAGCACCCGCCAAGAAAGTAATGGGTAACACGGTGGTCAAAGATGGTGATGCATCACTCGGTGACGGTGGTGTGCCGCTGCCGCTGCCGCCGCCTCCGCCGGCAGGTGGGGCGGAGGACGACGGAGGACTTGAAGCGGCTGCACTAACATTAATACTAAGTTTCTGACCAATTTGGCAATGAGATCCATAGGTACATATATAGTAGTGGGGCCCAGCCATCGTCAAGTTGATGGTTGCAGGGCCGGTGGTGTTGGTAGAGATGGGGTTGGTGGTGGTGCAGGGGCCAAACGCCGCCTCTGTAACTTCTGCCACGTCATGCACATTGGTGGTGAAGTTAAAAAAGAGAGAATCGCCGACGGTGATGTTCTGGCGGGAAGCCCACGCGGCGTAAGCGGCTGCCGGATTAACGCCCCACCCCAAGGTGTCGCCGACGACGTGCCTAGTTTGCGCCACCGTGGTTTGCACAACCACCGCCATGACCACCAACACAAGGATTAACTTTGATTCTGCCATTTTTGTGTGTGTGTGTGTGTTAATCTCAGGTCGCCCAGTTTTTCTCTGTGAAAACTTTTTGTGTTTTGGATGTTTTTTCTCTCTCTAGGGTTGTGAGATTGGTGAAGAATGGAGTTTAGTTTGGGTATTTATTTATAAGGGGAGGGGAGTTTGACTGGTTCGTTTGAGAAGATAACGTTGACTTATTGTAAGGTGTAAAGTCAAAGTTGCCGTCGATAGGGGATTTTTTTTTCTGAACCTACTCTTACGGCTCAAAATGAATATTCAATGTTTACTTATTTTGATGTATTCAAATTTTTTAAAAAAAAAATATCTATAAATAATTATTTTCTAGAAAAAACAGTAAGGTCTTGTTTGTTAAAAAAAAATTAGTTAGCCTCTTAAAGCATTTTCAATGGAGGTTACTATAAAACCTCCTTTAAATGAACTCATCAAAATAAGAACTTAGAGCATCTCCAACAGTATGCCTGCCTCGATCGGGTCAACAAGATAAGGTCCCAAAAGTTAAAAAGCGGAATGGAAATAGGAGTAGGTAATGTGATCCTCGACCTCCATAGTCCCCGTATATTAAATATATTATATATTTGTTATTAATATATTATTTATAAATAATTAGATTAGTTTTAGATTTAAGATTTAGAAAGAATATATATTTTAACCTTCCTTCTTATATACAATTTTTTTTCTTTCTAAATTGTGTTAATTTTTTTTAAATAAAAAACTTGGTAGGGCGAAGACGTGAAATATAAATATTAGGTATTGCGTAAAATCAAAGTTTTGGATCATGAGGTGGTATATATAACATATTTGATTTAAAACATTTCATATAAATGGAAAAAAAATCCCCAGTTCCCCGTGGATGATCCCTCTTTCTCATTAAGGAGGGAGATGCGAATGTGGTCATATTTCCACCGAGTAGCAACAGAAACAAGGACACATATTGGAATTAGTGACAATGATGAGGACGGGTAATTGGGGTCCTCACCCCATTCCCATCATCCCCTGTGGCCATGCCTACTTGCCATTATCTTTTATGAGGAGGATGAAGATATACGTTTAGAAAAGATATGCAAACTTAAAAGAGATATAACTTTTAATTTGAGACGAGTTACAATCAACGTTACGGAACTTGCAATCAACTCACACAACGACCTTGACGGTTCAGATGAATGGGCAAAACATCATATCCATAATCTGTCATCTAAAAGTACTATGATTTTGAGTTTTCTTCAAATTTTAAAATATTCCAATTTGTTTTATTCCATTATTAATGTAAATTGTATAACTACCTATCATTTACATCATCTACAACCGGCTACATCAACTTAAAATCTCGCTCACCATCTTGTGTGTTAGAGTATTAATGTCAATATGTATAGTTCAGGGTCCTTTCTGTAATTATGTGTAACTTATCTTGTATAAATAGTCTCTTAGGGTTTCATTATTAGGTTAGACTCTCTATTGTAAACTCTCTCTCAATATATGAAAGCCGGCCGTATTCAGCCATCTCGAGTCTCTCTATCAATCTATCGATTCTACAATTCTAACATGGTATCAGAGCTGTAGGTAAGTATCCTACCATATCCTCCAGATCTGCTTTTCATTATTTTTCTCTTTATTTTGCTGCACTTTATTCTGCTCCGAAAAACCATTATCTGTTGGTTTTTTGACAAATCACCAAGTTTTAAAGCTGCCCAGAATACTGTCACGAACCTGCGTACCAAATTTTAGCCAAAACCGACCTGTTTTGAAAACTAGATTCAAGAACACCTTACGACTCATAACTCTCGCAACTCACACACTCATAACCCTCGCAACTCAGAAACTCATATCTATCGCAACCTTTAGAAACCCATAAGAATCGCAACCATCACTTGCGACAAACTACTCTATCGCAACCTTCTATTTTGTGAACATTATCTCTATCGCAATCATCTATTGCGACAAGCCTCTTTATCGTAACCATCACTTGCGACAAACTACTCTATCACAACCTTCTATTTTGTGAACAGTATCTCTATCGCAATCATCTATTGCGACAAGCCTCTTTATCACAATCCTCTAGTTGGTGAACAGTGTTTCTATCGCAACCCTCTACTGCGACAAGAGCTCCTATCGCAACCTTCACTTACGACAAAGCCTTATTATCGCAACCCTCTATTGCGATACCAGTCACTTGCGACATCAGTTTGTTGCAACAAGAACTCCTTTTCAATCCAGTCAGTTCAAATGGCTCTCAATTCCAGTCACTCCAATCCCATCTCCGTCGTTCTTAATGGGAACAACTACGTTCTATGGCATCACCATATGTCCATTCTCCTTAAGTCTCATAGACTCTATACCTACGTCACTGGTATATCTACCCTTCCTGTTCAAAAGGAAGAGGAAAGTGCAGTTGAATTTGCAAAACGTATGAATGATTGGGATATCGCCAATGCTCGCATCCTTGGCTTCATAAACGCTTCCACCACTACTGAGATCAATCAGCAGTTCCTCGGTTATACCACAGCAAAAGGACTATGGGATTTCCTTGCAAACAGGTACACTTCTACAGGTTTATCTCATCAATATCAGTTGTGGACTACCTTCCAGAACAAAAGGCAACTGCCTGATCAGTCTGTCAACTCCTACATCTCTGAGATGCAAGCTCTTAGAGATCATCTGAGCCTGGGTGCACCTCAAGTCTTTGATGAAACTGCTCGGAAGTTTACTGCTTACTTCAGCCAATTGCATCTGATTACTATTCTCATGGGTCTCACTGATCGCTTTGAGAACGTTCGAGCCTCACTTCTACATCGACATCCTCTACCTACTCTTGAACAAGCCATCACTGAACTGCTAAGTGAAGAAACTCGTCTTCAACAGCGGTTTCCACTACCATCAGACACTGTGCTCTACACTCCCAGCTCAGGGAAACCAAAAGACAAATGGGGCAACCATGACCAGTCAAGATCTGCGGGCAAGGGGAACAATAGTGAATGCACCTTTTGTCACTCTACTTCCCATCTTCTCCTCAACTGCCCAACTCGAAAATGTCGTTGGTGTGGGATCACACATCCACGTCACTATGCGTCTGACTGCCCAAAATGTCCATATCCAAAGAACTCTGGTAATCAAAGACAACAGTCCAAGCCTCAACCAATTGCTGGCTCCATCACTCAGGACTCCCCATCGCCAGCACCTACGGCACAGCACAACAACCACTCAACGTCTGACCTCATGGAACTCATGCGCCGAAATCAAGAGCTTATGGAGCAAATCATGACAGGTTCTATGGGTATGAATTCTCAATGCAATGCAACTACATCAGGTAACCCTTGGCTTTTTGACTCTGGATGTTGTAATCACATGACACCTAAGGCTGATGGTTTTGTCTCTAAACAAACTTCCAGCCTGTTTTCATCAGTCCGTACTGCCGATAATACTCGTTTATCGGTATCCTTCAGTGGAACTGTATCTACCCCCGATATTCAATTACCTGATGTGATGCATATACCTAATTTATCTCTGAGTCTGATTTCAATCACTCAGCTTATGGAAGCCGATCTAATCGTTTTATTTCACCCTTCTGGTTGTGTTGTGCAGGATCCAAAGACCAAGCATATCCTTGGAGTAGGCCGTAAAGTTGGTCGGATGGTTGAAGTGGTCTATCTCCGCCTTCCCTTACCTTCATCAAATTTTGCTGCTTCAGTCTCCAGTACTCCTTCTTTTGAACTATGGCATGTGCGCTTAGGCCATTTATCCTTAGCTAGAATAAAAGTTTTAGGTAGTTCAAGACTGTTAGGAAACACTTCCTCTGAAAATGTTTCTTGTCTATCTTGTCAACTTGGCAAACATCATGCTTTACCTTTTCAATCTAATGATTTTAAATCTGCTTCTGCTTTTGATCTTATTCATTCTGATGTATGGGGACCAGCACCACACCCATCTATGGGAGGTGCTCGATATTTTGTAATCTTTATCGATGATCACACACGGTTTACATGGATTTATCTCATGAAAAACCTCTCAGAATTACCTAAAATTTATATCACCTTTGCTCGAATGATTCTAACCCAATTTTCAAAGCCTATAAAGGTTATTCGAGCAGATAATGCTATGGAATACAAAGAATCGTCTCTTCTCTCTTTTCTTCAATCTCAGGGCACTCTTTCTCAGTACTCTTGTCCAGGCACCTCTCCACAAAATGGTCGTGCCGAACGCAAACACCGTCACATCCTTGACACTGTCCGTACTCTATTAATATCAGCCAAGTGTCCAGAACGTTTTTGGGGTGAAGCAGCCTTCACGGCTGTCTACACCATCAACCGTCACCCGACTCCCATCCTCAATCAAAAGTCTCCCTATGAAATGCTTCATGGGGTCTCCCCTGCATATGAACTCCTAAAAGTATGGGGTTGTGCCTGCTTTGTTCAGTTGCAACCTCATGAACACACCAAACTTGAACCTCGTTCTCGATTATGATGCTTTCTTGGCTACGGTATTGAACACAAAGGTTATCGTTGTTGGGATCCAGTCTCTAAAAGGCTACGTATATCCCGTCATGTCACATTCTGGGAACATTTTCCCTTTTCAACAGTGTCCAAATTTCAAGACATACCCGATCCTTCCACTTCCTTCTTCACTGATAACTCTATCTCTTTGGACTCACTCCAATTAGATTCCATACTGACCTCACCATCTGTCCCACCTTCTTCTAACTCACCTCCATCTGAGTCTTATTGTAACACCCCGAAATTTTCTTAGTACGTAATTCTCATTAACGACAATTTTGTTTTGATTTCGTTTAAGTAACTTGTTGGTGCAAGTGTACCACATCTCTATATATTTATATATATTTATTTTGATGATTACAAACACACCGTATTATTGTTTATCTAACAATCCAATCCAAGTGTACAGTTCTTGAAGAACACGAAGATTTTATCTGAAGAGTTCAAGACGGAAGATTTACGTTGTCATTAGTGTTTATAATTTATAATGATAAACACCCTAAAATAATATACCACTTGGATATTTCTAAAAACCAAATAAATGATTTTAATTAAATATGGTTTATTGAGAAAGATTGGTTGCGTCCTGGAAGCTGCCTATTCTGACGCAGGTATACCGCGAAGAATGCCCGGTATACCGCGGGTACATATTTACGTTCTGTTTTGCAGGGTGTCCTTTTTTCTCTGGCCGGTATACCGCGAAGGTACAGGCGGTATACCGCGGTAGGCGTGGTGTACAATTCTGATTGGTTGGAAGCTACTTTTACTGCACGGTATACCGCGTGCTTTTGGCGGTATACCGCGGATGCATATATCCGTTGGAAGAGGTGCTATATAATGCATGCGAAGGTGGAGAAGAAAAAAAATACAGATACAAACCAACAGCCATCTCCTCATCTGATCTCTCCCAACTAATATTCCATACTACATATTATCACTACATATTTATTTTATAAAACGTTTTTATAAAATATCCAAGTGATAAATATTATACAAGAGTGATTTCCATTGTGAGTTATACTCCTCTTGTAAGTGTTTGAATAACGGGTGTGTGATCCTGTATATCTCAATAAGCTAGAGCTTGAGAGCCTATTGCTTTCCTTTGTATTTGGTTTGTATTCTACCGTAAAGAATACGTTTATTGGATCGTGTCGGGAAGTGTCTCGGCTAGTGATTTACCAAGTTGTGGTAAATCACTAAATCTCCGTGTCAAGTATCTCTATCCCTTATCTCTTTATATTTCCGCTGTGCATTTAATTATATCTGTTTATATAATTATTGTATATTCATTGCATTTATACTCTGCTTTATTTACTATATTTATACTATCCTGTATTTATACGTATCTGTTGTGTTTTCATATACTCTGTTGTATTTACATTATTAAGATATTTTTATAAAAGAATTTTTGAAAGTAAAAGTTTTAAATACAACCTTACCCCCCCCCCCCCCCCCCCTAGGTTGTCTAACAATTGGTATCAGAGCGGGGCTTTCAAAAATTATCTGTTTAAATTTTTAAAGTTATATCTTTTATATAATGGCTCAACAAACTGTTTTGTTTTCAAAACCTCCTATTATTGATACTGAAAAATTTGGTATTTGGGCAAAATTATTTGAATGTCACGTGCGTGGCAAAAATAGAAAGATGTGGGAAATTATTGAAAAAGGAAATTTTATTCCAACCAAAATCGTAAATGATCTTATTGTTGAAAAAGATTCTAAAGAGTGGACTCCCACTGATGAAGCTTCGTATTGTTTAAATTTTGAAGCTAAAAACATGTTATATGCTGCTTTAAATTCTGATGAAATAGAAAGAGTTTTTACTTATGAAACTGCTAATGAAATCTGGCAAAGTTTAAATGACACTCATCGTGGAAACACGCAAGTCAAAAGCAGTAAAATAAATATTCTAGTTCATGATTATGAAATGTTCGAGATGACTCAAGATGAGTCTATCGATTCTATGTTTAAAAGATTTAACCTCATAATGACTACTTTACAAGGATTAGGTCGTACTTATCCTAATGAAGATTATGTAAGGAAGATTCTTCGAGCACTACCTTCGGAGTGGATGCAAAAGATTACATCGTTAGAAGATTCCCGAGATCTCTCAACAATGAAGCTCGACGATCTTGTCGGCAATCTTAAAGTGCACGAAATTGCACTAAAAAGAAATCAAGTTCGGGATCGAGTCAAAAAGAAATCCATAGCTCTCAAAGTCGTTGCCCCTAAAGATGAGGAAGAAGAAGAGGAGGAAGAAGCAAGTTCCTCAAATGACGAATCCGAAAGTCTTGACGATTTAATCGAGATGGTAAGAAAACTCTCTAAACTTTTATCTAACAAAAAGTTTGCCAATATTGATAGGTTTCAAGGAAATGGAGACTACCATCGTGGTGGTAAAAATCAAAGTCGCAACGTCCATAACAAATATGACGAATCTAGTGACGATGACAAAGCCAATAAAAAGAAAGGCTTTTGCTATGTGTGTGGTGATAAAAATCACTATGCAAATGTGTGTCCAAAACGTGCTAAACAAATCAACACACCAAAAACATTCGTCGGAGCCGCGTGGAGCGCAAACGAAGATGAAGACAAGAATATCTGTCTCATGGCCGACCGTGATGATGAGGTATCTACATCATGTTTTCATGACAATAATTATGATAGTAATTATAGTGATAATTATTATGATAGTGATAATGAAAATAACCTTGAATTATTATATGAATCATTCAATGACATGGCCGCTCTTGCAAATAAGTATAAAGATGAAATCACTAAATTAAAAGAAACCGTATCTGCATATAAAAAGGAAATAGATGACGGTAAACAAAAATCTACTTATGATTTAGATGTTATCACTAAGTTAGAAAATAAATTAAGTAAAAAAGATGTTTGCAAATCTTGTGATATCTTAAAAAATGAAATTGCATGCTTAAAAGAAAAACCAATTGAGAAAAATGATTATAAATCTTGTGTTATTTTAAATGATAAAATTGCATGTTTAAATAAAAATACATATGAAAGTGTTGCATGTATAAAATGTGATTTGCTTGAAAATGAAAATATTTATTTAAAAGCTAACTGCGATTTATATGAAAAAGATAATTTATTAGCTAAAGCTTTTCAAAATAGCAATGATAAAATGCTTAAAATGCTAAATATGTCGAATCGCATTAATTGTCGAAAAGGCATTGGTTCTGATACATGTATTGATAAATGCTCGTGTAAACCCATTAAAAATTTTTTTGCATCTCCTAAAGTTGATACAAGAAAACCCCCATATATGTCAAAAACGAAAAATGTGAATTATGGGAGGAAACCGTATGCTCGTATGTATAATAGTAATTTTTCTAGACCTAATGCGAATATAAATGCTTCATTTTATGTGTATGATAAATACAATCGCAAAATTAGAATGGTTAGAAAATGGATTCCGAAAGGAATGTTTAATGTTGACAATCCCGGTGGGATGCGTTTGTGGTTTTAAACAAATTTTGTGGATTGTATGTTGTCATGTTTTATTTTATGTCGACAACATATTTTAATTTTTTTTTTTTTTTTTTTTTTGCAGTTTATGTTTTATACTAACTGTTAAAAGGACCCATAAGAAAAGGGTACCACGAAAAATTTTCTTTGCCTTTTATACGTGTTTCCTGACGAGGATATAATACGTGTTTCCTGACGAGGATATAATACGTGTTTCCTGACGAGGATATAATACGTGTTTCCTGACAAGGATATAATACGTGTTCCCTGACGGGGACATAATACGTGGTAATTTTTTGCTCACATAAAATTAACCGAAAAATCGAAGCCTTAAGATCCTTTTTTGGTGCAAGTGTTTCTTTTTTGGTTATTTTGTTTCATGTCAATTATATGCATATTTTGAGGGGGAGCATCTCTCGAGGGGAAGCATACCGTCTTTCTTGACCCTTTTTGTTTCGACAAACGGGGGAGAGAAACCGCATATGCTCATGCTTAGCGGTTGTGTTTGTCATCATCAAAAATGGGGAGATTGTTGGTGCAAGTGTACCACATCTCTATATATTTATATATATTTATTTTGATGATTACAAACACACCGTATTATTGTTTATCTAACAATCCAATCCAAGTGTACAGTTCTTGAAGAACACGAAGATTTTATCTGAAGAGTTCAAGACGGAAGATTTACGTTGTCATTAGTGTTTATAATTTATAATGATAAACACCCTAAAATAATATACCACTTGGATATTTCTAAAAACCAAATAAATGATTTTAATTAAATATGGTTTATTGAGAAATATTGGTTGCGTCCTGGAAGCTGCCTATTCTGACGCAGGTATACCGCGAAGAATGCCCGGTATACCGCGGGTACATATTTACGTTCTGTTTTGCAGGGTGTCCTTTTTTCTCTGGCCGGTATACCGCGAAGGTACAGGCGGTATACCGCGGTAGGCGTGGTGTACAATTCTGATTGGTTGGAAGCTACTTTTACTGCACGGTATACCGCGTGCTTTTGGCGGTATACCGCGGATGCATATATCCGTTGGAAGAGGTGCTATATAATGCATGCGAAGGTGGAGAAGAAAAAAAATACAGATACAAACCAACAGCCATCTCCTCATCTGATCTCTCCCAACTAATATTCCATACTACATATTATCACTACATATTTATTTTATAAAACGTTTTTATAAAATATCCAAGTGATAAATATTATACAAGAGTGATTTCCATTGTGAGTTATACTCCTCTTGTAAGTGTTTGAATAACGGGTGTGTGATCCTGTATATCTCAATAAGCTAGAGCTTGAGAGCCTATTGCTTTCCTTTGTATTTGGTTTGTATTCTACCGTAAAGAATACGTTTATTGGATCGTGTCGGGAAGTGTCTCGGCTAGTGATTTACCAAGTTGTGGTAAATCACTAAATCTCCGTGTCAAGTATCTCTATCCCTTATCTCTTTATATTTCCGCTGTGCATTTAATTATATCTGTTTATATAATTATTGTATATTCATTGCATTTATACTCTGCTTTATTTACTATATTTATACTATCCTGTATTTATACGTATCTGTTGTGTTTTCATATACTCTGTTGTATTTACATTATTAAGATATTTTTATAAAAGAATTTTTGAAAGTAAAAGTTTTAAATACAACCTTACCCCCCCCCCTAGGTTGTCTAACATAACTTTTTGAAATCCAAGTTAGCCATGTTTAGGTTTTGAGTTTGAAAACAAAACCTTTTCTTGAGAGAACGTACCTGCATGCATGGAATCCATGTAAGGCAAATCAAACTAGGAGTATTGGTGGGTTGAATGAAAAAGGACTTGAGTTTTGGAGCATTTTTGGCCGGCAGTACATATCGTGCGGGAGTGACCGGCGATAATGCCCATGTCACTTCCGCTAGTGTCATTCTCGCAGGGGAAAAACAGCAAGGAAGGGGGAAACTCTCGGTACAAAGCGCGCGGAGGTGACCGACGATTGTGCCCATGTCACTTCCGCAGGAGTCACTCTCGCCGACGTGTTCTTTTAGGGAAATTAAAGGAGCAGCGATGACTAGTTTTTAGGAGTTCTCATTTTTATCACTTGTGTTGTTTTCTTTCTCTCCAAAGGACGAAATTCCAGCAGCAACTAACCTCTCCCTTTAATGCTTAAACCTGATTTCTCTTGAGCATTTAACTCACAACCTCTACCATCTCTTAGCATCATAAAGCTTCTACAAGGATCCTCAAGTGTGTCAAGTGTGCAAGTTCTAAGGTTTCTTTGTTGGTTAGGGTTCTCTCTACAAACCCTAGGTAAGTGAGTTATTTTAGTTGGAATGTTAATAATAGTCAATCTTAACCTAGGATGAAGTATTGATTTTGATTCTCATGTGTAATCTAGGGTTCTTGTGAGGAATAAGGGTTTTCTCCTTACAAACTCTATTGGTAAGTTATTCTCAACTTTAACCCTATATTAAATGCGATTATAGATGAGTCTAGCTTAATCAAGTTTCTATATACTCATGCTTTTCACCTCTATTGATTTTATTGGCTTAATGAAAGAAGCTTGACCCAAATGGTCAAAAGCTAGAGTTTAACTAAGTTTGGGGATTTCAATGATAGTATAAACATGGGAACTTGAATAATAAATTCTAGACTAATGACTGTATAGAAGTGTCAAGATATTATGAGATTTACTAATGTAATATTGACAAGTTATTCTTACATGTTAATAGTAGTTAGAAACTAACCTATGTTATTATAAAGTCAGTTGTTTGATAATGTGAGTATTGGATTGATCGAGAAATCGGAAAGTCATAGTGTCAAAGTGTAATGGATCCATAGGCACTAGAGTCATAGCACGGAATAGGCATCGGGATCCATGATAAGTAAGATGTGGGCCTACATGGTCGAGCATCGTCTCATGGGCAGTAAGGTGTAATTCCAATGTGCGTATTATAGATTTAGAGTGACCCAATGTATAGACCTGGAGTGGTTGAAGTTGGGGCTCACAAGTTATAGACTCTTCGGGGTTGCGCTTGGTTCCATTTTGATTGTTAAATGTGATTAAATAATTCTAACGATTTTGTGGTTGTTTCCTCTTATGAAATTGATCGGATTATCAAGGTTTCGTTCATGATTGGAGCCTTGGGTGCTCGGCGAACTAACTCATGGGTTTTAAATTAATTCGCTTCGTACTTCGAATTGTACTATTATTAAAAACGTAGAATTTGTTTACCCTCCTATTATAGACTAACACTTCTTCTTTGGGGTGCATGTCTAGGGTCTTCAAGCGGTGGGACTCCTCGGGCTTGAGTGGAGAGATTCACGGATGAATAGAATTTTTGGAAGAGACTTGAAGGCGTACTATATAGAATTGGATTATTGATATTTTGATGGCAATTAGACAACACCTGAATTGTAATCTAAGTTATGTCAATTTAGATTAATAGGTTGTTGGACCGTAAATTGCTTAATTTTGGTTGAGGTATACGCCATACTCTACTTCCCCACTTACTTGGGTGATTTGTTAATATTTGGAATATATTTCCGGAATTTTTGCAGGTTTAAATTTTACCTAATTTCTAGGGTGTTACAAGTTGGTATCAGAGCAATAGTTTAAGTGAACTAGGTATGTTGTTTAATGCCTAGACTTAAGCTGGAAAAGGATTAAGTATGAATCGGTGAGCTTGGGTAGAACTTCTAAGATAGGATGGTCTTAGAGTCGACGGAAGTACATAAGTTAAGAGTTGTGACCTTGGTAACGAGAATCCTTATGTGAAGTATGTTCATAATTTCAATTAGCTACTGCTATTATGAATGTATCATTACGTGAGTAAGCTTAGATTGCTAATGTTACGATGATTGATGCATGTATTAGTACGTTTCTTTATGTTTAAAACTTATAGTCTGTTTCTTATCCTATTCTCGATTGTGTGGCAGACTACGATGGTGAACACCCGCAATAGGGGAGATGGTCATGATGCCACGGCATCCACAGCTGACCAACTACGGACCACGTCGACAACTAGACCCCCGCAGCGTGATCCTACCTTGGGATGGACAACTGAGCATATTCCTCAACGTAACCTAGAAACATCTGATCCCATTATGGAGGAGGTAACAGTTGAGACACGAATGATGGACAGGATGATGGCGGCCATGAACAGGGCCATGAGTCAACAACAAGAGCAGTTCCTGAAATTTATAGAGGACTGGGATGCGAGCAATCGTAAGAACGAGACGGTTGCCGAAAACATTCTGGAGACCGGATCCGGGGAAAATGCAATCCCCACCGATGGTTTGGGAACGTTGGAGACCGGACAAGCGGGAAAGACTTGTTCTTTCAAAACCTTTCTGTGTTGTAGATCGCCCGAGTTTAAAGGGGTAGATGATCCTGTTGTCTGTATGAACTGGATAAGAGAGATGGAACAAGCCTTTCGTACCAGTGAATGCGGAGAGAGCCAAAAGGCAAAGTTTGGTTCTAAAATGCTAAGAGGAGCGGCTCTTACTTGGTGGAATGTTTACTCAGCATCTCAAGAGGCCGCGGTATTGGTCAAACTGAGTTGGGCAATCTTTAAAGAAAAATTGTTGGAAGAATACTGCAATGAGATGTCTATGGATCGGATCGAAGAAGAGTTTCGAAATCTGAAAAAGGACAACTTGATAGTCAAAGACTACAACCGTCTGTTCATGGACAAATTGTGGTTAGTGGGGCATCTGGTCCCGACCGAGAAGGAAAAGATCAAAGCATACATCAAGGGCCTTCCATCGGACATGATGACTATGGTCCGAGTTTCTAAGGTTTCTACACTTCGAGAGGCGGTGGAAGAAGCTCAACTGGTGGAGGATGCCTATGGGAGAGGCAAGGAGGAAAGTGCTAGAGCGCCGGAAAAGAGGAGATGGGAAGGGCAGTCCACACCCTTCAAGAAGCCAAGGACGTTTGACAACAGCTACCGGGGAGCCGAACCGAAGAAGGAAGCTAGATGGTGCTCCAAATGCCGGACCAAACACTTTGGCCCATGCAACTTTGTTCCGGGAAAATGCTATAAGTGCGGCAAAAGCGGGCACTCCATCAACTTTTGTCCAGTCAAGGGAATAATGTGTTTTGAGTGTAAGGAGCCGGGTCACGCCAGAAAGGATTGTCCAAAGCTAAAGTCGGGGGGAAGCAGAGGGCCGAAGGTGGAACCTCCAAGAGCGACGGGAAGAACTTTTCAGATGACGACCGAATAGGCGAAGGCTTCAAAGGACGTAGTGTCGGGTACGTTTCTTCTAAACTCCGTACCTACGCGTGTTTTATTTGATTCGGGTGCAAGTTTTTCGTTTGTATCAACCTCCTTCTATCAAAACTTGTCATTACCCACTTGTAGTTTAAAAGAAGCCATAGTGGTAGAAATAGCCAATGGTGGGCAAACAGTAGTTCGGGATATTTTGCGGGGTTGTGTGTTGGAAGTTGAAGGGAAGAAATTTCCAATAGACTTAATGCCATTGGTAATCGGGGGATTCGACGTGGTGGTTGGGATGGATTGGTTAGGGGGAAATCAAGCCGAAATCTTGTGTGGAAAGAAATTGATTCGTATACCTTCTTCGGATGGGAGTTGTATGGTCATTTATGGTGAGCGAAGAAAAGGGGATGTAGAAATCATCTCCATGTTGAAGGCACGTAAATGTTTGGTTAAAGGATGTACGTCCTTCTTGGCGTATGTGATCGATGCTAAGTTGGAAAAGAAGAAACTTGAGGACGTGAGGGTGGTACGCGAGTTTCCCGACGTATTTCCGGAAGACTTGCCGGGTTTGCCACCGGAGCGTCAAGTAGAATTCAAGATAGACTTGGTACCGGGAGCGGCTCCGATAGCTAGATCTCCCTACCGTTTGGCCCCGTCCGAGATGCAGGAGATGATGGCACAACTCCAAGAGCTTTTGGAGAAAGGATTTGTAAGGCCGAGTTCATCTCCTTGGGTAGCACCGGTTTTATTCGTGAAGAAGAAGGATGGCACTATGCAGATGTGTATCGACTACCGCGAGTTGAACAAGGTAACCGTGAAGAACAAATATCCACTTCCCAGGATCGACGATTTATTCGACCAACTTCAAGGAGCGGGATGCTTCTCAAAGATCGACTTGCGTTCGGGTTATCATCAAGTCAAGGTTAAAGAAGACGATGTTCCAAAGACGGCTTTTCGGACGCGATATGGTCACTATGAATTCTTGGTAATGCCGTTCGGGTTAACAAATGCACCGGCGGTGTTCATGGATTTGATGAACAGGGTGTGCCGACCTTTCCTTGACAAGTCGGTAATTGTGTTCATAGATGACATTTTGGTGTACTCTAAAGATGAAGCGGAACACGAGTCTCATCTACGAGAGGTGTTGGAAGTCCTAAGAAAAGAAAGGCTTTACGCAAAATTCTCCAAGTGCGACTTTTGGTTAGAAGAGGTGCAATTCTTGGGTCACGTAGTCACCCGAGATGGGGTGAAGGTGGATCCTTCCAAAATCGAAGCGATGATGAATTGGGAACCTCCTAAGAATCCGGGCGAGATTCGAAGCTTTTTGGGTTTGGCGGGTTACTACCGAAGGTTTATTCAAGATTTCTCTAAAATCGCTTCTTCGTTGACGACATTGACACGGAAAAACATGAGGTTTGTGTGGACCGAAGTGCAAGAGAAGGCTTTCCGTACTCTCCAAAAGAAATTATGTGAAGCTCCAATTTTATCCTTACCCGAGGGATCGAAAGATTTTGTGGTCTATAGTGATGCATCCAAGATGGGATTGGGGTGTGTATTAATGCAAAGGGGGAAGGTGATCGCCTATGCTTCGAGACAACTAAAGGTGCACGAAAAGAACTACCCTACGCACGATTTGGAACTGGTCGCGGTTGTGTTCGCGTTAAAGTTGTGGCGTCATTACCTTTATGGCACAAGATGTACTTTGTACACTGATCACAAGAGCTTGAAGCATGTGTTCGATCAAAAAGAGTTAAACATGAGGCAACGAAGGTGGTTGGAGCTACTCAAGGATTATGACTGTGAATTGCTTTATCATCCGGGTAAAGCCAATGTGGTTGCCGACGCCTTGAGTCGGAAAGAGTATATCGGAAGTCTACGCGCCAATTTCTCAAGGATCGATATAGTGTCGAGCTTGATAGAGCGGATTAGAGCGGCTCAATCCGAAGCCTTAAAGGAAGAAAACATCAAAGATGAAGTAATGGTGAAACAAAGAAAACTTTTAACGGAGGATAGCCGTGGAGTCAAATTGTTCAACGGGTGCGTGTGGGTGCCTAAGGTCGGTGGAAATAGGGAACTACTCATGGACGAGGTGCACAAGTCAAAGTACTCCATTCATCCCGGAAGTACCAAGATGTATCGGGATCTAAAGTTACATTATTGGTGGCCAGTGATGAAGTTAGATGTTGCGCATTATGTGGGGCAGTGTACAACCTGCTCGCAGGTGAAGGCTCAACATCAACTACCTTATGGCAGTTTGAAACCTCTCGAAATTCCCGAGTGGAAATGGGAGAAAATTACCATGGATTTTGTGACCAAATTGCCGAAGACTTTGAAAGGTCACGACACCATTTGGGTAATAGTGGACCGGTTGACGAAGAGTGCACATTTCTTGGCGATGCGGGAAACCTTGCCGTTAGATAAGTTGGCAAGGCTTTATATTAATGAAGTGGTTTCAAGGCACGGTGTACCCGTATCCATAGTCTCCGACCGGGATAGCCGATTCACGTCGAGGTTTTGGCAAGCACTACAAGAAGAACTTGGTACAAGAGTAAACTTGAGCACGGCGTATCATCCACAAACGGACGGTCAAAGCGAAAGGACCATTCAAACCTTGGAGGATATGTTAAGGGCATGCGTAATCGACTTTTGGGGCAATTGGGATACTCATCTACCGTTGGTAGAGTTTGCGTACAACAACAAACAGCTACCACTCGAGCTTGAAGGCGGCACCGTTTGAGGCCTTGTATGGAAGGAAGTGTAGGACTCCCGCGTGTTGGTTAGAGGCGGGAGAAAAGCAATTTTCCGGACCGGAAATCGTATAGGAAACCGCTGATAAAGTCAAGGTCATTCGGGAACGTTTGAAAGCGGCCCAAGATCGACAAAAGAGCTACGCCGACAAGAAAAGGAGACCAGTAGAGTTTCAAGTGGGAGAAAGAGTGATGTTGAAGGTATCCCCTTGGAAGGGATTGATTCGCTTCGGAAAATGTGGCAAGTTGAGTCCTCGTTTCCTTGGGCCATTCACCATTCTAGAACGTGTGGGTTCACAAGCCTACAAATTGGACTTACCACCAGAAATGGATGGAATCCATCCAACCTTTCATGTGTGTTACCTACGAAAGTGTCTAGCGGAAGAAGAAAGTGTGATACCATTATCGGAAATCCGAGTGGATGACAACCGATGCGTCGAGGAGCCTGAAGCTATTTTGGATAGAGCGGTTACGAAGCTTCGCCGCAAGGAAGTGGTCAAGGTCAAGGTGCAATGGAAGCACCATCGAGGAGCAAACGTCACGTGGGAACCAGAAGAAGAGATGAGGAGAAAATACCCCCATCTTTTTAGCTAGTACCAAATTTCGAGGACGAAATTTTCTTCAAGGTGAGGAGGATTGTAACACCCCGAAATTTTCTTAGTACGTAATTCTCATTAACGCCAATTTTGTTTTGATTTCGTTTAAGTAACTTTTTGAAATCCAAGTTAGCCATGTTTAGGTTTTGAGTTTGAAAACAAAACCTTTTCTTGAGAGAACGTACCTGCATGCATGGAATCCACGTAAGGCAAATCAAACTAGGAGTATTGGTGGGTTGCATGAAAAGGGACTTGAGTTTTGGAGCATTTTTGGCCGGCTGTACATATCGTGCGGGAGTGACCGGCGATAATGCCCATGTCACTTCCGCCGGTGTCATTCTCGCAGGGGAAAAACAACAAGGAAGGGGGAAACTCTCGGTACAAAGCGCGCGGAAGTGACCGGCGATTGTGCCCATGTCACTTCCGCAGGAGTCACTCTCGCCGGCGTGTTCTTTTAGGGCAATTAAAGGAGCAGCGATGACTAGTTTTTAGGAGTTCTCATTTTTATCACTTGTGCCGTTTTCTTTCTCTCCAAAGGACGAAATTCCAGCAGCAACTAACCTCTCCCTTTAATGCTTAAACCTGATTTCTCTTGAGCATTTAACTCACAACCTCTACCATCTCTTAGCATCATAAAGCTTCTACAAGGATCCTCAAGTGTGTCAAGTGTGCAAGTTCTAAGGTTTCTTTGTTGGTTAGGGTTCTCTCTACAAACCCTAGGTAAGTGAGTTATTTTAGTTGGAATGTTAATAATAGTCAATCTTAACCTAGGATGAAGTATTGATTTTGATTCTCATGTGTAATCTAGGGTTCTTGTGAGGAATAAGGGTTTTCTCCTTACAAACTCTATTGGTAAGTTATTCTCAACTTTAACCCTATATTAAATGCGATTATAGATGAGTCTAGCTTAATAAAGTTTCTATATACTCATGCTTTTCACCTCTATTGATTTTATTGGCTTAATGAAAGAAGCTTGACCCAAATGGTCAAAAGCTAGAGTTTAACTAAGTTTGGGGATTTCAATGATAGCATAAACATGGAAACTTGAATAATAAATTCTAGACTAATGACTGTATAGAAGTGTCAAGATATTATGAGATTTACTAATGTAATATTGACAAGTTATTCTTACATGTTAATAGTAGTTAGAAACTAACCTAAGTTATTATAAAGTCAGTTGTTTGATAATGTGAGTATTGGATTGATTGAGAAATCGAAAAGTGATAGTGTCAAAGTGTAATGGATCCATAGGCACTAGAGTCATAGCACGGAATAGGCATCGGGATCCATGATAAGTAAGATGTGGGCCTACATGGTCGGGCATCGTCTCATGGGCAGTAAGGTGTAATTCCAATGTGCGTATTATAGATTTAGAGTGACCCAATGTATAGACCTGGAGTGGTTGAAGTTGGGGCTCACAAGTTATAGACTCTTCGGGGTTGCGCTTGGTTCCATTTTGATTGTTAAATGTGATTAAATAATTCTAACGATTTTGTGGTTGTTTCCTCTTATGAAATTGATCGGATTATCAAGGTTTCGTTCATGATTGGAGCCTTGGGTGCTCGGCGAACTAACTCATGGGTTTTAAATTAATTCGCTTCGTACTTCGAATTGTACTATTATTAAAAACGTAGAATTTGTTTACCCTCCTATTATAGACTAACACTTCTTCTTTGGGGTGCATGTCTAGGGTCTTCAAGCGGTGGGACTCCTCGGGCTTGAGTGGAGAGATTCACGGATGAATAGCATTTTTGGAAGAGACTTGAAGGCGTACTATATAGAATTGGATTATTGATATTTTGATGGCAATTAGACAACACCCGAATTGTAATCTAAGTTATGTCAGTTTAGATTAATAGGTTGTTGGACCGTAAATTGCTTGATTTTGGTTGAGGTATACGCCATACTCTACTTCCCCACTTACTTGGGTGATTTGTTAATATTTGGAATATATTTCCGGAATTTTTGCAGGTTTAAATTTTACCTAATTTCTAGGGTGTTACACTTATTCTGTGCCATCTGTTCCACCTCCTTCCGCCTCTTCTCAACCGGAACCTTCATCTGTTCCATCTGAACCTTCACCGGCCCCATCTGTGCCATCTGATCACGATCAATCATCTGCACCAACTCCAAGTACTACTTTTGAGTCATCTGCTGAGTCTATGGATCCTAGCTCCTCTCAACCACAAGATGAAACACGACGCTCGGCTCGGGTAAGGCAAGTTCCTTCTCACCTTAGTGATTATCATTGTTATGCCACTTTACTGTCCACCCATGAACCAACTTCCTTCAAGGAAGCCGATTCTAACCCTGTTTGGAAGCAAGCTATGACAGAGGAACTTCAGGCACTTGACAAAGCCAATACATGGGAGTTTGTTCCTCTCCCACCGGGAAAGTCACCCATTGGTTGCAAATGGGTCTTCAAAATCAAAACCAAGCCTGATGGATCCATTGATCGATACAAAGCACGCCTTGTGGCAAAAGGCTTCAATCAAGAATATGGCATTGACTACGAGGAAACGTTTGCTCCTGTGGCTCGTATCACATCAGTTCGTAGTCTTCTCGCCATAGCTGCCACCAAGAAATGGCCACTCTATCAGATGGATGTCAAAAATGCTTTTCTGAATGGCGATCTTGAAGAGGAAGTCTACACGAGACTCCCTATAGGTGTGACCTCCCGTCAGGGACATGTTCGAAAAGCCCTCTATGGCCTCAAACAAGCTCCTCGTGCTTGGTTTGAAAAGTTTAGCAACACTGTCATCTCTTTGGGATTTTCTCCAAGTAACTATGATTCTGGCCTGTTTACTCGGACTACTGCTGCAGGTACTATCTTACTCCTGTTGTATGTTGATGACATGATCATCACCGGCAGTGACACTACAGGTATCAATCATCTCAAACAATCCCTCAGCTCATGTTTTGAGATGAAAGATCTTGGCAAACTACACTACTTTCTTGGACTTGAAGTTCTACTAGACTCTTCGGGCATCTATCTCTGTCAAGCCAAGTACATTTCCGATCTGCTGTCCAAAGCTGGGCTCACGGACAACAAAGTTGCATCTACACCCATTGAGCAAAATATGCACCTTGCTCCGAATGCCGGAACCCCGCTGAAAGACCCTACACGGTACCGTCAACTAGTTGGATCTCTGGTCTACCTGACTGTTACTAGACCAGATCTTGCCTATGCAGTTCATATAGTTAGCCAATTCATGGCTGCCCCGTGCTCAGACCACTATGCCGTTGTTCTTCGTATACTTCGGTACCTCAAAGGGACAATGTTCCATGGGCTTCATTTCTCATCCACTTCATCCTTACAGCTTCGTGCCTTCTCAGATGCTGACTGGGATGGTGACATAATCGATCGTCGTTCCACTACCGGCTATTGTTTGTTTCTTGGAGACTCTCTTATCTCCCGGCGCAGCAAGAAACAATCGCTGACAGCTCGCTCCAGCACTGAAGCGGAATATCGAGCCTTAGCTCAAGAACTCGTATGGCTACGCTGGCTACTATCTGATATGGGTGCTCATCAATTTTCCCCAACACCATTGTGGTGTGACAACACTAGTGCTATTCAGATTGCTCACAATGATGTTTTTCATGAGCGTACAAAGCACATCGAGATTGACTGTCATTTCACGCGTCAACATGTTCTTCGCAAGACGGTTAAACTTTTTCCAATCTCAACCATTGATCAGACTGCCGATATCTTCACCAAAGCTCATCTTCCAGGGCGTTTTCGGGCTCTTGTTTCCAAACTCAATTTGACTCATTCTTCCCCTACTTGAGTTTGAGGGAGGATGTTAGAGTATTAATGTCAATATGTATAGTTCAGGGTCCTTTCTGTAATTATGTGTAACTTATCTTGTATAAATAGTCTCTTAGGGTTTCATTATTAGGTTAGACTCTTTATTGTAAACTCTCTCTCAATATATGAAAGTCGGTCGTATTCAGCCATCTCGAGTCTCTCTATCAATCTATCGATTCTACAATTCTAACATTGTGTATAAGCATTTGGTAAAAATTGGACAATGTTATCTCCTCGTTTGTAGATCACTTGATAGAGAAGTGGGTAATCGTTCTCGGTTCATTTTTCCAACCGGGTCCCATTACTTGTTTGTTATTAGGTAATGATACCAAATTTCTATTAAAGCAACTCAGTTCAACTACTTCATTAAACTCGATGTTAAGAGTGTGTACCGTTGGTGCTTGTAATCGGCTCATACAAAAATCTAACCGATTGTCCCATCAAGTATTATTTGATATTTTAATTTGTAACTACATAGATTCCAATTTTGTGTTCATAGTTTACTAATTGTCATATACCTGAATTTACTTTGAGTATTTTTAGAAGGAATTTAAAATAAATATTTTTAAAAAGAATATATAATTTAGACCAGTGGTACCTTTCAAGAAATAATAAGGCCGTGTGGAAGAAAGTGCTTCATTTTGGACGACTTTTGTTGGTCCAATTTTGACCTTTTCTGCCTTGATTGGTCAAACTTCCTCATTTTCACATATTCAACGTTCACATTTCTCTTGGGGTTATTCTTTTTATTAATCTTTTGCAATGTTCTAAAAAACTCGTCTTGGTGTCGTCATCGCGCGCCACGTTAACAACCTTGGCGTGGATACAAGGTGTCGAACTCGTTATGGCACAAATCTATACTTTCGATTCTTCGAATATATGCACTTCGAAATTCGATTAGAATTTGTCCATTACCATATATAAGAATTTAGAAATTCTTTTGTTTATCATTTTATATGAAGTTAAATTGTTAATAAATTAATCATTATTGTTCAAGACACTGACATAAAGACACACACACGTTTTTATACATAATATTATATGTAAATTTGTCGCCTTAAGTCACGTCTTGGAAAACGCCATGGCCTCGCCGTAACTCGTAAGGCTTGAGGCTTGACCTAGCCGCCACGCCACGCCTCACGTCATTTAGAACCTTGATCTTATGTTTTTATTTTTTATTTGAATTAAGCTCATCGACACCAACACCATCTCTCTTGCCACCACAAGCCCCGTCACGTGCCATCGTTTTGTTCCTTCATTGACCATCGTACGATAAAAAAAATTATAGGGTCATGAAAAGTGTCACCATATCAATTTAATGTGTGTCAATTGTCATCATATATATTTTGAAACTACAATAAGGATTTCAATTGGTAAAGTTGGTTGTAAGACTTTTTTTCTACCCTAGACACGAGTTGGAGTCCTTATAATGACATTTTCTTAGTTTTTAGCTTTTATTTTCAGATTTATTTGAAAAACAAGAAACTAACCACCAGACCAATGTTGATTTTGTGAAAATATTCGTATATTTGTTTTTAATCAAATGATGTTAACCGGTTGAAAACATTGCCGCTCCACGACCACCTACAAGTGGAGTCCCATCATTCACTGTCGTGCCACCTGTCACTTTCTCGGTAATTTCTTTAGCTTTCTTGAACTTGAATGTTTTGAGAAATGATTGATGATTAAATTGCATTTTTATCAAGATTTGTGGGTTTAATCATTTTGATACTTTTAACCCGGAAAAAAAAACTATGTAATAAGGGGCGGACCTATGTAGACTCGAGCGGTTCTATACATTAACTCAACCTATTTTTGCAAGAAGAATTTCTTTTAGGTATGAAATGAGCACATGTTAAACTTTGATTAGTGTTGATCCAAGATATTAGAAAATACAAGAGATGTCAAGAAAAAAACCGGAAAACCCATCGAAATCAACTAAAAAACACGAAAAAGCCATTGAAATGGTGAAATTCGGCTAAAAACACAATGCGAACCCTTTTGTCATTGACCGCTGCCTAGTTGAATTCTTTTATAAATTTGCTTAAAAGTTGCACCTGCTAAATAAAATCCATGGGTCGCCGATGCCTAATTGAATTCTTTAAACGTATTTGATATATCATAAATTTTATTTACTAAAACACATGCACAACATTTTTGTACAATGCATGAACCCGCTTGATCTATATATTCGTTCCTAGAAAACTCGTTCCTTTCTTATGTGAATCCATTACAAGTTTATTACCAATTTACCATTCAGTACAAATAGTTACTTCATTGATGCTAAATATGAATCCTAGCATATCGAGGTTCTACTAAGTAATACAATGATTTCGGATCACTTTCGATGCATTAAAAACATTGTAGGGGCTTTTATACCATTGACGAGGCTTTGTAAGGTCCCCTAGACCTAAATGTAACAAGATCTCCAAAATAGGGGGTAAATTCTACTTTCTTAAAATTATGCGAATCAAAATGTAATAATTTTTTTCTTCAAATAGGGATAAACCTCATAATAAACTTATAGAAACTCTCAACAATTAGCTGCCCCAATGTGATAAACAGTAAAACTTATATCCCTAAAAGGTAATTATGCTAAAACAATGGGCCAAATTGTAGTTCAACATATTCCAGGGACTATAATGTAGTTTTACGAAGTTTATTGACTAAAACAAACTTTAGAGGTCATTTTGTAAATAGTAAAAACTGAAAAATATGTCAGTCGGTTTGGATCCGAATTAATCGACCCGCTGGGTCTTTTGACTCGATACTTAAATTGATGATGTAACACCCGAAAATTGAAATGTGGGATTCGGACTTGCGGACGTCCGCAAGGGTGCAAGCCGGACCTCCGCGATGCACGGAAGTACGCATATCGTCCCCAGAAGCAACAGGGAGTTTTGGGAAGAAAACAGTTCGGCTGAGGCCGGACGCCCGCGAAGGACCTTGCGGACGTCCGCGACACGTCTGATGAGATATCTTTGTGTTTTAAGCCCTCTTCCTCTCTCACTCCCCTCATTTCATCTTCAAACTTAAAATCAGTTTTCTTTCTCCCTCTAAACCGATTTCCTCCCAATAAACCCTAAATCCTTCATCTTCTTCCCCAAATCAAACCCCTCACCATTGTTGTGAACCTCAACCTTTCTAGAAACCTTTCACTTCATCTTCTCCACCAAGTTTCTAGGGTTTCATCCAACCCTTTTCACTCCACTTTGAAGATTGGGAGTTTGTGGCTCATCTTGGTGATTCTAGAGGTACTTTGGTTGGTGGATTCAACTTATGGTTAAGGTAATCTTCTCTTCTCTTCATTTATGAAAGTTAGGGTTTTGGTATAAGTTGAGATCTTGATGTAAAATGTATGGGAATGATTCTTTATGGTTAGATCTGATTATTGATGGTTGGAAACTTATGGATCTAGGTTTTTGGAAGATTTGGCTTGAGGATTCAAGTTTCTTCAAAGGAGCTTACGTTTGGGGAAAACCTAGATTTAGCCTAAATCTAGCAAGGTGAGTTCAAGTTGATTTGTGAAAACTTTGTACATGCCAAAAATGTTATTTTCCAAGTATTTGTGTGTTTTACTTGAAATAATAAATTGTTGAGTTATTTGACGAGTTTAACTCTTTTGAAGTATTTACTTCTTAAATGTTGTAAAACACCCATATTTGGGATTTTGGATATTTTGATGTGTAGAAATCATAATATGTCCTTAAAAGAATTATTGCTCAAAATGATGTCTATTTGGTGGTTTAATCATGTTAGTGTAATTGATTTTATAAACCATTTGGGAAATACACGATTTAGTGTCAAGAGTCATTTTGAGAATTATAAGGGTATGAGTCCTTTTGGGAAAACCCTTTTGTTTAACCCGTGTCGAGTTTTTGTTTAATAATGATTTTGTGGTACTTGTTTACCTAAACGATGTTTAAATACATTTTATGATATGATGACCGTTATTTATGGGTCTAATGAGTTTTGAGCATTTTGCTCGGTTTTGACTTTGAGGAAGTCTTGGGGACATTTTGTCCGGTTTTGATGGCTCAATGTGGAGTCTTATTTATGGTTGCATTTATTGCACATATTGCATATTATTGCACATTTTTATATTTATATGCTTGGGTGAGTTAGTCATTCCGGGATAAGCATGTTATTGTAGACTGTGTTGCATTTGATCCATAGGCACGTACGTCCGTATTTATTTGATGGTCTATTGGGTGTCGCGGGATTTGACCGGGCCCCATGTTATATGACCTTTACTTTTCAAGGATACGATAGGAGGGTTGAGTCCGGTTGAGCTGTCAGGTTGATTGACGGGCGTTTATGACCTTCGCCATGTCGGGGCAATGCCATGGTTGTATCCCCGCTTGTGCCGAGCCTTTGGCGGTATTCTTAGTAATATTTCGTTAAGGTCAGCTGTCTCATTGGGCGTAACTTGAAAGGCGTCGTATGGGACACTTGGGCTTTTATGCAGTGAAGTATCGTACGATTAACATTGTTTGAGTGGCGTACTTTTGTGTTCATCCACTCTCAATGGATACGGGTCTCCCCCGTCATTGGCCAACCTTACATGGGATTTTATATTGTCCATGTTTTATTATTGTTTGTCTTATACATTTGAATGCGATTGGATGACTTTAATAATGGATTCCCCTCCATGTATATTAAAGTTTAAATGAAGCAACTCATTTCCATATTTATGGTATTTGGAATTCATTACATTTTACGTTCATGTGAGTATTGGTTCGTATCGTGTTGTCGATGAAGTATTATATTTAAATGGAATGTTCTTCCATGTTTTATGGGTTGAGTATTTTGTCGTCAACCGTATTTAAAGGTTTTGCATATATAGATTTATTCACGTATTGAGTGAGTTTGGATTGGAATTCATTTTAGAAAATGCTTTATGCCTTTTGGGAACTTTTCTCAATAATTTTGGGTGCGTTGGAAAATGAGTCGTTTATATCTTTTTTGTAAATTCTTTTGGAAATCATAATCTATGTCGCAAACTTTCATTTAAAGAATTATTTAAATCATGCTATAAACTCTTGAACTCACTAGGCGTTAGCCTAACCCTTTTTATTTGTCGGCATGTGCAACATGTTCAGGTTGGGAGTAGTTCTAGTGACACGTGTGAAAGGTTGTGTGCTAGAAATGTTCTCGAGAGGTGAATTGACTAAGTGATGTCTTCCGCATTTACTCTTGGGAATAGCACTTTGTGTTTGGGTTAAGTAATACCCAAAGTGAGTTTAGTCTTTGTAATAAGACTTGAATTATATATTGTTGAGGTTGATTATAGATTTTAAATTTGAGGTATTTCACCTATTGAATTATAGGAAGAAATCATATTATTTCGGATGTATTATCGAAATTTTTATTTAGTTGCTCTTTTCCAATTCGAGGGTGTTACAAGTTGGTATCAGAGCATAAGTTTGAGAGAATTAGGTGTTGATTTTGGATACCTAGACACAAACTAGCGTTCTTTTAAGTAAATGAGAGTGAAATTCACCATTAGGCACTTTAAGATAGGATATTTGGACGTCGATGGAGTTGCTAGAAACGAGAATCACGTCGAGAGTAACAAGGATAAGCATGTACGATGCGTTCATAATGACACTTGGCTAGTGTTATGGTGAACCTACTAGGTACATGTGCATACTTGAACTACTTTAATGTGACGACCGTTTGGGTAGTGAAGAAGTTTCTAAGCGAATAGTCGTTGGAAAAGATTGACGATTTTAGTATTAGTCACTAAGGGTGACAATAAGCATGATATTTGCTTTAAGTGGTCTGTTTCGGGTCGAGATTGATGGTTGGATTAGAACCATAGACTTATTGAACCGACATTGATTCGAGGAAAAAAACCGTAAGATTAATCAATGTAATTCCCAACTTTGCCTTAAGAGGTTTGTGCATCCGGATGACAATAGTGGACCGGAGGGATTTGGAGGAGTATGGGTTGAGACGTTGAGTTCCGACTAAGTTATGCACAAAATTTATTTTAAAATAAATTGCATCAATTATTTCTTGTGTTTCAAATCCCTATGTGGATTGTGTTACAAAATCTCGGAAAATGTTTAGCACACACAAGATTTTAAATCATGGTTTTGAACATGCATTAAATTACTTTATTGCGGGAGTTGCAAACTCCGTCGGGACTTGCTTTATTTTATTATTGTCCAACGTTACTTTCGGATACAGTGATATCCGTATTTTATGATGTTTAAGATGTTGGGCAAGTAACTACGGCTTATGACTTTAACATTGGATTTCCTCCACATATGTTAAAATTTGGACGAAAAGTTATCTTCCATTATGTCTATGTAAAGATATTTTGGAGACTTTGTTTAATGCAAGTTTGTTGAGCGATGTTGTTTATATGGTATTACAACAAAAAGGGGATTTTTGGAATTTTGACGTTTCCGTCATGATTTTGCTTATTGCAATTCGATTTTTGGGGAGCGAAAGGCTTGGTGCCATTTTGTTGAATTGAGGTCATTGAACCCCATTGAGTTTCATGGAGATTTGGTCTTACGACGTTTTGTGTCGCGTGAGTGCAATTTCATAATGTGCATACTCCATTTATTTTGTGGGAATTTATGAGTTATGTTGGGCATTTTGTCTCACTCGGGTTTTGTTGAGAAATATTGTTTTATGCCATAAGGCGACCAAAAGGGATGAGTTTTGGAACTTTAGTGTCGCGTAATTTCTCTTTCAAAGATTTGTGTTAACACATATTTTGTTGCAACTTGTTTAGTATATGGATTGAGTTATACATGACGTAAGTAATGCATGAAAGAACACTTTGATAGTATTTCATAACAGTTCACTTAATGCGTTTTCGGTCAGTTGATTGTTTTATTATCATTTCATGCAAATGCATTATATTGACCTAGGGGTATGCATAGCTTGGTAACCATTATCTCTCGATATTTTGATAAATGGATCGTTAATGAAAATGTTTTATTAACTCATTGCATAAATGAAGGCCATTTGGTCAAAGTATGTTTTAGTGTTGTGGAGATCATGCATGGTTTACGATACGTTACATTTTGAAAACACAAATGTGTGAGTCGTTGACATTTGGTCAATTTTGGTTCCATGAACATTTTGGAAAATTGTAAACCTTTCTGGTTTTAAAGAAAAAGTGTATTTTGAGTGTTTTAATAAGTAAATTTTAAGCATTGACATTTTGACGTTTCGTATTTCAAGTGAAAAGACTTTTTAGTGGAAATGCTTCGTGATGGGGATTTTGAAAAAAAAAAATCAATTGTCTCAACCGAGAGTGTGTGGAATTATTTAAATTTGGGGAACATAAATGCGCACCGTTTGTATGATTCGAGATTTGAAGTCGGTTTAAACCCTTTTTGGTGTCAACAAACTACAAATACTTATTTTCTCCTAAGTTCTCGGAAAACACATTGATGTGTGAGTCTTGTCAAAAATGTTTTACTCCTACGTCGTCATATGACTAAGTGAGAAAATTTTGAGATTTGATTTAAAGAATTTCATCTTTTGAAATTTTGTTATGAACCATCTAATGCATGTTATTTCATTCCGAGAAAACTATTAAGAGAGTGTTACAAGTTTGCATGCATACTCCAATTTGAGATTTTCTCATGATGTTTTAATCGATATTTTCAAATGATGAAAACGTATTGATTTTGTCTTTAAATTTGGAACTGACACAAGTCATTTTATGTTTTGACCAAAGTGTACTCATGAATCGTTTCATCGTTTTGTGAAATAAATTGACGCGCACAAGTTTTGTTGGCAAACCTTGTTCCATGCCATTTCATGGTTGAAAAGGAATTTTTGGAATCAAATGTCGTTTAAACTTCTTTTGAAGCACGTGCAAACCTTTTGTTACACACAATTTAAAGTAGGCAGTTACTTTACGTGCATGACATGAATCAATCCACACTAGGACTGTAGCGGTTCATTTCAAAGAAGTTGTTTATTACGCTTTTGCGTTTTGTTGATAATCTGAACTGCAATGAAATAGTTTTCAATATGATTTTCATATGTGGGACGAGTGTGTCCATTTTTGCGCAACTACCGAACTGATAGTAGTAGTTTTATGCGTACGATTAATTTGATATGAAAACCTTTGTGTTGAGAAATTTCTATAAAAGTTTTGATTGGCATATTTATTAAATAATTCACTTGAGAACCTTGAACTCATTAGGACCTTGGAAAGGTTAAGTAACCCCGGTTAAGAGTAAGTGTGTATAGAACCTCGACTATAAAAAGTTGGGCGTTTAGACGCGTGATGTTACTATAGGCCGGATGGTATCGATGGCAGAGTCGATGTATTTGCTGTAACTGAAGGGTTAGATTCGCGGTATCGTATTTTGAGGTTAGTGTAACCGTTTTTGTCGGCAACCCTGTTTTGGGTCTTGGACAATTTTCGCATGAAGGACCTTTTGGACACTGTATTGGTAACCCTAGTTTTGTGGGAATGCTCGGCAAACGGAACTCGTGTGTGGAGTTCTGTTAGAGTTCAAAGCTTGGTGGTATGACTAGGTGTCAACCTTTTGGGTTCGAGGTCGAGAACCGTTAGCGTATTCGGAGGGTGTAGTCCGATTTTAAAGAAATAATGATAACGGTTGTAGTAATCTTAAGATGCTCAATTGTGATGAGTAGTTTTGGTGGAATAACCTTCGTGTGTGGTTAAAGAACCTGTCGGTTTGATGATTAATGTTGGGATGGATTATTGGAGTCGTATAATCGATGGGTCAGTGTTGACCACGGGTCTTAGAGCCTATTAGAGATTGTTAGAATTAAACGACGGTTAATGGTAGGAACAATTGGAATTATAGATTCGGTTGGTCTCGGTATTAATTAAACCTTGGATTGATTTAGAGTCTGGACCGCGATCGGGGACGTATGGAACATTCTAAGGTTGGGAGACAACCGAAGTTGTCTAATTAGGAGTTACTCCAGTGGATGGAGCGTTCACCCAGGACATAAGTACAATGTACCTGAGAAGGCATTGTTGGTAAGAATTTGCTTGAGGATTTGTCATAGCAGTCTATGTGGGGAAAATTTAAATTCCAGTCGAAAGCTAATGGAACGGGAAGGGTGTTGAGTTAGATAGCCTTTGGTTGTAAGAATCTATATTTCGAGGACGAAATCATTCTAAGGTTGGGAGGATTGTAACACCCGAAAATTGAAAAATGGGATTCGGACTTGCGGACGTCCGCAAGGGTGCAAGCCGGACGTCCGCGATGCGCGGAAGTCCGCATATCGTTCGCGGAAGCAACAGGGTGTTTTGGGAAGGAAACAGTTCGACTGAGGCCGGACGTCTGCGAAGGACCATGCCGACGTCCGCGACACGTCTGATGAGATAGCTTTGTGTTTTAAGCGCTCTTCCTCTCTCACTCCCCTCATTTCATCTTCAAACTCAAAATCAGTTTCCTCTCTCCCTCTAAACCAATTTCTTCCCAATAAACCCTAAATCCTTCATCTTCTTCCCCAAATCAAACCCCTCACCATTGTTGTGAACCTCAACCTTTCTAGAAACCTTTCACTTCATCTTCTCCACCAAGTTTCTAGGGTTTCATCCAACCCTTTTCACTCCACTTTGAAGATTGGGAGTTTGTGGCTCATCTTGGTGATTCTAGAGGTACTTTGGTTGGTGGATTCAACTTATGGTTAAGGTAATCTTCTCTTCTCTTCATTTATGAAAGTTATGGTTTTGGTATAAGTTGAGATCTTGATGTAAAATAAATGGGGAATGATTCTTTATGGTTAGATCTGATTATTGATGGTTGGAAACTTATGGATCTAGGTTTTTGGAAGATCTGGCTTGAGGATTCAAGTTTCTTCAAAGGAGCTTACGTTTGGGGAAAACCTAGATTTAGCCTAAATCTAGCAAGGTGAGTTCAAGTTGATTTGTGAAAACTTTGTACATGCCAAAAATGTTATTTTTCAAGTATTTGTGTGTTTTAGTTGAAATAATAAATTGTTGAGTTATTTGATGAGTTTAACTCTTTTGAAGTATTAACTTCTTAAATGTTGTAAAACACCCATATTTCGGATTTTAGATATTTTGATGTGTAGAAATCATAATATGTCCTTAAAAGATTTATTGCTCAAAATGATGTCTATTTGAGGGTTTAATCACGTTGGTGTAATTGATTTTATAAACCATTTGAGAAATACACGATTTAGTGTCAAGAGTCATTTTGAGAATTATAAGGGTATGAGTCCTTTTGGGAAAACCCTTTTGTTTAACCCGTGTCGAGTTTTGGGTTAATAATGATTTTGTGGTACTTGTTTACCTAAACGATGTTTAAATACATTTTATGCTATGATGGCCGTTATTTATGGGTCTAATGAGTTTTGAGCATTTTGCTCGGTTTTGACTTTGTGGAAGTCTTGGGGACATTTTGTCCGGTTTTGATGGCTCAATGTGGAGTCTTATTTATGGTTGCATTTATTGCACATATTGCATATTATTGCACATTTTTATATTTATATGCTTGGGTGAGTTAGTCATTCCGGGATAGGCATGTTATTGTAGACTGTGTTGCATTGGATCCATAGGCACGTAAGTCAGTATTTATTTGATGGTCTATTGGGTGTCGCGGGATTTGACCGGGCCCCATGTTATATGAACTTTACTTTTCAAGGATACGATAGGAGGGTTGAGTCCGGTTGAGCTGTCAGGTTGATTGACGGGCGTTTATGACCTTCGCCATGTCGGGGCAATGCCATGGTTGTATCCCCGCTTGTGCCGAGCCTTTGGCGGTATTCTTAGTAATATTTCGTTAAGGTCAGTTGTCTCTTTGGGCGTAACTTGAAAGGCGTCGTATGGGACACTTGGGCTTTTATGCAGTGAAGTATCGTACGATTAACATTGTTTGAGTGGCGTACTTTTGTGTTCATCCACTCTCAATGGATACGGGTCTCCCCCGTCATTGGCCAACCTTACATGGGATTTTATATTGTCCATGTTTTATTATTGTTGGTCTTATACATTTGAATGCGATTGGATGACTTTAATAATGGATTCCCCTCCATGTATATTAAAGTTTAAATGAAGCAGCTCATTTCCATATTTATGGTATTTGGAATTCATTACATTTTACGTTCATGTGAGTATTGGTTCGTATCGTGTTGTCGATGAAGTATTATATTTAAATGGAATGTTCTTCCATGTTTTATGGGTTGAGTATTTTGTCGTCAACCGTATTTGAAGGTTTTGCATATATAGATTATTCACGTATTGAGTGAGTTTGGATTGGAATTCATTTTAGAAAATGCTTTATGCCTTTTGGGAACTTTTCTCAATAATTTTGGGTGCGTTGGAAAATGAGTCGTTTATATCTTTTTTGTAAATTCTTTTGGAAATCATAATCTATGTCGCAAACTTTCATTTAAAGAATTATTTAAATCATGCTATAAACTCTTGAACTCACTAGGCGTTAGCCTAACCCTTTTTATTTGTCGGCATGTACAACATGTTCAGGTTGGGAGTAGTTCTTAGTGACACGTGTGAAAGGTTGTGTGCTAGAAATGTTCTCGAGAGGTGAATTGACTAAGTGATGTCTTCCGCATTTACTCTTGGGAATAGCACTTTGTGTTTGGGTTAAGTAATACCCAAAGTGAGTTTAGTCTTTGTAATAAGACTTGAATTATATATTGTTGAGGTTGATTATAGATTTTAAATTTGAGGTATTTCACCTATTGAATTATAGGAAGAAATCATATTATTTCGGATGTATTATCGAAATTTTTATTTAGTTGCTCTTTTCCAATTCGAGGGTGTTACAAGTTGGTATCAGAGCATAAGTTTGAGAGAATTAGGTGTTGATTTTGGATACCTAGACACAAACTAGCGTTCTTTTAAGTAAATGAGAGTGAAATTCACCATTAGGCACTTTAAGATAGGATATTTGGACGTCAATGGAGTTGCTAGAAACGAGAATCACGTCGAGAGTAGCAAGGATAAGCATGTACGGTGCGTTCATAATGACACCTGGCCAGTGTTATGGTGAACCTACTAGGTACATGTTCATACTTGAACTACTTTAATGTGACGACCGTTTGGGTAGTGAAGAAGTTTCTAAGCGAATAGTCGTTGGAAAAGATTGACGATTTTAGTATTAGTCACTAAGGGTGACAATAAGCATGATATTTGCTTTAAGTGGTCTGTTTCGGGTCGAGATTGATGGTTGGATTAGAACCATATACTTATTGAACCGACATTGATTCGAGGAAAAAAACCGTAAGATTAATCGATGTAATTCCCAACTTTGCTTTAAGAGGTTTGTGCATCTGGATGACAATAGTGGACCAGAGGGATTTGGAGGAGTATGGGTTGAGACGTTGAGTTCCGACTAAGTTATGCACAAAATTTATTTTAAAATAAATTGCATCAATTATTTCTTGTGTTTCAAATCCCTATGTGGATTGTGTTACAAAATCTCGGAAAATGTTTAGCACACACAAGATTTTAAATCATGGTTTTGAACATGCATTAAATTACTTTATTGCGGGAGTTGCAAACTCCGTCGGGACTTGCTTTATTTTATTATTGTCCAACGTTACTTTCGGATACAGTGATATCCATATTTTATGATGTTTAAGATGTTGGGCAAGTAACTACGGCTTATGACTTTAATATTGGATTTCCTCCACGTATGTTAAAATTTGGACGAAAAGTTATCTTACATTATGTCTATGTAAAGCTATTTTGGAGACTTTGTTTAATGCAAGTTTGTTGAGCGATGTTGTTTATATGGTATTACAACAAAAGGGGGATTTTTGGAATTTTGACGTTTCCGTCCTGATTTTGCTTATTGCAATTCGATTTTTGGGGAGCGAAAGGTTTGGTGCCATTTTGTTGAATTGAGGTCATTGAACCCCATTGAGTTTCATGGAGATTTGGTCTTACGACGTTTTGTGTCGCGTGAGTGCAATTTCATAATGTGTATACTCCATTTATTTTGTGGGAATTTATGAGTTATGTTGGGCATTTTGTCTCACTCGGGTTTTGTTGAGAAATATTGTTTTATGCCATAAGGCGACCAAAAGGGATGAGTTTTGGAACTTTAGTGTCGCGTAATTTCTCTTTCAAAGATTTGTGTCAACACATATTTTGTTGCAACTTGTTTAGTATATGGATTGAGTTATACATGACGTAAGTAATGCATGAAAGAACACTTTGATAGAAATTCATAACAGTTCACTTAATGCGTTTTCGGTCAGTTGATTGTTTTATTATCATTTCATGCAAATGCATTATATTGACCTAGGGGTATGCATAGCTTGGTAACCATTATCTCTCGATATTTTGATAAATGGATCGTTAATGAAAATGTTTTATTAACTCATTGCATAAATGAAGGCCATTTGGTCAAAGTATGTTTTAGTGTTGTGGAGATCATGCATGGTTTACGATACGTTCCATTTTGAAAACACAAATGTGTGAGTCGTTGACATTTGGTCAATTTTGGTTCCATGAACATTTTGGAAAATTGTAAACCTTTCTGGTTTTAAAGAAAAAGTGTATTTTGAGTGTTTTAATAAGTAAATTTTAAGCATCGACATTTTGACGTTTCGTATTTCAAGTGAAAAGACTTTTTAGTGGAAATGCTTCGTGATGGGGATTTTGAAAAAAGAAATCAATTGTCTCAACCGAGAGTGTGTGGAATTATTTAAATTTTGGGAACATAAATGCGCACCGTTTGTATGATTCGAGATTTGAAGTCGGTTTAAACCCTTTTTGGTGTCAACAAATTACAAATACTTATTTTCTCCTAAGTTCTCGGAAAACACATTGATGTGTGAGTCTTGTCAAAAATGTTTTACTCCTACGTCGTCATATGACTAAGTGAGAAAATTTTGAGATTTGATTTAAAGAATTTCATCTTTTGAAATTTTGTTATGAACCATCTAATGCATGTTATTTCATTCCGAGAAAACTATTAAGAGAGTGTTACAAGTTTGCATGCATACTCCAATTTGAGATTTTCTCATGATGTTTTAATCGATATTTTCAAATGATGAAAACGTATTGATTTTGTCTTTAAATTTGGAACTGACACAAGTCATTTTATGTTTTGACCAAAGTGTACTCATGAATCGTTTCATCGTTTTGTGAAATAAATTGACGCGCACAAGTTTTGTTGGCAAACCTTGTTCCATGCCATTTCATGGTTGAAAAGGAATTTTTGGAATCAAATGTCGTTTAAACTTCTTTTGAAGCACGTGCAAACCTTTTGTTACACACAATTTAAAGTAGGCAGTTACTTTACGTGCATGACATGAATCAATCCACACTAGGACTGTAGCGGTTCATTTCAAAGAAGTTGTTTATTACGCTTTTGCGTTTTGTTGATAATCTGAACTGCAATGAAATAGTTTTCAATATGATTTTCATATGTGGGACGAGTGTGTCCATTTTTGCGCAACTACCGAACTGATAGTAGTAGTTTTATGCGTACGATTAATTTGATATGAAAACCTTTGTGTTGAGAAATTTCTATAAAAGTTTTGATTGGCATATTTATTAAATAATTCACTTGAGAACCTTGAACTCATTAGGACCTTGGAAAGGTTAAGTAACCCCGGTTAAGAGTAAGTGTGTATAGAACCTCGACTATAAAAAGTTGGGCGTTTAGACGCGTGATGTTACTATAGGCCGGATGGTATCGATGGCAGAGTCGATGTATTTGCTGTAACTGAAGGGTTAGATTCGCGGTATCGTATTTTGAGGTTAGTGTAACCGTTTTTGTCGGCAACCCTGTTTTGGGTCTTGGACAATTTTCGCATGAAGGACCTTTTGGACACTGTATTGGTAACCCTAGTTTTGTGGGAATGCTCGGCAAACGGAACTCGTGTGTGGAGTTCTGTTAGAGTTCAAAGCTTGGTGGTATGACTAGGTGTCAACCTTTTGGGTTCGAGGTCGAGAACCGTTAGCGTATTCGGAGGGTGTAGTCCGATTTTAAAGAAATAATGATAACGGTTGTAGTAATCTTAAGATGCTCAATTGTGATGAGTAGTTTTGGTGGAATAACCTTCGTGTGTGGTTAAAGAACCTGTCGGTTTGATGATTAATGTTGGGATGGATTATTGGAGTCGTATAATCGATGGGTCAGTGTTGACCACGGGTCTTAGAGCCTATTAGAGATTGTTAGAATTAAACGACGGTTAATGGTAGGAACAATTGGAATTATAGATTCGGTTGGTCTCGGTATTAATTAAACCTTGGATTGATTTAGAGTCTGGACCGCGATCGGGGACGTATGGAACATTCTAAGGTTGGGAGACAACCGAAGTTGTCTAATTAGGAGTTACTCCAGTGGATGGAGCGTTCACCCAGGACATAAGTACAATGTACCTGAGAAGGCATTGTTGGTAAGAATTTGCTTGAGGATTTGTCATAGCAGTCTATGTGGGGAAAATTTAAATTCCAGTCGAAAGCTAATGGAACGGGAAGGGTGTTGAGTTAGATAGCCTTTGGTTGTAAGAATCTATATTTCGAGGACGAAATCATTCTAAGGTTGGGAGGATTGTAACACCCGAAAATTGAAAAATGGGATTCGGACTTGCGGACGTCCGCAAGGGTGCAAGCCGGACGTCCGCGATGCGCGGAAGTCCGCATATCGTTCGCGGAAGCAACAGGGTGTTTTGGGAAGGAAACAGTTCGACTGAGGCCGGACGTCTGCGAAGGACCATGCCGACGTCCGCGACACGTCTGATGAGATAGCTTTGTGTTTTAAGCGCTCTTCCTCTCTCACTCCCCTCATTTCATCTTCAAACTCAAAATCAGTTTCCTCTCTCCCTCTAAACCAATTTCTTCCCAATAAACCCTAAATCCTTCATCTTCTTCCCCAAATCAAACCCCTCACCTTGTTGTGAACCTTAACCTTTCTAGAAACCTTTCACTTCATCTTCTCCACCAAGTTTCTAGGGTTTCATCCAACCCTTTTCACTCCACTTTGAAGATTGGGAGTTTGTGGCTCATCATGGTGATTCTAGAGGTACTTTGGTTGGTGGATTCAACTTATGGTTAAGGTAATCTTCTCTTCTCTTCATTTATGAAAGTTAGGGTTTTGGTATAAGTTGAGATCTTGATGTAAAATAAATGGGGAATGATTCTTTATGGTTAGATCTGATTATTGATGGTTGGAAACTTATAGATCTAGGTTTTTGGAAGATTTGGCTTGAGGATTCAAGTTTCTTCAAAGGAGTTTACGTTTGGGGAAAACCTAGATTTAGCCTAAATCTAGCAAGATGAGTTCAAGTTGATTTGTGAAAACTTTGTACATGCCAAAAATGTTATTTTTCAAGTATTTGTGTGTTTTAGTTGAAATAATAAATTGTTGAGTTATTTGATGAGTTTAACTCTTTTGAAGTATTAACTTCTTAAATGTTGTAAAACACCCATATTTCGGATTTTAGATATTTTGATGTGTAGAAATCATAATATGTCCTTAAAAGATTTATTGCTCAAAATGATGTATATTTGAGGGTTTAATCACGTTGGTGTAATTGATTTTATAAACCATTTGAGAAATACACGATTTAGTGTCAAGAGTCATTTTGAGAATTATAAGGGTATGAGTCCTTTTGGGAAAACCCTTTTGTTTAACCCGTGTCGAGTTTTGGGTGAATAATGATTTTGTGGTACTTGTTTACCTAAACGATGTTTAAATACATTTTATGCTATGATGACCGTTATTTATGGGTCTAACGAGTTTTGAGCATTTTGCTCGGTTTTGACTTTGATGAAGTCTCGGGGACATTTTGTTCGGTTTTGATGCCTCAATGTGGAGTCTTATTATGGTTGCATTTATTGCACATATTGCATATTATTGCACATTTTTTATATTTACATGCTTGGGTGCGTTAGTCATTCCGGGATAGGCATGGTATTGTAGACTGTGTTGCATTGGATCCATAGGCACGTAAGTTAGTCTTTATTTGATGGTCTATTGGGTGTCGCGGGATTTGACCGGGCCCCATGTTGTATGACCTTTACTTTTCAAGGATACGATAGGAGGGCTGAGTCCGGTTGAGCTGTCAGGTTGATTGACAGGCGTTTATGACCTTCGCCATGTCGGGGCAATGCCATGGTTGTATCCTCGCTTGTGCCGAGCCTTTGGCGGTATTCTAGTAATATTTCGTTAAGGTCAGTTGTCTCTTTAGGCATAACTTGAAATGCGTCGTATGGGACACTTGGGCTTTTATGAAATAAAGTGTCGTACAATTAACATTGTTTGAGTGGCGTACTTTTGTGTTTATCCACTCTCAATGGATACGGGTCTCCCCCGTCGTTGGCCAACCTTACTTGGGATTTTATATTGTCCATGTTTTATTATTGTTGGTCTTATACATTTGACTGCGATTGGATGACTCTAATATTGGATTCCCCTCCATGTATATTAAAGTTTAAATGAAGCACCTCATTTCCATATTTATGGTATTTGGACTTCATTATATTTTACGTTCGCGTGAGTATTGGTTCGTATCATGTTTTCGATGAAGTATTATATTTAAATGGAATGTTTTTCCATGTTTTATGGGTTGAGTATTTTGTCGTCAACCGTATTTGAAGGTTTTGCATAATATAGATTTATTCACGTATTGAGTGAGTTTGGATTGGAATTCATTTTAGAAAACACTTTATGCCTTTTGGGAACTTTTCTCAAAAAATTTGGGTGCGTTGGAAAATGGGTCGTTTATATCCTTTTTGTAAATTCTTTTGGAAATCATAATCTATGTCGCAAACTTTCATTTAAAGAATTATTTAAAGCATGCTATAAACTCTTGAACTCACTATGCGTTAGCCAAACCCTCTTTATTTGTCGGCATGTGCAACAGGTTCAGGTTGGGAGTAGTTCTAGTGACACGTGTGAAGGGTTGTGTGCTAGAAATGTTCTCGAGAGGTGAATTGACTAAGTGATGTCTTCCGCATTTACCCTTAGGAATAGCACTTTGTGTTTGGATTAAGTAATACCCAAAGTGAGTTTAGTCTTTGTAATAAGACTTGAATTATATATTGTTGAGGTTGTTTATAGATTTTAAATTTGAGGTATTTCACCTATTGAATTATAGGAAGAAATCATATTATTTCGCATGTATTATCGAAATTTTTATTTAGTTGCTCTTTCCAAATTCGAGGGTGTTACAGATGATGAGTTTTTATTAAGGTGCCGTTTATCAAAAAGTTACTTCGGTAAGCGCTTTCCAAGTCACATTACCTATCAGATTAATATGGCAAGGACCAAAAGCTTACCCGGTAAGAGCGAATGAAAGAACCGTGAATCCTACCCCCGGTAAGTGATGACGATGACTCTTACCACGGTTAGCGCTTACCGGGTGAATTGTTGCATAGGAAACCGATTTGACGGACTAAAATCTTACCCGATAAGTAACTGATAGTGCTAAATTTGACTGGTAAGCGCTTAATTAGGTAAGTATTTGGTAAACGACCCCTAAGTTAGAACAAATATCTTGTTATTTGTTTTATTTTTCAATCGTATATATACAAATAAAATGATTTACTAGCATGAAAACATATATCGTTTTGATCTTTTCGATCTTGATTGTCAAACTTATTCAACACTTAGGTGGCGTTTGGTTCGCAGAATGTTTTTGGATGTAATGGAATCTATCAAAGGAATTTGACTTTGAAGGAATTGGAATGGAATGTTGTCAGGTTTGACCACATGTTTGGTTGACAGAATTGGAATGAAATCTGTTAAAGGAATTGGAATTTGTCTGTTTGGTTCACAGAATGTAGCTTTGGAATTGGAATGAATTTATTATAAATGACCAAAATACCCTTTTTGATAAGTTTTAATTTTTTAAAACAAATAATAAAATAATCATTGAATATATTTTTTTCACTAAAAATACTTTAATAAAATAATTTTTAAATACTTTAACGCGCAAAAAAAATATAATATACACAACCCAGATAAAATATATTGTCAAACAAACAAAATTATATTTTGAAAAAATAAAATATATTTCGAGAAAATAAAAAATGTATTAAATTATATTATATAAAATTAAAATTAAAATTAAAATAAAAAATATAAAAATAAAATATGAATATAAATATAAATATAAATATAAATATAAATATAAAATCAAAATATTAAATATTAAATATTAAATAAAAACCTAAAGTATGAAATTAAATTATGTTATATTTAAGTTAAAGGATATATTTGGAATTATGAAAATACAGCATTCCATCAATTCCAATTCCATCAAAATCCTTCAAGATTGCTAAGGAATTTCAAATTCACTTATTTATGGAGTCTGGTGTAATTGGACATTCCTTTCCGTCGAAAAGAATGAACCAAACGAAGGAATGGAATTCAGTCAATGGAATTCGACATTCCAATTCCATCAGATTCCATCAAAATCCGTGAACCAAACGCCCCCTTACACTTCTCTTGATTTATTTCTTTCTGTTTTTGTTTTAATTAAATATTTTAAATCTGTAATTATAGATTTTATTGTTCTTTTTGATATTTTATCAGATAATTTTTTTAATAAAAATATTATATATTTTTTAATACTAAATTATGGTTCCATTTTTCTATATTATTTTATTTTAATTTAAGATTTATGAGTCTTTTGTTTATTTATTTATTGTTAGACTAAATAAATTCAACATGCGACCAAGTCTCTCGAAAAGGTCCAAAGACGAATGTCTTAAAAATAGACCTCAAAAATAATTATTTTTAGTATGGAAAACCCGTCATCATTACGTTTTCGAGGATTACAATGATGTCAAACTAGTTTACTCAGTTAAATGAGTAAACTGACTAGTAAAACAAGTTCGCCCATTTTACATTCTTAGAAGGTTTTTTTATCTTGGTCATGATTTTTATAGTTGATGTCTATTTTATAGTCAAAATTACTCACAAGGCTAGGATCCTATCTTTTTTCTTTTTAGTTTTTTTAACAAAACATGACTATTTTTAAAGTTCGCTTATCGATCAATAACTGGTTTATCAATTAGTTTGCCAAACATAGTCATAATTAATACTTGAAAGGACACAAACAAGAGTTAAATATGACATTATGGTTTGAATTTTGTGGTGTTCATGGCCATGATGTTTGCATCTATGTAGTTTCATGGTGCAAACCACGAACTATGGACTATTCGACTATTCCTCTAGTGGCTCCGCCATTTACACCACCTGGGCATCCCTCTAAACCTTCAACGTTAGTGACACTCTCATCTTTTTAACTTCATCATCGATGGACAACATGGTGTTGAAGAGATTTCAGAGGAGGGATATGATCCATATTTGCACTTCCACTAACCTCATCTCTATCACCATTACCACCCTTGCCACATTGACCACTGTCGACACCAACTATTTGCATATGCATCTTTACAAGTATCGCCAACTTTGTCAAAACGTTAACCATCCAGATTAGTTTATGCCATCGTCACCATTCCACCACGACACCACCTTCAACTAGTGGATACCCGTCTTTCACCGTAGTGACACATGTCATTTTCTTGGCAATTGGCATAACTTTATTGAATTATCAACTTTGAGAATTACTAGGAGATTATAGCTATATTTTTAACAAGTTTAATTTCTATTAAGAAGAATGAGTTGGCCATTCTTATGCAGTAGTTTAGTTTAGCTAAAGGGAACCTACCAGGGCCGTAGCGAAAGCATTTGTTAAAGAGACGCGGGTTTAATAGATCTTCAAAAGCCTCCGTTTATTTTGTCATTGGTCAACATCATTTTTTAGGAGATAGGTTAAAAAAGAATGAATAAATTGACTAAATTATCCTTGATTAAAACTCACTTACTAACAATGATATCATTTATGAGGATAATTTTAATATTAACAACATAGTGATGACTCAGGTGTTCAAAAGAAATGGAATGAAGTAAATATGCATATTTGCATAGTTTACTCTTATTATAATAAAAAGAAATTGAATATACTTTTAATTTCCTAAGCCATTGTTTGGCAAAAATAAGCTAGTTTTTTTTTGGTGTACATGTTTCGATGACCATAAGCTAGCTTTTTGAAACGCTACTTGGAGTAGCGTTTCAGTAGCTTTTTGTGAATATTTCAATATTGCTCCTTATTATTATTTACTAACAATTATTATTATAAATATTAATTTTTTTAATATGTAATTTTTGGTCATTTTACATGTTTATAAGCTAGTTTTGCCAAACGTGACTTTTTCATCAGCTAGCTTATCAGCTACTAGCTAGCTTATGAGTCAACAACTAGCTTATCAGCTACCAGCTAGGTTATCAGCTAGTTTGCCAAACATAGCCTAAATGACCTCCTGTTGAAGTTATTTTTTATAAATCAAAATATTTGTGTTTAAAAAAAATCAGGTAATAGTTTATTTTACAAAAATAAATACAATATCTAACTTTATAATCATATCATTTGCGCAGGGGCGAAGTCAGGAATTTTGCCAATAGTGGTTCTCTTTAATAAACAAAAAATAGATGTATGATAATACGACGATATTATATTCATGCCAAATTTAGATCAAAAAGTAAACATACATTTTCAAAAACCGTAACACTAACCTTTAATTATAGATTCAACAATAAATTCGACGCATTTTCATTTTCTGAAACATATCAATGATATCTTCATTCTCAACGTCTGCAAACACATCCTTTTCAATATAAGCTATCAAGTTATCGTTCATCCATTGATCTCCCATTCTATTACGCAACCTGTTTTTTACAATATGCATAGCAGAAAATGCCCTCTCAACCGTGGTCGTTGCAACCGGTAATGTCAATGCTAATTTTATAAGCATGTAAACCAATGGGAACACCTTACCTCTGTTTGTTTCAACCATTTTTCGTGCAAGATCACAAATCCCGTTTAGATATGAAGTCTGCATATCAAGAATATAGGTCAAGTTGATCATCAAGTATCATAATCTCCATCTTAGAATAATCATTTGGATAAAAATGAGCAAGACGAATCAGTTTGCTTTTATCAAAAGCCAAAAAAGAGTTCCTCAGATTGAGGCATGCTATGCAAAGAAGCAAATTAGTGCTAGGCTCATTAAAACGATTATCCAATTCCATAAGTTGTAGATCAATAACTGCATAAAATAACTCAACACGGTAGTAGTGTAAGTTTGACATCTGTGGAGCTTTTCGGCGTGACCGTCCGGGAAGTAAGTGTTGGAACCACCTTAAAAGTGACCGTCACTGATCGTTTATCATTCCTGATATGATGATTGACAATAACTGAAATCCCTATGTCTAGTAAATATATGATGGGCGTATTTACTATTATTGACATACTATAGGGTTTCCCATTAGGTGATTGGAACTATAGGGGATTATACCGCACATAATAAACACCAAGGGTTAAAAGTGTAAGATACTCTTATTATAAATAGAGTACCCTAATCCTACTTTTAACCTAATGACTAAAACCCTAATCAGCTGATAAACATCCAGCCGTGCGCCCCTAAGATCGACTCTCTCAAGGATCGATCATCATCATCCCATCATTATACGATCACCTCGTTCTGGGAACCCGGCAATCAATGGCGAATATGTTTAATGCTTTCACTGGATCCTCAGGATCATCGGGTATGATTTCTTATCATCTTATTTCCATTATCGATTACAAATCATGAATATTACTCCAACATGTGGTATCAGAGCTACGGTTCATTGTGATTCGTGATTTGTATTGGTTTTGGTGGCTTTAATTCATCGATTTCTTTCGTATTTATGAATGTCGCCGCAAACTTCATTCTGTTTTGAATTATCGGCTGCCATATTCGATTGATTCAATTCGAAATTTATATTGAATCGCTAAAATAAAATTTTCTGGCCGCCGCATACTGTTTTTTTTTCGGCTGTTATAATGCAATTTGTTTTATTATTTGCATTAAACCCTAATTATGCCATGTTAATTGATCAATGTTAATTGCACTGAATTGATCATTGTATCGGGAATTTTTTTTTTCGGTTGAACCAAACTTTTCGACAGCTTAAATACCGAATACCTCACTTTTCGGCATCTTGCATGCCGAAAACCTTACTTTTCGGTTCCTTACATGTCGAAAACATAATTTTTTTGAATTCCTTACATACCGAATTCTTAACTTTTCGCAACTGTACATAGCGAAAACCTTACTTTTCGCAACTGTACATAGCGAAAACCTTACTTTTCGCAACTGTACATTGCGAAAACCTTACTTTTCGCTTCTGTACATTGCGAAAACCTTACTTTTCGCTTCTGAACATTGCGAAAACCTCACTTTTCGCTTCTGTACATTGCGAAAACCTTACTTTTCGCTTCTGTACATAGCGAAAACCTTGCACTAATATTTATGGTCTCATCATTTGTGCCCAAAGGTCAAATATGATTCTCATAATGCAATTTTTTTTCCTTTTGCATAATGAACACTGAGTATACTAATTCTGCCCAAAGGTGATTTAATATACCTGTGTGTCAAAAGGACTTTCTACATGCATAATTCACACGATGCTCTATTTTGTGCCCAAAGGTCAAAAGATAAGCATTGCGTTGCATAACCCTAACGCTCATGTTTACTTAGATATTAGTTATTTCTGCCCAAAGGTGATGTAACATCTAAGTAGAGCCTTACTTTGACTTATTGTTTTGGTGTTTACAATAGGTATACTCATCACTAGCTTCATCACTAAAATGGTCATAGTTTCATTACTCTAAGGAATATTACTGTTAGGCCTGCTTTCTTTAACATTACTTTGATTCCATTACTTTAAGAAACATTACTTTGTCCGCCTTTTATAGCTAACTATGTCACTACAATAATCTTCTATAACTTATATTCTCCTTAATTTCCACATCAGTACCTAACTTTGGCATTGAGCCACTTACTGGTGCGAACTTTGCTTCGTGGAAGGATCAATTACTTCTTACTATGGGGATGCTTGACCTTGACCATGCTATTCGCCATGATGAGCCCGCTGCTATTACTGCTGAGTCTACTGCAGCTCAGAAAGCGGATTTTGAAAAGTGGGAAAGGGCAAATCGCTTGTCACTGATGATGGTCAAGAACTCCATTAACCTCAGTATCCGAGGAGCTATCCCTGACTCTGATAAAGTCAGAACTTACCTCAAATCTGTTGAGGATCACTTCAAGGGATCGTCTAAGGCGCATGCAAGTAGCTTAATGCTACAGATGCTCACTCTAAAATATGAAGGAAATAGCAGTGTCCGTGAACACATCATGAAAATGATTGATATGGCTCATAAGCTTAAGAGTCTTGAGATGGAAGTATCTGATAATTTTCTTGTGCATTTCATAATGACCTCTTTGCCTGCTCGGTTCGACACCTTCAAAGTTAACTATAATGCTATGAAGGATAAATGGTCGATAAGTGAACTGATTGCAATGTGTGTGCAAGAGGAGGATCGCCTAAAGCTGGTACAACCTGAAGCTGTTCACCTGACAACCACTGGTAATTCTAAGAAAAGGAAGGGTAACCACAGTAATCAGACTGGAAATAAAGTCCAAAAAGATAATAATCATGGTGCCGTTGCCTCTGGCTCTAAATCCTTGTCTAACAAACCTAGCTGCAAATTCTGTCGTGCCAAAGGGCACAGACAGAAAGATTGCCCTAAGTTCAAGGAATGGCTAGCTAAGAAAGGTAACATTCTTTATGTAATATTTGATTCCTTTACTACTGATGTCCCTGTTAATACATGGTGGGGTGACTCTGGTTCTATGGTCCATGTGACAAACTCAATGCAGGGATTCCTTACAATCCAGAAGCTACCAAAGGGCCAAAGAAAACTTAGAGTTGGAAGTGGTGATCTCTTAGATGTCGAAGCCATGGGAACTTTAAATTTACATATGAGTACCGGAAAGTGTATTAGACTAGTGGATACCTTATATGTACCGAGAATTACTCGGAACCTTGTATCCATATCTAGACTAGACCTTGAAGGTTATGTAATAATTCATGGTTGCGGCAAGATTGCCATTACTCATAATAATGAATTACTTGGTCGAGGTTTCTTGGATGGATTACTGTATAAATTAGAACTAGATCATAATTTCTCACAGTCTTTGTTGTCTCTTAATATTGATGACGTAACTAAGACAACAAAATCACCTAAACAATCAGAGAATTCCTCCATGTTGTGGCATAAACGTCTTGGCCACATCTCACGAGATCGAATGACACGACTCGTAAAGGATGGAATCTTACCTTCTCTTGATTTTAGTGATTTTGAAACATGTATTAAGTGCCTCAAAGGCAAAATGGCGAAAGGGAATAAGAAAGGAGCCACTAGGAGTTCCAACTTGTTGGAAATAATTCACACTGATATTAGTGGTCCCTATCCCGCATCAATCACAGGACATACATCATTTATTACATTCATTGACGATTATTCGCGTTATTTGCACCTATATCTAATTAAGGAAAATTTTGAATCCTTACAAACTTTTATTGATTTTAAAACTTTGGTTGAAAACCAACTTGATCATAAAATAAAAGTTGTGAGATCAGATAGAGGAGGTGAGTATTATGGTAGACATACTGATATTGGTCAAGCTCCTGGTCCTTTCTATAATTTTTGCAAGGAACATGGCATAATTAACCAATACACCATGCCTGGTTCTCCTCAACAAAATGGTGTTGCTGAAAGGAGAAACAGAACCTTAATGGACATGGTGAGAAGTATGCTTGCTAACACTAACTTACCTACTTTCCTCTGGACTGAGGCATTAAAAACAGCTGTTCATATACTCAATAGGGTTCCATCAAAATCTGTCCCTAAAACTCCTTATGAGATCTGGACAGGTAGGAAACCGAGTCTAAAATATATGAAAGTATGGGGTTGTCCCGCCGAAGCAAAAGTCTATAACCCTAACTTAAAGAAACTGGATCCTAAAACCCTTACATGTTTCTTTATCGGTTATCCTGATAACTCAAAAGGTTATCGGTTTTACTGTCCTTCCCACACTACGAGCATCATTGACACGCAGCATGCCACGTTTCTTGAGAACTCAAAGATCAGTGGGAGCACGACAAATCATGACTCAGATTTGCAAGAAGTACAAGAAGCGGGGGGAAACCATTCTTCCGGTATCTTTATTCCTCCAATAATTCCTCTTGTACCCACCGCTGCTCCTAATATCACTGATCCAGCTCCTTCTAACCAAAATACCGAGGGAACATCATCATCGCTTCCGAACGCTGATCCTAATATCACTGATTCCACTCCTTCTGTTACTGAACCAGAAAATCAACTAAGGAGATCATCTAGGACTCGCAGGGCCACAAATTTTGATGATTTCGTAACCTTTTTAACTGAAGTTGAGAACATTGGAAAGCTTAATGATCCTACCTCTTATCGAGAAGCCGTTAATAGTGATCAGGCCACTCAGTGGAATGAAGCCATGATTGAAGAGCTTAATTCCATGCAGCAGAATGATGTTTGGGACTTGGTTGAACTTCCTGAAGGATCCAAAACTATCGGTTGTAAATGGGTCTTCAAAACCAAATTAGACCCGAAAGGAAACATCGAACGTTATAAGGCCAGACTGGTTGCAAAAGGCTTTACTCAAAAGGAAGGAATCGATTATCAAGAGACCTTCTCTCCAGTCTCTCGTAAAGATTCTTTAAGGATCGTCATGGCACTTGTAGCTCATTATGATTTAGAGTTACATCAGATGGATGTCAAAACCGCATTCTTAAATGGAGACTTGCAAGAAGATGTATACATGCGACAACCTGAAGGATTCATTCCAGAAGGTAAAGAGCATATGGTCTGCAAGTTGAAGAAATCCATTTATGGGTTGAAACAGGCATCACGACAATGGTATCTCAAGTTCGATAAAATCGTAAAAGGGCAAGATTTTCTAAAGAATCAAGTGGATCAATGCACCTATCTCAAGATCAGTGGGAGTAACTTTATAATCCTTGTCTTGTACGTAGATGACATCCTACTAGCAAGTAATAACTTGGATATGCTGCATGAGTCGAAGCGGATGCTTTCGCAAAATTTCGACATGAAAGATCTCGGTGATGCCTCTTATGTCATTGGTATCGAAATACACCGAGATAGGCATAATGGTGTTTTGGGTCTTTCTCAAAATGCATATATTGAGCGTATCTTAAAACGCTATAACATGCAGAAATGTACACCCACTGTAGCTCCAGTAGTTAAAGGGGACGTATTTGGTTCCTTCCAAGCTCCGAGCACTGAGATTGAAAAGGAAGAAATGAGGATGATACCTTATTCGTCTGTAGTAGGGAGCATTATGTATGCTCAGGTCTGTACTCGTCCGGATATCGCTTATATCGCTGGTATGCTGGGACGTTACTTATCTAATCCCGGAATAGCACACTGGAAAGCGGCTAAAAAGGTTCTTCGATATCTGCAAGGGACCAAAGACTACAAATTGACTTATAGAAGAAGTGACAACTTAGAAGTAGTAGGTTATTCTGATTCCGACTTTGCTAAATGCAAGGAAGATAAAAAATCTACTTCTGGGTATATATTTATGTTAGCTGGTGGACCTATCTCCTGGCGGAGTCATAAACAGAAGCTGACTACAACATCCACCATGATGGCTGAATACGTTGCCGTTTATAATGCCTCTTGTCATGGGATGTTGTTAAGGAACCTGGTCAGTGGACTCAAAATCGTCAACTCCATTTCTAGACCATTGAAGCTTTACTGTGATAACTCAGCTGCCGTAACTTTCTCGAACAGTAACAGTTCAACTGGCGCTGGGCTGTATCTTGATACAAAGTATCTGTTTGTGCGCGAACGGGTTGAGGAAAACGTTCTTTGTATCGAGTACATAAGTACAAAGAATATGCTAGCGGATCCAATGACCAAAGGTCTTCCTCCTAATATCTTCGTAGGACACGTGTCGAAGATGGGGCTTACAAAAGACTTAATTTAATAGCATGTTGTACTTATTGGTCATTATTATTATCTTAATAAAATTTTCCTCTATATTCAAATTTTGTTTGTCTATTAGTTACACTTTGAGCTCATAATGGTGTATGGACATTATTACAACGAAATTTGTCTTAGTCAATTGATCATTGCTTATTCAGTTTTAAATTTGAGTCATAGTTTAACTAGTGGGGGTCCTGAGTTGATATTCTTCTCTACGGCTGTACTTATTAGCTATGATTTCAGTTTAAAACAAAATGAGTATTATCCCGGCCGGACTTATTGGTACTCATAGATAAAAGATCGCTTGGTCAAGTGGGAGAATGTTGGAACCACCTTAAAAGTGACCGTCACTGATCGTTTATCATTCCTGATATGATGATTGACAATAACTGAAATCCCTATGTCTAGTAAATATATGATGGGCGTATTTACTATTATTGACATACTATAGGGTTTCCCATTAGGTGATTGGAACTATAGGGGATTATACCGCACATAATAAACACCAAGTGTTAAAAGTGTAAGATACTCTTATTATAAATAGAGTACCCTAATCCTACTTTTAACCTAATGACTAAAACCCTAATCAGCTGATAAACATCCAGCCGTGCGCCCCTAAGATCGACTCTCTCAAGGATCGATCATCATCATCCCATCATTATACGATCACCTCGTTCTGGGAACCCGACAATCAATGGCGAATATGTTTAATGCTTTCACTGGATCCTCAGGATCATCGGGTATGATTTCTTATCATCTTATTTCCATTATCGATTACAAATCATGAATATTACTCCAACAGTAAGAACATATCATCCATATTGCAAACATCAATATCATGTTTTTCACAAAACAAAGTAGCCTGCTCGAGCACCGAATCCCAACCATCGTCCCTCAAAGTTTGTAGTTGCTTCTTGCAAAGTCCAACCAAGTTATTGCATTTACAATATCTTGTTCTTTTCTTTGCAATGCTTGAGATAACTCGTTGGTAATACCCAATAAAGTCTTCATCAAGTGTAGACAAAATACGAAATCAAAAGACTGCAAGGATGTAGATAGATGAAGAGCTTCACATTTTTATTCTTGTGTTAATCCGTCTTCCTCTATCATTTCAAGCACATCTATCACAGATGGAAACATAAGAATCATACTCACCATAGTACCATAATGTGATCCCCAACGTGTGTCACCTGCTCTCCTCAGAGAAGTTTCTTGATTAAGACCTCGACCACTTGGGATTTCGCCTACATCAAGTGCCTCGATAACTTTGGTAGCTTGTTGTTCTCGAAGACGGTCACGACGTTTGCATGAACCTCCAACAACATTGACAACATTGGTTAGTAATAGAAACAGACTAACGATTTTCATATGCTTTTTCGCCACAACTACAAAAGTAAGTTGAAGTTGATGAGCAAAACAATGAACATAATAAGCACCGACATTTTCATTCAAAATTAGTGTTTTTATACCACCTTGTCCTGAGCATCAGAGGTGGGGAGTGGACATGGACAACCTTGAGCTTTATTGGCGAGAGAGGAACCCCCAAGTAAGACCTCACTTTTTAAAAGGCTAGGAGATAGACCCGAACGTTTTGTCATGTAGAGCAACCTTCAACACCTCGACCGAAACCACATCACCCTTTGTAAAAACAAACAAGTCATCTACATATATAACAAAGATGAGTGAGTTATAAAGGTTGACATCCTTTATGATACCCAAAAGAGTTGGCGTCCGTAATACATTGTCTAAGGATCATCATGAACCCTTCCATGACAATCGTGAACAAGTAAGGTGACATATTGTAGAATTTTTTAATGTATTTTTATAATTTGAAGTTGTAATAATAAAATAATAAGGTATTTGAAGCATTGATGAAGTTCGGTAGGTGAAAAGTCTTTGAAGTAAGATAAAAAGGAAGAGCGGATAACTAATTTTATATTTATATTTCATAATCACTTTTGTCACCGTCGATATAAAACAAATCATCTGAACTCTAAGTTATCGAATAATCATAATCAATATCATTTTATTCAAAACACATATTTAATTATATTATTCTATAAAACATTCAGTAGAAGCTTTAAAAATGACTTATTAAGCATATTTACATGCTAGTAATGTACATTCAGTTAAATTTCCAGTTTACAAGTAATTAATGTATACATATATTTTTTTGAAACTTTTTAAACTTTATAAAATTAAGTAATAAACAAGTAATTAATGTATACATATAATTTTTTGAAAATTTTTAAACTTTATAAAATTAACTAATAATCAACTGATAACAAAATTTAGTTATTGGATAATCATTATGCTCAAACAAAATATTTAATCATTATTTTTATCAAAATAAACTCCATCAGCTAAAATAATTACAAATTTATTTTTAAATTTAAAGTATTTAAATTATAATAAAAATTTGAATTAACCAAATTATATGAAAAAACAAGAGCTTTTTAATCTTCAATATTGATAATATTTTTCGAAGTTCCTTTACTAGGTCTTCAGAACAACAATAAATGTCGACTATCATTCACTACAATATTGGGTTTATAGGACGCCAAATTTTTTAAGTGTGACCTAGAAATAAAGTGTCATATTTAAAGGCATTGTAATTGGTTTATAAGACGTTTTTGGGTTTTGTAACAAGTTTTTTAGAACATTTTATATAAAAATATCGTATTACTATTTTATAAGACACTTCTCAAAAGTGTCTCATAAATGAAAAAGGTAATGACGACGTTTTTTTTGTAATAATGTTCTAATAATAAACTTTTTAAGATTCACAAAACGTACTATAAACTTAATACAACGTCTTTAAATATAATTCTTTATTTTTTTGATCTTATAAATTAAGTCTTACAAATCAATATTATATTAGAACGTTTAGAAAGTATAGGCATCCTATAAACTCAAACTAATTGTAATGACTTCTAATTTCTATTTTAATCAAGCATAAATTTTTATAGTATATATTTTTTAATAAAAATTGGATTATAAATTTCAATTATCCCTTTTATAATGAAATTTTACAATTGTTGAACCTTACATGTAAATAACTAGTAAAAAAACCTATTAGTAAAACATCATGTAACAACCAAAGGGCCTTTAGCCTAGTGGTATTGGAACCTTTGGCGTTGTAAAAGGTAATGAGTTCAAACCTCACCAAATGTGAGGAGGGTGTGTGAGTTTTATTTGTTTCAATTGTCGTATATAAATATTCAGTGTTGTCCCTGGGGGGAGGGCGGGCTGGTTGGGTGTGCGCCCATGGCCCAAAAAAAAATAAGGGTCCAATTTTTTTAGTATACTATATAGTAGTAGTTCAAAAAAAAATTAGTATAAAATAAGAACCAAAAAAAATATGCATTGTATGAAGGACCCAAACATGTATTGATTAATTACATTGGACAATAAAATTTGTAAAGAGTTAATTGTTCTTTCATTTTATAATGTTGCTTATTGTTTCTCTAAGTTTTTTTTATCTAGTACTAATACATAAAACTATGTTGTCTAGAAATCTTGATATATACTCCATTATTTATCTTTCACATGCTCTTTTGATTATTCAATCCATATGAATTCTATTTTTTTCTTAGAATATAGTATATTTCTTGTTATCCACTAATAAAAATAATACCTTTCAGAAAAAAGAATTACCAACTATATAAGACGATCCAACTTATATCTATATTTAGGATTTCCAAACTATCTTTTTTCATACGACTCCTCACTACCTAATTAATATTGAGTCCATGAATCTTAAGTACTCTCTTATCTCTAAAACAAGAATAAGATCTCAACGTATAACCAACATGGACTTTTGATTCTAAGATTAATGGTTCTTAAAAAGTTTGTATTAACCCTAAAAGTTTAAAATTGTAATGGAAAATATTAACATGAGGTGACATGAAAACTCAACTCAAATGATGTCAACATAGTGACCTCAAATGATGTCAATCTATATATTAAAGGTATATCATAAGATGCGTGGAACGAATTGACGATATTATGTAAATATGATATGATATATAATATTAATTTTGAAATAACTATGAACTGAATTTTCACTAGGAATATTCGGAAAAAGTGTTTTATATGAATAATTAGTATTTTTTGAATTCAAAGTTATCTATGGTGATATAAACAATATATATTGAAAATAATTTTGTAGTTATCGAGGGACCCTTTTTACATCTCATCCAAGCCGTAGAAAAGTTCAGGAACGGGCATGTGTTATTATTGATGATTTTGCATTAAAAAATGCTCGAATAAGTTTTTTTGTATGACTTTGATGCTATTATTGATGATTTTGCATTAAAAAATGTTCGAAGAAGTTGTTTTGTATGACTTTGATGTTATTATTGATGATTTTGCAACTAAAAATGATCGAAGAAGTTGTTTTGTATGAATGATTAGTATTTATTGTATGAAAGTTTGTTTTTAATAATAAAAAACATTTATTTGGGATTTTATTTTGATACATATTGAGGGCCCAAATTTTATGAATTGCTCGGGGCCTAAAAAATATCAGAAACATGCCTGTAAATATTATATTCTCCAAAAAAACATACAATAATTCATATCATGTTTGTTAAATTGTTATCCATTTGATTAACAACATCCTTTATAATGATTGTTGATTGTAAACCGAACGATTATTTGATCTTAATCTAAAATCTAAATAAATGCAAATGTTGATTTTGGTGATCAATTAAGGCCCAAGAGGACTAATTCTCCAAGAAAATTGGATTGTGAATGAAGGTTTTCAAATTTAGAAGACTTTTTGGGTCCAATTTTGACCTTTTCAGCCATGAGGTCAAACATACTCGTTCCCTCATATTCAAAGTTCTTCCTTCCAATTTTTGCTTGGAAGAATCGACAATTTAATAAAGACAAATAACAAGCATATATAATACGGTAGGGCTTTTTTAGTCAATTTTGTGTTTTTGAAAAACCGGGTATAAATCACTACAATAAATTTGAGTTTATAGAACATCTAAAATAAATAAGCGTTGACCACTGGGCCCGCCACCATTACGTTGACCACCGCCGACAGCCATTATTATATCTGCACGTTTACAAGTCACTGTCAGATTGGTCAGAAGTTAAGCATCAACGTCTCCACCGCCGGTACCACCGCTCCTCCGTCAACAACTCCGGCGGCTCCGCCAACTACCACCGCTATTCCTCCCATGACAAGACCAATGACCCCGGCAACACCTGATGCCCCATGTCCACCCACCTCATCTCCAAACTCCGACCCATCATCGCCACCAACCATCACCTCCGGCAACCCCACCCCACCACCGCCTAGTAGTGGAGCTCCAATTTTCACCGTCGTGGCACCCATCACTTTCTTGGCGGCTGCCTTAGCTTTCTTGAATTATTAAATTTGAGAAGTGAGAGATTAAGGTTACATTTTTATCATGCATATATAGGTGAGTAATGTTTTTAATTATTTATTTGGGTTCCTAGATTAATAAATGTTTGTTTGTCGTACATTTATATTATGTATTTATCAATAACATTATTTATAAATAGTTTGAAGTGAGTTCATACAAGAATGCTAACTATTTAAGAAAACAATAAAACAGCCAATATGTACAAAATCATATATGATTCACGTACAAAATCATATATGATTACGCGACTTTTCTCGCCACTTTAAGTCGCGGCCAAATTCGCACGTGTCCAGTTTTTACGGTTAATGTAAAATCACATGTGATTTTGCACATGATTTGTTGTTTTCTTGTTTTCTTAAATAGTTAGTGTTCTCGTTTGAACCTTTCTCTAGTTACGTATACGTGTTCTATTTGAGTACATATATTGAGGGGTGGATTGTTTTGCTAACCAAATGATTGGGGTAACTATGTAAATCAATCTTAGCCCTTAATCTTTGAAATTTATGATTGAAATTGTAATCATGGTATATTTGTAATTAATTTAACACATAAGCTATATAGACATAAGGGTGCCTTTGGTACGCATACTGGATGGGACGGGACGGGACAAAAAAAACAGTCACATGTTTGGTATGCCATGAGACAAAAATCAGATGGGACAACATGGGACAAAAACAAGTTTTCATGGGACAAAACTTAAGATTTTTTGTTCCACCAAAATAGGTGGAACAACATGGGACTAAAACATAAGATTACTAAAACATCCTTTTTTTCCAACGTAACCTAGATTAAAATTATCTCCTCCAGTCCAGTCCCGTCCCGTCCCATCTAGTCTGCGTACCAAACGCTACATAAGTAAACATTCTTGAACAAGGATATTTATGAAGAAAAAAAATCAACAAGATTTCTTTTATAAACATTACCATTACATTATGTGCAATAAAAGACCTCACAAACCTCAACGTGCTTATTCAGTGTAATTTCTCTAAATTATATTTCCATTGATCTATAGTCATATAAAATCTAATTCTCTTCTAAAACATCAAATACATGTTCTATTTTATATTTTATTCATTATTTAAATTTTATTTATTGTACTTTATATAAATGTTATCTGTTCTGTTCTGTCTACCAAACGTTGAACAACTGTTCTATCTCGTCATGTTCAGTCATATCCTGTTCTATCGTGAATACCTACCAAACGCACCCTCACAGCCTTTTTTCCTTCCCTTCTTATTCCCCACTTCCCAATTCAAACTCAAAGTCAAAACCAACACTTGTTAAAAAATGTAAATAAGGCTTTTTCTAGATGGGTTTCATTTTATTTCTCATTTTTTTGACTGCTAGTTCTTGGAATCTGGCTTCATTTTATCTTCAATGGAGATGTACATTTCAATAATGCAATCTGCAAGTGATTGCAAGTGAAAAGAATTGCTAAGTTTTTTTTTTAATTTGTTAACTAAAGGTTTAGGGACAATGGGGGAATGAATGGATTGGGAATAGGTTCATTTTAACATTATGCTCTTTTCTAAATGACAAAAGGTTATTTCCTTGAGTTCTCATATATAACTTTAATTAGTTGCACATTTAGTTCTCATATTTTGTTTTTGGGTTAGTTTTTAACATAATGATATATGACATAAATTATCAATAACAACAATATATGTAACTTAAACATCCATAAAATGACATAATTTGTGTCTATTTTACCATGGAGGTATGTAACCTTTATATAAAATCATATGTTAATATTAAATGAAAATACACAATTTAAAATCATGTAGCCTCATATGGTTGTTTTAAGTCATGTATATATTAAAACTTGAAGGCCAAATAAAAACATCCACATTCCTTCTTCCTCCTTCTCCTTCGTCGAACATGTTATGCTTTTTCCGGCGATACCCCTTACCCACCCCCATGGTTAGCATTTCCGACTACCTCCAACCACTGTTTCCCGCCACCTCCGCCCACTGTCTCCGACCACCCACCACCATCCTCTACCCACTAGTGGTTTGAAGAAACTTCAACGACCACCATCACCACCGTGATACTTCACTGCACCCACCACCCTCGTTGCCTATCCACCATGGTTGTGTGGTTGTGCCATGCTTAGGGATGAAAAGGAAAAAAATAGGGGTGCAGGGATGGAGATGATGGGCATACCGGAGCAATGTGAACGATGGTCTGTATATAAACGTATGTTATCTATGGGTTAGGTTCCGGTGAGAAGTTGAGGTTAACATGAGAAGCGTGAGAAGTGGTTATCAACCATTGGATGAGAAATGGATGCACATTAGGATCAGATGCACCGATATGCACCCTGATCAATTCCCTTCTTAAGCCCAATTCAGGGAAGGGCATGAGATTAAAAGTGATCTAACGGTTCAGATCCACTCCTCACGTTAACCTCAATTTCTCACACAATCCTTCGCCTATATATATATATGGATCGTGTGTCAGAAGTTGAGGTTAACGTCATAAGCGTGAGAAGTGGATCTGAACCGTTGATAATTTTTAATCAAATGCCCTCCCATGAATTGCGGCTTAGAAGGGAATTGATAAGTGCATATCATCCTAATGTGTGTCCATTTCTCATCTAATGGTTGATAACCACTTCTCACATTAACCTCAACTTCAGACCGGAGCTCAACACTATAGGGGAGAGATCAAATGCAAACCATTTTTATTTTGAAAACCGTCGATTTCATTGGTTAAGTTAATGAAATTAGTTCATGAAGTTGTTTAATTTGGTGAAATTGTTTCATCTAATTCTTTTCTTGATGAAATTGTTTCATATTTTTGTGTTTTTTATGTAGTTTCATGTATTTTTCTCATTCTGGTGAAACTGTTTCATGTATTTTTCCAAGTCCGATGAAACTTTCTCATTTTTACATAAAAAACACAACTATATGAAACAATTTCATCAAGAAAAGAATGATATGAAACAATTTCATCAAATTAAACAATTTCATGAATCAATTTCATCAAATTATCCAATGAAATCGATGGTTTGCACGGTTTGCAACATAAAAGTGGTTTGCAAATGAAACTACCCCATATATATACCCTTAGGGTTCTATGGGATTAGTTGAGAGTAGGGCAGCCATGAGAGGGGGTTCTTCCTGATTAATACCAATCATTACATAAAGAAAAAGAAAAACAGAAGCACATAAGCTAAAAACTGATCACCAAAATCTTGCAAGTAAGCACATGAGTAGTAACACAACTTAATGATCAAAACTGTAAAAACAATGACCATTGCCAATTAAGTCCCCAGTTTGGCCTTTCGCATGTAATCTTGTTCCCACCTAAAAATTATCGATCCTAAGTTTAAACTTGCCAATGCTTTTTCGAGAAACAAAAAAATATATCATGAAAAGTATAGGGTTTAAGTGGACAAATTATTACCTAACCAAGATGGGCACTTATTTTAGGTATGTAAGGAGGAAATCATCTTTAGTAATGAGCTCAAATTGTGCAACTCTGAAAGGTATTGAGCGAACCGTTTTATGATCTTAGAAACAGAAACAACGTTGACGCACATGCACTTAAGACCGAGATATAGGACCAATGCCAACTTTGAGCTCCGAGTTCCTGATACAAGTTGATAATTGTGTTATAAGATAAGACACCTTTAGAAACAAATTGATAACAAGGCTTTTTAAATTGGTATATCTTTATTTCATCTACAGTTTAAGAGATAAACCTAGATTAAAGAGCCGTTTACCTAACCACTTACCCGGTAAGCGCTTACTGGTAGTAGTCAACACTTTGACTTAACTTACCGGGTTACATTTTAGTCCATTAAAACGGCATTGTCTGCAACATTTTTATCCGGCAAGCGCTTACCGGGTAAGACTCGGTCCTTGTTATCGCCCTTACCAGGTAAGATTCTCAATCCTGGTCATGTTCATCCAATAAGGTCAAATGAGCCGGTAAGCACTTACCGGGTAAGTGTTTAGTAGACGGCCACTAAGACTATGTTTGGCAATTAAACTAGACGAAGGATCGTGTGAGACAAAGAGTTAAGGGGAGAAGGTAAGAAGGGATCTGGACCCTTGATCACTTTTAATCTCAAACCCACCCATGAATCGTGCTTGATACAAGGATTGATCTGGTGCATCTCGGTGCATCCAAGGGTGGAGATCCCTTCTTACCTCACCATAACTTCCATTCTCACCAGAACCCAACCCATTAAACTATACGATAAGTTAGTTGTTAGCTAAAAGACTAGTTGTTGGTTAATAAGCTTTGTTGATATCGATAAACTAGTCCTGTGGCTGATAAATAACAATGTAAAATAACCTAAAAGGACATGTTGAAAAATTAGAAGACATAATTGGGGAAAAGAATAAGTAAAAAAGCCTCCCGAACTTATTGAAATGCTACTTGGTTTCAGAAAAACTAACTTACGGCTAATCAACCGTGGCTTTTTCAATAAGCTCAGAAAATAAGTTAGCTTATGGTTGCCAAACAGGCCTAAACCAATCCAGACCAAAGTGGTCAGTTTCGTAAAGTTTGGATAACACGGGGTTGTAGCTGTTTAAAATTTTCAAACCAACCAGTCCATAGTTTCAGACGGGAACAGAAACCTTACCATTCCATTCCGTTAGCATTAAATTGATTAACCTTGTATTGGATTGCTTATGAGCAAATATAAGTTAAATTTATTTATAACAAATAATAATTATACATGTTTACGATAAAGAAAAATAATCATTGGCCATGATATAGGGAAGTGGGGTAAATGACCGATACTACTGGAAGAATTCCTCTTTGTATTTGTGATCAAGTTAAGGGGTTGTTTACTACCTGCTGATTGCCTCTTACTGGGTAAGACGTTCTTACCCCATAAGAAGAGATGTTTACCAATACACTGACCATAAATATGCTGACCGAGATGTTGACCCATTAAGGAAGGGGTTGCTTTCTGACTCGGTCAATGCTTCAGTCAGCACTTACCCAGACACTTGGTAAACAACCATTTTCAATCAGCGGTTATGCAATTTGTGTTGGTAAACAGCCTCTAAATGTTGTCTTATCATGGTTAAGAGCTATAGCTTTGTCGTCCATGGTAAATTAGGTGGTTAACGTGGAGTTGCTGAATGGTTTGGTGCAGAATGATTAAGTGGTCAGAATGATTAAGAGGCTCTTATGATATAGTGCAAAATGAAATGGTTGTTTGGTAATTGTTCATAATGAAACTAGGGCGCTGAATGGTTAAGAGAGGCCCACGATACAAAATCATTCAAAGGGTTTAGAAGTTAGAACCATTAAGAGGTATACTTTTTTAGCCAAACAAGATTCACCTCTTGTCCTCTTAGCGATTCAGAGGTTGCCTCTTAATGGAACTATTAAGAGGTAAACAAACAGCCCCTAGGAGATGTTTGCAATTTTGGCTAATTTTCTCATCCCCACAGTTAAGAATGTTGCATAAAAGGCATCTATGTAACCCCGATTATATGACCAATCATATATACCATTTTTTATATGACAGTTATGAATGGTCAAACCCTGCTGAACAGAAGTCAAAATCCCTTCTGAGTAAAAGGTTACATCTGCTGCAGCTTGATAAGGTGCCATGTCAAAAAGAAGGTTAAGATTGAAACTCTGAAAAAGGTTTTGATTAAAAATTATTAGCTTCAAAGGGTAACTATGTACATATTGCAAGTGTTCTCAAGTATATACTAAATCTTTCTTATTAGGGGTATATTGGTCATGTTATATGTTCTATTCTGTCCAGTTCTAAATAGAATTCACAAAACAAAATGCCCTCCTAGACCTATTATTTATACCAACCCACTGCATTAGCTACTCGTACTAAGGCAGTGGTCACTTGTACCCAAACAAGTAGAACAGTACACCGGGTATAACAGTAATCTAAAAAAATCATATTTCTATGACAACCATTGTGTCAAATAGCTATCCTGTAAAATTTAGGAACATAAACAGTGCATAACATATAAATAATTCAGCAACTAGAAGATACTGCGTAAAATATAACAAGCTTCATACCTTAATTGATTTCAGAGACGAAATCGAAGCTGAAGATTTCAGAGCCGGAAAGCCAATATCATACGTGATAGTCCCATCAGGTTTATACAAACCAAAGTTCCTTTCAGAAGTCGGGCCAGTCTTCGAATTCTCATTAAATAAAGCAAAAATATACGCCTTCAACATAGATTTCGGCCTCCTTGGAGTTCCCTTCCTCTTCGCGAGCCTTTTACGCAAATTATAATTGTAAGTCCTCGCATTTGCCAAAGTTGCAGCACCTTCATTAGCATCTCCACGAGAAGCCCACCCCGTCTCCGTCACTATAACCTCCATCTTATTAAATCCAGCATCTTCCAATGCAGCATAAGCCGCATCAATCTGGGCATCGAGCATATTATCGTAATGAAGATTTGTTTTTTCGTCATATATTCCGTCAGTTGGATTAAAGAGAGCGTAGTTTATATCAATCTGATCCGGACTACCCATATAAGCCAAAAAAGGGTAAGCATTTAAACAGAAAGGCGACCCCATTTGTGAAAACAAGTCTAGAAGCTTCTTCATGTTTCCGGAAACAGTTTCCGTAAAGACACATGAAGATGGAGGGTATGAAGTAGCAAAAACCGCCTGTGAATGAGCAGTTGTTATCTGAAGTACGCCATCTAACTTCAGCTTTTGGGTAGCGTTGTAAATATTTCTAACGGCGCCATAAAGAGCTGACTGGAGATCCAAATCACCGCCTCCAAGAACTTCATTTCCAACGGCAATCCCAACTATATGGGTCTCGGGGAAATATGCTTGCACGTTGTCTCTGACCCAATCAAAGGCATGATCCGCACTATTACTCATATCCTTCACCATTCCATTAGGAAGACCAATCACCAAATCCAAACCACTCCCGCTAAATGCATCAAGAACACTGTGATCAGCATCGTAAATTCTTACATTCTTTATCTTAGCAGCTTTAAGAAGCCTAACAACTTCATTAGGAGAAGGGATATTATCTGCAAGCCTTCCGTAGTTTATACCATAAGTCCCCGTGAATGATTTAGCTGCCACATACCCTACGAAGAATAACAAAGGAATGAGTATTCAACTATTCGTACATGAATAAAGATGTTATAACATGTGTTATATGCATATGCGCATCAAACATATAAACACAAATTACAATTTAGGTATCCAATTCACGTCAGACTACTAGCAATAGAAGAACAAAGCAGCATTGAACCTCGGGTGCTAGGCCTAAACGGCGATCGTGTTGAAACATATTCAAACTACATCTCTTAATTAATAAATAGATTTCCATGATTATATGCTTATACCAATAATTTTGCCCCTTATATACAAGGAAATGAGAAACCTAAAGCATATTTCACTTTGAAGTTAATGCATACACTTAATTTCACAAGCAATCAAGATGTAATTCTTTTGATAGAAATTAAACTCCACCTCTTCGATTTTGAACCACATCAATCTGAGTATTTCTCCCCAAGTGTCCTATTAATTCGATTAAGACATAAGGTAAACCTAAACCTCACTTCGTAAAAAGAACACTCAACAATAATAGAACATAAAACACTACAATTGCTAAAACATTAAGAAGATGTGAATTCAAGCTCGAGAGGCTTTAAGGCTACGCTCAATTTGATTCAAGTTACACAAATTCGAAGAGTGTCCCTACAATTAAGCAACAGAACACATGATCCACTGCGATCATGATGTTTTTGAAGTCACTGAACGAAAAATTGCAATCATCCACTGATTAGTATCAATTTCTAGGGTTCAACCACAAATCAGCATAAAAACAAATAAATAAAAATAGGCAAAAATATTTACCTTTTTGAACAAAAAAGACGAAAAGCAGAAGTAAACATCGACCAAAGGATCGAGAAATCTTCATCTCGGAGTCAACAAAACGACTCCGTCGCCGTTGCTTTCAGTCCTCCAACTCAACCATGCCATAAGATGAATTAACAGTACAAATTCTCTCTCTAAAGTTGCTTCCACTCTCTCTCTCTCTTTCTAGACAGAGAAGTAAGTACGCATGTAGAAACAAATTTCTCTCTCTGAATTAGTAGATAACGGAACTGCTGTTTCTAAGGTGAAGTTGCCGGCGGCGGTTTTGTCGACGGAGGACGGTGGCGAAAGGCGGAATAATGGTGGTTTTGGGCTTTTGGCGGTCGTTTTCCTTGGAATCGACGCGTTTTATAGCCACGGAGATATTTTTTTCAACTTCTATTTTGTTAATATTCATCACTAATTTTATTAATAGGGTTATTTATAATTATATTCGATTCAATAATTTTATTCTAGTACCCTCAACTTTTGAGGTAAGTCACTACTAGTCCTTGTTTTAGAAATTCACTTTATTGATTAAAAAAGACATAAAATTGTAATTTGCTTCCGAATGAAACCAACTTTATTTTCACCGAAAGTTTATGGTTATGTTTGGCAAACTAGCTGATAGCAGATAAGTTAGTTCTTGACTCATAAGCTAGTTGATAGCTGATAAACTAGCTGATGAAAAAATCACTTTGTTAATTTACTGCATGATGATTTTATTGAAAAAGATCAAAGTCGCGGTAAGGGCAGAGACAATGGGGGACAGGTGGATGCCAAGTCCCCCTAACTTTCTACCTACAAAAGGGAGAATTCTCATATTTGCTTATATATAAAAAAGTAGTTTTATATTAAAGGGATAGCAACTTAAGCAAGTTTATTTCTAAACTCCATTCCACTATCCGCTGCACCGTCTGAGGAGGTTATTTTTTTTTAAATAATTATTAGTTAACATTTGTTTTTTGTTTTAACTTTTTTCCGGTAAATAACAAATATTTAAAAGGAGCTTAATTATTTAAACTATAATTTATTAATTTAGTTGAATACTTTGTTTTTAGGGGTAGGTTATCAAATACTTAGGGTCTGTTTGTTATGCCATCAGTACCCATGTAGGGAATCTTTCAAATATTCTACTCCACATCAGCGCCACATCAGCTTTTCTTTCATCCCTCACTCAATCCCTAAACACCCGTACCCCATTCCCTCAAACCCTTTTGTCACCTCATTTATTTTAATTCTTTTATTTATACATTTAATTATTTAACAAAATAAAAATATTTATATATTTTTTAATAAATAAAAATAAGATAAATAATAAAAATTAAGAGGTTGAGAGGTGTGAAAAATAAGAGGTTGAGAGGTGTGAGAAATAAGAGGTTGAGAGAATTTGAGAGAATGGAAGAGTGTTTGAGAGAGGTTGAGAGGTGTGAGAAATAAGAGGTTGAGAGAATTTGAGAGAGTTTGAGACGTGTGAAAAATAAGAGGTTGAGGGTTAAATATATAGTGGGATTAAATTGAGAAATTTTTTTTTTACAAAGAGCCGTTCAACGGCATTATTTTTAAAAATTAAATAATTTTTTTTTTAATAAATCTTCGGGATGAATCGGGAACCCATCCCCGGATTTCATCCCGCCCCGCCAACCCCGCTGAGCCCGTAGCCCATCCCGCCCCATCCCGCACCCCATCCCGCACCCGGTATCGAAGGCCTTAGCAGCTTAATGACTTTAATGGGACTGATAGCTTATTCAGTCAGCTATACATGACTGTTTGGTAGTGGCTTAATGATATAAAAAGTGATTTATTTATTAAGCTTTTAGGAGAGAGCTTTATGCAGAAATCCAAGTTTTATCCAAATCAGTCTCTCCCAATTAAAAAACATGGTCTTTCCATATATGAAAAACCCTCCCAAATAAAAACTTTTCCAATCTATACAGACAGATTAATCCACACAGACAACTTTATTCATACAGGACTTAATGGAAAACCAACCAAACAGCTCCTTACCACATAAATATGTATCGGCAAAATTCAACACTCACTTACTTACCGAGTAAGATTTTAGTCCACCAAAATGGTATCGTATGCAACAATTTACCCGGTAAGCGCTAACCATGGTAAGATTTGTCGTCCTCACTTACCGGCTAATTAAGACTCTCAGTTCTTGTAATCGCTCTTACTGGATAAGATTCTTGGTCCTTGCCATATTCATCCGGTAAGATATGTGACTTAGAAAACGCTTATCTGGGTAAGTGTATGATAAACGGTCCCTTAATATAATATATATAAAATAAACTACAACTTATGTTAGACATTGTCGGATATGTAGAAACATAATTTTAACTTTTTTTAGATCTTAAATGAATAAAAACCGAACAATTAGTTTCTTTTTCAAACAAAAATAAGATTTTAATACCTAGAATCACGCTGTGTGACTTTGTTAAATTATTCATACATAATATTTATCGTGTCATTTTACAAAAAACTATGACCTTGGACACCCCCCCCCCCATCCTAATTTCCTAGCTCCGCCTCTGGTACGTCCTCATGCCCTATGTGTGGCGACATGGGGGCAAAAAAAGGCGTTTGGCAAAAACTAGTTTATAACATGCAAATTGACCAAAAATGACATATTCAAACAATTATCAATTATAATATTTAATTATATAATTAAAACAAATTTATAGCAATATAATATGTTAATTAATACAACCAATGTAGTAAAGAAAAATTAAATAGTATAAATGTTAATTAAAAGAATTTAAATTTTATTGTAACATATATACTATAAATTTTGAATTTGCTAAAACAAGTTTTAGAAAAAAAAATATATATATTAACTTGTGATTTTAAATAACCGTTACATATAATATGAAAAAAATCAAATAATAATTAGAACGGTAACAGTGATTGATAATTAAAATATATTGATTAATATTAAAAATATATATATAAAAATAAATTATATGATTAACAATAACTCTAAATAATTAAAAACAAATATCAATGTATAATTAAAATTTAATTTAATATTTTCAGTAAAATTAGTTAATATTTATTAATTAATAATAATTAAATTTAAAAAATTTATATTTGTTTATAATAATAGTTAATGTTGGTCCCAACTATGGAGTAGCAAAGATAAACAAATATTGTAGAAGATGGGTTGAATACAATACACAAAAATTTCATTTAATTAATTCTTTATTGATTTAAAATTAAGAAGTACACATAGAAATCTAAAAGATTGTTGCGGAACAGAACAGATAAAATATGTTCAAACAATCTAACACAAAATCACAAAGAGAATGAAGAACAATTGAAAATACACTTAGAAAACAATGAACTTCTTTGAGAGAGAAATGCCAGCACTTGAAAGCTTTGAGAGTCTGTAAACTGGTAATCTTTGCAAGTGTTTAGGCAAAAAATCACCAGTCTCGACCACGACTAAGACACTAAGAACATTTTTTGCACTTCCCTCATAACCAAGTCAAATCATGAACACTTGATCCTTTAACCAAAGCTGAAGTTAAAAATACCCCTCGACCTCGACCGCCGTGACATAGCTCACGACTTCGACCGACTAACATGCGACATTTATGTTATGTTTTTCTCATTCAATGCAGGGTCAATGTCCTTTATGGCCAACAGACGTAACCGATAGAAGTAATTATGGGCTTTTACAGTAGTGACTGTTGCGACCGTTACTCCTACAATCATGATGGTCAATTAAAGCCACGAAGACTATAAATACGAAGATTACAATCCCATTTGAGGACATCTGCTTTCTGAAGAACACCCGAAGCAAAGAAATCTCTCTCAACAGTTCGCTCTCGACGCACGACTCCTACGCTCAACGCATAACTTTCATACACGACATATAGTTTTCACACACGACACATTCGCTTTTACATTCGAAACACTTGTTACTTTACATTTAAAGTCTCTTCTTTCATTTGTATTGTAATCTTTGTACGATCGACACCCGAAACATAAGGATATCGCCCCTGTTTGGTGATCATAGTGCAGTGACGACCCCCAAAGTCGTCTGCGGGTTTTTTCCTCGTTGAGGTTTTTCCCGCGTCACCAAAATCTTTGTCCCTTTTACGTTTTCTGTCCTTTGTCGCACGATTTGTCGCTAGATTCTTTTCTTTAGTTTTTAAGCTCCACACTCAACCTTAAGTTATCCTTCTGGACGATTTTTAGCATTAACAGTTTGGCGCCCACCGTGGGGCTCCATCTAGAGAAAATCTTCGACAAACGTGCGCCTTACTAACGGTTTATTGTAGTCTCCTCTGTTTTCTGTTTCAGGAAAATGGCAGCCCCTGGAAATCCAGAGCAAGTCATTGCCCAGATGTACCAGGAGCGTTGTAAGTTACGCGAAATCAAATCAACGCAATGGCTGAGCAGAGTGGAAGAGCAGCTGAGGAAATCGCGCGGCTGAGGAATCCCTTTGGACCACAGAACGGACCAAGACCGTTCGTCCAGAATCCGGGTCAAGGATCGTTCGGTCAGAATCCGGGTCAAGGATCGTTCGGTCAGAACCCAGGATCCGCTCCATCCATCCTTAACCCTGGTTCGGCTCCGTTCGTCCGCAATCCAGGACCAGGTCCGTTCAAGCAAAACCAACAACCGGGGGCGTTCAACCCAAATCCTCAGGCCGGGACAGTTCCTCCCCAGTATATAAGGTCGTCACCCATGCAGAATGGATCGCAGCCGTTTCAGAATGGATCGCAACCGTATTTTGTCCCTTTCAACGGGGACGCCAATGGCTCGTCATACGGCAATGGCACCAGTGCAGGAGTCGATCCACTGGCAGGTGCAAATCCCGATCCTAATGTCCCTGTCGCACAGCGATTAAAGATGCTTAAAGACCAGAATGAGCGCGTCCTGTCTCTACTCGCTAAACTACCAGGGACAGCCGTGCCCGTCGACGTCGAGCCTCGCTCAGGGTACCAGGCGTCGCCTTTCGTCGACAAAATCGCGACCGTCGACGTCCCAAAAAAATATAATATCCCCGCCTTCACGCCCAAGTATTCGGGGGTGACCGATCCAACGGAGCACATCGCGCAGTATAAGCAGCTCATGTGGACGGTCTCGATCCCGCACATGTATCAAGAAGTATGTATGTGCAAGAGTTTTGGGGCGACCCTCACAGGTCCTTCCCTCCAATGGTTGATCAATCTCAAACCTAAATCCATCGGGTCGTTCGCCGAGTTGGTCAACCAGTTCTCCCAGCAATTCGCAGTAGTCGCAAGATGGAGAAGCAGACCAGCGATTTGTACTACGTCGTGCAAAAAGCTGGGGAGTCGATCCGAAGTTACCTCAATAGATTCAATGCAGAGATGATCATTGTCCGCAACTGTGACGTCAAGACCGCGATCGAAGCCTACAAGCGTGGTCTAGACGACAGTTCAGGTTTATACACCGATCTGACCAAATATCCACCGGAGAATTTCGAAGACGTCCCAGCCAGAACCCTCGCTTATATGAGGGTAGAGGATGATGCTGCCTTTCGTCGTAAGCATACTGACGACAAAAGATTGCTAAGCGTGAAGAAGCCAGAATTCAAGGTGAAGGCAGTGTCCAAGGCAGAACCCTCACGACAAATCTCGAACGTCCGATTCAAGACAAAAACAGAGTTCAAGACCGCGACCAAATTCCCTCAGTACCCTAAGATATCCCCCTACGGATTCAAAGGGACCACTAAGAACTTGGTCGAGGCTCTGAAGACCGTCCAGGCAACCATCCGATGGCCAAAGAAGTCCGACCAAAGCGATGATAAGAAGGATAAATCGAAATGGTGCGACTTCCATGTCGACCATGGTCATGCGACAGATGATTGCATAACTCTCAAAAAGGAGTTAGCATATCATGTTCCGAAGGGCAATCTCAAAGATATCATCGATGATGTAGTTACTCCAGGTAATGACAATCGACCGCCAACCCCCAAGCATGCGAAGGTCGTCAACTGCATCACTGGTGGTTCCGACGTGTGCGGACTGATATACTCCGCAGCCAAACGTCATTCCAGTCAAGCACCTGACGATCGACCTGTCCCGCGTTTAGCAAGACCAAAAGGAGATCTGGAGTTAGAGGCCATGAAGATTTCATTCGACCAAGACGACCTCGGCGACTCGTATCAGAAGCATCATGACGGGTTGATCATTCAACTCACGATTGGTAATTGTTTAACCCGACGAGTCTTGGTCGATGGAGGCAGTTCAGCGAACGTCGTCTTCCTTGACACCATCAAAGCCATGGGAATCAACCGATCGGAGATCACCCGATGCTCGACAACCTTGGTCGGTTTCAATGAAGAAGCGACGAGCACCTTAGGAGATATTACCTTGCCTGTCTATGCAGGTGGAATCAATAAGCAGACCAAGTTCAGTGTTATTGACTGCTCGTCGGCCTATAACGTCATCTAAGGCCGACCATGGATCCATGAAATGAAAGCAGTCCCCTCGACGTACCATCAGACCATGAAGTTTCCTACGCCGTGGGGAATCCAGGAGATCAAAAGTGAGCCAAAAGTCGCTCGCGACTGCTATAAGACCACCCTGAAACCGCGAAAGTAGGCCATCTTGCAGTCACAGATCGACACAGGCATCCTAGATCAAAGCAAGCACGAACGGAAAGTCTCGACAGGTTCGTCTCTCGATCCATACTCTAAAAACAAACTAATATCTTTCCTACAGGAACATACCGACTATTTCGTCCGATCTCATGGTCGACATATACCTTGGCGTCAATTCCCAAAAACTCGTGTCAACCCGTCATTTAAACTTATTCGCTCCTAAAAGGAATAAGGTGATAAATGATGAGGGGGGAAATCTCCCTTTAAGGGTCTGAGAAGGTATTTTTCTGAAATTCTTTTCCTTCTTTCATACAATTTTTTATTACGACGATTACTGACTTAAGCATCGGAGGGTCGTTGGCTAGCCAACAACCAACCTCTGACATTGTTTTATCGCAGATCGCACGACATAAGATTGCAAAGTCTACTACACGACTTTAATCTCGTAAAGTCGCATGACATTAGTGTTCAGGTCTATGACTTGAATATTCTATCACAGGGGGCATACGACTCAAGTTTCGTCGTACGATCTAATCGTACGATCGTCTGGTCTAGCGATCCATGATCTAAGTTTCTTAACTTAGAGAAGTTACATGTTCTGAATGAATGCTTTGATCGCATGTACTTATGTATGCCAACATAATCTTAAAGTATGAAAATCTTATGACTTAAGTGCTAGTCTTGGTAATTACAATGGATGCCTAAGTCGCACGATTCCTTGTTTGTTCTATACTTAACGAGTTTCACAGCTGATGTTATATCTATCTACGACATGTGTAAATCGACATCGTACATACGTAAAAGTAAAATTTCATTCATAAAATATACAATTACATCGAAACAGCTCGACCACCAACGGTCGAGCATTCGAAACTAAGACAAAAGGAAAAATTCTCTAAGGATTAGAAGGAGCGCCGGGAGCATCCTTGCCCAAAACTTCACCCTGGGGACCCTCGTCTACAACCTCTTCTTCCTCAACCTCTTTCTCATCATTAGAGTCGAGATCCCTTGCGGACCCGACCTCACTCAGAAAGTAAGCAAGTTCGGTTGACGCCAAGGCCAGGGGATTCTTCCCCGACAAGTGTTGTCGCATGATCGCCGCCCGAGCTGTCAGACGAGCAAGGGCAAAAGTAGACGCAACCTCATCTTTGAGCTCCCTCACATTCTTCTCCAAGTCCGCCACCTTGGACTTGGACTCTTCGACCTCCTTCTCCTTCATGTCCAAGGACGTCTACCTCCTGTCCAACTCCTCTCTCTGGTCGGCGATTATAGAGCAGGATTGCTTCAGACGAGCGTTCACGTTGGTCCTCGCATGTTCGACGGCTTCCAGCTCGTCCAGGGCTTCGTCGAGTCGTTTTGACATACCCTCGACACGCGCTAGGGCGGACTTCTCCCTCGCCAATGCCGCATCCTCTCTATTAATAGAAGAGGATACTAGACCCTCAATCTTCAACGTCTCGGCATGCAGAGCCAAGGAAGACTGAAACGTCTGAAACATATGAAAACACGTTAGTAAAATACCCGACAACGACAACGACAAACGAAAAACAAAGTCTTGAAAGATAGACTTACCATAAACGCCAGTCCGACAACATAGGACCCTGCACTATCAATGGAGGCCCCGTTGAAGCGCTCCCTGAAAGAGGGGAGCTGAAACTTATCCAAGTGGGGAAACAAGCTCGTCCCGTCCAGGACATTGTCCACCATGAAATCCGACAGCAACGTGAAGTTTACCGTCGTTTCCTCTCCAAAGCCCATCTGCGTACCCTTGCCCTTGTCGGCCAACGAGGGGCCTGACGTGGCATCAGGAGACACCGTCGATTTCGCCGGATGCGCAGGATCGACAGGTGTCGGGCCAACCGTGTCGGAAGTCTTCTCGACAGATACGGACGACACCTTCGCCTTCTCAGGCGAGACGACTCTCGATGAGCCACCTGTCTTCAAAGATGGTTCCTTCAGGACGGACGCCCTCGTCCTCTTGAGAACTCCCGATCCAGTAGTCGGAGCCTCTTTTCTCTTAAGGACCCTCGACCCAGCTGTCGGGGCTTCCTTCCTTCTTTCCCTCGCCTGGAGAGCCAGTTCGGCCTGAGCCGCCCTCTTAGCCATCGCAGACGACATCTTCGGCTGTGGCTGTTGGGATTCTCCTGTGAAACAAAGAAAGAAGAGCAGTTAGGCGACTGAAACGAAGAGAGAAGCATGTCGAACAAAGTAAGATACACTTACCAGTCATCTCTTCTTTCGACTCCTCTTTCTTCTCCTCTTCCTCAGTCTCCTCGATATCCTCAGACTCGTCCTCCTCTTCTTTCTTCTTTTCTTCTTTCTCTCTCTCCTCTCGACCCAACTGTATCCTATCACTCAAGAAAACCGCGTCGTCATCTTCGTCTATTAGATGGCATGTGACGAACGATCGATCGTCTGTGCTAATTTCCAAGAACTTCTCGATTTTAGCCTTGGAATCGTCGTTGGGCTCTACACTGTCAAAATTGATGTCTGAAAACACAGAGAAAGAAGATTAGCCAAAAAGCAAAGTGACAAATATAACAAAGCAGACGCTCGACCACAGCTAAAACTCACCAGCCATGTTCCATCCAGACCTGATCCAATCACTTTCAGAGTCCAGCGTCGCTACTTGTACGAAGACGTACCTGGTCTTCCATTTGCGGTCGTTGACCGCAGTTTTTTGGACCAAGGTACGGTCGCCCTTATACCTCGAGAAGAGGCTGTAGCGACGGTACGTATCTTTCTTGACCTGATAAGCAACCAAAAGGTCTTTTACGTTCATCGGCGACTCCCAGTGTGAGGTAAGTCGCTCAATGACCTGGATCACCCTCCAGAATTGGGGCATCAGTTGTCCAGGCGAGAGGTCAAACTCGCACATAAAAGACTTCGCCAGAGGAGAATAGGGCCACTCGAAGCCTATTCTAAAGGGATACTTTCATATCACGACGTACCCCTCGGTACACATCTCCGGTCGAATATTACCGGCCTTGTTCACAGTAATCCCCGCAGGGATTTTTGCTAAAGTCCTAAATTCGTCTAGAGCGTCCTGATCCTGGATGGTACTCCTAGGCTCAGTCGACATCGCTAATCCCATCAGTAAGATTTGCCGCTCTGAAAAGCCCCAAATATCCCAGTTCTTCCTAGGTTTCCTAGCAATCGACTTACGACGCATACAAAGACTAGAGAGTCGTACCTTATATAGGCGCGCTAAAACCTCAAAACTCTAACAGGTCAAAGATCTCTTACAGGTTTGGGAAAGATTCGGCGAAAGAACAGCAGGAAATCGCAAGAAATCTCTTCTAAAAACTCTATGAAATCGTAAAATAGAAAAGATTAATCGAAGGTCACTATTTATGTAAACGATCCTGTCAGATCGAGCCTCTCGATAATCGAAACGTGCCCCTGCCTTTTCAAATACTCGACAGATCGTCGACACCTGGCGTTTACAACTGATGTGCACGATCGTACGTCAGCATGACGTCACGACCTTATCACCTTTTCGACTTATTCTTTAGTTGGAATTGGACTGATCCAGTTCCAAGGCAGCTGAAAAGATTTTTTAAAACATGTGTCACGACCCTAGACGTCCGACTAGCAAAATTTAAAAACTTTTGAAACTTGGATTTGCTATTCCACTTTTTAAATTTTGGGGGCAAACTGTTTAGGCAAAAAATCACCAGTTTCGACCACGACCAAGACACTAAGAACATTTATTGCACTTCCCTCATAACCAAGTCAAATCATGAACACTTGATCCTTTAACCAAAGCTGAAGTTAAAAATACCCCTCGACCTCGACCGTTGTGACATAGCTCACGACTTCGACCGACTAACATGCGATATTTCTGTTATGTTTTTCTCATTCAATATACTATAAAAGAATAAAATCAAGAATTAAATGTTAATTAAAAGAATTTAAATTTTATTGTAACATATATACTATAAATTTTGAATTTGCTAAAACAAGTTTTAGAAAAAAATATATATATTAACTTGTGATTTTAAATAACCGTTACATATAATATGAAAAAAAAATCAAATAATAATTAAAACGGTAACGGTGATTGATAATTAAAATATATTGATTAATATTAAAAAATATATATATAAATAAATTATATGATTAACATAACTCTAAATAATTAAAAACAAATATCAATGTATAATTAAAATTTAATTTAATATTTTCAGTAAAATTAGTTAATATTTATTAATTAATAATAATTAAATTTAAAAAATTTATATTTGTTTATAATAATAGTTAATGTTGGTCCCAACTATGGAGTAGCAAAGATAAACAAGTATTGTAGAAGAGGGGTTGAATACAATACACAAAATTTTTCACTTAATTAATTATTTATTGATTTAAAATCAAGAATTACACATAGAAATCTAAAAGATTGTTGCGGAACAGAACAGATAAAATCTGTTCAAACAATCTAACACAAAATCACAAAGAGAATGAAGAACAATTGAAAATACACTTAGAAAAAATGAACTTCTTTGAGAGAGAAATGTCATCACTTGAAAGCTTTGAGAGTCTGTAAACTGGTAATCTTTGCAAGTGTTTAGGCAAAAAATCACCAGTCTCGACCACGACCAAGACACTAAGAACATTTATTGCACTTCCCTCATAACCAAGTCAAATCATGAACACTTGATCCTTTAACCAAAGCTGAAGTTAAAAATACCCGTCGACCTCGACCGCCGTGACATAGCTCACGACTTCGACCGACTAACATGCGACATTTCTGTTATGTTTTTCTCATTCAATGCAAGGTCAATGTCCTTTATGGCCAACAGACGTAACCGACAGAAGTAATTATGGGCATTTACAGCAGTGACCGTTGCGACCGTTACTCCTACAATCATGATGGTCAATTAAAGCCACGAAGACTATAAATACGAAGATTACAATCCCATTTGAGGACATCTGCTTTCCGAAGAACACCCGAAGCAAAGAAATCTCTCTTAACAGTTCGCTCTCGACGCACGACTCCCACGCTAGACGCATAACTTTCATACACGGCATATAGTTTTCACACACGACACATTCGTTTTTACATTCGAAACACTTGTTACTTTACATTTAAAGTCTCTTCTTTCATTTGTATTGTAATCTTTGTACGATCGACACCCGAAACATAAGGATATCGCCTCTGTTTGGCGATCATAGTGCAGCGACGACCTCCAAAGTCGTCCGCGGGTTTTTTCCTCGTTGAGGTTTTTCCCGCGTCACCAAAATCTTTGTCCCTTTTTCGTTTTCTGTCTTTGTCGCACGATTTGTCGCTAGATTCTTTTCTTTAGTTGTTAAACTCCCCAATCAACCTTAAGTTATCTTTCTGGACGATTTTTGGCATTAACAGTTTGGCGCCCACCGTGGGGCCCCATCTAGAGAAAATCTTCGACAAACGTGCGCCTTACTAACGGTTTCTTGTAGTCTCCTCTGTTTTCTGTTTCAGGAAAATGGCAGCCCCTGGAAATCCAGAGCAAGTCATTGCCCAGATGTACCAGGAGCTGGAAGTTGCGCAAAATCAAATCAACGCCATGGCTGAGCAGAGTCGAAGAGCAGCTGAGGAAATCGCGCGGCTGAGGAATCCCTTCGGACCACAGAACGGACCAAGACCGTTCGTCCAGAATCCAGGTCAAGGATCGTTCAGTCAGAACCTAGGATCCGCTTTATCCACCCATAACCCTGGTTCGGCTCCGTTCGTCCGCAATCCAGGACCAGGTCCGTTCATGCAGAACCAACAACCGGGGGCGTTCAACCAAAATCCTCAGACCGGGACAGTTCCTCCCCAGTATATAAGGCCGCCACCCATGCAGAATGGATTGCAGCCGTTTCAGAATGGGTCGCAGCCGTTTCAGAATGGGTCGTAGCCGTTTCAGAATGGGTTGATCTTCGAAGATATATTTCTTCTTTGTTTCTTCGGTTGATCTTCGACTTCACCGAACAATCTGTGTTACATAATTAAGCTTTTGTAAAGAACCTAAAAAGTATTCTAGGTATGAAATGTATAAAAAATGAAAGACTGGAGGGCATTTTCAAATCTTAAGTGACCCAACAGTTAATAAATAATAGGGACAATATTGGAATATTCACAAAAAACTACTGAAAAATTATTTCAAGTAGCGTTTCAAAAAGCTAGCTTATGGTCATCCAAACACCGACCTAAAAAAACTAGCTTATAAGCTAGTTTTTTTTGCCAAATGATGCTTATACTTGCGTAATGCAACGCGATACATCTCGATTTTAATATTTTATTTTATTTTTTATCTTTGTCGATTTTATAATACGATTTTTATGTAGTTTTGAGAAAACGATAATGTCTTTTATAAATGTTTTTGGTTACTTTTTTATTTTAATTTAATTGAGGTTTATAATGACGTGAATTATTTTATGTTTAATAATATGATGTTCTTTATAAAAAATAATTAAACATTATTTTAAAATTTAATAATTATCCTGATTATATTTTAAAATGATATGTTTATTCTGTATTTGATTATGTTTATCAGTTAATTATGAATTCAAATATGCAGCTTTAAATAGTTATACTCATGCTCATTATTTGCAATCTTGAATTTTAAGTAATATGCATCAATAAGTAGTAGTTGATGTATAAAGACTTGTTTTTAAGAGTTTTCTCAAATGTTTTATAATACAATATAGATATATGTTTTGAAAACCTATACCACAAGGGTGGTGGCGTGTTGGCAAGGACTTGGGGGGATGTGGTGGAATATCCCATCCACCCCGGGTTCGAGTCCAGTCGTCAGCATTCTGTGGCCAGACTTAGTCTCAGACGGCCGCTTTGTATGTTTGTTTTCAAATTGCCAAGGATGTAGTCTAGGCAAAGCCTAGATGAACCTTATAAAAAAAATTTGGTTTTATTTCAGTTATTTAAAATAAATAGTTTTAAAAGTTGGTTTTAGAAAAATTCGAGGTTTTAATAAATATTGGTTCTATAAAATAATAAAAGAGTAAATTACACGATTGGTCCCTGTGGTTTACACAAAATTGCACTGTTGATCCCTAAAATGAAATAATTATGTGTTTGGTCCCTGGGGTTTACATTTTCTCACCTCTTTGGTCCCTGTAACCTAACAGTGTTAAAAGATTCTGTTATGTAATAAAACTAGGAGGGTAATTTGGCCATTTCATATATATTTTTTTTATTTTCTATTAATAGCATAAACACACACTTACGATAACCAAATCTGTTCATCTTTCACTCTACCCTCATATTTCCCTTAATTTTACGAAAATGGGGCCCAGGAAGAACAAGAACAAGATCATATACGAAGGCGAATCCTCGACGACCGCAAGCAAGTGGAAGAGGATTTAACTTTTGAAGGTTTTGACCGGGGTGACATTCACAAACCCCATCGCAACAACGCAATCTGCCGCAAACCACCACCGCCATCGACACCGGTCTGTAGCTCGCTCCCACCCTTCTAACCACCACCAATGAGGAATGTTCATCAAAACTCTTCTCCACCACCACCGATCAAAACCTTTCCTTTCTCTGATAAAATCACAGAAATAAACCCATCTGCGATTCTCTAGCCACTCCTCAAGGACGAGAAAACACAAATAAACCAAGAATTTGGAAACCCAACCTGAACCATATTCCTTCAAAATACCGTGTACATAAATTTCATGCATTTGTAGCAAAAAACAAAGAAAACACTGTAAAAAATCAATATAAATCAAATTTGTGTTCAATCAAAAGCTTTATGATGCAAAACCAAAATAAATCAGAAACTCTAAATTTATTTATAAAGAAATTATACCCTAAATCAAAATCAAAAAAAAATTAAAACTAATCTCGGTGGTCTTGTATGGCAAGTCTAGTGGTCTGGATCTGCATCCAAAACATCAGGTCCTTGAAAGTGAAACTCATCAATTGCTACTCAAATATCACCATTGCCGCCGACGAAGGTTCACGGATGTCCACCACCCACAACGAACCGGACTCCGTCTCGTACGCAAAAGGAGCGGATTTTTTGATCTTGAACGGTTGGTGTTGGTGAACCGGCTTGGAAATTGTCGATTTGTTTCTTTTTGCCATCTTTCTCTTCCTAAATATACAATATATGGATACCACCATCGCTAATAACACCAATAATGATGCTAAAGATATGGTTAAGATCAGAATTAACCTCTTTCTCGAACTGGGTTTTCGATTTTTCTTCATGGGTTTGGGATTTTTAAGGTTACTGTGTTCAACCATCATGAACACAAATGCGAATTTTTTAAATCAATTAAAATGTTTATGATACAAAACTCTATACATCAAAAACACCAAATCTAAGTTAAAAGCTAATCATAAGAGGTGTACAAAATAAAATAAAATAAAATCAGTAAATCTTCGTGTTCTCCCTACAGCTCCAGATGCAGAAGAAGAAATTCTGGGTTGGATTTAGGAAGAGATAGATCATCTAATTAAGATGAAGACGCAAAAGGACTTTTTGTTTGGTTTGTTTTGATGTCATCAGGTTTGGGATCAGAAGCCACAATCGGTGAACCAGATCCAGAGGAAACTCCACTGAGACCCAACGACTGCGGGGTGGAGAAGTTGAGGAGATGACATCGAGTGTGGAACTAGAAGCCATAGTTGATGAAATGACTTTGTATGTGATGGTAAAGGCTGAGAATGGCAGCAAGAATCCCAACTTTTCTGGTCAACGGTCGGTTTCTCCAGTCACTGAACACCGGCGGACTCTCACCGCCACCGACACGGTAGCACTCCTCCCTAGACCACACCACATTTCAAAATCGGTAAGTACCATTTGTCTCAAACAGCCACCGTGTGTGATCGAAATCTTGATTTGGTCTTTAAATGATTGCACCAATGAAAAATTGTTCTCCGGCCGATAATCATCGTCATCAAACAAGCTTCTCGAAATGGTTCTTTACACACAGATCTAGGGGATTTAGGGTTATACATTTATGTAAAACGTTAAAAACTAAAATAATAATAATAACAATAATATATATATATATATTATAAAAAGGAAAGAATATAAATATATATATATATATATATAGGGAAAGGTTCAATAGAGAAGTGCAAATATTTAGAGAAGTAGAGAAGTAAAAAAACACGGGTCCGTTCATATATGAACGTTCATATATAAACAGTCATATATGAGCGTTCATATAACAGTCATATCTGAACGTTCATATATGAACGGACCCGTGTTTTTTTACTTCTCTACTTCTCTAAATATTTGCACTTCTCTATTGAACCTAAGGCTATATATATATATTATAAAAAGGAAGGAATATAAGTAAAATGACTAAAATGCCCCCTTAATTAACCTATTTAACAGGTTCAAGTTAACGGAGTTAGGGCAGAGGGGCCAAGGACGTGAGAAAATGTAAACCACAAGGACGTTTTCCATAATTATTTTGATTTAGGGATGAACAGTGCAATTTTATGTAAACCACAGGTACCAATCATGTAATGTACTCATAATAAAAATATATCGTATTTAAAATTGTAATAAATAATAATAGAAATATTTATTTATACTATATTTGGTACCTTCCCAGTTTGATGAGCCAAACTCCAAATTCTTGTTCCATAAGATAACAAAAGCATAAAAGTTAAAGGGGTCATATCACAAATAGAGAATTAATAAAAAGTACAAATAAAATCATTTTTTATAGAATAAAGAGTATATTACACCGTAGGTCCTATGTTTTGTTCAGAATTCGGATATGGTCCCTCTTTTAAAATCGATACACTCAAAGTCTCATGGTTTGAATTTCGTTACGAGTTGGGTCCCTTCCCCTAACTTTATTAACTCCAATTTATTGACTCAGGGGTATTTTTTGTTAGTTTATTCATTAATTAAATACTCTTTTTAAGTATCCATTTAGATAATGCCAAGTGTCTATCTATATTTAAATAAGAGTAAATTACATTTTTAGTCCTTGTGGTTTATTGAAAATTTCTATTTTTATCCTTATCGTTTTAAAGTTACGATTTTCATCCTTATGGTTTAACTTTATTGCTATTTTTCATCCCTATGGTTTAATTTATTCTATTTTAGTCCTTCATACTTAAAAATAGTGTTTTGGCCTCACGGACAAAAATAGAAATGAATTACAAACCATAGGGACAAAAATCGAAATTTCAAAACCACAGGGACAAAATCCTCAATTTTTAGCAAACTACAGGGATGAAAAACTTAATTAACTTATTAAATAATAAGAAAATTATATACTAGGCGAAGGGTCGTGTTAGATATTGAGTTAACGTGAGAAGCGGATCTGCACCATTAATCACTTTTAATCTCACGTTCACCCACGAATCACACTTGATACAAGGATAGATCCAACTCGGTGTCTTATCCTAATGTGCTTTCAGCGGTTGATAACCACTTCTCACGTTAACTCAATTTCTCACCGGAGCCAAACCGTTATATATTATTTATACATATTAAATAATATAAACATATAGATGAGGTCAAATACAATGGTTGGGTTCCAGTGAAAAGTTGAGTTTACGTGAGAAGTTGTTATCAACCGTTGGATGCACATTTGGATGAGATGCACTATGATAAGATGCACCAGATCAATTATCATATCAAGCGCCATTCATAAATGAGCTTGAGATTAAAAGTGATCAAGGGTCAGATCCACTTCTCACACTTCTCACGTTAGCTCAAATTATCTCACGATCATTCGCCTCAAATACAACCAATTCATTCTTATAAACTATACAATCCAATCTTCATCGTCCATCTATTTAAGTTAACATATATTTTCATAAATATCACGATTGTTTCCTAATATAAAATGTTGATCATAATTAATCAACAAAAGTCATCTTCCACAAATTATCAGTTTCTATGGTTTATAAGAATGACATGGTTTGTATTTTAAACATCCTCTAAACATATATTATTCATATAATTGGGTTCGATGAGAAGTTGAGGTTAACGTGAGAAGTGGTTAACAACTGTTGGATGAGAAATAGATGCACATTAAGATGAGATGCACCAAATCAATTCTCTTCTAAGACGCAATTCATGTGAAAGTATTTGATTAAAAGTGACAACGGTTCAGATCTACTTCTTACGCTTCTCACGTTAACTTCAACTTCTCACACAATCCTTCGCCTCATATAACATATATATAGGGTGTGTTTCAAGTGCAAACCATACAATTCGTACAAACTATACAAACCAATCTTAGTCGTTCATCAATTCTAATAAATATATGATTTCATTATGTTTCCAATCTAATTTCATAATCATGATTAATGATCTTATCATCTTCCATATATATCTCAATAATAATTAATGAAATCGTGATAATTTTCCATATATATATCTATTGTTTTTTAATATAATGGTTTGTATTATTTATACAAATTATATGGTTTGCATCAATGATCTTAGAACAAAGATGGGGCTGAGGGCTCTCCATCTCCTTCATCTACATCCAAGAAACCTGATGAACCAAAGGCATCACCATCTTAACGAATCTTGACCCCATCACCAACATATATTATTGTTTTGTTGTTGTTATATATACACAAATCTTGACACTATGAGTCCCCCTAATTGTGAATTCTGCTAATTGTGAAACTATGAGTCCCCTGGTCGTTCAAATATTTTCGGCATTGGGTTTAGGGTTTTGAGTCTTTCGATTATTCCAATATTTTTTTGCCGCAGGTTGGTTTTGCAAGTGGAGAAATATGATTGACGTGCAGGAAAGGGGCGAAAGGGTTTATCGGAGAAGTTGGATGCTCATCGGATATAAAGGTCAAAGACAACCATGGGTGAGGAAGACGGTTTAGGTGAGGGAGAAAGGGTTGGAATAGGGACACGTAGCAGATGTTTAGTGGGTGTGTAAAAGTCTTTTTAAAATTTTAATAGAAAAATAAAGAGAAATGGGTGAAATGTCAAAAATGCCTCTGAGTTAACACATTAGATTTAATGTGTTAGGACAAGGGACCTAGTTTGTAACGAAATGCAAACCACATGGACATTCAGTGTAATTATCTTGAAATAGAGACTCTAACAGGATTCTAAATAAACCACATGAACTTATGTTATACTATCTGTTGGGTCACCGAAGATTTGAAATTGACCCACCGATTTTATTCCTAAAATCCTACTTAGAATATTTATCCTTGGTTCTTTGTAATGACTTGGACAAAACAGCAAATGATCGGTGAAGTCGAAGACCAACCGAAATGAAGCTTGAAGATGTTCTCATTGTGGAAGTGAAGATAATCTTCTCATCATATCAAGTCATTGTCCACCGATGCTTTCTATGCAAATCGGTGGACACTCTCACCGATCCTCTTCCATGATCGGTCAACAAGTCCCACCGATGAAAGCCTAAAATCGGTGGGAACATGGTACTTCTCATGGCATGTATCTTTCAAGAATTCTCACCGACCTCAAAGTTCAAATCGGTGGAATGCTTCTTGGAAGTCACAATAAGAAGATCATTTATTATGGGACAATATCTATTGCCAGGTAAAAGTGACTATTTGTCGTTTTATCCATTATCAGATAAAGTCTCAATCAGCATGGGTATTCTTCCTAGTACCAAGGAAAAAGGTGAAAATGACACATCAACTTTTCAGAAGTCAACACCTACAATTGAATCTCCTAATGACAAGTGTCCTAAGCATTTAATGCTTCATGCACTATAAAAGGAGGAAGAAGACATCCATGCAAACCACGCTTTCTGAAGAAATTCTCTCAGTGCATGATTGTTTCATCTTTAAGAACTTGATAGCTTTGATCTTTGTGTGTTTAAAGTTGTTTTGCGATTTCTGTTTGCTTTGTGAAAGATTGTTAGAATAGTTCATCTGTTCTTTCCGCAACAATCTAAAGTTTCTTTGTGTAATTCTTAGATGAAGTTTTTCAAAAAAAGAATTAATTAAGTAATTTTTGTGTATTGTATTCAATCCCCCCCCCCCCTTCTACAATACTTGTGCTAGCCATTAGGGACTAACAAGTGGTATTAGAGCAGAAAGTTTAACTCATAAATTTGATCTGCAATGGCTGCCTCCTCCTCAAACAATGAAATCCCTTTTCAAAACAATTTCTCTGAAAATGGCTCAATAGCCAAACCTCCAAAGTTTAACCCCAACAACTTTTCTCTGTGGAAAAGCCGTATGATGCTATTCATGGAAGGAGTGGATACTAGATATCCAACCATTCTCAAAGAGGGACCCATTATCCCTAGAGTCTGGGTTCACTATGAAACGCAGAGGGCTGGAAAGAAAAGTGTTGATAAAGATGTCTCTATGATTCAGATGATTCTTCTGATGAAGAAAAATCCAAAGCTACTGGTCGCTATATTCTCAAAAACCCTAAGAAATATACTGATGAAGAAAAACGTCTGGTTTCTCTTGACTCTAAGGTCAGGGCAATTATCGCACTCTCTGTTCCTGATGAGGTCTATCACTCTTTAGTAAACTTTGAAACTGCAAAAGAAATGTGGACCACTCTGTGTGTTTTGTACGAAGGTACAGAGGAAGTGAAGATTGCTCTCATCAGGAAATATGAGCTCTTTGCTCATGAGAAAGGAGAATCTCTTTCTAGCTATTATAATCGTTTCAACAGCCTTCTGAATGATTTGAAGTTATTGGGCAGAACTTATGATAATGATGAAGTCTTGTGAAAGTTCATGGATTGTGTTCCTGACTTTTGGGAGAACATATGCACATGCATCAAGACGACCAAGGATCTTGATTACATGCCCTTAACTGTTTTATATGTAACTCTCTTTAACTTTGAACAAACTAAACTGCAAAGGAAGTCTATCATCAAAGAGATAAAGGGCTCTTCTATAGCCCTTGTCAGTGACACTTCCAAGAAAACTCAATGTGTTCCTCGCATTACCTACCCTTCATCAGATTCTAAGAATGACAGCCATAATAACTCTACCCACCAAACGGAGGCATATCTAAGTGATGTCGATGATGAAGGTGAGGAAACCTCGGTTGAGCAGATATCTGATGAAATGGCAATGATGGCTGATTTCAAGAACAAGTCTCGTCCTTCTAGCAAACCTAGAACTTTCAGAAAACCTTTCTCTTCCACAGAAACTCCCTCTTCTAATAAGTCAAATGAGGAGTGTTATAATTGTGGTAAGAAAGGACATTTTACATCTGAATGCAGAAGTAAGCGTTTTGTAAAATCTAGGACCACATCTTCTGACAGGTTTTCTTCAAAGTATGAGAAACCCAAAAACAACTCCTCCAAATCAACCTTTTCTAGAAAAGGTACTCAACCATCTTCTCAAGATCATCAAGAACGTGCTGAGAAGTACAAGGCCAAGTACAAGAAAGAGAAAGAAAGAAATGAGGGACTTCTCAGAAAAGGAAAGGGGCTAATGGCTGAAATCCATGATTCGGATGATGAGGCAACTTCTGACAGTGATAAAGATTCTCCCAACATGTGTTTCATGGCCATATCCGAAGATATGGAAGATTCTGAAAAGGAAGCCTCTCCAATGGCTCTGGTGTCAACTGGGTGCTCGACATCATACTCGCAGGTACATCCTTTAACTCAATGACTGAAACTGAAAAGATTGATGCCTATGAATCTGTAACATCTCGTTGTTTTTTTTTATAAAAGATGATGTTTGGATTTATTAAATAATTTGAGTATAATTATTTGATAAGTATTGAGTTATGATGTGATAGATTAATTTTAAGAGTTTAACCCTGAGCAAGTTATGTTATTTGTTTTGTGGAATAATAAGTTAAGGGGTAAACTTTATTTTTAATTTGGAAGTATAAGGGTCAAAGTTGTCAATAGATGGAAGTTTGGGGGTGAGTGGTGAAACTCTCAACCCACCCACCGCCTTGTGTTACCCAAAAGAGAAAGTAGATGAGATACTTTCTCATCTTCTCTTTTTGGGTATTCATATGTGTGTGTTTCGGTGTTCAAAAGAGAAAAGAGAGAGAGAGAGAATCGAGAAAAGGAAGAAGGTGAAGAAGAATACAAAATCAGCTGAAGGAATTGAAGAAATCAGTGTTTAAACTAAAGGTGACATCTTATACAAATTTCTCATCTCATATAGTTAAGTTTTCTTTGGGTTAGGAATTGGGTTTTGATGAATTATGGATATTTTGAGGAAACTGAGTTTATAGATAGTTTATATTAATGATGTTAAGCATATCTACATTTTTGTAGAACTATTCATGGCTTAAATCTGATATTTTCCGGGTTAAGTATGAAAACAGTAGGTTGAGACAGTTATAAGTTTTTGGCAATAATCATAAGTGTCGCAACCTTGAGTTGCGACAAACTCATAAGAATCGCAATGGTGTGTTGCGATGGGAAGAATATCGCAGCTGTTGGTTGCGATAAAGGGAAATATCGCAGCTGTTGGTTGCGATAAAGGGGAATATCGCAGCTGTTGGTTGCGATAAAGAGTAACATCGCAACAGTTGGTTGCGATAGGTACTATTGGTTACGATGGAGATTATCACAGTCAGTTGGTTGCGATAAGAGATGAGAATTTTAGGATTTTAATCTTTAAGGATCCTAAATAGTAAATTAATACCTGTACATTATGTATTTGGGTATTACAGTTAATTGTAAAGTTGGAGACAGAAGTTCCTACAACTTGAGAAAGGAAAAGTAGCATTTCTGCTATCAGGTGAGTTCATTCTTACCTTACCCTTTTATAATGTTTTAAAATATGGTAAGGTATATTTATAAATGAACTGTTTTGGGATGATTTTATAAAGTAAAATTGATTACTTTAAATTATGGTTTTGCTTAAACTTATTGTTGAATATGGTTTAATTAAGCGAGAACCTGCATGAGTATAAATAGGTGATATGGATCCATAGGCACTAGTGGTTATGTACACGTGGAATAGATGAAGTTTAATCATTATTCTGATGTGTGTGAGAGATCGCGGAATAAACGTAATTCCTGATTTCTAAGGGAGAAAAGGGATTGACATAAGAATTTGTAATCTCTACTTCCTTTCCAATAAATGGGCATGTGTTATTGCAATTTATTGGATTAGAGAAATTATCTAGAATCTGTGAGGATTCGTAGTGTGGCTCTGGACCATGCGAAATGATTGATGTAATGTCAGATCGTAGTCATGGAACCGGGTTTAACCCGTGGTAAAGGATGGTTTCACATGGTGGTAAGAAAAAGGGAAACCAGGTTGGTTATACCTTGTTTACATTAATTTGATTAAATATTATTTTGAAACTGAATGTTCTCACTAGGCATTAGCCTAATCGTTTCAAATGATGTTTTCTTATCAGGTACTAGTTCGGGAAGATAAAGGGATGTGGGACGAGAGCTTTTGGATTAGCAAAGAAGGTTTGAATACTGAGGTTTTGGATGGATCACTTAGATAACCTAGTTAATCTGATTATAGTGACATGATTAGATTAATAGGTTATTTGAAGAATTCTATATATGTAAATATGATCCTCAAGGTTGAATCTTTGCTTATGTATAAAGTTTAGAAAGTTTATGTTTAAATCTTGTTATAATTTGAGGTTTAAATTAGCCCTGTTTTTAGGGTGTTACAAATTGGTATCAGAGCTTTAGTTTAAGTGAACTAAGTATGCTGAGGAGATACTTAGACTTAAGCTGAGATGGATTAAGTTATGATATGTGAGAAATGGGTAGAAGCACTAAGACGGGATAGTCTTAGAGTCGACGAAAATACGTGAAGTTAGTACTGTAACGATGATAATGAGGATTCTCATGTATAGTATATTCACCATTTCAATTAGCTACTGTTATTATGAATATATTGTTACGCAAGCATGCTTATTTCTAAATTGTTACAGTAACTAATGATCGGTAAGTACGTTTTGTATGTCTAGTTATGTATAACCATTTCTGATGGTTATTTCTTTGTGATATATCAGAACAATGGTGAATACACCACCAAGGTCCTCTAATTCTTCAGAGGACAGAGTAGTAACTGATTGGGGAGAACAACCTGGAACGGGCGGAACTCATGAAAGTCCACCGAGGTTGCTTTTTACGGGTGGAGTTGATAGTCAGGTACACCGAACGAGTACCAGTACTGCTGAACAAGAAACGCCAAGTTCGACAATGGAGTCTCGTATGATGGACAACATGATGAGAATGATGAACACGGCAATGGAAAAACAAACAGAAATGTTTATGAAAGCACTGAACGATCGAAGTACGGAGTTACGTCGAACGGGAACGGATACTGGGGTAATAAATCCAGTTGGTAACCCGGGGTCAGAGACGGAAAGGAGAGTTGAAAGAATTTGTTCATACAAAACATTCCTAAGCTGTAAACCACCAGAATTTAAAGAAGAAGACAATCCAGTAGCTTGCATGAACTGGATCAGAGAAATGGAACAAGTTTTTTGATCTTGTGAATGTGATGAGAAGTTAAAAGTCAAATTTGCATCTCAAATGCTAAGAGGCAATGCGCTAACGTGGTGGAATGTTACGACGTCTGCAATTTCGACTCCAGTCTTGACTGCCATGACTTGGGAGTCATTCAAGAAAAAGATTCTAGAAGAATAATGTAATGAAAATGAGATGGATAGAATAGAGGAAGAATTTCGAAATCTAAAGAAAGGTAATTCAACTATCAGGAAGTATACTGAAATCTTTATGGAGAAGTTGAATCTGGTGGGGCATGTGGCTCCAAACGAAAAGGATAAAATTAAAGCGTACCTGAAGGGTTTGCCCGTGGATATGATGTCTCGTGTCCGAAATGCTAAGGTAACAACGCTGAGAGAGACCATTGAGGAAGCTAAAGTGATGGAAGAAGTCTACGCTAAAGACAAGGAAGAAAAGACCCAGGTTGGAGAAAAACGAAAGTGGGAAGGCCGGTCAGAGTCTTCTCAGAAATCAAGGGCAGTCGGTAAAGGTGCTCATTATGAAACACGTCGTGAGCCGAATTGGTGTTTGAAGTGTAGAATCAAACACTATGGACCATGTTGGGTGACAGCGGTAGAATGTTACAAGTGTGGTAAAAGTGGGCATCTTATGAGTAATTGTCCTGTACAAGGATCGTTATGCTACGAGTGTAAACAACCAGGCCACTTCCGTCGGGACTGCCCAAAGCGGAAGAAGGATGGTGATCAAAGTAAGAAACCAAATATTCCAAAGCCGACGGGTCGAGCATTCCAAATGACAGCTGAAGAGGCTAAAGAATCGAAAGACGTCGTCTCGGGTACATTCCTTGTTAACTCTCTCCCTGCGCGTATTTTATTTGATTGTGGTGCAAGTTTATCGTTTGTGTCCAAGTCATTCTTTCCCAAGTTAGCTATGCCTATAATTACTTTAGAAGATGCTTTAGTAGTTGAGGTAGCCAACGGGGGTCAAGCCTCAGTTCGCGAAAGACTTGAGGGTTGTTTAATTTCAGTAGGTGAAACACAATTTCCGATCGACTTGTTGTTGATGGAAATTGAGGGATTCGATATGATTGTGAGCATGGATTGGCTGTCAGTCAACCAGGCAGAGATTCTTTGTGCAAAGAAATTAATCCGGATCCCGATGGCCGATAAGGATGATGTACTCATCTTTGGGGAAAAGCAGAAAGGAGAAATTCCGTTAATTTCTGTTGTTAAAGCTCGTAAATGCTTGATGAAAGGATGTTCGTCCTATCTAGCATATATACTAGATACGAAGTCAGAAAAGAAACAAATGGAAGACACTAAAGTGGTACGTGAATTTCTGGACGTATTCCCTGATGATCTTCCAGGTCTACCGGCTGAACGACAAGTTGAATTCCGAATTGATCTCATTCCGGGAGCAGCACCGATTGCGCGTGCACCATATCGCCTAGCGCCGGCCGAAATGAAGGAAATGATGACTCAACTTCAGGAGCTGTTGGATAAAGGTTTTATTAGACCGAGTTCTTCACCTTGGGGAGCTCCGGTTTTATTTGTTAAAAAGAAGGATGGCACCATGAGGATGTGCATCGATTACCGTGAGTTGAATAAGGTGACGATTAAGAACAAGTATCCGCTTCCTAGGATTGATGACCTGTTTGATTAACTCCAAGGTGCGGGATGCTTTTCTAAGATTGATTTGAGGTCGGGGTACCATCAGGTTCGAGTCAGAGATGAAGATACTCCAAAGACAGCATTCAGAACAAGGTACGGACATTATGAATTTCTTGTAATGCCATTTGGGTTGACAAACTCTCCAGCTGTGTTCATGGATCTGATGAACAGAGTATGTCGACCATTTTTAGACAAGTCTGTCACTGTATTTATTGATGACATACTTGTTTATTCAAAGAATGAAGATGATCATGAATGCCATTTTCGTGAAGTTTTAGAAGTATTAAGAAAAGAGAAATTGTACGCTAAGTTTTCGAAATGCGATTTCTGGTTAAAAGAAGTACAATTCTTAGGGCATGTAATAACTTCGAAAGGAGTTAAAGTAGACCCAGCAAAGATCGAAGCAATGACAAACTGGGAGACACCAAAGAACGCATCTGAAATCAGAAGTTTCTTAGGTTTGGCAGGTTATTATCAGAGGTTTATCAAAGACTTCTCAAAGATTGCTTCTGAGTTAACTGTGTTGACTAGAAAGAATGTGAAGTTCGTTTGGACTGAGAAACAAGAATCAGCTTTCAGAATTTTACGTCAGAAACTGTGTGAAGCTCCTGTTTTAGCATTGCCGGAAGGAACGGAGGATTTGGTAGTGTATAGCGATGCATCAAAGATGGGTTTGGGATGTGTGTTGATGCAACGAGGCAAAGTGATTGCTTATGCATCAAGACAACTGAAAGAGCACGAAAAGAATTATCCTACTCATGATTTGGAATTAGCAGCAGTTGTATTTGCTTTGAAGCTGTGGCGACATTATTTATATGGAACGAAGTGTACTCTTTATACTGATCACAGGAGTTTGAAACATGTCTTTGATCAAAAAGAGTAAAATATGAAGCAACGACGATGGTTGGAGTTACTTAAAGATTACGACTGTGAATTGCATTACCATCCCGGTAAAGCAGACGTTGTAGCTGATGCTTTAAGTAGAAAGGAATATAGTGTGTGATTGAAATCCACTAATGCCAGAATTGACGTGACGTCAAGTTTGATCGAAAGAATAAAAGTGGCACAAGTGGAAGCATTACTAGAAGAAAATCTAAAAGAAGAGGTCATGACTAAGCAACGTCTACAATTGACTGAAGATAACCGTGGGATTAAATTGTTTCAAGGGCGTGTTTGGGTACCAAAGATTGGAGGAAATCGAGAGTTAATTCTCGAAGATGCTCACAAATCCAAATATTCTATACATACGGGTAGTACTAAGATGTATAGGGATTTGAAACTACATTATTGGTGGCCAGCTATGAAATTAGATGTGGCGAGAATAGTAGAAGAGTGTATGACGTGTTCGTTAGTCAAAGCGGAACATCAAAGGCCATACGGAAGTTTTCAATCTTTAGAAATTCCGGAGTGGAAATGGGACAAGATTACCATGGATTTCGTGACGAAGTTACCGAGAACGCAAAAAGGTAATGACACTATTTGGGTAATTGTTGATAGACTGACCAAGAATGCTTGATAGGGTTAGTTTGTTAACCCTATTTTAGCCACTTTTTAGTAGGTTTTGAGTCTGTTTTATTTGCCCAAAGTCTGTAATTAAGTCCTTTTTAGTAGCTTTTTAGCATTTTCTGTGTTTTAGGTGTCAAACATGATTTAATGGTATAATCTCTGTTTTTGGATCTTATTGGGCCTGTTTTTGATTTCAGATTTTTGCTGGACACTACTACGGCAATGCTATAGGAGTTGAGCGCAAAAGGAATGCTGTAGGAGTGCCGCAGGATCGAACAACTGGGCCATTTTTGGGTATCTTATGGAAGAAGCTTCTTTTGATGACAAGGCTGGAGTTGACCTTTTTGAAGGGACATAAAGCTGTTATGGGACATCAGTCTTAATCTCCTTTTAGTTGCTTAGTCTCCACACAACTCCCCTATATATAGAATGCTTCTATGCTTTTGTAGAAATGCTTTTTAGCTAAAAACACAAAAACTCTCCACAAGTATTTAGCTTTTCTCTCTAGTTTATTTACCTCTTAATTTCCAGTTTATTTACCTCTGAATATTCAGAGCTGTGGTCACGAGTTCAGTATTTTGTAGTCAAGCTTTCGGTTTCAAGTATTAATCTAAGTGATTCGAAGTAAGTTCTTTTGTTTTATTTTCCTATTCTCGCAAGTCTCCAAGTTCTCGATATTGTCTTAGTTACTTACTTAAAATCTAAAGGTTCGTGATTTTTAGTTTGGAGTCCTTCCCTCTAAAAACCGTAACCTTTGGTTGTTTAAGTTAGTGTTTCAAAGTTTTAACGGTTTCAAAGCAACAAGTAGTTTTGTGACGTAACTTGCACGACAAGTTTCCATAACTTGGCGAACAAGTTACCTTGGTAGTTTAGTAATTCCGTTTCCTTGAATTCTTAGTTCTTATTATTGTTTTTTATTTTCTTGTTGTTGAAATTCCTGTATTTAATTTATGTCTTTCCATTTCTGTCATTTACATTTCTTGCAATTTAATTTATGTCTTTCCATTTCTGTCATTTACATTTCTTGCAATTTCCTTTCAGTACTTTCCATTCATGTCATTTACATTTCTTACACCTTTCGAAAGAAGAAATCAAGCCATGAAGGGCTAATCGCCTTTGCTTGGGGTGTAAAGCAAAGTTTAGATGTAAAATATGTGTGAAAGTAAAGAGGTGTATTGAATATAACATTGTATCTAACTATTTATTTCAGGTGGTTGATCTTACATTGAAGATTGCATTTAATTAATTGACAACTAATTTTATGTATGAAAATGCATTAACATTCAGTGTTAAGGTTAAGGTTAATTAACTGAAATAATAAAAGAAGACTATAAAGAGTTTTAGTGCCTGACAAGTACTATACTTTTACGGCGTAGGATGGTAACACTGTGTTGTGCTAGGATTCACAAAGTCTAACATAAATGATATTGTATCGATAGCACGTTGACCAGTGTGTACTCTTGGGAGGTCGTTTGAACCGATAGTTGGTGCTGTGGCAGTCCTATAGCACTTGTGCTGGAGGACTGGCTGGATGTTATAATACCTTTTTACTCAATCACTTGTTTTCATCTTTATAGAGCTTTGCACCCTATGCTTCTTCTCTAGAATTGATTTTTAGCTGATAACTTAAACCAACCAATCAAACAATCTGTTTTCGAAATCGCCATCTGAAATTAGTTTTTAAAGACTGGACTTTTGAAAGGCTTTCACAAGATTTCCCTGTGGATCGATATCTGGTATTTTACCATTATTACTTGTTACGAGACGATAGTAGTTCAAGGTGTATACTTGCACTGAGTCCTATTCTAAGTGAATCTCTAATGCCAGAATTGACGTGACGTCAAGTTTGATCGAAAGAATAAAAGTGGCACAAGTGGAAGCAATACTAGAAGAAAATCTAAAAGAAGAGGTCATGACTAAGCAGCGTCTACAATTGACTGAAGATAACCGTGGGATTAAATTGTTTCAAGGGCGTGTTTGGGTACCAAAGATTGGAGGAAATCGAGAGTTAATTCTCGAAGATGCTCACAAATCCAAATATTCTATACATCCGGGTAGTACTAAGATGTATAGGGATTTGAAACTACATTATTGGTGGCCAGCTATGAAATTAGATGTGGCGAGAATAGTAGAAGAGTGTATGACGTGTTCGTTAGTCAAAGCGGAACATCAAAGGCCATACGGAAGTTTTCAATCTTTAGAAATTCCGGAGTGGAAATGGGACAAGATTACCATGGATTTCGTGACGAAGTTACCGAGAACGCAAAAAGGTAATGACACTATTTGGGTAATTGTTGATAGACTGACCAAGAGTGCTCATTTTCTAGCTATGAAAGAAGCATCACCAATAGAGAAATTGGCCAAGCTGTATATTGATGAAGTGGTGTCAAGGCATGGTATACCGGTATCTATAGTGTCAGACCGTGATAGTCGGTTTACTTCAAGATTTTGGCAATCCTTACAAGATGAATTAGGTACAAGGGTTACCTTGAGCACTGCTTATCATCCACAAACTGATGGGGAAAGCGAAAGAACTATTCAAACTTTAGAAGATATGCTCAGATCGTGTGTATTAGATTTTGGAGGTAACTGGGATACGCATCTACTGTTAGTAGAATTTGCGTATAACAATAGTTACCATTCCAGTATTGGAAGAGCTCCTTTTGAAGCCTTGTATGGTCGTAAGTGTAGAACTCCGGTATGTTGGTTAGAAGCCGGAGAAAAGCTGTTTGCTGGTCCGGAACTGGTACAACAAACAACTGACAAAGTGAAGGAAATTCGAAAGCATATAAAAGCAGCTCAGGATAGACAAAAGAGTTATGCTGATCCGAAGAGAAGACCAAAAGAATTCCAAGTTGGGGAGCGTGTAATGCTTAAAGTATCCTCGTGGAAAGGCGTGATAAGGTTTGGCAAACGCGAAAAGTTGAGTCCACGTTTTCTAGGACCTTTCACCATTATTAAGAAAGTTGGACTACAAGCATACCAGTTAGATCTTCCACCAGAATTGGAAGGAATTCACAATACATTTCATGTTTGTTACCTTCGGAAATGTTTAGCAGAAGAAAATGATGTGATTCCATTAACTAATGTAATAGTGGATGAAAAGAACCTCTGTGTGGAAGAGCCGGAGGCAATTTTGGAAAGGTCGATTAGAAAATTACGTAGCGGTAAGGAAGTGGGTATGTTAAAGATACAATGGAAGCATCATCGAGGTTCTAATGTGACTTTAGAGTCGGAAGAGGATATGAAGGTTAGATATCCTCATTTGTTTACCTAGCTTTGATTTCGAGGACGAAATCATTTTCAAGTTGGGGAGTATTGTAACATCTCGTTTTTTTTATAAAAGATGATGTTTGGATTTATTAAATAATTTGAGTATAATTATTTGATAAGTATTGAGTTATGATGTGATAGATTAATATTAAGAGTTTAACCCCGAGCAAGTTATGTTATTTGTTTTGTGGAATAATAAGTTAAGGGGTAAACTTTATTTTTAATTTGGAAGTATAAGGGTCAAAGTTGTCAATAGATGGAAGTTTGGGGGTGAGTGGTGAAACTCTCAACCCACCCACCGCCTTGTGTTACCCAAAAGAGAAAGTAGATGAGATACTTTCTCATCTTCTCTTTTTGGGTATTCATATGTGTGTGTTTCGGTGTTCAAAAAAGAAAAGAGAGAGAGAATCGAGAAAAGGAAGAAGGTGAAGAAGAATACAAAATCAGCTGAAGGAATTGACGAAATCAGTGTTTAAACTAAAGGTAACATCTTATACAAATTTCTCATCTCATATAGTTAAGTTTTCTTTGGGTTAGAAATTGGGTTTTGATGAATTATGGATATTTTGAGGAAACTGAGTTTATAGATAGTTTATGTTAATGATGTTAAGCATATCTGCATTTTTGTAGAACTATGGGTTGAGACAGCTATGAGTTTTTGGCAATAATCATAAGTGTCGCAACCTTGAGTTGCGACAAACTCATAAGAATCGCAATGGTGTGTTGCGATGGGAAGAATATCGCAGCTGTTGGTTGCGATAAAGGGAAATATCGTAGCTGTTGGTTGCGATAAAGGGAAATATCGCAGCTGTTGGTTGCGATAAAGGGGAATATCGCAGCTGTTGGTTGCGATAAAGAGTAACATCGCAACAGTTGGTTGCGATAGGTACTATTGGTTGCGATGGAGATTATCGCAGTCAGTTGGTTGTGATAAGAGATGAGAATTTTAGGATTTTAATCTTTAAGGATCCTAAATAGTAAATTAATACCTGTACATTATGTATTTGGGTATTACAGTTAATTGTGAAGTTGGAGACAGAAGTTCCTACAACTTGAGAAAGGAAAAGTAGCATTTCTGCTATCAGGTGAGTTCATTCTTACCTTACCCTTTTATAATGTTTTAAAATATGGTAAGGTATATTTATAAATGAACTGTTTTGGGATGATTTTATAAAGTAAAATTGATTACTTTAAATTATGGTTTTGCTTAAACTTATTGTTGAATATGGTTTAATTAAGCGAGAACCTGGATGAGTATAAATAGGTGATATGGATCTATAGGCACTAGTGGTTATGTACACGTGGAATAGATGAAGTTTAATCATTATTCTGATGTGTGTGAGAGATCGCGGAATAAACGTAATTCCTGATTTCTAAGGGAGAAAAGGGATTGACATAAGAATTTGTAATCTCTACTTCCTTTCCAATAAATGGGCATGTGTTATTGCGATTTATTGGATTAGAGCAATTATCTAGAATCTGTGAGGATTCGTAGTGTGGCTCTGGACCATGCGAAATGATTGATGTAATGTCAGATCGTAGTCATGGAACCGGGTTTAACCCGTGGTAAAGGATGGTTTCACATGGTGGTAAGAAAAAGGGAAACCAGGTTGGTTATACCTTGTTTACATTAATTTGATTAAATATTATTTTGAAACTGAATGTTATCACTAGGCATTAGCCTAATCGTTTCAAATGATGTTTTCTTATCAGGTACTAGTTCGGGAAGATAAAGGGATGTGGGACGAGAGCTTTTAGATTAGCAAAGAAGTTTTGAATACTGAGGTTTTGGATAGATCACTTAGATAACCTAGTTAATCTGATTATAGTGACATGATTAGATTAATAGGTTATTTGAAGAATTCTATATATGTAAATATGATCCTCAAGGTTGAATCTTTGCTTATGTATAAAGTTTAGAAAGTTTATGTTTAAATCTTGTTATAATTTGAGGTTTAAATTAGCCCTGTTTTTAGGGTGTTATAGAATCCTTGACTAATGACTTCTACAATATCAAGGATGCCAAGAAAAGAAAATCTGCTCATGTTAAAAATCTTTCCTCTCAACTTGAAATTTGTATGTCCAAACTTGAAAAGTTTGAGGAAATCAAAGCTGAGCTTGAGGACTTGAAAACCATAAATCACATTATATCCAAAGAGAAAACAAAGCTTTTCAAGAGACTAAAAAGAGAACAAGAGACTGTTAGAAAATGGACTAGCTCTTCGAAAAATCTTGAAAGAATTTTTCAAGACTAAATCTCTTGTGATAATAAATCTGGTTTAGGCTTTGGAAAAATGGATTATGAACTTCCTTCTCATGATCTTGCCTCTACTTCGTGTGCTCCACCGAATCACCATGAACCTTCAGAGTCAAGCTCAAGTGACTCAATTTCTTTAAATTCAGATGATTTAAGTGAAGCTTTAAAATTTGGAATTTTTATAAAAGGCAAAATTTCTTCATCTGTTCAAAACATTGAGACACAAGATTCCAATGATACTCCAAAACCCATTCATGATTTTTTGAAAGCTTTAACTCTTGATGAAGTCCCTTCTCCTGATCCTTCAGAATCAAAGATTTTCAAAAATGACAAAAGCATCAAACAAACCTTGAAAAGAAAGTCTCCTGAACTTTCAAAAACTTTTGTTAAAAGCAATCACTCCACTCTCACCGAAAGTGTTTTGGGTTTTCCTCACTTAATGTCCAGCTTTGGTCCTAAAGCTATTCAAGTTGACGTCAAAGGCAAAGAAAAAGAAAAGGTGCAAAAACCTATAAATGTAACATCTCGATTTTTTGTATAAAGTGTTAAGATGAGTTTTATTGATAAATTATGATTTATTATGTGATAGATTAATTTTAGAGTTTAACCCCGAATAAGTTACATTATGTTGTTTTACGGAGTTATAAGTTAAGGGGTAAACTTTTATTTTAATTTATAAGTATGAGGGTGAAAGTTGTCATTTGAGGAAAGTAGGGGGTTGGTTTGGTTATGTGATGACATATGTGTCACCACCACCGTCCCTTTGAGGAGAAAAGAAAACAAAGTGAGACACCTCCTTACTTTTACTTTTGTGTCATAGTGTGTGTGTGTGTGTGTGTGTGTGTGCTTTCATACGGCAAGAGAGAGAGAGAACCGAGAAGGGAGAAAGAAGAGGAAGAAGAAAACTAATTCAGCAGAATTTAAGAGTTACAAATTGGTGTTAACAAAGGTATGATTTCTCACTTGAAGTAGTTCTCTTATGATTATGAAGTCTCTATGAGTTTAGAAATTGGGTTGTGATGTCTTTGAATATTTTGAGAAATCTGAGTATATGATAATGTTCTGTTAGTGATAGTAACATACCTGCAAATTTACAGAATCAAATATGGCTTAAAACTATAAAAATTTGGGTTAAGTATGAAAACAGTTAGTTGAGATAGTTTTGAGCATAATCATAGTTAGTTGCGATAGATATGAAGATTTGAAGATTCATAAGTGTCGCAACCTTAGGTTGCGACAAACTCATTAGTATCACAACTGTTGGTTGCGATAAAGAGGTGTATCGCAACTGTTGGTTGCGATAAAGAGGTGTATCGCAACTGTTGGTTATGATAAAGAGGTGTATCGTAACTGTTGGTTGCGATAAGGGGGATTATTGCAGCTGTTGGTTGCGATAAGTCAGTTGGTTGCGATAAGAGACGAGAATTTTAGGATTTTAGTCTTTAAAAGTCCTAATCAGTAAATTAATACCAGTACAAAACGTATATGGGTATTTCAGGTCTCTGTAAAGTCAATGACGTAAATTCCTACGATTTCGAGAAAGGAAAAGTAGCTCTACTGCTATCAGGTGAGTTCATTCTTACCTTACCTTTTTATAAATGTTTAAATTATGGTAAGGTGTATTTTATAAATGAACTGATTGGATGACTTTTGGAAGAATAATTTTATGAAGTAAAATTATATCAATATTCGTAAGTGTTAATATTGATGGTTAGACTTATAGAATGAGGAATTGAAGTATTAAAATATGATCGGCTTATATTAAATGATATAAGAGATCTACAAAGGAGGTTTTGATTTTACTGAATGATATGAGGAATTTGTGTGATAAATATGTGATTGGCTTATACTGAATATTATGAGTAAGAGGAACGGATTCATAAACATTAGTTTTATTTTGATAATGTAGGATAGACAAAGTATAATTGCTATTCCTGTTTATTTTGGAAGGAAATGAATAGACAAAGTATAATTGTTATTAATGTGAATGATTGAATAGACAAAGTAGAATTGTTATTCAGGTGTATGATTGAATAGACAAAGTAGAATTGTTATTCATGTGTATGATTGAATAGACAAAGTAGAATTGTTATTCAGGTGTATGATTGAATAGACAAAGTAGAATTGTTATTCAGGTGTATGATTGAATAGACAAAGAAGAATTGTTATTCATGTGTATGATTGAATAGACAAAGTAAAATTGTTATTCATGTGTATGATTGAATAGACAAAGTAAAATTGTTATTCATGTGGAATGTTTGAATAGGCATAGTATAATTGCTATTCAGGTTGAATGAGTTAATAGGCAAAGAAGAGTTGTTATTTATATTTGAGACGTGGAAGTATGGTCTAGACGAAGTGAAAGTGTTGTTTCCTGGGTTTTCGATGGATAAAAAAATAGGCAATATATAAGTGCTGTTTATGTATCTATTTCAAGAAGAAGGTATGACGTTTGAATGTAAGTCTGTAGGATTGATTGATAAACTAGAATCCGTGATGATTCGTAGTAGACTATTGAGTATGGTGATGTGACTTTATGACTGATAGTTATATTCATGGGATTGAGTATGATTCAGTTATTATGAGATGAGTATGAGTATGGTAAGAATGAGTGTAAGTCAAATTTGATAAACCTTGTTTACATTGATTTTAAAAGTATTATTTTGAAACTGAATGTATTCACTAGGCGTTAGCCTAATCGTTTCAAATTATATTTTCTTACCAGGTATGAACAGGGAAGTAATGGGATGAGTGAAGAGTTTATAAAGACGACAAGTTTGATGTAAATTGACTGTAGTCGCTATTTTCTCTTATTAAGAATGTTGGTTATGGATAATAGTGATGTAAACCCTTTTTAATTCAGGTTTAAATTTGCCCTGATTTTTAGGGTGTTACAATAAAGATGTTTATCTATAGAAAATGTTACAATTGTGGTGACACTTTTCATCTTGCAAAAGATTGTCCAAAGGATAGAATTGACCGAACCAAGCCTAAGGACTCTTCCTCCTCTAACTCCAAAGGACCCACCACCAAATGGGTACCAAGGAAATAATCTGTGTGTGCATGCAGGTTCATGAGCACCATCAAATCTGGTATTTGATAGTGGGTGCTCACGCCACATGACAGGGAATAAATCTCTTCTAATTAACTATGTGTCTGAAAAGGGTCCATCTATAACTTTTGAAGACAACTCTAGAGGTTACACAAAAGGTTATGGAACTCTCTCCAACGGATCTGTTACTTTCAACAAAGTTGCATTTGTTGAAGGCCTTATGCATAATCTCCTAAGTATAAGTCAGCTATGTGATCTGGGATACAAAGTTATCTTTGAACTTTATATTTGTACAATTGTTGATAAGAATATGACAGTGGTTCTCTCTGGGAGAAGGATGGAAAATGTATACATCATAGACATGGGACAAAGAAATGACTCATCCATTGTATGCTTTGTGTCGGATGACACAACCAAAAGGAACTGGCTGTGGCATAAACGTCTATCTCACCTCAACTTCAAAACCCTTCACATCATTTCCAACAAAGATCTGGTGACTGACATGCCAAAGCTGAATTTCACAAAACAAAAGCTATGTGATGCATGTGAGAAAGGGAAGATCACCAAAACCTCATTCAAGACAAAACAATGCTCTTCCATCACTCTTCCTCTTTAAATGCTGCACATGGATCTATGTGGACCAGTCAGCACTCCTAGCCTAGGTGGCAAAAGGTACATTCTTGTTATTGTTGATGAATTTACAAGATATACTTAGGTTTGTTTTCTCAGGTATAAAAGTGATGCAACTGAAGAAATCATCAACTTTGTCAAAAAGAATGAAGTTTTAAATGGCCAGCTTGTTCGATCCGTAAGAAGTGACAATGACACTGAATTCAGAAACAGTGCCTTGGAAGACTTCTTCAATGACAAGGGAATCTCCCAAAATTTCTCAGCTGTCAGAACTCCGCAACAGAATGGAGTTGTAGAAAGAAAAAATCGGACTCTATGTGAAGTGGCCAGATCTATGCTAAGTGAATCAAACCTTCCCACCTATTTTTGGGCTGAAGATGTTAACACTGCTTGCTTTACCCAAAATAGGTCGGTGATCTCCAAGAGACATGGTAAAACCCCCTATGAAGTTTTCCATGGCAGAAAACCAAATATTGGATTTCTCCATGTCTTTGGTTGTGTGTGCTTCATTCTGAATGATTGTGAAAACCTTGGGAAATTTGATCCTAAGGCTGATGAAGGAATTTTTGTTGGATACTCTTTATCCTCCAAAGCATATCGTGTGTACAATCTCAGAAGGAAATGCATTGATGAATCTATTCATGTCAAATTCGATGACCTGAGATAATCATCCCTCTCAAATGATGATGATGAATTACATAGATGGATTTCATCATGCATAGGTGATGCTCCTACTGCAAACCCCACCGATTCATCTTCTATTCCTTTCACCCACTCAGCTTCTTCCTCATCCAATCAACAAGTTGGGTCACCTTCCACCTATCCAAACCCCTCTCCCACCGAAATTGACCCAATCAACCACTCTACCACCGAAATTGGACAAACAATTGTCTCCTCCGATATCCCAGATTCCACTCACATACACCAAAATCTTCCAACACCCTCTACTCAAAATATTCCACCTCGATTGCCTCATGCTACCAAATGGACCAAAGATCATCCCATAGATCAAATCATCGGTGATCAACAAGCTGGGGTCCAAACTAGAAGAGGCATTGGAAACATTTGTCTCTATGTGAATTTTCTCGCTCTCATAGAGCCGAAGAAAATTGAGGAAGCTCTAGAAGATCCATGCTGGATCACTGCCATGCAAGAGGAACTTTCTCAATTTGAAAGAAACATGGTATGGAGTTTGGTTCCCAAACCTCAAAAGAAGACAATTATTGGAACCAAGTGGATCTTCAGGAATAAGATGGATGAAGAAGGTACAGTTGTCAGAAACAAGGCTAGACTGGTGGCTCAAGGATACAGACAGGAAGAAGGTATTGACTATGATGAAACATTTGCTCCTGTTGCAAGACTTGAAGCCATAAGAATCTTTCTGGCTCATGATGCCTACCGAAACTTCAGAGTCTTCCAAATGGATGTCAAAAGTGCTTTCCTCAATGGGGAACTTGCCGAGGAAGTCTATGTGAAACAACCACCTGGTTTTGAAGACCCAACACATCCAGACTATGTGTACCGATTAGACAAGGCTCTCTATGGTCTCAAGCAAGCTCCACGTGCTTGGTATGACACCCTTGCTGACTTTCTTCTAAAGAATGGATACTCCAGAGGTAAAATTGACAACACTCTCTTTATCAAGAAGACCTCAGGTAATCTCATTCTTGTTTAAATTTATGTGGATGACATCATCTTTGGTGCCACTGATGAATCACATTGTGATGAGTTTGCTTCTCTCATGATGAGTCAATATGAGATGAGCATGATGGGATAACTTACATTCTTTTTGGGCCTTCAGGTCAAACAAACTACATAAGGGATTTTTATAAATCAAAGCAAATATATTCGTGACGTTCTGAAAAAGTTTAATTTTGAAAACAGCTCTCCTATGAAAACTCCAATGGCACCACCTTTGAAAATTCATGCTGATCCAGATGGCAAATCTGTTGACGTAACGAATTATCGGGGTATGATTGGATCCCTTCTTTACTTAACTGCTAGCAGACCTGACATTATGTTTGCTACCTATCTTTGTGCCCGTTATCAAGCCAACCCAAAAGAATCTCATTTGGCTGCTGTGAAACGGATTTTCCGGTATCTAAAAGGTACCTAGCATCTGGGTCTTTGGTATCCCAAAGACTCAGGTTTTGAACTAATTGGGTATTCAGATTCAGATTATGCAGGTTCCAAAGTCGATAGGAAGAGTACCACAGGTAGCTGTCAACTTCTTGGTGGCACATTAGTCAACTGGTCCAGCAAGAAACAAAACTCAGTTTCAACCTCAATTGCTGAGGCTGAATATGTTGCAGCTGGAAGTTGTTGTGCCCAGATCCTGTGGATGAAAAATCAACTAAGGGACTATAATTAAGTCTACTCTCAAGTCCCAATTCTATGTGATAACTCCAGTGCAATAGCTATTGCAAACAATCCTGTTCTACACTCAAGATCAAAACACATAGATATCCGATATCATTTCATCAGGGACCACATTTCCAAAGGTGACATTGAGCTGCATTTCATTCCTACTAATCTTCAGCTTGCCGATCTGTTCACCAAACCCTTGGATGAAGTCGGGTTCAACTTTCTGATAGGAGAACTTGGCATGTTGTATTTAGATTCATAAAAAAAATTATCGGTGGATTCTCTCACCAAAAAGAAAACCATCCACCGATCTCTCTCACCGATTGCTTCAACCACCGACTCTTATCGGTGGAATATCCCACTTCACCAATACTTTCTTCGATTGATCCTTCACCGAGTTTCATCTCTCTGAAACCCTATCGGTGACCAATGTCCTCCATCTTTGAAACCCTAACCCACCGACATACTACACCGATCCTCTATTTTCTAAATCGGTTAACCCAAGCACACCGATGATTCCTCTATCTAATCCATCACCGACATACTCACATCGGTGACCTCTCACAATCATCCCAATTCGGTGGCTTATTCACTGATTCTTCCACCTTCACCGATTCTTCTACCTTAATGCTTGCCACCATCTTATCGATACCTTCTCTCTTCGATACTCTTCGTCGGTAGCACCCCCTCACCGATTCATTTACCAACCTTATCTTACACATTTACCAATGCTTACATCACTCCTAAACCCTAGCTGTCAGTATACTTTGACCCTTCCCATTCCTTACAAACCAATTCCAGCCACACCTTCCCAAACCACAATCATTACCCTTTTTAAATTATTATTTAATATGTGTGTTAAGATATGAAACCTTTCGGTTTCTTTCATAACCATTGCCGCCTCTTCTTCTTTTCAAATCCCCACTACCTCTCACCCTATATAAACCACCCATCTTCCTCATATTTTTAGAAACCTACAACTCCCCTCGATCATCTTCTTTCTCAAGAACTTAAACCTGCAACTACTCTCAACAATGGCATCTTCCACCTCTTCCAAGGCTACCAAATCCACAAAGATTGTCAAGGAATCACCTACATATTTCGAAGACCTCAAGTTTAATCCTTGCAATCATGTTGCAAGGTTTGAATCCGATCCCGCTCATCCTGAGTTCACTACCATTACCAAGTTCTTAACTCGTTCTCCTCTTCTACATGCATTCACCTACAACCCTAAGATAAGCAAGCTCCTTATTGGAAAATTCTGGCTTACCTGCGTATACGACCCATCAAACGAAGCTATCCATGCTTCAATTCTTTCTGAAGATGAAAGTGACCACGATCTCACCTTTGGTCTGGATGATGTCCGCAATGCCTTGAAGATTGAAGCATTCTCTGAGTATGAAGACATGCACGTGGACAATGCCCATGCAGAGGTGGTAAAGTGCACTTGGGTACATTCATCAAACCTCTGACAAATCCTCCAAAGGTCCAGGTACACTTGTACGCAGTAAGATGGGAGGTATCTGGAATTTCTTCTTCACCCATGTCATCTACTGTCTTTCTAGGAACACTAGTGGTCATGACCAATCTACCTCCTACATCACTTCTCTTGCACATGCTCTTATCTTCCAACGGAAAATAGATTTTGCGCTATACTTCTTTTCGGAACTAGTCGAGGTGATCAAGTACCCGAAAAGATGTCATGTGGCCTACCCGCAGTTCATTTCGATGATCATTCAGCACAAGCTAGGTGCGGCCTTGGACGCAGACCGGAAGTCAAAAACTCCCAAGTTCACGTATAATTGGTCCGCTCCTATGGTTGGCCAAAAGGCTCTCGATGTGGCCGTTCTTGCCTCCGATCTACCTCTTCGCCAAGGTATGTGTACTTTTGCTCATTCTCCTGATCTACTCTGGGGAGACGCTGAAATTCTCGGGTTTGAACATCCGGAAATTCCCACGGACCCCCCAGCCGTAGTGGCCCCCGTTCCCCCTTCCCGAGTTAAATCAGGTGGAGCCAAAAGGAAATCCTCTCGGGCCACCGACACCTCCGTGTCCGCTTCTGGAACTACGCCTCCGAGAGATCCTTCGAAGGCTACCTAAGTTCCCACCCCTTCTCACAAGCGAAGGCACTCTACATCCCCTCCGAGATCTCCTCTAAATAGATCTCGGATACCTTCGGCCAAGCCCCATAAGCCAATTGTCGATTCTCAAAAATCGATGGTTGTTGAAGTTGTCCCAACTGGGCCAAGGAAATCCGCTATACCCCATACCGACTCCTCTGTTGCCTCTCAAAAGGCTTCAGTTATATCAAAGGAGAACCCACAACTTTCCTCATCACCCATCTCTTTGGGTGGTGAAGATGACTTCGGGGTCTCTCCCCTCGAAGGTTCCGATTTCACACTACACATCCTAACACCCGATCACTTTGTGATTGATGATGATGCACAACCCGTTGGTGGTTCGGCTACTTCAACAGTCGTCCCCTCCAGTGGGGACTTTCTAGATTTTTTGCTCGAAGATACAGGTTCTCCCCGGCATGGTGAAAATATTAATATCGAGGTCACACGCACCCCACCGATCCCCTACACCCCACCGTTCTCCATCCTCCCGCCGATCACATTCCAAAGAAACCCCAAGCAGTCCATCATCTGAGGATAGCTCTTCTCCATCACCATCACCTCCACGAGTATTGTTCTCCGATCCTTTGTCTGATCAACCCTCTTCTACAACAATTCCTGAAGATAGGTCACTTCCTCACACACCTCTGTCTCCCAATGCTCCACGATTCCAAATTCCCAATGTTGAAACATCAACCTCTACAGACATTCGGCTGCCTAGTGATCTAATCTCCGAGGTTCAAGAAAGTGCCCGTCAGTGCCGATTGGTGGGTACTCAATTTGAGGCCTTCAAACAGGCCACCATTACTGTGATTGCTCAAACCAATGACATGGTCAAAGTTTTGGAAGATGTAATACCCCGGATAAGTTCGTTAGTTAAACCCTCTTTCCGTTAAAACTAGTTAACTTTAATATTGAAAGGTTAGGGTAAGTATAGAGTATTTTGTAAGTTAGAGGTGTTTTAGTTATTAGTGATTAGTGTAAGGACCAAAATAGTAATTATGGTTGATATTATCTCTTTTAGGTATCCAGATATTCATTCAGCAGAATTCAGTGTGTATATGTGTGTTTTGAGAGCAAAAAGGAGAAAATAAGAGAAAGTTAGGTTAAGGCATCAATTGGTGCACTTGGAAGGGATTTAAGGTATGTTCCTTTGTATTTTATGTTTGTAATTGCTTTTGGAAGGTTTCTATCGGATTAGAATAGTCATTTACACATCTGGTATTGATTCAGTCGGATTCTGGGTAGAAAATTTATGAACAGTCAGAGGTTTCCGGATAAGATGAGAGTGTCCGGTAGTTTCTTGGGTGGTGTCCGGGTAATATGTTGATAGTGTCCGGTAGTTCTTTCTTGCAGGTATCCGGATGAATCGATTAACCGGGTAAGTCCTATTTTCTCTAAGTTTCCGGGTGAAATGGTTTACCGGATAGTATCCGGATTACTGTAGTATCCGGATAGATGGGTTGTCCGGATTATTAAGGTTGTACGGAAAGTGATGTTATCCGGATTGGTTATGTTATCCGGAAAGTGGTGTTATCCAGATTGTGTGTGTTGTCTGGATAGTCTGTGTTGTCTGGATGGTTTTGTGTTGTCCGGATGGTTTTGTGTTGTCCGGATAGTTTAGCTGTTTGATTAATTTTGAGAGTTTAGATGCTTTTGAGTATCCAGTAACCTGTGTCTTGTTAATCTTGGAGGGGGAATGAATGAGGACTGAATGCATTATGGACTCGACTTAAGTTCGGGTTTGGGGGTAACATTTGAGGATTAGAGTTATCTAGAGTTCTTAGCTTTAGTAAGACTTGTGTGTTCTATTTGGTAAAGAGATATCTGTATTCAATTGTTTCAGATACTGTGAATCGAAGGTGAAAGCTAAATCTATTGGAAAAGACCGGGAAGAGTTGTGTTAAGCAAACAAGTGAGATTTTACTTAAAATGTTTTCTAACTGGAATACATATATGTGAATGAGTGTAATAATGTGCATATGATGTTTATATGAGTATTACACTGCATGGGTGCTAGTTGGCCGGGCTTAGGACTGGTGTATGTTGGCTGTACAGAGGGACAGTGGTGTTGGCTGTTGTTTGGGTAAAAAATCACACCCTCGACCGACCTGGGCAGCACCCTCGACATAACCCATGGACATTGATTACCCCCGACCGACAAGGATAATACCTGTTATTATCATTTACCCGACATACGTTAAATAACCACCATAATTGACTTATTGGGTCAGTAGTCATCTTAAATCTAATGATCGCACGTCACGTGTCACACGTCGCACATCGCCAGTCACACGTCACTAGTCTTATGTCGCCAGTTACGACTCGTCGGACTTACGTCGACAGTCTCCTGTCATCGGTGTTATATCGCTCTGGTCCTACGACAACATTGTCCTGACATCCTTGTCCTACGACCAAATGGTCTTATATTTTGGCGATAGTCGTATGTTCCATAAGACCGACATCCAAGACTTAAGACGGTCGTATGATTATACTAACCGTTAACAGTCAGACATCTGTTCCTTTTGTTTATTAATGCAGGTCTTGACCACGAACAGAAAAGGTAAGACACTCGTTATGAACCATATCTTGTATTAAGATAAGGTCCCGACAAAGACCCAGAAAACATTCGTCATCCCTCCTGAAAGGTAAGTCGAGAGTTCATCACGACACTCGACCTCGACGTCGGCCGCTCCGCACGACCGTCGCATAAAGACCATGCGACCTAGACCAAGCTAACACGTAATATAACTGTTATGTTTGTGTTTAATGCAGGAGTCAACACTCTTTATGAGCAACGGCTATAACCGACGAAATCATTAACGAGCATTTAATCCCACATTGAAGACAACGACCGTTACAACAAGCAGTCATCAAAGCCATTAATGAGCTAATTAAAGCCCCCGAAGACTATAAAGATGGAGTTTAATCATCATTTCAAAGGGGGAACAACCTCATCGAATATCTAGCAACCAACATTCGAAGCTAAACTCAAGAAAACACACACTGAAAGCTACATTCAGCACCGAATTCTAGATTACTACAGTAAACTCAAGAACAATAGAAGTGAAGAACCTTCTCTCGAAGAATTGCTCTCGACACACGACATCCGCCCTCGACCAGCAGTTCACACTTTGTTTTCACACACGACAAGCATCTGTTTCTACATTTTAAACACTTGTACTTTACATTTCGAAGCATTTCCTTCATTTGTATTGTAATCATCGTACGATCGACACCAGTACCAAGGACGTCGCCCCTGATTGGCGACCATAGTGCAGCGACAACACCCCTTGTCGTCCGCAGGTTTTTTCCTCGATTGAGGTTTTTCCTGCGTCATCAAATCCCTTGTTTCTTTATTTTAATCCTCGTCGAAAGATCCTTTCTTTAGTTGATTAAGTCCACATCGACCTTAAGTTGTCCCTTTGGTGCGATTTTTGGCATTAACAGTTTGGCGCCATCCGTGGGACTACATTTAGAGAAAATCTTCGACGAACGTGCGTTTCTACTAACGATCTTGCAAAGTTTTTGTTGCATTCAGGTACATGGCAAATCTTCAAGATCCCCTGATTCAACTTCGACCGGAATCGAATGCGGCTCGAAGCCAGATTCAAGCCCTGATAAAAAAAATGCTCCGTCAAAAATATCTGATAGATGGGTTTACACCCCCCCCTAAATCTTACCGCAAGTGTACGGGTCGAATCAAGTAATAACGTACGGTAAGTACGAGTATCGAACCAAAGGAACCAGGTGTCAAGTACCACAATAACTGTATAGATTATTAACTAGACTATCGCAAATTGATTTGGGTTGTTACTTATCAGAACACGAATTAAAACTTAATTAATTCAGAAAAGAGAGAGAGTTGGAGGGTTGGATTCCTCAGGTAAACAATTACTTAACGCACAGATTTGACACGATTGACATAACTCCAGGATGACTGGTATAATCACAAACCATCACTATACTCTATCAAGCTATAGCAACATTCATTCAACACTCTGTATCGTCATTCGATCTCAACAAAGAAAATTGAACAAACAATGATTAAAAACCCACAAAGTACGAATTATCATATTTCTATCTCAAATTCGACTAAGACATGAAGGATTAGATAAACCTCAAAACTTTTCTCAAACGTTAAAAGATTCATTAAATCAAATAATAGATGATCGGACTATTACAAGCATTAAGAACAATCCCACATGTTTCATCCATAAGAATCAAATCGATCGTATCTACTATAAACCTAAATAATCATCCAACCATGATTCAAACCAACCCCCCAACATGAACGGATTAGTTCATATTGGGGGTTTCACAACTCAGAAAAGAATTAATAAAAACGAAAGTAAACATGTTGGTTCTTAAAAGAAATGAAATCTAAAACTCCCTGAAAAGCTTAATCCTTCGATGAATGAACTCGATTCGCCTTTTGATTCTCGTTGATTGATGTTTCTTGCCTTCTATTCGTCTTCAAGAATCGCCCTCGTGCTCCCAAAATCTCCCAGAAAGAGTCTACGGCCGTAACTAAGATCAGATGCCCCAACCCTATGTGAAAAAAAAGCTTTAAAAACGTATCAGGTCTTCTGCGCGTTTGTGGGCGCGTTTGGAGGCGCGCGCAGAGGCACGCAGAGCACTGGAATGTTTGCGAAAATAAACTTGCACGTTTTTGGGAGCGTTTGGAGGCGCGCTCAGAGGCGCGCAGAGCACTGATTGGTCCAAAAATCTGATTTTTCTCCTTTTTGCACTGGACTGTTGTAGACTTGCTCCGATTGCTCCAAAACTCTTCCAACATCATTCTTCCATATAAACCTGTACTTTCTCATAAAAACCATTAAATTCTACTATTTTTACTCGGGAACTTACAACAAACAGAACGACTTCGGGATCAAAATAATGTCGGAAAACGACATTATCAACAACCCCAAACTGAGCGTTGCTTGTCCCCAAGAAAAATAGCGACACAAATAAGCATTCAACCACAATCCAAACAATCGCAATTTCGTGTTGTCGAGAATATCATTAGCGATCTCTAGTCAACTCAACAACCGCCATGAATTACCTGTGAGATGGACGAACAGTGAGCAGACCTAGCTATGGAATCTAAACAACAAAACCTTGGGAAATGGATTTATCAGGGACCACACCACACTTAAGTGCACCTAGGCTAAACACATACAGAGAGGATTTCGCCTTGACCCTACCTCACGGTTCTCTCTCTTCGCTTGAGCCCTAGGTTTCACACTTGTTGTCATGCTTTCGGAGGTTGGGTATAAGAATTCACAAGGCATGCATGAACAACAATTAAACAATAACGCACAGTTGTACACAAATTGATCTCAGAAGGAATCCATTATCAAGACTAGGACATAGAAACGTTGATTCGCCACTCTTTACAAACTCTCCATGCTGAATTTGGATCTTTAAATGGGTATGGTTGCTAATTCTGGGTGAAGGTCAAAGGATTTATGATGGTATTTGATGAGCCTCCCTTCTTTCTTTCGTTCAAGCTTCCTAACACTTCTCTCAAATTCTTTAAACTGACCCCTCAGTTTTATTTAGCTCTTTTTTTTGGCAAAACCCTTTATGACTGATTTACTGGGTTTGCAGTTTTTTTTTTACTGAGGGGTTTACAACGGGTTTTCATTTGAGAACCTTGAGTAGTGAAAAGCAGTGGGATTAGCAGCAACCAATAAGCTTTATGAGTTCTCACATGGTTTGTTCACAAAGATAGGCAGAAGCTTCACTTCTATTCCTATGGATGTCTTTGATAATGGATGCAAGTTATAGCGAGATCAGCTACAACAACGATCAAAGGACTAATGAAAAGTGTATCGAGTAGTGTGTACTCTCTCAGAATCGAAGTTAGCACGTGTATGGCTCAACAAACTTACGGGTGGTCTCCACTAATGTCTCTATGTGTGCAGTCGCCCAGGTCCATCTTTGTGCTATATTATCCTTTCTAGATCCTTTCCCCAAAATCAGTGTCTTCGAACTCTCACACTAAATCATGCTCAACTGGTCGTCCATTCCTCACTATAAACAGGGTGATTATTCAATCCACTGAGATCAACCAATGATAGACTCGACAAATCACCCCAAACCAGATATAAACATTGTCCCCAATGGAAACAAATAGCACACAAAATATAATCACGAAATAGCGATACAATACAACTAACAGTAATTACGCCACCCCAAACCTAATCTCTAGATTAGGTTTGTTTTCTCAACAAGGAGTCATAAAACGATAAAGTTCAAGTGAAAACAAGGACCCCAAACCTTGGGGAAACCGAGGTTTGCAAAGAGGTGTTGTGTAGATACCCTTCAGGATGCATGCGCGGATCACTGTTCACATATTTCTGCCCTTCCTTCTCCTACCTTGCTCTTGGTTATATCGGAATTGCTATCAGGGATCAAAAACTAAACACAAACACACAAAACACAAAAAAACACACAAAACAAAAGAAAGCAAACAAAAAAAATAAGAAACTGACCAAAATAAAAATTAAGATTTAACCTATGGTGGGTTGCCTCCCACCCAGCGCCGTATTTTCTGTCGTGGCACGACTTTCTTTCCGATCACTCCTTCGGCTTTTCTTGCTCACCAAATTTCTCTTCGCCTCTATCTCTTATCTTCTCGAACATCTTGAACACTTCCCTCTCACCACCAACTCTCAAAGTCATCTCGCCTTCCTCCATGTCGATCAGCGCTCGGCTTATGGCTAGGAAGGATCTTCCCAGTATCAGCGGAACCTCTATGTCCTCATCGATATCCAACACTACAAAGTCCATCGGGAAGTAAAACTTGCCAACCTTTACCAAGACGTCTTCGATCACTCCATACGGGTACCTTATCGATCTATCGGCAAGCTGAAGAGTCATGAATGTCGGCTTCACCTCCCCCAAGCCGAGTTTCCTGAAAATAGATAACGGCATTAGGTTAATACTAGCTCCTAGATCGCATAATACCTTATTAAAATTAAAGCTCCCAATTTGGATAGGGATCGAAAAACTCCCTGGATCCTTAAGCTTTTGGGGAAGCTTGTTCTGTATGATCGCGCTGCACTCCTTAGTAAGTGCAATTGTAGCCTGATCTTCAATCTTCCTCTTCTTGGATAAGATATCTTTCATAAACTTGAGGTATGTTGGCATTTGTGCCAAAGCATCTGCAAAAGGGATGTTAATATGCAATTTCTTAAAAATTTCAAGAAATTTAGAAAAGTTTAGATCATCCCTGTGGGCTTTAAGCCTGCTCGGATAGGGCACTTTTGGAGTTGTCGGCTTGACCTGTGGTTGCTTTGGTGCCTTTTCTTCATTCTTCTTATTCTCTTCACTCACAATCTCTCTATCAGCCTCCAACGCATCCATGTCAATGATCTCCACCTCTTGCTCGGCTTCCCTTGGTGAAGGCTCCCGTGTAGGGTCTCTAATCAACTCCGTTCCACTTCTCAGATGAATAGCCTTGCACTCATCTCTTGGTATTCGTTCAGTCTGACTAGGGAATTGACCTTGAGTCCTGGATTGTAGTGCTTCAGCGATTTGTCCGACTTGTCTTTCCAACATTCTGATTGAGGCAGTGTTCTGGTCAGTTGTCGCCTTCACATTACCCACTGTACTTGCCAATCCGTCAACCGCACCTTCCATCTTTGACATGAATTTCATCATCATGTCTTCTAAACCTGGCTTCTTTTCTGATGATTGTCCCTCTTCATTTCTCCTCTAATTGTAACCTGGGGGACGATAAACGTTGTTAGACTGAAAGGAAGTTGACGAGTTAGAATGGTTACCATACTGCTGCTGCTGTTGCTGCTGTCCCATTGTTTCTTTAGCTGGGCCTTGTTGAGGTTGACTCCAAGAAAAGTTAGGATGTCGCTTCCATCCCTCGTTATAGGTGTTGGAAAATGGGTCATTCCTCGGCTGATTATTTCGGTTCTGAACGAACTGGACTTGTTCCGGCGATTGATAGTCTTGCAAATTCTGAACATTTGGTTGAATAGCCGCTCATTTCATCTGATTAGTCAACGCAGTCAACTGTGCCTTTATAGCCTTCAACTCTTCTGCTTCTTGCACATTTGCAACTTTTCTGACAGCAGATCTTGGCGTGGAATAGCTATGTTCTGCTAGATTTTCTATCAATTCGACCGCTTCCTCATAGGATTTGTTCATTAAAGCTCCACCTGCAGCAGCTGTGAGGTCATTCTTAAACTGAGGATTCAATCCCACATAGAATGTTTGGATGATCATCCATTCTTGTAACCCATGATGTGGACACTTTTTGAGCATCGCTTTATATCTTTCCCATGCTTCATACAACGACTCCTGATCCCATTGCGAGAAATGCGTGATGTCGGATAACAGTTGAGCCGTTCGCCCTGGTGGAAAGAACTTGTTGAGAAAAGCTGTAACCATGTCGTTCCAAGTTCGAATTGATCCCGAGGGTATATTCTCTTCCCAAGTAGTGGCTCGATCCCTCAGGGAAAATGGGAACAACCGTATCTTGATCGAGTCTTGATCCGCCCCATTTACCTTGAAGGTATTGCATATCTTTTCAAATGAGCGCAAATGTGCATGAGGATCTTCAGTTGCTGCACCTCCAAACATGTTCGATTGCACCAATTGGATAGTGCCAAGCTTGATTTCAAAGTTGTTGGCAGCTATCGGTGGTGCGTATGGTCCTCGTTGTGCAACGCCCATGTTCGGGTTGGCAAAATTCCTCATTGGTACCCTTTGTGGTGGCGGCGGTGGATGATTGACATTGTTGTTGATGTTATGATGGATCCCATTGTTGGCGTTATGATTGAGATTTTGATTATTAGGAGGAGAACCATTGTTTGCATTTGCATTTGGTGGAACATTTCCCATGACCATCTCCTCATCCCAATCTTCTTCGAAGTTGTTGACGTTGTTGTCACCCATTCTGTTCCGTGCTTGTCTTCTCAGATCTCTGGCAGTTCGTTCTATCTCCGGGTCAATAGGTACTAATTCCCGAAACAGTCTTCTTCTTGGCATAAACCAAGAGGTAACCTGAAACAGAGAAAAGAGAATCTCAAAACCCAATTATAAATGAACTTTCAAAGCAAAGTATAATTAAATAAAGACAAGGTGTCTAATATAATAACTTCTACAGCTGGTAGTGATATTCACACAAAACAGGTTCCCCGGCAGCGGCGCCAAAAACTTGATAGATGGGTTTACACCCCCCCCCCCCCCCTAAATCTTACCGCAAGTGTACGGGTCGAATCAAGTAATAACGTACGGTAAGTACGAGTATCGAACCAAAGGAACCATGTGTCAAGTACCACAATGACTGTATAGATTATTAACTAGACTATCGCAAATTGATTTGGGTTGTTACTTATCAGAACACGAATTAAAACTTAATTAATTCAGAAAAGAGAGAGAGTTGGAGGGTTGGATTCCTCAGGTAAACAATTACTTAACGCACAGATTTGACACGATTGACATAACTCCAGGATGACTGGTATAATCACAAACCATCACTATACTCTATCAAGCTATAGCAACATTCATTCAACACTCTGTATCGTCATTCGATCTCAACAAAGAAAATTTGAACAAACAATGATTAAAAACCCACAAAGTACGAATTATCATATTTCTATCTCAAATTCGACTAAGACATGAAGGATTAGATAAACCTCAAAACTTTTCTCAAACGTTAAAAGATTCATTAAATCAAATAATAGATGATCGGACTATTACAAGCATTAAGAACAATCCCACATGTTTCATCCATAAGAATCAAATCGATCGTATCTACTATAAACCTAAATAATCATCCAACCATGATTCAAACCAACCCCCCAACATGAACGGATTAGTTCATATTGGGGGTTTCACAACTCAGAAAAGAATTAATAAAAACGAAAGTAAACATGTTGGTTCTTAAAAGAAATGAAATCTAAAACTCCCTGAAAAGCTTAATCCTTCGATGAATGAACTCGATTCGCCTTTTGATTCTCGTTGATTGATGTTTCTTGCCTTCTATTCGTCTTCAAGAATTGCCCTCGTGCTCCCAAAATCGCCCAGAAAGAGTCTACGGCCGTAACTAAGATCAGATGCCCCAACCCTAGGTGAAAAAAAAGCTTTAAAAACGTATCAGGTCTTCTGCGCGTTTGTGGGCGCGTTTGGAGGCGCGCGCAGAGGCGCGCAGAGCACTGGAATGTTTACGAAAATAAGCTTGCGCGTTTGTGCGAGCGTTTGGAGGCGCGCTCAGAGGCGCGCAGAGCACTGATTGGTCCAAAAATCTGATTTTTCTCCTTTTTGCACTGGACTGTTGTAGACTTGCTCCGATTGCTCCAAAACTCTTCCAACATCATTCTTCCATATAAACCTGTACTTTCTCATAAAAACCATTAAATTCTACTATTTTTACTCGGGAACTTACAACAAACAGAACGACTTCGGGATCAAAATAATGTCGGAAAACGACATTATCAATATCGCATGTGTCGCATCATCCAAGGGACTCGGGGGCTCGGAATACCCTTCACAAACTGAAAAAATACCACGTTTGATTTTGAAAATCCTCGGTAAAAGGCGCTTATTGACTCCATGTTACGGTAACTGTGACATCTTACTCAAAACGACTATATACATATACTCTAAGTATATTTTCCTCGTATTATTTTCATCTAATATATGATCGTTGATTCAAGCATCAAAAGATCATTGGTCAAAACCAGCGACCACCCCCGATTTTTACATTGCACGCTCGCAAGATTATATAATTACAGGTCTTACGATTTACATCGTAAGAAACGAAAGTCTCTACGGCTTAAAGCGCAGATCCTACGATATATACTCGTCGATAAAAGACATCTCCCATTTTTTATCTTATGATCGCCAGCCGTGACAAAACAAAATTCTCGGTCGCTAATAAAAGCGACTCGCATGTCGAAATCTCATGATCGCTAGTCATTACATATGATCGCAATCACCAGTCATGGTAAGATGCATGTCAAAACACAAAAGTCGCCAATAAGAAATCCGAAATAATTGGTCGTGCGACATCCGAAATTGTCTGCGACAATGGATCCTAGTTCATAAGCAACAGGACTCGACAGTTCCGTGAAGACCGCGACATCAAGCTGACAACCTCGCCACCCAGGGGTAAGCGGTCAAGCGACACTTCAGCAAGAACATCAAAGCTAAAGTCTTTCAAGAAGGCGACTACGTTCCCCGTCGAGTGTTCCAAAGCACTCAAAAGCTCAATGCAGGTAAGCTTTCCACCAAATGGGAAGGTCCTTGTCATATCTCAGAAGTCATGGATAAAAAGGCCTATCGGCTTTCAACCCTCGGCAATCAAGATATCCCACGTAGTGGGAATGCAACGCACCTGAAAAGCCAGCGACCAACCTCTGACATTGTTTTACCGCAGGATCGCACGACATTAGTTACTAAAGTCTATTATATGACTTAAGTCTCGCAGGATCGAACGATATATAAGTCTATCGTACGATCTTAACCTCGCAAGGTCGCACGACATAAATAATCAGGACTTGATCATTCCATCACAGGAACACATGATTCAAAGTTCATCGTATGATCAAATCACACGATCATAAGGTCTAGCGACCCCACAATCTAAGTTCTTCAACTTAGAAAAACTTCATGAATGAATGTTGTAATCGCATGCGCTTATGCTTGTTTATACGATTCAGGAATATAAAAGTCTTATGACTTACGTTCTAGTCGTTGTATTACAATGGATGCCCAAGTCGCACGACTTCTTGTTCATTTTTGTACTTAATGATTTTTTACAGTCGACATTACATCTATCCATGACATGTACGAATCAGGTTCAATAGAAAGGTAAACTTTTTACCGACTATCGCTAAAGCGAAACTTACAACTAGCTAAAAAAGCTAGACACAACGTATCATAGGTCACTGTTTGGGCAAAAAAATCACGTCGTACGACCACGACCATAACAGGTAAGACGCACGTCATAGTCCAAATCTTGTATTAAGATAAGGTCTTGACAAGAACCCATAAAACATCCGTCGTCGCCCGTAAAAGGTAAGTCGTACGTCCTCTATGACGCTCGACCATAGTATCGCCCGTCCGTACGACCATCGCGTAAGATCATTGTACCTTCGACCAAAGCTAACGTTAACCTTGAATGTTATGTTTGTTAAGTGTTTAATGCAGGAGTCAAAGTCATTAAAGAGCAACGGATATAACCGACGTAACCATCAACGATCGATAACCGTAACGGACGAAGATCATCATGGATAATCACTCTGGCGACCGTTTCCAACCGTTGTAGCCGTTGATTGAATCATTAATGGAGTTAATTAATGACGTGAAGACTATAAAAGACAAGCTAAAACATCATTTCAAGACACATCGATTAACATCCAATACACTTCAGCAAACATCATCACACAGCAGAGAGCATCATCCAAAGAATATTCAAACTCTGGAGATTAAGTACTGAAAGCCAGAATCTTACAGCGAACCCAAGAACACTCGAAGGAAAAGCTCAAGTATCGTTCTCGACGCACGACAACAGTCCTCGACCAGAAGTTCACACTTTGTATTCACACACGACAAACACATGTTTTCACATTTAAACACTTGTACTTTACATTTCGAAGTATTTCCTTCAGTTGTATTGTAATCATCGTACGACCGACGCCAGTACCAAGGACGTCGCCCCTGATTGGCGACCATAGTGCAGCGACGACATCCCCTGTCGTCCGCAGGTTTTTTCCTCGTTTGAGGTTTTTCCTGTGTAACACCCGTAATTTCCAGATAGGTCCAATGTCGAATCTGTGTGAAACCGATCTTTTAAGAAAAATATGAAAAATAGGATTTTGGTTTAAATCTTAGATTTTATGGTCTTGTTGGATGGGGAATTCGAATACGAGTCCAACGGTTCTTTCCGGAGCAAAATCGGAGCTATAACGAAGAAGTTACGGCCGAAACAGTATCCGACCCAACAACAACCAAACAGAGAGACGCGCGGCTTTCCACACGGCTTATAAACCGCGGGACAAACCGCGGGAAGGGTCTGGAACTTTAAAACGCGAATCTCAAACCCTCAAACTTCATTTCTTCATAACTTTTGCATCACAACTCCGATTTGAGTGATTCAAGTTGCTACGGTTTCGTTTTTGAGAGATCTTCAAGGATCTAGGAAGATTTTTGAAGTATGGTGATTGGTCAAGGAGTATTTGTCGGTGGTTGAGGTAATTTCTCACTTTTCTCCATCTAAGAGGTTAAGGTTTTGATATTTGTGGTGTTTTTGGATGATTTATGTTGGGGGAAATGTATGTAAATGTTTGAGGATGATTATTGATGGTTGAGAATTCATAAATCTAGGTTTTGGAAGTTTTGGCTTGAGGATGCAAACTTCATCAAAGGAGCTTACGTTGGAGAAACCCTAGATTTAGCTAAATCTAGCAAGGTGAGTTCAAGTTACTTTGCGAAAACTTTGTACATGCCAAAATGAGTATTTTCCAAATATTTGTGTGTTTTACTTGGAAATATATGTGGTTGAGTTATTTGAATGGTTTAACTCTTTTGAAGTGTTTATCTTCATAAATGTGTAAAACACCCATATTTGGGGCTTTTGAATATTTGGATGATCTGAAGCCAAAATTGTCTTTAAAAGATTAATTGCTCAAAATGAGGTTTATTTGATGGTTTAATCATGTTAGTGTAAATGATTTTAATAAACCATTTGGGAAAATGCACTTTTAGTGTTATGAGTCATTTTGAGAATATTAAGGGTGTGAGTCCTTTGGGAAAACCCTTTTGTTTAACCCGTGTTGAGTTTTGGGTTTAATGATGATTTTGGGATACGTGTTTTCTTAAACAATGTTTAAACGCGTTTTATGCGAGGATGCCCGACATTATGGGTCTAGCAAGCTTTGAGCACTTTGCTCGGTTTTGACTTTGAGATAGTCTTGGGACATTTGTCCGGTTTAAATGGCTCGTTGGGGAGTCTTATTTACGGGTTGCTTTTATTGCACCGTGTTGCATTTTATTGCATGTCGTTGATATTTACATGCTCGGGGTGGAGTCTAGGATGTGTTACATGCTTAATTTCATTTCATTTGCATGATATGACGTCGATAAATGATCACTAGATCTTTGAGCAGAGGGCTCGGTTTTGGACTCGATTGGGTCTTGATGGCATTCGCCCGGTTTTAATAAGCTCGATGTGGGCTTGGGGTTTGCATTTCATGAGTTGCGTCATATTTGAAGTTTACATGATTTGAATGCATTAGTTATTCTTTTGAGGTCATGTATGAATTTTTTAAGTTAAGTAAGCTTGTTTTGGATGGTGGGTTTTGTTTTTCCAAGGTAAAGACCTAGTATGGTTGAACTTGAGGGCTTGGACTAAAGACCTAGTTTGGGTTGATGTCTAAGAGGGGCTAAAGACCTAGTTTTGGTTGATGCTGGTGGGTTTTTCCAAGGTAAATACCTAGTATGGTTGAACTTGAGGGCTTGGACTAAAGACCTAGTTTGGGTTGATGTCTAAGAGGGGCTAAAGACCTAGTTTGGGTTGATGTCGGATATGGACTAAAGACCTAGTTTGGGTTGATGTCATCTGTTTTCCACATCAAAGAAGCTTACTTGTATTTATTTAATTGTGGTTTAATTTATGTGTTTGCCACATTCGATGAGATCGGGTCTCCCCCGTCACCGAAGGGTGTTGATTTCGGATATTTTATTTATTCACATTGTTGAGGTTATATCACATGCATATGGATTGTGTTCCATGATTGATGGACGGATTTATGTTACATTCTTATTGGATGTTTTAACTGCTGAAGTTTTATCCTATGGTATTTGGATTTTAATACATTTTACGTTGCGTGAGTTTTGCTTCATATTATGTTTCCAACGAAAGATTATATTTAAATGGATGGTTTCCATGTTTTACGGATTGAGTATGTATTGTCAACCGTATTTGCAGGTTTTGCCTAAAACTATATTTATTCACGTATTCGAGTGGATTGGGGTTCGTAACTCATTTTTGGAAAATGCTTTACACTTTTGGGGGAAGATTCCCATGGATTTGGGTGCGTTGGAAAATGAGTCATTTATGTCTATTTTGAGAACTCTTTGGAAAGGATAACCTTGTCGCAAACTCTCATTAAAGATTGCTGAATCATGACTAAAACCACTAATTCCGGATTTATGTTCTATATAGTCCTGATAAAATGCTTGAACTCACTAGGCGTAAGCCTAACCCTTTTTATTTATCGGCATGTGCAACAGGCTCAGGTTTGGGTAGCTCTAGCTACATTGTGAAGTGGCGAGTGCTAGTAAAGTGCACGAGAGGTGACTTGTTTAGTGATGTCTTCCGCACGTACTTGGAATTAGCAACTTGTGTTGGTTAAGTAACACCCGTTTAAGTTATTCTATTGGGGAATTATAATGTTTTAAATTCTGAGGTATATTAAGGAGTGAATTGTAGAAGTGATTATATCTCTTTTGGTTATTTTATGGAATTTTTATTTAGTTGCTCGTTCCAAATTCCGGGGTGTTACATCCTGCGTCATCAAATCCCTTGTCTCGTTTATTTTTTCCCTCGTTGCACGTCTCGTCGAAAGATCCTCTCTTTAGTTGATTAAGTCCACATCGACCTTAAGTTGTCCCTTTGGTGCAATTTTTGGCATTAACAGTTTGGCGCCATCCGTGGGACCTCATCTAGAGAAAATCCTCGACGAACGTGCACCCTACTAATAGTTTCTTGGAGATTCTTCTGTTCTCTATCACAGGAAAATGGCAGATAGCGAAAACTCAGAGCAAACCACTGACTTAGCACGTGGAAAGCTTGAAAAGGTGCAAGATGCTCCTAAAGCCATCAGTGATTATTGCCTAGAAGAAGTTGTCTTAGACCCAAGCAAGCCCGAGCAAAAAGTCTTGAGAGGATCATCCCTCGATCCCCATCTTAGGCAAAGGATAATATCTTTCTTGCAGGAATATGTTGACTGCTTCGACTGGTCACATGAAGATATGGTTGGCATTGACCCTAACATCATTTCTCATAAGCTCAATATCGATCCATCGTTTAAACCCGTCAAGCAAAAGCGCCGTAAATTCGCTCCTAAAAGAAATAAGGTAATAAACGATGAGGTCGATAACCTCCTCAAGACAGGAAAGATCCGAGAAGTAAAGTATCCCGACTGGCTTGCTAATGTCGTGGTCGTGGCTAAGAAGAATGGAAAGTGGAGGGTCTGTATCGACTTCACCGATCTCAATAAGGCTTGCCCGAAAGATCCTTTCCCATTACCGCATATCGACGCCATGGTCGACGCAACCGCAGGACATGAACTATTGACCTTCATGGATGCCTATTCAGGGTATAACCAAATCCTAATGCACGTCGAGGACCAGGAGAAAACCGCTTTTATGACGGACCGAGGTATTTACTGTTATAAAGTTATGCCTTTCGGACTAAAAAATGCAGGATCCACCTATCAACGTCTGGTGAATAAAATGTCCAAAGACCATCTCGGCGACACAATGGAGGTATATATTAACGACATGCTCGTCAAGTCAAAGCAAGCGGTCGATCATGTCGAGCATCTAAGACAATCGTTCAACATCCTTCGGGAGTATAGCATGAAGCTCAACCATACCAAATGTTCCTTCGGAGTCAGTGCTGGAAAGTTCTTAGGCCACATGGTCACTCGCCAAGGAATCGAGGCTAACCCCGATCAAATCAAAGCCATTATCGACATCAAATCTCCTCGAAATTACAAGGAGGTCCAAAGGCTTACTGGTCGAGTAGCGGCCCTAAACAGGTTTATCTCCCGATCTTCAGATAGATGTCATCTGTTTTATAACGTCCTCAGGAAAAACAAAGGTTTCAACTGGACCAACGATCATGAGCAAGCATTGCGAAAACTCAAGGAGTATATGGCATCGCCTCCTCTGTTGTCGAAACCTCACGATCATGAGGTCTTACAATTGTATTTAGCTGTCAGTCCAAATGCGGTAAGCGTCGTACTCACACGAGAGGACGAAAAACAACAATTACCAATCTACTACGTAAGTAAATCTCTCTTGGACGCAGAAACCAGGTATTCTTCCATGGAAAAGATGCTCTTGTCGCTAGTCACAGCTGCTAAAAAATTACGACACTACTTCGAATCACATCCTATCACTGTCGTAACTAACTTTCCTCTTAAGTCTGTTCTAAGGAAACCTGAGTTGACAGGTCGCTTAGCAAAGTGGAGCATATATCTCAGCAGTTACGACATTGATTTCAAACCCAGGACCGCGATCAAATCACAAGCCTTGGCAGACTTTATCGCCGATTTCAGCCCTGAGTTGGAAAAATAAGCAGAACTCGAAGTGTCCACTGTGGCGACTCACGACGACGTGCCTTGGATCCTACATGTCGACGGATCATCCAACATTAGAGGCTCTGGGCTGGGTGTCGTCTTAAAGTCGCCACAGGGGGGTAAGCCGGTATACTCGGTCCGATGCGACTTCAAGGCCACCAACAACGAAGCCGAATATAAAGCCTTGATCGTGGGAATGAATATGGCCCACGACTCGGGGGCAACCGCACTGCATGTCAAGAGCGATTCCCTGCTGGTAGTAAATCAAATCAATGGAGAATTCGCAGCCAAGGATTCATAAATGACAGCATATCTAAGCGTGGCAAAGGAAATTACCAAAAAATTTAAATCTTTTTCTATTGAACAAATTCCGCGAGACCAGAACACTCAAGCCGACGCATTGGCGAACCTTGGGTCAGCTTTAGTTGAACCAATATTTGATGTCATTCCTATGATTCATCTGGCAACGCCGTCCATTGGAAACACAGATGTCATCCATATCGAAGACGAAGAAGATGATTGGTCACGCGACATTCGAAATTTCCTCGTGCACGATCAACTTCCCGAAGGCAAAATGGAGGCTCGAAAAATTAGATTCAAAGCATCTAAGTACGTCATGATCGAAAATAAGATTTATCGGCGATCATCGACGGGCTTAAATTTAAGGTACGTCATCAACAAGAATCAAGCCCAGAAAATCCTCCAAGAGATGCACGACGACGAATGTGGTAATCACTCAGGAGGTCGTAGCTTGGCTAATCGTGTCTCCCGACAAGGGTATTTTTGGCCGACACTGCGACAAGACGCTGTCAAGTACGTCCAAAATTGTGACCCCTGTCAACGACACTCAGGTATGTCTCATAAACCCTCGGAGCCTTTGCACTCAACGCTTGTCCCGTGGCCTTTCATGAGGTGGGGAATGGATATTGTCGGCAAACTACCACCTGCTCCGAGGCAAAAAGTGTTCCTCCTCGTGCTCACGGATTACTTTTCTAAATGGGTCGAAGCAGCTGCCTTCTCCCAAATTAGGGATAAAGAAGTTATCTCCTTTATCCAGAATAACATCATATGCAGGTTTGGAATTCCATCCGAAATTGTCTGCGACAATGGATCCCAATTCATAAGCGACAGGACCCAACAGTTCTGCGACGACAGGAATATCAAACTAACAACCTCGACTCCCAGATATCCCCAAGCTAATGGACTTGCCGAGTCAAGCAATAAGACTATTATAGCTTCGATCAAAAAACGATTAAAAGCCGCAAAAGGAAGGTGGGTTGAGGAACTCCCTTCGGTCCTATGGGCAAATCGCACGACGCCACGCACGTCCACTGGGCAAACCCCCTTCTCTCTCGTCTATGGTTGTGAAGTCGTCCTACCGATCGAGGTTCATCTCCCAACTTCGAGGCACACATCCGTCGACCACAACGTGGTTGATTTAAGTTATGACCTCGACGCCCTTGAAGAGCTCAGAGAATCGGCCTTGATCAGAATGGCGTCACAGAAGCAGACAGTCGAGCGACATTTCAATAAGCACGTCAAAGTTAAAATCTTTCAAGAAGGCGATTACGTCCTCCGTCGAGTATTCTCGAATACCCAGGAGCTCAACGCAGGTAAACTTTCTACCAAGTGGGAAGGTCCCTATCGTATCTCTGAAGTCGTTGGTAAAGGAGCCTATCGACTTCAAACCCTCGACAATCAGGAAATCCCACGAAGTTGGAATGCGACGCACTTGAAAAAATATTTCTTTTAAAATCGCCTTCCTATCATACAAAGTTTTCAGCACGACGGTAGGCATCACAAAATCGTTGGAAAAACCACGACCTCTAACGAACTTTATCGCAGGAACGCACGACATGGGTATCCAAGTGCATGACTCGATCACAGGGGCATATATTCTAAAGTTTCATGATACGATACAGTCATACATAAGGTCTAAACGGTCCCTCGATCTAAGTTTCTGGAACTTAGAAATACTTTGTATGTTCTAATACATCGATGATATATATTTCAACCGCTATATTGCAATAAAAGCCTAAGTCGTACGATCCTCCGTTTATTTCATACTGTCATGATCAGTATTACATTTATCCACGACATATGTAATTAAAAACACAGGTTCAGCAAAAGAAGGAACTTCATTGAACGATTACATATGAACGACCAATAGTCGGACAAGTAAATACAAAGTCAAAAGCTGTTGCATACCAACGACCCGACCACAAACGGTCAAGCATGAAAAGCCTAATTCATAAACCCAGAAAAAGAAACTACCCTAAGATCTAAGGAAACATGGCAATCGTAAATTCTGCCCAAAGAAAACTCAGCCTTCGGAATCCTGACAATCCTGAAGAACTGATGCAAGGATCAAACGAGTATAGCCGGAGTCATCTCTCAACCTTTCGCGTCATGGCATTCCGAGAATGTGGCTCTTAAGATTAATGTTAAGGTTGGAGGAAGGAATATCTCCTCTTCGACAATCGACCTCCACTCCGATACCCCCAGTTTCCTCACGTGGTTAGTGAAGGAAAACAGAAACATCTGCATAATTACAAAAGGGACGTATTAGCAAAACGCTCATCGAAAGAATAAACGTCGGTAAACACAAGTTTCGAAAGGAAAACTTACGAAAGACGCCAGTACGGCCAAACACAATCTAATCTCTTCGATAGAGATCCCTGGAAAATGCTCCTTGAAATATAAGAGCTGATATTTCCCCAGAAGCGGGAGCGACTTCGTCCTGACGAGGACATAGTCAGTCGATAGGGATGAAGACAACGCAAAGTTGATCTCCATAAAATACCCATCATTCTCTCCCGTCTTTACACCCTCGCCCCTGCCGGCTAACGAAAGGGTCGACGTGGTAGCAGAAAACATCGTCGCCAGATGCACAGAATCCACAGACATCGCGTCTATCGCAACCAACATCGACATCGATTTAGGTATCATAACCCACGGAAGATCATCAGTCACCGAGGATTCTGGAAAAAATGACTTTTCGAAAGCTTAAAGAAAACAATCCATTTTGATCTCTATTTATGCAGAAAATCGTGACAGGTCGAGCCCTTCAAAAGATCGACACGCATCCACGACTTTCATATGCCCCAGTAAATCACCAACACCTGGCATCGACAGCTGGTAAGCATCATCGTGTGTCAGCATGACGTCACGACCCCATTCCCTTTTCAGCTTCTCGTTCGGTTAAGAGCAGACCAACCTAGTTCCAAGGTAACAAAAGTAATTCCTATCACTTGTCATATTTTTTCGACTGACAAAATTTAAAACTCGGATTTGCTATCCTTCTTTCAAATTTTGGGGGCAAACTGTTTGGGCAAAAAAATCACGTCGTACGACCACGACCAGAACAGGTAAGACGCACGTCATAGTCCAAATCTTGTATTAAGATAAGGTCTCGACAAGAACCCATAAAACATCCGTCGTCGCCCATAAAAGGTAAGTCGTACGTCCTCTATGACGCTCGACCATAGTATCGCCCGTCCCGTACGACCATCGCGTAAGATCATTGTACCTTCGACCAAAGCTAACGTTAACCTTGACTGTTACGTTTGTTAAGTATTTAATGCAGGAGTCAAAGTCATTAAAGAGCAACAGATATAACCGACGCAACCATCAACGATCGATAACCGTAACGGACGAAGATCATCATGGATAATCACTCCGGCGACCGTTTCCAACCATTGTAGCCGTTGATAGAATCATTAATGGAGTTAATTAATGACGCGAAGACTATAAAAGACAAGCTAAAACATCATTTCAAGACACATCGATTAACATCCAATACACTTCAGCAAACATCATCACACAGCAGAGAAAATCATCTAAAGAATATTCAAACTCTTGAGATTAAGTACTGAAAGCCAGAATCTTACAGCGAACCCAAGAACACTCGAAGGAAAAGCTCAAGTATCGTTCTCGACGCACGACAACAGTCCTCGACCAGAAGTTCACACTTTGTATTCACACACGACAAACACCTGTTTTCACATTTAAACACTTGTACTTTACATTTCGAAGTATTTCCTTCAGTTGTATTGTAATCATCGTACGACCGACGCCAGTACCAAGGACGTCGCCCCTGATTGGCGACCATAGTGCAGCGACGACATCCCCTATCGTCCGCAGGTTTTTTCCTCGTTTGAGGTTTTTCCTGCGTCATCAAATCCCTTGTCTCGTTTATTTTTTCCCTCGTTGCACGTCTCGTCGAAAGATCCTCTCTTTAGTTGATTAAGTCCATATCGACCTTAAGTTGTCCCTTTGGTGCGATTTTTGGCATTAACAGTCACTAGCGACCGTATCGGCTGTAAACGCCAGATCAAAGGTCTTTAACGACCAAATCGGCTCGAGCGCCAGAACATATGTCTCTAAATGACCGTATCGGCTGAGAACGCCAGACCACATGACCACATCGACCGAGAACACCAACCCGGCGACATGGACCCCTGTCTCCTCGATAGGAAAGCGTTCCCTGAAAGATGGGAGAAAATATTTCCTCAGATGAGGAAACAACGTCGTCCCGTCTAGGACACCAGCAACGTCGTCCCGTCTAGGACACCATCGGCCGATGACCCGTCCCCCTTGTCGGTAGACGCTGGGGACAACACTTTAGACACTAGCTTCGTCACTATCGCCGGAAGCGCCAAACTTGCTGGTGTCGTGTACATCGCGCCAGAACGGCTGGATGACGCCCTCGCCTCTTTAGGCGTGACAACTCTCGACGAAACGTCAGCCCACGAAGACAGTTCCTTCAGGACTACCGTCCTTGTCTTCTTCAAGATTCCTGACCCAGCTGTCGGGGCATTCTTTCTCCTTTCCTGGCCTCGAAGGGCAAGCACAACTTGCGTCACCTTCTTTGGCTGACCAAGTCAGTGTTCCTCTGATGATCTTAGCAAAAGTAACACGTCTCCGTAGCAACGCATTTTACTTTAGTGCGAGATCTGAAATTCTACTGGCTTTGAAATTCAGATCTCGGGGGGCTAACTGTTTGGGTAAAAAATCACACCCTCGACCGACCTGGGAAGCACCCTCGACATAACCCATGGACATTGATTACCCTAGACCGACAAGGATAATACCTGTTATTATCATATACCCGACATACGTTAAATAACCACCATAATTGAATTATTGGGTCAGTAGTCATCTTACATCTAATGATCGCACGTCACGTGTCACACGTCGCACAATGCCAGTCACACGTCACTAGTCTTATGTCGCCAGTTACGACTCGTCGGACTTACGTCGACAGTCTCCTGTCATCGGTGTTATATCGCTCTGGTCCTACGACAACATCGTCCTGACATCCTGGTCCTACGACCAAATGGTCTTATATTTTGGCGATAGTCGTATGTTCCATAAGACCGACATCCAAGACTTAAGACGGTCGTACGATTATACTAACCGTTAACAGTCAGACATCCGTTCCTTTTGTTTATTAATGCAGGTCTTGACCACGAACAGAAAAGGTAAGACACTCGTTATGAACCATATCTTGTATTAAGATAAGGTCCCGACAAAGACCCAGAAAACATTCGTCGTCCCTCCTGAAAGGTAAGTCGAGAGTTCCACTCGACCTCGACGTCGCCCGCTCCGCACGGCTGTCGCATAAAGACCATACGACCTCGACCAAGCTAACACGTAATATAACTGTTATGTTTGTTTAGTGTTTAATGCAGGAGTCAACACTCTTTATGAGCAACGACTATAACCGACGAAATCATTAACGAACATTTAATCCCACATTGAAGACAACGACCGTTACAACAAGCAGTCATTAAAGCCATTAATGAGCTAATTAAAGCCCCCGAAGACTATAAAGATGGAGTTTAATCATCATTTCAAAGGGGGACCAACCTCATCGAATATCTAGCAACCAACATTCGAAGCTAAACTCAAGAAAACACACACTGAAAGCTACATTCAGCACCGAATTCCAGATTACTACAGTAAACTCAAGAACAATAGAAGTGAAGAACCTTCTCTCAAAGAATTGCTCTCGACACACGACATTCTCCCTCGACCAGCAGTTCACACTTTGTTTTCACACACGACAAACATCTGTTTCTACATTTTAAACACTTGTACTTTACATTTCGAAGCATTTCCTTCATTTGTATTGTAATCATCGTATGATCGACACCAGTACTAAGGACGTCGCCCCTGATTAGCGACCATAGTGCAGCGACGACACCCCTTGTCGTCCATAGGGTTTTTCCTCGATTGAGGTTTTTCCTGCGTCATCAAATCCCTTGTTTCTTTATTTTATTCCTCGTCGCACGTCTCGTCGAAAGATCCTTTCTTTAGTTGATTAAGTCCACATCGACCTTAAGTTGTCCCTTTGGTGCGCTTTTTGGCATTAACAGCTGTATTCAGTACAGTGGTGTAAATTAATTAATTGGCTCCTAACCAATTAACATGGCCAAGAGAATGAGATGAAAAGATACATGATGCATGAGTCTTAGTTGGTATTCCTATGTGAATTATGTGTATGGTGTTGTGCAAATGGTTTTTAACTAACGGGGATTTTCTCACTAGACCTCAAGGTCTAACCCTCATTTTGTTTTAAAAATATGTATTCCAGGTCGTGGATCGAGTAGGAGCAAATAAGAAGGTTAAACCGCGAATAGCTTTTGGGAGGACTATGTAGTTGAAGACTATGATGTGTTTAGTAGTTACAACATGTTATTAGTAATGATGTAAAGTTACTAAGTAAATGTTTGTAATGATGTATTGAATGTTTGTAAAGACTAGGGGACCATATTTGTTATATGATGTATCTCTTGTTTTAACGACGTTATGCAATGTATGCTATTTGAACTATGTTTGGAAATCTGGGTCGTTACAGATGGTATCAGAGCCCTAGTTTAAGGGATTTAGGTATTTGTATATGTACCTAGACTTAAACTGCATGTGAAGAAGGATGTCCCTATTATTTTAGAACCTTGGAATGAATAAGTATAAAAGGTAGAAGGAACATCATGTAAGGTAATTTCATCTTACACCTGGCCAGTGTAATTGTGATCTTACAGGTACATGTTTGAACTGGAATACCTTGTTATATGGGGTATGTGCTTATGTGTATATTAACCTTGTCTGAATCAACAGAATGGAAAGTGGTACTAGACAAACGAATCGGGAAGGAGGAGAAAATCCGAATAGAACAAACCCAACAGCCGGAGGAAGGGGAAGAAGGGGAGAAAGAGGTGGAGGCAGAACAGGAGGCAGAATTGGATGCAGAATTGGGGGTAGAACTGGGAGTGGAGCTCCGCCGCGAGGTAATGAATTTGTTACTAGGGACGATTTAAGAGCCGAAATGGGAAGACTGCAGGCCAGTATACAAGCCATGTTTGATCGAACTCGTCATAATAAAGTTGATACACCAGATCCTGGTCAGGAAGACGAGATGCCTATTACATCTACAATCACACCAGTACTAAGCAAGTGTGCCTATTACATCTACAATCACACCAGGAGATAGAGACCCAGTGAAAGTTATGAGGTGGCTGAAGGAGATAGAAGCTATTTTCAAAACTAGTAAGTGTGCCGAAGAGGATAGAGTACTATATGGAACTGCAATGTTAATAGTCGATGCTTTATACTGGTGGGAAGCTCATATTTCTTCGGGAGGGTCTGACATATATTCTACCTTCTCTTGGGAAGAATTCGTTATAGCTTTTAGGAAACAGTTTTGTCCTCAAGCAGCAGTAAAACAATTGGAAGGGGAGTTTATGAACTTGCAGCAGGGAAATTTGTCAGTTCGGGACTACACCGCTCGTTTTCTGGAAAAGTCTCGTTTCGCGGAATACTACGTTGCCACGAAGGCAATGAAGATTGAAAGGTTTATCTTCGGATTGAATACAGAAGTTAGAAAGTTAGTAGTTGCAAAAGGACCCGAAACCTTCTCAGTCGCAGTTGATGCCGCGGAAAATGTAGAACGGGATAATAGGAGAGATGTTAGTGATAAAAGTGTTGGGAAGAGAAAATGGGAAGGACCACAGTACGATCCGAAGAAGTCTAGATTTCAGAGATTTGATAGCCGTCCACCTTTTCGATCAGTTGAAAGACCTTGCCCAAAGTGCCATCGTTTTCATCAAGGAAGTTGTCAAGTTGATCCTAGAAACTGTTATAAGTGTGGAAAGATCGGTCATATTGCTAAAGACTGTCGAGTAGTTAGATTTTGTTACTCGTGCAATTCTCCTGATCACCTTCAGTTCGGTTGTCCACTGGGGAGAATACAACCAGGTGGTACGTCAGTAAGACCAACGGGTGTTAGACCGGTAGTACCAAGGCCAGAAGTACCAAGAGCAAGGGGCCGTGCCTTTCAGATGTCAGAGCAAGAAGCAGATGAGACTCCCGGTGTGGTTACAGGTACATTCTTAATAAATTCTACACGTGCTAAAGTGTTATTTGATTCCGGTGCAAACCGATCGTTTGTGTCGCCTTCTTTTGCTGCCTATATGCATTTAAAGCCTAAAGTGTTAGATCATGCGTTAATGGTAGATACGGCTAATGATAATCAAGTACCGGTTAATAAGGTATTTGATAGTTGTGTGATAAACATAGATGGGTGTGGAGTGCCTATTTAGTTATTTCCTATAGCCTTGATCGAATTTGATGTGGTAGTGGGAATGGATTGGTTAGCCGAGAATCAGGCTAATATAGTTTGTGATAAGAAGTTGATAAATGTTGTCTTACCTGAGAAGGGACCAGTAGTGATTTATGGTGACCGTAGAAATCATCAGTCTTGCCTTATCTCTTTGTTGAAAGCTCGTAAGTGTATCAATAAAGGCTGGTCAAGTTACTTAGCTTATGTGATAGATATTAAACTAGAAAAGAATAATCTGGGAGATATTCCGGTTGTTCGTGAATTTTCGAAAGTTTTTCCAGAAGATCTGACTAGCCTTCCGCCTGTTAGACAAGTAGAGTTTGGTATAGATCTGATTCCTGGAGCCGCTCCTGTTGCCCGTGCACCGTATCGTTTGGCACCTCCAGAGATGAAAGAGATGATGACACAACTGCAGGATCTTTCAGATAAAGGCTTCATCAGACCCAGTTCTTTGCCGTGGGGAGCACCGGTTCTGTTTGTGAAAAAGAAGGATGGTTCAATGAGGATGTGTATTGATTATCGGGGACTGAATAAGCGCATGATCAAGAACAAGTATCCGCTTCCCAGAATTGATGACCTCTTTGATCAATTAGTTGGAGCTTGCTATTTCTTCAAGATTGATCTGAGATCTGGTTATCACCAGCTGAAGGTTAAAGAAGAAGACGTTCTGAAAACCGCTTTTCGCACACGGTATGGTCACTATGAATTCTTAGTAATGCCTTTTGGATTGACGAACGCCCCAACTGCTTTTATGGATTTAATGAATCGAGTATGTAAGCCATATCTCGATAAATTCGTTATTGTGTTTATCAATGATATCCTTATCTACTCCCGGTCCAAAGAAGAGCACGCCCAACATCTTCGTTTAATTCTGAAATTGTTGAAGAAGGAACAGTTATACGCTAAGTTCTCTAAATGTGAATTCTGGCTATGGGAAGTTCAGTTTCTCGGACATGTAGTTTCTGAGAAAGGTATTCAAGTTGATCCAATGAAAGTAGCAGCAGTTGAAAAGTGGGAACCGCCGAGAACGGCAACCGAGGTACGAAGTTTTCTGGGTTTAGACGGCTACTATCGAAAGTTTATAAAAGACTTCTCTCGTATCGCGATGCCTTTGACTAAGCTGACTCGAAAGAATCTAAAGTTTGAATGGAAAGCAGAACAGGATGAAGCATTCAGGGTATTGAAAGAGAAACTTTGCAGTGCGCCGATTTTGTCACTACCGGAAGGTTCCGAAGACTTTGTTGTTTATAGTGATGCTTCCAAACTGGGATTGGGATGTGTACTTATGCAACGTGGAAAGGTTATTGCTTATGCTTCTCGTCAGTTAAAAGATCATGAAAGACAGTATCCTACACACGACATGGAACTGGCATCAGTTGTATTCGCGTTGAAGATTTGGAGACATTATCTTTACGGCTCTAGATGTCAAGTTTATACCGATCATAAGAGTCTCCAACATCTTTTTGATCAAAAGGAATTAAATATGAGGCAAAGAAGATGGCTAGAATTGGTGAATGATTATGACTGTGAAATCCTTTATCATCCGGGAAAGGCGAACGTGGTAGCTGATGCGCTGAGTCGTCAAGAAAGAAGTGGAACAATAAAAGCTATTGCACTACAAGCTGAGCTTCTACCTAACATTTTCGACGAACTGAAGAAGTGTCAAGTAGAAGCCTATCAGGAAAAATATCTGAAATCAGAACGGTTAGTGGGGTTATCAGCATTGCTAGTGAAAGATGATCGTGGGTTATTGTATCTGGGGAACAGAATTTGGGTGCCTCGTTTGGGTGGTTTACGTGATCGGGTACTATAAGAAGCTCATCAGTCTCGTTTCTCTATTCATCCAGGTACGAACAAGATGTACAAAGATCTGAAACAATTTTATTGGTGGTCGGGAATAAAAAGGAGTATTTCTCAACATGTGGAAGGTTGTACTACTTGTAAGAAGGTAAAGATTGAACATCAAAAGCCGTTTGGTCAGTTACAACGATTAGAAATACCAATGTGGAAATGGGATCAGATTACTACAGATTTCATCACAAAGCTACCAAGGACTCCGAAGGGATTTGATTCTATTTGGGTGATAGTCGACAGGTTGACGAAGTCTGCACACTTTTTACCGATAAAGGAAACTGATTCATTGGAACGATTAGCTAAATTGTACATTGACGAAATAGTAACTCGACATGGAGTTCCAATCTCGATCATTTCTGATCGTGATAGTCGTTTTGCTTCAAGATTCTGGAGAAGTTTTCAAAAGGAAATGTGGACGCAGATAAAGTTAAGCACAACATATCATCCTCAAACTGACGGTCAGAGTGAACGAACGATTCAGACATTAGAAGATATGCTCCGGGCTTGCATTGTTGACTTTGGGGGATCGTGGGATAAGCATTTACCATTGATCGAATTTGCCTACAATAACAGTTATCATTCCAGCATTCAAGCGGCATCGTTTGAAGTTTTGTATGGTAGAAAATGTCGAACTCCTTTGTGTTGGAACGAAGTGGGAGAGAAACAGCTAGCGGGGCCAGATATAGTTCAGTTAACCGCGGATAAAATTACTCAGATTCGGAGATTTTGTGATGTTGAAAGTGGCTCAAGACAGACAGAAAAGCTACGCTGACCGACGCCGAAAGCCGTTAGAATTTCAAGTTGGAGATTTTGTGATGTTAAAAGTCTCGCCTTGGAAAGGAGTCATCCGATTTGGGAAACAAGGTAAACTGAGTCCGAGGTACATTGGACCGTTTGCAATCATAGAAAGGACCGGTGAAGTAGCCTACAGATTAAATCTTCCGCCAGAGTTAAGTAGAATCCATAATGCCTTTCATGTTTCAAATTTCCGGAAGTGTTTGGTTACGCCGGATCAGGCAGTTTCTCTACCCGACATACGAGTTGATGAAAAGCTGAATTATGTAGAAGAACCTGAAGCCATTCTTGACAGTAAAGTCAAAGTTTTGCGGAATAAGGAGATCAGACGGGTAAAGGTACAGTGACGACATCATAGAGGTCAGGATGCTACTTGGGAATCAGAATCCGAAATGAGAACTAAGTACCCGTATCTTTTTGCCTAACCGAATTCCGGGACGGAATTCTTTTAAGGGGGAGATGATGTAATACCCTGGGTAAGTTCGTTAGTTAAACCCTCTTTTCGTTAAAATTAGTTAACTTTAATATTGAAAGGTTAGGGTAAGTATAGAGTATTTTGTAAGTTAGAGGTGTTTTAGTTATTAGTGATTAGTGTAAGGACCAAAATAGTAATTATGGTTGATATTATCTCTTTTAGGTATCCAGATATTCATTCAGCAGAATTCAGTGTGTATATGTGTGTTTTGAGAGCAAAAAGGAGAAAAGAAGAGAAAGCTAGGTTAAGGCATCATTTGGTGCACTTGGAAGGGATTTAAGGTATGTTCCTTTGTATTTTATGTTTGTAATTGCTTTTGGAAGGTTTCTATCGGATTAGAATAGTCATTTACACATTTGGTATTGATTCAGTCGGATTCTGGGTAGAAAATTTATGAACAGTCAGAGGTTTCCGGATAAGATGAGAGTATCCGGTAGTTTCTTGGGTGGTGTCCGGGTAATATGTTGATAGTGTCCGGTAGTTCTTTCTTGCAAGTATCCGGATGAATCGATTAACCGGGTAAGTCTTATTTTCTCTAAGTTTTCGGGTGAAATGGTTTACCGGATAGTATCCGGATTACTGTAGTATCCGGATAGATGGGTTGTCCGGATTATTAAGGTTGTCCAGAAAGTCATGTTATCCGGATTGGTTATGTTATCCGAAAAGTGGTGTTATCCGAATTGTGTGTGTTGTCCGGATAGTCTGTGTTGTCCGGATGGTTTTGTGTTGTCCGGATAGTTTAGCTGTTTGATTAATTTTGAGAGTTTAAATGCTTTTGAGTATCCAGTAACCTGTGTCTTGTTAATTCTTGGAGGGGGAATGAATGAGGACTGAATGCATTATGGACTCGACTTAAGTTTGGGTTTAGGGGTAACATTTGAGGATTAGAGTTATATAGAGTTCTTAGCTTTAGTAAGACTTGTGTGTTCTATTTGGTAAAGAGATATATGTATTCAATTGTTTCAGATACTGTGAATCGAAGGTGAAAGCTAAATCTGTTGGAAAAGACCGGGAAGAGTTGTGTTAAGCAAACAAGTGAGTTTTTACTTAAAATGTTTTCTAACTGGAATACATATATGTGAATGAGTGTAATAATGTGCATATTATGTTTATATGAGTATTACACTGCATGGGTGCTAGTTGGCCGAGCTTAGGACTGGTGGCCAATTTGGCCTTTTCTGTGGCATCCATTAAAGCATCCACCGACTTCAAAGACTCTGAAATTGCTCGACTTCATGCTCGGGACACTCGGCATCAGTCCCTTCGCTCTTCTCTCACCGAATCTCTTCAGAATCTCCATCAGATGGTCGACTCTCTAAATGACAACCTTGATTGGGATCTCGATCTCGGTGACTTCTCTTTTGATAGTCATGACAGGGGTCGAATTCAGCAGATTCATCGAGCGTGTTGATAGTATTGCTGAACATTTGGGTTTGGGTATTTCGGTTGTTGCTGAGGGGGAGAAAAGCCTCACAAGGTCACCGGGAAGGCCCTCTGTTAGGCATTCTGGCAGCAACAGGCTTCCATCACACAAGTTGAACACACCACCAAACCACCATCGGTGGCTTCACCCACACCGACCCCGACGCAAACATCCACACCGATCACTCCAACACCGATCCCATCGGTGGCCACGAAAACCCAATCGGTAGTTGCATAATCGGTGGAAGTCTCTCCCATTATCCCATCGGTAGAAATACCATCGGTGGAAGGAACCGATGCAAAAATTAAGGGGGAGCAAAGTGTTTTGGCCAATGTTCCAAAAGACAAAGGAAAGAAAATCATTTAGGCAGAGGATGAGGCGAAAGAAGAGAAAAAGAAGAAAGAGTTGGCCAAATATGGAGCTCGTCCATCAGATGCACAATCACTAAGACTTAAATCTCCTTCCAGAGGAGTTGTCTCCGAATTGGGTCTTTCTCCTCAAGAAAATGAGGAAGCTCGGTTGGCCCAAAAAGCATTGGATGATTCAAAGGCCCTGATATGCATTATTTATTTAATGCATATTATGTCTTTTTCTTATATTTTTATATATAATATTTTGTTTTATCCCAACTTTTGTGTCATTTTATTCTCTTATTTGTATCTTTATTAATCATGGAGCTAAGTGATGGATTTTACTTGTTTTACTAAGTAGAATGGCTAAAAATAAAGAAAACTGCAGGCAATGCTACTTCAATGATGCAGCATCCAGGACTGATGGCAACAAAATGAAGAACAAAGCTGGAAATGCGGAATTTTTGGGAAGACAGCAGCATGCAAGATGGATTTCATTGCTTTAGGCTCTTTATAAAATAGTTTATGTGTTGTAATGATAGTAGTACACAAGACATCTCCTAGGAATAGTTTTTGGTACCATGAATAGTGCATGCATGGTACATAAATAGTGTTAGTTGTTGTGAGTTGGTATGGCATAGTCCATGACTCTTTTTGTATAAATAGGAGGTGTCTCATGATGTTTTGTAGTGTGTTCGATCAGCTTAGAAACTGAATTGGAAACCATCTAATTGCTTTCTTTAAATATATGCAAGTTATCTTCATCTTGTTCATCTTTATCTTGTTGTTCTTAGTCATATACATGAGTTGCTGCAGCATCGGCAGCAACATTGCTGCACTTCTTTAAGTGTTTTAATTCTTGCAATTTACATTATTGTCATTTACGTTTACGTTATTTACATTACGTCTTTAAATTCAGTCATTTATATTTATTGCAATTTTTAATACAAGTATGAGTAGCTAACTTTTATAAGCTTGGGTGTGAGATTAAAGGGTGGAGTTTTAATTATAAAGAATAGTGGACATTATTTCTCAATAATGATGTTCACCATTTCATGTTAAGTTTTATAAAGATAAGTTTACTTCGTGACGTTTTGATCACTTTGAAAGTGTTAAAGTGCCAAGGCATCAGGAATGAGCCATTGATATGCACGTCAATCCGAATGACAAAGAAAGTAAGACTTGGAAGAGCTACCGACAAAGGAATTTGTCGTCTCTGTCTTTTCTAGGTTGATTTTGCCCGATAAGTTGGTCATCGTGATGATGGTAAAAGTGTAGAGTGCGTATCAGGAATGGACCACTTAGACATGTCAACTTAGCAGATATGGGATCAACTTGGAAGAGTGATTTTTATCCATATATTTGAAAGGCATCATTTTATTATTAATAGTCCTAATACATCACCAGGAATGGGTTGTTGAAAGCTAGATTAATAATATAATGTTGAAGTTCCGGAAGGACATCCTAACAAATAGATGGTGAATTTAATTATTGAGGAACCAATGCTGTAGCATTAACATAGCATTGGTCTGCTGGAATTTATAATAAAGCTTCACCCCACGTCTTGCACCCTTGCTTGCTTTCTTTATTATTTGTTCAATATAATCTGCGATAGTCCAACTCCAAACAAACAAATATTGTCTTCGAACTGATCCTTGGAAACCATTTCTTTTATTAGACTTTTATTACGCTTTTACTCCAATCTCTGTGGGAACGATATCTGGTATTTTACCAATTTATTACTTGAAAGACGACGTTAGATCTCGATGTATACTTGCGTTGAGGTTTAATTATTACACGTCTATTGGTGTATTCAAAACAACCATCAAGTTTTTGGCGCCGTTGCCGGGGATTGGCACGCTAAAAGTTTTTAAAAGAATTTTAAAAGATTTAGTTTTTCTAACACCGTCCGAATCATACTTTGTGTGGTATATGCCACGAATCCAACGTGGGGAACTTTTTGAGTTAGATCCTGACATAGAAAGAACCTTTCATCTTAGACGGAGGTTACAAAGAGCTTCAAGTTCGATGGATCCTCCCGACATGGATGCACCACCCGGATTTGAGCGTAGACACCTACGACCATTCGTTGTAGAACCACGACCACCTGGGGTAGAACCACGACCACCTGGGGTAGAAGTACGACCACCACCTTTAGGAAACCACATGAGACCACCCGATTTTGGAATTCCACCAATTTTTGGTAACCCACCAATTTTTGGTAATCCGCCACGTTTTGGAAATCCACAAAATCAAAATTTTCAAGAGCACCACATTAATAATGAAGAAGATGATGGTGAAGAATCTCATGGTAACAATGACCAAAATGAACCATTAAATATCATTGATCTTGCAAACTCGAAAAATGGGAGAATTATGGACTATGCAATTCCTAACTTTGAGCAATTAAATTCAGGAATTGTAAAGCCTCATATGGATACGACGCATTTTGAACCAAAACCCATTATGTTTCACATGTTGCAAGCCAATGGTCAATTTGCCGGATTCCCATCGGAAGATCCACACTCACATTTAAAATCTTTTAAAGAGATCACCGATGTTTTTCTGATTCCTGGAGTATCTTCTGATGCTCTAAGACTCACACTGTTTCCTTTTTCGTTAAGGGATCGGGCAAAGATTTGGTTTAATTCATTGACACCAGGTTCTATACCATCATGGGCTGACATGGCTGAAAAGTTTTTGAGAAAATATTTTCCACCTACCCGGAATGCTAAGTCCCGAAATGAAATTTGCATGTTCAAACAAATGGACGATGAAGCAATTCCCGACGCATGGGAAAGGTTTAAGGAATTATTAAGGAAATGCCCTCACCATGGCATTCCCTACTGTATTCAACTCGAGACGTTTTACACTGGACTTGATTCCAATGCAAAACAAATGCTCGATGCGACATCAGGAGGGGCCTTTACTTCCAACACCTATAATACCGGGTATGAAATTCTTGAAAAGATTTCCACAAACAATGGGCATTGGGCAGATCCAAGGGCACCAACTACAAAGAAGACTGCTGGAATGCATGATTTAGATGCTTACACCGCATTGACAGCTCAGCTTGCTTCTATGACCAATATGCTTAAAAACATAGCTACCGGTCAGGGAACACAGCCGACTGCCACTAAACCCACTCCAGCTGTTCTTTCTGTGCAATGTGTTTGTTGTAGTGGAGACCATTCCTATGAACACTGTCCTGAAAATTCTGAATCAGTTAACTATGTTCATAATAGAAATGGTCCTTACTCTAACAATTACAATGCTAGTTGGAAACAACACCCAAATTTTTCATGGACCAGCCCAAGTTTAAATCAACCGGAGCATAAGCAACAAGGAAACTCCAATTTTCAAAACCAGCATCATGCCAGCAGTTCTCAAAACTACCAAAACAATCAAAACCATCAGAATCAGAATTTCCAAAACAACAAACCCTCTTTTCAAAACAAATCCTCTTCACAAGCTGAACCTTCCTTGGAAGCAATGCTGAAAAGTTTCATTGCTCAAACCAATGCTGTGAACAACCAAACCAATGCTGCCTTAAGGAATCTTGAGACACAAGTTAGTCAACTTGCTCTTAGTCAAAACAACAGACCCAACGGGACTTTACCGAGTAACACAGAAATCCCAAGATTCCCAGGAAAAGAGCATGTGAAAGCTGTGACACTTAGGAGTGGGAAAGACTTAGAGAAAACCCAAGCTGTAATAGAAAAGAAGCCCAAGTCAAAGTCTAATGCTACAGCATTGCCCACCATCTTCGAAGATCCACATCCTAAGGACTTAGAGCCAAAAACCCCAATCCCAAAGGAAAACACAGTAGAAATTGAAGTCAACAACCCCAAAGATGTTGTCAAAGAAAACATAACAAAAGGTATTAATGATACAAATTTGAGGGTGGAGGAAGTCCACCCTAAAAGCTCAACACAAACAAAGAAAGCCGTTATTGAACCAATTCCTCCTTATGTTCCTTTTCCCCAAAGGTTAAAGAATAATAAGGAAGAATTGCAATTCAAGAAATTTTTGGATATGTTTAAACAATTGCATATCAACATACCACTTGTTGAAGCAATCGAGCAGATGCCTAGTTATGCCAAATTTCTTAAAGACATTTTAAGCAAGAAAAAGAAGTTGACTGAATATGAAACTGTGGCCATGACTGAAGGGTGTAGTGCTCTCTTGACCAACAAAATTCCACCTAAACTCAAAGATCCAGGGAGTTTTACCATTCCTTGTTCCATAGGTGGGAAAGAAGTTGGAAAAGCCTTATGTGATTTGGGAGCAAGTGTCAATCTTATGCCTTTGTCTATTTTCAAAAGCTTAGGTATAGGAGAAGCTAGACCAACCACTGTCACACTCATCTTAGCTGACAAAACCATTGCCTATCCTAAGGGTAAAATTGAAGATGTCTTAGTTCAGGTTGACAAATTCATCTTTCCTGCTGACTTTATCATCTTAGATTTTGAGGCTGACCAAGATATTCCTATTCTCTTAGGAAGACCTTTCTTAGCCACTGGAAGAACCCTGATAGATGTCCAGAAGGGAGAGTTGACCATGAGACTTCAAGACCAAAAGGTCACATTCAATGTCTTCAATTCCATGAAATACCCTGATGATATGGAAGAATGTTCTGGCCTAAGTGTGATTGAAAACATGTGTAATGAAGAAGGAGTTAGGGAAATTTGTAGGTTGGAAGAAGAGGATGATGAGGAATATGATGATGATGAGGAGGAGAATATAGTTGAGACTGTTGCTAAGTTTGAATCTTTGGAACCTAGTGAACAAAAGACTTTCACACCATCAGTCATTTCATCACCTGACCTGGAGTTGAAACAACTCCCACCCCATTTGAAGTATGCTTTTCTAAAAGATGAAAACAAACTGCCTGTCATCATTTCATCCACTTTAGAACTGCATCAGGAAAAGAAGTTAGTGGATCTGTTGAAGTTACACTCAAAAGCCATATGATGGACCATTGCTGACCTTAGAGGAATTAGTCCCTCTATCTGTCAACATAAGATCATCTTAGAAGAAAAGAACTTCACATCCATCGAACCACAAAGAAGGCTAAACCCTGTCATGAAAGAAGTAGTAAAAAAAGAAGTGCTAAAATGGTTAGATACAGTAGTCATTTTTCCTATAGCCAGTAGCTCTTGGGTTAGCCCTGTCCAATGTGTCCCTAAGAAGGGAGGTTTTACAGTAGTAGCCAATGAAAAAAATGAACTCATCCCAACTAGAGTAGTTTCAGGATGGAGAATTTTCATGGACTACCGTAAACTTAACACAACCACACAAAAGGACCATTTTCCACTACCATTTGTTGACCAAATGTTAGACAGGTTAGCCGGAAAAGAATATTATTGCTTCTTGGATGGATATTCCGGATACAACCAAATAGCCATTTTACCTGAGGACCAAGAAAAGACCACCTTCACTTGTCCTTATGGTACTTTTGCCTTTAGGAGAATGCCCTTTGGACTCTGTAATGCTCCGGCAACTTTTCAAAGATGTATGATGTCCATATTTTCTGACATGCTTGAAGAATCTATTGAAATATTTATGGATGATTTTTCTGTATATGGCTCATCTTTTGATAATTGTTTGGAAAATTTGAAAAATAGTCTTGAAAGGTGTGAGAAAACTGATTTAGTCCTCAATTGGGAAAAGTGTCACTTTATGGTCAAAGAAGGGATAGTTCTTGGACACTTGATTTCAAAAAGGGGGGTTGAGGTAGACAAAGCCAAACTGGAAGTTATTGAAAAACTACCTGAACCAACCACTGTTAAAGGAATCAGAAGCTTTCTTGGTCATGCAGGATTTTACAGAAGGTTTATCAAAGACTTTTCAAAAATTTCAAAACCTTTATGTTTACTTCTGCAAAATGACCACAAATTTGATTTTAATCAAGAATGCAGAAATGCATTCATCACTTTAAAGAAAGCTTTGGTAACTGCTCCAGTAGTTATGGCCCCAGATTGGACCAAACCTTTTGAAATCATGTGTGATGCCAGTGATTGGGCTGTAAGAGCTGTCTTATGTCAAAGAAAGGAAAAAGTGTTTCATTCAATTTATTACGCAAGTAAGACTTTGAATGAAGCACAAATCAACTACACAACAACTGAAAAAGAACTCTTAGCAGTAGTTTTTGCCTTTGAGAGATTTAGATCATATTTAGTGGGAGCAAAAGTTATTGTGCATACATATCATGCTGCCATTAAGTACTTAATCTCTAAGAAGGATGCTAAACCTAGGTTGATTAGGTGGGTTCTTCTGTTGCAAGAGTTTGACCTGGAAATTGTGGATAGAAAAGGAGTAAACAACCAAGTGGCAGACCATTTGTCTAGGTTAGAAAAACTAGTGGAAAAGAAAGGAGAAGGAGATATCATTGAAACCTTCCCAGATGAGAAAATTTTGATGCTACAGCATTCATCCAGCATTCCTTGGTATGCTGATTTTGCTAACTACTTATCATGTGGCATCAAACCTCCTGATTGCACTGGCCATAAGCTTAAAAAGTTTTTCCATGATGCTAAGTTTTATCTTTGGGATGACCCTTTTCTGTTTAGACTTGGTACAGATCAAATATTGAGAAGGTGTGTCCCAGAAAATGATGTGGCAGAAATCTTACACCATTGCCACAACTCAGCATATGGAGGTCATTTTGGGAGCCAAAGGACATCAGCCAAAGTTTTACAATCTGGTTTCTATTGGCCAACCCTCTTCCAAGATTCCCACAATTTTGTCAAAAGATGTAATGAATGTCAAAGAACTGGTTCCATTTCTCAAAGAAATGAAATGCCTTTGAATGGAATCTTGGAAGTGGAATTGTTTGATGTGTGGGGAATTGACTTTATGAGACCTTTTCCACCATCCAATAATTGTCAATACATTCTAGTGGCTGTTGATTATGTGTCAAAGTGGGTGGAAGCAATTGCATGTGCTTCCAATGATGCAAAAACTGTGGTTAAATTTCTTCAAAAATACATATTTACAAGATTTGGTACCCCAAGGGCACTAATCAGTGATGAGGGCACCCATTTTGTAAATAAGGTATTACAAGGAACTCTTGAAAAATACAATGTTAACCACAGAATAGCTACTGCATACCATCCACAGACAAATGGACTGGCTGAGCTTTCTAATAGGGAAATCAAAGGAATCCTGGAAAAAGTGGTGAAACCACACAGGAAAGACTGGGCTTTTAAATTAGATGACGCTTTATGGGCATACAGAACCGCTTTTAAAACACCAATTGGTATGTCCCCATACAAGTTAGTCTTTGGAAAAGCCTGTCACCTCCCTTTAGAGCTTGAGTATAAGGCATACTGGGCCATCAAAGAATTAAACATGTCCTTAGATGAGGCTGGAAATAAAAGGAAATTACAACTGTGTGAAATGGATGAACATAGGAATATGTCCTATGAGAATGCCAAGCTCTATAAAGAGAAAACCAAAAAATGGCATGACAAGAGAATCCAACATAGGGAATTGAAAGCAGGACAACAGGTTCTTCTGTTCAATTCTAGACTAAAATTGTTTCCAGGAAAACTCAAAAGTCGATGGTCTGGTCCTTTCACCATTCACAAAGTCTACCCCTATGGGGCTGTAGACTTGATCAACCCAGAAAACAACAATGTGTTTAAAGTGAATGGCCAGAGAGTTAAACTCTATCATGATGCTGTAGCAATCCCAGAGCAATGCTCTGTGTTTTTGGCTACCATTTGATAAAATCTTCATAACAAAAAGCCATGGACTCTTTCTAGTCCATAAGTGTTTGTAAATAATTATTCTATTAAGTTAAGAGTAGTATAAAATAACACGCTTTATTGAACTCCATGTTTTGCAGGTTTGCGTTCAAGACAAAAAGGCTTCGAATGCTGTAGCATTCATCCAGCATCCAACGCCAAGTTCTATTCTTAGCATGTTTAAAATTTAAAAAGTTGAGATTGCTAAAAGTAGAGCATTGATTTAAAAAGTACAGGAGTGGATATGTTTGGTGAAGACCACATGGCCCATGCGCATACCTAGTACCCTGGTTGCTTCCTTACTAAATTAAGGTACACAATCAAATCCTTCCATATTTTATCAGGTACCTTGAAATAGTGTAGTTGTTCTCTAGGGTAAGACATACAGTTGTGCACCAAAAATAACCAATGCTTTAAAAAGAGTAAAGTTGTTTAATAGCATCCACATCCTTCCCTTTCATTTTCAAAAAGATCTCAAAAAGGCAAAAACCTTTTGTCTTCCACCCCCATCGCTTTCACCCGAACACCACCCACACACCTCCATTTTTTCCGGCGAAAATCCCGATCATCCGAAAAATCATCACACACGATGGCACGAGTGAAGCGAGTGGCAGTACGAGACGATGACGACCAACCCTCGCGCAGAAGTAATCGACAACGAGCCATAGTTCGACCTCATTCCAATGTCGATCCTGAATATGTGGACCTCGAGAGCGATGAACAAACATCTATCAACAATCCTACTGCTCCTCTTATGTCTCAGAATGTCGAAATCCCCACTGTGAGTAAAAACCCAGAAAATCCCTTGAAGAATCTTTGCTCTGAAAATCTTGCTATTGGATCTTCTGCCTTCAAACACCCCACTGTGATTGAAGCCTCGACTTCACGATCATCTGAATCAGTGGTAGCAACCAATGTTCCAACACCACACACTACCACTGATCATGAGACCATTCCTTTGTCACCCACTATGGTGACAAAGGCAGAAATCACAGAAGCATCTAAGGATGCAAGGGGGCAAGTTAAAAGCACAAGTTCCATTCCTGACTTGAACATGGATGCAGATGAGGTATTTTCTGAACTATCAGTTTTAGTAGAGGATTATTTCACGTCTGAAAATGAGGTTGAAATTAATAGACCACACACATCACCAGTTTTAATGTTAACATGGCCTTATGATGAACCACGAACCCCTCCTAACTTTCAAACAAACATTTTTTTGGAGGAACCTAAGTGGGAAATTTGGGATGACTTTGATTTTGATGAATTGTTTGTCAACAGGATGGCACAGGACTCACCACTAAACACTGATGCTGGAGCATCCACACAGCATCAGGCTGATAACACAGAAAATCCTTTTGTGGAGATCCCTGCAAGTCCCATTGGTGAAACCTCTGAAATTTCCACCAAGAGAAAGGCCTCAGAAAGTGTGGACACCAATCTCATTAAACCTGCAGATGATGGTCCAAGAGAGAAGAAGCCAAAAAAAAAGACTGTTGCTGTTAAGCCTAAAAGAAAAGAAAAAGTCTCTGCCAAGAAATCGAATGCTGGAGCATCCATAAAGCATTCAGGGCCTGAGGTGACCAAACCATCTGGGCCGCATGTCATTCCACGGCCAAATAAGATGAACGATGGTTTCAGCAATCCAGAGGTAAAACTGGGATGAAAGAGCAACACTGGGATGATTTCTGCGAGGTAAAACTTTCTTACAACCTCACTTTGGTCAGAGAATTTTATGCTGAAATAGCTCAAGCAACAACCAACCGACTCACCATAAGAGGCATAAGTTTACACTTCACAGCCGAAGCCCTCAATAACTTTTTGAACATCACCACACCCACCACCACTGCCTTTGATACTCTGCTTAGAACTGCCACCCAAAAACAATTGGATGACATGATCAAAGTGATAGGGAAACCTGATTCTGCATGGAAAGGACACCCAAATTACATGCTTAGAACCTTCCTAGCAATCAACTTGCTCCGTGATGCCAACGTATGGATGAGTTTTATTCGAAGTTCTCTATCCCCTACTACTCATGATAGTTCAATCAATTATGAAAGAATGATTTTGTTATACTGCATCATGACGGGTCAGAAAGTTAATACCGGTGATATCATTTGCAAATCCATTAACTATTCTGCTAAAAGGAATCAAGGGAAGTTTTTTTTTCCTGGGTTGTTGTCTCAATTCTTAACCGCAGTTGGCATTCCTCAATATGAGGAAGATGATATTCACAAAGAAGGAGATGAGAAGTGGGCCATCGACACTAAGAGTGTCTCAAGGTTGAGGCACGAAAAGTCAAGCCAAGGAGACATATTGGGAATGATGCAAACCGTGTGTGCTCAAAATAGCATGTTGATGGATAATATGATCAAGCAAACTGCAGAGATGGATATACTGAAGAAAGAGGTGCTGAGTTTGAAGAAGGAAGTGAGATTGGGAGCTGACTCCAAGAAAGGACAGAGGATGAAGAAGGTGCTAACTGAAGTAAGAAAGCTAAAGAGCAGAAACCAGAAGTTAGCTGAGGAGAACAAGAGGCTGAAAGAGGCAAAGGATGATCTGGAGAAAGGAAAGCTGCAGATTGATGCTGCAGCATTGCACCCAACAGCAGAATAAACAAGCCTTGTTGTTGTAGCATCCAAAGCAACAACAGCAACTGCACGGAAGAAATCACAGCCTACTCCTATGGAGTAGGACAGGTCAAAATCAATCCCTTAGCTTCCATGTTTTTATTTTGTTGTGTCTGGGATAGTTTGCTATTTTTAGGTTTGTTTTCTCTTACAAAATCACACATAGGTAGTATGTTATTTTTGTGTTCATATCCATAATAATTCTGTGATGCATGCTAATCACATGGTTGTGTGTTCCTATTAGAACTAGCATTATCTTCTTGGGCCACAAATTGACCAACATGACCTAAATGAATTTAGGAGAATGATCTAGGCCATCTTCTCAATTTGAATAGCCACTTGTAGCCTTTATACACTCATACACTTCATGGGATACAATGGGGACATTGTATATTCTAAATTTGAGGGTGGGAAGGTTACACCCTAAAAGGAGGGTTACACCTTGGAAAAACAGAAAATTCAATACAAAAGAGCAAAGCTCTAATCTGAATTGCGTAATCAAAGAAGTACCAAAAATGTCCCATAGGGGCAAGGTACACAAAGTCAACAAAAAGAAGCACAAAGTGCCAAAAAGTGAAAAATTTTGTGAAATTTGTTGAGAGAAAAGGCTATGTGAGAAAAGATATGCCAAAAAGAGTGAACCCAAAAAGTCCTAGTGATCCTAGATATAGGTTGTGTTGTGACTAACAAAAAGAAGAGAAGTGCTAGCCTATGATTCATACACACACTCATGCATGATTGAATACTAGGAGAATTATGAAAGGCTATGAACTACATATGATAAAGATTACAATATGTGTGTGCACTTAATGCCAAGATTTTGCAAGAAACTTTAAAAATTGAGTCAATTTCTTTTTAGTCTTTTCGTTGTTTGGGGACAAACAACACTTTAAATTTGAGGGTGTGATATGCATTATTTATTTAATGCATATTATGTCTTTTTCTTATATTTTTATATATAATATTTTGTTTTATCCCAACTTTTGTGTCATTTTATTCTCTTATTTGTATCTTTATTAATCATGGAGCTAAGTGATGGATTTTACTTGTTTTACTAAGTAGAATGGCTAAAAATAAAGAAAACTGCAGGCAATGCTACTTCAATGCTGCAGCATCCAGGACTGATGGCAACAAAATGAAGAACAAAGCTGGAAATGCGGAATTTTTAGGAAGACAGCAGCATGCAAGATGGATTTCATTGCTTTAGGCTCTTTATAAAATAGTTTATGTGTTGTAATGATAGTAGTACACAAGACATCTCCTAGGAATAGTTTTTGGTACCATGAATAGTGCATGCATGGTACATAAATAGTGTTAGTTGTTGTGAGTTGGTATGGCATAGTCCATGACTCTTTTTGTATAAATAGGAGGTGTCTCATGATGTTTTGTAGTGTGTTCGATCAGCTTAGAAACTGAATTGGAAACCATCTAATTGCTTTCTTTAAATATATGCAAGTTATCTTCATCTTGTTCATCTTTATCTTGTTGTTCTTAGTCATATACATGAGTTGCTGCAGCATCGGCAGCAACATTGCTGCACTTCTTTAAGTGTTTTAATTCTTGCAATTTACATTATTGTCATTTACGTTTACGTTATTTACATTACGTCTTTAAATTCAGTCATTTATATTTATTGCAATTTTTAATACAAGTATGAGTAGCTAACTTTTATAAGCTTGGGTGTGAGATTAAAGGGTGGAGTTTTAATTATAAAGAATAGTGGACATTATTTCTCAATAATGATGTTCATCATTTCATGTTAAGTTTTATAAAGATAAGTTTACTTCGTGACGTTTTGATCACTTTGAAAGTGTTAAAGTGCCAAGGCATCAGGAATGAGCCATTGATATGCACGTCAATCCGAATGACAAAGAAAGTAAGACTTGGAAGAGCTACCGACAAAGGAATTTGTCGTCTCTGTCTTTTCTAGGTTGATTTTGCCCGATAAGTTGGTCATCGTGATGATGGTAAAAGTGTAGAGTGCGTATCAGGAATGGACCACTCAGACACGTCAACTTAACAGATATGGGATCAACTTGGAAGAGTGATTTTTAACAAAGTAATTTGTTTATCCATATATTTGAAAGGCATCATTTTATTATTAATAGTCCTAATACATCACCAGGAATGGGTTGTTGAAAGCTAGATTAATAATATAATGTTGAAGTTCCGGAAGGACATCCTAACAAATAGATGGTGAATTTAATTATTGAGGAACCAATGTTGTAGCATTAACATAGCATTGGTCTGCTGGAATTTATAATAAAGCTTCACCCCACGTCTTGCACCCTTGCTTGCTTTCTTTATTATTTGTTCAATATAATCTGCGATAGTCCAACTCCAAACAAACAAATATTGTCTTCGAACTGATCCTTGGAAACCATTTCTTTTATTAGACTTTTATTACGCTTTTACTCCAATCTCTGTGGGAACGATATCTGGTATTTTACCAATTTATTACTTGAAAGACGACGTTAGATCTCGATGTATACTTGCGTTGAGGTTTAATTATTACACGTCTATTGGTGTATTCAAAACAACCATCAGGCCCTATCTTTGAAAGTTGCAAAAGAAGAAGCTGTCAAAGCTAAGTCCACCGATCCCATTCAAGCCCAAAAGTCTGAGTTGGGCACTATTGAAGAAGAAAAAGAAGAAGAAATCAAATGGTACAAAAAGGTGATGCACTAACGAACTGACAGGTCTCCGATCTCTTGTATCAAGATTGCCACCTCTCGAATCACTCCCTCCGATGTCCGTCTCATCATTGAAAGGGAAAATGGGAAGTCAAGAAATATCAGAGATTACCACCTTAAACAATTCGGTCTATCTGAATGGATGGAATTGTCTAAGATGTTGGTAAAATGTGTCAACCCAAAGAGAGACATCTTCATCAAATGTATCGGTGAGTTGATGGAGAAAATGAAGCAGATCAAGAAGAAATACAACATCGTTCTTTCCTCCGAAGAACGTGCCCGCGTTCAGACTCTAAAAGAAGATGTCCGACTCCCCAAAACCAAGTCCCAATCGGTGAAGGACACAGTATTTAAAGACATGGCTACTAAAGGAAAGATCCCTTATGTGGATAATCTTGACTTGTCTATTCCAACCTCCATCACTTATCCATCTACCACACTTTGCCTCTCACCAGTTCCAGGTCTCTTCTTCAATGACGCCCTCGGTCAAAGACGATTCTTCAGATTTTCTCAGATCCATCTCGCCGACATCATCTTCTTACATGGCATTTCCAACCTCATGCCATATATTGATGAAGCTCAGACGTACTATCAAAACATCACCACCGAAATCAAGTGTCGTCTTCAAAAGTCAAGAAAGTGATCCAAATGCTAACTTTCATCTAAGTGCTTGTATTCCTTCTTTTGTTTTCAGATGTTTACACCTGCAATTGAATCTCCTGATGACAAGTGTCCTAAGCATTTAATGATTCATGCACTATAAAAGGAGGAAGAAGACATCCATGCAAACCACGCTTTCTGAAGAAATTCTCTCAGTGCAAGATTGCTTCATCTTTAAGAACTTGATAGCTTTGATCTTTGTGTGTTTAAAGTTGTTTTGTGATTTCTGTTTGCTTTGTGAAATTTTGTTAGAATAGTTCATCTGTTCTTTTCGCAACAATCTAAAGTTTCTTTGTATAATTCTTAGTTAAAGTTTTTCAATAAAAGAATTAATTAAGTATTTTTTGTGTATTGTATTCAACCCCCCTTTTACAATACTTGTGCTAGCCATTAGGGACTAACACTATCGAATAAATAAGATTGGTTGGCCTCACTAATTTTTCAAATTTTATCGTTCGATTTTATTTCGAAAAAGAACACTTAAATAAGATTGGTATTAAATTTTATTTATTAAAATTATCTTATATAATAATAACTTAAATTTTTTAATAAACAAAAATAACGAATGGGTATGTGATGTTATTGTAAAGGGTTTGAATTAAAATTTACTTATTCTATAATATAATGATCACTCACTATATAATTCGTATAAAAAGATATGGGTACAGCATATTTTTAAAATATATTTAAAATAAAATATAATTAATTTAAAAAGTTCAAAATTCATCTTTGATACATTTTTAGAGTTAAATATATAAATAAATAAAAGATGAATTTCACTTCTGGTCACTCATGAGCATCGACATAAATAAAAGGATGATATTGATTCTCATATACATGATTTATTTATTTTAGAGTAAACTGCGTTTTTCGTCCCTGTGGTTTGTTATAAATTGCAGATTTCGTTCATGTGATTTAGGAATTATGGTTTTCGTCCCTATGGTTTGCAGTTCATTTCTATTTTCGTCCCTAAAGCCATAATGCTACTTTTAAGTATGAATGACTAAAAGAGAAATGAATTGTAAACCATAAGGATGAAAATAACAATAAAACTTAAATCACAAGGACAAAAAATAATGTATTATAAACCATAAGGATGAAAATTGCAATTTCAAAACCATAAGAACGAAAATAGAAATTTTCAATATACCACAGGGACTAAAAATGTAATTTACTCTTTATTTTATATTAATTATAAATATTTCAATAATTTATTTTATATATATATATATATAATGATTTGGTATACCATTACAAAATTGATAGGGATTGGTAGAAGACCAATTAAAGGTGCTTTTAACATTGATCAAAATAGTGATAGCTCATGAAGAAAAGAATCTTGTTTGCCACCTAATAGTCTTTTTTTTATTTTCAATCATTTTATTTTATTTTAATCTATTTTATTTATCATAATTCCACTTTATTGGAAAAGATGAGCAATCAAAGAGGCTTTTTATCAAACCATATGTCATTCTTAAAACAACTTTGATTGCATGGAAACAAATATGCAAACCCAAAAAACATCCCAAATTATCACCACTTTTTAATTATTGATTCCACTACATTTTCCAATAAATATGTTGTTATCAATGAAAAATTCAAGAAGTTGCCATGTGTTAGCTTTTTGAAATGGGAAGGTAGGATTTGCTTCTTTTTTTCTAACTATTTTGGTTATATTTAACATAACATTTTAGATGCGTTTTAAAAGTAGGGTATTCGAGTATGTTATGTATAATTAGATTACCTGCAACAACAAAATGATTATTGAAAAAAGTTTAATCTGTGACCTTCTCATTACAGACAAAGGTGATTATATACAAGATTGACAACATAATTCTAGGCTATAAAATAGGAACTAATTATACAATTTCCTAATACAAAATATACTAATTAATAAGGATATTAATTACAGAATGTTAACATATTCTATTACACCCCTGCAGTCGAAGCGGGAGGTAACAGTACGCTGAGGCTGTCCCGAAATTTTTCAAATAATACCAATGGAAGACCCTTGGTAAAAATATCTGCAATCTGATAGCGGGAGGGAACATGTAACACGCGTACCTGTCCACGAGCCACCTTCTTGCGAACAAAATGGATGTCCATCTCGATATGTTTAGTGCGTTGATGCTGAACCGGATTCCCCAATAGGTAAATGGCACTAACATTATCACAATAGACCAATGTGGCCTTTCGAATTGGACAAAGAAGTTCCAACAATAAGTTTCGTAACCAACATGATTCCGAGACCACATTAGCAACTCCTCGGTACTCCGCCTCCGCACTAGACCAAGATAAAGTCGCTTGTCGTTTAGAAGACCAAGATATCAAATTATCACCAAGAAACACACAATAGCCGGACGTCGAGTGACGAGTATCCGAACACCCACCCCAATCTGCATCTGTATACGAAAGAAGGGTGGTGATGGATGAAGGATAAAGATGTAAGCCATGAGACAAAGTGTCGTGAATATAGCGAATGATACGCTTAAGAGCCTGTATGTGTTCAACCATAGGATTGTGCATGAATAAACATATTTGTTGAACTACATAAGAGATGTCGGGTCGGGTGAATGTGAGATATTGCAGGCCCTGCAAGACTACGAAAATGAGACGGGTTATCATATGGGGTGGTGATGTGAAATCTTCTTAACTAGATTAAGAAAACGACACACGAATGATAGAACTCTAGTTTTGAATCCTAAAGGCCACGCCACCAGATCCTCAACAAGAGGCTGGAATGATCAAATTCTTGATTACAGCAAAAGCACCCTCAAGAACAAGAACAAACCGTATGCAAATATAAAGGATTAAATCCACCAACTTGCAAAGAAAGAATCGTTTGTAAAGAAACGAAAATCTGAAAATTCACTCTTTCCTTCATTCCATAAATCTTGTGGAGTACATGAGTTTTTATAGGCTAAAATAAGGAAACTACTAAAAAGGAAACTAAGGAAACTAATAAAAGGAAACTATCTATTCAAATCCTTATCCTATCATAATACTAATAATCAAATAAACCTAATCCCAAACCTGGTAAAACCGGTTTCAAGTGAAACCCAAAAACCCAGTGGGTAAAACAAACCATGAAAACGATTTAAATAACTAAATGGAGTACGAAACCATGCAAAGATCTCTACTTCTTGAATTCAGCTCGAATTGTGAATTTAAGGACCCGATTGAATTAAAATCCAACCCAATGTTGCTGTCGTATATAACGAGCAGATTCTCGTCATTCTTCATACTCGTATCATCCTCCTCTTCTTCAAAAGAGTTTGTCCTCAAACCTTGAAGTTCTTGATTTGGAATATAACGAGTCAAGTCCCCAACATTGAATGTGGCACTAACTCCATAATCACCAGGTAACTGAAGTTTATATGCATTATCTCCAATCTTTTCAACGATTTTGAAAGGTCCTTCACTACGGGGCATAAGCTTGTTTTTCCTTTTACTTGGGAATCTCTCCTTTCGCAAGTGCAGCCAAACTAAGTCCCCAATCTCGAAAACCTGATGTTTGCGATTTTTATTTGCCCGTGCTTTGTACATGTCATTCACTTTCTCAATTCTTGCACGAACTTGTGCATGGAGCTTCTGCATAAACTCAAGTTTAGCCTTGGCATCCTCATGAATCCACTCTTGTTTAGGAACAGCCACAAAATCAACTGGTAATCGTGGATTAACTCCATAAACCACTTCAAATGGAGAATGCTTCATAGCATGAGTGGGTGATCTGTTATAAGCGAATTCTGCATGTGCCAGTTTTACGTCCCAATCCTTTTGAGTTTTGTTCACCAAACCACGCAAAAGAACACCAAGAGTACGATTCGTCACCTCGGTTTGACCGTCCGTTTGTGGATGATAGGAAGTGCTAAAAAGTAACTTTGTCCCTACAAGCTTCCACAAGGATTTCCAAAAGAAAGACATAAACTTGGTATCTCGATCACTTACAATGGTTTTAGGTATTCCATGTAACCGGATAATCTCTTTGAAATACAAATCCGCCACCTTCATGGCATCATCCGTTTTTTGGCATGGAACAAAGTGAGCCATCTTCGAAAATCTGTCCACCACCACCATGATCGAATCCGTGCCTCTTTGCGTTCTAGGTAGTCCAACAATGAAGTCCATAGATACATCTTCCCAAGGAAACTCCGCAACTGGTAGTGGAGTATATAAGCCTTGATGAAACGTACTTTTAGCCTTTTGACAAGTTGCACATCTTGAAATCACAGCTTCGACATCTCCCAACATCTTTGGCCAATAAAAGTGCTCTTGTAACATCGTTAAAGTTTTCGTATTGCCAAAATGACCTGCCAACCCTCCACCATGAGCTTCGCGTACCAACAGCTCTCGAATGGAACATTTAGGAATGCATATTCGATTTCCTTTGAAGAGAAATCCATCTTGTAGTACATAAGAGCCTATAGATCCCTTCGAACACTGTTCCAGAATAGGCCCGAAATCTCCATCTTCCTTGTAGTATTCTTTGATCAATTCAAGCCCAAGCAACCCGAAACTTAGAACACCAAGCATTGCATGTCTTCTAGACAAGGCATCGGCCACCACATTAGTTTTACCTTCCTTATACTTTGATGAAAAATTGAAAGATTGAAGGAATTGAACCCACTTGGCATGTCGTGGATTAAGCTTTTGTTGACCATGTATGTACTTTAATGCTTCATGATCCGAATGCAAAATAAAGTGGTTTGGCCTCAAATAGTGACTCCAGTGATCTAGAGCTCTCACAATTGCATAAAACTCCTTGTCATACGTGGAATAGTTTAAGCGAGCTCCATTCAATTTCTCACTAAAGTACGAAATAGGGCATTTCTTTTGGACTAAAACAGCCCCAATCCCAACTCCACTAGCATCAGTTTCGACTTCAAAGGGGCATGAGAAATCTGGTAATGCCAGAATAGGCGCTTGACATAAGAGTTCTTTTACCAAGTCAAACGATTTTTGAGCTTCCTTTGTCCATTCAAACTTCCCCTTTTCCTTCTTGAGACATTCAGTCATAGGTGCGACTACGTTGGAGAAGTTCTTCACAAATCTTCTATAAAACGAAGCGAGGCCATGGAACGATCTAACCTCTGTTATGTTTTTAGGAATCGGCCAAGACTTGATTGCTGCCACCTTAGATGGATCAACCGAAACACCTTCTTTTGACACAATATAGCCAAGAAACACAACACTTGGCACAAGAAAATAACACTTCTCCATCTTTGCGTGCAGTTTCTGTTTTCTCAAAACCTCAAAAACGCTTTTAAGGTGATTTAGATGATCGGCCATGTTTTTGCTATAAATCAGAATATCATCCAAATAAACCACCACGAACTTACCCAAAAAAGGTGTGAGAACTTCGTGCATCAATCTCATGAAAGTACTGGGTGCATTCGTAAGACCGAATGGCATAACTAACCACTCATATAATCCAAGCTTGGTTTTGAACGCGGTTTTCCACTCATCTCCCTCTCTCATCCGAATCTGATGGTACCCACTCCTCAAATCTATTTTTGAGAATAGTTTAGATCCATTCAATTCATCAATTAAGTCGTCTAATCTTGGGATAGGAAAACGATACTTGATTGTGATGTTGTTTACCGCTCTACTATCAATGCACATACGCCATCCCCCATCTTTTTTTTGGCACCAATAAGGTAGGTACGGCACATGGACTCATACTTTCGCGCACATAACCTCTTTCCAGAAGTTCTTCAATCTGTTTCTGCAATTCCCTTGTTTCTTCCGGATTACTCCTATAAGCTGCTTTATTTGGTATTGGTGCTCCCGGGAAAGATCGATTTGATGTTCGATACCGCGAATCGGAGGTAAACCAGGGGGTAGTTCATTGGGAAACACATCACTAAATTCATTTATCAAGGAGCTCAGAACGGGTGGCATTATGGCTTTAGATTTTTCTTCAACTTCTTTGGAAATTATTGCAAAACATACGCCACTTGACGCAAACTCTTTGTCGATCTCCTTTTCACCAACCAAAAGAACTTCCCTTTTATTTTTCGTGGTCTTGACAGTTTCATCATGAACAACCGGTGTCAAGGCAAAAGGTTTAGCGTCCTTACTCTTTTTAACCACATACACGTTGGTTCGACCATCAAACTTGACAAATCTGTCATATTGCCATGGTCTACCCAATAGTATGTGACATGCATCCATAGGGCAAACGTCACAAAGCACCGAGTCATCAAATTTCCCAATTTTAAAAGAAATTAGGGCTTGTTTGTGTACCTTAACATCATTGGTGTCGTTGAGCCAATGCAACTTGTACGGTTTTGGATGATCTCTCGTTGGGTACTTGAGTTTGTCGACCAAGGTTGTGGAAACAACATTAGTGCAGTTACCCGTGTCAATGATTATCTGACAGAGACGACCTTTCACATTGCATCTGGTCACGAACAATTTATCTCTTTGAGTTTCTTCTAACGGGATCAGCTTAGAGTGCAAACTTCGACGTAGAACAAGGGCCTTCCCGTTTGTTTCTGGTTCCACTTCGCTCACGTGCTCATCCTCATGCTCGTTTTTTTGCTCATTCTCTTCTTTAAGCTCCTCTTCTTCACCCAAATTCTCACCATATACGTCTTGAATCTCTTTTAGAGTCATGATACGCTTACTGGGACAATTGCTTTGTATGTGTCCATAACCCTTGCACTTAAAACACATCCTTTTATCTTCTGGAATTTCCTGAGGTTTGGAATTCACGACCTTCTCCTTGGGTTGTCTTGTTTTATCATACTTTGAAAAATCAAGCCTGGGAAAGCTCGAACTTGAAGTTGCCTTTTCCTTGTTGCGATCAAAAGGTTTAATGAAAGTTTTCAGCTTTTTTGCTTTTGCTTGCCTTTCAATCCTTGCAGCCACCTTGAAAACCTCTTCACTCGACCAGTAAGGTTGCAATTCCACCTTATCAGCGATATACTCGTCCAATCCAACAATAAAATGGGCCATTTTGTGTTCTTCTTTCTCTTCGAGGTTGCAAAGCATACTCAACCGCTCGAATTCAGTAATATACTCTTCAACGGTCATGGCGTTTTGTTTCAAAGTTTGCATCTTTATGAAATTTACTTGCTCATAATCATCAGGTACAAACCTTTTCTTGAGATACTTCTTGAGTTTGCTCCAAGAATCAATTCGACTTCTTCCTTCTTTGCGTCTTTTTTGCTGGAAATTATCAAACCATAGACTTGCATAGGAGGTGAGTTTTAATTCTGCAATTCTGTAGGCTTTTCGATCGTCATAGTCTTTGAATCTGAAAACACGTTCTGCACGCCTTATCCAATCTAACAGCTTTTCTGGATCTGAACTTCCGTTAAATTCTGGAATGTCAAGCCTTAGGTTACGATCATCATCCTTCTCCTTGTCTTTTCTTCTTGATCTATACCGGTGATCTTCTTCACTAGAAGACGTGTCATGTTTTTTCCTCCTTAGCTTAGTTCTTGATGAATCGTTGCTTGGAGATTCGGAACCCGAATCAGATCTGATTTTAGTTTTGGACAAATTTGCTTGCTTTTCCAGAAACCCTAAGATAGTATTCATCTTAGTTTTGAGTTCTTCAAGTTGTTGATCTCTTCGTAGGTTTTTGTCCTGTTCGAATGTAAGACCCCTGGGGATCTCCTTCTTTTCGTTTGTATCTTCTTCGCTAGTCATCCTCCTTTGATCAAATCTTTCGAAATCTTAAAAATAATTCGATCTTGCAGCCTTCTTGAAGTAGTAAATCTTCTAGGATGTTCCAACGCAACTCTGATACCAAAGTTGATGTGAAATCTTCTTAACTAGATTAAGAAAACGACACACGAATGATAGAACTCTAGTTTTGAATCCTAAAGGCCACGCCACCAGATCCTCAACAAGAGGTTGGAATGATCAAATTCTTGATTACAGCAAAAGCACCCTCAAGAACAAGAACAAACCGTATGCAAATATAAAGGATTAAATCCACCAACTTGCAAAGAAAGAATCGTTTGTAAAGAAACGAAAATCTGAAAATTCACTCTTTTCTTCATTCCATAAATCTTGTGGAGTACATGAGTTTTTATAGGCTAAAATAAGGAAACTACTAAAAAGGAAACTAAGGAAACTAATAAAAGGAAACTATCTATTCAAATCCTTAACCTATCATAATACTAATAATCAAATAAACCTAATCCCAAACCTGGTAAAACCGGTTTCAAGTGAAACCCAAAAACCCAGTGGGTAAAACAAACCATGAAAACGATTTAAATAACTAAATGGAGTACGAAACCATGCAGAGATCTCTACTTCTTGAATTCAGCTCGAATTGTGAATTTAAGGACCCGATTGAATTAAAATCCAACCCAATGTTGCTGTCGTATATAATGAGCAGATTCTCGTCATTCTTCATACTCGTATCAGGTGGCAGATGAAGCATTCAACTTTGGCTTAGTGTCAACCGGAGTCGAGGATGGCTTACAGGAGGCTACGCCGACTCGCTCAATAATATCCTCAGCATATTTGCGCTGTGAACGAAACAAGCCACCTGGATGTCGAGTAACAGCAATGCCCAAAAAAAATGCAATGGGCCCAAGTCTTTCATAGCAAACTCCGAGCTAAGAAGATCAATAATAGACTTGCGAAGAGCATCGGAAGAGCAAGTGAGAATTATATCATCCACATAAAGAAGAAGGTAAGCCATACCTCCACCTCGATGATATACAAAGAGAAAGTTATCCAACCTGCAGTTCACAAAACCAATACTAGACACAAAATCAGCAAATCTCTGGTACCAAGCCCGTGGGGCTTGTTTCAGGCCATACAAGGAATTTTTCAATAAACAAACATGATCAGGACGATGTGGATCACGAAAACCCATAGGTTGGTGCATGTACACTGTTTCCTTTAGCTCCTCATGCAAAAAAGCATTTTTTACATCCAATTGATGCAAAGACCAATTCTTCGAAAAAGCCAAACTTAGAACCGTGCGGATGGTTGCCGGTTTCACCACCAGACTGAAAGTCTCTCCACAATCGATCCCAACCTGTTGAGTTTTGCCATCACATACAAGACGGGCCTTATGCCTCTCAAAAGTTCCGTCAGAAAGTTCTTTATGCGAAAAAATCCACATTGAACGAATAATATTAACATTAGGCGGACGGGGCACCAACTCCCACGTCTTATTTTTAATAAGAGCATTATATTCATCATCCATGGCCAATTTCCAATTCGGATCACGAAGTGCAGTCAATGGGTTACGAGGAATGGGAGATATTGTAACCGAAGTATGCAAGTTAAAACGACGAGTGGGCTTAACAATGCTATTTTGACTACGAGTCACTATGCGGGGTGGCATGGTGGGGATGGCCTGGACCGAGGGGGGAGGAAGGAGGTGGGTTTATAGGCCCAGTCGAAGAAGACCTAGCGGACTGGCTAGGGGGCTGACCAGATTAGGCGACCTGGCAATGGGCAATGGGCTAGCAGAGGAGTGATGGGCCGTGGTATTTTGTCTGGGTGAGGAAGATGGGCTCAAGGGGGGAGAATGTTGAGTAGGCCCAAATGGACTTGCAGGGAGGTCCACGTGAGTGGGCAGAATGTTGGGAGGAGAAGACTCGCCAAGGGGGTTGGGGCTTGGGGCTTGATTATGTGGGCCAGCTTGATGATACACAATATATGGTGAAACTCCCTCATCCAAGAAATCATAAGTATGGAGTTGAACATTGTGCAAATCGGCAAACGGGAATTTTGTCTCATCAAACACCACATTACGGCACACAATAATTTTATTTGATGATAAATCAAAACACTTGAAACCCCTATGATTAGGTGGATACCCTAAAAACACATACGGAGTGGAACGGGCCAGGAGTTTATGAATGTAGTAGCGGGAAACAGAGAATAACATAAGCACCCGAAAACCCGAATATGTGAGTATGAAGGATCCCTTTGGTACAGAATTTTGAGTGGAGATTGGTTGGATAATAATTTGCTAGGGAGGATATTAAGAAGATATGTCGCCATTTCCAAGGCATGGTGCCAAAAAGACGGAGGTAAAGAGGCATGAGCTAGGAGTGTACGAACAATATTATAATTGACCGTATTTTTCGCTTCGTCTTACCATTTTGGGATGAAGTATGGGGGCAAGAAAGACGAAATGACATACCATTGGACTCTCAGAAATTCCAAAATTGACTATTATCATACTCCCTTCCATTATCACATAGAACATTCTTTATGGGACGTTCAAATTGCGCTTGAATAAATGTTTTTAATGATAGGAATTTGGGAAAGAGTTGTGATTTTTGTGACAACGGAAAAGTCCACAAGTATTTTGAAAATCATCAAAAAACAAGACATAATAGCGGTGCCCGACAGAACTTAACACCGGAGATGTCCACAAATCACTATGAATGATATCAAACGACATGGAAGTAGTAGAAATAGAAGACACAAATGGCAACTTAATATGTTTCCCAAGCACACAAGAATGACAAATTTGAGAACTACGAGTTCCAATACATTCAATGAGTTTATTTTGCTTAAGATAATTTAAAATAGGAGCTCCCGGGTGACCCAACCGATCATGCCAAATAGACGAAGCTAGGAAAGCAGATGGAGGAGTGGCTTGATTTTGGATGGTGGTGGTGATGGGGTAAAGATCGCCCTTGCTCTCACACCTCATGAGATGCATCCCCATCTAAATATCCTTCACAGAAAACCCAAAAGGATCAAATTCAACAGTAACGACATTATCAGTGGTGAATTTGCGAACTGGCACCAAATTTTTAATCAAATTGGGAGCATGAAGGACATGAGGGGGGTTCGAGGAAGGCAAATGAGTATGACCACAACCCTGAATTGGAATTGATTGACCACTACCAACAACAATACCATTATTTTTTGCTCAAATTAAAATAAGACGTGAGATTACCTTGTGTAGACGTCATGTGTGAGGTTGCTCCGGTGTCCATGTACCAGTTCGGATCAGGCGGAACGAGAGACATGGTGTGAAAAGCGGACTCAATGTCCGTTGGAACATAAGTGGGCTGATCTATTGCAGTGAAAGCATGTTGTGGGCGAAGGCTTAGAATTTCTGGCCGGGGATGATGTTGGCGAACTGGGCCAGAATAAGAGGCAACCCAATTCCCATTTGTTGGGTAAGGGCATTGTTAGTCCCAGATGGCTATAACAAGTATTGTAGAAGGGGGGGGTTGAATACAATACTCAAAATTTTCACAATTTTAATTCTTTATATTGAAAATCTTTCAACAAGAATTACACATAGAAACTTAAGACTGTTGCGGAAAAGAACAGATAAAATCTATTCTAACAATCTTCACAAAGTAATACTGAAAACTAAATAACTTCTAAAACACAAAGATAGAAAGCTGTAAAGTTTAAAGAGAGAGATGAACAGAATATCTTGAACACATAGATGTCTTCAAGAGATTCAAGGGATTCCAGGTATAACGTCTGCACTTAGAGAGATCACCCAAAAGTCTCCTTTGCAAGAAGTCTTCTTCTTCTTTATATAGTGATAATGGGTGTACCAAGCATTAAATGCTTGGGACACTTGTCATCACCATATTTGTTGACTTCTGAAAAGTTGATCTGTCACTATCACCTTTTCCTTGAAATAAGGTATGGAAACCATGCTGAGGAAGACTTTAGTTGAATATAGATAAAATGACAGAAGGTCACTTTTATCTGGCAATGGATATTTTCCCATAATAGCTGATCTTTCTTGATGTGTCTTCCAAGACAAAGTTTCTTGAGACTTGAAATATTTCTTCAAAGAAAGCATTTGACAAACAAGTCCACCGAATTTAAACAAATATCTTCGGTAGAAATCTTGACAAATTTGTTTTGTCACAAAACAAATTTCTTTCTCATTTTGTCTTATTATGTCTCTCATTTTTGTCTTCTTTTGCTTCTCAAAATCTCTTTCAACAAATGCACCACCGAAGAAAGGTTGTAAGATTTCTTCCAAGACAAAATGAATTTGCTTCTCATTTTGTCTTATTATGTCTCTCATTTTTGTCTTCTTTTGCTTCTCAGATTTTCTTTCAAGAAAAGCACCACCGATGGAAACTTGGGATATGTGACACATCTTTGGAGAAAGCATCTTTGAAACTTCTTTGAGATCCCACCGATGATGGCTTTGGGATATGTGACACATCTTTGAGACTTTTATGTGACACATCTTCCAAGACAACATCTTTGAGACTTATATGTGACACATGTTCCAAGACAACATCTGAGAGGCTTTTAGAAGAGTTCCCACCAAAATTGGACTTTCATTGGTGGGAACTTCTTGGCCGAAATGAAGAGAAGTTTCGGTGGAGATATGTCCACCGAAATTGTGAGAACAATTTCGGTGAACAATGACTTGTATGTTTGTTGAGAAGAATCTTCTATTTTCCACAAGTAGAGAATCTTCAAGCTTGGTTTCGGTTGATCTTCGACTTCACCGAACTGTTGCTGATTTGTACAAGCCATTGCAAAGAACCATGCATCCAAAATTTCTCTAAGTATAAAATGTTTTTCAAAGTATAAAAGGAGATCATGAGGTCATCTTCAAATCTTGATGACCCAACAATCTCCCCCTATTTGATGATGACATCCATACTTAGAAAAACATGAGTAAGACAGTGAATAATGCATGTTGACCCTTCTTTACTCTTTTGGGTTCTTTTTCACACAGTCCATTTTTTTTTTTTGTGTGTATGTATATATGATATTTACATATAAGAAAAAATAAAAAGGTATAGCTGTACAAATAATTGAAAGGAAAAGGAAAGAAGTATAAACAGTATAAACAATATGAACAGAATGAATATTACTTGCATCTTTGGAGGGGCGAGTTGAAACTTGTGTCTGGCTTGAGGATTCTTCATTTTGATCAGCAGCCTGTTGATGTGTTGAAGAATTTTATCTTTCAGGCACTTTTGCTTTTCTTCAGATGTTTCAAATCTTCAAGTCATTCACTTACTCCAAAAGATTTCAGCCAAGAGAATCTGTGGGTTTTGATAGGAGACAACCCATTATAGTGACAAACTTTGAGGAGGGTTGAGTTTGAGTGAATCAGCCTCAGGATGCATCTGCCCATCTGTTGCATCTTGGCATCTTTTCCTGTTTAGCATCATCAACTTGTCTTTTATTTGCTCCCCCTCAGTTAGATCAGTCGGTCTTTGTGTTACTCCCCCTCAGTTAGATCCGCCCGGACTGATGTGCTCCCCCTTGACCGGTCCGTCGATTTCCTCATTTTTTCAAGTTGGTCGCTGGATATGAGTACTGAGGGTTGATGTTGCTCCCCCTCAGATGAATTCTCCCCCTCAGCGGCCGACGCAGGAAAAACACCAAGAGTAAATGAAAAAATCGGCCGAAAATTGGCAATTTTCGGTAGGAAAATCTGGAGAGATTTTTTTTTTTTTTTTTTTTTTGCTTTTCCACCGAAAATGAAGGAGTATCCACCGAAAATTGGCTATTTTCGGTAGGATTTTCGGTGGAAAATCGGTAGGTTTTTTTTTTTTTTTTTTTTTTTTTGCTTTTCCACCGAAAATGAAGGAGTATCCACCGAAAATTGCCTATTTTCGGTGGAAAATCGGTAGGATTTTTTTTTTTTTTTTTTTTGAAAAAAAAATCATTCCCACCGAAAATTTGCAAGAGTTAGACAAAAATTCGGTGTAATTTCTTGAAGAGGTTGACGGAAAACTTCTAAGACATCTTCAGCAGAGTGTGGAGAAAGTCTTCTAAGGCATTATGGAGAAAATCTTCAAAGTGAAGAAAAGATTGGAATTTCATCTTCCAATTTTGATGACCCAAAAAGATTGAGTTTGAGGATTTGGGGTGACATCTGTAGAAGAGTTTGTAGTGGGTGGATTTTATGAAAGGAGAGATGGGTTGCAAACCAAGAGTGAAAGAGATGGAAAAAGGGATGGGATGAGGAGATGACACATAGGAAGTTGGGTTAGGTGAGAGGAAGAGTATATGAGAAGCTAGATAAAATTGGTGGGGAGAGAATCGGTAGAGGAAATGGTAGAGGTCTACAACTTTGGTGAGAAGAGATCATGGTGATGACATCATTAAAAGAAAAAAGGTGTCTACCATGCATGGGATGACATCATATGGAGGGGTTCTTTCCTATGTTTCTAGATAGGAAAGGAGATTTGTGAGAGAAGAATAGTGTCCACCAATGAGAATTCGGTGGAATCTTAGGACACATAGTTATTGAAGATTACACATGCCAAGTTCATTTATGAGGAAATTAAACCTGGTTTCATCTAGAGATTTGGTGAACAAGAATATCGGTGGGTATTGTGTTGAAAAACACGAAAAAAAGATGTCTTCCAACTAAGAACCATATCCCATGCAAAGAAAAATAGTAAACACATAGTTTGGATGAGCTGGGTCTTCAAAACCAGTAGGTTGTTTCACATAGACTTCCTCTTCAAGTTTCCCATTGAGGAAGGCACTTTTGACATCCATTTGAAAGACTCTGAAATTTCTGTAGGCAGCATGAGCCATAAAGATTCTTTTGGAGTCTGGGAACCAATCTCCAAACTTTGTTTCTCGCAAATTGAGAAAGCTCTTCTTGCATGGCAGTGATCCAACCGGGATCTGCAAGAGCTTCATCAATCTTCTTGGGTTCAAAAAGAGAGAGAAAATTCACATAGAGACAAATATTTCCAACTCCTCTACATGTTTGGACACCTGCTTGTTGATCACCGATGATTTGATCTATGGGGTGATCTTTGGTCCATTTGGTTGCAGGATTAAAGGTGGTGGAATATTTTGTGATAGAGGTGATGATGGTGTGGGATCAAAGGTTCAGTGGAAAGGAGAGATAGAGTTTATTATTATTATATGCAAATCGGTGGAAAAGAGAAGAGGTAATATGGAATCGGTGGAAGGAGGAAAAATAAAAAGGGATGAGGGTTTTATATATAAAGGGGGTGTTGTGGTTTCAAATAAAAGAAGAAAAAGGGAAGGAGTGGGGATCGGTGGATGAAGGAGGAAAAAGGGGGTTATAATATATTATTATTATTATATATATATATATAATTTTTTTTTTTTTTTAATCAAAAAAAATCCCACCGATGGCTTTAAAAAATATATATATATATATATATATATATATTAATAATAAATTTTGTTTTTTTTTGTTTGATTTTCTGTACCACCGATGACATTAAAATATATATATATATATATATATATATATATATGTATATTAATAATAATTTTTTTTTTTGATTTTCTGTACCACCGACGGCATTAAAAACAATATATATAATAATTTTTTTTTTTTTTTTAAAACAAACTTCCACCGATGGTTTTTAAAAAATATATATATATATTAATTTTTTTTTTTTAAGGTTTTGGAGTGAGTGGAAGGGTTCACAGATGTAAACTCACCGAAGTGGGTTTCGGTGGGTAGAGCATTAAGTAGGACAACTTTGAAGATGAGATGAGAAAAATAGTTTGGTGGATGAAATGAATGGTAAGAAGTATGATGAAAAATGGGGTGTAGGAGATATGAAGATTGATGGTAGATGAGAGATGTCGGTAGAAAGTAGCAGCTTCGGTGGTAATGTTGTGAGAATGACATCATCATGCTTATGATGTCATGAGAGTAAAGAATTCTAAGGTTTTGTCAACTTTCTCACTTGTCCACATAGATCCATCTGTCCAGCTTAAAATCTGCAATCACAAAGAATTTATTTCCTAGGTACCCATTTGGTAATGGGTCCTTTGGGGTTAGAAGAGCATGATTCCTTAAGCTTGGATCTATCAATTCTATCCTTGGGACAGTCCTTAGCCATATGAAAAGTGTCACCACAGTTATAGCATTTTCTATAGATAAACACCTTTTTAGCATTTTTCATGTTTTGGCTTTTATCATTTGTTCTTATAACCTTGTTAGAGGAGAACAGAGCAGAAGGCTTGGACCCAAGGATTCCTTTGGATAAATCTTTGGAGATTGATTTTCTTAAAAGCACAGATCTAGGAATTTGATGAATATAAGTGTTGTTAGAGGGAATGTTTGGGGTAACACTTTTAGGATGGGAGCTTGCCATGCAGTTGACCACCGATTTTCCTTTGTCGGCACAGGAGATCCTTTTTGAGTGAACAGGAGTTTCTCTTTTGGGGATCTTTGAGGGCTTAGGTTCGGTGTAGGTATCTATGTGAATAGATTTTAACACTTCATGAAGAGGAATTGGAGGATCATTGATTGAGGGATCGGTGGGCACAAAGGGGATAAGATCGGTGGGTTTAGATCTTTTGGAAGGATTAGCTTTTGAAGAGTTTGAGGAGGAGGCTTCATCCATGGCCGAAAATTTGAGCTGATCATGGATGGGTTTAGAAACGTCATTTGAATCTTGCTTCTCAATGATTTGCAATGAGGAGTCTTTGGCCTTTAAGGATATACCATACTTTAAGGCTTCACACAGATCCAACGAGTTCAAAGAGATGGAATCACAAGAGCTAGAATCAGAGAAATCATCACATGCATTGGTGGGGGGAACAAGAGCAAGAGTGGACTCACAAACATCAGTTTTTCCAAATCCTAGACCGAACTTGTTTGAACTACAGATTTGACTTTGAAAGATTTGTTCAAGATTTTTGGAAGAGCTTGACCATTTTTTGATGACTTCTTGTTCCCTTTTTAGTTTCTTAAACAGTGAGTTCTTTTCTTTTGAGATCACATGATTTATTGTTTTCAAGTCCTCAAGCTCATTTTTGATTTCCTCAAACCTTTTAAGCTTAGACATGCAAATTTCAAGTTCAGCTTTGAGCTCTTTCACTTGAGCAGATTTTCTATTCTTACTGTCTTTAACAGAATAAAAATCTTGAGTTAAAGACTCATAGGCATTGATCTTTTCAATATCAGACATATTATTGAAGGGATGTACCTGAGCGTAGGCTGTGGAGCACCCAGTTGCCACTAGAGCCATAGGAGAAGTGGCCTTTTCGGAAACTTCCATTTCTTCTGAGATGGCCACGAAGCATCTATTCTGAGAATCACTGTCGGAGGTGTCTTCGTCGTCCCAATCGTGGGTTTCTGCCATGAGACCCTTCCCTTTTCTCTCTAGACCCTCACTCCTTTCCTTCTCTTTCTTGTACTTGGCCTTGTATTTCTCAGCACGCTCCTGATGATTTAAGAAGGATGGTGGGGACTCCTTTTTGGGAAAGGTTGATTTGAAAGGCATGTGTTTGGATTTTTCCCTTTTTGAAGAGGGATTGTCAGAAGAAGTAAATCTGGACTTGGAGATATGCTTGCTTCTACACTCAGATGCAAAATGTCCTTTCTTGCCACAGTTGTAGCATTCCTCATTAGACTTGTCAGAAGAAGTTTTGAAAGATGAAGTTTTTCTAAGACTTCGAGATTTGTTGAAGGAACGAAACTTGTGTTTAGAACCGTCCATCATTGCCATCTCATCCGACAACTGTTCAACCATGATATCCTCACCTTCATCATCAGCATCACTAAGATATGCTTCCGTTTGGTGGGTTACATTTGTTTGGCTGTCATTGTCAGAGTCAGATGAAGGATAGGTGATTCTAGGAAGATTTTGAGAATTCTTGGAACTTTCACTAACAATAGATATAGAGGAGCTCTTTATATCTTTGATGAAAGATTTCCGTTGAAGCTTGGTTTGCTCAAAATTGAAAAGAGTACCATATAAAACAGTTAAGGGCATGAACTCAAGGTCCTTGGTAGTTTTAATACAAGTACATATGTTTTCCCAAAATTCTGGGAGACAGTCCATGAACTTGCATAAAACTTCCTCATTATCATAGACTCTGCCCAATAACTTGAGATCATTAATAAGAGAGTTGAAGCGATTGTAGAAGCTAGGAAGAGATTCTCCTTTTTCAAAAGAAAAGAGTTCATAATTTCTAACAAGAGCAATCTTTCTGCTCTTTTTAACTTCATTTGTACCTTCATACAAAACACACAGAGTGGACCACATCTCTTTGGCAGTAGAGAGATTTACCAGAGAGTGGTACACTTCATCAGGAAGAGAGAGAGCAATGATAGTTCTAACTTTAGAATCAAGAGACACAAGTCGTTTTTCCTCATCAGTATATTTCTTAGGATTTTTAAGAATGTAACGACCAGTAGCAGCAGATTTTTCTTCATCAGACGAATCATCAGAATTATCTTTTTCCATGGTTTCTTTACCAGGCCTCTGTGTTTCATAGCGAGCCCAAACTCTGGGGATAATGGGTCCCTCTTTGAGAATGGTTGGATATCTAGTATCCATTCCTTCCATGAATAGCATTATGCGGCTTTTCCACAAGGAGAAGTTGTTAGCATTAAACTTAGGAGGTTTTGAAATGGACCCATTTTCAGAAAAGTTATTTTGAAAAGATTTTCAACAGTAGAGGAAGAGGAGGCAGCCATCGCAGATCAAGTTTATGGAATTAAACTTTCTGCTCTGATACCACTTGTTAGTCCCAGATGGCTATAACAAGTATTGTAGAAGGGGGGGTTGAATACAATACTCAAAATTTTCACAATTTTAATTCTTTATATTGAAAATCTTTCAACAAGAATTACACATAGAAACTTAAGACTGTTGCGGAAAAGAACAGATAAAATCTATTCTAACAATCTTCACAAAGTAATACTGAAAACTAAATAACTTCTAAAACACAAAGATAGAAAGCTGTAAAGTTTAAAGAGAGAGATGAACAGAATATCTTGAACACATAGATGTCTTCAAGAGATTCAAGGGATTCCAGGTATAACGTCTGCACTTAGAGAGATCACCCAAAAGTCTCCTTTGCAAGAAGTCTTCTTCTTCTTTATATAGTGATAATGGGTGTACCAAGCATTAAATGCTTGGGACACTTGTCATCACCATATTTGTTGACTTCTGAAAAGTTGATCTGTCACTATCACCTTTTCCTTGAAATAAGGTATGGAAACCATGCTGAGGAAGACTTTAGCTGAATATAAATAAAATGACAGAAGGTCACTTTTATCTGGCAATGGATATTTTCCCATAATAGCTGATCTTTCTTGATGTGTCTTCCAAGACAAAGTTTCTTGAGACTTGAAATATTTCTTCAAAGAAAGCATTTGACAAACAAGTCCACCGAATTTAAACAAATATCTTCGGTAGAAATCTTGACAAATTTGTTTTGTCACAAAACAAATTTCTTTCTCATTTTGTCTTATTATGTCTCTCATTTTTGTCTTCTTTTGCTTCTCAAAATCTCTTTCAACAAATGCACCACCGAAGAAAGGTTGTAAGATTTCTTCCAAGACAAAATGAATTTGCTTCTCATTTTGTCTTATTATGTCTCTCATTTTTGTCTTCTTTTGCTTCTCAGATTTTCTTTCAAGAAAAGCACCACCGATGGAAACTTGGGATATGTGACACATCTTTGGAGAAAGCATCTTTGAAACTTCTTTGAGATCCCACCGATGATGGCTTTGGGATATGTGACACATCTTTGAGACTTTTATGTGACACATCTTCCAAGACAACATCTTTGAGACTTATATGTGACACATGTTCCAAGACAACATCTGAGAGGCTTTTAGAAGAGTTCCCACCAAAATTGGACTTTCATTGGTGGGAACTTCTTGGCCGAAATGAAGAGAAGTTTCGGTGGAGATATGTCCACCGAAATTGTGAGAACAATTTCGGTGAACAATGACTTGTATGTTTGTTGAGAAGAATCTTCTATTTTCCACAAGTAGAGAATCTTCAAGCTTGGTTTCGGTTGATCTTCGACTTCACCGAACTGTTGCTGATTTGTACAAGCCATTGCAAAGAACCATGCATCCAAAATTTCTCTAAGTATAAAATGTTTTTCAAAGTATAAAAGGAGATCATGAGGTCATCTTCAAATCTTGATGACCCAACAGGCATGATGGAGCAGCAGTCCATTGGTAAGGAACCCACCTTCATCCACCAGCGTTGTACGACCATGGAGGGGGGGTTGTAATGCTGATGTCGCTGTCCCGTCGGAGTCGACTGTCCACCGTCGCCTGGAGCACCACCACGGCCCTTGCCGCTGCGACGACCACTGCCCCCATTATTGTTCCTGTTTTTGTTGTTGATATGGCGATTTCCATCATTCTTACCAGGACGATGATGCGGCTGAATATCTGAATCACCATCAACCTCGCGAGCCTCGGCCACCATGGTAAATGGAGCCTCATCGAACATCTGTGCCAAGACCTTTTCTTCAAGCAAAAGACTGGAACGGGCCTTGGAAAATGGAGGGAGGGGCTTTGCGTGCCGAATCTGAGTGCCCACCCCTTTGTACGCCTCCGTTAGGCCGACCACCAAGCGAAGGACCAACCTGTTATCAGACACCGGTGCGCCCACGCTCTTCAACTGAGTGGTGGTCTGTTTCCATCTCAAGAACGATAGGGATGTGGTTCTTGAAGCTAGAGACGGCGAGAGCTGGATGGAATTTTGAGTCAGACATAGGGACGAATGAATTTGGAGAAGCAAAAGGTTGAAGAAGGAGTCTAGGGCAGCGGAAGAGAGGTAGAGAAGGAAGGAAGCCCTAGAGCTCTGATACCATGAAAGAAGTTTAATCCGTGACCTTCTCATTACAGACAAAGGTGATTATATACAAGATTGACAACATAATTCTAGGCTATAAAATAGGAACTGGTTATACAATTTCCTAATACAAAATATACTAATTAATAAGGATATTAATTGCAGAATATTAACATATTCTATTAATTATAACACCTCCAACTCTCACCTTTCAAAAAATGTTATGGCTCCTTACAGTCTAATCAATATATTGATTTGTCGTTCTATCATTCTATGCTCATCCCATATGGATGGGACCTGCACAAGTGCTTACAAGAAATCGCATTGGTGACAATTTTGAGAAAAAGATTAATTTTTTTAAGGGTTATATATTACTCAAATCAGTTAATGGTAGTCAAATTGTAGGGTTTACTTGTTCCCATCAAGAAACAGTTCATATGCATGCACATATTTTGTTTTAATGTTTATTGTTAAATGTTAGGGTTATTATATTCTAGTTTGTGTCTAAATGTTAAATTTTCTTATAATTGTTAAGGTTAGCGTTTGTTAGTTGATGCCTAAGTGTTAATGTTTGTCAATTCGACCCCATCACCAAAATTACTGGATCCACCTCTGAGTGAGACCATTGTTCTAAAAAAGCTCGTCGCACAGCCGCCATGGCGTGTCATAGCACCAAGGCATGTGTCTCACGCCACGTTAAGCCCGTGGCACGCCGTGGCCTAATACGCAATTTTCGTAATGCGATATTTGATTTTTCTTTTCGTTTTAATGTCTTATTTGCAAGTTTTTTTAATATATAACCTAATTTAACTTGCTTACTACTATTGGTTCATTGAGTAACACTACAAAACATATGCTTTTACATATAATATTATATATGAATTAGAAATTTGACGCCATAAGTCACGCCTTGAAAACGTCATGGCTTCGCCTAGCCACGGCACGCCTCACGCCATTTAGGGTGAGACTGGTGGAGAGTATCACCACCAAGGATGTAAGGAGGAGGACGGGAAGACGGGCGATCGCTTGAGACGAGCAACTAAGATTGTATATGATAACTTTAAACACTTCATAAGACATGACTTTAGATAAAAAGTTTGTAAAGACACATAACTAGGTTGGTTGATTATCCTTTTTTCTTCTTACCTTTTCTAACTCTTCCAAACTACATTTTTCTCATTTACTCTTTTATCTCTTTCTTTTCTTGCAATTTTTTTGGAAATTTCAAAACCTCCTATGAGTCAAAGTCTTAATGAATACTTTTTAAGGTAGAAATAAGATATACATACATCTTTTCATTTTCAAAATCCTAATTCATAGGGTTTATTGGACCCTTTTGTTTTGGTTTATTGCTTCCTTAACTTATGGGAAGAGTTGTATTTGATGGGTGTTGAAAAAGGTGTTTTTTTATATGTTATTTTTTGATATTTTTTTAGTACAAAAATAAATGTTATAAAAAGGAAATAAAATATTAACTTTGTAGAAAGTGGGTATATGCATCTCTAATGCAAATGAGGTAAGAGATTTGTCAATGTGTGTTTGGTGTGTGTTGTGAATATGAATACAAAGGACCAAAGTTATGAGGTAAGTGTTTTGTCAATATGTGTTTGTTCTCCCTTGTAAACATGAATGAAAAGGACCAAAGTTATGCTACTATTTCAAAAGGTTTGTCTTTAGAAGTAAGCAAAAAATATTTTTTTTTTCTTTTTCTTTTTCTCACTTTGGAGGCTAATTGACATGTAAATAAAGACTAGTTAGAGTCTACTTAGGCCACTAGGAATTTTTCTGACTGATAACTTCAGGGTCTTATGAGATTAGTAAAAATGTGCACAACCTGGTACAGACAACTACAAATACAAAAGAAAAAGTATTTTCTTTTTCGCAAAATGGGTATGACACCCTCCACTAGAGCAATCGAACCACCACGATCACCATGGGGGAGGTACATCATGTCCCAAGAGCATGTGGGGGTGATGCCTTTAGGCAAAACCCCGGACCTCTCACAACGCTACTTCAAATCACACGAGCAAAAGAGATGTTTGACGCATCACTTTTATCTCCTTTTTTAGTTCCTTGGTCTCAAACTTGTACTTGATCTTAGAAGCCTGCTCAAATATTTTTCTTCTAAACTAAATTAAACACACACAGCATATCCCACTTGAAAGTAGGGTATTTTTCTTCTAAACCAAACCAAACCAAACACACAGTATATCCCACTTGAAAGTAGAGTCTTGAGAGTAAGATGTATGCAAAATTGTCCTCTGTAGAATCCTACTTAGATATTGTTAATTTTAAACCAAACTACACATACCCAATATATCTCATTCAAAAATAGGGTCCAAAGAATGGGATGTACACATATTTGTCCTCTTTCCCAAAGACTAAAACGACCATTTTCATGAAGATCATGTATTGTTCATAATGGTAAACAAGCAACCACCAAAACCATAGAAGACAATGAAAATAGAAGAGATAAAACTCAAGGCAATCCAAGAACATAAAGATAGCTTGTTACATAATAATACGTACATATTATATATATATATATATATATATATATATATATATATATATATATATATCCTTCTGCAACCTACAATTCCCTAACTGCAACAACAAAGCCTGCAAAACATCAAATATCAACAATCTCTTTGGTTGTATCCCTTAGATGCAAAGCGACTTCTAATCCCTATCACAGATTATAGATACACCCAATGTCATCCCAACAATTAGAAGAAAAAAAAAACTGTAAAAAAGATGAACAACAAACTGGATACTCCTCCATCTTAGCCTAATCTGCTAGCAGCGTGGCCTCGCTGGCCGCCACGTGATTACCATTCTCCGCCACACCTCCTCCTTCTGCTTCCACTTTTTGGCCGGAAACACCATCAAAATTACCCTTTTGCCCCTCTGCAGTAGCACCGGCGCTGCCATCTTTCTCAGCCTCCTTCACTGGTGCTTGCTCTGTATCAGTTAATGTCTCTCCGTTTACCTCCTTGGTTTCTTCCTTCGACAGGGGCATTTCTGGGATTTCACATTCTTCATTCGCCTCTTCTACAGGTTTACCTTCTTCATCACCTTTGACATCCGTCTCTTCGTTGGTTTCATCTTTTTTGCCATCCGCCGAATCTTTCTCAGTTTTCTCTGGTTCTTTTCCCTCGGTACCTTCAGGGACACTTTTGTCATTTTCTTCATCTTTCTCAACCTTTTCATCTTCCTTCATTTCAACATCTATGTCTGTAATTTCTTCAGGGGCCTCATCTTTCTCTTTTTTACCCTTCTTTGAAGCTGAAACCGTTCTGGGCCGTTTCTTGACCGGCTCAGTCTCCGATGGTGGCGGAGTTGACTTCACCTTCTGAACGATTCTTGCAGACCGCCTTGGAGTTTCACCACTTCCCCAATCAAATTCCGAGACCTTGGGCCCACCAGGGTGTGATTTTAGGTACTGCTCCAGCTGCTTCCTGCCGCTGATCTCTTCCCCCGTTGGCGCAGTGAACACGATCTCGTTCTTCTTCGGGGTCCCACCTTCCTTTGGTAGAAACTACACGTAAATCCGTGGATTAGAGAGACAAATTAGTAATGGAGCTCGTAAGATCAACCAGAATATCAAATAGAAGGGCAAAAAGGTCATTTCGTTAGCAGCAACGCACGGAATTGACTCGTGACTAAGATGGAATATGCGCTTACAATATAATCTCGCTACAATTATCATGCAAACCAAATTCAAGCAATACCAGTGCAATCACTTTTACTTTATAACCACTCCATTGTATGTCCGGATTCCAGGGTAAAATAGTCCTATTACTCTTGCTATTCGTTCGAATAATCTCTACGAATACCCCCGAATCTAAGAAAGGTTAAATCAATCTAGTCGTGAGTATTCATGATGAATAGCATGATAAAAATATTCATGATGAATGTCGTGAATCACAAAATAGGTGGTTCCTAGGTTGCTAATTGAACCTGCCGTTAAAGCGATAACTATGGCAACATATCTAAAATCTGCCTATACACACGTGTGTCATCTTTAATATCGGTAAAACCGCACTAGAAATGGTATGGTTGAATCAATATAATCAAAATGAGATGGTTCATAAATGAAATATTACAAATATTTTGTAATGATTATTGATGAGCGAAAAGTAAAGCAAATTTCAATTGAATCCTTACCAGGAAGGAAATTGTTGTATTCATTTCTTTTTTTAGTCGATCTAAATCTCTCGTTCCAAAACATTTCAAACAACCAACTTCACAAATTCACACAATATTAAATTGAACGATCATCCACCAAGACATCTTATAATGTACATCCCTTATGCATACATACCAAAAGTAGACCTTAATCTGTTGCTTCATCCTATTGAAAGCGGCAATTACTTGTGCCAATAAAAAACTTGTCTTTTGCTATGCCATTTGGACATCCGAGAAGTATGAACCTCAAGATAAACATATGCTCTTCAATCCTTACGCTTCCTTCATCTTAAGGGTTTAATTTGACATGGGTAGTTTGGTAATTTACCAATCTTGTCTCATCTCCTTGCTTTCATGCATTATGTCCTACACTCCTACTCAATCTTGTCTTGTCCCACTGTAATACACTGGGGTCAACACGTCTATAGGTAAGGTCAATAAGTCAATAGTAGGTGTAGTATAAATAGAGGATGGGTTTAGAGGGAAGAGGCATTCTGTTTTGTAAACCTTTGGACGTGAGTCTGTGGAGAGACTGGCCTCTCGAAAGCCAGAAAACCCTTTGAATCATTCGGTTAATAGCAATCAAACCCTAAATCTACCTCTGATTTCTTAGTTGAATGATGAATGTTCATCACCCACCAAACGCGGGACGGCAAGTTTTTGTCATGGTTCTAAAGGGCGTGACTCGTGAGGCGTGAAGTGGCGGCGAGGCCACGACGTTTTCAAGGTGCGACTTATGACGGAAAATCTCTATAGTCTATATCATATATAATATCATTATAAACATATGTTTTCTACTATTACTCAATGAGTCAGTGATATTAAACAATTTAAATTAGGTAGGGGTGTTAAAAAAAACCGGAAAACCGAGCCGAACCGGTTGATCCGAAACCGGAAAAACCGGAAAAAAACAGGCATTCACGGGTCGGGGATGGTTTTAAATTATAGGTATCCGCAGGTAACCGATCCAAACCGATATATATATATATAGTACAATTAATAATATCACATTTAATATTAACTATTTAATTCTGAAATGGTCAATCAATCGAATAGTGGACATTTTTAAACAATAAAACTTATTTTAATTTCTTGTTCTTTGATTATTTGTTATGTAATTGCTTTAAATATTCTATCTTGGTATCATTTTTATATTGAAAATAATATTTTTCCTATAAATATGGGTAACCGCGGGTAACCGACTTACTTTGGAGGTATCCGCCTCATGCGGTCCGGTTCACATTTTTTCTACTAACCGAGCCGAACCGAACCGCGAACACCCCTAAAATTAGGTTATATACTAAAAACTAACAAATAAGATGTTAAAAGGGTAAGAAAAATAAAATATCGCGTTACAAAAACCGTGCATTAAGCCATGGCGTGCCACAGGTTTAACGTGGCGTTAGATACAAGCCTTGAGCCACGGCAGCTATTGCGGTGAGCCTTTTAGAACACTAGTTTTTGTAAGCTAGTAAAAATTTATATCACTTAACGATCGTGCAAAACCAAATTTAAGAAATCAACTTATATTATATCTACATCACGATTAATTACTTTATTGCCTAATTAAAAACTCAGTTACCGAAACAAAAGGAAAAAAACCCTCAAATATAATCTCTCTTATGTGAGATTACTATTCCATAATCATGTTAAAGTATGTTCGTTTTGTTTTACGTTAAAGGGGGAAATCTTTGATGCCAATCAAGTAAAACTTAAGATCAATGAACCGAAGAAGGGTCAATTTTTCAACCTAACAAATATCATAAAAGGAAAAAAAGAATGCTAGATAAAATTCCGGAAATACAACACTTATAAGACATAAATCTAACCAAAGCATACTATTTTAACATTTATCGATATTGAAATATACCCAGAACCCAATTCACAAAATTATGCAACAACGTATGCAGCAGAAGGCTAAAGAATTTTGGCATAAATCAAATTGCATACATATATATATACATATACATATATAGCCCCCTTCTTTTACAAATTTAATAATTCGTACAAACTTGCAAACTGGTTTTTATGTGTCGAACTGTCGACACGTATTGAAAATATAGTGTTTTATACAGTGTTGTTTCGTATGTGAAACAACACATGATAACTGCTTTGTAAGTTTGTACAATTTATTGGGTTTGTAAATGATTATGCGTCTATATATATACACAAGATACCAAGATAGCAGTAAAAAAAAACTAATTGAATTTCATGAAATCAACAAAACGAGCTAAAAAACCCTCCGAAATGTAAACAAACTATCCTCGAAAAAACGGACTCTAGCAAATTTGAACTATACCCTGAACGCAAAGAACAAAATTAAACAACAATTATTCAGAAGACTAACGTGGCTTTTGTTTTTTAAGAGGTCTGAAGTCTGATTTCACTTCTGATTAATAAGAGGTGGTGCTTTAAGAGGTTATAAGAATTAGGTTACCTCTTCTAATTTCAGATGTATTTCAGACTTAAGAGGCTCTGAAATTTGAAAAAAAAAAACAAACGGTCTGAATGTAAAAACGTCTGAACAATTCAGACTTCAGAGAGGTATTAAGAGGTTTTTTCAAAAAAACAAACAGCCCCTAAAGAATTTGGTATAAATTGAAAATATACTTACGGAATTGCTTCAAATCAAGAAAATAATAGCTTTGAAAACCCACCAAAATCAAAATAAATCATTCCCAAAACTCAATCTGTGGAAAAATTAAAAACATACCCAGAACCCAATACACAAAATTAAACAACGACCTAAACAGTAAACTGAAGAATTTCATCATACATATACATATATTTCAAATCAACAAAACAACACAAAAAACCCTAGCTTTGAAAACCTACCAAAATCAAAAATTATCCCCAAAACTCAAAGTCCAGCAAAATTGAACTACAACCAGAACCCAATTCACAAAAATAAGCAACAATGTAAGTAGGAACTCAACAAAACTCACAGAAATTAAACCAAATTATATAATATTTAACCTAATTTCTTCAAAAGTCGCGCTCATAAACCCTAGCTTTTTAAAACCACCAAAATCAAACCAAAATTATCCCCAAAAACTCAAATTCTAGCAAGATTGAACTACACCAGCAACCGAATTCACAAAATAGAACAGCAACATAAACAGAAACAACGATAAAAGTTCACATCAACCATAGTTGCATAAAATGTAAAGAGGGGAGAACGAGAACCATTTTTTTCCATCCAGGAGGTGCAGGTAGCTCCAACGAAACAACTTCGTCATTCGAACCTGAGCTCGCCATTTTCAAAACAAAAACCTAGAAGAAATTCAGGAAGAAATGAACAACCAACTCCGTAACTAACAAGAAATGGGTATTATATGCATATATAAATCAATATATACATATGATAGTATGTATTATTACTGCAAAATTCGAAAGTGTGACTCCTTCTAGAATCTAGAGTCTGAAAAGATTAAAACGAATATATTCTACCTCGATGTTTCTCTCTCTTCGGATTGGATTTTGTTGTACGAAAATCTGGGCGTCTGAATTCCAAACTCTGCTGAGAAACGGTAATAGAAATAAATGTATGGAAAAAATGCCCTTTGACACTTCTCTTATAGTAAACTGCAAGTTCGGCCCCTGTACTATTATGTCAATTTTTTTTTGGTTCCTTGCCCATTTTACCGCGTAATTGATAAATATTGTAAGTTGTAACTATCAATAATACGGGGAAATTGACTCAAATAGCCAAAGCCACAAATACTCTTGACAAAATAGTCAAAATCTCTTCCAATTTACAAAAATGGTCAAAGGATCCGTACTCTGACCTGACCCGATGAGTGTGGACCGTTATGGGGCCACAAAAAGACAAAAAAAAGTGTTTGAAAACGGTTGGGTCAGAGTGCGAACCTACCGTTTCCAGCCTTGTTTTTGTCTTTCACAAAATTAAAAAAGTGAAAAATTGGATTTTTGCTAGAAACAATATTCGAACCCACAACTTATCCAAGTCATCTCAACCACTTCAAATATATGTTCTAAATTTGGTTTTAAACATTTAAGGGCACCCAACCTAAGTGGGTGCCCCTTAAGACCTCTAATTTTTTTCCATTGTGACAAGAGGATGGAGTGGGTAACTCCATACCTTCTCTTAGTTGGACTGCCCCTGGTTAGGTCTAGAGGTGTAAACGAGTTGAGTTTGTAAAGAGATACTTGAACTTGTTTATCTCCGACTCAATCCTAATAATCCTCGAACTCGAGTTGATTTCGAACACAAAATAAAACTCGTTTTACTTAACGAGTTGAGCTCCATACCACTAATCTTTTTTTATTTTTGAAAGGGTATCCGAGGACATTGCCTCGACTAATCCCGGCAAGGTGAGACAATTGCCCCAGCTGCTAAAGCGTGCAGCCCTGAGTTTATCCCCAGTGGCCACAAGTTGGAAGCGCCTGGATTCGAACTTGGGGTAGATGGGTTACTAGCCACATCCCCCACAAGCCTTAACCAGTACGCCACAAGCCTTGTGGTTCCCATACCACTAATCTTCGACTCAACTCATTTGAAAGTTCGATTAAACTTTACGAGTAGAGTTGGGTCATTCAAGCATACACTTTTTCGAGTCAAACATATTTATATGTTTACAAATTATACAATCAAAATATAAAAATCATCGAGTTATAGTAAATAAACGAGTTAATCGATCTCAAGTTCGAGCTGATAAACGGAGCATCAAGCTCGAGATCAAACATTGAAAAAAATATTAGAACTCAAGCCCCAACTTTGAAAAGTTAATCAAGCTGGAATCGAGCTTGAACCAGATTTTAGTTTTTCGAGTCGAGCTCAAATAACCTGCTACTCAATTCAACTCAACTCGTGTACATCCCTACATTTAGGCCAAGTTATTTGATAAGGTCATTGTGTCTGATACACGGTTTATGTGTAACACCCGGAAAATCCTTGTAAGTAATAATAGTCCTAATATTTCTTAATATTTTGACTTTTTAGATTATGATTGATATCCTAAGTAATTTCCGTAATTTTTACTTGTTATTTGATAACTTCCAGTAGAAATCAGTAAATTTATTCCTTAAGGAAATTAATGAAAAATAGATCATAAAGTGGAATATTAGATTTTATGGATTAGTTGGATGAGTAATTTGAATACGAGTCCAACGGTACCTTCCGGGGTAAAAACGGAGTCCTAACGAAGAAGTTACGGCTAAATTTGTGGAAGTTGAGAAGATTGGCAAACAGAAGCTGGCGCCGATGGTTTGGCGCCGATGCATCGGCGCGGGTGATCGGCGCCGAGTACCTGACGTGCTAAAAGGGGATTAAACCCACCTCTTTATCCTTAGTCATTCTCTTCTCTTCTTAGAATTCTCAAAAACCGGACTTTGCCTCTGCTCTACACATTTCAGACGATTTTCCATCTAAAGCTTAAGGTAAATTCACATCTCTCAATCATAATCAAATTCAAACAATTAGTAGATGAATCTTACCCATTTAAACTTGAATTAGGGCATTTCATCTTGTTGGAGTGATTGGGTTCAAGTATTCAAGTTAGGGTTTTACCAATTGAAGAATTAAGGTGAGTAACTTGTATCTAATTGATTGTATTATACTTTACTACCATTCTTTATCTTGATTTTGGTATTGTTAATGAGAAATCTTGAGTAATAAGCTCTTAATGGTGAAGAGGGAAACAAGAAGAGTCCAAGTAAGTTATGGTAGATTAATTGTGTTCTATTACTTGGAATACCATGATAAATGTTAGTGTTAAAGATTTGGGTTTGATTATACATCATTGGTATGTGATTATGTTGATGGCTTAATTTATGTCTTAATGAAGTAAAGATGGCTTAATGGTCAATATGGACCTATTATTGAATTGTAAACATGGATGTTTATTATTGATATTATATAGAATGTGATTTGATACATATGGATGTATATGAACTACATGGAAGTGGTATTAATATTGTTAAATGGTTGGACCATTGTTAAGTGTTAATTATGCTTTGAATATTATTTGGATTAACATATTTGGTATTCACATAATTGGAGGAGCACCTAGTAGACATTGGAGGATATATTCTTACACACCGTGGGGTAAGTGTAATTGATTCATACCTTCGGATACCGTGGGGTTTTTCCGTTGTGTTATGCCTTGTGACAATACCGTGGGGTACCGATCAAGGTATATCTTCAATTATGATGTAACTGGGTAGCGATATGGACCTTCTCCATGGAATCCAATTTGTGAATGTATCGAATCGTTATTCCTACATGCTATGATTATGCTCTATGTGCTATGTGTAAACCTCACTTAGGCTTTAAAAGCCTAACACTTGTTATGTGTTTTGTGTGTTACAGATAATAGTGGTTCCGAACACAAGAAGGTCTAGAACGGGGTTGTGAGCATGGGATCATTGTTGGTGAGTGAAAGATTGGGAGATTTATGATAGAACTTTCCGACATCCTTTTTGTAATTTGATTGCCATAGTAGTGATCAGATAAGCTAGTGGTCCAATAGTAGTTATAATTAACTAAATCTTTGTATTAATGATTATGAAATGTTAATTAGGTATACTTTTACTTTAGTAATGTGTACCACTCTTCCGTTTTATGGAAGTTTTTGTTAACCCCTGTTTTGGGGTGTTACAAGTTGGTATCAGAGCCCTAGTTTAAGTGAACTAAGTATGCTGAGGAGGTACTTAGACTTAAGCTGAGATGAATTAAGTTGTGACTTGTGAGATCTGGGTAGAAGTACTAAGACGGGATAATCTTAGAGTCGACGGAAATACGTGAATTTAGTACTGTAGCGATGGTAACGAGAATTCTTATGTATGATATATTCACAATCGCAATTAGCTACTGATATTATGAATATATTACTACATGAGTATACTTGCTTATAAATTGTTACAGTGACTAACGTTTGGTATTATATGTTTTGTATGTTTAAATAGATGTAACCATTTCTTGTGGATATGCGTTTGTGTTATAAAAGAACAATGGTGAATACACCACTAAGATCCTCTAACTCTTTTGAGGATAGAGCGGTAAATGATTGAAGGTTGGAAGGACAGCCTGGAACTGGCGGGACTCATGAAAGTCCGCCGAGACAACCTTAAATAAGTGGATTGAAATGTGTGGAAATAGAATGTAAGATGTTTGATCAAGATGGGAATAGTATGAAATGGTTGAGTAAGTGAGCCTTGGAAGGCATGTATAACAAGTGTTAGAAGGCTGAGAGGGTAACCACTGGTTGGAAATAGATCGTCAATGATAAGTTGCGTGAGTTAAACGATAGACCTTGTTTGAGTGAATAGTCTTTAATTACAAGTAGAGTTTTATGCATGGTGTCCTCGAGTGTGTGTTACATGGGTTTTAGTGATTTCAAAACAAATGCATAAATAGCAATTTAGTCGATGATGAGTCAGTATGTGCACGTGGCTATTTAAAGAAAAAGACAGTACCATTTATGTCGCGCAGCGAAATTTTGAGTTTAGCAATTTGCAAAATACTTCATATTTACAAGAAAAGTTAAAAATAAATGAGTGTGAGAACCGACTAGCTTACTTCGTGTCGGTAATTTCTTTCAACTTTTGTCGTATGAAAAGATTTTCATTAAATATATTACGGTCATAACAACATCGTTTTGGTTGAAAAAGATTAAGTTTTTCGGAAAGTAGTATGCAAACGATTCTCGTGATCGTTGTGCAGTATACTGAAGTTATAAGAATTTTGGGGTCATGTGTACCCAAGTTGCTCCAAGTGTTGTTCTTTAAAATGAGGAAATGTGCGAAATAATATATTTAATACATTGTTATGTATGAAGGCTATGAACGAACTAAGTCGTAAAATATTACTATAAGCTAAGAAAGAACTCTGAGAATGGAGAGGTGTTGGATAGATCATGGGAGGATGTTTGTAATTTTGGTAATTGTGTTCAAGAGGAAGGTGAACAATGGGAGAGTTGAAAGTGGACTTAGCGTCGGTTGTAAGAAGGTCTATACCCTTGTTTGGTAACTAGAAATACAGTTGGCAAGGGACGGTTATGTCCCGAGGAAGGATTAGTAGTCATCAAGGTGATGGAATTAGCAAATTTCTATGAGTAGTGTGGTGAGACAGTAAGGAAATACCCTCGACGTTAAATAAGAATTTATAGTGATTTTGTGATATTAGTATTGCACGAATAAGTTTGAAATGAAGACGATGAGATGTAAATTGTATTATGTTATGTTGAAAGGATTAGGTTCGGTCCTTGTTAATGAATAGATTAAAGAAGTATCGATAGGTCGACTATTGACATTGAAGTCGGCAGTTGTGTAAGATGTATGAGGCCTTTTGCCTGTCACAGGGTGCGGTCTGGGTGCGTTCCGCGTATGCCTGTGCGGGCAGAAACAAAACCGTGAGCGGTACCGGCATGCTGTTATGCAGAGGGTATGCGCAAAGCGGACAATATCGTGTACAATGAACTAGGGATATTACAGAATGTTATAGAATGCGGACAATACATATCTTGTGAAACACCACATGTGGGGATTTTGAGTGATTGGCGAATAAATCACGAGTGGAAGAGGTTTTGGTTAATTCATTGGATAAGTGAAAGCTAGGTGGTCAGAAGACGCTTTTAGAATTTATTGTGGTTGTGCAATAATTATGATGTGATAAGTGCTTAATTACATTCCATTTAAATAAGTGTCGGCTTAAGTATTGGTCTTATATGTGAGGACCGTTTGATGATCTTGTATTCTTAGTACCTTTGGGATTAATGAACTTTGGCAAAATAATATATATATATATATTGTGGAGTATATAGAGTTGTATATACATGTACATATAGATACATATATGGATTGACTTCATTGGGAAAGTAGTAATGAAGAGGTCGTGAGATTATCATGTCTCGAAGCGTATGTTGCATGATGTGGGATTAGATGTATTTTAAATTTCATGAGTTGATATTGATAAATGATCAATAGACTCTTTGAGCAGATGAATTGGTTTTGGACTCGGTTGAGTCTTAAGGGTATTCGTCGGTTTAATTAACTTGACAGAGGCTTGGGGGTTGGAATTACATGAATTGTATTATAATTAAAGTTTACATAATGTGAATACATTGATTTTTCTTTTGAGATCATGTATGAATGTTAAGTTAGAATCGGAAGGTTAAAAGTTGAAGGATCACCTTGTGGGGGGTGTTAGGATAGTGAAAGACTATTGTTATAGAAGAACATTCTACTTATGATGTAGATGGTTTATATAGAATGAAGAATTAGGCACGAACATGGTAAGGGTATGGACTATGTCGATTTGTGATGAAGCGTGCACTGTATATATAATGGTTTGGAATCACAAAGAATTAGTAAGAAGCGAGTAAGTTTAAGTTAATTAGAAACTCGTGAGTTGTAGTTCAAACATAAGTTGGGGAGGAATAAAGTAATGAAATAGATTCGGTTAATTGTGCGGGAGAGCATGAAGGTAAATTTGAATTGTGTACGAATGACCATGAGGGATTTGGTCTGCTGTGAGATGTTATGGGTGGAGAATGTACGAACGAGTAGTGGCATTAATTGTCAAGATAAATGTGTCAATCAGTAATAAGAAGTTATAAAGAGGGAACATTAGATGAAAGTCTTTTCGGGGATCCTAGATGAATAGTACTAGTTGTCAATAAAGCTGTTGGAATATGTGGTTGTAAGATGGTGTAGTGATTTGGCTATAATTGGAATAGAATGTCGAGCGGTAGTGTGAGTTTATCCAAAGTGATTTTGGTTGTGTGAGTCGTTAAATAAGTTTATGATTTTGAATCATAGGAAGTTTAATACAGATGAGAAAGCGTTATCGGAATGTGGAAAAGTTGGGAGAAAGAGACAATTAATGATTGGAGGGTAGTACTCCATGCTAACGTAGGAAGTAATGATAGAAAGGTCGGACCTAAGAATGTAGTTATACTATAGGTTCAATGGAATTATCACCTTTGATATATAATATTTTAGTGCTTGGTTGCAATGTGGTCGCGTAGTGCGATATTGATGTGAGGAAGTGGTAGTACCTTATACTGAAGAAACGTGTGGGTCATAGATGTAGTGATGATTGCCGTAATTATAGAAGTATTCAAAACTGGTAAGTATGCTCAATTTAAAGTAAGTATGGATTTTCAAGCAGTATACGTTAATGTTATTTTGAGATCTGGAGATTGAGATGTGGATGATGACGGTATTGAAGACCAAGCAATAGTCGGATAAAGGTTTAATGATAAACAGTTACTCTAAGGAGGCTTACAAATCTAAGTTGGGGAGCGGATAATGAGTAAAGAAGTAAGGTTCAGGAAATATGAAAGATGAATCCTTGTTCCTTCTAGATTTTTGTCAGGATCGATTCTTAACAAGAATTAAACTTCTTAGAAGCAGAATTTAGAGAATCTTGCGGAATAGAACTCTAAATTAATTAAAGAACAATCAATAGAAATTCAATAAACTGTATATATATCAAACAGTTATTACTCACAAGTTTTACACCAAACCTCAATCTTGTTGAACAGGCTCAACAAGACGATTTCTACTTCTCTAGAAATAGGATCTATGATCTTGAGGTTAATTCACTCTTGAATGAATATCGAATTCTGTATACTATCTATTTTCTGTTTTTGTATTTTCTAATAGCTATCTATCAATACTATTTATACAAAAGTAATTACAAGATAACTATCAAAAGTAAATTGATCTTCTGAATCTTCGTTAAACATATCTTGATCAATTCCTTATTTGTCTCCAAAAGCATCGCATCCCAAACTTATCAACTCAGCAGTATTAATGATGATTTGGCTCAGCAGCATTAACAACCTTCAGCAGTATTAACCTTCACAGTCTTCAAGCAGTAGTAACTCAGCTCAGCAGTACTAACCATGTCTAGCAGTAGTAATTTTGGTCTAGCAGTACTAACTTCATCTAGCAGTACTAACTTCGTCTAGCAGCAGTAACCTTGCCCAGCAGTAGTAACGAAGAACTGGCAGTAGTAATGTAGACTTAGCAGTACTAACCATACTTAGCATATCTTCAGTTCCCAACAATCTCCCCCTAACTTGACTTTTAGGAAAAGAAGTCAAGTTCTTCAGATGATGCTTCCAAAACTTAGTCATCATGTACACACAGATTAGGACTTAGACCTAGACTCTGATTGAGAATCCTTTTTACCAAGAATCTACCCATTGCTGAATCCTTGTTGCAGGTCAGCTTAGTGTGTAACATTCCTTGCAGCCTCTTCATGCTGTGATTGTATATTTCATCTACCAGATAGTATTCTTGAGTTGCAGAGTCAAGGGAGATGACATATACTCCACAGTTTTCATAGAGCATCCAGTTGGTAATGGCTTGAAACTGTGTGTTTAACCTATGCTGAACTGCTTCAGGTTTGAACATTTGGCACAAGAATTCAAGTACCATTTTAGAAATTGACATCCCTTGCTCAGTCAGCATGTTTTCATATATCTTCATCCCAACTTTGAACATCTCTTCTAAGTCTGATCTTGAGCAAGTTCTGACAATTTTTCCCCAAGTAGAAAAGACTTCAAATTTTCCATCTGCTCTTTTTATCCTAATGAACTCCTTTCTACCATCTTTCAAAGTGTCCCAAAAGATGATTTCAGGAGCCTTAGATGATATTGGTTCAGCCTGAAGTGGAATTGGGTTAGAGTCAACACTAGTAATGTACAAATCACATTGGGCATCTGTTTGTGATTTCACATTGCCTGATTGCCCTGATGGAGTTGCCACTTCTTCTTCAGCAACTTTTCCATCAGATTTTTCTTTCACTGTTTCCTCCTGGGCCTCTTCTGCAGATGACTCCACCCTTGGCTTCTTTTCATTTTTCTTCTTTGAAGTTATGGGCTGGGTTCTTGGTCTTTTCTTTGACACCATCTTAGTTCTTTTAAGAGTTTTAACAGCTTCAGGAGTTGGTTCGGCTGTTTTAAGTTTTTCAGCAGCAATAACCATTTCTGCTGCTATGGCTGTTACTGCTTCTCTTAGAACATGTAATGATGCTGCTTCAATGCTGTTCTTCACAATCCAGTATATTTCTTCATCTATTTCAGCTTGAGTTGTAGTCACTGCTTCCTGCTCAGTTTCTGCTGCTTTGTCTGCTTGGCCTTCAGCAGCATTAACAGTTTCTGCTGCTTGTTCAAACTCAGCAGCATTAACAGTTTCTGCTGCTGTGGTTTCTGCTGCTGTGGTTTCTGCTGCTTTAACACACTCTTCCCCCTTTTCTGTCTCACTGGACTCCCCCTTAAACTGTGCATAATCCATATCCATCTCAGTCTCTATGTGAACAGTCTCCCCCTCAATTTGTGGACCCTTCAGTTTCAGTTCTGCTTCTGACTCTGACTCCCCCTTTTTGGGAGCATCATCAGTTGAAGTTCTTCTTCTTAGCACAAATCTTGCCTTTTTCTTTTTGTTCAGCAACTTGGTGACCATCTTTTTGAGCTTCTCAATTTGAGACTGTTGGTAGGTGACCACAGTCTTAAGTTGCTCAATCTCTTTCTTTTGTGCCATAACATCCAAGTTGATATTCCCTATGGTTTCCATCAATTCCTCATAGTTATATCTATCCTCACCTTGTTTAGAAGTGTTTACCTTCTTTAAAGGATCCTTGGAAGTTTCAGCAGAAGCCTTCTGCCTAGCAGAAGCACTACCTGCCCCCTTGGTTTCTTGGCACCTGGGTCCTCCTAATGATTTCTCATTTAGAGTTGCCATGGGGAAGGTCTTATTTATGTTACCACTGTCCTTCTCTGTGCTAGCAGAAGTAGTGGCAGCCTTAGCACCCATATGGTCATCCTTCTCCTTAGAGACCACCTTCTTGGGGTTGGGAGACACCCCTGTGGTTTCCCTGTTGATATTCTCAATTGGAGAATGCTCCAATTGAGGGCTTAAAGGCTTAGGGCTTTGAGTAGGTACATCAAGGGAAGGAGCCTTGTGCACCTTTCTTCTTTGAAACCTTTTGGTGATTGTGGGAGTGGGCTGTTCAAGAATGGACTGAGGGATGTCTTTTGAGATGGAAGGTTGGGATTGGTCATCAGTGGGTTGATCTAATGAGGGCCTTGATCCTGATGCCATACCTTCAGAGGGGTGGGACACAACCATCATTGTAGAGAACAATGGTGTGTCAACTCCTTCCGAGTCCCTAGGAAGTCTTCTCATATTTGAAAAAACCTTCCCTTTAGGGGATTTAGGTACATATACCTCAGTAAACTGAGGTAAGTCCATCAATTCCTTGTTAAGAACTTCTTGCACAAACCTTGGATACATGAAAAAGGTCTTTTTGGATTCCAAGTTTGATACAAGATCATTAAAGATCATTGCTGAAAAATTGTACTTTCTGGCAGTGGATAAGCAGACCAAGGCATATGCAATGGGACTGCTGAACTCACTCCATCCAGTAGTTTTCTTGGAAATACAGTGCATCAGGGTATGAACAAGAAATCTCCATTGGTTGAAAAATTTTGACTTGTAGAATTTAAAAACACCAATGGGACCTTCATACCCCATTCTTTGTAAAGTAGAAAAGAGTTCTTCATTAGGAATAGAAGATATACCTGAAGCATCATTCAACTGAAGAGAGATGCGAATAACCTCTTCAGTGACTTTCAAGGGTTTATCACAGACCCTTGTTCGAATGGTTTTCTGCCCTTCTTCGACACTAACAGTGGCATTCTCCCAAAATTGTGTCTGATGTTCGATATAGATTGTTGGGCTCACCGTTAGGGCATAGGAGATGTGCGAGGATTTGAGATAATCGACTATATCGTGGAATCCCGCAGCTTGTTTCGGCTTCTGAAGCATGGCTATTTCATTGTGCTCATCCACAAACTCCATGATTCCTGAGGATTCTTGAAAGAAAAGCACAGAGATTCTGGGAGACTAGGTTAGAACGAGAGAGAAGAAGTAAATGCGAAGAGTCGTTATGAACTTGGGCGGGCAAACAGGGGTATTTATATGCCCTAGATTATCAGAAGCAGTATTAACTACCTCGCAGTATTAACTACCTAGCAGTATTAACTGCCAAGCAGTATTAACTACCTAGCAGTATTAACGACCAAGCAGTATTAACTACACTAGCAGTATTAACTGCGCTAGCAGTATTAACTACTGAGCAGTATTAACTACCAAGCAGTATTAACTACCAAGCAGTATTAACTACCTAGCAGTATTAACTGCACTAGCAGTATTAACTGCATTAGCAGTATTAACTGCATTAGCAGTATTAACTGCTGAGCAGTATTAACTACTGAGCAGTATTAACTACTAGAACACAGGCAGTAGTAACTTCTGTACTGGCAGTAGTAACGCTGCACAGGCAGTAGTAACCACACTTACACTTTTCTGCACTTGGTAATCTGAGGGAAACAGAGGATCCTGAGAAAGAAAGTTAGTAGCACCAAATATATGAAGAAATACAGGTATAAAAACAGAAAGTCATAAATTTATTCTAGGTTGATCATGCCCACACTTGTTACCAAAAAGGTGAATCTACCCACATCAAAAGCTTTTGTGAATAGATCAGCAAACTGGTCATTTGTATGAACTTTAGCGACCTGAATTAATTTCTTTTCATTGCAATCTCTTATAAAGTGATACCTTATCTCTATATGCTTTGTTTTTGAGTGTTTGACTGGATTATTAACAATGCTAATAGCACTGTTGTTATCAATGAAGATTGGTGTGTGAAGAAATGTTACCCCATAGTCCAACATCTGATTCTGAATCCATAGAACCTGAGAGCAGCAGCTTGCAGCAGCTATGTACTCAGCTTCTGTGGTAGATAAGGACACTGTGGTTTGTTTCTTACACTGCCAAGATACTAGTCTTGTACCCAAAAACTGACATCCACCTGAAGTAGACTTCCTATCCATGTTGGCTCCTCCCAAATCACTATCTGAATATGCAAGCAAGTCAAAAGAGGATTCATGAGGATACCAGAGACCTAATCTAGGTTGCCCTTTTAAGTATCTGAATATTCTCTTGACAGCATGAAGGTGTGATTGCTTAGGAGAAACCTGAAATCTGGCACAAACACAGACTGAAAACATAATGTCAGGTCTAGAGGCTGTGAGATACATGAGAGATCCAATCATTGATCTGTAATGATGGACATCCACATCCTCCCCCTCAAGATCTGCAGTGATCTGTTTATGTGTTTCCATTGGAGTGCTTGCTGACTTTGAGTCTGATAAACCAAACTTGTCCAGGATGTCTTTCACATACTTGGATTGGCTAATAAAAATTCCATCTTTCCTCTGTTTTACCTGAAGCCCAAGAAAGAATGTAAGTTCTCCCATGGAGCTCATCTTGAAGCTTTTGTGCATCAATTCTTCAAACTCTTTACACATTTGATCATTGGTGGATCCAAAGATGATGTCATCCATAGATCTGAACAAGTAAAGTACCTCTCTTTCTCCTCTTGATAAACAGGGTCTTGTCAATTACTCCTCTTTCAAAGTCATTTTTCAAGAGATAGGTAGACAAAGTGTCATACCATGCTCTTGGGGCCTGATGCAAACCATAGAGAGCCTTCTTCAGCTTGTATACTCTGTCAGGGTGCAATGGATTCTCAAATCCAGGGGGTTGACATACATATACTTCTTCCTCAATGCTTCCATACAGAAATGCACTTTTGACATCCATTTGGTACACTTTGAACTTCATGTATGAGGCATAGGCTAGAAATAACCTGATTGCTTCAATCCTTGCCACAGGAGCAAAGACTTCCTCATAATCTATTCCTTCTTCCTGAGTGTACCCTTGTGCAACCAGTCTAGCTTTGTTTCTGATCACAATCCCTCTGTCATCCTTCTTGTTCCTGAAAATCCACTTGGTGCCAATTGCTCTATGACCTTTTGGAAGGTCTACCAAGTCCCAAACATCCTGTAATTTGAACTGTAGCAGCTCCTCTTGCATTGCCTCTATCCAGCTTGGGTCTTTCATAGCATCATAAGCCTTTTTGGGCTCAATCTGGGACAGAAAGCAAGTAAGAACAGTGTTAACTGTATTTTGCTGCTCTTGCAACTCTTGGAGTCTGCTTTGCTTTCTAGTCATCATGGGAGATGCAATATCTCCAATCACCAACTCAGGAGGATGATTTTTCTGAGTTCTTGTTGGATGACCAGCTTCCTCTTGTAAGTCCTCATCCAGATTAGACTCATTTAATTCTGGATTTGTTTCTGCTTCTTCAGTCACCTCAGATTCTCTGGAATTTGAACCTGAAGACTGATTTTCCTCTGCTCTCCTCTCTTCTTCATTCTGAATAGGTTCAGTCTCCTCATGGTGTTCACAGAATTCAACAGGATCAATGGAAGGGATTGGAAATATCACAGATTGAATTCTGTGTTCTGATGTTGGTGTATCCCTTTGTCCTGCATATACATCACCACACTTATCTTTCCACCAGCAGGATTATCCCCAAATGCAACATGTCCTCCATCAATCTTTTTGAAATTTTTGAGGCAGGCCATGTTACCTGTCATGTGCCTGGAGCAACCACTATCAACATGCCAAATGCTCTTCCCCTTGAGCTGTTGGTTGCCCTGCACATCAAGATAAATCAGTTAGTTTTATTTGGAACCCAAGCCGAAGTGGTCTTGGGTCTCCCTTGCTCATCAAAATACTTACACTTGGTTTTGATGAGATTTTGAAATTTGGGTACTGCTGTGCTGGAGTACTTTGTCAAAATTATTGGTGTAGCAGCACTAGCAGCAGTACTAACAGTGCTAGCAGTACTAATACTGGGAGCAGCAGTATTGTTAGCAGCAGTATTAACCTCAGAAGTACTAACAGAGGTAGCAGTATTAACAGAGTTAACACTGCTAGAAGCAGTATTAACAGAGTTAATACTGCTAGCAGCAGTACTATCTGAAGAAGAAGCACTAAAAGTATTAGCAGCACTAACATTGGACTGATTGCTAGCAGTATTAATACTGCTAGCAGCACTAACTTTTGAAGCAGTACTAGCAGTGTTAGCAGTACTAACACTGCTAGCAGCAGTATTGTTTTTAGTGCTTTTTGGAACCCACATAGTATCACATTCCTTTTCAGTCGTTTTCTTTATGTGGCCTTTGGGTTTATCTTGTTTCTTTGCCACATTTTTCTTTGCAGACTTTTTATATCCACCATTCTTTCTGTAACCACCAGGTTTTTGACAAGATCTTTGAGCATTAAACCTTTGGTTAACAGGATTGAAATAACAGTGTTTGGCTAAGTGATTTAGCTTACCACAGATGAAACAAGGTTTTGGCCTGTTGATTCTGTTCAGGTTAACTCCTTGTCTCATAGCCCACTGGTTATTCCAGTTCCTTTGATTTCCCCTCTGATTATCATGTTTTTGGGGCTTGTTCTCTTTAGACTTCCTGCAGGAACACTGTTTACAGATATTGGAGTTCACAACTTTGGGCTGTGTGTAATGAACTTCCTTTTTCTCTTCAGTCCTTTTGATCTCAGTGTTCTTGACACATGGACTCTCACATTCCTCATCAGAGTCTACTTTGTCAGTCTCATCCTCAACAACTATTTCTTTTTCATAAGGATCTATATTAATCTTTAATTCAGGTTCCTTTCTATCCTTGGTCTCTAACAAATCAGACTTAGGAGGTATGTAGTTGTTATTGTAGGGTGGAGGTGTGGTATTGTATCCTATCCCTACTTTCATCTTGTCATGGATTTGTGCTTTAATGATGGTGTCCATGGTTTTAGAAGCACAGGTAAACTTTTCAACATCAAGTTTAACCTTTTTAAGCTCTTCTTTTAACTTCTCATTCTCCTCCCCAGACACTTTTAGCTTAATCTCATACTCATTCTTCTCCCACTTCCAATAGTTAGTATCATAGTGGTGTTGAAGTTCATTAGCTTGAAAAGCTCTAATCTGTTCCTCAAACCTTTCTACAATCCTAACATAATCTTTCACATCTTTCTCTAGCCTCTTAAGGTCATCACACATACTCTGATTGTGATCCCTGTATCTTTTAACAGCATCAATGCAAGCTTGAGAACAGAGTTTAGATTGTACCTCAGTGGGAATATCAGATACTTCTGCCATAAGAGCTTGATTCTGACAGGCTTCTTCAGCTTGATCACTCCAATCAAATCCCATTCCTTGTTGAGAAAGAAGGGCTTGAGAGGAGCTTCTGTTTTGGTTTCCATTTGGAGTCTGTGATCCTCCACTTCTACATTCTCTGGCAAAGTGTCCCATCTTGTGACACTTATAACATTCAACCTTGGACTTGTCAAAGCCTGCACCATCTTCTCTTCTTTGGGAAAAGTTGTTTCTCCCAGTCCTTTTGATGAATTTCTTCACCCTCATTGATAGCATAGCCATCTGCCACTTGATGTCCATCTCTTCCAGATCATCAGCATTGATCTGCTCTAAATCATCATTGATTAGAGAAGAGTGGACATGACTAGAAAAGAATGCTTCTAGTACAGAATCTGTAGTCTTCTCTTGATTGGTTCCACCAGCAGTATTAACAGAACCTGCAGTATTAACAGAATCAGGATTAGCAGCAGTATCAGAGGATGAAGATAATAAAGCAGCATTATAAACAAATCCTGATGGCCTTTTCTTGGCTTCAACTTCAGCCTCAAATACTCTCAGATCATTGTAGAGGTCATCTAGCTCTTTGTCCTCCAATTGGTCATTCTGTCTGAATGAGACTGTGTACATGGTCCATTCTTCTCCCAATGATCTAAGGAACTTTCTATTGACATCATCAGCATCCATGTGTACACCCACAGTTGCTAATTCTCCAATTAACTTGTTAAATCTGTCAAAAGTTTGAGTCATAGACTCATTCTTTGCAGACATAAAGTTTTCATATTGTTGCCTGAGAATAGCCTTTTGATTTCTCTTTGTGCTCTTTGTGCCAGTAAATCTTTTCTCCAGAGCATTCCACAACATCTGTGCATCTGTGCAGTGTTGGAATTGATGTTGGTACTCATTAGGAATAGCCAAAAGCAGAGTGCTTAAGGCCTTCATCTCTGTTTGTCTTACTTTCTTTTCAGCATCTGTCTTGGGAGGAGGTCTCTTTCCATCTGCTCCAATCTTTCCTTCATTACATGGGCCATTTTCTATGATGTCCCATATTGCATAATCAGTAAGAAGAATGTACTGCTTGATTCTTAGTTTCCACATGTCAAATTCATTGGGTTTGAGCATGGGAACCTTTGAAACAAGAGTACTGTGAGAATCCATTGAATTGTCCATAGCTTCTAAGATACCAATGCTCTGATACCACTTGTCAGGATCGATTCTTAACAAGAATTAAACTTCTTAGAAGCAGAATTTAGAGAATCTTGCGGAATAGAACTCTAAATTAATTAAAGAACAATCAATAGAAATTCAATAAACTGTATATATATCAAACAGTTATTACTCACAAGTTTTACACCAAACCTCAATCTTGTTGAACAGGCTCAACAAGACGATTTCTACTTCTCTAGAAATAGGATCTATGATCTTGAGGTTAATTCACTCTTGAATGAATATCGAATTCTGTATACTATCTATTTTCTGTTTTTGTATTTTCTAATAGCTATCTATCAATACTATTTATACAAAAGTAATTACAAGATAACTATCAAAAGTAAATTGATCTTCTGAATCTTCGTTAAACATATCTTGATCAATTCCTTATTTGTCTCCAAAAGCATCGCATCCCAAACTTATCAACTCAGCAGTATTAATGATGATTTGGCTCAGCAGCATTAACAACCTTCAGCAGTATTAACCTTCACAGTCTTCAAGCAGTAGTAACTCAGCTCAGCAGTACTAACCATGTCTAGCAGTAGTAATTTTGGTCTAGCAGTACTAACTTCATCTAGCAGTACTAACTTCGTCTAGCAGCAGTAACCTTGCCCAGCAGTAGTAACGAAGAACTGGCAGTAGTAATGTAGACTTAGCAGTACTAACCATACTTAGCATATCTTCAGTTCCCAACAATTTTAATTGTGAATAAGTATATAAGACTTGAAATGAAGAGATGTATACAAAATATTTCGTATTGATATGATGTGATTTCACTTGTTAAAGTGAGAGCGAATAGTATGAGTCGTTGGGTGAAGGAATGGGGAAACAATCTTAGAGAGATCATTGAGAAATTGCAATAGAGGAATGGGGTTATAGGTACAATAGTATTATATCAATAAAATGTTAATGTGACTTTAGAGTTGGAAGAAGATATGAAGATTAAATATCCACATTTGTTTTCCAAAATCTAAGATTTCGAGGACGAAATCTATTTCAAGTGGGGGAGAATTGTAACACCCGGAAAATCCTTGTAAGTAATAATAGTCCTAATATTTCTTAATATTTTGACTTTTTAGATTATGATTGATATCCTAAGTAATTTCCGTAATTTTTACTTGTTATTTGATAACTTCCGGTAGAAATCAGTAAATTTATTCCTTAAGGGAATTAATGAAAAATAGATCATAAAGTGGAATATTAGATTTTATGGATTAGTTGGATGAGTAATTTGAATACGAGTCCAACGGTACCTTCCGGGGTAAAAACGGAGTCCTAACGAAGAAGTTACGGCTAAATTTGTGGAAGTTGAGAAGATTGGCAAACAGAAGCTGGCGCCGATGGTTTGGCGCCGATGCATCGGCGCGGGTGATCGGCGCCGAGTACCTGACGTGCTAAAAGGGGATTAAACCCACCTCTTTATCCTTAGTCATTCTCTTTTCTTCTTAGAATTCTCAAAACCGGACTTTGCCTCTGCTCTACACATTTCAGACGATTTTCCATCTAAAGCTTAAGGTAAATTCACATCTCTCAATCATAATCCAATTCAAACAATTAGTAGATGAATCTTACCCATTTAAACTTGAATTAGGGCATTTCATCTTCTTTTCATCTTGTTGGAGTGATTGGGTTCAAGTATTCAAGTTAGGGTTTTACCAATTGAAGAATTAAGGTGAGTAACTTGTATCTAATTGATTGTATTATACTTTACTACCATTCTTTATCTTGATTTTGGTATTGTTAATGAGAAATCTTGAGTAATAAGCTCTTAATGGTGAAGAGGGAAACAAGAAGAGTCCAAGTAAGTTATGGTAGATTAATTGTGTTCTATTACTTGGAATACCATGATAAATGTTAGTGTTAAAGATTTGGGTTTGATTATACATCATTGGTATGTGATTATGTTGATGGCTTAATTTATGTCTTAATGAAGTAAAGATGGCTTAATGGTCAATATGGACCTATTATTGAATTGTAAACATGGATGTTTATTATTGATATTATATAGAATGTGATTTGATACATATGGATGTATATGAACTACATGGAAGTGGTATTAATATTGTTAAATGGTTGGACCATTGTTAAGTGTTAATTATGCTTTGAATATTATTTGGATTAACATATTTGGTATTCACATAATTGGAGGAGCACCTAGTAGACATTGGAGGATATATTCTTACACACCGTGGGGTAAGTGTAATTGATTCATACCTTCGGATACCGTGGGGTTTTTCCGTTGTGTTATGCCTTGTGACAATACCGTGGGGTACCGATCAAGGTATATCTTCAATTATGATGTAACTGGGTAGCGATATGGACCTTCTCCATGGAATCCAATTTGTGAATGTATCGAATCGTTATTCCTACATGCTATGATTAGCTCTATGTGCTATGTGTAAACCTCACTTAGGCTTTAAAAGCCTAACACTTGTTATGTGTTTTGTGTGTTACAGATAATAGTGGTTCCGAACACAAGAAGGTCTAGAACGGGGTTGTGAGCATGGGATCATTGTTGCAGATTTAAAGATTGGAAGATTTATGATAGAACTTTTCGACATCCTTTTTGTAATTTGATTGCCATAGTAGTGATCAAATAAGCTAGTGGTCCAATAGTAGTTATAATTAACTAAATCTTTGTATTAATGATTATGAAATGTTAATTAGGTATACTTTTACTTTAGTAATGTGTACCACTCTTCCGTTTTATGGAAGTTTTTGTTAACCCCTGTTTTGGGGTGTTACATTATGCAACCTCCAAATCTACCGCAAGTGTACGGTGTCAATCAAGTAATACCTACCAAGTACGAGTATCGATCTAAGGAACTACGAGTTTAAGTATCACAAAGGCTAGCCACACATCTAAATGGACGGTTGATAAAATTTGGTTTGAGTTTTGATTAATTAACTAAATATCTCAAGAAATGAAAGTAAACAAAGAAGAGCAAGTCAACAACGATTCATATACCACAAAGAAGTTACCAAGATGAGAGAAAAGGCTAGGGGTTAGATTTCATTTAGAATTCACCAACAAATACATAACACACATTCATAAATCAATACACAAGGTTGAATTTAGCAATTCCCAAAATACTTACTATTCTCCCTCAAGCAATAGCAAGAATGCATCATGTAATGTATATTAAAGTCTCTCAACTAATAAACATGAACAATCAACTCATTAAGCATAAGAATCACATACACAAAACTAGGGTTTACTTGGTATATCTCTATCCAATATCTTACCCTAGGTTTATCTAGCTTTTATCAAGTTATAAAACCAATTTCTCAAAAGGAAATACAACCAAAAGATGCGTAAGAAGGCCAATCTCACAAACAATAAGAACAAGCAAGACAAACTTCAACCAACAAATGTAATGACTAAATAAACGCAATAATTATATATTTAACGGTAAAAATCCAAAATCCATCTTTCCCCCAACCTCAAGACAAGCCGCAAACGTACGATTCGGAGGGTAAAAACCCGTCAGATAACGAAGTTATCAGTGTCACCGTCGTAATCCGAAGGTTTGAACGAAAACATCTTATCTACCTCTTGAAGTTATTTGGGTCCGTTTAATTTAGTTCTATTGTATGATCGATAAATGGCGTTAGTCAATGGAATGTGTAGTTAAGGGACGTAAATAGTCAAAAGGTAATACTGCATGGGCCAAATAAACCATTTTAGCATTGTTCAAGGTTAAAATGGTATGTTATTCTACCTTAGAGGTTCATGAACCTCATTAGAGGTTCATCACCTTGCCAAATCAGCTTTATTTCTCTGACATGTCAGTTTTATCTTTCCTACTCATTTTATAAACATTTCACTCCCAATCATGGACCGGTTCATGATTTATATAATAAAAACTACAATAATTAACATTTACTTATTATAATTAAAAGACAATAATAAAAATTAATGGTAATTATAATAGTTAAAAGTCACATACTGTTTTTAAAAAACATTAACTAAAAATTATCATAGGCAAAAATTACTTATTACAATTAAAACCCACTAATAAAATCATTATAATAAAAATCTACAATAACAAAAGTTATGATAATTGGAATTTACAGTAAGTAAAATATAAAAAAATGAAATTATAATAATTTCTAACTTTTTTTAATGAATTAAATTAATTAATTTGACAAGTATAAATTTGGTTTGATAATTAAAAGAAATTAAAGAAAACCCAAGTTCTATTTTTTATTATTAATTTATTGATGGCCCCCACCATTTATAGGGGAAAGCATGGGTTCTTGCAGATGAACCGATTCATCCCATGTGGCAAAGAACCGTATCTCCTAATGGTAAAATAGTTTCAGAACCAGTCCCTGGAGGTTCATAAACCTTGCGTTGCGGATGCCCTTAGACAAAATAAGCAGTGCTTGTAAGTGAGTACGTGGACTGACACCACGCCGAACCGCCGGTGGCCACCGTTTTTTGAGTTTAAGACATCGTTTGCAAAAAAAAAACTAGCTTATAAGCTAACTTTTTTTCCTGAGTACATGTTTGGATGACCAAAAGCTAGCTTTTTGAAATGCTACTTGGAGTAACTTTTTGTAAATATTCTCATATTGCCCTCATTATTATTAATCAACTATTATTATAAATAAATATTAATTAATATTAACTGAAAATTAATAAATTAACTTTTAATTATACATTGATATTAATTTTAATTACTTAGAGTTATCATATAAATTATTTTTATATGTTTTTTTAATATTAATCAATATATTTTAATTATCAATTACTATTATCTTTTTTAATTATTATTTGATTATTGGTTATTTAAAATCAAAAGTTAATATAATTTTTTTTCTTAAACTTATTTTAACAAATTCAAAATTTATAGTATATATGTAACAATAAATTTTAATTTTTTTTAATTAACATGTTATATTATTTAATTTTTCTTTACTACATTGGTTGTATTAATTAACATATTATATTGCTATAAATTTGTTTTAATTATATAATTAATATTGTAATTGATAATTTTTTTAAGATGTCCTTTTTGGTCATTTTACATGTTTATAAGCTAGTTTTGTCAAACGTGACTTCTTCATCTGCTAGCTTATCAGCTACCATCTAGCTTATGAGTCAACAACTAGCGTATCAGTCAGCTAGTTTACCAAACATAGCCTAAGTTTGTAGCGGACTCACGAATAGGCGGCCAATCGTCACTTTTTTTGTAATAACTAAAATATGTTTTAAATACCTATCATTTTAGGACATGTACCTATATTATTATCACTGTTCTAAAAGGCTCGCCGCACGTGCCGTGGCTCAAGTCTTGTGTCTTACGCCTCGTTATGTTTGTGGCACGCCATGACATAATGTGCAGTCTTTTGTAACACGAAATTTGTTTTTTCTTTATTTTTTAATGTCTTATTTGCTATTTTATTAATATATAATCTAATTAATTTGTTTATTATCATTGACTATACGATTAATAGTACAAAACACATGTTTTTATATTTAATATTATATATGATATAGAGATTTGTCTCCATAAGTCACGCCGTAACAAACGTCATGGCCTCGTCGTGGCTCCTAATGCTTGGCTTCGCCGCTACGCCACACCTCATACCATTTAGAACCTTGATTATTATTTAAATTTTTTTAAAATAATTGTTCGTTTTTAAGTTAAGGGTCTGGTAAATATTTACCAATAATAATCAACATATGCATCTAGTTTATTGGGTAAGATTTTAGTTCAATTAAAACGATATTTTATAGAACATTTATCCATTAAAACAAGGCCACAACCAAAATTTTGTTTCAAAAGGTGACACCATTTAACTATAAGACTATCTCCAATTCAACACAAAAAAACACAAAAACGAAGTGTTTTCCTCTCTAAGTCAACACTAAAACACTAAAAAAATAGAGGTCAATAAAGGTGACCTCTATATTTGAAGGTCAATAGAGTATATATCTAAAACTAAATAATGATATTTTATTCAGCTTTTATACATTTTATATGTAGATTAATAGTTTAAGACATTAGATAACATTATTTCATTATTATCATTATAATATTAAAGATGTTTTTAGTGTTTTTTTAATGTATGGTTGGAGTTGAAATTTTTAGTGTTCTTTTAATAGTGGTTGGGTTAGAGATGCCTAAGAAACAGATATAGAGATATTTTTCACAAAATCGATATTGGTCCGGTCATTAGTTTCTTGTTTTTCAAATGTGAGGTCTCTTGCTCAGGGCCGGTCCTAGGGTTTTTGATGCCCTGTGTGAGAATGTTAAAAAATGCCCATATGCCTACTTTCTTAAGCAAATAAAACGACTACAAATGAGGAATTTTTTTGTAAAGATTTTGGAACTAGTCAAAATAGATGGCTCATCCTCATGTTGACTTTTATTAATTATAGTTAAAAAATATTAAGGGGGATATAAAAACCAAAACCTCGAATTACAAAATATAAAATGATTAAAGGATAACATTTGAATTAAGGTTGTGCTTCCTTTTTTCCGTATTCATCACAGTTGAACCTTTATTTCAATATTTGGATCTTAAAACTTAAAGATAACAAAAACTATAATTAGTTTTAACTAAAATTGTAAATTACATCGATGTTAACGTCATAGTAACTTAGTAAGCAAAGAGCAAAACTCACAAAGTTACAGGTCTACAAACTAAATTCTAAATCTAATTTGGTGATGTCAAACCTCAAAATAAATAAAAGTCAATAGAAAAATGATAAATTGTAAAACTCCTAATCTATGCCAGGGTGCATTGCAAAGAACAAGTACCCAATAAGACAATATCATAATATGTTTTTATTGTTGTGCAACATATACAGATGTGCCCATGTGCATTGCAAATTTCAACATGCAAAACGAATCGAATGAACAGGAATATATACTTGTCCGTGTTCGCTCGTTTTAACTTAATCGCACAAACAACCAATCACGAACGGTAAATGAAAGAAAGTTTTTGTTTTATTGTCCGTTTGTTTAACTTAATCGAACAAACAAACGAAATGGTAAACAAACGGGATTTTTTGTATTCTTGTCATTAATAAAGAAAATGTGTTCGTTAATGTTCATTTGTTAAGATGCTATATATATATATATATATATATATATATATATATATATATATATATATATATATATATATAGGGTCTGGTTCAGAGGAAAACCTCAAATAAACGGAAAACTAAGGAACACCCTGTTAGCCCTTCATCTGGGCGGTATGCATTTGTGCATATATGCACAAATGCATAATGCACTTGTGCATAAAACCAAAAAATAATATAATTTACCTACATGCACAAGTGCATACCATCCAAATGAAGGGCCACCAGGCTGTTCTTCAGTTTTCCGTTTTTTGAGGTTTTCTTTTGAACCTCTCTCTCTCTCTCTCTATATATATATATATATATGAACGAATGAAGCTTTCTGTGTTCATTTTCGTTTATTAAGAAAATTTGTTTGTTCGTTAAACATTGGCATGCGTTGTTGAAATGTTGTTAAAACCCAGTTGTCCAATTCCCAAATTATTAAACCCAAAAGTAGTAATAGATGACAACTTGATGCCCCCTTGGGCTTTGATGCCCTGTGCGGTGGCACGGGCTGCACATGGTCAGGGACGGCCCTGCTCTTGCTCGAACCTTGTAATTGCAAGTTTTTTTAAAAACATAATAAATCTTAAATTAAAAACTAAAACTATAAAATTGACTCTAACAGTACTCGAACTCGGGTCTGAAATGAAAGAAAAGTCTTGCAAACCAACTTTACCAAGAGAAACGTGTGTCTTTATTGTCAGGGACTCATATTTTTTTTTCAAACGATGACATCATTTGACTATAAGAAACAAATATAGAGATATTATTCACAAAATTAATATTGGTCTGATGGTTAGTCATTTGTTTTTCAAAGTAGAGGTCTCAAATCGGGTCCTATTATTGCAATTTTTTAAAAAATAAATATGAAATTAAAAATTAAAAACTACAAAAATGACTATAACAAGACTCGAACCCGGATCTGTAGTGGAATAAAGTCTTACAAACCAACTCTATTAATGAAAACTTGTGTGTTTATTATAGTTTCAAAATATATATGGTAATGTGACTTGGTAAGCGCTTACCCGAATAAGTATTTGGTAAGCGGCCCCTTAGACTAAGGTTTGATTTGTTTATTGTTCCCAACAGAAACCCTGAAGCAGACGATGGTAGGAGCCCACATAAAAGGTGGGTAGACCACCAAAGTCATTGCTTAAAATACCAATGGGTTTATTACAAGGTACGATATAAAATAATTATGTGATCAATTACATCTACTGCAAAACAAATAAATATATAACGCAGTTTGTTTTAGTTTCTGTTTAATGCAACAATGAATTATTTTCCTAAATTACCGACAATTACAAACATTCAATTCTACATATCTCGAACCATTGGTAAATGGTTTTCATCTTGGGTGACATCAATGGATTTTGATATGACATTTTTCTACATAATCTACGGTTAAAATATAATTTGACAACTTGTCATCAATGACCATAAAATCTATCCGTAAAAATGGATACAAGCACGAAAAAGCCAACATTTTTACTCTAATCGAGGAGAAAAATCATCGTTACAAAACCCCCTCTAATAATTAAAAAGTCAAGAAAAAAATATATAAAAAAGTAGCAATTATCATTTCGCATCAACTTCAAGGTAAGAACGAATGTCTTTTGTGCAAGAACTCAAAGGGGTGAGGCTCTTATAAGAACTCTCACCAATGTTGGTTTTTGTAAGAAAATACACATTTTACTTGTAAGAACCTTATACTGGAGCTTTTCTTATAATACAAACATTTTGGAAAGAAGAAACTATAAATATATATGCAAAGTTCGGATTAATATGGTATATACTACTCCTAGACCCTACATCGAGATTTAATCTGCCTTTTTTATTTGATTTAGTTTATCTAATCTTTTGATCTTGTTGGCGTACTTAGCGAATTCCCGTTCTAGCGATGTTGACAACGATGATGAACCAAGTGATGTATTGCATCCAACCATAATCAATAATCATGAAATCACCGAATACCAACAAAAGTGGCCTTTCATCAAGTCGTCTCCAATTTGGGCCACCATTGAATCTATTGAGTTATACCAAAATCTGCCACAAAAGCCACACTTTTCTCAATTGAAGAAGGTCAAAGAGGATTATCGTGAGGGTTTAGCCATCGCTCACTTGGTGACATTCGCAAATGTGGTTCAAAGAACCTCAAAACTACAGTCGGATGATCCCAACGACATAATCGAGAAAAGTTTGGAAACTTTAGCCGACTTGGAGACTCATGGGTTTGATGTGGGTGGTGTTCGAGCTCGTTTGAATGAACTATTGTCTAGAAAAGTTGAAGTAGGTGAGCTCAAGGATAAGTTTAAACAAGTCGAGAAAGAACTCGAGAAGCAGAATCTCGAAAAGTCCAAAATCGACGAGGAAGTCAATCAACTCAAAGCAAAGTTGCGGTAGTTGCAAGAGAATCTCCATCAGTTTCTCTTACAACTCTTGCATTTTTACTCCGAGTTGATTGATTTCCACTTCAATTTTGGCCTTTTCAAGATTCTGCTTCTCAGATTATTTCTTGACTTGTTTCAACTTATCCTTGAGCTCACCTACTTTAGCTTTTCTAGACAGTAATTCGTTCAAACGAGTTCAAACAACACCCACATCAAACCCATGAGTCTCCAAGTCGGCTAAAGTTTCCAAATTGTTCTCGATTATGTCGTTGGGATCATCTGACTGTAGTTTTTAAGTTCTTTGAACCACGTTCACAAACGTTACCATGTGAGCGATGGCTAAACCCTCGTGATAATCCTCTTTTTGATCTTCTTCAATAGAGAAAAGTTGTGGCTTTTGGGACGAATTCTGGTATAACTCAAGAGATTCAATGGAGGCCCAGATTAGAGACGGCTTGATGAAAGACCACTCTTGTTGGTATTCAATGATTTCAAGATTTTTTATTATGGTTGTATTCAATACATCACTTGGTTCATCGCCATTGTCAACATCGCTAGGACGGGAATTTGCTAAGTAGGCCAACAAGAACGAAAGATTAGATAAACTAAATCAAATAAAAAAGATAGATTAAATCTCGAGGTAGTGTGTAGTGTGTACCATATTAATCCAAATTTTGCATAAAATTTTTTTGTTTCTTCTTTCCAAAATGTTTGTATTCTAAGAGCATCTCCAACAGCTTCCCCAAAATGGGGAAAATGGAGAAAATGGGGATTTTAGGTTAATATTGTACTCCAACAGCTTCCCCAAAACTATCCACAAAATGGAGAAAGTTGGAGAGAGAAGATTTTTTTTCTCCAAATATGGAGATCACTCCAAAAATGATTACCAAGTGAGATGACCAATAGGAAGCTTTGAAAATAAATATGTAGAGAGAGAAATAATATTTTAATAGATAAATGGAATATTTTAATTAATGTTGGATTCTCCAAAATGGAGAAGCTGTTGGAGATGAATGTATATTTTTTTTTGGGGATTTTGGTTTTTGATTCCCCATTTTGAATAAATTATAGGGAAGCTGTTGGAGATGCTCTAAGAACATCTCCAGTGTAAGGTTCTTATAAGCAAAGTGTGTAGCTTCTTACGAAAAACAACACCGGAAAGAGTTTCTATAAAAACCACACTTCTTTGAGTTCTTGTATAAAAGACCTTCGTGCTTACCTTGAAGTTGATATGAAATGACAATTTGCTAGTTTTTTAATATATTTTTCTTGACTTTAAAATTATTAATATTAGAGGGAGGTTCAAGGGAAAACCTACAAAATCGAAAACCATCCTAATAACCGTTATCTAGATTTTGACGTTAGTTGTTATTTTGATGAACCAGAAACGATGTGACAACAAAAAGTACAAAAATGATATTCATATTAAAATGACTAAAAACTTTTATAGAGATGCTAGAGAACACCCTATATAGTCAAGGTCAAAATGTAACAAAGTTTGTTTTAGTTCCTATTCAGTGTAACGATAATTTCTTTCCTTAGTTAGCGTAAAAATGTTGTTTTTTCCCTATCTTGTACCCATTTTGATCGGTAGATTTTACGGCCATTGATGACAAGGTGTCAAGTTATATTGTAACCGTAGATTATGTAGAAAAATGTCACATCAAAATCCACTGACCAAAGTTTTAAAACCATTTACCAAGGGAGGTACGAGATATGAATAATTGAATGTTTGTAATTGTTGGTAACTGAGGAAAATAACTTATTGTTACATTAAACAGAACTAAAACAAACTTCGTTATATTTTTATTTATTTTGCATTAGATGTATTGATGGTACATGGTACGTGCTAAAAAGAACCGATAATTATTTTACTTAGTACCTTGTAATAAACGCATTGGTATTTTAAGCCATAACTTTGGTGGTATACCCCTCCTTTCCTGTGTAGGCTCCTACCATCCTATGTTGGAAACAAAAAAACAAATCAAACATTAGTCTAAATTTGGCCAAAACAAACCCAAGTTTTAGTCATTTTGTTAATTTGTATATAATCATCTGCAAAATTGTTCAAAAAGTTCTTTTGATTTGAAAGCACAAGTCTTTTCTGACGAAGTTTTACAACAAGGTCTCGGTTCAAATCCAATCATACCCAGACGCAATCCATGTGATTGAATTCATGAGACAACACAATCTCATGTCATATAGTTCATATATCAAACATCATGAGACCATTACGACCATATGTCATACAAGTTCCACTTTGTGAGCTATAACAATATAATCCACAAAACATCTTTGAACAATCAAGATTATGTTCATGCATTTAAAAATATAATACAAACTTGCATTTAACAATATAATCCTTGACAAATTATGACTGTAAGACATCAGCCGTGATTAAACCTCAGTGGTCACAATTGTTGTGTACGCTTAGATTAGAACCCTGGGCATATGGGATATTCCACCACACCCCCAGAACCAGTACGTCACAACCCTTGTAGTTATCTATTAGTTAATTTAACTAAGATAATAAAACAAATCCCAAATTATTCAATTCCCACGGACCAAATCATTGACCCGACTATAATAATTAGTGTACCTAGTTCCAACCATTTGGATCACTTTCCTCTCTTTTTTATCCGCCACAAACCCTATATATCTTCTCCATCTTGTGGGATCTCTTCAAACTCCGCAAACCTAAATCTTATTTCCATTAAAAGTCGAATCACATCGATTGTTCGACTCTTTGGTTGAATCACATTGCATCAAGAGCAACGAAAAACGCACGACTCAAGATTTAATATTAATAGATCTATAGGTTTGGTTTTCAGATTGTAACTAATGGGCTGTTCAGTTGATTTTTTATTAAGTCTTGTATGCATGAAGTTGTTTGCATAACTCTAAATCCTAAATTTATTTAAACAGATGTTCGTTTGTTGTGCTAAATAAACAATATGAACGATGAAAATGACTATTTTACGGTTTCTGTTACATCAAACATTTATAGAAGAAATTTTACAAAACAATAAAATTTATAGTAAGATGTAGATTAAACAATAACAAATATATAGTAAAACAAATTTTTCAAAATTTATGAACCCTAAATAACAAAGAAAAAAAAACCCAAATTTATGAACCCTTAATAAAAAACAAGTAAACCCCAATTGTCGTCGTCCATGTGGTTTGCATTTTGCTCTAAAAATGGTTCTTGTTCACTAACTCTGTTTAAAAGAAATCCGTTAAAGTAAGGATATTCTAGTCTTTTTCGCTCTTTTACTAATTCTTTTCCTACAAAATAACATATTAAATTAATTTAAATATATTGATTCCGGTGAAGTGACCTCCGGCGACCGGACTTCCACGAGTAACACATTCACACATCGATTTCCGATGGTTACATCGGATCAGTGAGAGTCTGTGTTTGTCACTTAATTTGTTGAGTGGTTTTAGAAAGAGATGGAATCATGGAAGGTCAAATTAAAGGTGGATGCATAAGAATGGCTGAATCTAAACAGCACACACCCCTCTTTCCTAATTTTAAATGACTTAGAATAATAATAGACTAATTAATTAATAATGTAAATCAATATCAAAATTAAACATATAGTTAATTAATGATAATGATTTGAATTCCATAAAACTCTTACCTCCACCCTTGAATGAATCTTTATATCTTTATATATATAAAAGGAAAACCCAATAGGAATGAGGTGGCATCATGAGAATTGAGTATTCTTAAAATAAAGAGTTAAAAGTTAGGTTTTTTATTTCGACCCAAAACGATTTTATCGATTTATAATTTCTTAGAACAACTTTAACCTACTCTTTATAATTTCTTTAAAATAAAGAGTTAAAAGTTAAAATCTCTAAATAATATTTACATTTCACTCGAACAAATTTTCTATTCAGTTTTTTTTTCTATTTTAGAGATTTAAACATTAATTATATAATTAAAATATTACACAAGTTTATTATTTCAGTACATCTTATAAAAAAATTATAAAATAATGATAATTCAATTTTATTGATTAAAATGAATAAAATTTGAACGAAAATCATAAAAAAAATTACTTTTATTTTTCTTTAAGCTATTTATTGTAAAAAACTATTCTAATAAAAAAGATTTTGAATTTTATTGAATAATTAATATAATTGTACATTATATAAATAAATCCATATAAGGGAAATTAATTAAAATACCCCATAATTGAAGTTGAGTTACCAAAATACCCAAAAAAATTCAAGTTTACTCAAATGCCCTAAATTTTCGCGATGATGCCCGCAATGGCCCGCCGCGGCCCGCGATGGCCCGCGATCGAGGCCCGCGATGGCCCGCGGTGGGGACTGGAAGTGTAAATAATGTTGAAAAAATTATCACTTTCAGTCCCTGACCGCGATCACGAGCACTCAACGCGAAAATTTAGGGCATTTAGGTAAACTTTGAATTTTTTTGGGTATTTTGATAACTCAACTTCAATTATGGGGTATTTTAATTAATTTCCCTATATATAAAGGTCACATTTAATGAGCTATCAACAACTATTTTTTTGTCAAAATGTTTTTTCCTTTTTATACTTGTAACTTTGAGATATATACAAATATAATATTGTTAAATAAAAATATTCATATTAAATAGAGGAGTGAATTGCATTTTTGGTCCCTGTGGTATGTTAATTTTCGCACTTTTGGTCCCCATAAAAATTTTATTGCAAAAATAGTCCCTGCTGTATACCAAAGTGCTCGATTTTGGTCCCTCTAAGCTAACACTGTTAGCTTCACTCTGTTAAACCCCCTCATGTGCCTTGCACATGAGGGTAAAATGGTCATTTTACTGTATTTCTTTTGTTTTTCACTAAAAGACAAAAAACCACAGGGACCAAAATTGCAATTTACTTTTTCCTTTAATTTCTAATTTCTAATTAGAAGTTAAACATATATATATATATGTATGTATGTATCTATCGTCTTCTCCATATTTCTTCAAAATTTGATAATCCATATTTCTTCAAAATTTCGATTTTACCATTTGATAATCCATATTTCTTCAAAATTGGCAAGTTAGCTGACAATTTCTGTGCACAATTCGTGGATAACAACCACCATGATTTATGAATAACCTTAATCACTTTCTCATCACTATTCAATAATTTCCTCAGATAATTAACATTCGCAGCTAACCTATTGGTAGAGAAATTCTTGAATATTCATCACTTGAAGAACATGACTATTCATCCTTGAAGAACATGAACATTCATCACCCAAAACACATGAACATTTCCAGATTCAAACAACAGGGAGGAAGGCACCGGAGAAATCGCCGGATAAATCGCCGGACGACATCGCCGGAGAAAACGAAGTTGTCGGCCAGTGGTTCAACGATTTTCGTCCATGTGGTTCGTCCTTGTGCTTCGTCCATCTTTGGCCAGGGTTCAGCGGTTTTTGAGATCTGAGAGAAGAGATCGAGGCCTGAGATTTCACACCGGGGAAGACGCTGGCGGGGGAACACAACGGAGGGGGAAACGCCGGAGGGGAAGAGATCGAGGCATGAGATTTCAGGGTTCGGTGGTTTTTGGTCGGGGTCGGTGAGATTTCAGGGTTCAGCGGTCGTCGGTTTAGTGTTATATATATATATATATATATATATAGAGGCGGGTTCAAACGAGGAGCGCATCAATTTAAGAGAACGTGAGGAGCACTCCCATGCTTCTGATCACATGTGATCAACAACTGCTAAAAAATCGGAACAAATCAAAAATTCGCGCAAGATGTGGCGCGAGGTGGCAAGTCGCGGATCATTAATGATTCACAACTGTTAATCATATGTGATTCATAACTGTCAATTGCTCCTCCAGATCAGTTGTGAATCACATGTGATCCACAACTGTCAATCACATGTGATTCATTTATATATAAACCTCTTTTCCCTACCCTTTCCTTTTCCTGTGTGAAGGTGAAAATCCATCTCCGGCAACTTGTTAAAAACTAATGTTTTAAATAATTTGCTATTTTTTTATTTTCTCACTTCTGCAATTTGCAACCAAAAAAAGATCGGAAAATGAGTGGTGCAACTACATGTCATTGTATTTTTGTAAGATTTTAATTTGTTCTTGCTGGTTTCTCATACTTGACACCACATTGTTAGAACCTTTCTGATTTTCCTTTTCGTTATATGCTTCGCCAAGGCATGTGATTCTTTCATTTCAAGAAAAAAATGCTTGATTTTTCAAACAATCGGACTTGTTTATTATTTTTGTTAACCACTATATCGATCTTTGACGACACCTCCAACACCCAACACCTCCCACGTCCCTCCACCCATATATGACCCCAATCCATACCTCACATGAAAGATGGAAACAGTTGCTTCTATAACTATAAGAAACAACAAGGAAAGATCGATATCATAAGACATGAAGTCAAAGATTATATCAAATATTCGACAATAACTCAAACAATTTGAACTTCATCTTTTCCATTACTTTTTTTAGTAGGGAACATATATAGATTATATGTAGTCGACCAACATATACAACCAAATTGTAGTAAACAGCAAGAAACATTCTATCAAGTACCCAGCAGTGTTCGGAAAGATAAAAGTCAATATAATCAACAAAACCCCCCATTAATTACTAAATAAGGTGAAGGGGTCCCATGCTTATCGAGATAGATGATCGTTTGAAGAACAAAATTATCATCCACGACGATCTCCACTCTAGAGCCTGCCTCCCCCACCCCCACCCCCACCCCTTCCCCTTTATTACTCACTTTGATGATAGTGGTGATAGGATCAGAGAGCTTGAAGAATCTGGTGGCGATGGAGGGCATCTGCAGAAGATGGATTGAATGCGGGTTGTTGGAGATAAAAGCGAGAGGGAAGGGTGACCGAGACTTTCTTGGGGGAGGGGAAGGATGAGCTGTTATGTACTTTTTAAAAGGAAAAAAATAAAATAAAATAAAAATATATATAAACCATGCAAATATTTATAAAGCAAATAAACGAGCTTGGAATATCCTGTTCGTATTAGAGTTTAAGAAAGACAAAATATATAAATATTTTTTAATCTAAAGAGATGTGAATATATTAACCTTTTGGTCCATCTTTTTTTCACATGAGCTAAAGGGTTGGGTTTCAGTGAAAAGTGGTTATCAATCTTTGGATGAGAAATAAATGAACATTAGAATGAGATGCATTGAGATAAGATGTACCAGATCAATTCCCTTTTAAGCCGCAATTGATGGAAGACTATTTGATTAAAAATGATCAACGGTTTAAAAGTATTTCTCACATGTAACACCCGGAATTTTCGGTAAGTAAGAGTCACCCCATACATTTTTACAAATTTCAAATGACGGGATTTATGTTAGGAAATCTGTGCCTTGAGTCCCTATAAGTATCGGGGGTGTTGGCGTCGAAAAAGTCGAGTTTTGGGGCTTGGTACGGGTCAAGCTACAATGATCGGCGACTATGACAGTGTCACAGTCGCGTGGCATAGTCGCAGGGAAGGGACAACCTTCGGTACACCTTGTGCGACTGTGACCAGCGACATTGACATGGTCAATGTCGCATGGCAATGTCACTAAGATGCTCCAGACTACAATAAATTCGGGATTTCAGCCTTCTTTCTCATTTCTCACTTCCAACCTCCTCCCTTTCTCTCCCAAATCGTTTTCCCCTCTTCCCTCACGAACCCTAACTAATTTTGGGGTCCTTTCATGAAGATTAGAGCGTTCTTTCACCATCTTGTGTGTAACACCCGTAATTTTCGGGTAAGTGTAATTTCAAATAGGTGTGGAAATCGATCTTTCAAGAGAAATAGAAAAAGTAGGATTTTGGATTAAATTCTAGATTTTATAGTCTTTTTGGATGGAGAATTCACAACACGAATCCAACGGGCCTTTCCGGAGCGAAAACGAAGCTAAAACGAAGAAGTTACGGCCAACACAGTGTTCGGTACCTTCTGGGCTAAAGTGACATGCGAGAGTGACATTGGCACTTTAGCATGTCACTTTCGCAGAGGAAATATGGCCCTCGGTACATTTTGGGCGAAAGTGACATGCTAAAGTGACACTGTCACTTTCGCATGTCACTCTCGCGGGCGGCTGCAGTGCTTAAAATCCGATTTTTCTTCATTTGGTCATATCTCTCTCATTTCTACTCCATTTTTGGCGATTCAAATTGCCATGGTTTCATCTTTGAGAGCTTTTTGAGGATAGAGTGTTAGTTTTGGGAAGATCCAAGGGTATTTGGTGGTGGAGTGGAAGCAAAGATCAAGAGTTCATCATCATCACCTCCATCTTCAAGAAAATTAGGGTTTCTAGGTTTTCATCTAAACTTAAGTGGTGAGTTCATCCTCCTAGCTTCTAAACTTTCATATGAGTTTAAAATGCTCCATTGATGACTTCCTAGTGTTTATATTTCTCAAATTTTGGTTTGGATGATTTTTGGGAAGTTAGGTCAAATTGGAGTTTTGGTCAAAATGAAGATTTTGATATAAGATATTTGGGGAATGATTCTAAGTGCTTGGACATGTATATTTATGTTTGGAAAACTTTTGAATATAGTGTTTGAAGGAATTTCTTGTGGATTCAAGTTTCTACAAGGAGCTCTTATTGGGGTAAAATGTAGATTTAGCCTAAATCTAGCAAGGTGAGTTCAAGTTGATTTGTGAAAACGTTGCTGTTGATCCAAACCCTCAGTGATTTGATAATGACCCTATCTTAAATACTTAGTGAAAATTGTAAGTAAACAATATGTATCAGAGTTTCACTATCGCTGATAAGTACTAAGATCTTACAGTACTGCTGATAGGAACTCTCGCACTTTTAGATTAAACATTCAGCGAACACTGTTCACCATATCGCTGAGTCTGTTCAGTCCTTATGGTGATCGCTGATAAGTTAGTTGTTTACTTATGATCCCTGAAGACAAGATTCACGTCAACAAAGGTTCTACGCTGAAGTCGAAGATCAAGCTCAAGAACCAGCGACAAGTCTCCTAATGAACTGATGCGGATCAGCGAAGACTCAGATTTGTCCACTCAACGTGAAGTATCAAGTACAAGACTTCAGCTATCGCTGAACTTTATCATCTGCTGAATAGTAAATGATAATCGCTGAATCAACGAAAGCTGATCATGAAGTCCTCCGTACAAAGTACTTTTGTCTTAACCTCCCTTGCACGCCACCGTACGAAATGTCAGAAAAGAACCTCCGAAAATCTGAAATCGTACAACCACTCTGATACTACACTGTTCATTCATGCGGCTACTAAGGTTGTCAACAAAGGTCAATGACATGCAACCAATCCGCTGATGACACGTGTAAAGTGTATACTGAATTGCATTAAATGCATGCAGTATATAAAGAGATGAACTCACTTCATTTGAAGTAACTTGCTAACTCTGGACAAGTTCAAATCTCTCAAGATAGGATTTTATTAGTAATCTCCTTATCTTTCTTAGTGCAAGAAAACCTTAGTGTTCCAACTTGTTTAGATTTAGGTTTATCCTTAATCTTGTTTCTGCAACAAGCTGTAAATTGTTAATGATTTATCAATAAACAATTTAGAAAAGTAAAATAGTGTGTTTGTATTCAACCCCCCCTTCTACAAACTTGTTTAAGCCTTTCGGGACCAACAAGTGGTATCAGAGCAGATTTGTTTAATCTCATAAACAAGATCTAATCTAAGATATTTCTCTTCCTTGCTATTATCTGAAAATGGCCAACTCAAACACAAACACTCACTATATCGACAATGGTTCTCTTGCAAAACCCCCTAGATTTTCCAGAGACAACTTCAACTTATGGAAAAATAGGATGACACTCTTCTTAGAAGGTGTAGACCCTACTATACCTTACTATCTTGAAAACGGTCCACACATCCCTGTAACGATTGATCCTGCCGTTCCAGCCACTGCAACTAGAGCTGCTATTCCAGAAAGGCTGATTCCAAAGGAAATCCATCATTGGACCAATGAAGACAAGAAGAAAGTGGCTATAGATACAAAAGCCAGATCCATACTATCCATGGCCCTTCCTGACGAAGTCTACCATTCCGTCATGAACCTGAAATCCTCAAAAGCCATGTGGGACACAATATGTGTTCAGTATGAAGGAACGTCTGAAGTCCAGGATTCAAGAAAGATCAACCTGGTAAGACAATACGAAAGTTTCATCTCTGGTAAGAATGAAACTCTCTCTGAAGTACATCAACGTTTTAATTGCTTAATTATAGATCTTAAAACGGTTGGTAAGGAATATTCTAACTTTGAAGTTCTGACAAAGTTTTTAGAATGTTTACCTGAAAGCTGGGACAATTATTCCATGTGTCTCAAGCTGTCAAAAGATCTAAGATCAATGACACTTGCTACCTTATATGGCACATTGCTGAATCATGAGCAATCTAGCCATCTTAAGAAGAATCTTGTAAAAGATTCCAAAAGCACCCATGTTGCTTTAATCTCAGAGGAACCTTCTACTCAGCGACCCGTGGTCACTATCACTGAGTTAGAAAGTAACTCTGAAAGATCATCAGATTCTGATTCTTCAGATGATGAATCCTTGGCTCTCCTAACTAAAAAGTTCAGGAGATTCGCCAAGAAGAAAATGTTTAGAAAGAACAAAACTCTTTCTATAGCTGACAAGCCTAAGTCATCAGCTTTTGTTGATAAGGCTACTGCTACTTGTTTTAACTGCGAAAAGACAGGTCATTTCGCTAACGAGTGCAGGTCAAAGAAAATCATGAGACCTTCAGCCTTTACAAAGAAATCCTTTGTTCCAAGGAATAAAGACGACAAATACTTAAAGCTGAAGGAGAAGTATGCAAAGCTGAAAAGCTTTAAGAAGAAGGGAAAAGGCCTAATGGCTGACTATGATTGGGCTGCTTCTGATGAAGAAGCCTCATCATCTGATTCTGAAGATGATGAAGCAAATCAATGTCTCATGGCCAAGATTGAAGAAGAGGAAGAAAGTTCAAACATTCCCTCCACTTCAACATCTGCCATTCAGGTATCACCCTCCTTCTTTACCAATATTGTAAATATTGATGAAGCTGATAGTCTCCGTAAAATCGAACTACTGACTAGAAGTTTATACGAAGCCATGAACGGCAAAGCTGTGGTTGAAAACCAAAATCTTGATCTCGCTGAAAAGCTTAAAAATTGCCACCTTCAAATAGAAAAGCTTTCTAAATTTGAAGAAGATTTTAAAGATCAAGTCCATTTAAATCACCTAGTCAAAATTGAACGAGCGGAAGCTATCGCTGCATTAAAAGCTGAACAAGCTACTGTTGAAGGATGGTGTAATTCTTCAACAAAGATCACTGAGATAATTAAGGCTCAGATTCCTCTGAGTGATAAACGTGGTCTGGGTTATAAATATGATACTCCAATACCAACCACTGAACGTTCAATGCTTAAATTTGGAACGTTCGTATCCTCAGTAGCTGACACTTCTTCATCTCAGTACTCCTCGTCGATTACACCAATCCCTGAGGAAACTCCTACCTCCTCAAAAGGTAAGGAGAAAATGGTTTATTCAAAACCTACCTCTGTCTCTAAAGATAAAGGTAAAGGAATTGTAATTTATCAAAATCCTCAGAAGGGTACTTTAGTACCTAAGCTGAATGCTTCCAAAGCCTTAGTGATTCATTCACCTGGTTCTAGAAATCAGACCTCTGGATCAGTTCAGCGACCTACTCCTAGACTCAGAGTAGATATCCTTGGTAAGAAATCTGAAGAACTGAATGTTCGTCCTATTTCAAAAACCAATAGTGTACTTGGTGCTGGCACTTCTAATTCCAAATTAAAAGCTCAGCACACAAGTGGTCCTAGAACTAATTTTAGTTATAGGAAATGTTATCACTGTGGACTTACCGATCATATTGCAAGTAAGTGTCCCACAGCCACCAAAGCTGATAAGATAGCTAAGGTGAAGATAGCACCAAAGAAGACCAAACCAGTTGCAAGTCAGGTCAAGGTGACTCCTACCGCTGAGGTCAAGAAATTGACCAAAGTGAAGAAAGACAAAGCTGAATCTTCAAATGCTGCGAAGACTGCTGAACCCATTCCAACCACTTCCACTGACAAACGCGTATACATGGTGAAGTGGGTACCCAAGCAAAACTAATCTTCCTTTGTATTGCAGGTTAAGAAGGGTATCTGGTATCTCGATAGCGGATGCTCTAGACACATGACTGGAAAGAAAAGCCTGCTCGCTGAATACAAGGAAGAGAAGGGTCCCTCTGTGACTTTCGGTGGAAATGGAAAAGGACACACCCGAGGGTATGGTGTACTTTCAAATGGTACAACATCCTTCAGAAGAGTCGCATATGTTGAAGGGCTGAAGCATAATCTTCTGAGCATCAGTCAGCTTTGCGACATGGATAACAAAGTGATTTTCACCAAGGAATCCTACTTTGTCTCTGACAAAAAGGAGAAGATAGCTCTCAGCGGTTATCGTTTGGAAAATGTTTACGTTATAAACATGGACTCAACAACCACTGAGAACTCCTGTTTCTTCTCAAAGGCATCTTCTGATGTCAACTGGCTATGGCACAAGAGGCTTTCACATCTCAACTTCAAGACACTGAATACTCTTTCATCCAAAGAGTTAGTCACTGGTCTACCTCAACATTCATACGCCAAAGAATCCTTATGTTCAGCGTGTGAAAAAGGGAAGCAGACCAAGGCAAGCTTTAAGTCCAAGCAAGTTTCCTCAGTGTCATCTCCTCTTCAACTACTCCATATGGATTTGTTTGGCCCCGTTAACAAACAATCCATCGCTGGAAAGAAATATACGCTGGTCATAGTTGATGAATTCTCTCGTTATACATGGGTAATGTTTCTCCGTTCTAAGAGTGACACCCCTGAAGAACTCATCACCTTTGTTCGGAAGATGGAAACTCTGAACAATATGACTGTTCGCTCAATAAGGAGTGATCATGGAACTGAATTCAAAAACAGTTCTCTTGATTCCTTCCTTGAGAGCAAGGGTATTTCTCACAACTTTTCGTCAGTGAGAACACCACAACAAAACGGAGTCGCTGAAAGAAGAAATAGAACAATTATTGAAGCTGCACGTTCAATGCACAACGATTCTCACCTGCCTACTCAGTTTTGGGCAGAAGCTGTCAACACGGCTTGTTTTACGCAAAACAGGTCGCTGATAGTCAAAAGATTCAAAAAGACAGCCTATGAACTTTTTCATGGGAGAAAGCCTTCAATCAGCTTTCTTCACATCTTTGGTTGTCAGTGTTTCATACTGAACAACAGAGATGCCCTTGGAAAGTTTGATCCTAAGGCTGATGATGGAATCTTTCTTGGATACTCCTCAGTTTCCAAAGCCTCCAGAGTCTTCAACCGAAGAAGACAAACTGTAGAAGAAACTATTCACGTCACGTTTGACGAATCCCGTTCAGCGAACTCTAAACCGAACGCTGATACAGAAGAACTGAATCAATGGATGTTTTCTCATCTTTGTGATTCAGAAGATGTTCCCACTACTCATACTCATACAACTGAAAATGATGGTCCTACTATCATTCCCAATATGCAGAATAGTGAAGCTGAAACATCTTGGGTCTCAGCTGTTCCTATAAATACTATACCCGCAGTTGATCCAAATGTCTCAGAAATTCCATCTATTTCTCAGCAATCAGTGAATGAAGTGACAAATGCAAGCATTCATCTCTTAGCTGATTATCCAGAAGTAGCTGAAGCCTCATCTTCAGTTTCTCCAGTTCAGATTGAGTCAGCGACGCATGCTCCGGCTCAGCGATGGACTGTAAATCACCCAATCGATCAAATTCTTGGTGATCCCAACGCTGGTATTCAGACTCGTAGAAGTGCAGGTAATATTTGTTTATTTGTTAACTTTATTTCTCTAACTGAACCAAAGAAAATAGATGATGCCCTCAGAGATCCAAACTGGGTCAGCGCTATGCAAGAAGAGCTGACTGAATTCGAAAGAAACAAAGTTTGGAAACTTGTTCGGAGACCAACTGACAAAACAGTGATAGGCACTAAGTGGGTCTATCGAAACAAGTTGGACGAACATGGTACTGTAACTCGCAACAAAGCTCGTCTTGTTGCTCAGGGATACAGACAAGAGGAAGGTATAGATTATGACGAAACCTTTGCTCCTGTAGCAAGACTTGAATCTATTCGTCTTTTCTTAGCATATGCTGTACACAAAAACTTCACTGTACATCAAATGGATGTTAAGTCAGCGTTTCTAAATGGAAAGCTGAATGAAGAAGTTTATGTGGAACAACCTCCAGGATTCTCAGATCCTAAGCGTCCAGGTTATGTTTATAAGCTGGATAAGGCACTTTATGGCTTGAAGCAAGCTCCTCGTGCATGGTATGACACTCTTTCTACTTATCTCCACCTTGAAAAATTTGAGAGAGGTAAGATTGACAAAACTTTGTTTTTTAGAAAAATAAAAGGTCATATCATTTTAGTTCAAATATATGTTGATGACATTATATTTGGTTCTACTAACCCTGAGCTTTGTACTCGTTTCGCTGATAGAATGAAAGATGAGTATAAAATGAGTATGATGGGTGAACTAACATATTTCCTTGGTCTTCAGATTAAGCAAACTGAAAAAGGAACTTTTATAAATCAGGGAAAGTATGTTAAAGATATGCTGAAAAAATTCGACTTAACTGAAAGTTCAGCTATGAAAACCCCTATGGCACCACCGCTGATACTTGATAAGGACACAAAGGGTGTTCCTGTCAATGTCACGCTGTACCGTGGGATGATCGGCTCACTACTGTATCTTACAGCTAGCCGACCCGATATTATGTTTGCAACATGTCTGTGCGCACGATATCAAGCTGAACCTAAGATATCTCATATGAAAGCTGTAAAGCGAATCTTTCGATATCTTAAGGGTACAGCGAATCTAGGTCTTTGGTATCCCAAAGATTCAGGATTCGATCTAACCGCCTATTCAGACAGTGATTTTGCAGGTTGCAAAATGGATAGGAAAAGCACCACAGGAGGATGTCAGCTCCTGGGTGGAAAGCTGGTAAGTTGGACAAGTAAGAAGCAAAACTCGGTGTCCACTTCCACAGCTGAAGCTGAGTATGTAGCCGCTGGAAGCTGCTGTTCTCAAGTCTTGTGGATGAGAAATCAACTACTAGACTATGATCTTCAGCTCTCCAAAATTCCAATCTATTGCGACAGCACAAGTGCCATTGCTATAGCAAACAATCCAGTGCTACACTCAAAGACAAAACACATAGAAATCAGATATCATTTTATCAGAGATCATGTGATGAATGGTGATATAGAACTTCATTTTATCCCAACTGATTATCAGTTAGCTGATTTGTTTACCAAACCTCTTGATGAGACAAGATTCAACTTTCTCATCAGCGAGCTTGGAATGCTGAACTTTGAAGGATAAATCTTCAGCGGTTCACATTTAATCAGCGATACGTTTATACATTCTTGTATAGGCTCTGGATAAAATAAACTTGTACAATCCATTTCATCATCTTCTCTCTGAATAAATTGGGTTAAACTGATATCAAGGTATGTTTTCTCTGACAAAACGCATGAAAATGCAAGATTTCAAATTCTTTCATCGCTGAATAATATTTTGAAATTTCTTAAAACCCTCACTGATATTTCTATTCAGTGCTTCATATTTTCCAAAGAGTCCCTGAGTTTTTCTTTCAAAACCTCAGAGACAACGAAAGAATGTGAAAGGACAGTTGTGACGTCATTGCAACGGATAACACCAGGCCCGCTCTTTTTCTGACACACGTTTGCACGTTTCGTTGTCTATCCAATCAAATGCAAACACGTGTCTGTGTCATGATGAAAAACTTTCCCGCTCAAGTTTTTCTCTCTCTACTCTCTTCCTATATAAACACTCTCAAAGTTTATATTTGTCTTTTATGCGAGTCAATCTTTCTCCGCAAGAAAAGAACACTGTTGCATTTTGTGCTCTCAATCTTCAAGAACTGTTCATCATCTTCTTCATCAAACTCAAGGTTAATATGTTCTTATCTATTATCAAATGCAAATAACTTGTTTTCGATCTTATCATTGTTTTACACAAGATCAAACAAAAGAACTCAAAAATAAAATCATTTTCTTTCATGGTTTTATAAACACAACCATTTCATGGTTGTTCTTCAAGTTTTAAATCTAAAATCTTAAACTTGTTCTTCTTTCGTATCCATTTTTTTTAAACTGGAATACAAGGCTTATAGGTGTTATATTCGTTTTTTTTAAAACAAGAAAAACCCTAATCTTCATTAAGACTTTTTTGTCTGAATGAAATGGACAAAATTCGAAAAATCTTAATGGAAATTTTCTTTCCACATTAAGATATTTCTTATTTGTTAACATCTTTGGTTGAACTGATAATACAGTGATTCTGCCGCTGTTGATTCTGCCGCTGACCGACCAGCATGGGTTCCTTACCCGCGATTCATCAGCGCCATCTTTCAATATGGCCTGAAGGACAGCTATCCTGAAGAGGGTGATCTGAAACTCTCTCAGATTGGCCCTAAAGTTCTCGACTTCAAGCCTGTCGCCAACGAGGTACGTCTCTCTACCCTTCTCACTCTACTTAATTCTCCGCTTTCTGTGGCTCCTTCAGCGACTATACCCCTCGCTGATTCACAGGCCACAAAATCCATTCCTTCTAAGAAAAGGAAACAATCTCTTACCCCTCTTGATTCCAAAAGGATCAAGAAAACCAAGGAGCAACCCCAGCAATTGCATGCTGAAGACTCCTCAGCTCATTCTGAAGAGCTGAAGGAAAGTTCCGTGGTACGCTCTGCCACACCAATTCAAGCCATCCCTTCTAAACCACTTCAGCGTCCTTAAACGCTGAGGTTAGAACTTTGGAATCTACCCAACCTTCGTCAGTCTCTCAAAAGACTGATGAAGTACTTCTCAGCGAATCCAACGCTGAACTTGAAACCCAACCCCAATTCTTATCCTTCGCTCCTCCCTCTACTTCTTTGGACACTCCTCCAGTCAAAACTGGAGATGCCATCATTCAAGAAGCCGTTGAAGCTTCTCAGCGAATGACGAAGAAAGGACCTGCAGAGATCTCCATCCCTCACGGAACTTTTGAGGGAGATATGGAACACTATGGAGGGACTCGAAACTTTGATGAGTTCGTCAACGCTCCTGCAGGTACAGATCCCACCTTAAACACTGTAACTAAACCTGAAACTTCTGAGCTTTCCTTTGTTCACAAGTACTTATATGTTACAGGTCCTTATTTGGGAGACATCAACCAGTCTCTGAAGTCTATGGAGATGAAACTTACGGATCTCACCACCGGTCTATCAAATAACTCTACAGCTGTAACAAACGCTGGAGAGAATCTGACGAAGCTGACTACTGTGGTGGAAAAGAAGGCCTCCTCTGATGACATCAAAGACCTTGATAAAACTCTCGCCGACTTTGCCAAAGAGCTCTCCGACATCTACACTGACTACACCAACCTCAAATCATCAGTTTCCACCATTTCCAGCGAGGTTACAACGCTGAAGAAATCGGTTGGTACACTCGAAGGTGATATGTCAGTGGTCAAGACCGACTTGGGCTCAGTGAAGACCGATCTTAGTTCTGTCAAGACAATGATCGAGACGCTGGTGAACAAGGCAAATAATCCAGCTCCTGCTCCGGCCCCTGCACCTGTTTTGGACTCATTCACCGCAGAGGATCGCCAAGAGCTGAAGAAAATCACGCCTGCTATTTCTGGCCTAGAAGACAGAATAGCTAAGCTTGAAGGTTGTGTGAAAGTCTCTGGCCCAGAAGACAGAGACAACACCAATGCTGAATCTACCCATTCCTCCCCCGCCCATCATGAGAAAGAGGGGGAGAAGAGCGCGGAACAGGAGAAGAGCGCTGAAGATCAAAATAAGAGCGCTGAAGACCTTTCCCATGATGAATCTATCAGGGGAGAGGGTAATGAAGATCGGATTACTGGACCTCAGGGAGATGAAAACCCTGAGGGAACCGAGAACCTCGCCTCTGTATCTGAGGGGGAGCAACTCGAAGAAGATGCTGAGGAATCCGAAGCAGAAGAAGACGAAGACTTCGACATCCCTGAAGCTGAACCATCCTCCTCTCCAAGGAACGATGATGATGATGATGAAGATGACGATGATTTCTTTGTTGTCAAACCTGCTCCTCGAACCAAAGCTCTTAAAGGTATTTCAATAAAAGAACCTTCAGGGGAGAAGACAAAGACAAAGCACTCAGCCTCTGGCGCTGAGAAAAGCAAAGACAAAGGCATCGCTGAAGATGATAATCTGGCGATCCTACTTGCAAAGCCGATTTGTCAGGTACACTAAACTTATTTTTCCTTCCCTGATCATCTCTGAAAAATCAGTTATCCATTACACAAACACCATACACATCCACATTTTTTTCTATCTTTTCTACCCAAGTTCTTCTACCCAGTTCTTATTTGTAAGATCGCTGCGTTTCAGCTAGTCCTCTCCCCTGTTTGAGGATATCGCTGAAAGATCTTCTATTGCGACTTCACCAATAATTCCAGCTACCGCTGAAGACATAATCCCAGTCTTAGATTTAATCTCTGAGACTGATGAATCAGAAGAACAACCTCTCTCGCACAGAAACAGACCCTCCTCAGTTCCTCAAAAGAGGAGAGAAGAAATGATAAAGCGATTCGAGGATCAGCGAATCATCCTAAGGCGCGATCAACTACCTTCAGTTCCTCCTAAGTTCAGAATTTCAAAAGCTGAATACCAGGATCATCTCAGAGCTGAACGCCTCATCGCTGAAAGGAAGGAAGCTGAAGATAAAGACAGAGAATACGCCATCAAGCTCACTCAAGAATCTGTCAAAGACCCCAAGCTGAAGCGTATTCCCATTCAAATCCAACGAAAGCTTTGGGAACAAGCGCAGAAGATCGTGGAAAAGAAAGCTGAAGTTTCTCAGACCACCCTGATCTGGTGTAAAGAGAAAATCCACTTCAGATATCGTCCAGCGAAGATCAACAAGGTATTCATCTCTGGAAGAACCTCCATCGGAGTACCTATTGTTGACATCAAACTGTTCAGAGAAGATGACTCATCTGAAACCTTTCGTGCTGACACTGTAAAAAGGTATGGTCTCTCTGAATGGCTGGAGATGAGGTTAGCTATCCAACCATCAAAATCTAAGTACAAGGATCATTTCGAAAAGCTGATAAACAGACAGATCGATTTGATATCTTCTTGTGTGGATATTCCTCCTGTTCCTGATCTAAAGCCGAAAAGAAAAAAGGGCTCTCCAAGGAAGAAACGTCAAGATTCAAACTCAGGTCCTGTCATACGAAATGAAACTGGAATTGGTTTCTCTCGCGCTGAAGTACTTGGTCCTGATCCTGATCTATCTGCCCTTGACATCTCTTTGCCACCATGTGAACTTTTCGTCCCTGGTAAAGTCATCAGTAATCCTTATGGAATATTCTTTCTTGACTACGACGGACGTAAATGCTTTCAACGGATCGCTGAGCTTCCAATCACTCCAATCGAACAGCTCAAAGATCTCATCTACTGGTGCGACTTCAGAAAAGACATTCAGGCACGACACCTAAAACCCTTGATTTTTGAAGCTGCTCTGAAGCTAAAGAATAAAGGAGAAAAGGTTCCTGACTGGATGATTCCAACTGAAAAGACAACCCTTGATGAACTTCTCATTAAGGAAGAACCCTTTGAAGGCTGACAACAATCACCATTTTTCTCTATTGTATCAGTCATCCTTCAGTACTTGTAATTTATTTCGCTTGTACTTGTAATCTTTCTTATTCATATTGTAACCTGATTCAAAGATTTAAAGAAAGATTTCAGCGAATGTACTTTACTCCATCAGTACTGAAAAGATCCCAGAAAACAGTAAAAGGGACAAATATTTTATGAGTTCTTTTTATCCTTATGTTTTCATTAAATAGCAATTTTCTCTGTTGCTATGTCATAATCAAATAGGGGGAGATTGTTGATCCAAACCCTCAGTGATTTGATAATGACCCTATCTTAAATACTTAGTGAAAATTGTAAGTAAACAATATGTATCAGAGTTTCACTATCGCTGATAAGTACTAAGATCTTACAGTACTGCTGATAGGAACTCTCGCACTTTTAGATTAAACATTCAGCGAACACTGTTCACCATATCGCTGAGTCTGTTCAGTCCTTATGGTGATCGCTGATAAGTTAGTTGTTTACTTATGATCCCTGAAGACAAGATTCACGTCAACAAAGGTTCTACGCTGAAGTCGAAGATCAAGCTCAAGAACCAGCGACAAGTCTCCTAATGAACTGATGCGGATCAGCGAAGACTCAGATTTGTCCACTCAACGTGAAGTATCAAGTACAAGACTTCAGCTATCGCTGAACTTTATCATCTGCTGAATAGTAAATGATAATCGCTGAATCAACGAAAGCTGATCATGAAGTCCTCCGTACAAAGTACTTTTGTCTTAACCTCCCTTGCACGCCACCGTACGAAATGTCAGAAAAGAACCTCCGAAAATCTGAAATCGTACAACCACTCTGATACTACACTGTTCATTCATGCGGCTACTAAGGTTGTCAACAAAGGTCAATGACATGCAACCAATCCGCTGATGACACGTGTAAAGTGTATACTGAATTGCATTAAATGCATGCAGTATATAAAGAGATGAGCTCACTTCATTTGAAGTAACTTGCTAACTCTGGACAAGTTCAAATCTCTCAAGATAGGATTTTATTAGTAATCTCCTTATCTTTCTTAGTGCAAGAAAACCTTAGTGTTCCAACTTGTTTAGATTTAGGTTTATCCTTAATCTTGTTTCCGCAACAAGCTGTAAATTGTTAATGATTTATCAATAAACAATTTAGAAAAGTAAAATAGTGTGTTTGTATTCAACCCCCCCCCCCCCCCCCTTCTACAAACTTGTTTAAGCCTTTCGGGACCAACAGTTGCACATGCCAAAATATTTATTTTAAAGTGTTTATGTGTTTTACATAAAATTATCAATTGTTGAGTTATATAGTGGGTTTTGATTATTTGAAGTTTTGAGCTTTACAAATCTTGTAAAACACCCACATTTGGGATTTTTGGGTAATTGATAAATAAATCACGAATGAAAGTGTTTTGTTAATTTAATGCATAAGTGGAGGTTGTTTGGTCAAAATACACTTTTAGTGTTTGTTGAGACTAGCAAAGTTTATGTTATGTTACGTTTTTAAAATGTGAACGTGTGAGTTGAGGATTTTGGTCAATCTCGACCTTATGAACATTTTAAGAATTGTAAACCTTTTATTTTGGGCCGAAGGCCAATTGAAAGTCAAGAGACAAATATTTTGGGTAACGATGTATTTTGGTTTATGTAACTGTGATGTCTCGCGTAATTAGCCAAACGTTTATTTTGCCTCTAAGGGCTTGATTTGAACTCAAATGGGTCTTTGGTGTGTTTTCCGGTTTTAGTAGCTCGAGATGGAGCTTTGGATGGGTTATGCACTTAATTGCGTTTTATTTGAGAATATTCCCTTTTGAGTGTTTTGCTTCATAAGTGATTACCATTTGACATTTATGCACTTTTGGTATTTTTGGGTTTTATAAACCGTTGTGAATTATATACATTATCAAGTTATAAAGTATTTAGGTATATATGTATATATGGTTTGACTTCATGGGAAAGTGGCAATGAAGGGGTTTTGAGCTAGTCATGTCTTAGAGCATGTATTTGCATAATGTGGGTTAGATATACTTCATTTGCATATGTTGACTTTTAATAAATGGTCACTTGATCTTTTGAGTTTATGGCTCGATTTTTGACTCTGTTGGGTCTTGAGGACATTTATTCGATTTTCATAGCTCGATGTTGGGCGTTTGGTTATGATTTGCATTTAATGCTTCTTATTTGAGAATTACATGTTTTGAATGCGCCAGTTCATTCATTTGGGGTCATGTAATGTTTTATTTGTAATACAATGGATCCATAGGCACTTGATTTTCTTACGTTCAATGTCGGGACGACTAGTTTCCCTTCATTGTAGCACGGTTTAGGCATCGACGGTATGGTGTAAGACCTAAGTGCTAATACGTTTTTATGTCCAATGATGGAACGCTAGTTTTCCACATTGAGGCACGGTTCAGGCATCGACGGTATGGTGTAAGTCCTGCGTGCTAGTACGTTGTATCACTGTTTAGGCATCGACGGTATGGTGTAAGTCCTACGTACTAATACATGAAATCTAGATAACATTGATAAGTGACCTAACTTTGTGTGCCCGTCACATTCGATGGAACCGGGTCTCCCCCGTCACCGAAAGGTGTTGCTTTGGGTATTTACTTTTATTCATGTTTTCGGTGACATAATTATATATCTAAATGGATTGTTTTCCATGTCTTATGGGCAATGTATTATGTCTAATCCTTGTTGGGATGTTTTGATTAATGGTTTTATTCACGTATATATTATTTGGGAATTTAATGTTTATTCACATTTTAGGTGAGTTTTGGGTTTGAGCTTACATCTTAAAGAAATGTTTTATGTGGCGTTGCCATCATCTAAAATACGTATTCTTGGAAATCAGATTGTTTTCATATTTAAGGTAAATCATTTTGGGAATCATGATTAGAGTCTCACCCTTTCCTTTTAACGATTTATATAATCATGATAAAAACTCTTGAACTCATTAGGCGTTAGCCTAACCTTTTTATTTGTCGGCATGTGCATCAGGTTCCGGATGGGAAATGGTACTAGTGACTAGGGGTGTTCGCGGTCCGGTTTGGGCGGTTTAACCCCTCGAACCACAAACCAAACCGCAAGTGGCGGTTTATTAAATTTTCAAACCGAGCGGTTTGACATCAAGTGCCCAGACCAGTCAAACCGGACCGCGGTTTAGGCGGTTTGGTCCGACCGGTTTAGGTGGTTTGGGCCTTTTATGGGCTTTAGAGTGTAAACTTAAAAAAAATATATAAATTTTAATTTTATACTAAAAGGTGAACAAAGATGGAGTCCATATGAATTAAACAAAGTCCATAAAAAAATTAAACAAAATATCCCAACAAAATACTAAATAAAGTAAATGATAATATATATATATATATATATATATATATATATATATATATATATATATATATATATAATTGGCGGTCGGTTTGGTCCAAATCGCCCAAAAAAATCTCCAAACCGCAGACCAGACCGGACCGGGCGGTTTGGCAATTTTTCAAACCAGACCGGACCGCCAGACCGCTCAAACCACCAAAAAACGATCCGGTTTGACTTGGTTCGACCGGTTTGAGTGGTCCAACGATTTTTTGAACACCCCTACTAGTGACACTATGAAAAGATGAGTGCTAGTTGTACGCTCGAGAAGAGAGTAGCTTGGTGAAGTCTTCCACAATTAGGAATAGCAACTTGTATGGGTTTAGTAACACCCGCCATTATATATATATAGACTTGGTTTATTATTTGTCAAGGTTAAACCTAGAATTATAATTGAGGTGATCCAAGTATTGAATGTAGAAAAAGGAATTTTATCCTTTATTTGATGTATTATCGAAAGTTTTAAATTAGTTGCTCTTTCCAAATTAGAGGGTGTTACATTGTGCTAGTGGTTTCATCTCTTAATGCAAATATCAAGTTTCATCTCCAACATTGAAGATTTTGGGGTTTTCTAGGTTTTCATCAAAACCTTAGTGGTAAGCTAATCCTCCTAGTTTCTAAAGTTTCACATGAGTTATAAATGCTCAATTTATGATTTCCTAGTGTTTTATTTCTCAAGTTTTTAGTTTAGATAATTTTGGGAAAGTTAGGTCAAAATTGGGGTTTTGGGTATAAATTGAGATTTTGATGGTTGATGTTTGGGGAACAATTCTAAATGGTTAAATGTGGTTATTGATGGTTGGAAACTCATGGATCTAGGTTTTTGGAAGCTTTGGCTTGAAGATTCAAGTTTCTTCAAAGGAGCTCAATTTGGGGAAAATCTAGATTTAGCCTAAATCTAGCAAGGTGAGTTCAAGTTGATTTGTGAAAACGCTGTGCATGCCAAAAATGTTATTTTTCAAGTATTTATGTGTTTTACATCAAATTATCAATTATTGAGCTATTTGGTGGATTTTAATTATTTGAAGTATTTAACTTCATAAGCATTGAAAAATACCCATATTTTGGGATTTTTGGGTAATTTGGTAAATGAATAATAAATGAAAATGTTTTGATGAATTATTGCATATATGGAGGTTATTTGGTAAAAATGCATTTTTGTGTTTGTGGGAAATATGCATAGTTTGTGTTATGGTACACTTTGAAAATACGATCGTGTGAGTCATTGGATTTTGGTCATTCTCGACCTTGCGAACATTTTGGATATTGTAAACCTTTTGGTTTTCAGAAAAATATATACTTTGAGTATTTCGATGGGTAAATCTTAGGTATTGATATATTTTAACGATTTATCTTACGAGTATAAATCTTTTGGTATAAATTCACCTTGATGGGTGTTTTGGAAAATGATTTGTATTAACCTAAAGTTGTGTGGAGTTAGTTACGTTTATGGAGCATGTTTCGCATAAATGTGGGGTATTTACGTTTTATTTCATTTTATGACTTTTAACAAATGGTCTTTTGATTAGTTGAGCTTGTGGCTCAGTATTTGATTATGTTGGGTTTTGGGGACATTTGTCCAGTTTTGATAGCTCAACGTAGAGCTTGGTCGTGATTTATAATTATTTGAGAGTTACATGTTTTGAATGCACTAGTTCATTCGGTTAGAGTCATGTAATGTTTTAGACCTTATTACTATGGATCCATAGGCACTTGAGTTTTACATTCAATGGTGAGACGCTAGTTTCTCCCATTGTAGCACGGAATAGGCATCAATGGTAAGGTGTAAGACCTATGTGCTAATATATTGATTATGGTATTATGCCAATGATGGGACACTAGTTTTCCATATTGAGGCACAGTTAGGCATCGACGGTATGGTATAAGTCCTACGTGCTATTACGTTCTTAGATGTCGGCATTTCATGGGTGTGTGTTTTAAGTGGCCACACTCGGCATCTAATACTGGAATCTCAATAACATCGATAAGTGAACTAACTTTGTATGCCCGTCACATTCGATGGAACCGGGTTTCCCCCGTCACCGAAAAGTGTTGTTTTGGGTATTTGTCTTTATCCATGTTTCGGTGACGTTTTATATTTGTATGGATTATTTTCCACAATATATGAGTTATGAGTTATGCTTCATCCGTGTTTGGGATGTTTTGAATAATAGCGATTTATTCATGATTTCAATCATTTGGAAATCAAATACTATTACACTTTTCAAGTAAGTTTTGAGATGAGTCCATCATGAGATATATTAGAGCTTTCATCACGAGATTTGTGTGCATTGGTAAATGGGTGGTTTGCATCTAAAGTAAACTCTTTTTGAACTCATGATCTAAATTGCATCACTCTCGTTTTATGAATTATATAATCATGATAAAACTCTTGAACTCACTAGGCGTTAGCCTAACCCTTTTTATTTGTCGGCATGTGCAACAGGTTCCGGTTGGGAAGTAGTCCTAGTGACACGGTGAAGAGACGAGTGCTTGTAGTGTGCTCGAGAAGTGAAGTGCTTAGTGAAGTCTTCCGCACTAATTTTGGGATTAGCAACTACTAGTGTTAAGTAACACCCGACTTTAGGTGGTCGCATAGTATGATTTGAGTTATTATTTGTGAGAGTTATTATGTTTTATCTTGAGGTTATTCCATGAATGATTTGTAGAATGAATTTTATTTCTTAAGTGGTTATTTTATTAAAATTTTTATTTAGTTGCTCTTTCCAATTTTGAGGGTGTTACTCTTACCAAAAATAACACTTCTCATATAATCCCATGCCATGAACTAAAATGGTCAAGATTTTTAAAATGTAAAGAAATCTTTTATAAATAGGATTTAATTATGATAGATCATTTCATAAGTTACAAAACGAACACTTACAAAATCTCTTTAATTGAAAATGTTGGGTTTTGATGCGATTCGTAACTGTTAAAACGCAACGGAAAATAAATAAGACGATTACAAAAAAATATAGGAAAACATTTCTAATTCAAAACCCAATCGGATCCATTGATGTATTTAACTAAATAATCACACACCATAGGGTGTTTAGGGATTGTACCTTTTGGGATTTGTTGTGGTTGAACGATCGGGGCACTAAGAAATCAACGCAAATTTCCTCTAATATAACGGTATCCACACACGAACACGAGAATTCCACCGAGTGCTAGCCCAAAAGAACCCATAATTCTAAATATGTGTATATGTATAATTCGGATTCAGAGAATCGAATTGGTCAACTGAAAACAACTGACCTAACATCCTATTTATTATAGACAGTAAATAAGATTTATGTTTATCTGTAATTATTTGAATTCAAATCATTTGAATTTGAATAATTATCTGGATAATTATCTCAATAGTTATCTAAATAATAATTATAATTATCTAAAAGATAATTATTCATATTTACAGATAGAACCCTGTAATTATCATAATTACATTTTACACATATTATTTAGTTATTCTTTCAAGAATAACTATTTAACTGTCAAACATGACTTTAACGAGTTTCTTTCTAATAGAAGCAAACGTGTTCTTTGTGTGCGACCCTTTAGGTTTACATACTCATTGGTAGAATTTCTGTGTGACACGTGTCGTGGGCATATAGTAACCTACGATCTCCCATTTTCACACGATACACAGTAACACAGACGGTGGTAAGCGTCTAGCAACACATCACCACCCCCAAGGCTATGTAAATGTGCTTTTGTCTTCGAGCAATTTTGATTGATTCAATCAATCACATAGTAGAATAATTCATTATCCTTTTGTCTCACGATATTTGTTTTGAACTTAAGGCATAGATCTATCTCATCCTTTGTAGTTCAAAGATTATGTTTCTCGATCCCAACATATTTGATTATACAAGTGCCATTAGTCCAACTAATCAACTTGCTCATGCATGTAAATCAAACTATATCATCGGGGGGCCCATAAATATCTCTCTCATCTTAAGAGGAGCAAATCCTACGTTGCATGTACACGACTAACTACACAATTCGTGTTACACCCAAGATAGCCCTTATGGCTACCCGGTTAAAAGTAACGCTAGACTATATCAAAGCATAACACTCGTTGTGCATTAGGTCCCAATGCACATCTCGGGTCTGAGGATAAAAGAGTGTTATACTATTGTTGGTCCCGAAAGGGTTATACTAGTTTGTAGAAGGAGGGGTTGAATACAAACACACAATTTCTTACTTTTCTAAATTGTTTATTGATAAATCATAAAAAACAATTTACAACTTGTTGCGGAACAAGATAAGGACTAAGCCTAATTTAAACAAGTTATGAACACTAAGTTCCTTGCACTAGAAAGAGATAAGAAGATGGTTGAGCACTTAAGATAAGTGAGCACACTTCATTTCTGAAGTAGGGTTCTTCTTATATGCTGCATGCATTTAATGCATGGCAGTTTTACTTTACATGTGGCAGTTGCTGATTGGTTGTATGTTTCTGACTTTTGTAGACAACCTTAGTAGCAGCATGGTGCACAGTGTAGAATCAGAGTTGGTGTACGATTTCAGACAATAAGGATGTTATGTTCTGACATTTCGTACGGAGATGTGCGTAGGAGGTTAAGACAATAGTAACTTGTACGGAGACTTCATGATCAGCTTTCGTTGAATCAGGACTCTATCAGCGAATGATAAAGTTCAGCGATTGCTGAAGTCTTCTACTTTGATACTTCACGTTGAGTGGACAAATCTGTGACTTCGCTGATATCCGCATCAGTTCATTAGAAGACTTGCCGCTGGTTCTTGAGCTTGATCTTCGACTTCAGCGTAGAACCTATGTTGACGTGAGACTTGTCTTAAGGGATCATAAGTAAACAACTAGGATTGTCAGCGATCACCAATAGGACTGAACAGGCTCAGAGCTATGTATATGTGGTGAACAGTTACGCTGAACAATTTCATCAGCGATCATCTCAGAGACTGAACAGGCTCAGTGCTACTGAATGAACAGGGTTCGCTGAATGTTTATTCTAAAGAGCGAGAGTTACTATCAGCGGTACTGAAGCAGTCTTAGTACATATCAGCGATAGTAAAACTTATACATTGTTTACTTACAATTTTCACTAAGAGAATGGAGAGGGTCATTATCAAATCACTGAGGGTTTGGATCAACAATCTCCCACTATTTGATATTGACATAGCAACAGAGAAAATTTCTAAGTATGAAAACACAAGGATAAAAAGAACTCATAAAATATTTGTCCCTTTTATTGTTTTCTGGGATCTTTTCTGTACTGATGGAGTAAAGTACTTTCGCTGAAATTTTTCTTTAAACTTCGTATCAGATTACAAAGGGAAGTGGAAAAATTATAAGTACAAGCGATTTAATTTACAAGTACAAAAGATATTTGCTGATAAAGATAGAAGAACAAGGCGATCCTATCAGCTAGAAAGGTTCTTCCTTAATGAGAAGTTCATCAAAGGTCTTTGTCGTAGGGATCATCCAGTCAGGGACTTGTTCTCCCTGATTTCTTCTTTCTTGGGCTTCCTTGAAGATCAAGGGTTTCATGAAATGTCCGAGAAGGTCATCTCTGAATCCACACCAGTAGATGAGATCTCTGAGCTGTTCGATTGGAGTGATGGGTAGCTCAGAGATACGTTGAAAACGTTGTTGTCCATCATAGTCATGAAAGAATATTCCATAAGGATTGCTTATGACTTTTCCAGGGACAAAACGTTCACCAGGTGGCAGAGATGTGTCGAGGGCAGAAAGATCAGGTTCAGGACCAAGTACTTCAGCGCGAGAGAAACCAATACCTGTTTCATTTCGTATGGGAGGACCTGAATCTGATGGTTGTATCTTTTTCTTTGCAGGGGCCCTTTTTCTTTTCAGCGTTGGAGCGGCAGGAGGAGGAATATCCACAGCAGATGAGACCAAGTCGATTTGTCGATTTAGAAGTTTTTCGACATGATCTTTGTACTTTGAACGTGAGTGCTGAATGGCTATTCTGATTTCCAACCATTCAGAGAGACCATACTTTGTGATAGCATTAGCATAGAAGGTTTCATTTGTACCGTTCTCTCTGAATATATTGACTTCAACAATTGGTACTCTGATGGTTGATCTTCCAGTGATGTGTACCTTGTTGATTCTTGCAGCTTTATATCTGAAGTGTAGTTTCTCTTTACACCATTTCAGGGTGGATTGAGATACTTCAGTCTTCTTCTCGACAATCTTCTGGGCATCTTCCCATAGCTGACGTTGGACTTCAATGGGAGTTCTTTTCAGCTTGGGGTCTTTTACTGATTTTTGGACAAGCTGGATGGCGAGGGCCTTATCTTTTTCTTCAGCTTCCTTTCTTTCAGCGAGTAGACTTTCAACTCTGAGGTGATCAGCGAATTCCTTCTTTGATACCCTGAACTTAGGAGTAACTTTGGAGTGAGGGAGGATTATTCACTGAGCCTCAAGTTTCTTGATCATTTCTTCTCTCTTCTTCTGATCCTCTTCACTCAGCTTTTGTGGAGCCAAGGAATGTCTGTTCTTGTGAGAGAGTAGTTGTTCTTCAGCTTCATCAGTCTCGGTGATTAAATCCAAGACTGGGATTATTTCTTCAGCTTTAGCAGCAGCTGGATGTACTTCAGAATCCTCAAGCAGGGGAGAGGACTAGCTGAAACACAGCGATCTTTTGAATAAGATTTGGGAAGAACTAGATAAAAGAACGGGGTTCAAGTGTATAGAGGTTTTATGGAGAGTAGAGCTGAGATGGAGAAGGGATAGAGGAGGGATGCAATGTAAGGGAATAGGAGGTAGTGTACCTGATGAACTGGATTTTGAAGCAAGATCATCAGATTGTCTTCTTCAGCGACACCTTTACCTTTGCCTTTGTCAGCTTCGGATGCTGCAGGCTTTGTCCGCTCCCCTGTGGGTTCTTTGATAGAGATTCCTTTAAGAGCTGGAGCTTTCTTTGGTTGGACGAAGAAGAAGTTATCATCATCATCAAGGTCATCATCATCATTATCACTGGATGATGGCTCATCGTCAGAGATGTCGACAGCTTCATCGTCTTCAGCTTCATCATCGGATTCTTCAGCTTCTTCATCGAGTTGCTCCCCCTTAGATACAGAGGGAAGCTTATCGGTTCCCTTAGGGTATTCAATTCCCTGATGTTCAGCAGATGTAGTATCAGCATCTTTTTCAATCTTCTCCCCCTCGACTTTATCATCATCATGTGGAAGACCTTCATTGATCTTCTCCAGGGGAAGGTTAGTCTTCTCCCCCTCTTCCACAAGATGTGTGGGGAAGGAATTACCAGATTCAGCAGCAACAACATCAGCAGATTCTGTTGGTTCCCTGTCTTCCAGGCCAGTGATACCAAGACAAAGTTCAATCGCTACTAATCTGTCTTCTAGGCCAGATATAGTAGGACTGATCTTTTGAAGATCTTCTCGGTCCACCTGAGTAAAATGTGAAGGAGCACATGTAGGGGCGTTCAGGCGATCGAGAATTTGATGCAGTAACCCGGTAGCAGTGCTGACATCCGACTTGATGGAGGACACCTCTTCTTGAAGATTACCAACCACTGTCTTCAGCGTTGTGACCTCGCTGGACAGGGTTTTAAATTTTGAGGAGAGAGCGGTGTTGTCGGTGTAGATATCAGCTAGAACAGTGGCGAACTTGCTGAGAGTGCCATCAATCTGTGCTATATCAGAGATTGTAGCCTTCTGTTCAACATCAGTAGTCAGCTTCTTGAGATTCTCTCCAGCGTTTGTTACAGCTGAAGAGTTGGCTGACATAGTAGTGGTGAGAGAATCCACCTTTGTTTCCAGGGCTTTCAGAGAGGTGTGAACATCTCCCAAATTAGGACCAGTAACAGTTAAGAACTTATGAACAGAGGAAAGCTCAGAAGTTTGGGGTTGAGAGTGAGTGTATATGGTTTTGTGGATACCTGCAGGTGGGTTGGTAAAGTCGTCAAAACTTCTATGACCGGAGTAGTGTTCCATATCGTCAGCGAGAGTGCCTGAGTGAATTGAAGTACCTGCAAGTCCTGTAGTCGCATCCATCATTCTTTGTAGAGTATCAGCAGCTGTATCGGTTAGAATGATGGACGTAGAGTCGAAAGAGATAGAGGGAGATTGTTGATCCAAACCCTCAGTTATTTGATAATGACCCTCTCCATTCTCTTAGTGAAAATTGTAAGTAAACAATGTATAAGTTTTACTATCGCTGATATGTACTAAGACTGTTTCAGTACCGCTGATAGTAACTCTCGCTCTTTAGAATAGACATTCAGCGAACCCTGTTCATTCAGTAGCACTGAGCCTGTTCAGTCTCTGAGATGATCGCTGATGAAATTGTTCAGCGTAACTGTTCACCACATATACATAGCTCTGAGCATGTTCAGTCCTATTGGTGATCGCTGACAATCCTAGTTGTTTACTTATGATCCCTTAAGACAAGTCTCACGTCAACATAGGTTCTACGCTGAAGTCGAAGATCAAGCTCAATAACCAGCGACAAGTCTTCTAATGAACTGATGCGGTTATCAGCGAAGTCACAGATTTGTCCACTCAACGTGAAGTATCAAAGCAGAAGACTTCAGCAATCGCTGAACTTTATCATTCGCTGATAGAGTCCTGATTCAACGAAAGCTGTTCATGAAGTCTCCGTACAAGTTACTATTGTCTTAACCTCCTACGCACATCTCCGTACGAAATGTCAGAACATAACATCTTTATTGTCTGAAATCGTACACCAACTCTGATTCTACACTGTGCACCATGCTGCTACTCAGGTTGTCTACAAAAGTCAGAAACATACAACCAATCAGCAACTGCCACGTGTAAAGTAAAACTGCCATGCATTAAATGCATGCAGTATATAAGAAGAACCCTACTTCAGAAATGAAGTGTGCTCACTTATCTTAAGTGCTCAACCATCTTCTTATCTCTTTCTAGTGCAAGGAACTTAGTGTTCATAACTTGTTTAGATTAGGCTTAGTCCTTATCTTGTTCCGCAACAAGTTGTAAATTGTTTTTTATGATTTATCAATAAACAATTTAGAAAAGTAAGAAATTGTGTGTTTGTATTCAACCCCCCTTCTACAAACTAGTATAACCCTTTCGGGACCAACAACTATCTCAGGACTCACCTTATGACGCCGATCTATGAGGTGATCCTGACCGTGGGTCTTGTCTAACGCTTTGTGCACCGATAAACGCATGTGACTCTGGTTGCACCCAGTGCACTTCCAACTTGGACTATGACCAGACTTCACAATGATCTTGATTTATTACCAGTCCCCTAATAATAATCGATCAAGGACGGTTCTAAACAATATGAACATCATATTTGTTTATGGATACTTAAACATGCTAATAAAGAACACAATAATGTTTAATGTATATACTCATACCCAGTATGCCATATCATATTGTAAAACATAACTGTTTAATGTTCCAAAATTTAAAGTTTACTAAAATTTTTAATTAGAAAGATTTAAACCTATGGAACTACCATGAACATCATGATTGTTCTAACAAATAGAATTTATAAGTAAATGTGCATTTAAGCTCTCACATCTTATATTACCTCCATTCTATATATATCTCTTACTACAATTTTAGTCATCATGGTTAGTTTGGAAACTAGCATCTGTGTATCCCAAGACACACGGATCTCTTTCCTAACCATTATGCGATAAGGACATATCTTTAGTTCTTCTTAGATACTTCAGATTGTTCTTTACCGCTATTAAGTGAGCATCACTTGAGTCTGACTAAAATCTTCTCGTCATGCTTAAGGCATACGAGATGTCCGGTCGTAGGACATAAACATGGTGTATATGTTTGAACCAATGGTCGAAGCATGGGAACACCCTTTATTCGGTTCATGTACTATTGACAAACCTCCTTTCTTATAACCCCTACATTTTGAAGTGTTTTAAGATTTTGTCAATGTATGTACTTTTGGCTTAATCTAATTTAATTAAGCACTTTGATCTATAACAATAGATCCTTACACCAAGGAATTGTCTCTCAGATCCTTTATCATGAAATACTTCCTTAGTCAGGTTTTACACCTTCAAGCATTAGGATGTCATTTCTGATGATCTAGAATACTATCATGCTCTGATAATGCCACTTTTTGGCATTATTTTCGGTCCACAAACCAATGCGATTGGCTTGTGTTGAAGCAAAAAGGCAGAATTTTATGGTTTATCGAGTGACATGTACAGGTAATCTGAAAGAAGGCAATCATCGAGAAAAGAAGCAGAAAAGAGCCAAAAGAGAGTCCAAAACGAAGCCCAACGGGAGCCCAAGACCCAAGCCAAAGATCCGCACCCATACCATGAACCAGGACCTGACCCGCACACTTTAGGAAACCGCACGGCTTGTTGCGCGGCCTGAAGCAACGGGACAGGTCGCACAACCTTCTGTTCCAGTTCTATAATTTGCGTTTTCTGGATTTTAGGTCATGGGCTCGCAACGGACGACGACAGGCTGCTTAGGGGCGATTTTCAGAGACATTTTGCATACTTTGGAGCGACGATAGAGGATCGATTGAGGAGGAGTTCAGGACGAGAATCGGATTAGAGCCGAGAGAAGGGAGTTCACCATTACATTCATCACGTTCACAATCACTATGTTTGCACATACTATTACTTTTCCTTTTCTTGTGTTTTTGCCCACCACCAACATGAACTAATCTTTAGATGTTGGGGGTTGGTTTGAATTTGGTTTAAACTTATGAACATATGATTTGAGACTTTTATCAGTTTTCCTGAATTAATGAAGCATGTGATTTGAGTTTTAATGCTTTTGTGAGTCTGACCAACTTTCAATTGTTTTGTTTGTTTTCAGTTAAGTTCGAGAGAATTAATTGTTAACTAGAACTAGAATTTGCATGCCTAAGGTGAGAAATTGGATAGAGATATACCAAGTAAGCCTTAGTCCTATTAAAATCTTGAGTTTAATGTGTTTTTAATCCCATAGGTTGAGATCGAGAGATAAAACTTATGTTTTCGAAATAAAATCCGTGGTTGCTTGAGAAAGAACCACGATGATTTTAGAGATTGGGTATTCATTAAAGGGAATAACTGGTAATTCTTTTGAGTCAAGTGTTTATACGTGAAAACCTTAGGATTTCCAACCCTCAACTGTTTCCTCTATCCAAAGTTTCCCCAGTTGTTTACTGTCTCGTATTGATTTATTTACTTGTAATTGATTATTTTCATACCAACAACTCAAATTGCGACCGTTCAGTTAATAGATCTTGTACTATTACTTGATTTCGACACCATACACTTGCGGTTAGATTTAGGGGGGTGTAAACCCACCTATCATGCTCCCACTGACCTTCTTGTATATACAAGATTACGAGATGATTGTCCTAATCCATAACTGGACTTTTGCAACTTGCAATTTAAGGTTTGATGTTTTAAAGCTTTGTATACGTCCTCGCTGAAAAATTCCCTTTTGAGGAATGTGGCTTTAACATCAATCTTCATGGCATCTTGCCATTCATAAGCAATCCGATCTTCGGATTGTTTTGCATCTCGTTCATTATTTTCAACAACTTGTTGAAGCTCAACATCTTGTTGTTTGTCAGTGTCAACCATTGTGCCATCTTTATAGTTCTCGAATTTCTTCAAGATCTGTTGTGTCTCCCCATTTTGATTCTTGTCAGAAAATCATTTTCTAAGAACTCATTATGGCGCGCAACAAAACTTTTGTTATCGCTTGGACCTTGTATAAATGATATTCGATTGGATCTTTTATAAAGGTATACATTTCAGACCTTTTACTCAAGCTTCCCAGAAGCTTCATGCTTATCTTAAGCATTACAACCCCATATTATCATATATGACAACTTTGGGATCTTCCCAATTCATATTTTGAGAATAGGTCTTATCGGTCCTTGTTAGTTGATGCATAATTTAGTATTGGGTAGTTATTTCTAGGAAACATCCTCAGAAAAACTCTTTTAGGCAGATTCGTGAGACCCATCAAAGAGTGAATCATGTTCAACAAGATTCTATTTCTCCTTTTAACGCACCATTTAGGTGTGGTGCTCCGGGAGAAGTTATTTGGGATACAGTCCCAATCTCTAGGATGATCTCTTGGCTTAGATATTCACAACCTCAATCTGACTGAAGCATCCTTATCTTTGCCAAGTATATCCACTACTTCTTTTGAAACTCTTTGAGAAATCAAAGCTTTCATATTTCCTCTCCTTTTGGTAAACATACCCATATCTACTAGACTTAGTAGAGTGTCATGAAGTAGTGATGACCGTGTCTCGTGACTGAACTTTAAGGCTCACATACATCAGTATGGATAACTCCTATTAGTTCTTGTGACCCCTAAGGGATTTTCTTTAAAATACCCTTTTGTCATCTTGACCAACAAGATACACATTTATCATGTGAATCATCACATGATTCCAACCCTCCGTCCGTCTAGAGTTTGGTTATGTGTTTCTTGTTTAAGTGTCACAAATAGGTCCGAATTAAGCATCGCTTAATTCATTGTTTTGATTTATAATTACAACTATCAATTTGATAAAACATTTATTGAGATAAAAAGAAAAACTATTTCTTGAAAACATAAATACAAATTCGGTTTGTTGTAATTTGAGAAAATGAAACTAAAATTCCTAGTAATACTAGGTACATCAATACACTTGCTAAGTGTTAATGTAAGACCATTAAAAGTTCATATCATATGTCCTTTTGAGCAACCTTAGCTAACTTAGCTCCATCCGGTCTGGTTTCATCTTCTATTCACTTCTTACTTTCTGAAAAAGTAGTATTAATATGAGTATCATACTCAATACTTAATACCTAGTCAGAAGTGAACAAATCAATGGTAAACATACCTGAAGTTCTGGCTTTATTAGCCTTCTTCTTCCTCATTTCTGCCAATAGGGTAGGGTAGTTTCTCTTCCAGTGTCCCTTCTGGTTGCAATTGAAGCAAACTGTATCTACAGGAATCTTTCATTTGCCCTCTTTCTGTTGGAGCTTCCAACATTTATTTTACCCTTGGTAACTCCCCATTCTTCTTGATTATCCCACTTTTAGGCTTGATCATCAAGACCTGTTCTGGTTTGGATGAATCCAACTTGGATCTCATATTTCTCTCAGCAGTTTTAAGCATGTCGTGAAGCTCTGTGAGAGTTTTCTCCAAACCATTCATATTATAGTTCAGAACGAACTGTTCATATGAATTTGATAACGAATTAAGAACCATATCGATTCCCAATTCTTGATCTAGTGGGTATCCAAGACGGGTTAATCAGTCAATGTACCCTTTCATTTTCAAAACGTGGGTACTGACAGATGAACCTTCAATTATCATACATGCATGCAATGCCCTGACTGTATCAAACCTCTCTTGCCTTGCCTGTAAGTGAAACATAGATTTCAAAGAGGATATCATATCCCATGTAGGCATGTCTGCATGTTCCCTTAGAAGGTCGGTAGTCATGGATGCAAGCATCAAACAGCTAACATCCAGTGAGCCATTGAGATGCTTATCATAAGCAGCTCTATCCTCAGCTGAAACATTTATATCAGGAGTGTTTGGAAGGGGGTTTTCTAGAACGTACAACTTCTTTTCGTGTTTAAGGACAACCCTCAAGAAACGAAACCAATCGACGAAGTTCGTACCGTTCAGTTTATCCTTATAAAGGATTGACCGTAACGTAAATTGAGATAAATCGTTTGTGTTTGTAGTTTGGTAGGAAGTGTTAGCATACATCTACAAAATAAGTTCAATTTTAGTAACTTTATGATCTCAAATAAATGAATTAACCTTTAAAAAATCGTTTAATTTGAGCTAAGATCCATATTTCACCTACTTCCATAAATGGTCAATGCACTGTCTATGGAATTAGGCTATTTAGGTAGGCATCATCCAATTATGTTCAACATAACTCTTAGATGTCGTGGGATTCTATTCAACATATCATATATTGAATTTGGCACGTTTAATCCCACTTCAACGCCTTGAAAATACTCATAGATGGCTAGACACTTTCTATGATATTTCCAAGTAAACTAACCATACTAAGGTATCATGATCCCACCTAAAACCTCAACTTAGGGTTTATTGGGATCAGTCGTCCAAAATATGACTATTTAAGTGAATGACAAGGCGACTGTCCACTTAAATCTCGTTATCTTGACACCTTGTCTCACACTACAATCATTCGATATGATTGGCTAGACACTTACCACACTGAAATTCTGTAAGCTCGACAAGTACCTTAAATGGGTGGCGTTTTAGTTTACATTTTGCAAAAGATTTAATTTTAGAAAACATTCTAATTCATTTTAAAACATTTTGATGTTAAAACCTCGTTCTTAAAATCCCGTTTTAAAAGTTTATCCAATTAAATCGGTTGATTTTGATAAACATATCAATTTTAAAATATCATATTTTAATTACCGATTTAAAATTTATTTTGCGTTTGATTTTATTTTAGAAATGCTTGCAACTATTATAACAATAATAGAGCAATAAAATAAATAAAATGCAAAGACAAAGTAAACAACCACAAACAAGTAGATAATATACGGTTTTGCCCCTAATGTGGTGTTGTGAGCCAACACAACAACCACAGTCTTTCTAAGGACATCTTCAAGCTCCCACTGGCCTCGCCATCTTGGTGAACTCCAGGGACTCCGTCTTGATATCTTGAAACTCCGTCTTCGGGCTTGGATTTACAACTTAAATAGAAAATACAACAATATCCTATCTATTTTACAATTGATTCTATCTAGAAAATTTAAAATTAAAATTACATACCATGCAATTAATACATTTTAATTTTTCAAACATAAAATAAACAATCCAAACCACGAGTCTTTCGGGACAAACCATATATTATCTAATAATATTTTAAACATAAAATAAATGCAATTTGGCCAATATTTAATTAACATAATTAAAATAGCCAATTAACGTGAACAAATTATTATATGGCAAATTAAAAATATTATCTATCTTTTAGGTTAACAAACCTAACCCAAAAAGAATTAACCCATCAAGTCGGGCCTTGGCCCATACTACGACCCGACCGTATAGGGCACAAGCCCAACGCGTAAGTTTAGAGTAACAACCCAAAACAATATAGGCCAAAAAAAACTTTCAAAGTTTAAGTTTTAAAACGAAAGTCCAAAAACTTGAATCCCTTTTAAAAACGGCCTAATACTTACTGGCCCAAAGCATTGGCCTAAAAACAAACTTGTTCGAGATCCAAAACAGAAGCAATTAAATTGAAACGGATCACCGATCATCATTTAAAATCGGAATATGATTTGAAACAAATTGACAAAAACTTTTAGTCTATGACTTACAATCCATCGTATTTGGCCAAGTACTCGATCAAAGACTATCCAAACCTAGTTTTAAAAACCAAACCCAAAAGCCCGAATCCATTTTGAAAACATTTCAAAACTTAACAAAACGAGCCTATAAAACGTGACCCACGACCCAAAAACTTGACCCAAACAATTAAGCCCAAAACTGGCCCAATTTTTTTTAAACTTAGCTGGTATGGTCGTGGCTTGGGACTTCAGCTAGGCAATGTCCGGCTGGTCACGAGGTCAAATTCTCAAACAGGTATTGAACTAGAATCAACCGGTGGTCACAAAACACCCACAACAGTAAGAATCAGTATCATACATAAAAGATACTTGGAGACCACGATTTAGGGCAACGCCAAAACGGTGCAACGCCCATGGAGCAAACAACGACTTGGTCGACGACTAAAAACATTATACCCAAACCAAAAGCACCTGATGGTCTAGTGGGTGACTCACACACACACAACAAATCAGCACCAATCGCACAAGGCGGTGGCACCGATTCCGTCACGGCCGAAAACTGACAGCAATAGAAACACCGGCCAAAGACTGTCGGCGGCGGCTGGGTCATCGGTGACGAGGTCCAGTGGCCACAACCACATTCGACCGACGAATTCCACGGCAACCGATCGATATGAGGGTAAAAAAACTTTTATTTATTTATTAAACCGACGATTGAAGTGAAAAACGAGGAGGACAACAGTCCTCTGTCGAGTTCCGATCGACGATAACAATCATAGAAGGGAGAAACGACACTTGAAAAACAAAACGATGTCGGTCAGCCGATACAGACGAGAAAGAAGATAGAGGTAACTAAAATTAGGGTTTACAAAACCCTTTTAGCTCCTTTTTTTTCTTAAAAAACTCAACAACTGCCTTTGTCAGGTTCATCGAAGAAGAAACAGAAGGCGTCTGGAGGCTAGGTTTGGAAAGGAAAACAAATTGGGGTTTCCTTCCTTTTTTTCTTTTGAGGATGGCTACTATTGTGGTTTTAAAACCCTTACAACGGTTGGTTTACAAAACCAATAATAAAAAAAAACTTTCTTTCCTTATATATATATAAACATATACACATATATAATAATTTTGGATCAATTAAGAACAAGTCATAATTTTAATTTATTTACCATATTATAATAGTTCAATCTTTTAATTAAATAACATCAAAGCGGCTCTGATACCACTTTTGGGTTTTGATGCGTTTCGTAACCGTTAAAACGCAACGGAAAATAAATAAGACGATTACAAAAAAATATAGGAAAACATTTCTAATTCAAAACTCAATCGGATCCATTGATGTATTTAACTAAATAATCACACACCATTGGGTGTTTAGGGATTGTACCTTTTGGGATTTGTTGTGGTTGAACGATCGGGGCACTAAGAAATCAACGCAAATTTCCTCTAATATAACGGTATCCACACACGAACACGCGAAATCCACCGAGTGCTAGCCCAAAATAACCCTAATTCTAAATATGTGTATGTGTATAATTCAGATTCAGAGAATCGAATTGGTCAACTGAAAACAACTGACCTAACATCCTATTTATATAGATAGTAAATAAGATTTATGTTTATCTGTAATTATTTGAATTCAACTCATTTGAATTTGAATAATTATCTCAATAATAATTATAATTATCTAAAAGATAATTATTTATATTTATAGATAGAACCCTGTAATTATCATAATTACATTTTACACATATTATTTAGTTATTCTTTCAAGAATAACTATTTAACTGTCAAATGACTTTAACGGGTTTCTTTCTAATGGAAGCAAACGTGTTCTTTGTGTGCGACTCTTTAGGTTTACATACTCATTAGTAGCATTTTTGTATGATACGTGTCGTGGACAGATAGTAACATACAAAAAAAATTAGTACAAAAAATCAACACAATTGATCTAAAACCCGTGGTATGATATATTGATATCATATAAATGTTTTGGGTTAAGGAGGAGGATGTAGGGAGTAGAATATGGGTTATATATAATTAGGGGGTGCTAATTACACCCAAAATTACTAAATGCACCCAAAAAGTAGGGGTGTTGATTGCATTTAATTCCGAACCAATCATTATTTGATTTAAATATATAATATAAAAATATATATTATTTATTTGTTTTATATAATAATTATTTATTTATTTGTTTTATATAATATATATATATATATATTATTTATTTGTTTTATATAATATATATATATTATTTATTTATTTGTTTTATATAATATATATATATATATATATTATTTATTTGTTTTATATAATATATATTAGAAATATAGAAATATATATATTATTATTCTTTTTGTTTATATATAGGGGTGTCAATTTTATACCGAGACAAACCAATCAATTTCCATACCAATCGTACCAATTTCGTAACGAAATGCATACCACATGTACCAAAAAGATAATTTTTGAAGTTAAAAGATCAGTTTCGTTATTTTTGACATACCTTAGTGTAGTAACCGTGTCCAAATAATAAGAGTTTCAAGCCTTGTGGTGGAAATGTAATAAGATGGAAGTTGAAGGGGGTATTTTGTAAATGTGGGATAAGGTATAAAATGGGCTCAAAACCCTAGGAGAAACCATATTCTCCTGATTTTGGTGTGTGGGTGTCGGCTGGATTTATGAAAGAAAGAGAGAAAATGAGCTCTTGAAGGTTTTGGTGCACTAGAGAAAGAAGTAATCAAACTTTGGAAATCAAAAGAAGGATTGTTGTGGATTTCGTTTCTGGCAAGCATTTGAGCAGGTAAACTCTCAATCCATTACTCCATTTAATGAGGTTGTTGATTGTAGAGTTTTGAGAAGTTTAGTTGGATAATAGTATTGCCAAAACTCTTGTGGAAGGTTTAAGCTCCTCTTGTTTATGTTTTTATGGATGTATATTGTGGGGTTTGGTTCTAGTACGTTTTTGGTAGTTGTTATTGCCTAATCGTTGCTTTGGCGGAGCTCAGGACGGGATTTTCGAGTGAAAAACTCGAACAGCGCCCCGTCCGGATACCTTCAATAGAAGAAGGTGTCCGGGTAAGCACCCGGAGATCATGTTGTCCGGATAGAAGTGTTGTCCGGATGAGAGTGTTGTCCGGATGAGTGTGTTGTCCGGATGGGTATGTTGTCCGGATAGGGTGTTGTCCGGATAAGGGTGTTGTCCGGATAAGGGTGTTGTCCGGATAGGTGTGTTGTCCGGATAAGGGTGTTGTCCGGATAAGGGTGTTGTCCGGATAAGGGTGTTGTCCGGATAGGGGTGTTGTCCGGATAGGTGTGTTGTCCGGATAGAGGTGCCGTCCGGATAGGTGTTGTCCGGATAAAGGTGTTGTCCGGATAGGGTAGTGTGTCCGGATAGTTGAGCTGTCAACTTATGCGTTTACCCTTTCGCTCTGGTAAACACTGCTTTGAAATAGTTATTCGAGGATCCTCATTCTATTCGATACGGTTGTAATGAGCCAAATATTGATTTTTTTTATTTATATATTTTAATATATATCATTTACACTACATAAAAAATATTTTTTATATTTAAAATATATAAATCAAAAAAATTCAATATTTGACTCATTTCGAATTATTTTAGTTATTCGTGTTACAGTTATTCGTGTGCTGCTGCATGGGCTACCCTGTATACAGATCGAATACAGAAGTACACTCGTCTTTTACGTGTTAATTGTACTACAGATAATGTTATTTTAGAATAAGTAAAAATGTAATAAACATTATGTTATGCTTTATTTATATGTAAAATCTCAATGTTTATTTTTATTTTTCTAATTATTTTAGTTTATGTATGTTGATATATAAGGATGTAACATAAAAATGAAAGAAGAAGAGATAAAGTAAATTAAATAACTAATTATAATGGTATAAAATGTAATTTAAAAATAAAAAATAATTTTATTTTTAATTATCATGTTGAACGTTGGAGGTTTTAAAACTTTAAAACTTGTACACGATGTATTAAGATTTGTACTTCTTAAATATTCAAGAATAAACGTAAATAAAATTATTTTTAAAGGAGTATATTAGATAAATATAGATAAGAAAGTAATTTCTAATATATATATATATATATATTTAAATAAAAAGAATAACAATATATATATACATATAAAACAAATAAATAATATATATATATTATTGTATTATATATATATATATTTAAATCAAAAATGTTATATTATATATATATATATATTTAAATAAAAAATGATTGGACACAGAATAAAAGAGTGTCAACTCACCTTTTTGGATGCATTTAGCAAATCAATGGGTGCATTTAGCCTATCCCTATATTATATATATATATATTTAAATCAAAAATGATTGGATACGAAATAAAAGGGTTTCAACTCACCTTTTTGGATGCATTTAGCAAATCAATGGGTGCATTTAGCCTACCCTATGATTAATGTTTGTAGCCGTAAAAGAGTGGACTTTTGGGGTTTGATTTCGACGTATTCAACCAAACCAAACCCAACCCAACCCAACCCAACCCAACCCACAGACGTGCTCCCCTCTCAACTTCTTCTTCTTCCTCTTTTCCCACTTTCTCTCTCTAAAAACTTGCAGTTTTCAACCTTTTTTTGAATTATTGTTGTCTTCTTCTACTGTTTTAGTCAAAAACCCTTATTTTAATACACCACATTATGCTCTACGACTACGACCCCATTAATCGGTTACCCTCTTCTCTCAAAAATTATTAACTAACTCAAGCTTAAGACACCATATCTGCTTCTTTCTTTCTTGGTGGTTCTAATCCCAATAATTCCAGGTTAGATAAATTCCTTATCTTTTTTGTGTTTTACTCCTGGGTTTTTGTTGGGTATTACAAAATTCTAATCTTTTTCACAAATTTCAAAATATTTATACCCAAAACCGTAATGGGTCTTGCTTGGATGCTTTCTTTCTTGTGGACTTTTACTTCTTTTTCAAGAACCAAATGGGGTTGATTTGATTCAAGTGTAATCTTACAAACTTTGATGTTTTACTCGTGGGTGTTTGTTTTTTCTTACTGAGAAATTGGAACAAGTTTTAGAGACTTATGTTCATAGCACACTGTAATTATTCTGAAGGGTACAAAGTTTTTTTCTTTTTACTGTTTTCCTGCCATTTTCCAAGAATCCTATGAGCTTTGTACTAGAAAAAAGTTGCTAACTTTTGATTCTGGTATCTTTTTTTTATTCTTCTTCCATTATGTTTATGTCCTTTGTTAATATTGTGTTGTTTCTATGTACAGTTAGAGCTTGAAATGAATCAATTCTGTAGCTGTTATAACATCAAAATCTTGATATATAATCTACAAACTGGAATATCAGTTTTATGAATTTGGTTCTTTGATGTTCTTTTTACAGTGTCTAGTATTTCTTATTGTTTTAGAAACATCCAGAAGGATTTCTTTCAATGGAGACATTAACCTCATCTGCTGCATTACCCATCCCAAAGGAACCAGCAAACTACGATGAGATCGCTATGCAGCAAAGTTTGCTTTTCGCGGACAGTCTCAAGGCAATTTCGTCATCCCGTGTTCTTATTCTTGCTCATTTTCCCATGCCCCTTTTAATCTTGTTGTATGTTTTTTGATTTTGTTTTAGGATTTGAAGAATCTAAGAAAACAACTGTATGCAGCTGCTGAATATTTCGAATTGTCTTACACCAATGATGATCATAAACAACTGTTAGTAATTTGGTTAAAGAAAGTAGCGATTATTGTTAATAAAAACATTGTGATTTCACCTCTCAACTTACTTGTTTGTGCTTCTTCAGAGTGGTCGATACGTTAAAAGATTATGCCATCAAAGCTATAGTCAATACATTTGGGCGCTGTGTCGTATAAAGTTAATGACATATTATTAGGCGAAAAGGTCAATGAAGTTTCTGCAACTGAGCTTCGAGTTTCATGTATTCAACAGGTACGTTCCACAAACTAACTGATAAGCTGGCTGATTTGAAAAGCTGGTTGTTGACTGAAAACTAGTCACTTTTGGTAAAAACTGGTTGATAAGCTGGATGAAAATTAAAATAATATAAGAGGACATTATTTGGAAAAATATAAGGGGTATAATCGGAAAAAGTTAAAAGAGCCCCCCCGGAGCTTAGCTTATTGAGACGCTATTTGAGGCAGTTTTTCAAAAAACTTGCTTATGGCTTACCAAACGGGACTTTTCAGTAACCTCAAAAAATAAGCTAGCTTAAGGTTGACAAACATGCTCTTAAAATCTTGACATGATGATTTAGGGTTTGTAGAATATCATCCTTTTCAAAATAACGCCTTTTTGCTCGAAATGTAGTCCTCAAGGACAAATCTTTCTCATTATGATGTATGAATTACTATCGATTTTCAAAGGGATTTAGATTTTTGACTGACTTCATTTTCTTGATGTGGTGTTTCAGAGACTGAGAGTATGCCAGGGGTGTTTTGATCACGAAGGTCTCGCTCAACAGTCTTCTTTGATCAATATTCCAAAGTACCATAAACGATACATTTTGCCAGGTTTTTCTCCTAAACCCTCCTCATCTTTATAAACCACATTCTTAAAGTGATTATTTATATTTTTGCGGTTTTCTGCTTTCTGTAATCCCGTCTTTATAGTCATGAAAGGAGATAACCGTTGTCTAATATCGAACTCAATATTCAGTTGGAGAGACCATGGAAGGTGGTATGCGAACCAAATCAAAGTACCAAGGATGCAGTTTGGATGATGAAGATGACTGGCACGAGTTTAAAAACGGTAACAAATTTCAACGCTTTTTCTCCTTAAAAATCATTCAATCTAAGTCCCCGCAACTTTAGCCTAGATGTAAGTAGGTGGGACATCCATGCCGAATGATTATGACCGTGGGACCCACACGGTGGAGGCATCCCAACAGCTATGCTAAATTTTTCTAAAATAGAGTAAAAAAATCAAAATCTCTTAAAACTTTTTTGCAACCAACTCCACCAACTATTCTATTTTAGTAAACTCTAGTGTTAATGATCTTATTAAAATATTCAATTTACTTAATTATATGGAGTATTAAAATATTCAATCTATAAAAAGTAAGTTGGGAGAGGAAAAGGGTAATAATTAGTTTTGAGGGAAAACTATATACTTAGAGATTTCTCTAAATTTAGAGATTTTTAGCATAGAGGATAGCATAGCCGTTTGACTGCTAAAATCCCATTTTTTTCCATTTTAGCATAATAGCTGCTGGAGATGCTCTAACTTTTTGTTTGATTATATGTGCTTAAGGGTGGGTATGTTTTTTTATACACAGCTGTTCGGGCTACGATCAAAGAAACCTCACCATCTTTGATCAGGTAAATGTTTCATCTTTTTTAGTGTATTCGACTTGTATCGTTTGCCTTCACTGGCGCAGTCACCAGAAAAGACCTAGGTAATGCGTTCAGTCCGCTACTTACTTTTCTTACCATGAAACCATACTGCAAATCCCCATAGCTGCTTGCTGACATACATTATTTTTGGACCGTGAATCAGAGAAAAGATCAGTTTCACCACGCCGATTTTCTCTTTTGCGTACTGGGTCTCTGTCTATTAGACCAACCACCCCCAATTCAAGATCAAATTCAAGATCCACCACTCCCAATCCAAGCAGGCCGACAACTCCAACCTCAATTCAAGATCAGGTAAATGTTTCATTTTCTAGTATATATGAACACCTGAAAGAGTTGTTTTTTTCTAGTTATCCAACTTTTCTTGAAAACCTAAAGATTTATGAAAACAATGTGTAGCTTTCAGAGCCTCGGAAATCAGCTTCAATGCGTATGCATGCCGATAGAGAAACGTATAGAGAGACAGCCCAGATACCAAGCAAAAGTAAACGTTTACTCAAGGTGTTGCTTAGTCGACGAAAGTCTAAGAAAGATGATATGTTATACAACACTTATTTGGATGAATATTGAATCTGGAAATTGAAGAATAACTGAAAAATAGCCCCAAAAGCTTGTTGGTGTGCTTATTTATTATTGTCTTGTTATTTAAGCAAGCAGTAGTTAGAATGTATTATTATTCTGAATGCATGTTCTACCATCTGCATTCTTGCACTTTACTTTTGAACATGAGGTTTAATTCTAAATTGTGATAGTTATATAGCATAATGTTAACTTTTTGCCACAAGTTTTTATATCTATCTGAATACCATTTGTGCTACTGGGTTGGATTCTGGTGAGAAAATGCCAAATTTAGTGAGAATTGTGAGCAGTGGTTATCAATCATTGGATGAGAAATGAACGAATATTATGATGAGATGCACCAAGATCAATTCTCTTTTAAGCCGCAATTCATGGGAGGGTATTTAATTAAAAGTGATCAACCATTTAAAAGTAATTTATTTCACACTTGTCACCAAAAATAACCTATATATTTGCTTAAATAAGTTTGGTTTTGATAGTTTATAAGACGTGTTAAAAAGTTACTTAATTATAATATTATTTAAAAAGTTACTTAATTATAATATTATTTTATTTTATTAGAACAAATTAAAATATTTAGATATCAATTATCACAATTAAAACAAACTAGTAAGATGTTTTATCATATTAAAAATAAGTGATAACAGAAATAGAGTCTACCAAATATTTAGATATGAATTATTACAGTTTCTCACATCTCATGCCACAATCCTTGCATGTTAGTGTGATCAAATATTTTTTTTAGAAATCTATCACATTGTTACTAAAATCATTTATGAAAAAGATACATGTCATTAATGTTTATATAACTAGCAAAAAAATTGTTAGTATTAACTGTTGTATTTGACTTTTGACCAATTAAGGGGTCAATTACCAAACGTTTACAGGATAAGCGCTTACCATTTGTCATTTACTTTATCAAGTGAACATGACTAGGACGTGAGAGAAGACTCTTAATGGGTAAGAAACACTTGACAACAATCTATTTTGATGACCAAAAATATTACATCAATAAGGCAAGTGACAAACACCTACCCCACAGTCATTTAGTAAATGACCTCTAAATCTATCAAATATTTATAATATAAAAAATAACTCATGACTAATAATAATTTACAACAATTGATAATTAATAGCAATAAAAAGTAATTAGAGAAATTGAATAAAAGTAGAAAGAAAAAGCCCACTAATTCAAAAAAATTGTGTCAATAAACTAAGAGCATCCACACACGTTTTGCAAGAGGTCTTCCAAGATTACATGGCATGTCATGTGTCTTGCAAGGTCTTGCAAGATTACATGGCATGCCATGTGTCTTGCAAGGTCTTGCAAGACTTCCACCATATTGCACAATTAGCAAGACCTTGCAACAAATTTAATATAGTAAACAAATCTTTTTTTAATTTAATTAATTAGTTTGTTTAAATATTAGTTATTATTAATATGTTTATTAAATTTAATTCATTTATTAGTTTATTTGAACATTATTTTTTTAATATTTTTATTAAAATTTCTTATCCACGCTTTATTTTTTAAAAATGATACTTTTATGCAATGTTTTTTATTTAAACTGCTAAACTAAAAGTACATTAATATAAAAATTACGAAAATACAAATACTAATAGATAAACGTACACAATTTATTTATCTATATTTTATAATTAATTTATTAGTTATATTATAATTATCTATATTATTTATATTATAATTTATTAGTTTAAAAAGGAGTTTGGTCTTGCATGTGTGTGAAAAGTGTTATTGCAACGCTGATATGACACTTGTGAAAGGAGTAAGGTCTTGCACATCAGTTTTAACAATTCCTCATCAAATACTTTTGTAGGAGCAGACGGGGCTATTTTTCCTTTTTCTTTTTATGGTAATTAAAAGAAATGTCGCATCCAAATAACACATGGGTGTCCCCAAAATCAAAACATTACACTACACCAAACAACTAAGTATTTATAGGCCACCAATTGAAGTTACAGAAATAAACGAAGCAATTTTTTTTATAAATTCTGAAGCTGCAGTTCGACGTCCTCACCAAATTGTTCAATTGTTTTCGTTGCTAGTGTTAAGACGTCCACGAAGGCGCTAAATGAAGCACGAAGAAATCTCGCTTCAACCGCCTCAAAACGCCTTTTAACAACATAATCAAGAAATATTAGTATCACCAAAGGATCAGTATTTTCTATTAAGAGCATCCGCAATGGTAAGATTCTTATTCTAGCTTTTTTCCGGAAAAAAAGGGACCCGCGAGCTTTGGTAGCCAAGAAAAGCAAGCTTATTGAGAGATAAAAAGTCCTTTTTTTTCAAGGGTTCTTTTTACTATTTTATGTAGCCAACAAGCTCTTCAAAAAATTCTATCATGGATGCTCTTATATTATTTAACATTTTCGTTTTATGGGTCCTATTTGCTTTTTTTTTACTTAGAGAAATAAATGGAGATGAGAAATAGGACCAAACTCACACTGAAAGTTTGCCACCATCGGAGATGGACATCAGGCGCCTGACTTTATCTGGTTGAATCTGGAAATGGGAAGATCATAATAGTAATAATATATAACCAACTGTTATATATATCTAATGTCTAGAAATGGCACAAATGGTCATGAAATGATGTTAATATACCTCCTTGTCAACAGCCAGTGCTGAATATACTATGCCAGCCTTTTCCTCAGATTTGTAATCTACTTCCAAATCACTGCACACAAAATCTTGTAATGAGATTTTGAATATAAACTTTAAAGAGCTTTAGCAAGTTGCTATTTGAAATGTGGAAAAAAGATTTATCATTTACGTAAGAAAAACCATAAGCTAAGCTTATTTTACGAGGTAATTGAAACAACCCTATTTGGTAAGCTCTAACCATAAGATAGCTAGCTAACCTTGTGGGGTTAGCTCAACTGGCAATAAAGCTTGGGAACTATGTTTTTTAGTTATAAATTTTTTGTAATAAACATTGTATTATTATTATTATTATTATTTAATGATGAAATTAAGATGCATTAAAAAACCGTTCCATAAAAATTAAGATGAGAAAAGTAAAAATATACATATCAGTTTCACCTCATAACCAGCTACGATTTTAGACAGCATGAGTTAGAAGCATATGTAAAAAACTTATCATTAAAAGATTACTAAAAAGGAAATGTTAATAATTTTCATGGGACAGAGGGACATACAAATATGTACCGGGACTTCCTAATCATATATAATAATTCCGTGGTCTAAAGTAGTAAAATGTAGCAAAGGTGGTCAAACCAAAGAGAAAGGCAGGACAACTCAATTATGGCTGTGTTCATTCAAGTGGCCAAAGGATTGGTGAGAATAAAACCTAACTTCTGTGCTGATCAATTTCAAAACAAAATGATGGCAAAATAAAGCAGAAGCTTTTCAGATACCTTTTATAAAGAAATAAGAGCAGGATTTTAAAGACAAATTTGTGAAGTATGCAGTGAAAAACACTTAAAATTACATCTTAGACCCTTGTGAACTATGCAAATTAATGGGCATTACATATACATATACATAAACCTAAAAGAGAGAGACCCACCAGCTGAACTCCCATGGAGAGGGAACTGTGTTTTGGGCATCTGTTTCAATGGCAGAAGCAATAGACTCCATCTTTATCTCAGTAAAGTCCAATAAGAATATAGACTTCAGTTGTGAAGCAACACTGCCAATTACTTAGTATTCTGCAAATCATAGAGTGTATTGTTATATAATAAAAAAAACAAATAAATTGCAAATTTGCAACCTCAAATACTTCTTTTTAGCATAACCCCATATTTGCAACATAAAAGAGGGACTTATCAAATGGGGTTTTCAAATTTGGACATCTATTGGTGGGTATGCAAAATTTTGAAAAACAAATCATAGGAAATTTGCATTTAAAAAGTAGCAAGTTTGACTTACAAAATTGAAAGTGCAGCTCTTTCCTTGATTTTATTCAGTAATTCATAGTTTGGAAGGAAGGATAATAAGAGTGAGATAATAGATACTAGTAATGAGAAGATGCACATATCAGTCAATCTGATTTCCCATGTACGTAAACAATAAAACAACGAAATCATGGGTTACACAGATTACTAACACAAACAGCAGTGTTACCGGATTCTGAGAAGTTAAAAACGTGCGGCTGAATTACAAGAAATAGATGGAAGGAGATGCACCAATCAGCAAAGCCCCAAAAGCTCAAATAGTTTGCTTGAGAATTGGCGTAAAACTCCCAAAAGGATGGTGTTACACCGTAACATTGTGCACTTCTAAAATGGGCGGCAAGAGCATAATCTACGATTTTAGGCCCAATTCACAATCCAATTTTTACCGCGTCTTTCTCAAATTAAACAGAGATAGGAGAGGAAATAGACTGCAGAAATCCTAGCCATGGAGCAGAAATCGATAAACAAGCACAAACACACAAACAATAGACAAACATCGATGCATACAAGGAGAAGAAATCCACTGCAGAAATCGTTGTGTTTGGAGGAGAGATCGAGTGCAGAAAACGTTACCTTTAATCGATTTAGTGAGAGACGTTAAAATGGTGTTCGGTTTGGAGAGAAGAGAGTGGCTACTTTTTGGAGGGAGGCGTGTTTGTTAACCAAGGGTAGGGTTTGTCCTTTTTTTCCCTGGTTGTGCAAATAACTCATAAGTAAACAACCTCTAACAATATCATAATTGAAAGCGGAGTCTATACAAAGGAATATCAAAGTCCTTTTTAAATATCAAGTCAGTTTTACAATAACATCTCCTATATCAATGCAAGACCAAAGTCTTTTTTAAAATGGTCCCCACTACCAATATTATTATAATATAATGTTACAAACTAATGAAACAAAAATATATAATAAAAGAACATTATAAAATAATAGTATTGATTTATTAAATTTAGTGGTTCCCACATCTTGCAAAACCTTGCTAATTTGGCAAGTGTAAGAGTATTTTGCAAGACTTTACTATCCACATGGCAAATCATGTCATCTTGCAAGGTCTCTAGCAAGATGGATGTGGATGCACTACTATCATCACAATATCATATCATATGTTAATAACATACACCATGGAACACTCCATTGTATCCCTTCGAGAAATCTCATTGAGAATTACAACAAATAGGAATGGGACTTGGTGCCGATCCTTAGCGTAGCCCTATCTCCACCCAAAAAATAATGTCACCCATTGGGGTTCTAAGACATACCTTCTGAATCGATCTCACGTACATATCTTGAATCACCCCGACATACCTCCAAAGTACCCTCTCCTCTCTATACAAATGAGTATGTTTGGATATATATATATTGGGTCTGTCTCGTTTGGTTTATACTAAAAAAACTACGATCTTGAAGGGGAATAAAAGATTACCAAAACTAACGGTTATGCCGAAGTACTTAGTATTCTCTACAATGTGTTTAGAGAGAGCCAAAGACCCTGTCTCAAAACTCAAAACCGATCCTGCACCCTTGGCCTGCAAAAGGTAAATCATTTCTAACGCTTCTAGATAATGAAATACGAGGAACGAGGGACGTTCTTTTATTTAACGAATATGATGATTACCTGAGAGTAGTGTAAAGAGTGTCCAGGATGGTTAGGAAGACCTGCATAATTGACCTTCTTCACCAAGGGATGAGAGGCCAGAAATTCTGCTATCTTTTGTGCATTCTCCTACATTACAAACAATCAACTGTCAAAACCCACTTCACCCATCTAAAACCAAACCCAATATAACCACCCACTTGAAAGCAGCTTACTATACTGGATATAAAATCATAATAAGACTTGTAAACCAAAATGCAACACTACTGCTCATTAAAAGGCTAAGATTGTGACTAGATTCATCAAACTGATCAGATGGTGTTTAGTAAATAAAAAACAACACCGTATAATCTTTTTACAATCCATTTAAAAAAAGATTTCATAATTTCGTTTGTTAATCTTTTTACAATCCATTTAAATAAAGATTTCATAATTTCATTAATAACAACATCGTAGTTATTTACTAAACATACTCATTGCAAAAAAGACGATCTTCTATACAAGTCTCTAAATAGCATTTCATAATTTCGTTTGTCCATCTTACACGTACATGATGATCAAAGAAAAATGAAATGGATAGCTGATACACTTGATCCACTTCGAGCATCTGACCTTCAAGCTTAAACATTTATAACTTGTATATTGTGCTTTTTAACATGTAACTAAGAAATTTTTTGATTGCAAGCATAAAAGAGCAGTACAATATGCTTGATGGGTTGTTTTTATGAGTTTTGTTCCAAATGCCTTATAATGTAGTATAAATAACTCAAAAGATAAAGTTCAACAACAAAGAAAGAAATCAAACGCGAGAAAAGTTTAATTACTGATGATGACTTTAATTACAACATATGCCAAGAAACACCGGTGCACAAGATAGCAGGTATATATATTTAATACAGATAAAATGATGTGCTACTTTTTAGTGTGTTTTTTCCATGTAAAAGCAGATTCAAGGGTTGTAGTGTGTTTTCTAGATCATGCCCAAATTTTCAGAAATGATGATGATGGAATATTAGCAATGAAAGCATTAAGTTGTGTTTTCTAAATGGGTGAGAATAACATCATCTTGTTGAAGTGAAATGGCATTCTTACTTTTATTAACAACTTACATCCCAACCCCAATTGTTTTGAGCATTACCTGGATGTGAAACACATGCATGCACCTTTTAACTAAAATTAAGTTATATGAATTGAAATATTGTATTTAAGAATTGAATGATCCATGCCTTCTATATACACTTGAAATGGATAGCACACGAGAAAGAACACATTTATAAATGATCAAAGAAATTATCTACTGTGTAGATATATAGTAATTATGCATCTAAAGACTTGTAAGTTTAAGATCATCAAATTCTATAAAACCATTAATTTGAATAATGAATTATTTCTCAACTCGCAACACTGAAGGATACAACAGATAAAAACAATAAGATGTACTCAAATGAATGCACATGTATCTCCATTACAATCAACAGGTTTCACCATGAATTATGAGAGCATCATATAAAGTGCCTCATACGGCAATATATACAATGCATAATGTTCAATTTTCTTCTTGATACTCCATGGCAACTGACTTTATATTATACAGGTTTAGCAAATTGTGCTAACCATAGTAGAAATGCGAGCAAACAAGAATTTTAAATTCTATAATGGTTCATGATTGTTTTTCATTTTAGAATTTCACTGTTCTGTTTACCCACAAATGATAGCCTTCAAAATGCAAGTTAAAAGCTCACTTTAAGATGAAATGCATGCCTCAAAGTTATTGGTTCTGTAATAACACACACAAAGCAGTTGATAATTTACCGCAGATCTATTACACAAACGAGTAAAAAAATTTGATCTTAACAACACTATTTCCCATAATTAGAAGAAATTTGAGAAATACCCACCAAAGTACACTATTTCCAACATTAAAACCTTAGAAAGGATCAAACAATAAAGTCACACAACACTGAAAAATATCCATCAATAATTTCATCTCAAAAATCGTAATTTTTTCACAAAATCGAAGCACAAATAAGTGTTGAACGAATTTCAATTTTGAGAAATAATCAAACACCCACCAAAAATTTCATCTTAAAAACACTATATTTTTTTCTGAAACAGAAAGCATAGACCTACAAATTTGAGACATCATTCTGCAAATCGTAGAACCAAGGAGCATTAATTATCAAATAAACTTGAGAAAGGCAACCAAAACGCATATGAAATTCTAAAGAAATAGAAGAGATGATCAAATAGCAAATCACTTGAGAAGCATCCACCTCATCATAAATAACACCACCAATTTCCCAATTTCCCAAAACAGATTAGAACATATCCAACAAAAAATCAAATACCACCACCAATTTCCCAGAACAGATTAGAAGAACTTTAAAGTCCAGCAATAACGCAAGAAATCAATTGCAAGCTTTGAGAAGAGAGTACGAACTCCTCTCAATGAAAGATGGTGAGAAGGTTGATACTTACCTTGATCGAACCTTGACGATTGTGAACAAGATGAAGGCTAATGGCGACCCCTTGACCTCAGGTACTGTTGTTGCCAAGATACTGAGATCCTTGACCCCGAAGTTTAATTATGTCGTTTGTTCGATAGAAGAATCGAACAATCTTGACACCTTGACAATCGATGAGTTGCATGGTAGTCTTCTGGTTCATGAGCAACGCATGATCGGGCAACAAGATAATGAACAGGCCTTGAAGATAACGAGTGGCTCGCCATCTCGAGGTCGCGGAAGGGGACGAGGAGGAATGAGAGGAAGAGGACGGGGCAGATCTCTCTTTGACAAAAGCACCACCGAATGCTATAAGTGTCACAAACTTGGACACTTTCAATATGAATGTCCAGATTGGGAGAAGGACGCTAATTTTGTCGAGCACGATGACACGGAGGAAATGGTTTTAATGGCTCAAATGGATGAAGATGGCTCGACAAAACAGTGGGTTTGGTTTCTGGATTCGGGTTGCTCCAACCATATGACGGGTGAGAAGAAATGGTTTTGTTCCTTAGATGAGTCCTACCGTAACAGCGTTCGACTTGGTAATGATGTACGTATGGCTGCTATGGGCAAAGGAAGTGTTCGTCTCGATATTGAAGGTAATACTTATACTTTGACCGATGTGTACTATGTTCCCGATCTTAGGAACAACTTGATTAGTGTCGGTCAAGTTCAAGAGAGGGGAGTGGAGATTTTGTTCAAGAAAGGAACGTGCAGCATATTTCATCCAAGGAAGGGCCTCGTCACACGGATTCAAATGAGTTCGAATAGGATGTTTATGGTCAAAGCTAGACCAAATTGCAGTGAGGAGTGTCACAAAGCAGTAAGTGATGATATCACTACTCTTTGGCATCAAAGGTTCGGGCACATTAACAACAAAAGTTTGAAGGCAATGCATGACAAAGAAATGGTGAAGGGGCTGCCATCGATCAATGCAGAAATGGGAACCTGTTCAGATTGCTTAGTGGGAAAACAAACCAGAGAATCGTTTCCAAAAACGAGTTCTTGGAGGGCAACTCAACAACTACAACTCATTCATTCCGACATTTGCGGTCCCATTACTCCTCAATCAAGCAGTCTAAAGAGGTACATAATCAATTTTATCGATGATTATTCAAGGAAATGTTGGAGTTATTTTCTGAACGAAAAGTGTAACACCCGTGATTTTCAGATAAGTACAACTTCGATTCAGTGAGGAATCGATATTTTAAGAAAAATATGGAAAATAGGATTTGGAGTTAAATCCTATATTTTATTGTCTTGTTGGATGGGGAATTCGATTACGAGTCCAACGGTTCTTTCCGGAGTGAAAACGGAGCTAGGACGAGGAAGTTATGGCCAAAACGAGTTTCGGCACACCTTGAGCTATAGTGACCAGCGATTGTGACACTGTCACTATCGCCGTGTCACTATCGCCCAAGAGGTACCGAGAGTTTTGGGGGTTGAGCGATTGTGCCCCGGCGATTGTGACCATGTCACTATCGCCCTGTCACTCTCGCCAGAAGTGTACCGCGGGTGAGTTTGGGGTGAGCGACTATGCCCCGGCGATTGTGACCATGTCACTATCGCCTGTCATTATCGCCGTCGGGCTCCAGGGGGCTTTAAATCCTTTTCTCATTTCTTCTTCTTCACTTTGCATCTCTCTCTCGACTCAACTCTCTCTCGACTCAACTCTCTCTCTCTCAGACGATTGCTCTCAAGAACATCATCCCCTCCCCTCTCCTTCCTCATTTCTTCACCATCTAAGTTTGTAATCAAACCCCTTCCTCCATTGTTGAGCATATTTGGAGAGCTTGGAGCTTTTGCGGAGATTAGGAGTTCGTCTTGGAGGATTTAAGTGGTTTAAGGTAATATCTTCCCATCTAAAGATGTTATTGTTATTAATTTCATCTTCTTTCCATCTTGTGGTGATGTTGAACGATTTTGGTGATGATGGGTTAAGGAAATATGGTTTGCCTTATATTTAAGAACTAGGGTTTGTTATATTTGGGGGTTTTGATGTGTTATGGTTAAGGAATGATTCCTTATGGTTGGATTGTGATATTGATGGTTGGGATTTCATAAATCTAGGTTTTGGAAGTTTTGGCTTGAGGATGCAAACTTCATCAAAGGAGCTTACGTTGGAGAAACTCTAGATTTAGCATAAATCTAGCAAGGTGAGTTCAAGTTACTTTGCACAAACTTTGTACATGCCAAAATGAGTGTTTTCCAAATATTTGTGTGTGTTACTTGAAAATATATGTGGTTGAGTTATTTGAATGGTTTAACTCTATTTGAAGTGTTTATCATCATAAATGTGTAAAACACCCATATTTGGGGCTTTTGAATATTTGGATGGTTAGAAACCACAATTGTCTTTAAAAGATTGATTGCTCAAAATGAAGTTTATTTGATGGTTTAATCATGTTAGTGAAAATGATTTCTATAAACCATTTGGGAAGATGCACTTTTAGTGTTATGAGTCTTTTGAGTGTTTGCCAGTTTTAGATACTCGAGGTGGAGTCTTGGATGTGTTATATGCTTCAGTGCATTTTATTTGAATATGTGTCGGTTTGAGTGTTGGTCTTACGTGTGAAGACCGTTTGATGTTTTCGTGTTCTTAGTACCTTTGGGACTAATGAACCTCGGTGAATTATATGCATTGTTGAGTTATGAAAGAATTGCATATACGTATACATATAGATGCATTTATGATTTGACTTCATTGGGAAGGTGGCAATGAAGGGGTTGTGAGATTATCATGCCTCGGAGCGTGTGTTGTATGATGTGAGTTAGATGCATTTCATTGGCATGGATTGATATTGATAAATGATCATTAGACCTTTTGAGCAGAGAGCTCGGTTTTGGACTCAGTTGAGTCTCGAGGGCATTCGCCCGATTTTATTATAAGTTCGACGTGGGCTTGGGGTTTGAGTTGCATGAATTGCATCATATTTGGAGTTTACATGATTTGAATGCATTAGTTATTCTTTTAAGGTCATGTATGAATTTTAAGTTAAGTAAGCTTGTTTTGGATGGTGGGTTTTCCAAGGTAAAGACCTAGTATGGTTGAACTTGAGGGCTTGGACTAAAGACCTAGTATGGTTGATGTCTAAGAGGGGCTAAAGACCTAGTATGGTTGATGCCAAAGACGGACTAAAGACCTAGTATGGTTGACGTCTGAGATGGACTAAAGACCTAGTATGGTTGATGTCTAAGATGGGCTAAAGATCTAGCATGATTGATGCCAAGGATTGACTAAAGACCTAGTATGGTTGATGTCATCCGTTTTCCACATCCAAGAAGCTTACCTACATTTATTTAATCGTGGTTTAATTTATGTGTTTGCCACACTCGATGAGATCGGGTCTCCCCCGTCACCGAAGGGTGTTGATTTCGGGTATTTTATCTATTCGCATTGTTGAGGTTATATTACATGCATATGGTTTGTTTTCCATGATTTATGGACAGATTTATGTTACATTCTTATTGGATGTTTTACTACTGGAGTTTTATTCGAAGTGGCGATTATTTGAGAAATTGTTATTAATTAACTCTTGATGTGAGTTTTGGATTTGAGTTCTTTGCAGAGAAACGATTTCCATTGGAAGCTTTCCTCTCATAAACTGTATGCGTTTGGAAAATGAGTTTTCGATGTCTTTTATACAAACCCTTCTAGAAAATCATTTATTTAAGTTGAAGCTATCGATTTATCAAATGATTTGCTCATGATAATCTTTGTCGCCAAATCTCGTTTAAAGATTTATTCAAATCATGACTAAAACTACTATCTTCCGATTTATGATTTTATATAGTCATGATAAAATGCTTGAACTCACTAGGCGTTAGCCTAACCCTTTTTATTTGTCGGCATGTGCAACAGGCTCAGGTTGGGGTAGCTCTAGCTACATTGTGAAGTGGCGAGTGCTAGAAATGTGTGCGAGAGGTGAATAGCTTAAGTTATGTTTTCCGCATTTACCCTTGGGAAGTAGCACTTGTATTTGGATTAAGTGATGTCCGAAGTGGGTTTAGTCTTGGTAATGAGACTTGTGTAGTATGTATTACTTGGAGATAACCATTGTTTGTAATTGGAGGTATTTTATCTATTGTTTCGGATGTAATATCGAAAATTTTAAATTAGTTGTTCTTTCCAAATTTGAGGGTGTCACAAGTTGGTATCAGAGTATAAGTTTGAGAGAATTAGGTGTTGATTTTGGATACCTAGACTCAAACTAGTGTTTGTTTAAGTAAATGAGAGTGAAATTCACCTTTAGGCACCTTAAGATAAGATGTGTTGAAGTTGATGGAGCTTTTAGAAATGAGAATCACATCGAGAGCAACAAGGATAATCATATGCAGTGCGTTCATAGTGACACCTGGCCAGTGTCATGGTGAACCTACTAGTACATGTGCATGCTCGAATTGCTTTCATGTGGTGATCGTTGGGGTAGTGAAGGAGGTTCTGAACTAGTAGTTGTTGGAATGGATGGACGATTCTAGTATTAGTCACTTGGAGTGACGATAAGCATGATGTTTGCTTTATGTAGGCCGTTTCGGGTCAAGATTGACGGTCGGACTAGAACCATAGGCTTTTGAGCCGATTTTGATTTGAGGAAAAACCGTAAGGTTAATTGATGTATTTCCCAACTTGCCTTAAGAGGTTTGAATATCCGGATGAAAATAGTAGACCGGAGGATTTTGGAGGAGTATGAGTAGAGACGTTGAATGCCGACTAAATCATGCACGAAATTTATTTTGGAAATAAATTGCATCAACTGTTTCTTGTATTTCCAATCCTTATGTGGATTGTGTCATAAATTTTGAGAAATGTTTGGCACGCACACAAGATTTCAAATTATGGTTTTAAAAGTGCATGAAACCGTTTTATCGCGGGAGTTGCGAACTCCGTCGGGATTTGTTTTGCCTTATTTCATCGTTGTTCAACATTTGTTTTGGATGTAATGATAATCATATATAAATGATGTTTGAGATGTTGGGCAATAACTACGGCTTGTGACTTTAACATTGGATCTCCTCCACATATGTTAGAGTTTGGACGGAAAGTTATTTTTCCATTATGTCTATGTGAGATTATTTTGGGGATTTTGTTTAATAAGAGTTGTTAAACAATGTCGTTTATGTGGTATTACCCTAGAAGGGGATTTTTGGGATTTTGGCGTCTCATTTATGATTTTTGCTTTTAGCAATTTGGCTTTGGAAGCATGGTGTTTAGCGCCGTTTTATTGACTTGGAGTCATTGAGTCCATGGAGGTTCATGGAGTTTGGTTTTACGACATGTTGAGTCGTGTGAGTACAAATTTACAATGTGCATACTCTAATTGCTTATGTGAAAAGTTTACGAGTTTTGGTTGGGCATTTGGTCCCACTCGAGTTTTGTTGAGAAAAGTTAATTTTATGCCATAAGGCGACTAAGAAAAGATGAGTTTGGAACTCTAGTGTCGCGTAACTTTTCTTTCAAAAAGTTTGTGTTACTAAGTATTTCATTGCAAATAGTTCGGTGTATGGATTGATTTATACGTGGCTTAAGTGATGCATGAAAGGACATTTTGGTGACGATTCACAATAATTTGTTTGGTGCGCTTTTGGTCAGTTAAATGTTTTATTAGCATTTTTATGTAAAATGTGTTATATCGACTTGAGGTATGCATAGCTTGGTAACCATTGTTTTCTCGACACTTTGCTAAACGAGACGTGCATGAAAATGTTTTATTAACTCCTTGTTTAAATGAGAGACCATTTGGTCAAAGCTTGGTTTAGAGGTGTGAGGATCACAGATGGTTTACAATACGTGATATCTGAAAAACACAAATGCATGAGTCGTTGACATTGGTCAATTTTGATTTGCCGAATAATTTTTGGAAAATTGAAAACCTTTTGGTTTGGAGGAAATGTGTATTTTAAAATTTTTGACAAATACATTTTAAGCAATGACGTTTCGACGTTTTATGTTCCAAGTACGGAATTTTGAGGAAAGTGCTTCGTGATAAAGGTTTTAGAAAACTTGTTTGTATAAAATTATGATGCGTGGGATTCTTATGTTTTGAACATTGATGCGCACCGTGGGTGCAATTTGAGATTTGAAAATAGGTTTGAACCCTTTTTAGTGTCAACAAATTATTAACACTTCTTTCCTCGCATGTTTTGGACAAACGCATTGTTGTGTGCAAGTTTTGCCGGAAAACGTTTTATTCAGATGTTATTATAGGACCGAATGAGGAATTTTGGGAAATTGATTTAAAGAGTTTCATCTCTTGAAATCTGGTCACGAACCATTTGATGCATGTTATTTCGTTTCAATAAAATTTCTAATGGAAATGTTACAAGCTTGCATGCCTACCCCAATGAGAGGTTTTATGATGTTTTAGTCGATGTTTTCAAGTAATGGAAACGTATGAGTTTGTTTTAAATAGGGGAATCGCACAAGTCGTTTTGAGTTTTGACTGAGGTGTAAGTAGGAATTGTTTCCTTGTTTTTGTATAATAAACTGGCGCGCGCAAAATGTGTTGGGGAAACCTGGTCCCATACGATTTTATGGTCAGAAAAGAATTTGGAGTCAAATGTCGTTTGGACTCTTTTGAAATACGTGCACACCTTGTTTTGCACCCCGTTTAAGGTCGAGCAGTCACTTTACATGCTTGTCGTGAGTCAATCCATACTAGAACCGTGGCACCCACTTTAAAGAAATTGTTTATTTTGCTTTTACGTTTTGTGGGAAAACTGTACTGCAATGAAATAATTTTCGACGTGATTTTTATATGTGGGACGAGCGTGTCCGTTTTGCGTAACTACCGAATTGATGATAGTAGTTTTCTATGCGTACAATTATTTGATATGAAAATCTTTGCGTTGAAAATTTTGTGAAAGGTTGATTGACTGGCATATTTATTGATTAACGCACTTGAAAACCTTGAACTCATTAGGACCTTGGAGAGGTTAAGTAACCCAGTTGAAAGTAAGGATGTAGAACCTCGATTGTAAAGAGTTGGGCGTTCAGGCACGTGGCGTGACTATAGGCCGGATGATATCGGTAGCAAAGTCAATGTGTTTGTGGTAATTGGAGGGTTAGACTCGCGGTAACGCACCTCGTGGTTGGTGTAGCCGTTTTGTTGACAACCTTAGTTTTGTGGAAACACTCGGTAAACGGAACTCAGATGTGGAGTCCTGTTAGAGTTCAAAGCTTGGTGGTATAACTAGGTGTCAACCTTTGTGGGTTTGAGGTCGGAAACCGTTAGTGTAATCGGGGGGATTGTAGTCCGATTTTAAAAGAATGATGGTGATGGTGGTAGTAACCTTAAGATGCTCAATTGTGACGAGTGGTGTTGGTGGAATAATCTTAGTGTACGGTTAAAGGACTTGTCGGTTTTATGATTGTTCTTTTTGGAATGGATTCTTGGAGTTATTAGAACTCATGGAGTTATTTGACAATTAATGGTAGGGATGATCGGAATTGATAATTCTGTTGGGTTCGTTAGTGATTAAATCGTGAAATGATTTAGAGTTGAAAACTAAAATTGAGGAAGATGGAACACTTTAAGGTTGGGAGACAACCGGAGTCGTTTAACTAGGAGTGTTACCAGTGGTTGGAATGTTCTTCCGGACATAAGTACGGTGTACTTGAAGGAGTGCTGTTGATAAGAAATTGTTCGAGGAATTGTCCTTATAGACTATGTGGGAAATTTGGATTCCAGTTAGGAATTGATGATTTATGGTCGGAGTTGAGTCGGTTAGCATTGTTATAAAGGATGTAGATTTCGAGGACGAAATCATTCCAAGGTTGGGAGGATTGTAACACCCGTGATTTTCAGATAAGTACAACTTCGATTCAGTGAGGAATCGATCTTTTAAGAAAAATATGGAAAATAAGATTTGGAGTTAAATCCTATATTTTATTGTCTTGTTGGATGGGGAATTCGATTACGAGTCCAACGGTTCTTTCCGGAGTGAAAATGGAGCTAGGACGAGGAAGTTATGGCCAAAACGAGTTTCAGCACACCTTGAGCTATAGTGCCCAGCGATTGTGACACTGTCACTATCGCCGTGTCACTATCGCCCAAGAGGTACCGAGAGTTTTGGGGGTTGAGCGATTGTGCCCCGGCGATTGTGACCATGTCACTATCGCCCTGTCACTCTCGCCAGAAGTGTACCGCGGGTGAGTTTGGGGTGAGCGACTATGCCCCGGCGATTGTGACCATGTCACTATCGCCTGTCATTATCGCCGTCGGGCTCCAGGGGGCTTTAAATCCCTTTCTCATTTCTCCTTCTTCACTTTGCATCTCTCTCTCGACTCAACTCTCTCTCTCAGACGATTGCTCTCAAGAACATCATCCCCTCCCCTCTCCTTCCTCATTTCTTCACCATCTAAGTTTGTAATCAAACCCCTTCCTTCATTGTTGAGCATATTTGGAGAGCTTGGAGCTTTTGCAGAGATTAGAAGTTCGTCTTGGAGGATTTAAGTGGTTTAAGGTAATCTCTTCCCATCTAAAGATGTTATTGTTATTAATTTCATCTTCTTTCCATCTTGTGGTGATGTTGAACGATTTTGGTGATGATGGGTTAAGGAAATATGGTTTGCCTCATATTTAAGAACTAGGGTTTGTTATATTTGGGGGTTTTGATGTGTTATGGTTAGGGAATGATTCCTTATGGTTGGATTGTGATATTGATGGTTGGGATTTCATAAATCTAGGTTTTGGAAGTTTTGGCTTGAGGATGCAAACTTCATCAAAGGAGCTTACGTTGGAGAAACTCTAGATTTAGCATAAATCTAGCAAGGTGAGTTCAAGTTACTTTGCGCAAACTTTGTACATGCCAAAAGGAGTGTTTTCCAAATATTTGTGTGTTTTACTTGAAAATATATGTGGTTGAGTTATTTGAATGGTTTAACTCTATTTGAAGTGTTTATCGTCATAAATGTGTAAAACACCCATATTTGGGGCTTTTGAATATTTGGATGGTTAGAAACCACAATTGTCTTTAAAAGATTGATTGCTCAAAATGAAGTTTATTTGATGGTTTAATCATGTTAGTGAAAATGATTTCTATAAACCATTTGGGAAGATGCACTTTTAGTGTTATGAGTCTTTTGAGTGTTTGCCAGTTTTAGATACTCGAGGTGGAGTCTTGGATGTGTTATATGCTTAAGTGCATTTTATTTGAATATGTGTCGGTTTGAGTGTTGGTCTTACGTGTGAAGACCGTTTGATGTTTTCGTGTTCTTAGTACCTTTGGGACTAATGAACCTCGGTGAATTATATGCATTGTTGAGTTATGAAAGAATTGCATATACGTATACATATAGATGCATATATGATTTGACTTCATTGGGAAGGTGGCAATGAAGGGGTTGTGAGATTATCATGCCTCAGAGCGTGTGTTGCATGATGTGAGTTAGATGCATTTCATTGGCATGGATTGATATTGATAAATGATCATTAGACCTTTTGAGCAGAGAGCTCGGTTTTGGACTCGGTTGAGTCTCGAGGGCATTCGCCCGATTTTATTATAAGCTCGACGTGGGCTTGGGGTTTGAGTTGCATGAATTGCATCATATTTGGAGTTTACATGATTTGAATGCATTAGTTATTCTTTTGAGGTCATGTATGAATTTTAAGTTAAGTAAGCTTGTTTTGGATGGTGGGTTTTCCAAGGTAAAGACCTAGTATGGTTGAACTTGAGGGATTGGACTAAAGACCTAGTATGGTTGATGTCTAAGAGGGGCTAAAGACCTAGTATGGTTGATGCCAAAGACGGACTAAAGACCTAGTATGGTTGACGTCTGAGATGGACTAAAGACCTAGTATGGTTGATGTCTAAGATGGGCTAAAGATCTAGCATGATTGATGCCAAGGATTGACTAAAGACCTAGTATGGTTGATGTCATCTGTTTTCCACATCCAAGAAGCTTACCTACATTTATTTAATCGTGGTTTAATTTATGTGTTTGCCACACTCGATGAGATCGGGTCTCCCCCGTCACCGAAGGGTGTTGATTTCGGGTATTTTATCTATTCGCATTGTTGAGGTTATATTACATGCATATGGTTTGTTTTCCATGATTTATGGACAGATTTATGTTACATTCTTATTGGATGTTTTACTACTGGAGTTTTATTCGCAGTGACGATTATTTGAGAAATTATTATTAATTAACTCTTGATGTGAGTTTTGGATTTGAGTCCTTTGCAGAGAAACGATTTCCATTGGAAGCTTTCCTCTCAGAAACTGTATGCGTTTGGAAAATGAGTTGTCGATGTCTTTTATACAAACCCTTCTAGAAAATCATTTATTTAAGTTGAAGCTATCGATTTATCAAATGATTTGCTCATGATTATCTTTGTCGCCAAATCTCGTTTAAAGATTTATTCAAATCATGACTAAAACTACTATCTTCCGATTTATGATTTTATATAGTCATGATAAAATGCTTGAACTCACTAGGCGTTAGCCTAACCCTTTTTATTTGTCGGCATGTGCAACAGGCTCAGGTTGGGGTAGCTCTAGCTACATTGTGAAGTGGCGAGTGCTAGAAATGTGCACGAGATGTGAATAGCTTAAGTTATGTTTTCCGCATTTACCCTTGGGAAGTAGCACTTGTATTTGGATTAAGTGATGTCCGAAGTGAGTTTAGTCTTGGTAATGAGACTTGTGTAGTATGTATTACTTGGAGATAACCATTGTTTGTAATTGGAGGTATTTTATCTATTGTTTCGGATGTAATATCGAAAATTTTAAATTAGTTGCTCTTTCCAAATTTGAGGGTGTCACAAAAAGTCACAAGCTTTAGAAACTTTTAAAAGGTTTAAAGCTTTGGTTGAGAAAGAGGCCGGAATGCAGATTAAGTGCTTAAGAACTGATAGGGGAGGGGAGTTTAATTCCACAGAATTCAAGGTGTTTTGTGAGGAGAATGGTATTCAACGGCAGCTTACTGCAAGCTATACACCACACCAAAATGGTGTAGCAGACAGGAAGAATCGAACCGTGATGAATATGGTTCGAAGTATAATGAGTGCAAGAAAGGTTCCAAAGGTATTCTGGCCAGAAGCTACTAATTGGTGCGTGCACGTTCTTAATCGAAGTCCCACAACAGCTCTTGAAAATTGCACACCAGAAGAAAAATGGAGCAATCGAAAACCCTTTGTAGGTTATTTCAGGGTGTTTGGTTGTATTGCTCATGTCCATGTGCCTAAAGAAAAGAGATTGAAGCTGGATGATAGAAGTTTAAAGTGTGTTTTGTTCGGGGTCAGTGAAGAATCCAAGGCATACCGACTTTATGATCCGACTACTAACAAGATTATTGTTAGCAAAGACGTTGTGTTTGAAGAAGAAGCCTTCTGGAACTGGTCTCAAGAATCTGCGATTAACTCTTCTGATCTAGACTGGGAAGATAATTTCGAACAGGGAAATGATGAAAATGGGCCAAGTTCACACAACACTACAAATGATCCAACAGATGTTTCAGTTGGGCCTAACAATTCAGATGGGCTTCCAAGTGAAACCGAGAGTGGGTCTTCGAATGTGAACCCAGTTACAACACCCATCGAAGAAAGGGGAAGAAGGGCAACGAGGGCACCAACCTGGATGGATGATTACGTTAGCGGCGAAGGGGTTCTGAGCGACGAAGATCAGCAGGAGAATATCGCTATCGCTATGTTCTCATCCCTATCGGAGCCTACGACTTTTCAAGAAGCTGCACAAGAGGAATGTTGGAAACGTGCAATGAAACAGGAGATTGAATCAATCGAGCGGAACAACACCTGGGAATTGTGTGATTTACCACCAGGTGCAACAGCAATCGGAGTTAAGTGGGTATTCAAGATCAAGTTAGACAAAGACGGGAAGGTTGATAAGCACAAAGCTCGACTCGTGGTGAAGGGATACGCTCAAAGACACGGCTTGGATTATTCAGAAGTCTTTGCTCCGGTGGCAAGGTGGGATACAATTAGAACCATCTTTGCTTTTGCTGCGCAACGAGGTATGAAAATTCATCAGTTAGATGTAAAGAGTGCCTTTTTATATGGCATGTTAGAAGAAACCGTCTTTGTAGAGCAACCTCAAGGGTATGAAGTGCAGGGGAAGGAGGAAAAGGTTTATCGATTAAAAAAGGCTTTGTACGGTTTAAAGCAGGCTCTGAGGGCCTGGTGCGGGAGGATAGAAGGTTATTTTCTCAAAGAGGGATTCAAGAAATGTCCTCATGAACCAACATTGTTTGTCAAATCGGCTGAGGGAAGTGATGATTTTCTAATTGTTTCAATTTATGTAGATGATTTGATTATAACAGGAACTACACCTGCATTAATCGAGCAATTCAAAACCTCTATGAAGTCTGAATTTGACATGTCGGACATGGGAGAGATGTGCTACTTTCTGGGTGTCGAGGTTAATCAAACTGAAGATGGGATTCATCTAAGTCAGCGCAAATATGCTCGTGAGATACTCGAAAGGTTCAATATGGAGGATTGCAATGATGTAAGAAATCCTATAGTTCCGGGTTGCAAGCTGATAAAGGACGATCAAAGTGGGTTTGTTGATGCAGCCGTGTATAAGCAAATGGTGGGCTGCGTTATGTACTTAGCAGCAACAAGGCCAGATATAATGTTCATCGCAGGTCAGTTGTGTCGATACATGGAAGCACCCACAGAGCAACACATGGCAGCGATGAAGAAGTTACTTCGGTATATCCAGGGAACTAAAGAGCTTGGTATTTTCTATAAGAAGGGGGCAGTGATCGGTTGGTTGCATACTCGGATAGTGACTACGCAGGTGATTATGACAATCGAAGAAGTACTTCGGGTTATGTTTGTTTTCTAAGTGGGGCTGCAATCGCATGGTCTTCAAAGCGGCAGCCGATTGTGACTCTTTCCACCACCGAAGCGGAATTTGTGGCTGCCACAGCTTGTGCATGTCAAGTGTTATGGTTAAGAAGAATATTTGAGCATATTGGCTTAGCTCAAAAGGAAGGTATCGTTATAAACTGTGACAACATGTCAACTATCAAGCTTTCAAAGAATCCAGTTATGCACCAGCGAAGCAAGCACATAGACGTGAGGTACTTCTTCCTTCGTGATTTGGTAAATGACGGAGTCATTGAGCTGAAGTATTGCAACACACTAGCTCAAGTTGCAGACATTATGACGAAGCCATTAAAGGTTGATCAGTTCGAGAAGTTGCGAGGTATGCTCGGTATGATTGATGCATCAGAGTTAAACTAAAGGCTGGAAGTCTTTAGTTTAGGAGAAGGTATGTTGGGTTTAGTTGGTTGTGGTCACGTGCTGGTCATAGCCACGTTTGAATAATCCCCTGCTTTGCAGGATAGTTTGTTATTTTCTTTTGGCTGTTTCCAGTAGTCTTCCCAAAGAATAGGAGTTTGTTAGCTTTCAAAGTTCAGTAGTTAGCTTCCTTGTTTTTGTATTTAAGTAGCCTTTTTGGCAGTAAATAAGATGAAGCTTTTGAGCACCAATACTTGAGTGTTTACTTTACTTCATTTGTGTGTGAGAGATACCAAACAATTAGAACATATCCAACAAAAAATCAAATACCACCACCAATTTCCCAGAACAGATTAGAAGAACTTTAAAGTCCAGCAATAACGCAAGAAATCAACATTTGAAGAAGTTGGGTGGAAGAAAATCGCAATGTGATCCATCAAACTAAACAACATAGAGGTCAATAAAAACAATAACCCTAGAAATCAAGAGATTGAAGAGAAGAAGCAGAATCCATATACAATCCATACACTCAAACCCCACAAAAGGACAAAGCAAGAACATACCTCGATTTGGAGGAGGCGATGAAGGCGGATGAGAGGATCTTCGACTGCAGAAGACGATGTATAATCGATTTGGTGAAAGCTACTTCGATTGCAGACTTCGATTTGGAGGATGCGATGGAAGCTGAGGGATGGGAGGCTGAGGGGTTTTAGGGCACAAACAGACTTTTTAAGAGATATAATTGTCTCTTATCAAATAAGAGGTAAAATGAGGTTTTAAGATCTGTTTTCACAACAACAAAAAAACGGTCTTAAAGACCATTGGTCTGACCGATTAAGGGGGTGTTTGGGAGTGTGTTTCAAAACTCCTTATCTGCTTATTGTGTTTCCAGGAAGCACATGAGTGTTTGGATTTCAAAAAAAAACTGCTTATCACGTTCCCAGGAAGCAGATAAGGAGTTTTTTAAGAAGTAGATCCAAAGTGACTTTTCTGGAACGGAGATAAGTTATAAGCAAATAAACATAAGTTAAAAATATAAGCACTCCCAAACACCCCCTAAGATTTAAGAGAATATAAGATCTTTTTTTTAAACAAACACACCCTAAGAGTAAAATGTACAGCTAAAAAAAGAATCAACAAAATATTTAATATAGTGGTTAAAAATTAATACATTATGAATAAATGAAATAATATATTGTACGTGATTTGTACAAAATCACATGTGATTCATGTTCAGATTTCCAGGTGGTGTAAAATCACATGTGATTTTGTACGTGAATCACATGTGATTTTGTACATGGGTGGCCGTTCTCGTGTTCTCGTAAATAGTTAGCGTTCTCATTTGAACCCACCTCTATATAGGAGTTGGTTCAAACGAGAAACTAGACATTTTAAGAGAAATCAAGAAGTGTGATATCATATATGACACTCAAGCTTAATCATATGTGATTAACGACACGTTACATTGACAATATATAAGCGCTTAGTCATATATGATTAAAAACACTCAACTCATTCAATCATACCCATTTTTCTGTTGCCAGAATTCGCCATACTTTGTTTCCTGGTGCCTTAAAAAGGAGAAAAAGACCAAAATATCTCTGACTTTAACATAACTTTTCGATGGAGTTATGGTAAATACTTGATCTATAACAAAAATGAAACCACAAACACTTTACTCATAATTTTTTAGAGCTAGACACCTTTGTAAGGACAAAATTTGTAATTTACTCTTTTTTTAGATGCTGACAAGCTTGAAATTAGTAGTTTGTGCTTTTTACATCAATTCACTTTAATACAATATGTGACTTCTTAACGAGGCGAGTCAAGTAACAAATTGTTTTAATACAGATTAAAAAAAACGGGTTTAAGGTCGAATTAGTTTTCAAACAAAGAAATTATAAACAAAATTTATATGCTTCATTGATCATATTAACATATAAATAATAAATCACAATCTTTTTTACACATTAATCTTTATATTAGTATTTTTAAGGGGTGTTTAGTTGGGGGTATTAAGGGGTAAGGAATGTGAATGATAATGAAAACTGTAGTTCGGTTTGATATAACATAATTGAATCATTACCTCAAACCCATTAATTTCCATTCCTAACCAAATTGGGGGGAATGAAAATTTTATTCCCGCTTAGTCATTTTTTCTTATACGTCCCTTCATTCCTCAATATTGAATGAAAAATATTTTTTATTTTCACGTTAGACGTCACATATTTGCATTCAAAAGTTTATATAAAATATTTTTTTTATTAATTATATTGGTTTAACCAAACAGTATCAATAGAATGTTCATTCCTATTTCCATTCTCCTGTATTCCCATTTTCATTTTCATTCTCATTCCTTAAAATGAACCAAACGCCCAATTAGTATTCTCAATCATCACATTGATGATATTTCAAAAATGTTTTTTAAATTAATTTTGACATCAATGGTTACAAATTTAAAATTAAATAAATTTGTTTACATAAATCAAAATAATAACCACCCTATTTTATTTCAACTAAAAAAATATAATTTAAAATACATGATTTCAGTAGCAATTTCAAATGAAGCTAATGTTTGTTGGCATATCCTAAGAATTTCAGATACATGTTTCAATACCAATTTCATCATGTACACAAGATTCTGTAGAAAGAAACCATCTCACCCAACTTAAAACACAAAAGTCCCCAAAACCGATCAAATTACGACACTTTCATCATCCATAACCTGAACCTGAACCTGAACCTAGAGTTGTGGTGCGTATGGGTTGGGTGCACCATAATAGGCTAGAGGCAGAGTAGCTTGGGGTGCAACCGGTGGGTAGAACATAGGTGGAGCTTGGGCTGCCATTAGTGCCGCCGGATCATTACCCCTGTAATCAAAAGAGTATAGAAACTTGTTAGAAACAAAATGAACCAAATGAGACGCGCTTGATATGGAAATTGATCTGGTGCATCTCGATGCATCTCATCCTAATGTGCATCCAATGGGTGAGATCTCTTCTTACCCTTCTCACCATAACTTTCATTCTCACCGGAACCCAAACCCTTGTTCTCAATCGATGTAACAAAGATTCAAAATTTCATAGTTTGTACCAATTTTGACTGGTAACCTGCTGATATTGTAACATTTGATGACATGAATACTAGTTGATGAAAGGTTTACGGTGAAAATGGACTGTAAAATTGACATCCACGTCATCAAATGTTACAAGATCTGGTGTAAAAAATAGGAAAACTTTGAAGCTTTGTTACAATAAATAGAAACTTTTGAAACTTCGTTACATTAAATAGGAAATTTAGAAACTTTGTTGCATTGATTGAGAAAACAATATATTTGTTCTACACTAAATAGGAAACTTACATTGACTGTTGACCACTAGTTTGCTGCATCATCTGGGTGTATATGTACTCATCAACTCTCTGCTTTGCCAGTGCAACCTATTTGGCACAAGATTAATACACATTTCAATTAAATTTATTTCACTATGGGCCATCACATATTCACATGTGATGTTAGGGGTGGACTTGGTACGGTCCCAAGTTTTCCCCCCAATACCCATGTACCAACTTAACTCGTACCAACATAATTCAGTTGGTATAGGTTTTGTATCAAGTTAGAGTTACATTTATGAAAACTCGTAGCTTTTTTCAAATTTTGAGTGACATTTTGAGTTTTCATGCATCACATGTGTGATGTTTAAGGGTTTTTAATTCCAAGGAATAAACCTTGTAAACATTAAAATTTTCAAACAAAATATATTTTTAATATTCAATACATAAGAAACTACAAAAACTAATATATAAATTTAAAGGAATACCAACCTGTTGAGCACTACCACCCAAATGAATTTGTCTATGTTTATTTTCACCTTTCCCACCATGAACCTATAAGACATAAGACGAACTCAATATATATATATATATATACATACACAGAGAGAGAGAGAGGGAGGTTCAAGGAAAAACCTCAAAAAAATGGAAAACTAAGGAACACCCTGGTAGCCTTTCATCCGGACGGTATGCATTTGTGCATAGTTGTTGTTTTGGTTTTCATGCACTTGTGCATTATGCATATGCACGTGTGCATGTTACAAATGACCTGTATACACTACACAAGTGCTGGCTACCAGAGTGTTCCTTAGCTTTCCGTTTATTTGAGGTTTTCCCCTAAACCTGACCCTATATATATATATATATATATATATATATATATATATATGGTTGGGTTCCGGTGAGAAGTGCCAAATTTGGTGAGAAGCGTGAGAAGTGGTTATCAACCGTAGGATGAGAAATGGACGAACATTATGATGAGATGCACCGAGATAAGATGCACCAGATCAATTCCCTTTGAAGCCGCAATTCATGGGAGGGTATTTGATTAAAAGCGGTTTAAAAGTACTTCTCACCAAAAATGGCACTTCTCACATGATCCCATGCCTATATATATATAAACAAAAACTACAGAACACAACATTTATACATGTATGCAAATGTAAAATCTAAAGAACTGCCTTATCAAGATCACCGAAAAATAAAGGGGCTGTTTGTTTACCTCTTAATAGTTCCATTAAGAGGCAACCTCTGAATCGCTAAGAGGTGAATCTTGTTTGGCAAAAAAAAGTCTGCCTCTTAACGTTTCTAAAACCCTGTTAATGATTTTGTATCTTGGGCCTCCCTTAACCATTAAGTGCCCTAATTTCATTCTGAACAATTACTAAACAACCATATTTCATTTTGCACTACATCATAAGAGCCTCTTAATCATTATGAACAATTACCAAACAACCATATTTGATTTTGCACTATATCATAAGAGCCTCTTAATCATTCTGACCACTTAATCATCCTGCACCAAACAATTAATACCTTGATCGTCGCTCCTGACTCCGTTCTGATCCTTGATATGTTTGATCCACATCTCCCAATTAATCCACCGATAAATGTCTCAGAAATCATCATCTCCAAAGTTACATATTCAGCTGCAACGTAGATTGAACACGGTAAGAAATTACAATTCAACATAACAACAAATAGGAGCAGTGGAAAATACAAAGAGCTACCAAATAACCTGAAGAAGGGTCCACGTATTGCTGTGGTGGACGATGGATGAAGCCAAGATTATAGGTTGGGCTGATAGAGATTATTTGTTTAGGTGGATTATCCCTACATAGAAAAGAAATATAAAATTAATATGAACTAGATCCATTTGATAGAAGAGAATTCCTGAAAAGCCAAACCTTAGCTGACATCCGATCTCTACTAGTGCCCTCAGCACTGCAGGAACATCTCCTGATATCTACATTTTCCACATTGATACACTCGTATTAGGGGAGAGGTTTAAGAAAAAAGTAACAATCAGGCAACTGAAAAGACAGTCAAATGAGATTCATATATATATACACACACACACACACACACACACACACACAGAGAGAGAGAGAGAGAGAGTGAGGTTAAGGGGAAAACCTCAAAAAAAATGGAAAACTGAGGAACACCCCGGTAAGGCGGCAACCGTTCATCTAGACGGTATGCACATGTGCATACAGGTAATTTGAGTTGTTTTTTTGGTTTTTATGCACGTGTGCTGTGTGCATTATGCACAGGTGCATATCAGCATGTTACAAATGTTCCTCAGTTTTTCATTTTTTTGCGGTTTTCCCCTGAGCCTGACCCTATATATATATATATATATATATAACAAGTCCTGTTCGAAAGATGGTTAACTTCTAAGCAAATAATCACTATGAAGGACAACTAATTTAATTGTATCTATAAAATCACTAAAATATACTATTAAATAAGTCCTCTACGAGAGATCATCATATAACAGTTTAAGATGACAACCTTGGTGTCACTTGCCTTCTGCTCATATGGTCAACAGAAGACAACTAACAGAATCTCTATTTGGTTTTTGTTAGATCGAAAAAGAGAAACTAAATACCTGCACTACTCGATCAGATTCATGAGCAGATGCACATAATGGCAATTGGTTTTGAGCAAGTACAGTAACTGTTGCACCAGAAGAATTCCTTAGTTGCTCTATGTTTTGACCTGACACACCGATCAAACCGCCAGCTTGGCAACCAGAAATTAATAGTCTTACTGTATTTGCCGCCACATGCCCTGTTGAAACTTTCACTCCTTCAACATTATTATTATCATCCTACAAGATAGAATGTAGGTACTCATTACATCAGTAGCAAACAGAAAAAGGAGTCTGGCAAGCGAGACAGACTTGAAAAGATAAAAAAAAGTAGCATCACTTGAGAGAGACTTCAAACTAAAAATCACATAATGCATGATTAAAGTAATTAAACATGTTTCTCCATCTCACAATGAAGATTTGAGAGCATACAAACTGCTTTTCACTTTGCAATCGATATGAATTTACGATTTTCCATGTAAGTTGAGAAACCTCATTACGCTATCAAAAAGTACTGCTAACAGAGAGGAAAAAGTATAGGTGTTAATATTGCAAAAGACTTCGGTGGCGTTTGTTTTTAAGAGATGCTGAAATCTGAAGTCTCATTTCACTTCTAATTGATAAGAGGTGATGCTGAAGTCTGAAATTTGAATCAACAAGACTGTTTGTTTTTTGTAAACTGATGTGTGAATTTGTTTACCCATTAGAATATTATAGTGTAGAAGTTATATATATATATAAATTTATACAATTTCACATATTTATTCATTATCATTACGAAATTTACATCTAAATTGTAAAATTACCTTCATTTAAAAGAATAAGGTTTATATAAATTTAAATTAGAAAGTCACCTAATTTTAATAAACTGAGTTTTATTATAATTCAAGTGGATCGACGGAGAGAAATGATCTATTAAGGTTAATCCATTGAGAACAATAAGAGGCAAATAAGGGACATAAGTGGCTCTGAAAATTTGGAAAAAACAAACAGTATGAATGGCCCTACCTCTTAATGAATCAGACATAAGAGGCTAATAAGATCTTTTTTCTAAAAAACAAACAAGGCCTTCATGTTAGTTCTGAATTTGGGAAGTACTAAGTTTGGTATAAGAAAGTAAAATGCACTTATTGTCGGAAGGTGGTATATGGCTATACCACCATTAATAATGAGATGCCTATGGCCCGAGTAGACAACCTCCTACCATGGAGCCATACCTATATGCTCATTTGGCCAGCCTGACTTATTGGGCTGTGTACATGTTGGAACCCCTTGTTACCATGGCAGGTTGCTAACTTTCTAGCAATGATCAGCAATTAATCCATGTAGACTACTTTTAGTATCCTTACATTGGAAACTCGACACAAAATCTACTCAGCAAGGCAACAGCTCAAACAGAGACTTTAAAGCTAATCCAAATTTCACACTGGCAGAACTCCTGTTCTCTCAGTCTATCTCCCTACGGGTGCGTTTGGTACACTGTACAGGACAGAACAAAACACGGATTTGGCAGGACTTTTATGTGGAACAAAGTGGAACAAGTCTGTTCCACCCCCACCCCATGGAACAAGGTGGAACGGACTTATGTTTTACCAATATAACCTCAAAAGAAAATCTAATTCTCTTCTAAAACATCAAATACGCCTTCTTTTTTATATTGTATTCACTTTTTAAATTTTATTTATTGTTTGTTATGCTCTTTAAACTTTCACTTTACTGTCCTCAAAATATTATTTTTATATGGTTTCTATGTTTTGATTAATTTATGTAGATTATTAATTATTAATGATAAAAAATATAGAAAATGTTAGAAAATAAAATTGGAAACTACATAAACTTTTTATTTTGGTTTCACTTTGATCATCTTGAAGAAAACTTTCTAATAATATATTTTGTTATAAAAATATTTATTTCATTATAATTTAATAAATTACATAATTAATCGAAATATATAAAATATATAAACAACTTATTAGGGGTAAATTGGTCATGTTATCTATTATGTCTATTTCCTTCTTACCAAACGCTTAAAAGTTGTTCTTTTTTGTTCTATCCTGTCTGCATACCAAACGCACCCCTACATATCTCTACCTCTGTCGTCCCTATGCATCTCTCTTCTTTGTCCCTTTTGTTCACATTATTGGATGCATAGTGTAAGCATTTCATGCCTTTTGGACATTGACAAGTACCACTATCCCAGCTTGACACATCTTGGATATTATGGCAACATGCCCAAAATTTGGGTTGACCATGGCAATGAACGGGTGTGTGGGCATTGTGAGTCGTGTTGTAGATCTACATCCTTTAGAATCTCATAATGCAATGGGATTTTGTTGGGTCAAAAATAAAACTGAATTTCGCTGTTAACACCGCCTAGTGTAAATAGTAAACATATAAACTTGGGGATAAATTTGTCTCTGAAACAGCAAAGAGATGATAAAACAAAACCATAAAATACAAAGCAATGCTATCAAGTCCAGAGACTCTCATATGTGCACAATTGGAACAGTCTTGTTGATTACTTGCTAACTATGTTGCTAATTGCGGTGCAATAGCGGTTATCGGTCATAAGCACAATAGCGGTGGAAATTGTGGTTTCGATAATAGCGGCAATTTAGTGCTATTTCACCGATATTTGGGTAAAATAGCAGTCCATAATACCGATATTCTCAGTTGAGCCTCTTTTGAATCTAATGCCTACATTTTTGTCCTTTTTAAGGCTTTTATTTTGACTTGGGCTTCTATTTTGATTTAGGCCCTTATTTTATTTTATTTTGATTTGGGCCCTTATTTCATTTTAATTAATGCATATATTATGTTAAGTAATGTATGCATAGTACATATATATATTTATTATATAATTCTAAGAAATATTATATGAACCGCTATACCACCGCGATAACCACTGTTTCAAATATCAGTCCTGACCACTATTTTGTATTTTGACCGCTGTAACAGGCTAACAGCATAGCCCAAGATAGGAACAAATGCAAAGTTCTTTCCATTTTGGTACATTTTCCCTTTAAACAACACTTGCAAACAAACTAAGTGTGTGTTTTGTAAAGATTATAGTATCAGTCAATACACAAGTAAATCAGTATTCACCACAGTTCAAACTAGAGATAGGCACTACCAACAAAAAAAAAAATTGTCACAATGTAGGGAGGAGGGATGCAGTGGGAGGAGGGGGAGGAGATGGGACAGGATGAAAGGGGAGGGAAGGGATGGGAATTGGAGAACAGGAGAGGGGAACCTTCTAGAAGGGAGATGGAAGGAGGAAAGGAACTGATATCTTTACCTTTGGCCTCCAAATGAACAACGCCTTAGAAGCACTTCACCATGTCCTTCTCAATCAGAAACAGAAGGTAAGACAGCTAGCTCTCCTTCCCCTATAAGTATGAAATCTATTCAGCTTTGCCACCAAAGAAGCTCAAGTGCTGAATAGGCATCACCTACAGCCCTAATCAGCTAATCCCACCAAGTTTTCTTTGATCTACATCTGTTCTATCAAAAGGGCGAATATTAAGAAAGGAAATAACTTTAGAGCTAGTAAAAAGACAAAAATGTACTGGTAAAATAAAAGTCTTTGCCTTTAATAATAACACATGATTGTAGTGATGATTTGTCTATGCAAAGTTTCACAGGTATTCATAGATCAGTGGAATTTGTGCATCGCCCATTAGCACATATCCTAACATAAGAATTAAATATATAAAAAAATTATAAGCATCAGGAACTAACTCTCACCAAACATTTACTGATAAATCATCAGGAGGTCCATCATACCTACTCAATAGATGACATAGATGATAGATTTTTATTAAATATAGCTTCTAAAGAACATAATTAAAAACTTAAGATTAATTATCACGTCACCATGAGAACCAAACTTCCAATTTGGTGGAGAGCATTCTCTGCATCAGTAAAAGTGTTCTCGCTGTCTTTAGAGCTTATGATGATTACACGCTCCTCATGTCGCTGCAATACAGAAACAGCCAACAGATAATATGAACATACATGGGGAACATATAAACCATATTTTAAGAGGTAGATATCAGATATGCACACATTATTCTGTCAGAGGCAAATAATTATCTTCCTAATAAGACTTTAACATTCTTGCTATCAAAATATACTAGAGAATGGGCCAGAAAGGGACTCTTATTTCCCTTAACTTGATTATCCTATCTTTCGTAGAAGGATTAACATCAGAGTTGGAAATGTCTTTTGAGGAACAGTCCAATGCCAGTTGAAGAAACCTCCAAGTCTTAAAGCTCCCTGAGAACTGGTATCATAGAAATAGGATGGCCATGTTTTATCACCCGCACATAAGATAGTTAATCCATATATTTATCCATACTGCTGGGTTTTACTACAACTTTCAGATATCACTCACTGAATGTGTTTTGTCTATACATGCAAGAGCTGTTCCCCATCTTGCCTATATGATCATAGAAAGTGTCCATATAATTGGCAGTCAACATGTTTCAAGTTAAGCCAACAAAGTTCTCTATGCATGTGGAACCGTGTTCATATATATATGTGTACTGACACACACAACTTTACATATACATAGTTATCCTCCAATTTTCAAGGTTTAACCTAAATCACCACACGGCCCACAGCCTCCCAGTTATTCTCTGTGATCAACTAATTTAAGTTAAACATACCAATTCTCACTTACGATCTCATGAAAACTAGGTTTGTATGGTTTGGTTTATATTTGTTGCACACCTTGTGTGCTTTCTCCCTCTTTTCTCAAGTAGTATCCTTTGCAGGTGATCACCCAAATCCCCTTTCCCTAATTCCAATATGTATGAATACATACATGAGTTCTCCTCCATCACATGGTTCACGTCCATATAATTCCAACAATTTTCACTTGATTACAATGAATTTAATCCCAAACAACTTAACCACACTAATTTCAACCCAAACACATCCATGTATAAGCATACACAATATATATTCATAACAGCATCAAAGGATTATCCTTTTAATAGTTCCGCCCAAATTGTAACCTAAACTTATTCACATAGATCATTCATCCGCAATTAAATATACTAATTTCCAATTATATGTGAATACACATTGTATAGCACAACATATGCAAGTGTGTGAGAAATAGAGAAGTAATCATAGTCATTCATACGGTCAAGAATTGCGGCTTTGACCGGTCAAAAGTTGCGGCTTTGACCGGTCAAAAGTTGCGGCTATTCCAAAAATAGAAGAACAGTTTCGTAACTTTTACAAATAAGCGGGACGAGTTCATATGTGAACCCGTGTAATTCACATATGAACTTTTTTTAAATGATTCACATATGAACTAACTAAATGTAGGTTCATATTTGATTCAGTTGAACTAATTAAAACCTTTGTGATTCACATAAAACTAATTTACTGATTCTCATATGAACTAACACAGCTTCACATATGAACTCCTCTAGTGTATTTGTAAAAGTTACGAACCCTCTATCTTTGCAGATCGCACTAAGAATTATCCGGTGCTTGACAGTCAAAACCGTAAATGTTGACCAGACGAAAGACAGGATCATTTCTCTGATTCTGAGACACTTACATTTCTCATTTAAACATCTCAATATATATATATATATAAGCAGCAATTAACCAACCGCAATGGCGTCCGCGATCTTAATAGTGGCTTTAGTGTCCTCTCGAATCTTCTGAATACGGTGTCCTCCTCTACCGATCACCTTCCCTATCTGTTTCGACGGCAACAATATCCTGAACAAAATATCCTGCCCTAACACCGCCCGACGCTTTATTGGCTGCACTTCAGCGGCAGTTAGCGATCCTTGATCCTCCTCGTTAGCATCCTCGCGAGGACGCTTCGTTGACGGAGGAGTTGCCGCCGATGACGGTGGATGTGCTGCATTTACGGGGGTTTCGCTTGCCATTTGTTTGAGGAACAACAGCGTTTTATTTTAGTCGCTACGACTTTATTACAGATTTCGGTCAATAACTCAATATTACTATTATTAACCCCTTGACTCTTTCTATTTGGTAAATATAGTCCTTATTTTTATATAATATATAAATAGAGAAAGAAATGAGAACAGTAACTATTTAAAAGAACACGAAACAAACAAAATTATTAATGATTTTACATTAACGTGCAAAATAGCCATGCGGACCTGAAGCCGCGGCCAAAGTTCTTTTTTCGTGCGTTAATGTCAAAGCACTAGTGATTTTATTCGTTCTCATGTTTTTTTAAATAGGTATTATTCTCGTTTGAACTCGACTCTATATAAATAAGCCATTAACTCTTAATGTTTGGCAAATATAGTCCTTGTTTTTTAAATTTTGTCAATAGTTGTCTTTGCAAATTGTCTTTATTACAAGTGGAACCCTATGAATCAACCGATTCCAGGGGCGGACCTACGTATACGGGAGCGGGGTCCCGTGCACCCGCTCACTCGATTATCGCAAGAGAAAAAAAAATGAGAGGTTTAAATAGTGTACCCGCTTAATTATAAGTGTGCCCTTAAAATTTTGAAAGACAAAATTAAAACAACAAAAGTGAATTGGGGAGATGGCTTAAGAACTTTGCTAAATGTGTGCCTCCCATTCAAGTGGTCTTGGGTTCAAGCCTTAGTGTCTACCAGTTGTCTTTATTTTTTTATTTTTTTTCCTAAATTGTTTTAATTTCGTTATTTATATTTATCTTTTCTCCTAAATTTTTTGAAAGTATTCTTTTTTAGATATGAAAGGTGCATTTGTTAAGTTTTTTAATGGTTGGTTTTGTTATTAAATATCTAAAATAGACGTATCTTTTATCCTAAATTGCATTAATTTCATTTTTGACCGCTTAACTTGTTTTCGCAAGTACCTTGAAATCAACCAAAAAAAATCGAAAAAATCTCTCGAACTCGACCCAAAAAACCGAAAAGTCTATCGAAATCGACCAAAAAACTTAAAATCCTTTAAATTCTCCAAATATTTCTCGAAACAACGGAATTCGGTTAAAAAAATTGGACGATTTTACGAGCCTATGATCTACCTTGAATGTGCCCCCGCTCAGCAAAAATCCTGGATCCGCCCCTGAGTCTGATTCCCCAACAAAAACCCCCCATTTTATCAAGGTCGACCCCAAGTTTTTTATTTGACGTTGTAGAGACTACTTGAAACGTAAAGCTACAACTAACACAATCAAACTCATTAAAGATCTTCTATATCTATCACCGTTTCATTTTCTTTTACCTTCAAAAATCTAGTGTTCTACTTATGATTCAATAATTTATTTTAAGAAAATAAATAAAATAATATTATGTATGTCGTAAGTGTCCACAATATAAATGGCATTAATAATCACTACATGTTATAGTTAGGCTATGTTTGGCAAACTAGCTGATAAGTTAGCTGGTGAACAAGTCATGTTTGGCAAAAACTAACCAATAAGCGTGTGAGATGACCAAAACTGACATCTTGAAAAAAATAATCAATAAAATATTTTAAAATATAATTCAAATTTATAGTGATATAACATGTTAATTAATACAAACAAAATAGTAAAGAGAAATTAAATAATATAATATGTTAATTAAAGAATTTAAAATTTATTATTATTATTATCATCGTCATTATTAGAGTAAATTATATTTTTAGTCCCTGTGGTTTGTTGAAAATTTCTATTTTCGTCCTTATGGTTTTGAAATTGCGATTTTTATCCATATGGTTTATAATTCGTCACTTTTTTCGTCTTTGTGATTTTAATTTTATTGTTATTTTCATCTTTATGGTTTACAATTCATTTCTATTTTAGATCTTCATACTTAAAAGTAGTGCTTTCGCCTAAGGGACGAAAACAGAAATGAATTGCAAACCATGGGGATGAAAACCTAAATTTCGGAACCGTAGGGACGAATCTGCAATTTTTAGCAAAGCACGGAGACGAAAGACGTAATTTACTCTTATTATTATTAATAATATATAGAGTAAACTACACTATTGGTCCCTATGGTTTGGTGTTTATAACACATTTGCTCCCTACAATTTAAAAATTACAGTTTAACCACTACAATATGCAATTTGGTCCGAATTTGGTCCCTGGATCTAACAGTTGTTAAAAAATCTTGTTAGATGAAGGGTATTTTAGTCTTTTTCACTTTTACTTTTTTTCTTTAATAAATAATAAATCTATGATTTACAGGGACCAAAAATGTAACTTACTCTTTATATATATATATATATATATTTATATTATACACACATACACACTGATTACCTCCCACCCCTTTTCCCCTCCCCCTCGCCCCTTTACTCGAAACGCAGCCCATATCCCGCCGGAGCTCGTCGATCGAAAAGTCACCCATATGAAGATCATATCCCCTTCCAACCTCACGGTCGACTTCGGCAAAACCCTCAAATCCAACGAATACATCACCATGCTCTGTCTTGAGGTCCTCGATTCTTGTCTCCGATCCAGAAAGTCGTATACCTCAATAGCCCTCGATTTAAGTGAACCCAAACTCCAAAAATCAGAAGGCAAATCAGTGATCTGATTATTGCTTAGATGTAAAGATTGAAGCTTTATGAGTTTGCCAATGGTGTTATCAGGGATGGAACCAGAAAGTCCCAAATTAGGAGCAAGAAACCAATGACATTTTCTTGATTGGCATCACAGATAACAAAATCCCATTAACACATGTCCAGAGAAATTGTAAATATCGTAAACGGATGAATTTGACGGATTTATACCCATTTTTTGAAAGAAATCAGAGATGGATGAATTTGAAGTATTTATACCCATTTTTTGAAAGATTTGACCTGAAGAACATAGTTAGAACAGCAATTGAACCAAAAAAACAAAACCCATATTGAAATTTCGCTGAAAGATGAAAAAGAAGAGAAAATTGATGTAAAAGCTTAAAACTTCAACTTTGATATCCGCCCACCAATTCAAGAAACCCCTTTGTGTTTATTGATGTTTCTATCATCATTTAATCCATGCATCACGGTCTACCGCCCGTCGAGGGCTGGCGGACGTTCACCGTGGAGGGCTGGCCGATGTGGTTTGGAGGTTTGGGTGGGGTGAAGTCGCTGTAGAGGGTTGGCCGACGTTCACCCTGGTTTTGCACGACACACACACACACACACACACACATATATATATATATATATATATATATATGAGGAAGTTACATTGCTGTTTATATATTATAGAAAATTACATCTTTAGTCTACAATTTACATTTTCATTTATTTTAACAGAAAATGTGATGAAAACCTAAAAAATCTGAAATACCCCAGCTAACGAGATTTTTAACGGCTGTTAGATTCAGGGACCAAATCCGGACCGAAATGCATATTGTAGTGGCTAAACTGTAATTTTTAAATTATAAGGACCAAATATGTTATAATCAGTAAACCATAGGGACCAAAAGTGTAGTTTACTCTATTATATACTATAAGTTTTTAATTTATTAAAACAAAATTTAGAAAAATATATTAACCTACGATTTTAAAAACCTTTACATATAATATAAAAAAATGAATAATACGTAAAGATAATAGTAATTGATAAACTAATATTTAATATATATATATATATATATATATATATATATATATATGATTAACAATAATTTTAAATAATTAAAATTTAACATCTTGTATATTAATATTTATTAATATTAGTGATAACTAGTTTTTAATAATTATTATTTTTAATTAATAGTTAATAAATAATAATTATTATCAATTGGGGTATAATTGGAAAACATCACAAATATCACCTCATAAGCTACTCTAGGTAGCTTATCAATAAGTTAGTTTACGTCCATTCAAACATATACTCAAAAAATAAGGTAGCTTATTTTTGTGAGCCTTAATCTAATGACAACTTTACTCCTAACTAATGCATTTAGTTTATCAACTCTTAAACATTTGTGCATTAGTTATGGGTAGAATTGGAAATTTAGTTCTTTATTTTTAAAAGTGTACATTTATTTTGGGACAAACATAAATAAAAATATGGACACTTATTTTGACATGGAAGGAGAAACATTAATAATGATGACTATGGCAACATGCAGGAACATCTATCATTTTTATAGTACAGTTACTATTTTTTTCATAACACAACTCATTGTTGTTATAAACTTATAGTTTTTTTAAACGGCAACCAAAGAATTGTATTAATACCCACCAAACAACAAAATCCACCAAAAAGGGTAAACCACAACAGCATCGACACAACTAAGAATAAGAAGAAACAGAACCACAGCCCACTAATCAAGCTTACGCAACAGAAAACGAAACTAACAGACATGTTGCTAACCGCAGATCGCAAAACGCCGCAGGGGACGACAAGTTTTTCGAGGCACAAAACAGCCCCTCGTTAACGTCGTAACCTGCAGAAAGAAACCAGTCACGACCACCATCTTGTGTCACACGTTAGGCTCCGTTAGCCAACTCGTCCAATCCATCGCCAACTTCAATTCTCTTCTCTTAATCCATTCGAATGCGATTCTTTGGAAGTCAAAAACGTAATCTACGGTCTTTCTGTTTTCGCCTTTGAATACCACCTTATTCCTATGATCCCAAATGAGGTACAAGAAGGCCCACTTTACCCCGTTCCACAAGGACAATTTTTTACCCGGTTGATCTCCATCGTCTAGAATGCCTTGGACCAAATTCAGCCTATCCAAATTCCTCCACCACCATATTCCGGTAAAGTGCCACACCTTTCTTACTTCCGGGCAAGACACTAATGCGTGGTCCACCGTTTCCACCCCTCCCCGCATATGGGACATAATGTCGAATCCAAATCCATCCCCAAGCTGTATAAAACCGCTCTACATGGGATTCGTCCCCATCTCACCCTCCATATGAATATCGCCACCTTTTTAGGTACCGCTCGAGACCATATAGTGGGTTGTACATTCCCATCCAAATCTCCCTCCCCTTGCTCAATTAGTTTTCTCAAACCTCTTACATTGAATTCTTTTGTCGTCGCTAATGCCCATTCTGTTTTATCCTTGTAAGTTATGTCGGGCCGAATTCCTTCAATCCTTTGCATTAGTTCTTCCAATTCCCCCGCTGCCCCTTCCTCTCGGATCTCGATTCCACTCCCATTTCCATCGATCCACTCACCCTTTTCCGCCACCATTGCATCTTTGTTGGTTTCGAGCCGAAAAAACCTTTGAAAGTCTTCTTGAAGTGTCCTATTTCCGACCCACCTCTCTTTCCAAAGTCTCATATCCATTCCATCTCCAAGCCTTTTAACGAAAGATTTTGAGAACTCCAAACCTTTGTTATCCAACGTCGTCCCAATCCGTTTAATCCCGAACACCCCTCCTCCTCATAGATACTTTTGATTATTTTGACCCAAAAACGCTCTTTTCCACTCGAAATCTCCACCATCACTTCCCCAAGATCCCCCAATTGGTCGCTTGCAACGAGCCAATGTTCAACCCCCCCCCCCCCCCTTTCGAAACTCCCCACGACTTTAGCCCATTTCACCCCCACCCAAATCTCTTTTCACCCTCCCCGCAGCCCCCTCCCCAAAAGAATCTTCCTCTCCATCTTTCCATCTCACTCACCACACCTACTGGGGCCCGATACAACGAGAAAAAGTACAACGGTAAGCTTCCAAGTACTGATTTGACTAAAGTTAACCGCCCGCCAAACGATAAGATTTTCGACTTCCATGATGCTAGTCTCTTCTTTACCTTTTCAATAGCCGGTTTCCAATTATCCAATCTCCTCATTGAAGGACCAACCGGAAGTCCCAAATAAGTGAATGGCAAAAGTCCCCATCCACATCCGACGATATTAGCCCAAGCTTGGACCTCTTCCTCTTTTATCCCCACACCAAAAATATGACTTTTATCCACATTTATTTTCAGCCCCGACGTTATATGGAAACATCTCAAAAATTTCAAAAGGTTTTTCAAATTTTGAATATTCCATTTTCCGAAAAAAACTACATCGTCGGCGTATTGTAAATGGAAAATTTGGATCTCATTTTTACCCATTAAAATACCTTCAAAAATTCCTTTCTTTATCGCTTCCTCCATCAAGACATGTAAGCTCTCGGCCGCAATAAGGAAGAGAAACGGTGCGAGTGGATCCCCTTGCCTCAACCCTTTACCAATTTTAAATTCTTTCGTCGGACTACCGTTAATTAGTACCGACATTGATGCCGACGAAAGTCATGCTTTTATCCACTTTGGCCGAATCCCATTTTCTTCAAGATATCCAACAAAAATGACCAACTAACATTGTCATACGCCTTCTCGAAATCGACCTTAAAAATCAAAACGGTTTTCTTTTTTTCTTGATAAAATCCACCACTTCATTCGCTATTAATACCCCATCGAGAATATTACGGCTTTTAACAAAGGCACTTTGTGTCGTGCTAACAAGATTACCCAATACTCCTTTCAACCTTTCGGCCAACACCTTAGCGATTGTTTTATAATAGACCCCCATAAGGCTAATCGGTCAATAATCCCCAAGACTCACCGGAGAATGTTTTCTGGGAATTAAAGTTAGAAATGAGGAGTTGCAACCCCTACTAATTTCCTCCTTTTTCTAAAACCAACGTGTAACACCCTGATTTTTATCCCAATTGAAGAAATGTTGAACTTGGGGAAATCAGTAAAGAAAGAACCAATTATGAAGTATAGCTATAATGCCATGCAGTTGTGACATCTGTCACAATAGCACCAATGGTACTAAAGGTATGATAGTCTCGGCTATAGTGCCATGTGATTGTGACATATGTCACAATAGCAACGACGTTACCGAGTGGTTGGTCGTCCCAACGAATGTGCCATGTAATTATGACAATGGGGTAGCACCCGTAATTTTTAGGTAAGCACAATTTTAAGTTAGCGTAGAATCGATCTTTTAAGAGAGATAGAGGAAATAGTATTTTGGGCTTAAATCCTAGATTTTATGGTCTTGTTGGATGAAGAATTCAAATACGAGTCCACCGGTTCTTTTCGGAGCAAGAACGGAGCTAAAACGAAGAAGGGGAAGAGAAACCCCCAAAAAATGATGGTTCCACTTCGTTTTTATACCTAGAGATAAGAGAAACCGCTCCAAAAACAAAGTGGAAAAAACCGGACCCGAAAAAGAAACCGACGCGATCTTGGGCACGAGTTTGGTCGTGCTAGGAACCGCGCGAGGCTCTGAACAGTGGTTGGCGCGAGTATCGACGCGGTTGTACTCGCCGGAAGAACTGCGCCGGTGGTGATTTTGGTCTGCTGTGATTCTGCCGACCGAAGTTGTTGTGCGGACGTTCTTTTCCTGTGAACCATGAAGATGGCTGCCAGAAGTGGGCTCTCTTTTCTATTTCTTTGTTTTGTTGTGGGTCGCCTATATAATAAATCAAAGATATGGACCAAGCAATTGTAATTTACTCTTCTTTTAAGTTTTTTTTTGCTTTTTGCTTTATGCGCTGGTCAATCAGGTTGTAGCGCAGTGGTTGATCGTCCTGGGTGATGTGGTGGAATATCTCATCTACCCAGGGTTCGATTCCAGGCGTCCTCAACATTGATAAGACATCTTTAAGTTTCAAAATTGTCAGGAATTAGTTCGGGCTGTGCCTGGGATACCCTTTCCAAAAAAACAAACATAAGGGTGCGTTTGGTACACAGACAGGATAGAACAGGACAGGACGGAACATGACAGAACAGAACAGGATAGAACAGTTGTTCAGTGTTTGGTAGACAGAACTGGACAGAACAGAACAAATAAAATTAGATGAAATAAAATAAATAAAATTTAAAAAATGAGTGAAATATAAAATAGAACGTGTATTTGATGTTTTAGGATAGAATTAGATTTTATTTTGAGGTTAAATTGGTAAAACATAAGTCTGTTCCACCTTGTTCCAGTTTGTTCCATGGGGTAGGGGTGGAACAGGTGTGTTCCACTTTGTTCCACAATGTTCCTGTCTGTTCCACATAAAAGTCCTGCCAAACATGGAACAGTGATCCCTGTTCTGTTCTGTCATGTTCAATCCAGTGTACCAAACGCACCCTAAAGGACCAAAAATATATATTAAATGTTATTCTTTTTTTTTCTCTTTTCCTTAGTTAGGTGAAGCAACGAAAAAAAAGTTTATTATTTACTTTTTTTTCTTTTTTTAATCTAATAATATAAATATTAAAAGAGTTATATTTCTTTTTCCTTTTTTCTTTTTCACTTTTATTTATTTATAATTAATAAAATACTAAAACGTAATTTAATAGGGTATTTTAGTCATCTAATTGACACTAATTTTAGAGTAAATTCGATATAAAAAGTGTGTAAAAATCGGCACATATCAACCCTTTCACTTCATCTTCTTTATGAAAGCTTTCTAGGGTTTTATCCCACCTTTTTGTTCATTTTGAAGAGTTTGAGCTTGTGGTGCCTTGTTGGTGACCTAGAAGTGTTTTGTTGGTGGATTTTGTTGTGGTTGAGGTAATCTTCTCCTTTCTTCATCTATGGAAACTAGGGTTTTGGTATAAGTTGAGATTATTGATGAAAATGTTTGGGGAACGATTTTAAGTGGTTGGATATGAATACTTATGGTTGGAAACTTATGAATCTAGGTTTTTGGAAGATTTGGCTTGAGGATTCAAGTTTCTTCAAATGAGCTCAAATTGGGGGAAAAATCTAGATTTAGGGGGTGTTTGGTTCGTTTTAAGGAATGAAAATGAAAATGATAATAAATATGGGGTAGAATGGGAATGATTATTTTCATTTCATTATATTATATTACCAAGGATTCCCTTATATTCCTAATTAAAAAAAAATCTCATGTTCATCCTCATCACAACAAACATCTTGTCCATGCGCCCAACACATTTTCATCACCTACATTCTGCAACACACAACGTCTCCATGAGTCCATCACCATCTTCTTGATTTTATATCAACTTTTTATTTCATCTCCATTTTTCTTTTTTCTTCTTCTTGATTCCATCTCCAAAAACATAATCATATTCAGAGAAAGATGAAGAGGGAACTCAAATTTGGTGAAGAGGCCACTCAGATCTCCATCTTTATCTTCTTGATTTCGTTTCAAACCACTAAATCGAAAAACATAATATAAAAAAAACGAAGAGGAACAAGGTCGAAATCATCTTTAGAGAAGAACTTGAAAAACCAAATCAAAATCTTCTTTAGAGACGAACTTGAAAAACCAGATTGAAATCATTAATTTCATCTATGATGAAGATGCTATGTTGGGGGTGAGGCTAGGTTAACGATGACTGTCCTGTAAGAGGTGAACTTGAAAAACTTTTTATTCCCCCCAATTTGGAGAGGAATGATTTTTAGAAAAATCTATTATAATGATTGATTACTTATATTAAACCAAACACCATTATTCATTCCATTTTCATTCCATTTTCATTCCTTGTTTGAACCAAACATTATCAATGAGTATCATTTTCATTCCTTATCTTCTAATACCCTCAACCAAACGCCCCCTTAGCCTTAATCTAGCAAGGTGAGTTCAAGTTGATTTGTGAAAACGTTGTACATGTCAAAAATGTTATTTTTCAAGTATTTGTGTATTTTACATAAAATTATTAATTGTTGAGTTATTTGGTGGGTATTGATCTTTTGAAATGTTTAACTTTATAAACCTTGTAAAACACCCATATTTGGAATATTCAGATATTTTGATAAGTAAAAATCATAAATATGTTTCTAAATGGTTTATTGCTCAAATGGAGTTTATTCAATGGTCTAAGCATGTTGGTGTAATTGATTTTATAAACCATTTGGGAAAATGCATATTTTCGTGTTATGAGACATTTTGGAATTTTAAGGGTATGAGTCCATTTGCGAAACCATTTGTCCTAATCCGTGACGAGTTTTGGGTTAATCATGTCTTTAAGGTATACCGTATACGTTTACATAAGTGCCGTTTAAATGCATTTTACATTACGAGGACCGTTATTTATTGGTCTAATGGGTTTTGAGCATTTTGCTCGGTTTTGACTTTAAATAAGTCTTGGGGACATCTTGTCCAATTTTGATGGCTTAATGTAGAGTCCTATTTATGGTTTGCATTTATTGCAACTTATTGCATATTATTGATAATTACATGCTCGAGTGCAGTAGTCATTCCTGTGTAGTCATGTAATTTTAGACTGTGTTGCATTGGATCCATAGGCACGTAAGTCAGTCTTTATTTGGTGGTCTACTGGGTGTTGCGGGATTTGACCCGGTCCCCATGTTTTATGACATTTACCTTGCAAGGGTACACTAGGAGAGCTGAGTCCGGTTGTGCTATCATGATTGATGGGCGTTTATGACCTCCACCATGTCGGGACAATGCCATGGTTGCAACCCCGCTTGTGTCGGGCCTTTGGTGGTATTCATGGTAATATTCGCTAAGGTCAGCTGTCTCTTTGGGTGTAACTTGAAAGGAGTCTTAGGGATACTTGGGCTTTCATGTCGTGAAGTGTCATACGATTTACGTTGTATGAGTGGCATACTTTTGTGTTCCTCCACTCTCAAAGGATACGGGTCTCCCCCGTTGTCGGGCAACACTATTTTGGATATTAATGTCCTTACTTTATTATCGTTGGTCATGTGCGTTGACTGCAAATGATAACTTTAATACTAAATTTCCCTCCACGTATATTAAGGTTTGAATGAAGCATGTCATTTCCATATTTTGGTATTTGGAGTTCACTCCCTTTTATGCTCGCATGAGTATCAGGTTTTTATTCGTATTTTCGGTAACGTTTTATAGTCATTTGGATTGTTGTCCATGGTACATGGGTCGGCCATTATGCCTCATCCTTGATTGACTGAATTGAGACTTAAATGTTTATTCACGTTTTTAAGTGAGTTTGAATATGAATCCATTTTGGAAAACACTACATACATTTTGGAACTTTCGTCTTGAAATTTGTGTGCGTTGGGAAAGGAGTTGTTTGCATTCTTATTATAAACCTCTTTTGGAAACCATGATTTAAATAAGAACTCTTTCATTTAATAGGTTATTTTAATCATGATGTAAACTCTTGAACTCACTAGGCGTTAGCCTAACCTTTTTATTTGTCGGCATGTGCAACAGGTTCCGGTTGGGTAATATTACTAGTGACAATGTGAAGAGTTGAGAGCTAGATGTGAGTTCAAGAAGTAAGTGGCTTGGTGAAGTCTTCCATGTTTTGGGAATAATAACTTTGTATTGAGTTGAGTAGCACCCGACTTTTATATCTTGGGGTAGGACGTAGGATTTCGAATTGTTGAAGTTGTTACGATTTTATTTTTGAAGTATTCCTAAGGGTGATTTGTATAAGGAATTTTGTCCTTATTCGTTTATTAAATCAAAGTTTTTTAGTTGTTCTTTCCAATTTTGAGGGTGTTACACAACGAATCGCCCTTATCAAATCCTCTTTCACCGTCCCCCAATTTTTTTTATAAATCCGAATGTAAATCCATCCGCACCAGGCGACTTATTTGCCCTGCATTCTTTAATCGCGCTCCAAAATTATTATTCTTCGAACGGTTTTTCCAAAGCCATGGATTCCTCTCCGGACAATTTCTTGAAATTTTCTCCCTTAAGCCTTGGACCATATTCACCATCGTTTGAGAATTTACCCTTAAAGAAATCAAAGGCGTAATTCTTGATCTCTTTCGGGTCTTTCAACCACACCGAACTGATGTTCAAACCCCTTAGCGTATTTTTCCTTTCTCTATATTTCGCGACCGCATGGAAAATCTTGGAGTTTTCGTCGCCTTCCAAGATCCATCTAATGTTGGCTTTTTGCCTATCCATGGATACTTTCTTTTCCTCTAGTTCAAGCCATTGTTTTCTCGCTTGAACCCACCGAAGTCGATTCTCGTCTTCTCATCCTCTCTCCCCCGCCATCTTCTCGCTTCTCACGACCTCCTCCTTGCTTTTGCACTTTAAGACTTCTTTTACATTTTTTAATTTATCACGAAAAATGCAATCCGGCCTCGTCGAGCACACCCGTTTATTCCACGCCCCCGACACCATGTTTTCGATGCCCTCCTCCTTAAGCAACGAGTCGAAAAATTTAAAAGGCTTAGGACCGAAATCATTTCGATCTTCGTATAACAAAATAGGGAAATTATCGGACCATTTTCTTTCAATCGTTTTTACCCCCAAGTTGCTCCAAAGCAAGCCGAAGTCATTCAACACAAGGAACCTATCAAGTTTACTAAATTTGGCTCCATCGTCGCTTATTCTAGTAAACTTCCTTCCATGCATCGGCACGTCTAACAAACTACTCTTCCTTATAAAGTCATTAAAATATTCCGATCCCCTGCCATTTGTAACCGAATTTAAACGCTCGCGACTCCTCCTTACTTCGTTAAAGTCCCCAAAAACGCACCATTTTACCTCCTCCTTGGTTACGAGATTTTCCAATTTTTGCCAAAGTTCCTTCCATTGACTTGTCTCCCTCGGCCCGTAGACGTTTACGAACCCGAAAACAAACCTTCCTTCCCCACCCAATTTCCTATGGCCGCTAGGAATGACTCTTCTTCTACCACATACTCCCCCTTGAACTTTTTATTGTCCCACATCGTTAGGATACCCCCGATCTTCCTTTAGCTAATACATGAACAAACTTCATATCGTCGTCTCCCCATAATGCCCTGATCTGATTATCGATCCCTTTCGTGATTTTAGTTTCTTGTATGCCCATTACTTATGGTTTGAGACTTCTACAGATTTCTTTTATCCAAGTACTTTCACCACACCCCTAATCCTCTAATATTCAACGAGACAACCTTCATTTAAAACTACAAGATGATCGAGACTTTCCTGCTACACTCGGGGCTCGGTTTTTTTTTGCTTCTCCCACTCCAATCCCAACATCTCACCAAAATTCTCCATGTCTTGTAACACATCTTTACTTCTCAGTTAATTAGAGAGAGAATTCTGGCTTGCTGCACCGACCGCATCCTGACCCTATAATTTCTTCCTCCTCGCTTTCTCCCCATCTTCAATTTTCGAACTCCTTTTTTGAGAATCTTTCTTATTACTCTGTCTAGCCATCTTTTTTATCATATGAAATCTAACCTTCCCTCTGCCATTTTCTTTCAATTCCGATTATTTTCCCTTAAATTTTTCTCCACGCGATCTTGCTACCGACGCAGACGATTTAATCTTCCCGATCCCCTTTTTCTCTTTTGGCACTGCACTGTTCTTTTCACTGTTATGAGAATTATCCTATGTTTTTTCATCGTAACTTTCAGATACACAATTAACTCCTCTTGGGCTAATGGTATCATTTACCGGTCCTTGGGCTTCAGGATTTTTCGGCCAATCTGTACCATTTTCCTCTTTTGACACAAACTGACCCACATTCCGTTTATTCCCATTAGAAACAACGTTTGGGCTTGAAGCCCAATCTTTTTATTATTTTCAATGTTATCCTCGCCCATCTCCACAAAGCCATCCAATCCCGTATCCTTTCCACTCCTTCCAGCCGTAGCCTCTTTTCCACAAGAATCGGAATGCATTAATTGCTCCTTGGGGTTTGCGCAACCATCATTTACTTCTTTCTCTTCCTTCGTCTGTTCACCTTCCCGTTCGGCTTCCGAAGAGTTTTTAAATTTCTCTGACGAATTCAAGGGATCTTTGGCTACATTTTCTTTTCCTGCAGCGTTCTTGTTATCTCCTCCTTCCAACCAAGTTTCTTCCACCCCCCAATCTCCTTCACTGAGTTTCTCTTCTTCCGACCAAACCGACTTTGCCGGCGAGTCTTCTGCCTCCTCATCTACGCTCCCCGTCGAAACGTAGCCCGTGTCATCATCCACGAACTCCATAAGACTAGTGTCTTCTTCGTCGACTTTTATCTGATAGAAAAACTGACCCACCTTAATACACTTTAACTCATTGATTGGAGTTAAGATCGAAGAGTTGATTAAGATTTTTCCCCAAGCTAGATTATCGCTCTCCTCTAAGTCGCACTTCCAAGTTTTAATGACCCTCTCCCACTTTTTTGCTATTCCTTCGAACACCTCCAATCGCCAACCATGCAAGGGGACACCCATGATCCTCAACCACACCAAACGCTCTGATTGTCTATAACCCACCGACCACTTTCGGAGGTCGTTTATCAAAAAATGTAACCCGTGGCTCTTGTCACTAAGAATCTTAATCGTTGCACTTTCCCCTCCGCACATTAGGAGCACTTGTCTCCCGCCCAAGAATTTCACATTTTTAACTCCGTTCATCTCTTCTTTGCACAACTTTCTAATTGAACCCAAATGATCAACCGATATAGCATTACCAATTAAGCAATTTTGAAGGAGCATTAGTGATCCTTCCTCCGGTTCCCATGTCCCGATCACCACTTCCTTGTCTTTGGTCCTTTCTTTCTCCTTACGTCTACTTCTGCTTCTTTCCTTTCTTTTACCGCGTCGCCGTAGGATCTTCTGTCATCGGTCCTCCCCAACACGTTTCATATCCCTCGATTACTTGCTGATCTACCATGCTGTCGTCTACCATCAAAAACCTCCATCCTCTCTCTTTCTTTTTCAGCCTCAAACACCCTAAGTTTATAAGATCCTATCCAAATTGTGTTAAGTTTTCTCCCCAGCTCCGCCACCTCTGATCTGAATCTGTCCTTTCTATACCTCACGAAACCAAAAATTTTACCACTTCCTAATCTTTTCCTTGCCATGTACAGGTCCGCAACCTCCCCGAACCCTTTGAAAATTTTCCACAAATTACTCACTTCGGCATTCTCCGGGAAGTTGTAGAACATAAACGAGACCAGTCTTGCTTTTCGGTTTTCTTCCATCGAATGGTACCGGTGCTTCCGTCGTAAAGTTTTTGTCGAAATCGTGCCATCTCCCCGTTCCTCTCTCTCTCTCGCTCCCTCTCTCTCTCCACTCTCTCTCTCTCTCATCTCTCCCTAGTAAAGTTGGAAACTAATTAAAAATGTTATAAACTTATAGTTAGCGAGCTAAAAACTTTTAACTGGAAGACTGACATTCATCAAATAAATTGTATGGTTGCTTATTATGTAAGGGGTATTTTAGTCATTTAGACGTGTGTTTTGAAAATAAGTTTGAATTATAATAATCAGGAAGCCGGTTGTAGTAAAACTGTTGCAAGAAATAGTGTTTAGATATGTTTGTTTTTGCTTACAATTGTAATGATCACATAATCAACTATTGTTTGACAAATATCTTACTATTGTAATATTGTGTATAATTAGTGGATTGTGTTAGGTATAATTAGTGGATGAGAATTTCAACTCTCATGTAGTATAAATACCCCTTCATTGTAAATGAAAAACACACACCTCTCAATATACTTTCATAAGTATTTGCTCTCTTCAACTTTCTCTCATCACTTCTCTATAAATCTCTCTTAATCTATTGCTAATCTAGTGGTAATCTTTCTTAATTTATAACACGTTATCAGCACGAGAGCTCTAATCAAGGTATGTATTTCCTTAATCCTATATGTTAAGAAAGTAAAATACCAAAATAAACAAAATAAAAGTTGATGAATTCTTGTTATAGACATTATTGCTACTAGCATACTAATTTTCGTTTATGCATATACTAATCTTATTTATGATTTAATGCTTATACTAACTTTTATTTACGAGTATTAATTTTATGGTCATACTAATCTTTGAACGTTTATTTATGTGTATGTTTATTCTTCTGCTAAATTTTATCTAAGCATACTAATATTTGCTTATCTTTCTTATTTATATCACTAATTATATCTTATATCTACCATCACCGATATTATAATATTTACTGATTTTATGTATTAATTATCTTTTTCATTTACATACTCATTTACAACAACTATATATATAACCGTTGTATATGATCTCCAACGGCTATATTTTTAGCCTATAAATAAACCATCAAGTTTTCTTCCTCAATACACATTTAACTCTTCTTTCCAAGTTCATCTAATCAAGAAGATTTTTCTGAAGATGCTTCATCCCGTTATAATTCTTGTCATTATATTACTTATATTACTAATCATTCATGTCAGTAATCTTCCGCCTGATGAATTTTATTTATTATTAAGCATGTTTGTACTTTTGGTTCTTCCACTTCTTTGTATGTCACTATTAATAGACATAAATGGATTCTAATTTTTCTTGTTGTTTGATAGTTACAATATGTCGAACCTTTCAAAAATTGAATTTGCGGCTCTTGATGTGAATGGCAAGAATTATATGTCATGGATTATGGATGTCAAAATGCATCTTGAATCTATGTACATTTTAGAAACCTTAGAAGAAGGAAATGAATGCTCGCCGTAAGACAAAGCAAAGGCCAACATTTTTCGTCGGAAACATATTGACGATATGTTAAAATTTGAATATCTCAATATCAGTGATCCAAGCATTCTATGGAAAAACCTTAAAGAGAGGTTTGATCACCAAAAGGAAGTTTTACTTCCAGCTGCAAGAGATGAATGGAGGAATTTAAGATTTCAAGATTTTAAAAAAGTGAATGACTATAATTCTGCCTTGTTCAGGATATGTTCACAACTTAAGTTTTGTGGAGAGAATGTTACTGATAAGGATATGTTGGAGAAAACCTACTCCACTTTCCATGCATCAAACATTACTTTGCAACAACAATATCGCTTGCTGAAATTCGCAAGATATTCTGAGCTTAATTCATGTTTACTTGTTGCAGAACAAAATAATGAGCTTTTGATGAAAAACCATCAATCACGTCCAACAGGTTCATTAGCATTTCCTGAAGCAAATGCTATAAATAATGATAGTCCTAGAAATAATTTCCGTGGACGTGGACGAGGCCGTGGTTATTTCGGTCAAAATAATTTTTATAGTCGAAACTACAATTCTGGCCAAGGCCACCCTTACAGTCGTGGACGTAGTTTTTATCGTGGTCATGGGCAAAGAGCAAATAATCATCATGCTCCACAAGGCTATAAGACCCAACCACAAAATAAGCTCAAAATGACAAAACATGATGGCAGAACAAGTAATTCACAGAACCCTGAAGGTTCTTGTTACAGATGTGGTAGCACGGACCACTGGTCAAGGACATGCCGCATACCTCAACATCTTTGTCAACTTTATAAGGAATCTCTTAAAGGAAAAGAGAAGGAAGTAAATCATATGGACAACCTGAGGTTGTCCAACACTGTTTTAAATGTTTCTGATTTCATAAATCATATAGACAACCTGGAGTTGTCCAACAATGATTTAAATGATTCTGATTTAATTAACAATGCCGACATTTGATTATGATCTTTGTATCCCTTTTTCGTAACTATGTATTCCCTTTTACCGATTATATGAATTTAATGATCTTTTTATTCTAATAACGTTGTCCTTGTTAAAAAATAAGAAATATTACCACTAGATTAGCAATGGATTAAGAGATTTCTAGAGAAGTGATGAGAGAAAGTTTGGAGCGTGCAAATACTTATGAAAGTATATTGAGAGGTGTGTGTTTTTCATTTACATTGAAGGGGTATTTATACTACATGAGAGTTGAAATTCTCATCCACTAATTATACCTAACACAATCCACTAATTATACCTAACACAATCCACTAATTGTATACAATACAATCCACTAATTATACACAATGCAATCCACTAATTATACACAATATTATAATACTCCCCCTTGGATGACAATTTCAAATCGAAGTTCAACCATGAAGTACTGCCTCGTTAAAAACCTTGCTAAAGAAAAAAAACTTTAGCTAAGGGAAAAAGAGTGCAGCTGGTAGTTGACTCCCCCTGATATTGACATCCACAGATCGTCACATGTTATGCACATGTCGCATACCGATATTGTGAACGTGTTTTCTGAAAATTGTAGTCGGTAGCGCCTTTGTGAAAAGATCCGCTGCGTTGTTGCTCGATTGAATATATTTCATTATCTGATTATCTTTTATAAGATCTTGAGTGTATGAGAAGAACCTTGGAGGTGTATGTTTTGTCTTGTCACTCTTGATGTATCCTTCTTTCATTTGTGTGACACATGCGGCGTTATCTTCATAGATTAAAGTTGGAATTTTGCCCTTCTCTAGTCCGCACGAAGTCAAAATGAGTTGTGTCATTGACCTCAACCAAACACACTCTCTACTAGCTTCATGAAGTGCAATAACTTCGGCATGATTTGAAGATGTGGCAACAAGCGTTTGCTTCTGAGAGCGCTAGGAAATAGCAGTACCTCCGTTCATGAATACGTATCCAGTTTGAGATCTAGCTTTATGAGGATCAGACAAATAACCTGCATCTGCATAACCAATCAAAACTTCTTTTGATTTGTTAGAATAAAATAGACCTAAATCAACAGTTCCTCGAAGGTATCGGAATATGTGTTTGATTCCGTTCCAATGTCTCTTTGTGGGAGATGAACTGAATCTTGCTAACAAATTCACTGCAAAAGAAATGTCAGGTCTAGTACAGTTAGTAAGATACATAAGTGTAACATCTCGGTTTCCATATATACAATTAACATACATTTCACAACATAATTTCATCAAAAAGATACATCATACTTCATATTCGGTCCCATAGTCTTACTAAACATAATAAGTAATTCAGTACAAACTTTTTCACTAATTGGTTTACATTATGACTAACAACTAAGCCATAAGTACAAAAACACTTCATGATCTTCATAACAAAAGTCTTCACAAAAGCTATCCATCCATTACTCTATTCAATTGCTCTTACCCGATCCATCACCTGGAATACATATTTTTAAAACAAAATGAGGGTTAGACCTAGTGGTCTAGTGAGAAAATCCCCGTTAGTCAAAAACCATCTTTACAAACATTCAATACACATAATGCATATAACAAAATACCAACTATGACTCATGCACCATGTATCATTCCATCTCTTTCTCTTTCTCTTGGCCATATTAATTGGTAGCAAGCCAATTAATTAATTTACACCATTGTACTAAATACAGCCAACACCACTGTCCCTCTGTACAGCCAACTTTCACCGGTCCTAAGCCCGGCCAACTAGCACCCATGCAGTGTAATACTCATATAAATAACATATGCACATTATTACACTCATTCATATATATGTATTCCAGTTGAAAACATTTTAAATAAAAACTCACCTTAACCTTAGCACAACGATACACGTTCTGGGACGCACTTTAGCTCAACCTGAACACCTGAATTGGCGCCATAAGAATGGTGTTAAACCATATAATTATGTCCCAAATCCATTCCTAATAAGCCCCAAAAACAACCCTTAGGTGATACCACAAACATATCCTCAAACCGTACACAAAACGAAACCCGAAAACACGAAACAGTGCCCGGCGCCACTGCCCGTGCTAGATAACTCGCGCCAAAAAGGGCACGGGGCACTGGACCAGAGAACGGCGCTACTTCCCGCACTAGTTAACTAGCACCAAACTAGCGTGGAGAACCTGCACTTCCATTTCAGCCGAAAATGGCCCTTTCTCAAACCCAATTCATCCCAAAACGATTTTTAAGCCTTCAAAATGAAATTATGGATGTCCTAAACCTTTCCCCACAATTACCAATCATCAAAGTATCATTAATCTAGTGAAACTCATTCAATGATTCATGATTCAAACCCAAAATTATCATATCTTTCTTAAATTATCAAAACCCACTCCAAAAACCCATAGCAAACTAAGAAACATAGAAAAGAAGATTGTATGGATTAATACCTTTGTTCATCTTGATTTGAATCCTAAACCAAGCTGCAGTAATCCTTCTTATTCTTGATTCTTTTCCAAATTGACTCTCTACTCTCTCTTCTCTCTTTCTACCGTGAACCATAAACACACACACACTTTCACCTTTTGAAACTTGCTACTTGTGTCAAATTGAGACACCTCATAGTGACTAAGTGAAAAGAGACGGTTTGGGTGAAAATATCTTCACCCTTACCAAACAAACCTTAAACTTATCTTATATGGCAAAACATACCCTTATACTTCTATATTAAAATTAAAACTTACCCCTTAACTTCTAACCCCATAAAATACTTTTAACCAACTTAAACTTATAAAATTTCCCAAATCCATCTTAATTAAAATAATGCTATTGTAATAATTAAATAACATACCTGGTTATTACAACATCTCCCCCTTAAAAGAATTTCGTCCCGGAATTCAATTAAGCGAAAAGATGAGGGTATTTAGCTCTCATTTCCGACTCTGATTCCCAAGTAGCATCCTGACCCCTATGATGTCTCCACTGAACTTTAACTTGTCTGATTTCTTTGTTCCGCAACACTTTAATTTTATGATCAACTATAGCTTCAGGTTCCTCCACATAGTTCAGTTTTTCATCAACTTGTATATCTGGTAAGGACACTGCCTGATCTGGTGTAACCAAATACTTTCGAAAATTCGACACATGAAAGGCGTTGTGAATCCTGCTTAACTCTGGTGGCAAATCTAATCGGTAAGCTACTTCCCCAAATCTTTCGGTAATTGCAAACGGTCCAATATATCTCGGACTAAGTTTACCTTGCTTTCCAAATCGAATGACTCCTTTCCAAGGTGAGACTTTTAACATTACAAAATCTCCAACTTGGAACTCTAACGGTTTCCGGCGTCGGTCGGCATAGCTTTTCTGTCTATCTTGAGCCATTTTCAATCTTTCCCGAATCTGAGTAACCTTATCCGCTGTTAATTGTACTATATCTGGTCCCGCTAACTGTTTCTCTCCCACTTCATTCCAACACAGAGGCGTTCGACATTTTCTACCATACAAAACTTCAAACGGTGCCACTTGTATGTTGGTATGGTAACTGTTGTTGTAGGCAAATTCGATCAACGGTAAATGTTTATCCCACGATCCCCCAAAGTCAACAATGCAAGCCCAGAGCATATCTTTTAATGTCTGAATCGTTCGTTCACTCTGACCGTCAGTCTGAGGATGATATGTTGTACTTAACTTTATCTGCGTTCCCATCTCCTTTTGAAAACTTCTCCAGAACCTTGAAGTAAAACGACTATCCCGATCAGAAATAATCGAGATTGGAACCCCATGTCGAGTTACTATTTCGTCAATGTACAACTTGGCTAAGCGTTCCATCGAATCAGTTTCCTTTATTGGTAAGAAGTGAGCAGATTTCGTCAATCTATCAATAATCACCAAAATAGAATCGAATCCTTTCGGAGTCCTTGGTAGCTTTGTGATGAAATCTGTAGTAATCTGATCCCATTTCCACATCGGTATTTCTAATCGTTGTAACTGACCAAACGGTTTTTGATGTTCAATCTTTACCTTTTTACAAGTAGTACATTCTTCCACATGTTGAGCAATGCTTCTTTTTATTCCCGACCACCAATAGAATTGTTTCAGATCTCTATACATCTTATTCGTACCTGGATGAATAGAGAAACGAGATTGATGAGCTTCTTGTAATACACGATCACGTAATCCACCCAAACGAGGCACCCAAATTCTGTTTCCCAGACATAACAACCCACGGTCATCTTTCACAAGCAATGCTGATATCCCTACTAACCGTTCTGACTTCAAATGTTCTTCCTGATAGGCTTCTATTTGACACTTCAGCAGTTCGTCAAAGATGTTAGGCAAGAGTTCAGCCCTTAGTGAAATAGCTTTTATTGTTCCACTCCTTTCTTAATGAAACACCCTAAAAACAGGGTCAATTTAAAACTTAAAATAAAATGCTATGATCATTAAAGATACCAAACTTTTATAACAACAAGGATCTACAGCATCATTTTATATACAACATTTAAACTTGTCCTAAATAATCTTATTAATCTATTCTTACAACATAAATAGATTAACTAGATTATCTAAGCTTCGTCCCAAAATCTCCAAAAGAATTGTTGTATCCTCCAACACCTCAAAGTTTGATATGAAATTCACTCCCCAAACTTCTTTCCCGAACCTGAACCTGAATAGACAATTCAACTTAAAACATTAGGCTTTCGCCTAGTGAGGTTAATCAATTCAAATTTAAAACTCAACAACTAAAACATCAGATGTCTCAAATCTGCATCTTTCATCTTACCAAATCAAGTTCCAACCACTATGACTATTTCACCTAGCCATTAAATAGAATAACAACATCAACTACTTATAATCCCACCAGATTTATAAGAAATTAAACTCAATAACCCATGAAATGCAAATTACAACTCGATGTAATTTTCTCACACTTCATCATTTAATAAACACCGGAAATGCGAATTACACCTCAATGTAATTCTCTCACACTTCCTATCGCCTGAAATGCGAATTACACCTCAATGTAATTCTCTCACACTTCCTATCGCCTGAAATGCGAATTACACCTCAATGTAATTCTCTCACATTTCAATACCTCACCATCCTGAATCACTGGTTCCCATTGGGATTTTATTCATCGATGATTACATCAACCGGGAACCCTCACAGATGATTCAAAATTCACTCCACCACTAGAATTACATTATAGGTTCCAGTTAGTATGCGGTTCCCATTAGACCGTACTAAGTTGCCCACTAGATCAAATGTAAACTCTAGCCATCGCAACACAATAAATATGTATCATCACTCTTTCTATCACATCTATAGTGCCAATAACATCAGATAAATCTCTATATTTAATAACTGATATAAACTCTTCATATGATAATATCTCATGCATATTCTTCATCATTAAATCATGTCAAGATCATATAAAGAATAACATGAAAACCTCACATAAAATCATCATGCATTTTTATTTCAAAAAGCATCAAAGTTCGCAAACTACTGATTGCGAGTTTCATGTAATTCGCAAGCCAAAGCTGCGAATTTCAGAAGTTCGCAGGCTATGGTTGCGGGTTTCAGAAAACTCGCAAGCTACACTTGCGAAATTCTTATTTTCGCAACCAACGGTTGCGAACTTTATCCGATTCTCGCAAGCCAAGGCTGCGAGATTAGTTCACTGTTCATCATCATCTACCTCTCATTAAGCTGTTTCTTACCAGATTAAGCATTAAGCACATAAAATAATATTTAAGCTCAATAAACACATACACATATGTTTACATGTTAAGTTTTAAGCAAGAATCAATTAAACTCACCTTAAAAGTCGATTTATACACTGATTCACGTAAGAGCTTAACGAACAGCTTAATGGCAGCTTATCAACAATCTTTATGATTCTTCAAGATTAATCACAACCCAAATCTGAAATCCTTGTTTCCCTTGTTTTTCTTCTTCTCTATCTCTCGGCACTCTCTCTCTTTTCTCTTCACCGAAAATACACACACAAAACAAACTTCACACTCAAGACAAATAGTCTATATTTTCTAGATTAATGACACCCCCTCCTTGATTATCATGAGTCATAAGACTATTTACCAAGTAGACCCCCAACTTTAATAGAATGACACTTCAAACCCTCAATCTTTAAACAAATAACATAACACACCAAGTAAATAAAATCATCATAATAACCCTTAAAGTTAATATTCTCAAAAATCTTTAAACTTTCAACATTTGTATTTTAACCTTAATCGAATTATAATACTCTATTTAATTCAAGGTCACTCCAAATACAAATACATTCTAAATCTTATTAAATAATACTAACAAAATTTAGGATGTTACAATACTCCCCAACTTGAAAATGATTTCGTCCCCGAAATCAAAGTCAGGTAAACAAATGAGGATATCTAACCTTCATACTCTCTTCTGACTCTAAAGTTACATCTGTACCTCTATGATGTTTCCACTGTACTTTCAACATAGCTACCTCCTTACCACTGCGTAGCTTTCTAACCGATCTTTCCAAAATTGCCTCTGGTTTTTCTATACAGCGGCTCTTTTCATCTATTCTCACCTCAGCGAGTGAAATCACACCTTCCTTTTCGACCAAACACTCCCGAAGATAACATACGTGGAAGGTATTATGAACCCCTTCCAATTCTGGTGGAATATCCAAATGATATACTTATAAATCAAACTTCTTAGAGTAGTTGTTATCATCAAATCCATGTTTGACTACTTCTTAGTCTAGCATACCAATATTATTTCTCTCTTGCTTACACAGAATATCCACCACACAACTACAGTCCAAAAGGACGGTTTTTCTAAAAACGTCAGTTGAGATCTCTAACCAAATTCTCGTAACATCGAGAACTGCATTCGATGTATTTCTTTTACATCTACATAATACTCCAATACTATAGCTTAACGGTTACAATATCCTCTTCACCTAAAACCAATGGGATTGAGAAGAACAAGAGTCTTCCTTTCACTCCATCATTATCACAACTCACTCTCCAGATCTCAAAATAACATTAACATGTACTACCTGAAATTTTCACGTACACTGTAAACTAAAACATACCCATTATTATTAAATACTTCAACAACCACGACAGCTCATTATTATACCCTTGACTTACACGTTTCTTCGGTAGAGAATGCTATCATTTCTTCACATCACTATCTCATCGTACCACCACAATACAAACCAAGCACCAAAGTATCGAACATCAAAAGTGATAACTCTATTGAACCTGCTACAAGATTACATTCTTAAGTCAAATCTTTCTATCATTAGAAGCAATTCACACAATCAAAATCACCTTGGGTAAACACCCAATACCATTCCGACATTCTGTTTCGATATTAGCCATATCACTACTCCATCTTACAAACTACATGTCCCAACAATTTTAATGACAAAGTGGTACTTTTCGTCCGAAATCACCGAAAAGACTTCCATCAGACGTTTCCTAGTTCTAACTTTATAATACATACTAGTTAACACATTTATCTTGGCAGTTGATACCAATACTCACTCGTACATTCTCCACACATAACTTTTTACTACAGACCAGGTTTCTCACAACCATTCATACATATAATACCCAAGTTTATTTCACTAAATATCTCCTCCCCAACTTCAATTAAACTACCACTCTCGATTTGCTAAAATATCTTGAACTTATTCGTTCATACTAACTCCTTGTGATTCCAAACCAAAACCAAAACACAGTACAATCCTTCACAGATCAACATTTTCCATACCTCACTTCATTTATGCCTAATACTTTCTCCTTTGTAAATCATCCACATCGCAAGTAAAACACTTCTATAACACAACCGTCTTTCAAAATCTTATCATTCTTACAAAGGGTCCTTCAACTTTTATTTTTCTGATTAAAGACTTAACAAAAATTTAAATCCAAAAGAATATCCAAAACATTCACATCATGCAAACTTCTATTTTAATACAATCCATGAAATCCCTACCCAAGTCTACAACAAGCTTATTAAATCGGGTCTCAACGTTCTTAAAACTTAACTGAGTCCAAAACCGAATCATCTACTCACAGGATCTAAAGATTATTTATCAATACCAACTCACGCAAATAAATACATCTAACTCACATTATGCAGAATACGCTCCGAGGCGTGATAATCTTACGATCCCTTCATTGCTACTTTCCCAATGAAGTCAATTCATTTGCAAGCACACATACTCCACAATGTATATAATACGCCCAGGTTCGTTAGTTCCAAAGATACTAAGAACAAGTAAAACATCGAATAGTCTTCACACCTAAGACCAACACTTAAACTTTCACTGGTTCAAATACAAAGCAGTTAAGCATATAACACATCCAATACTTCATCTCGAGTCACTAAAACTGACAAACATTCGAAAGTCTCATTTGAATATAAACCAGACCTTTAAGGCCAAAACAAACATTTGGTTAAACACATGTCACTCACACGGTTACGTAAACCAAAATTCCTCTTCACTCAAGATCTTAACCTTGTTAATCCTTTAATTGGTCATCGACCCCAAAATAAAAGTTTATCACTCTCAAAACCTTCACATTTTCAAAATGTAACACGACAAAATTATTATACAACCACAAAATACCAAAAACGTGCTTCGACCACATAACTTTCACTTAGGTTATAATTAATCAAACTCAAAATCCCCCAATTGTGTCGCACACACTAATACCCACTTTGCGCATACCTTCTGCATAACAGCATACCGGTATCGCTCGCGGTTTTGCTCCTACCCGCACGGGCATACGCGGAACGCATCCAGACCGCACCCAGTGACACACAAAAGGCCTCATACACCTTACACAACTTTCGCCTTCAAAGTCAAAAATTGCCATCTCAATACTTCCTTAACCCTGAACCTAATTCTTCCTCCAGACACGACCGACCCTCAGCAATTGTATTATTAATCACCGAACAAAGGTACAGACTCTCGTATTATTGTTACTAAAGTTCACTTTCGACTCTCCCACTGTTCATCTCTCATTTGAATATAATTACCAAAACCACAAACTTTCTCCCAAGGTTTATCCAACACCTCTCCATTCTTGGAGTTCTTTCTTAGCTTATAGCGTAATACTCTACGACTTAGCGAGTTCATAGCCTTCATGCATGACAATATATAAATAACTCAATCACACTTTTCTCGTTTTAAATAAACAACATTCGAAACAACGTGAGCACACACGCCCCAATCATTTTCATATCTCCCATGTACTACACAACAATCTCAAAATCGTTTGTCTACAAATTTCCGTAAAACTCAATCTTTCTCAACCAAAAATGTTGTTACAACAGTAATATCTTAAATGAAAATCTTTTCATACAACAAAAGTTTAAAATTTACTGACATAGAGTAAACTAGTCGTTTCTCACACTCAACTATATGATATCATCAAATCAATACTTTTGTTGGTCATAAAAAGTTTACTGATCAACACTTTCTCGACCTATTTGCTATTATACAGCTTTTTATGTAAAGTATGAAGTATTTTGCAAGTTGCTAAGCTCCAAAATTTCGTTAGACAGCGTAATTGAAATGGCCCTTTTTCTTTAAATACATACTTGCACTACTAATTCATTCTTGAATAAAACTGTTATTTATGCATTTGTTTTGAAATCAAGAAAACTCATGTAACACACACTAAAACACCATGCACAAAACTTACTTGCAATGAAGGCCATTTACTCAAACAAGGTCAATCGTTTTACTTACGTACTTATCATTGACACTTTACTTCCGACCCGAAGTCGCCCTCTCGGCCTTATAATAATTGCTATATATACATTCCATGGCCCCCATACTCAACCATGTCATACTAATTCCGTCTTAATCAATCATCTCATACTCTATCTCTGCACATATCAAATCACCTATTAAAGGTTGCCTTGGCGGAGTTTCATAAGTCCTGCCAATTCTAGGTTGTCCTTCCAACCCCAATCATTTACCGATCTGTCCTCCAAAGGATTTTAGTGGTATAATTACCATCATTCTACTATAACCTAATGGAATAACCATAAGAAATGGTTATGCACATACCCCTATACAAAATGTACTTACCGATCGATAGTCACTGTAACAATTTAGAAATAAGTATGCTCGCGTAACAATATATTCATAATCACAGTAGCTAATTGGAATTGTGAATATATCATACAGGAGAATCCTCGTTACCATTGTCACCGTACCAACTTCTCATATCTCCGTCAATTCTAAGACTATCCCGTCTTAGTACTTCTACCCAGAACTCACGGATCATAACTTAACTCATCTCAGTTTAAGTCTAGATATCTCAAATTTATACCTAGTTCGCTTAAACTAAAGCTCTGATACCATACTGAAACACCCTAAAAACAGGGTCAATTTAAAACTTAAAATAAAATGTTATGATCATTAAAGATACCAAACTTTTATAACAACAAGGATCTACAGCATCATTTTATATACAACATTTAAACTTGTCCTAAATAATCTTATTAATCTATTCTTACAACATAAATAGATTAACTAGATTATCTAAGCTTCGTCCCAAAATCTCCAAAAGAATTGTTGTATCCTCCAACACCTCAAAGTTTGATATGAAATTCACTCCCCAAACTTCTTTCCCGAACCTGAACCTGAATAGACAATTCAACTTAAAACATTAGGCTTTCGCCTAGTGAGGTTAATCAATTCAAATTTAAAACTCAACAACTAAAACATCAGATGTCTCAAATCTGCATCTTTCATCATACCAAATCAAGTTCCAACCACTATGACTATTTCACCTAGCCATTAAATAGAATAACAACATCAACTACTTATAATCCCACCAGATTTATAAGAAATTAAACTCAATAACCCATGAAATACAAATTACAACTCGATGTAATTTTCTCACACTTCATCATTTAATAAACACCGGAAATGCGAATTACACCTCAATGTAATTCTCTCACACTTCCTATCGCCTGAAATGCGAATTACACCTCAATGTAATTCTCTCACACTTCCTATCGCCTGAAATGCGAATTACACCTCAATGTAATTCTCTCACATTTCAATACCTCACCATCCTGAATCACTGGTTCCCATTGGGATTTTATTCATCGATGATTACATCAACCGGGAACCCTCACAGATGATTCCAAATTCACTCCACCACTAGAATTACATTATAGGTTCCAGTTAGTATGCGGTTCCCATTAGACCGTACTAAGTTGCCCACTAGATCAAATGTAAACTCTAGCCATCGCAACACAATAAATATGTATCATCACTCTTTCTATCACATCTATAGTGCCAATAACATCAGATAAATCTCTATATTTAATAACTGATATAAACTCTTCATATGATAATATCTCATGCATATTCTTCATCATTAAATCATGTCAAGATCATATAAAGAATAACATGAAAACCTCACATAAAATCATCATGCATTTTTATTTCAAAAAGCATCAAAGTTCGCAAACTACTGATTGCGAGTTTCATGTAATTCGCAAGCCAAAGCTGCGAATTTCAGAAGTTCGCAGGCTATGGTTGCGGGTTTCACAAAACTCGCAAGCTACACTTGCGAAATTCTTATTTTCGCAACCAACGGTTGCGAACTTTATCCGATTCTCGCAAGCCAAGGCTGCGAGATTCGTTCACTATTCATCATCATCTACCTCTCATTAAGCTGTTTCTTACCAGATTAAGCATTAAGCACATAAAATAATATTTAAGCTCAATAAACACATACACATATGTTTACATGTTAAGTTTTAAGCAAGAATCAATTAAACTCACCTTAAAAGTCGATTTATACACTGATTCACGTAAGAGCTTAACGAACAGCTTAATGGCAGCTTATCAACAATCTTTATGATTCTTCAAGATTAATCACAACCCAAATCTGAAATCCTTGTTTCCCTTGTTTTTCTTCTTCTCTATCTCTCGGCACTCTCTCTCTTTTCTCTTCACCGAAAATACACACACAAAACAAACTTCACACTCAACACAAATAGTCTATATTTTCTAGATTAATGACACCTCCTCCTTGATTATCATGAGTCATAAGACTATTTACCAAGTAGACCCCCAACTTTAATAGAATGACACTTCAAACCCTCAATCTTTAAAGAAATAACATAACACACCAAGTAAATAAAATCATCATAATAACCCTTAAGTTAATATTCTCAAAAATCTTTAAACTTTCAACATTTGTATTTTAACCTTAATCGAATTATAATACTCTATATAATTCAAGGTCACTCCAAATACAAATACATTCTAAATCTTATTAAAGGCGTCGCGATATGAGAGAAGTCTTTTATAAACTTTCGATAGTAGCCAGCTAAACCCAGAAAACTACGTACTTCGGTTGGCGTTCTCGGCGGTTCCCACTTTTCAATCGCTTCCACTTTCATCGGATCCACTTGAATGCCTTTCTCGAAAACTACATGCCCCAGAAACTGAACTTCCCGTAGCCAGAATTCACATTTAGAGAACTTAGCGTATAACTGCTCCTTCTTCAACAGTTCTAAAATTAACCGAAGGTGTTGGGTGTGATCTTCTTTGGATCGAGAATAGATAAGTATATCATCGATAAATACAATAACAAATTTATCGAGATACGGCTTACATACCCGATTCATTAAATCCATAAAGGCAGCTGGAGCGTTCGTTAGTCCAAACGGCATCACTAAGAATTCCTAATGACCATACCTTGTACGAAAAGCAGTTTTCAGAACATCTTCTTCTTTAACCTTCAACTGGTGATAACCGGATCTTAGATCAATCTTGGAGAAATAACAAGCTCCAACTAACTGATCGAAGAGGTCATCAATTCTGGGTAGCGGATACTTGTTCTTGATCGTGCGCTTATTCAGTTTCCGGTAGTCGATACACATTCTCATCGAACCATCCTTCTTTTTCACAAACAAAACTGGTGCTCCCCACGGCGAAGAACTAGGTCTGATGAAGCCTTTATCGGATAAGTCTTGTAGTTGTGCCATCATCTCTTTCATCTCTGGAGGTGCTAGACGATACGGTGCACGGGCTATAGGAGCGGCTCCAGGAATCATATATATACCAAACTCTACTTGCCTAACGGGCGGAAGACTATTAAAGTCTTCAGGGAACACTTCAGGAAATTCACAAACAATAGGAATATCTTCCAACTTATTCTTTTCTGGTTTAATATCTATCACGTAGGCTAAGTAACTCTGGCAACCCTTATTAACACACTTACGGGCTTTTATCATAGATATAATGCAAGACTGATGATTGCTACGATCACCATAAATCACTACCGGCCCCTTTTCAGGTAAAACAACATTAATTATTTTCTTATTACATACTATGTTAGCCTGATTTTCAGCTAACCAATCCATCCCCACTACCACATCAAATTCGATCAAAGCTATAGGAAATAGTTGTATCGGTACTCCACACCCCTCTATATTTATCACACATCTTTCAAATACTTCTTTAACCGACACTTGATTATCATTTGCAGTATCTACCAGTAAAGCACGTTCTAACACTTTAGGCTTCAAAAGCAGATAAGCAGCAAATGTAGGAGATACAAAAGATCGGTTTGCACCGGAGTCAAATAACACTTTAGCACGTGTAGAGTTTATGAAAAAATGTACCTGTAACTGGAGTTTCCTCCGCTTCTTTTGCTGTCATCTGGAAGGTACGACCCCTCGTTCTTGCTGGTTCTAGTCTCGGTACTACTGGTCTGACACCCGTTGGTCTTACTGATGTACCACCCGATTGTATTCTCCCCAGTGGACAATCGGACTGAAGATGATCAGGAGAATTGCACGAGTAACAAAATCGAACTACCCGACAGTCTTTAGCAATGTGACCGATCTTTCCACACTTATAATAGTTTCTAGGATCCACTTGGCAACTTCCTTGATGAAAACGGTGGCACTTTGGGCAAGGTCTTTCAACTGGTTGAAAAGGTGGACGGCTATCAAATCGCTGAAACCTGGACTTCTTTGGATCATGTGGTGGTCCTTCCCATTTTCTCTTTCCCATACTTTTATCACCAGCATCCCTCCTATTATCCCGCTCCACATTTTCCGCGGCATTTACTGCTGCTGAGAAGGTATCAGGTCTCGTTGCAGTCACTAACTTTCGAATTTCCGAATTCAATCCGAATATGAACCTTTCCATCTTCGTTTTCTCTGTGGCAACATAATACTCTCCAAAACGCGACTTCTCTAGGAAACGGGCAGTATAGTCTCTGACTGATAAATTCCCTTGTTGTAGGCTCAGGAATTCCTCCTCCAATTGTCTGACTGCTGCTTGAGGACAAAACTGTTCTTTGAATGCCCTTGAGAATTCTCCCCAAGTAAAGGTTGAGTATACATCAGATCCCTTAGAGTCAATAAAGGCCTCCCACCAATATAAAGCATTTGCCTTCAACATTGCAGTTCCGTATAACACCTTATCCTCTTCCGCACATTTGCTGGTTTTAAATACAGCTTCAAATTCCTTCAGCCACCGCATTGCCTTCACTGGATCTCTATCCCCTCCATAAGTTGGTGGTTTACAGCTTAAAAACATCTTATAGTCACACCTTCTTGGTACTGATACGACAGTAGGTGTGATAGGCATCTCGTCTTCCAAGTTAGGATCTGGTCTTTCCGTTTCAGTATTATGCGTCTGGTTAAACATGGCTTGAATATTGGCTTGTAATCTTCCCATCTCAGCAGCCAAGTCGTCTCTTGTAACAAACTCTGTGCCTCGCCCCTGTACTCTGCCTCCATTCCTGCCTCTGCCTCTTTCTCCCCCTCTTCCCCATCCTCCGGCTGTTGGATTGGTTCTATTCGGGTTTCCTCCTCCTTCACGATTTGTTTGTCTCGTACCACTTGCCATTCTGTTGATTCAGACAAGGTTATTATACACATAAGCACATACCCCATATAACAAGGTATTCTAGTTCAACATGTACCTGTAAGATCACAATTACACTGGCCAGGTGTAAAATGAACTTACCTTACATGATGTTCCTTCTACCTTTTTATATTTAACATCCCAAGGTTCTACAATAATAGGGACATCCTACTTCGCATGTAGTTTAAGTCTAGGCATAGATACTAATACCTAAATCCCTTAAACCTGGCTCTGATACCATCTGTAACATCCCGGTTTCCATATATACAATTAACATACATTTCACAACATAATTTCATCAAAAATATACATCATATTTCATATTCGGTCCCATAGTCTTACTAAACATAATAAGTAATTCACTACAAACTTTTTCACTAATTGGTTTACATTATGACTAACAACAAAGCCATAAGTACAAAAACACTTCATGATCTTCATAACAAAAGTCTTCACAAAAGCTATCCATCCATTACTCTATTCAATTGCTCTTACCCGATCCATCACCTGGAATACATATTTTTTAAACAAAATGAGGGTTAGACCTAGTGGTCTAGTGAGAAAATCCCCGTTAGTCAAAAACCATCGTTACAAACATTCAATACACATAATGCATATAACAAAATACCAACTATGACTCATGCACCATGTATCATTCCATCTCTTTCTCTTTCTCTTTCTCTTTCTCTTGGCCATATTAATTGGTAGCAAGCCAATTAATTAATTTACACCACTGTACTAAATACAGCCAACACCACTGTCCCTCTGTACAACCAACTTTCACCGGTCCTAAGCCCGACCAACTAGCACCCATGCAGTGTAATACTCATATAAATAACATATGCACATTATTACACTCATTCATATATATGTATTCCAGTTGAAAACATTTTAAATAAAAACTCACCTTAACCTTAGCACAACGATACACGTTCCGGGACGCACTTTAGCTCAACCTGAACACCTGAATTGGCGCCATAAAAATGGTGTTAAACCATATAATTATGTCCCAAATTCATTCCTAATAAGCCCCAAAAACAACCCTTAGGTGATACCACAAACATATCCTCAAACCGTACACAAAACGAAACCCGAAAACACGAAACAGTGCCCGGCGCCACTGCCCGTGCTAGATAACTCGCGCCAAAAAGGGCGCGGGGCACTGGACCAGAGAACGGCGCTACTTCCCGCGCTAGTTAACTAGCACTAAACTAGCGCGGAGAACCTGCACTTCCATTTCAGCCGAAAATGGCCCTTTCTCAAACCCAATTCATCCCAAAACGATTTTTAAGCCTTCAAAATGAAATTATGGATGTCCTAAACCTTTCCCCACAATTACCAATCATCAAAGTATTATTAATCTAGTGAAACTCATTCAATGATTCATGATTCAAACCCAAAATTATCATATCTTTCTTAAATTATCAAAACCCACTCCAAAAACCCATAGCAAACTAAAAATCATAGAAAAGAAGATTGTATGGATTAATACCTTTGTTCTTCTTGATTTGAATCCTAAACCAAGCTGCAGTAATCCTTCTTATTCTTGATTCTTTTCCAAATTGACTCTCTACTCTCTCTTCTCTCTTTCTGCCGTGAACCATAAACACACACACACACACTTTCACCTTTTGAAACTTGCTACTTGTGTCAAATTGAGACACCTCATGGTGACTAAGTGAAAAGAGACGGTTTGGGTGAAAATATCTTCACCCTTACCAAACAAACCTTAAACTTATCTTATGTGGCAAAACATACCCTTATACTTCTATATTAAAATTAAAACTTACCCCTTAACTTCTAACCTCATAAAATACTTTTAACCAACTTAAACTTATAAAATTTCCCAAATCCATCTTAATTAAAATAATGCTATTGTAATAATTAAATAACATACCTGGTTATTACAATAAGAGCTCCAATTGCACTAAGATATGGTACTTTTGGACCAAGAACTTCTTCATGTTCTTCACGAGGGGAAAATGGATCATTGTCGATATTAAGTGATCTAACGACCATTGGAGTGCTTAAAGGATTTGCTTTGTCCATATTGAAACGTTTTAAGATCTTTTCAACATAATTGGATTGATGCACAAGTATTCCGTTATGCATGTGCTCAATGTGTAAACCAAGACAGTATTTGGTTTTTCCAAGATCTTTCATTTCAAATTCTTCCTTCAAAAGCACAATCACTTCTTGGATCTCTTTATCTGTCCCAATGATATTTAGATCATCAACATAGACAGCTATTATTACATATCCAGATGTTGTTTTCTTAATAAAAACACATGGGCAAATAAGATTATTTATATAACCTTTACTTATCAAGTAATCGCTTAAACGATTATACCACATGCGTCCAGATTGCTTTAACCCATATAAAGATCTTTGTAACTTGATTGAATACATTTCTTTGGGTTTTGTACTTAATGCTTCAGGCATTTTAAATCCTTCGGGGATTTTCATATAGATATCACTATCAAGTGATCCATATAAGTATGATGTAACAACATCCATAAGACGCATCTCTAAATTTTCAGAGACTGCTAGGCTTATTAAATATCTAAAAGTAATTGCATCCATAACAGGAGAATATGTTTCTTCATAATCAATTCCGGGTCGTTGAGAAAAACCTTGAGCCACAAGTCTGGCTTTGTATCTAATAATTTCATTTTTCTCATATCTTTTTCGTACGAAAATCCATCTGTTCCCGACAGGTTTCACGGCTTCTGGCGTGAGAACGATAGGTCCAAAAACCCTTCTTTTATTGAGGGAATCTAGTTCAACCTAAATAACATCTTTCCATTTAATCCAGTCATGTTTGTTTTGACATTCAATGATAGACATTGGTTCGGGATCATCATTTCCAAAAGTATCACATGCAACATCATAAGAGAATATATCATTGATATTTCTCATTTCATTTCTGTTCCATAACTTTTTCGTACACCCGTAATTGATTGCTACCTCCTTATCATTCATTTCCTCTTCTGGGGAAATTATGATATTTTGTGTTTCTTCAGGAACACTTTGTTCGTTACCAATTGCAATTTCAGTTCCCTTTCTTTTTCGGGGATTTTTATCTTTAGAACCCAATGGTCTTCCACGCTTCAGGCGTGCTTTAGACTCTTCATTGACTTTATCATTTGTTTGTCCAACTGGGACTTCAATTCGAGCTGGAGCATTCACAACTGGTATATAAGATTTTGTCACTCTTTTTGCATCAGTAAATGCATCAGGTAATTGATTTGCAATTTCTTGCAAATGTATTATTTTTTGCACTGCTGTTTCACATTGTTTCATGCGAGGATCAAGATACAACAATGATGGTTCACACCATGAAACATCCTTTTCTTGGGTTTCCTTTTCCCCCACTAATGCTGGGAACATAGCCTCGTTAAAATGGCAATCAGCAAAACGTGCTGTAAAAACATCACCTGTTAGTGGTTCAAGATATCTTATGATAGAAGATGTTTCATATCCAACCTATATTCCCAACCTTCTTTGAGGACCCATTTTTGTGCGTTGTGGTGGTGCAATAGGAACATATACTGCACATCCAAAAATTATAAGGTGGGAAATATTTGGTTCTTGACCAAAAACGAGTTGTAAAGGAGTGTATGTGTGATATACACTCAGTCTCATGCGAATTAATGATGTAGCATGTAAAATTGTATGACCCCATATAGAAACTGGAAGTTTTGTTCTCATTATTAATGGTCTAGCTATTAGCTGAAGACGTTTAATTAATGATTCAGCTAAACCATTTTGTGTGTGAACATGAGCAACTGGATGTTCAACAACAATTCCTACAGACATGCAATAGTCATTGAAAGCTTGAGATGTAAATTCACCAGCATTATCAAGTCTCACCTTTTTAATAGAATAATCTGGAAAATGTGCTCTTAATTTGATAATTTGAGCAAGAAACTTTGCAAATGCCACATTACGAGTTGACAATAGGCAAACATGAGACCATCTACTGGATGCATCTATTAAGACCATGAAGTACCTAAATGGTCCACTTGGTGGATGAATTGGTCCACATATATCACCTTGAATTCTTTCAAGAAACATAGGTGATTCCTTTTCAATTTTAGATGGTGAAGGTCTCACAATTAATTTTCCAAGTGAACAAGATGTACATGGAGTAACTTTACCCGTTTGAGAGAACTTATGGTCCTTCAATGGATGTCCATGTGTAATTATCATGTGCATCATTGTTGATCCAGGATGGCCTAATCTGTCATGCCGTAAACTAAATATCGCAGGATCACAATACTTTTCGTTAACTACCATATTTGTTTCAACCATATTTATATATGTATAATGTAAACCGGAGTGAAGTATTGGTAGTTTCTCTAGCACACAGTTCTTATCAATAATATACAAATATTTCTCATTTTCTGAGGTCACTGTTCGAGTATCATATCCATTAAGATATATGTCATTGAAACTTAATAGATTTCTTTTCGATATCGGAGAAAACAAAGCATTATTTATAATGAACTTTGTACCATTCGGTAATAGGAAATGAGCCATTCCTACTCCTTTATCATGTATGCAGGACTGATATAGTATGTATGGTTCCTTTTGTTGGTTTTAATTCAGAAAAATATTTCTTAGCTTTCAGGATGGTGTGTGTGGTACCACTATCCGGTATACACAGGTCTCCAACATTTGCTTGATGTTGTGCTTCGATGGAATTCATATCAAACTTCAAATATTAAACAAACTGTGAGTTTATAATAATAATAATAGTAGTCGTAATAATAGGACAACGTTATTAGAATAAAAAGATCATTAAATTCATATAATTGAAAAAAGGAATACATAGTTACAAAAAAGGGATACAAAGATCATAAACATTTAGATAAATCAAATGTCGGCATTATCATTTAAATCATTGTTGGACAACTCCAGGTTGTCTATATGATTTATGAAATCAGAAGCATTTAAAACAGTGTTGGGCAACTTCAGGTTGTCCATATGATTTACTTCCTTCTCTTTTCCTTTAAGAGATTCCTCATAAAGCTGACAAAGATGTTGAGGTATACGGCATGTCCTTGACCAGTGGTCTGTGCTACCACATCTGTAACAAGAACCTTCAGGGTTCTGAGAATGACTTGTTCCGCCATCATGTTTTGTCATTTTGAGCTTATTTTGTGGTTGGGTCTTATAGCCTTGTGGAGCATGATGATAATTTGCTCCTTGCCCATGACCACGATTAAAATTACGCCCACGACTGTAAGGGTGGCCTCGGCCAGCATTGTAGTTTCGACTATAAAAATTCTTTTGACCGAAATAACCACGGCCTCGTCCACGACCACGTCCACGACCACGTCCACGTCCACGGAAATTATTTCTAGGACTATCATTATTTATAGCATTTGCTTCAGGAAATGCTAATGAACCTGTTGGACGTGATTGATGGTTTTTCATCAAAAGCTCATTATTTTGTTTTGCAACAAGTAAACATGAATTAAGCTCAGAATATCTTGCGAATTTCAGCAAGCGATATTGTTGTTGCAAAGTAATGTTTGATGCATGGAAAGTGGAGTAGGTTTTCTCCAACATATCCTTATCAGTAACATTCTCTCCACAAAACTTAAGTTGTGAACATATCCTGAACAAGGCAGAATTATAGTCATTCACTTTTTTAAAATCTTGAAATCTTAAATTCCTCCATCCATCTCTTGCAGCTGGAAGTAAAACTTCCTTTTGGTGATCAAACCTCTCTTTAAGATTTTTCCATAGAATGCTTAGATCACTGATATTGAGATATTCAAATTTTAACATATCGTCAATATGTTTCCGAAGAAAAATGTTGGCCTTTGCTTTGTCTTGCGGCGAGCATTCATTTCCTTCTTCTAAGGTTTCTAAAATGTACATAGATTCAAGATGCATTTTGACATCCATAATCCATGACATATAATTCTTGCCATTCACATCAAGAGCCGCAAATTCAATTTTTGAAAGGTTCGATATATTGTAACTATCAAACAACAAGAAAAATTAGAATCCATTTATGTCTACTAATAGTGACATACAAAGAAGTGGAAGAACCAAAAGTACAAACATGCTTAATAATAAATAAAATTCATCAGGCGGAATATTACTGACTGAAATGATTAGTAATATAATGACGAGAATTAGGAGGGGATGAAGCATCTTCGAAAATTCTTCTTGATTAGATGAACTTGGAAAGAAGAGTTAAATGTGTATTGAGGAAGAAAACTTGATGGTTTATTTATAGGCTAAAAATATAGCCGTTGGAGATCATATACAACGGTTATATATATAGCCGTTGTAAATGAGTATGTAAATGAAAAAGATAATTAATACATAAAATAAGTAAAGATTATAATATCGGTGATGGTAGATATAGGATATAATTAGTGATATAAATAAGAAAGATAAGCAAATATTAGTATGCTTAGATAAAATTTAGCAGAAGAATAAACATACGCATAAATAAACGTTTAAAGATTAGTATGACCATAAAATTAAGTACTCGTAAATAAAAGTTAGTATAAGCATTAAATCATAAATAAGATTAGTATATGCATAAACGAAAATTAGTATGCTAGTAGCAATAATGTCTATAACAAGAATTCATCAACTTTTATTTTGTTTATTTTGGTATTTTACTTTCTTAACATATAGGATTAAAGAAATACATACCTTGATTAGAGCTCTCGTGCTGATAACGTGTTATAAATTAAGAAATATTACCACTAGATTAGCAACGGATTAAAAGATTTCTAGAGAAGTGATGAGAGAAAGTTTGAAGAGTGCAAATACTTATGAAAGTATATTGAGAGGTGTGTGTTTTTCATTTACAATGAAGGGGTATTTATACTACATGAGAGTTGAAATTCTCATCCACTAATTATACCTAACACAATCCACTAATTGTACACAATACAATCCACTAATTATACACAATATTACAATAGTCCTATTATTACGACTACTATTATTATTATTATAAACTCACGGTTTGTTTAATATCTAGAGTTTGACATGAATTCCATCGGAGCACAACATCAAGCAAATGTTGGAGACCTGTGTATACCGGATAGTGGTACCACACACACCATCCTGAAAGCTAAGAAATATTTTTCTGAATTAAAATTAACAAAAGAAACCATACATACTATATCAGGTCCTGCAGACATGATAGAAGGAGTAGGTATGGCTAATTTCCTATTACCGAATGGTACAAAGTTTATTATAAATAATGCTTTGTTTTCTCCGAAATCGAAAAGAAATCTATTAAGTTTCAATGACATATATCTTAATGGATATGATACTCGAACAGTGACCTCAGAAAATGAGAAATATATGTATATTATTGATAAGAACTGTATGCTAGAGAAACTACCAATACTTCACTCCGGTTTACATTATACATATATAAATATGGTTGAAACAAATATGGTAGTTAAAGAAAAATATTGTGATCCTGCGATATTTAGTTTATGGCATGACAGATTAGGCCATCCCGGATCAACAATGATGCACATGATAATTGGAAGTACACATGGACATCCATTGAAGGACCAGAAGTTCTCTCAAACGGGTAAAGTTACTCCATGTAGATCTTGTTCACTTGGAAAATTAATTGTGAGACCTTCACCATCTAAAATTGAAAAGGAATCACCTATGTTTCTTGAAAGAATTCAAGGTGATATATGTGGACCAATTCATCCACCAAGTGGACCATTTAGGTACTTCATGGTCTTAATAGATGCATCCAGTAGATGGTCTCATGTTTGCCTATTGTCAACTCGTAATGTGGCATTTGCAAAGTTTCTTGCTCAAATTATCAAATTAAGAGCACATTTTCCAGATTATTCTATTAAAAATGTGAGACTTGATAATGCTGGTGAATTTACATCTCAAGCTTTCAATGACTATTGCATGTCTGTAGGAATTGTTGTTGAACATCCAGTTGCTCATGTTCACACACAAAATGGTTTAGCTGAATCATTAATTAAACGTCTTCAGCTAATAGCTAGACCATTAATAATCAGAACAAAACTTCCAGTTTCTATATGGGGTCATGCAATTTTACATGCTGCATCATTAATTCGCATGAGACTGAGTGCATATCACACATACACTCCTCTACAACTCGTTTTTGGTCAAGAACCAAATATTTCCCACCTTAGAATTTTTGGATGTGCAGTATACGTTCCTATTGCACCACCACAACGCACAAAAATGGGTCCTCAAAGAAGGTTGGGAATATATGTTGGATATGAAACATCTTCTATCGTTATAAATTAAGAAAGATTACCACTAGATTAGCAATAGATTAAGAGAGATTTATAGAGAAGTGATGAGAGAAAGTTCAAGAGAGCAAATACTTATGAAAGTATATTGAGAGGTGTGTGTTTTTCATTTACAATGAAGGGGTATTTATACTACATGAGAGTTGAAATTCTCATCCACTAATTATACCTAACACAATCCACTAATTATACACAATACAATCCACTAATTATACACAATATTACAATACTCCCCCTTGGATGACAATTTCCAATCGAAGTTCAACCATGAAGTACTGCCTCGTTAAAAACCTTGCTAAAGAAAAACCCAGTGGGAAAAAACTTTAGCTAAGGGAAAAAGAGTGCAACTGGTAGTTGACTCCCCCTGATATTGACATCCACGGATCATCACATGTTATGCACATGTCGCATACCGATATTGTGAACGTGTTTTCTGAAAATTACAGTCGGTAACGCCTTTGTGAAAAGATCCGTTGCGTTGTTGCTCGATTGAATATATTTCATTTCAATCTGATTATCTTTTATAAGATCTTGAGTGTATGAGAATAACCTTGTAGGTATATGTTTTGTCCTATCACTCTTGATGTATCCTTCTTTCATTTGTGTGACACATGCGGCGTTATCTTCTTAGATTAAAGTTGGAATTTTGCCCTTCTCTAGTCCGCACGAAGTCAAAATGAGTTGTGTCATTGACCTCAACCAAACACACTCTCTACTAGCTTCATGAAGTGCAATAACTTTGGCATGATTTGAAGATGTGGCAACAAGCGTTTGCTTCTGAGAGCGCCAGGAAATAGCAGTACCTTCGTTCATGAATACGTATCCAGTTTGAGATCTAGCTTTATGAGGATCAGACAAATAACCTGCATCTGCATAACCAATCAAAACTTCTTTTGATTTGTTAGAATAAAATAGACTTAAATCAACAGTTCCTTGAAGGTATCGGAATATGTGTTTGATTCCGTTCCAATGTCTCTTTGTGGGAGATAAACTGAATCTTGCTAACCAATTCACTGCAAAAGACATGTCAAGTCTAGTACAGTTAGTAAGATACATAAGAGCTCCAATTGCACTAAGATATGGTACTTATGGACCAAGAACTTCTTCATGTTCTTCACAAGGGCGAAATGGATCATTGTCGATATTAAGTGATCTAACGACCATTGGAGTGCTTAAAGGACTTGCTTTGTCTATATTGAAACGTTTTAAGATCTTTTCAACATAATTGGATTGATGCACAAGTATTCTGTTATGCATGTGCTCAATCTGTAAACCAAGACAGTATTTGGTTTTTCCAAGATCTTTCATTTCAAATTCTTCCTTCAAAAGCACAATCACTTCTTGGATCTCTTTATCTGCCCAAATGATATTTAGATCATCAACATAGACAGCTATTATTACATATCCAGATGTTGTTTTCTTAATAAAAACACATGGGCAAATAAGATTATTTATATAACCTTTACTTATGAAGTAATCTCTTAAACGATTATACCACATGCGTCCAGATTGCTTTAACCCATATAAAGATCTTTGTAACTTGATTGAATACATTTCTTTGGGTTTTGTACTTAATGCTTCAGGCATTTTAAATCCTTTGGGGATTTTCATATAGATATCACTGTCAAGTGATCCATACAAGTATGCTGTAACAACATCCATAAGATGCATCTCTAAATTTTCAGAGACTGCTAGGCTGATTAAATATCTAAACGTAATTGGATCCATAACAGGAGAATACGTTTCCTCATAATCAATTCCTGGTCGTTGAGAAAAACCTTGAGCTACAAGTCTGGCTTTATATCTGTAAGTCCAGGATACACTCTTACAATCAAATATGAACAATTAAGATCGTATTCACAGCAACTGGTCATATGATTTATTAACAATCTGTGAATTACAAGATATTACAATGAATTTCTCTAAATGGATTCACCAAAGATTATATCAAAGATTCTCTCAAAGATTCTCCAAAGATTCAGTTAGCTACAGTTGCTAACTCCTATATATACTGTAGAGAATAGCTAAAGCTACAGTACATATAAGAAACAGACTAATAGAACAATTACACGTGTCCTAATTAGTAACTGAATATAACAGAGAATATCCCAAGATATGAATTCTGAACATACTTCTGAATAAGCGCTTCAGAACAATTGTCTTCATAGTCAGAAGTTCTGAGTCTCCTACTCAGAACTCTGAACCTTCTAGTCAGAATCCAACACTTAGAATCTTTTTGAGATTTCTCACTCAGAACTTCTGAGTCTTCTACTCAGAACTTCTGAGTCTTCTGAGTCTTCTTTAGTCTTCTTACTCAGAACTCAACACTTGTGTTTTTGACAAAACTCTAGACCTAACAATCTCCCCCTTTTTGTCAAACACACTTGTACTTTTCATCATCAAATTCTTAGAGCAGGAACAATCTTCAGAAGGAGCTCTTCTGACAACTTTTGCTCAGAACTTCTGAATAATCTGAGTTAACAACTTTTGGTCAGTCTTTAATTAACAGCAACAACGATTTCCAAATTGATTTCTGTTATATATTTGCTTTTTCTTTGCTCCCCCTTGAAATGACAATTCTCATCTTCATTTAAGCTTTCATAAGATTTCTTTATAAGAAACAACCGATCAGTTTTCTTTTCCTCTTCTCCTTCTTAAAATAACATTTCTCTCTTTTGTTATTTCTGTACAAAAACCATATCAATCTTCAAAATCTTTAGCTTTTCTCCCCCTAAAGTTTTGGAAAGCAAAATCATCTTCAAAATCTTTAGCTTTTCTCCCCCTTGATTTTCAAAACTTTAGCGATGCTTTTTCTTCGAATGAAGTCTATGCTTTTTCTCCTCCTTAATGAATAACATTGCTCCCCCTCAAAATAAGAATTATGGAGCAATTTGTTTTCTCCCCCTGAAAGTATGCATATATTTCATTAAAATTATTCATTTCAAATATAGTGCTTTAATGAAAACATTTATACAAGAAAAATAAGATTCACTGAACTACACTTGATAACTACTAACATTTGATCATTTGAAAACTTTACAAAAGAAATCCAACTTAATGAAATTTATCAGATTTTTCAATCAAATGAAATCAAATGCATGTTTTTGGATTCAAATACAAGTCATCATTGCATATCGAGTTAAAAATGTTCAGTTTCAATCCCTTTATTAAATCTATTTGGTGTGCTTAGCATGCGAAATATGATTAGCTTCAAGAATATGCAATTCTAAAAACATATACGAATACTTTGCTCTACTTACACTATTTGTCCAAAATCAGGATTTTCACAAATTTACAGGTTTATTGCGACTTTGAATTTTCCCAAAGTTTCAAGAGATGTGTGCTCATTGGCATCTTTTAATTTTGTGCTCATTGACATCTTTTAATTTTGTGCACATTGGCATATTTTAATCAAAAAATTTAGTAAGAATAAGATACATCGTTAAACATGACTTTCTATTTGGTTCTATAGCAGGATTTGGGTCAGCATATCCCAGACCAGTTGGTCTTAGGTGCTAGGTGACAAGCACCCCTTGGAACTTAATTTCCCAAACCAGAAAGGCCACATCGATATATCTTAAACCCATTTGTACCAGTAGAACATGGCTTTCTATCTGGTTCTATTGCAGGATTTGGGTCAGCCGATCCCAGACCAGTTGATCTTAGGGACTAGGTGTCGAGCACCCCTTAGGACTTACTCTCCCAAACCAGAAAGGCCACAGGTACAAACTTTCAAACTAAATGATTTTATATATATTTATTTCATCTCAATCACTTGGTTCTAAAACGTAGTACTTCCCCCATATTTTTGTTTCCATCCATCATTCTGATATTTCGACTTTTTTTTTTAGCATTATATTCTATATAAGTCTAAATTTACATAACATTGAGCATTCAACATAATTTCATTCATGTTTTGCTAACCTTTCGATTTATTTCAGAAGTGAAAGTTGAAACAAATATAGCTCAGATAATACAAAATACTTGTAAAATCACTTTTTGACACACATTTATTCATTGAATGAAAATTAAAAAAAATCATATCATTGAATTAAATTGTTAAGATTCAAACATTCAAAGCAATAGAAATAAAACATAATACAATGTTACCTTTCACCACTTGTTCCTTGAAACAGAAAAATATGACAGTTAAGGATATCACCTGAGAAGTATGAGTTCTAAACTGATTTGTTTAGAAGTCTTAGTCTCTGAAGTACGGGTCCTGAACTGAATTATTCAGAAGCCATTGTCATTTAAGTACGGGTTTTGAACTGATATGTTCAAAAACCTAAAACTTTGAAGCATGGGTTTTGAACTTTATCTTGAAACAATCAGATCAAATTTTGAGTCAATACTTCCTCTGAAATCAAGATAATCCTGCAAAATCAAGAGATTTTGGTAATCATCTACGATGATTCCTCATTAGTTATCAAAAAAAAAAAAATTCTGAGTAGTAGAGTCAGAATTCTGAGTAACTTGCTCAAAATTCTAAGTATCAGAGTCAGAATTCTGATTAGTTGAGTCAGAATTCTGAGTAGTATAGTCAGAAGTCTGAGACTTGTTCAAAATTCCAAGTATCAGAGTCAGAATTCTGATTAGTTGAGTCAGAATTATGAGTAGTAGGATCAGAACTTCTGAGTAAGAGAGTCGGAATTCTGATAAAACTATCCAGAGAAAGTTCCTTAGAAAAATGTTTGGATTTTGTGATTTTTGAACATTCTGAACTTCAAATCACCATAACTTGCTCAAAAATCAGAATTTTTCAACCAAAATTTGCAGGGTTGCTCAAAATGTGATTCTGAACACATTCTCTGGAAATGTTTTCTACTAAAAACACCCACAACTATGAGTTCGATAACCCCATAGTAAACAGAACTTTTAAAAAAAATCTTCAAAATCAACAAATTGATCTGTATGAATCAGAAATCCATAATCAAGATGAGACAAATTGTAAGTCCATAATCACATTCAGACCGAGTTTTGGACTGAATTATCCAAAAGTCAAAATTCTCAATTTAAGCACAGCATCGGTTTTAAGTCATGTGTCAGTATTATCATTCAGCTCTACACATGAATAACCTGCAAAACAGATTAAGTTGTCTTTGGTACCCATATGAACTTGGGTCCAGGTTTGTTAGGTGGAGTGGCATATGCAAATATTCTATAAGAACCATACCAGTGCTGAATAAAATTCTTGTTCACAAAATCATTAGTCCCACAATATGAACAACAAAGTTTCTTCTGTGCAATTCTGACTAATTGATTTACAGAATAAATCACATCAGGTTTAACAAAAGATTTTCTTTGAAATGTATTGTTCTTCTTGACATTTGAATTAGGAACCTTTGATTTTGGCACTTCTTTCTTGGAAGTTGTTCCTTTAACTCTCCATTCCATTTTTATCTTTTTAAAAGAACAATTATAAGATTTATCAATAGCAGAATCATAAAACAGATTAGAAGAACGAATCTGATCTTTTGAACTATGATTTGATTTGTCAACAACTTTCGTTTCAAATTCCCTAAACTTTTTAACATACAAATCAAACCTTGACTGCAAATCAGATTTGGACTTCTTCTCTATCATGATTTTAGTTGATAAATCAGATAATTTCTTAATAAGCCTCCTTATCTCCAAATGAAAAACTTCCTTTTCCTTCTCAAACTCATCTTTTAAGCATTTTTCTTTAAAGCCATTTACCTTCTTCTTTTCAGTCTCTTTCCTTCCATCTTCTAACTCTTTCTCCAACTCATTGATTTTTACAGAAAACTCATTTAACATTCCTGTTTTCTTTTTCTCAAAACCAATCTTTTCTTTTTGAAAAACATTTTTCTTGCATTCAAACTCTTTTCTTTCTTTTGCAAGAATTTTCTCCAAATCAGAAATTTTCAAAGATAATTCAACAGACTTTGTTTCAAAACCTTTCCTCTCAGTTTGAAAGTCTCTTCTCTCTTTCTCAAATTTCACTCTCTCAAGTATAAGAACTTGTTCAAAATCATAGATCTGTTTCAAGAGTTGACAATTTTTCATTTCACATGATTTGATTCTATTTTCAGACTCTGTCAACATCTTTCTTCTAAAATTGCCTTTCTCTTTCAAATCAACATTCTCTTTTTCTAACAACTTTATGTTTTCTTGAACCTTTTCAAAATCCTTTAGAAAATCAGATTTCTCTTTTTGCAAAATCTTTATAACTTTTGCATATTCGTCTTGTTTTGCTTGAAGATTAGCAATCTTGCTTTCAAAATGAACAATCTCAGTTTTTGGTTCAGAAATTGTTTCTTTTGCTTTTACAGGACTTAATTTTTGTAAATTGTCTGAACTGGTTATAGAAATTGCAGGTCTCACAAAAACTTCAATAATCTCAGGCATGATGAAATGACAAATTCGAATATCAACTATGAATTATGATAAAAAATGAGAATCAACACAAATCTAGAACATGCAAGAATTAATCAAATCTGTCACATGCATTTCATCAAACAGTTAGAGTACATGAATTAATGAAATCTTCTTTTCAACAAAAAATTTGAATACTAATCAACATGCAGCAGATATAATCACTTTGATCCAGAAACCAATCAAGAATTTCGAAAACATACCTGTGATCTCTGTTTAATTTCGAGAATTAATCAGCATAGAGAGAAAATCTTTGGATGACTTGATTGTAAGATATCGATTCAACAGAAAGACAAATTCAAATTTCTTGAATCAATGATAGAAACGAATTCAAGAATTGTTAGGAATTCAAGAATTGTTAGCAGCAGCGGAATCAATTGTCGAATTGATCAAGAAACTTCAAGAACGCGATCAAACACACTCTTGGACGAATTTGTTTGTTGATTGGCTCTGATACCAATTGTAAGTCCAGGATACACTCTTACAATCAAATATGAACAATTAAGATCGTATTCACAGCAACTGGTCATATGATTTATTAACAATCTGTGAATTACAAGATATTACAATGAATTTCTCTAAATGGATTCACCAAAGATTATATCAAAGATTCTCCAAAGATTCAGTTAGCTACAGTTGCTAACTCCTATATATACTGTAGAGAATAGCTAAAGCTACAGTACATATAAGAAACAGACTAATAGAACAATTACACGTGTCCTAATTAGTAACTGAATATAACAGAGAATATCCCAAGATATGAATTCTGAACATACTTCTGAATAAGCGCTTCAGAACAATTGTCTTCATAGTCAGAAGTTCTGAGTCTCCTACTCAGAACTCTGAACCTTCTAGTCAGAATCCAACACTTAGAATCTTTTTGAGATTTCTCACTCAGAACTTCTGAGTCTTCTACTCAGAACTTCTGAGTCTTCTGAGTCTTCTTTAGTCTTCTTACTCAGAACTCAACACTTGTGTTTTTGACAAAACTCTAGACCTAACAATATCTCATAATTTTGTTTTTCTCATTTCTTTTCCGTACGAAAACCCATCTGTTCCCGACAAGTTTCACGTCTTCTGGCGTGAGAACGATAGGTCCAAAAACTATTCTTTTATTGAGGGAATCTAGTTCAACCTGAATAGCATCTTTCCATTTAACCCAATCTTGTCTGTTTTGACATTCAATGATAGATATTGGTTCAGGATCATCATTTCCAAAAGTATCACATGCAACAGCATAAGAAAATATATCATCGATATTTTTCATTTCATTTACGTTCCACAACTTCTTCGTATACGCGTAATTGATTGCAACCTCTTTATCATTCATTTCCTCTTCTGGGGAAATTCTGATATTTTGTGTTTCTTCAGGAACACTTTGTTCGTTACCAATTGCAATTTCAGTTCCCTTTCTTTTTCGGGGATTTTTATCTTTAGAACCCAATGGTCTTCTACGCTTCAGGCGTGCTTTAGACTCTTCATTGACTTTATCATTTGTTTGTCCAACTGGGACTTCAATTCGAGCTGGAGCATTCACAGCTGGTATATAAGATTTTGTCACTCTTTTTGAATCAGTAAATGCATCAGGTAATTGATTTGCAATTTCTTGCAAATGTATTATCTTTTGCACTTCTGTTTCACATTGTTTCATGTGAGGATCAAGATACAACAACGATGGTTCACACCATGAAACATCCTTTTCTTGGGTTTTCTTTTCTCCCCCTAATGCTGGGAACATAGCCTCGTTAAAATGGCAATTGGCAAAACGTGCTGTAAAAACATCACCTGTTAGTGGTTCAAGATATCTTATGATAGAAGATGTTTCATATCCAACATATATTCCCAACCTTCTTTGAGGACCCATTTTTGTGCATTGTGGTGGTGCAATAGGAACATATACTGCACATCCAAAAATTCTAAGGTGGGAAATAATTGGTTCTTGACCAAAAACGAGTTGTAGAGGAGTGTATGTGTGATATGCACTCGGTCTCATGCGAATTAATGATGCAACATGTAAAATTGCATGACCCCATATAGAAACTGGAAGTTTTGTTCTCATTATTAATGGTCTAGCTATTAGCTGAAGACGTTTAATTAATGATTCAGCTAAACCATTTTGTGTGTGAACATGAGCAACTGGATGTTCAACAACAATTCCTACAGACATGCAATAGTCATTGAAGGCTTGAGATGTAAACTCACCAACATTATCAAGTCTCACATTTTTAATAGAATAATCTGGAAAATGTGCTCTTAATTTGATAATTTGAGCAAGAAACTTTGCAAATGCCACATTACGAGTTGACAATAGGCAAACATGAGACCATCTACTGGATGCATCTATTAAGACCATGAAGTACCTAAATGGTCCACTTGGTGGATGAATTGGTCCACATATATCACCTTGAATTCTTTCAAGAAACATAGGTGATTCCTTTTCAATTTTAGATGGTGAAGGTCTCACAATTAATTTTCCAAGTGAACAAGATCTACATGGAGTAACTTTACCCGTTTAAGAGATTCCTTATAAAGCTGACTAAGATGTTGAGGTATACGGCATGTCCTTGACCAGTGGTCTGTGCTACCACATCTGTAACAAGGACCTAAGTGCAGTAAAAGCATCCACATTTGCCTATAAATAACCCACGCTAGATTAGTCGTAAAACACATATACGAGAATATATTATTCGTTAACGTATTCTTACATGGCATCCCCAAACCTTCATGTTTGGTGCTTTAGGCGTTTATCTGAATCGCTTTCAGACACTGGCAAAGAGTTATATGGTTAGTGTGCATGTTTCATTGAGTTTTGCTTGTTACTACCGTTGTTCTACGAACTAACTATATTAATTAATGTTCATCAACAGATGCATATCCACAGTGTTCACCATGAAAGTCCACCATGGTGGGTACTTCACGGAACCACCCAAAAGACATTATTTATGTGGTCTAGAAATTTATGTTGACATGTTAGATGTGGAGGATCTTTCTATGCAACTGCTTGAACAGATCATGAAAGAGATGGACTATGAAGAACCAAAATATAATAGGTTGTATTTTAAAAGGCCGAATGCAGAATTCTTGACTGGACTGGTAGAATTGAGTACCGACGAAGATGTAGCCAACATACGCCAGTATGTTGACGGCCATACTGTGATTGAAGTGTACATCGAGAAAGTGGAGCTTAACACTTTGAGACTCGTCTCGCGAGAGCATGTAAGAAGTCGACCCGGATTGTCAAAAACCAAACCATCGTCTAGCCGTAGCCTCAAATTTGGATAATTTTGTACTGTATTTATTAGTATGTGTTTGTTATGAAATAATCTTGTATAACATCTATGAGTTGTATTTTTAATATGAACCACTTTTCAGACAAATTTCAGACTACTTAAACACTACTTTTCAGACAAATTAAAGACCTTTATTCATGAGCAACAAAGTACAAAACAACAATAGCAAAGTACAAAACAACAACACATAAACAACAAAGTACTAAAGCAACACCCGTACCACCACCTACTGAAAAATTGCTTTAGTTTGATCAATCCAACTTTGATTGTCGCTTATCTTCGCTTGAAAAATTGCGAAGTCTTGCGTAATGTGGTGAATTTCTTCTTTTTCTCGACGAATACGAGCCTCCCTATCTTTTATATCCCCTTTCATCCTTTTGATCTCCTTTTCTTCCACTTCGATCCTTGTCAAGTGGACATTCTTCCTGGCGATCATCTGTTTCCACTATTCTGTCAGTTCGTCTATCTCCTTTCCTTTGCTGCTATCGTCTTCTGGAGTTTAGGTGGCATTCTTTCAGGTGTAGACGATGGGTTAGATGACGATGCCATTTGTTTACTGAAGAAAGAAAGCAAGTGAAAGAAAGCAAGAAAGAAAGATGGAATGGTGTGAATTATGAATTGCATTGTACTGATATTTATGGATGAAATCTCAAACATGCCAGTGAATTTGAACCACAAATTGGTCTTCAAAGTACAATAAATGTGGAAAAAACAGTAAAAAACATGCAAAGATTCGTGCAAAAATGACCAAAAATGACATTTTTTTGGCCGGTCGCGAAATGGTCGCGGGGAGGGACCGAAACTGTAAACACGGGGAAAGTTGAGGGGTGCCGTGGGACTTTTTGGCCACAATAGCGGGCCACGTGTGCCCTATCCCGCGATCGCGGGATCAGTCGTGGAAAAAATGGATATTTCGGCAAATTGGACGAGAAAATGAGTATTTTGGTAAGTCAAAGTCAAACTTTGGGTATTTTAATTAAATTCCCTAGTTTAAATATATAAGTATTTTTAGTTTTTTTTCCTAATTTTTATTAATTGAGTAATTAAATTATATAATTTTTTTAGTAAGTCATTTTTTTATAATTTACTCTCCAAGTTCAAATTCTAGAATTGTTAATTCTTATTTTTATTCTTTAATTTTGTTTTCATCAATCTTCATTGGATTTTTTTTGAAAGTTCTAGTTTTAAAGATTTAGACCATCTCTAATTTTTAGTGTATACTAAAATTGAAGAAGAAAAAAGAGAAATTAGAGGCTATTAAAATTGAATTTTTAGTAGAGACGTATTTTGTTTTAATTGTTTACCCTAGCAACGTTAAATGTGTTATGATTGTAATAATATAACTAATGGCGAAATTACTAAAATAGAGTAACTGTTTGAGTTGAATGTAGTTTTCTTTGAGATTCAGAAAAATTATAGAATAACTGTTAGAGATGTTTTTTTTAACATTTATTGATTTTTTCTATATATGTTCTTTTGGAACGTTTTTAATTTTTAACATTGTGTTTTTTAATCAAGTTAAATTCAAATTTGGTCCTTGTGGTTTACACAAAATAACGAGTAAGGTCCCTAAACTTTTTATTTAACGAAGAAAGTCCCTATAGTTTCATGTTTTATAACGGATAAGGTTCATCCCTCAAACGCCGTCAGATAATTTTCGTTAGTGACCCTCCCCTCCCTCAACTTTCATTCTTATTAACAAATTTAGTTCTTACAACTACTTTAACAGATTTGGTCCCTCATGGTACTTTTATTTTTTATAACATATTTGGTCCTCCCTCAACTTTCATTTTTACAATATGGTCCCTCAATAAGTTTTTTTAGCACAAACATATATCTTCTTAATATAATTAGAAAAATATTTAAATAAAACTTGAATCTTAAGTTTTACCATTAAAATATTTTATCTTTCCTGTAATTTTATTTTCATAAAATCGTTTAGCCCAAATAAAATATATTCTTGATAAATATTTTGTTTTAATTAATTGAAAATTAAAAAAAATTGTTAAAATTAAATATCCGACAATGTATATTACTAAATTATAACATTTTTATATATTTAATATATATTTATTAGTTTATCGTCTGACAATCACATTTTCAGTGTACATTAAATAGTTTTAAGTAATTAGTTCTTCGATTTATATTTTTATATCTTATTTAACGATAATATTTTTTTTATATATTAATTAGTTCTAGCAAATTACTTATTTTCACTTCAACGTTTATATCTTAGTATCTAACATATTATCAGATATTTAATTTTAACGATTTTTTTTAATTTTCAACTAACCAAAACAAAATATTTATCAAGATTATATTTTATTTGGGCTAAATGATTTTATGAAAATAAAATTCCAGGAAAGATAAAATATTTTAATGATAAAATTTAAGATTCAAGTTTTATTTAATTACTTTGCTCATATATTAAGAAGATATATGTTTATGATAAAAAAAACTTATTGAGAAAATTGAGGGACCATATATGTTATAAAAATGAAAAGTACTATGAGGGACCAAATCTGTTAAAGTAGTTGAAGGGACTAAATTTGTTAATAAGAATGAAAGTTGAGGGAGGGGAGGGTCACTAACGAAAATTAACTAACGACGTTAGAGGGAGGGACCTTATCCGTTATAAAACAGGAAACTACAGGGACTTTCTTCGTTAAATAAAAAGTTTAGGGACCTTACTCGTTATTTCATGTAAACCACAAGGACCAAACTTGAATTTAACTCTTTTTAATGACAATAGATTAATGAAAGATTATTGTTGATATGTGTTTGTAATTACCATAATGATTGATCAATTTTATATAAATGGGATTGTTATTCATACACCATCTTCAGTTCTTCACTCACATTCATGCTATTTCTTACCATCTACCTCTCTTACGGACACCTTGTAGGAGGGGTTATAAAATTTAAAAAAACTAACGTTTATTAAAAAAAACTATAAATTTTGAATCTACACTAACATAATAACATTAAAAATTAAGATTTAGTGTCGAAAAGAAGAAAAGATGAACAATTTGTTCAAAGTCAAAGAGGAGATATTCGTCGATTTATTATCAAATAAACGTTGACATGTACTAAAAGTAGTTTGATAAATTATTTAAATAAAAAATTAAGGACTCGTCTAGTTTTCGTACAGGGCCTCCAAAATATCAGGAACGATCTCGCGGAAATTTCTCAACCTTCGATCAAGAAAATGGATGCCCTAAATTGGTTTACATAGTTCACAGGATAAAACGGGTTTACAAAAGAAGTCCTCTCTCTCTCTCTCTCTCTCTATATATATATATATATATATATATATATAGAGAGAGAGAGAGAGAGGAAGGTTCAAACGAGGAGCGCATCAATTTAAGAGAACGTGAGGAGCACTCCCATGCTTCCGATCACATATGATTTACAACGCTAAAAAATCGGAACTTTCTCGAAATTCGCGCAAAAGTGGCGCGAGGCGTGGCGCGATGCTGCAGGTCGCGGATCACATGTGATTCAACACTGTAAATCATTAATGATTCATAACTGTCAATTCGAGTCCAGATCAGTTGTGAATCACATGTGATCCACAACTGCGAATCACATGTGATTCATAACTGTCAATTGCTCCTCACGTTCTCTTAAATTGGTACGCTCCTCGTTTGAACCCGCCTCTATATATATATATATAACGAAATATATATATAGGGCCAGGTTCAAGGGAAAACCCTAAATAACTGAAAAACCGAAAAACCACGAAAATACGGAGGAAAAAGTATACCAATATGGATGTCAAATTAACGAGAAAAATATGATCGTTTATTTGGTGTAATTTATTTCGTTCGAATTCTGTTTATTTTTCGTATTTTTTCGAATAAAAAATAGGGAGGGGGGGTTGAGGTTTTTTAATTTAATTAATATTGTTGTAACCGCCCGTATAATCACATCCATCGGGTCATTTAATCTAACGGTTGATAAAATGTTTTTTAGTTTTCCATTTATTTGAGGTTTTCCCCTGAACCTCTCTCTCTCTCTCTCTCTCTCTCTATATATATATATATATATATATATATAGTTAGGTTCTGCGGCAAACCATCTTCATCTAACTTCAAGATTAATTTTTTGGGCAAAAAGTTGATTACCGACAATCCTAACCGGCCCCACACGGAAACTGCCTCCAAGGACACCAATGTATGGGGGTATTTTTTTGGCTCACTCAGCAGCTGAGGCTAGTTGGGGGGGGGGGGGGGGGTCTGAGATCGAACCCAGGACATGTTATGTATTTGGACAAAGTCACCCCACTCCTTTGCCAACTGAGCTACACACCAGAGGCTAACTTCCGGACTAACTGATTCAACATATATGATTAAATGAGTATTTACAACAATATTTTTTCATATAAAATAATCCTCACCCTTTATTTTACTCGATTTGTTTTATTATATTTCGTTTTTTTTCCAAATAAAAATAAAGGGGTGAAGATTTTTTTAATTGAAAAATATTGTTGTAAATGTCATTTAATCACATATGTTTGATCGACTAATCATGATGTTAGACGAAAGTGGTTTTCTGCTAAAACTCACTATATATATATATATTTCGGTGTATGTGTATAGGTAATATATTTTTATTGAAAGAGGATATAAAATAAAAATAAACTTAAAATATAATAATTAATATATATAGTATATAGAGGAAAATTCAAATGAAAACTCAAATTCAATTGTAAACATGAGGACAAATCTCGTCCATTGATCGCAGCCATATTTAAGTCATTCCTAAAATTCAGCTTTAGGGGTATTTTTGTCAAATTAGAATCAGCGTATATTTTTGTTGAATTTTTATTTTCTTTTTTAATTAAAAAACTTTTACCCCTTAAATTTTAAAATAAATAATCTAAAAAATTACTAACATTTTAATCAAACAAATTACATCAAAAAAACGAGAATTTCGTGCTCTTCGATATGACATCCATCATGATATAGTTTTTTTCGATTTAACCGTTTTTACGTGAAATCGTGTATATGTGTTATATTCAGACTGAATATAACACATATACATGATTTCACGTTATAACACATATTCAGACTGAATATAACACATATTCAGTCTGAATATAACACATATTCAGTCTAAATATAACACATATTCAGACTGAATATAACACATATTCAGTCTGAATATAACACATATTCAGACTGAATATAACACATAAAACCATGCGATAAACACGACCAATAATTGTGTGGTAAAACCTAATATGTGGTATATGATATCACGTGATGATCAAGTTCTTCAAACCAAGATGTAGCTGAAAAATATGAGGCTAGCGGTAGTTGAACAATAACCAAATAAAAAAAAATCATGCGATGTATTGATATGTATGTCACCAAGAAAACCAAAGATGGATAATAACAGCAACAATATTCGATGAACAACACAGATGGTTAAGAGAGAATGGCCTTAGTATGCATGTGTGACATGTATATGCAATGTGGAAGAATGCAGCAATAGATGTGAACAAAAGAAGACGTGAGTGATGAATATGTGTTAAATTCAGACTGAATATAGTTTTTTTTCGATTTAACCGTTTTTACGTGAAATCGTGTATATGTGTTATATTCAGACTGAATATAACACATATACACGATTTCACGTTATAACACATATTCAGACTGAATATAACACGTATTCAGTCTGAATATAACACGTATTCAGACTGAATATAACACATATTCAGTCTGAATATAACACATATTCAGACTGAATATAACACATAAAACCATGCGATAAACACGACCAATAATTGTGTGGTAAAACCTAATATGTGGTATATGATATCACGTGATGATAAAGTTTCTTCAAACCGAGATGTAGCTGAAAAATATTAGGCTAGCGGTAGTTGAACAATAACCAAATCAAAAAAATTCATGCGATGTATTGATATGTATGTCACCAAGAAAACCAAAGATGGATAATAACAGCAACAATATTCAATGAACAACACAGATGGTTAAGGGAGAATGACCTTAGTATGCATGCGTGGCATGTATATGCAATGTGAAAGAATGCAGCAATAGATGTGAACAAAAGAAGACGTGAGTGATGAATATGTGTTATATTCAGTCTGAATATGTGTTATATTCAGTCTGAATATGTGTTATATTCAGTCTGAATATGTGTTATATTCAGTCTGAATATGTGTTATATTCAGTCTGAATATGTGTTATATTCAGACAGAATATGTGTTATATTCAGTCTGAATATGTGTTATATTCAGACTGAATATGTGTTATAACGTGAAATCGTGTATATGTGTTATATTCAGTCTGAATATAACACATATACACGATTTCACGTAAAAAACGGTTAAATCGAAAAAAACTATATCATGATGGATGTCATATCGAAGAGTACGAAATTCTCGTTTTTTTGATGTAATTTGTTTGATTAAAATGTTAGTAATTTTTGAGATAATTTATTTTAAAATTTAAGGGGGTAAAAGTTTTTTAATTAAAAAAGAAAATAAAAATTCAACAAAAATAGGCGCTGATTCTCATCTTTCCAATTTTACCCCTGCGCGCTAAATATTCATTAAGCCATGGACAGAGTTTTCAACTTATTTACAAAATTGCCACCGTGTTTTTTTGCCATTGATCTCTTCACCAGATTATTAATCAACGGCTGTGGTTTGTCCTCACGTTTACAATTGAATTTGAGTTTTAATTTGAACCCACCCCATAGTATATATATATATTAGAGTATAATATTTAATTTAATAAACTTAAAATAAAAAAATTTAACAATTTTTATTTTTCAAACATAATTATGGATTTGGTGCTTGTGTTTTATGTGGTTATTATGAAATTAGTACCTTGAGTAAAGACAAAAAAAGGCTATTATGGATAATAGAGGAACTAGATGGCCGTTAGAGGAAGAGACCTATCGGTTACAAAAATTCAAATGACGAGTCCTAATATAGAATAAACAAAATTTAAAAACCATTTTCGTAACAATTTTCAAAAAATATTCAATAAAATTTATAAAATATAAATTTGTTCTCATAACCATTTAGTTTCAAGATATCATAATAAAAAGATACTTCCTTTTCGTAAATAATAATTTTTTTTTCTTAAATTTATAGAATTTTATATTCTTTTAATATCTTTATTTTAAAAATTCGTTAAGACAAAATTTATCAAAATCTTTATTTTAAAAAATCTAAAATAAAAAATGTTTTCTTGACTCCGTTACACTTGCACATGCTCTCAATAAAGAATATATTTAACATGTTATATATATAGAGGGAGGTTTAAGGAAAAACCTAACAAAAAACGGAAAACTGAAAACATTCTAGGAGCCCTTCATCTGGACGGTATACACTTGTGCATATAGTTAAATAGTTTACTTTTTGGTTTTATGTGACCATATATATATATTTTTATAATTTATAGTTAAACATGTTAGAGCATCTCCAATGGTTTCCTATTTTGAAAAAAACGAAGAATATGAGGATTTTAAGTTATAATTTTGCTCCAACAGTTTCTTTAAAATGAAAAAAAGTAGGAGAGAGAATGAGTTTTTCTTCCTATATGGAGATAACCCAAAAAATATTAATAGATGAGAGCACCAACTCTTTGAAATAAATATTTAAAAAGAAAAATAATATTTTAATTGATGAATAAAATATTTTAATATTATAATAAATGTTTGTTTATCGAGAATAAAAAATCTATTGGAGATGAATGTATTTATTTTTGAAAATTTGTATTTTGATTCTTTATTTTAAAGAAATTTGGAGAAACATGTTATTATAACGTCTACGTAAAGAATTTAAAAATCAAATGTATTGACTCGCTATAAAAGTAGGTACAAGTACAACTCCATCTTCTTCAACCATCAAAAATGGCGCCACCAACCCCTAATATTCAAACATTTGAAACGGAGGAGCAAGTCGCCGTCGCTCTTGCCGTCTACATTCTTCATCTCTCTGCTAAATTCATCGCCGCCAATGGTTCCTTCTCCGTTGTGCTTTCCGGCGGTACTTTAATTGACACACTCAGGTATACGTAGCTGTAAATTTTTACTCCGTCGATCTACGATTGCTGAATGGATTTAGGAAACTAGTGGTTGTTGTTGATGATTTGATGTTTCGTATTGATGAATTTGAGTTGTGTTTTTGACAGGAAACTGGTTGAGCCTCCGTATGTGGATTCAATAGAATGGTCGAAATGGTCGATTTTCTTCCTTGATGAACGAGTTGTTCCTCTGGATCATCCTGATTCGAATTACAAGCTTGCTTATGACGGATTTCTCAGTAAGGTATGTTTAATTTATATGCTAATGCTTAGGGTTTTGAAGCGTAGGAGAGGATTAGGATTAATTGTTGGATTGTGATTGAGATTGGGATTCCAGATTCCTTTTATGGTATGCCTATAAATTTCAATTCCATGGTGTTCAACAATCGGAACAATTTGGAATTAAAGTAAGTATGAATGAAGAGATTATCAATTTCCAATTTCCAAGCTCAGGGGATTGAAATCCATGCTTTCATGTTGTTCAATGAACAAAATGAGGACATGTTTTTAATAACATGCATCACGTCAACGAACTCCAAATTTTGGAGCCATTTTGCGGGAATTCAAGTTTATAATCATGATGAATTCATTCCAATTTATCAGTGGCGAACCCAACAAATTTGTGGAGAAGGTTCAAGGCCCTACAAAGTCGTCATATGTGTTTTAGCCGAATTTTAGCGTTTTGAGGGATTTTTTGGTAGATTTTGAGGGATTTTTAAGCTCTTTGGTTGATTTTGACGGACGTTTTTCGGTTGATTTTCTTTGTATTTTCTAATATCCCGGGAAGTGGCGGATCGATCTAGGATTTTTCCATAGTGGGGCACTTTTAAGGCAGGTTAAAGGTCTGTAAAGTCGCCCGACGTGTTTTTAGTCTAATTCTTGTTTTGAGAGATTTTTGATTAATTTCGAGAGATTTTTAAGTTTTTTTTTGTTGATTTTGAGAGACTTTTTTGATTTTTTTGGTTGATTTCTTTGGGGAACCATGATAGAACCTATAGAAAAAAGTTGTTTATAAGTTAGAAAAACATGTTTTTTTAGTGAGGGCCTATCCCCCACCATTTAGACCTGGATCCGCCCCTGATCCCGGAACACACTTCAAAGTTTAGCAGACACACTTTTTATACCGTAAAAAATTATACTTGTGTAAATAAGTTGAGAAGGTGCATGTGACCTTGATTGGGGCTTAATAGGTCCGTCACTGACCTTCTCGGTACATAAAATCGTCGCTTATTATTCAAATATGGTGTTAATTAGGTGCCAATACCCGAGTCCAACATCTATCCCATCAAGGAAAGATTATCACCCTCGGATACCGCAGACGAATACGAGCAACGACTCAAACAATTGGTCGCAAACAACACACTACGAACATCGCCCACTACAGGGTTTGCCAAATTCGATCTAATGCTAGTCGGAATGGGTCCAGAAGGGCACGTTGCATCGCTCTTTTGTTGGCATTTTCAACGGTTTGAAAAGAAGCGATGGGTAACATTCATCACGGATTCACCCAAACCTCCGCCTCCTCGGATCACGTTCACCTTCCCTCTGATCAATTCAGCATCGGAGATTGCAATGGTGGTCACCGGAGAAGATGCCGCCGATGCGGTGAACGTGGCGTTGGGAAAACATGCCTCTTATGGTTATCCATTGCCGGTGCAGAAGGTTTCACCGGAAGGAGGGCTCACATGGTTTCTGGACATGGAGGCTACTTCTGAGCTTAGGAAAAATGATACCGGTATGTGAAACCATCTTTATATATATATATATATATATATATATATATGATGTTGATTTATATTATGTATTGGTTCAAGATTTATAATAAAAATGAAAACTTTTTTCTTAGATTGATTTGGTTTAAGTTCTAATTTAAAAGGGAAAACTGAATTAAAATGTATAGAGTTTGCTTTTAACTCTTATTTTAGTGTAACGAAAAGATGATTTTTTTTCCTCATCTAATTTAACACACTTAAAATTTTTCTTTCTATTTTTGGAACTCCGTTAAGGGCTGTTTACTAGATACTTACTGGGTAAACGCTTTCCAGCATGGGATATCACCCTTATTTATTTTATTGTGTAACATTCCCGTTCATAAAAATGGATCGTTGGTAAGCGTTTTAAACTCTGTAAGCGCTTACCGGGTGGTAAGACTCTCGGTCATTCCTACGCTCAATCAATAAGGTAAGTGATATCGGTAAGCGCTTATCTAGTAAGTGTTTAGTAAACGGCCCTAAGTTGCTCTCCGAAAGAGTATTCGAGAAGAGATGTTCCAACATATATTGAGGAGAATTAGTCAAAGTCTAAGCTGATGTGAGACTTCAACACCCCCCCTCCAACATATGCTAGACAGACACAGATTGCCCAAAAGTGTCAAGAGGGGGCTAGAAGTACATATTGATATTGACTTTGATACCATGTGAAAAATATGTAGAATCTTGTCGGATTATCCAAAGGAGAAAATAGAGGGAAATTGACTCAAATAGCCAAAGGGACAAAGGGAGGTGACAAAATGGCCAAAAACTCTCCCGGTTTACAAAAATAGCTAAAGGGTCCGCACTCTGACCTGACCCGGTGAGTGCGGACCGCAATGGGATCACTACGAGACAAAAAAAGACACTGAAACGGGTTGGTCCGCACTCGATCAGACCCGACCCTGTGCGGACCGCACTTGGTTAACTGCTCTGGGATACACGTGTCAACCTTTCATCCGACCGCTCCGCATCCACAATTGCGAGTGCGGACCAGGTCCGCAATTGCGAGTGCGGACACTTTGGCTATTTTTATAAACCGAGAGAGTTTTTAGCTATTTTGTCAACACTCTTTGTCCTTTTGCTATTTGAGTCAATTTCCCCAAAACAGGTACCAACATATTTTACTTGATAAAAAGGGTTTCATTCTGCATGATGACATCAGTTAATTTTTATGTGAGATTTTCCCATATAATAAAAACTTACAATATAACTTAATAATTTAACATGCAGCTCAACAGTAATTACAGCATTTATTTTCATACCCGAAGCAGGATACAAACGGGGTCGAGGATAGCATTACCCACCCCTAATCCGACCCGAACAAATATTTTAGTTTATTTAATATATGCATATAGTGTGAGTAAAAATAAATATTCATGTTATACATTTATTATTTAATGATAAATAAATTTTATTTTCAATATTGTTAATAGTTGCAGTGACGATTTATTATAATTTTAGTTCAAAATACATTGTTTTTACTAAACGGGTATCCAAAGGGTTCCCCGAATCCGCCGGGGATTTCTTTCGAGCAACCCCCACAGGGATTAGTTAGGGTGGGGTTGAGGACGGAGGGGGAGTTTTACCTGCGTAATACCCACCTTGTTTCCATCCTTATACATGATTGTTTGGTAGTGACTTAATGATATAGAAAACGGTTTATTCAGTAAGCTTCTCGGGGGAGTTTTATGTTGCAGAAAACCAAGCTTTTCCAAACCTCTCCCTCCCGATTAAAAAACACGCTCATTTCATCTATGAAAAATCCTCCCAAATAAAAACTTTTCTAATTTAGACAGATAGATTAATTCACACAGACAATTTACCTACATATTACTTAATGGAAAACTAACCAAAATAACCCCTTAATCATTTGATCTCGACCACTCGTGCACAATTGGTGTCTATTCAAACTAGTCCCAACCTCATAAAAGTCGTTGGGCTTGGTCAAGATCGTAATTCTTTTCTATTTTTCTTCCTTGATCGTGATATTAATTTGAAATAATTGTTGGATTTGAACAAATTTGAATAATTTTCTTGAAATCTTATTAAAATGGTCATATATATAGCACATGAGTCATTACCAATGTTCTAAATGACGTGAGACGTGGCGTGGCGGCGAGGCCAAACCTCAAGCCTTAGGGTACGTTTGGTACACTGGACAAGACAGAACAGAACAGAGATCACTGTCTCATGTTTGGCAGAACTTTTATGTGGAACAGACATGAACAAAGTGGAACAAGCTGGAACAAGCTGGTACTGACTTATGTTTTACCAATATAATCTCAAAATAAAATCTAATCTTCTTCTAAAACATCAAATACACATTCTATTTTATATTTCATTCATTCTTTAAATTTTATTTATTTGTATTTTATCGAATGTTATTAGTTCTGTTTTGTCCAGTTCTGTCTACCAAACGCTGAACAATTGTTCTGTCCTGTCCCGTTCTGTTCTATCCTGTCTGCGTACCAAACGCACCCTTAGGAGCCACGGCAAAGCCATGCCGTTTTCAAGGCGTGACTTATAGCGTCAAATTTCTAATTTCTAATTCATATATAATATTATATATGAAAAAGATATGTTTTGTACTGTTACTCATTGAGTCAATAGTAATAAACAAGCTAAATTAGGTTATATATATTAATAAAACTTGCAAATAAGACATTAAAAACGTAAAAAAAAATCAAATATCGCATTATGAAAATTATGCATTAGGCCATGGCGTGCCATGAGTTTAACATGACGTGAGACACACGCCTTGATGACATGACACGCCATGACAACGAGTTTTTTAGAACATTGGTCATTACCATTTTACAAGATTTATATTTGTCAAATTAGTCGTACACTTTCTTCTTTTTTCTTACCTACTATCATGATTCATGCACATATCTTTCATCATCTATTTTTTATACATGATAAACTATAGAACCTTTTTTCTCCTTTTGAAGATACAACAGCAAAGCAATCAAATGTACAAAATTGTGGAAATATTCGAAACACGAAATTCGAGAGAAAAAATTACATTTTATAGCATCTCCAATAGCTTTACTAAAATAGAAAAAAGTTGAGTTTTTGTTCTCTAAATATCTCCAACAGCTTTGCTATCTTGTTTTCTATAATAGAGAAAACTTATTAGTTTATTCAATTCCACCAATGAGAATGGACTTTTATCATTTTGTATTAAGTTTTTTTTTAAAAGTGTATTGGGATGATAAGTTAGAGAATATTATATTAATATAACTTGTGTTAAAATATCTAAAATAGAAAAACTGTTGGAAATGAATGTAACTCTTTTTAGAGATTTTAACATTTGATTTTTTATTTTAGAAAAATTATAATCACCTACACAAATAAACCGATGGATCTAGGTGTATTGGGTAGGGGGTCAATTTGGCCCCAAAGAAAATATCAACGTAAGTTATAGTTTTTTTAGGGAAAAATTTTAAAAACATCCAACAAACTATCTAATTTTGAATGGTTAAGTTCTTAAACTATTTGTTGAATGATAAAACCTTTAAACCTATCAAAACCGATTAAATACATCTTTGTAACCTGTAAAAACAACAGGTTAATGTGATACAAATTTAGGAAAAGTTGTTAAAACCCCAATAAACTAAATGATTTAGAATGATTAAGTCTCTGAAATTTTTTTAACAAATAAATTTATAACTTTTTTTCAAAAAAATTCTACCAAATATATTCTTTAACTTTTTTAACAAATAATTCCCAAACTTTTTTTGAAGAAACAAATTCATAAACTTAATTTTGAACAAATAAATCCGAAAGTTCTTTTTGAACAAAAAATATACAAATCCTCTCATCGACAACAAAATAAATGAACCAATTAAACGGAGAAAAGTTATACTATTTCTATTACTAATTTGTAAAGACATAATTTTTGAATGCTTCGAAATTAGTAATAAAATGATATATTTTTTTTGTTTAATTGGTTCATTTTACTTGTTGTCTGTGAGAGGAATTGTATACTTTTTGTATATATATATATATATATATATATATGATGTTTGATTTATATTATGTATTGGTTCAAGATTTATAATAAAAATGATTTTTTTCGTAGATTTAATTTGGTTTAAATTCTAACTAATGTGGGAACCGCGTGTTGCGCGGTAGCATGAATAGTTTGGGTTCAATAATATGTAAATCGTCCATATAAATAAATGTTAGTCGTTAAATATAATTAGAGTTAATTGCATTTTTGGTCCCTGTGGTATGTTGATTTTTGCACTTTTGGTCCCCATAAAATTTTTATTGCAAGAAAAACCCTGTAGTATACAGAAGTGCTCGGTTTTGGTCCCTCGGGACTAACACCGTTAGGTTGCTTCTGTTAAAGCCCCTCATGTGCAAGTCACATGAGGGCATTTTAGTCCTTTTACTTAAATTTCACTAAAGACAAAAAAACCACAGGGGCCAAAAATGTAATTTTCTTTTACTTAAATTTCTAATTAAAAATTAAAAACAAATATTATATATATATATATATGTATCGTCTTCTCCACCATATCATCATCATATCATCTCTCTTCTCTCTACCCAAATTCAGAACCACGTGAAATGAAGGCAAATGAGTCGGTAGCAGAGGAATCGATCCAATCACCGGCGACCCAATCACCGGCCATCTCCATCACCTCGTTCCTTTTCTATCTCCACCACTGCACACACTCGTTCCTTCCAACGCACACCCCCGTGAGGTGAAATCGAGAGGGGGAATCGATCAAGAAGTGTTTCATCGAAGGTATTTTGAAGATGCAAATGGGTTTTGAAGTTTGCACGGGATTTAGTTGATAAAACAACTTCATTTCTTTTTGTATTTGATTTTGGAACACAAAGCAACTTTCAGAATCAACTTTGATCGAGAAAACAATAAGTTCTGTGATCTGAAAGTTCTCGCCGGAAAACCGGGTTTCACCGGAATATCAAGTTGTGACCGTGGTTTATACGCAAATCTTTCACAGATCGTTTTGTGATGTTAAATCGTTCATAAAAGAGTATCTTTGATTAAATTCCAGAAACAAATTAGTGTGATTGGGTTACTGGAAAGATTCGCCGAAAAAACGAGTTTCCCCGGAGTCTCGCCGGAGTTCATGTTTCTTTGAGGTTTTCGCAAGGAATTTAAGCAAGTAACGAAAGTTTTCGCAAGCTGCTGTTAAGACAAGTTAGTCTAAAAAGGTTGCAACAAACAGATTGAAAAAACACAGGAGCTCACGACATTTTTCGAGAATTTCGATCGATTTTTCGGTTTCGATTTTGGAAGGTTTCTTTGTGGTATAATCGTTCAAAAAGGTTAAAAGAAGTCGCCTGGAGTTTGAAGAAACGTTTCCTTCGAAGAAACAGACGCATACGAGGCGGCGATGGAGATGAAGGCGGCGGCGGCGGTGAATGTGGTTCTGAATCTGGGTAGAGAGAAGAGGGATGATAAGGGGGAGGGGTTTCTTGCCGGAAACGAAGGGGAGGGGTGGGTTTTTTATCGCCGGGAACGAAGGGTTCGACCTCCGGGAACGAAAGGTGGGTTTTTTTTATCACATGGTAGTGACTGGAAGGTGGGGTTTTTATCCTTTGTGAATATATATATATATATATATATATATAGAGGAAAGTTCAAATGAAAACTCAAATTCAATTGTAAACATGAGGACAAATCTCGTCCATTAATCGCAACCATATTTAAGCCATTCCTAAAATTCAGCTTTAGGGGTATTTTCGTCAAATTAGAATCAGCGCCTATTTTTGTTGAATTTTTATTTTCTTTTTTAATTAAAAAACTTTTACCCCCTTAAATTTTAAAATAAATTGTCTCAAAAATTACTAACATTTTAATCAAACAAATTACATCAAAAAAACGAGAATTTCGTGCTCTTCGATATGACATCCATCATGATATAGTTTTTTTTCGATTTAACCGTTTTTACGTGAAATCGTGTATATGTGTTATATTCAGACTGAATATAACACATATACACGATTTCACGTTATAACACATATTCAGACTGAATATAACACATATTCAGTCTGAATATAACACATATTCAGTCTGAATATAACACATATTCAGACTGAATATAACACATATTCAGTCTGAATATAACACATATTCAGTCTGAATATAACACATATTCAGACTGAATATAACACATATTCAGACTGAATATAACACATATTCAGTCTGAATATAACACATATTCAGACTGAATATAACACATAAAACCATGCGATAAACACGACCAATAATTGTGTGGTAAAACCTAATATGTGGTATATGATATCACGTGATGATCAAGTTCTTCAAACCGAGATGTAGCTGAAAATATGAGGCTAGCGGTAGTTGAACAATAACCAAATCAAAAAAATTCATGCGATGTATTGATATGTATGTCACCAAGAAAACCAAAGATGGATAATAACAACAACAATATTCGATGAACAACACAGATGGTTAAGGGAGAATGGCCTTAGTATGCATGCGTGACATGTATATGCAATGTGAAAGAATGCAGCAATAGATGTGAACAAAAGAAGACGTGAGTGATGAATATGTGTTATATTCAGACTGAATATGTGTTATATTCAGTCTGAATATGTGTTATATTCAGACTGAATATGTGTTATATTCAGTCTGAATATGTGTTATAACGTGAAATCGTGTATATGTGTTATATTCAGTCTGAATATAACATATATACACGATTTCACGTAAAAAACGGTTAAATCGAAAAAAAACTATATCATGATGGATGTCATATCGAAGAGCACGAAATTCTCGTTTTTTTGATGTAATTTGTTTGATTAAAATGTTAGTAATTTTTGAGATAATTTATTTTAAAATTTAAGGGGGTAAAAGTTTTTTAATTAAAAAAGAAAATAAAAATTCAACAAAAATAGGCGCTGATTCTCATCTTTCCAATTTTACCCCTGCGCGCTAAATATTCATTAAGCCATGGACAAAGTTTTCAACTTATTTACAAAATTGCCACCGTGTTTTTTTTGCCATTGATCTCTTCACCAGATTATTAATCAACGGCTGTGGTTTATCCTCACGTTTACAATTGAATTTAAGTTTTCATTTGAACCCACCCCTATATATATATATATATAACTCATATATATATTATTGTTTATTTAATTTTTGAGTAAATTGCATTTTGGTCCCTGGGGTTTTTGTCTTTAGTGAAAAACAGAAAAATAAAGGAAATGACCAATATACCCTCATGTGCATGGCACATGAGGGGGTTTAACAGATGCAACCTAACGGTGTTAGCTCGGAGGGACCAAAAGGAAGCACTTTTGCATACCACATGGTTTTTCTTGCAATAAAAATTTCCTGGGGACCAAAAGTGCGAAAATCAACATACCACAGGGACCAAAAATGCAATTAACTCATATAATTATATACAAATCATATTCATATCATTTATAAAAATTAGTAGATTTTTAGTATAAATAAAATAAGTAACATACAATTTTTGCATTGTTTGTATAACACATAGCCTTGCACGAAAATTTTTCTTTCTAGAAAGAGAGCGGTATCTCTGAAAATTTTGTTAATAAAGAAACAAATGTACATTTTACATACCGCCCAAACATATGTTCACTCTCCTAATGGGAGATACTCAAAAGGTTGTCATGGACTGCACTAATCCAACCTACTAAACATAAGTGATTGATACAACAAAGGTTTATAATTCTCAACAACTTTGAAATGTTGCAAAACATATACATTTCCTTCTTGTAACAAATACTTAAACTTAGGGACCAAGTTTTCCAAACCATTGCCGTCATCAGTGACACTTATACAACATAAACATGTAACCAAACGGTAAGCATAACACAATTTGTTAATAATTGGTATGAACATAAGAATAAGATAATATAAGAATTTAGATTTTCTTTAATGAAAACCATATCAAAACTAATCAAATCCTCATTCTAAAAAATAATAGTTTTGGTACACCTTATAAAACAGGAGTTACAAAATTGTATAATGCACTTACTAATAAAAAACCATTTAAGAAAATCTCACCATCTTATTACATGGACATAACCTACAAAATATAAAGAAAAAGAATCCTTCTATAAACCAAAGTGAAGTCACAAAACAACATCAATTGCTTTCTTTAAGTATAAATTTTTATATTGCAGATTCTCACACACAATCCTCACATATTAGGAGGATAAAATTCAAGTTAAAGAAGATTATCTAAAAGATAAGTGATAGTTGTTAATGCCAAAAATCGCCCAAAAGAACAACTTAAGGTTGATGTGGACTTTTAACAACTAAGAAATGTATCTCAAGACCAACCAACACAATCGCAAGGAAAAAGTAAACAAGACAAAAGATTTGGTGACGCGGAAAACCCCAAAACGAGGGAAAAAACCGCGGTAGTCGCCAAACAGGGGCGAAAGTCCTTTTGTAACAGGTGTTTTGTGTACAACAGATTACAAATGAATGTAGAAATAGACTTAGTCGTGTGTAAATGTCATGTATCGTGCGTAAATCGTGTGAAATAAACTATTGTCGTGCGGTTCGAACTGTTGTCGTGCGGAGCTGCTTTAGCGATATCTGTTCGAATGCTCTATAGATTGTTGTATTTTCGATGTGAAATAGCTCAGAAAATAGATGGAGCAGATGTAGATTCAATCACAGTTGTTCTTTTCGGTTGCAGAGCAGGTCTTTTTATAGCTTCCTTTGGTCATTAAATGTGCCTTGATGACTTGTTTTGTAACCGCTGTTGGACCTTTAATGCCATTGATAGCTTGTCCGTTACTGGCCGTTTGCACCATGAATGCTCGTGGACTTGCATTAATGAACAAAAGAAACGGGCGCTGACTGTTAACGGTTAGCGTAATCGTACGACTGTCTTAAGTCTCGGTCGGTCGTACGGAACGTACGACCAGCATAGAAATGTACGACCAAGTACTCGTCTATAAACAACTTGTAAGACCGTATCTTAAAACAGGAGTGGTCTTATGAAAATGTTATCTGAGTTTTCTAGCGTCGGTCGTGAGGTGTGATTTTTTACCCAAACAGTTTGCCCCCAAATTTTGAATTTTAGGCGTGAAATTCGAATTTTAAATCTGACGAGGTGTTTTGACACGTGTCGCATGGGGAGAGAATCTGGTCGAATCTCAACCGTCTTGGTTCGATTCGGATTGGAGGAAACGAAAGGGTCGTGACGTCACTTCGGCGTGTCAGAGGCGTAGAGTTGTATAAGGGACAGGTGTCGCCCATCGGCATGATGCATGCGAAAAGGCGTTGGACAGGTGTCGATCATTTAGAGGGTCGTCCTGACATGATCTTTGCCATAAATAACGCGTTTCTGGGATCATTTTCTTTTTACGCTTGCAACACATTATCGAGAGAGTTTTTTCGAGAGAAAGAGCCAGAGGATTTTTATTGCTATTCGATCGTTCGAGGTTTTTAGATATATAAGGTACAATCTTTTACCCCTCTTTTCATCATGCGACTACAATCGATAGCCAAGAAGGTTTCTGCGTATAAGGACCTTATGGACCTATACGTAGCACAGGTTTCTGTGCCTGATTTTTCTGTCTCCTCCGAGCCGGCGAGCTCTTTTCAAGAGAAGGAGGAGGTGTAACCCTTTTGGTTATCGGCGGGTATTCCCGCCAAAATCCGATTATACACCCCCAACCAACTTAGACCGGCGGAGTGTCTAGGAGGATTCTTTGTCATGTACGAGTATCCTTTTAGAATAGGATTTAGATGGCCGTCTACTCCCCTGGTTAGGGAGTTTTTGGGTATTTTCGACTTATCTCCTTGTCAGCTCCTGCCCGAACTTTGGCAGATCTTTCAGGAGATCGATCGGATCACCGGTGATTAGGATGTTCCTTTCACGGTGCGTGATCTGTTGACGAATTTTGACGTAAAGTCGGACGACTATCACCGTTATAGCCTGTCCTCTAAGCTGAGAGGTGGTCATACTTTGGTCCCCAATACCCTGGTTCACGATCGTGGGTGGAAGGCCAAATATGTTCTCGGTCGTGTACGAACGCTTGGTTGTATAGATGAGGATACTTCATAGGTCGCGTCCGGGTGGAACACCAATGGTATATAAGCTTTATTTTGTCGTACGTCTTTTAGTACTTAACTTTGTCTTTTGCTAACCTTTTGTCATTTTTGTTTTCAGATATCGATTTTGCTAGGTTTGGTCCTGCAGCTGATTCCCAAGAAAAGGTTGCTAGACTTTTTTCTTGCGGGGTCGGAGAGTTATTTGACTCGACCGTCAGCACTTCAGAAGCTGAAGAAAGAAGTCAACAAGAGACTTCGACAAGTAAGTGTCCATTAATCGTATGTTTTTTTCTTTTCTTGGAGTCGTACGACAGTATCTGATACTTTTATTTTTTACAGGTGGTCCTGATATGCAGTCTGCTTCGGGTAAGGAGAAGAGAGAAGCCCAATTGGCCTTGGCTAAGAAGGCCAAGGAGCTGAAGAGGAAGGATCCTCCGACTTCGGGGTCGGAGGTTTTGAAGAAGACCAAGTCGGTTCCCCTGAGGGAACTGTCGTTGACGGGTGGAGAGCCATTAAAGGTCTTCACTCCCGAGTAGGCGAAGACGTCTTCAGACGTGCTGAGGATGACACCGACGCCGCCTGGGTCGTCCACTGCGAAGGAGAAGGGGAAGGATCCTCAGACGGAGGGGTCCCCTGAAGTTACGACGGTAAACTTTCCGTTACCGTCGGACTTCTTATTGGACGGCGTCCTGGATAGGGCGAAGATTTTCCCTAACTTGGGAAAATTCCTCCTACCGGCCTTAAAGGATTGCTATCGTGGCTCTACCGTGGACGAGACAGGGTCTCACGTTGCAGGCATGGCCTTTCTGGTAAGTATTTTTGTCTTATGTCTCTTCCTCTCTTAGTAAGTCAGACTTACCTTATGTCTTTTCGTGCGACTGCAGGCGTTTCAGGTGTCGTTGTGCCTCTTCGGCCAACTGGAGGAGCTCTAGAAGGTCGAACTTTGCATCACTGATAAACTTCAGCGAGCACAGGAGGACGAGCGTAAAGCTCGAGAGGATGAGCGGGCGGCTAAGGCCAAGGCAGAGGCTCTCTCCGTTCAAGTGGACGATCTCAAGAGTCTTCTGGAGACGTCGTCGCTGGAGAAGGAGGAGCCCTAAAATCTCCTCAAGGAGACGTTGGAAAGGGCCTCTGCTTATGAAGCAGAGGTGACGACGATTAAAGCATCCCTCACCGTGCGCGAAAAACAGGTGGGGGAGCTCAAGATGTCGGTTAAGGCCGCTGAGACCAAGACGGGGGCCTTGGAGGAGAAGCTCATCTCGTTTGAGGCGCTGACCCGTCTGAAGCTCAGGGCGACGATTATGCGCCGTCATCTGCAGGGGAAAAACCCTTTGGCTGGCTATTTGTAACACCTCGAATTTCAATTGTATCATATTTAATATAAATGGGGTTTATTTGTAATTTAGTCTAAATTGTAGACTAATTGTAAATATAAACTCCAGGGTTGATTTTGTAATTTGACCAAAATTTAAAGTTAATATTGAAAATTAACTTAAGGGTTTATTTGGTCATTCTTTGATAGTTGAGATTACCTCAAGTATAGGTAAGGATCAGTATTTTGAGAAAATATCTCAGATGTATTCGTGTTGAGTCGGTCCAGAGGAAAAGTTTAGAGAGAAAGGGTGAAGAAGGAGAAAGAAACTGGAGATTGGTAAGAATCTGATAGTTGTGTTTGATTTAATCCTTTTCAATCTGCTAAGTTAGGTTTCATATGTAATTTGGATATCGATTCAGTGCTTGGAAAAGGTTTGGAAGCAGAGAAGGGTTATATCAAGTTCATATTTCAATCAGGTGAGTTCATCTCAATTCAAATGCTTTTAATTAAAATTAAATCAGATTGGGTGTATAAAAGGTCTGAATGAAATGGTATATTTGTGTGGAAAACTAAGTCGATCAATAACATGTACTTTAGATTTGCTTTTATGTAAGTCTGAAGTAAATCGATTTCATAAATACCGTAGTCTCGGTATTTAAAGAAAATTCCGGAACTGGGCATAAGAGTCCGGAACTGGTTGGTTCTGGAACTGACTTTTGGATCCGGAAAATATTTGGGTTCCAATACTAATTTTCCGGAATTGGGCTTTTTGGCAAATGGGATCCGGAATAAATAACTCCCGGAATTGGGCCTGGATTGGATCCAGGTTCATCATCCGGAATTGGGTTTTTTTTTAGTTGGGTTCCGGCATGTAGGATCCGGAATGGGGAATTGTTTTGGGTTTCGGTATTTTGGATCCGGAATAGGAAATTGTTTGGATCCGGTAATTAAATGGGTAGTACCGGAATTGTCTAAATACCGGAAGTGGGCTTAGAACCGGAATAGGCTTAGATCCGAAAGTTGGACCGGATCCGGTATCACTTAAGTTCCGGATTTGGGGCCGGGTATGTTAATTCCGGAAAGGGCTTTGGGCCGGTGGTAAATAATTATGGGAGTTGGGCTTGGGCTTGGGCCCGGTCTAAATTTATTCCGGAAGTTGAGTTTAGGGTCCAAAATAAATATGGGTTTTAATTGTTAGGATACAATTATATTAACGTTACTGTCCCATCTTGGATCGAGGTTTCGGAATGCTTTTCTAAATATAATATTTAGAAGAAGAACAATTGAGAATAGGATACAATAGGTTATCCGATATTCTTAAAATTGGAGTGTTATGGGTTATGGTGTGATATGTCATTTTTCATACATACAAGTAAGTGTAATGGATCCATAGGCACTGTAAATATTTGTGTTAGCTCCAACTTCTATGTTTAAAGAAGTATTGAAAAATAAGCTAAGTGTAAGATCATCGACAGAGCCTCTGCCAAGACACCGAATGAAGATCTCTAAACAGAAGACTTTCTCAGAGGACAAGGCCACAGAGCCTCTGTCAACATTGACAGAGCCTCTGTGGTATGAAGACTTAGAAGACTGGATTCCTGAAGATCAAGACAAAGAAGATCGTGCCTCTCACGTGCCTCTGCTGTACGAAGATCCTGAAGATCATTCGTACAATGACATCTTTAGATGGGAAGAGATTACCTTAAACCACTTAAATCCTCCAAGACGAACTCCTAATCTCCGCAAAAGCTCCAAGATCTCCAAAAATGCTCAACAATGGAGGAAGGGGTTTGATTACAAACTTAGATGGTGAAGAAATGAGGAAGGAGAGGGGAGGGGATGGTGTTTCTTGAGAGAAATCGGCTGAGAGAGGGTGAGGGAAGTGAAGAAAATCGAGAGAGGGATGAGGGAATGAAAAAGAAAGGGAGAAAAGGGGTTAAAACCCGAATTTATTTCGTCCAGGTGCTCGGCGCCGATCAATCGGCGCCAACTTCTGTTTGGTTCCCTTCTTAAACGCGGTTTCGGCCATAACTTATTCGTTATAGCTCCGTTTTCGCTCCGGAAAGGACCGTTGGACTCATATTCGAATTCCCCATCCAACAAGACAATAAAAACTAGGATTTAACTCCAAATCCTATTTTCCATAATTTCCTTACAAGATCGATTCCTCCTGAATCAAAGTCGTACTTACCCGAAAATCACGGGTGTTACAATTCTCCCAACCTTGAAAGATTTCGTCCTCGAAATCTATATCCTTTACAAATCACGGCTAACCGACTCAATGCCGACCAAAATTAAATAACTCCTACTGAAATCTAATTTTCCCCCCCACACAGTCTTACAAAGACAATTCCTCGAATAATTTCTTACCAACAAAACTCCTTCAAGTACACCGTACTTATGTCCGGAAGAACATTCCAACCACTGGTAACACTCCTAGTTAAACGACTCCGGTTGTCTCCCAACCTTAAAGTGTTCCATCTTCCTCAATTTTAGTTTTCAACTCTAAATCATTTCACGATTTAATCACTAACGAACCCAACATAATTATCAATTCCGATCATCCCTACCATTAATTGTCAAATAGCTCCACGAGTTCTAATAATTCCAAGAATCCATTCCAAAAAGAACAATCATAAAACCGACAAGTCCTTTAACCGTACACTAAGATTATTCCACCAAGACTACTCATCACAATTGAGCATCTTACGGTTACCACTACCATTGTCGTCATCCTTCAAACTTGGCTACAAACCCCCGTTTACACTAACGGTTTCCGATTTCAAGACCACAAAGGTTGACACCTAGTTTTACCACCAAACTCGGAACTCTAATAGGACCCCACACACGAGTTCCATTTACCGAGGTTTCCATACAACTAAGGTTGCCAACAAAACGACTGTATCAACCTCGAAATACGTTACCGCAAGTCTAACTCTGCAATTACCACAAACACCATTACTTTGCTACCGTTATCCTCCGGCCCATAATACCAACACGCGTGGAATACCCAACCTTCCACCGTCTAAGTGCTACACGCACTTACCCTTAATTGAGGTACATACCCTTTTTCAAGGTCCTAACGAGTTCAAGGTTTTCAAATGCGTTATTCAATAAATATGCCAATTAATCAAAACCATTCACAAAATATTTTCAACACCAAGATTTTCATCTCAAATAACTCGTGCGAAATAAAACTACTACTATCAGCTCGGTAGTTACGCAAAACTGGACACGCTCGTCCCACATAGGAAAATCATGTTGAAAATCATTTCATTGTAGTTCAGTTTACCCACAAAACGCAAAAGCGTAGTAAACAATTTCTTTTAGATGAAACACCACAGTTCTAGTATGAATTGACTCATGACATGCATGTAAAGTGACTGCTCGACCTTAAACGGGGTGCGACACCAGGTGTGCACGTATTTCAAAAGAGGTCTAAACAACATTGACTCCAACATTTCCTCGTCAACCATAAAACGACATGAGGCAAGGTTTACCAACGAAATTTTACGCGCGTCAGTTTATTACACAAAACGATGGAGCGGTTTACCAACATTCTTAGTCAAAACACAAAATGGCTTGTGCAAATTCCCTAGTTAATACGAAAACTCATACGTCTCCATCACTTGAAAATATCGACTAAAACATCATACAACTTCACATTGGGGTAGGCATGCAAGTTTGTAACACTTCTAATAGAAATTTTCTTGTAACTAAATAACGTGCATCAAATGGTTCGTGACCAAATTTCGACAAATGAAACTCTTTAAATCAATTTCTCAAAATCTCTCATCCGGTCCTATAATGCCATTTGAGTAAAACGTTTCTGGTAAAACTTGCACACAACAATGCGTTATTCCAAAACATATGAGGAAATAGGTGTTAATAATTATTTGACATCGAAAGGGTTCAACTTATTTTCAAATCCCAAATTGTACTAACGGTGCGTATCAATGTCCAAAACATAAGAAATCCCGCGTGCTATAATTTTATACAAAAAAATTTCTAAAATCTTCCTCACGAAGCATTTTCTCAAGGTTTCGTACTTGGGACACAAAACGTCAAAACGTAATTGCTAAAAATGTATTTGTCCAAATACTCCCAACACACATTTCTCCAAAACCAAAAAGGTTTTCAATTCTTCCAAAATAATCGCCAATTCAAAGTTAACCAAATGTCAACAACTAACACATCTTCATTTTCAAAATGCAAAGCATTGCGAACTGTGCATGATTTCTACAACACCAAAACACCCTTTGACCGAATGGTCATCATTTAAACAAGAGTCTATAAAACATTTTCACTCACAATTCGTTCAACAAAGTGACGAGAAACAATGGTTACCAAGCTATGCATACCCCTAAGTCGATATAATACGTTTCACATAAAAACGGTAATAAACATTTAACTGACCAAAAGTGCACCAAGCAATTTATTATAAAATGCCACCAAAATGTTCTTTCATGCATCACTTAAGCCACGTATAAATCAATCCATACACCGAACCATTTGCAATGAAATACTTAGTAACACAAACTTTTTGAAAGAAAAGTTACGCGACACTAGAATTCCAAACTCATCTTTTCTTAGTCGCCTTATGGCATAAAATTAACTTTTCTCAACCAAACTCGAGTGGGACCAAATGCCCAACCAAAACTCGTAAACTTTTCACATAAGCAATTAGAGTATGCACATTGTAAAATTGTACTCACACGACTCAACATGTCGTAAAACCAAACTCTATGAACCTCCATGGACTCAATGACTCCAAGTCAATAAAACGGCGCTAAACACCATGCTTCCAAAGCCAAATTGCTAAAAGCAAAAATCATAGATGAGACGCCAAAATCCCAAAAATCCCCTTCTAGGGTAATACCACATAAACGACATTGTTTAACAACTCTTATTAAACAAAATCCCCAAAATAATCTCACATAGACCTAATGGAAAAATAACTTTTCGTCCAAACTCTAACATATGTGGAGGAGATCCAATGTTAAAGTCACAAGCCGTAGTTATTGCCCAACATCTCAAACATCATTTATATATGATTATCATTACACCCAAAACAAATGTTGAACAACGATGAAATAAGGCAAAACAAATCCCGGCGGAGTTCGCAACTCCCGCGATAAAACGGTTTCATGCACTTTTAAAACCATAATTTGAAATCTTGTGTGCGTGCCAAACATTTCTCAAAATTTATGACACAATCTACATAAGGATTGGAAATACAAGAAACAGTTGATGCAATTTATTTCCAAAATAAATTTCGTGCATGATTTAGTCGGCATTCAACGTCTCTATTCATACTCCTCCAAAATCCTCCGGTCTACTATTTTCATCCGGATATTCAAACCTCTTAAGGCAAGTTGGGAAATACATCAATTAACCTTACGGTTTTTCCTCAAATCAAAATCGGCTCAAAAGCCTATGGTTCTAGTCCGACCGTCAATCTTGACCCGAAACGGCCTACATAAAGCAAACATCATGCTTATCGTCACTCCAAGTGACTAATACTAGAATCGTCCATCCATTCCAACAACTACTAGTTCAGAACCTCCTTCACTACCCCAACGATCATCACATGAAAGCAATTCAAGTATGCACATGTACTAGTAGGTTCACCATGACACTGGCCAGGTGTAACTATGAACGCACCGTGCATGATTATCCTTGTTACTCTCAACATGATTCTCGTTCCTAACTACATCCATTAACCTCAAAACCATCGTATCCTAAAGTGCCTAAGGGTGAATTTCACTCTTATTTACTTAAACAAACACTAGTTTGAGTCTAGGTATCCAAAATCAACAACTAAATCTCTCAAACTTATGCTCTGATACCAACTTGTAACACCCTCAAATTTGGAACGAGCAACTAAATAAAATTTCAATAAATTACCCAACAAGATAAAATCATTTCTACAATTCATTCCTTAAAATACCTCGGAATTTAAAACATTATAAGTCCACGATAAAATAACTTAATCGGGTGCTACATAACACAACACAAGTTGCTAGTCCAAACAATTGCGGAATGACTTCACTAATTAAGTCACCTCTCGTGCACTCTACTAGCACTCGCCACTTCATAATGTAGCTAGAGCTACCCCAACCTTAGCCTGTTGCACATGCCGACAAATAAAAAGGGTTAGGCTTATGCCTAGTGAGTTCAAGCATTTTATCATGACTAAATAAAATCATAAACCGGAAGTTAGTAGTTTTAGTCATGATTCAAATAAATCTTTAAATAAAAGTTTGCAACAAGATTATCATTTCCAAAAGGGTTTCCCAAGCGGGCGTAAATGACTCATTTTCCAACGCACTCAAATTCCATGGAAACCATTCTCGAAAAAGTGTAAAGCGTTTTCCAAAATGAGATGCGAATCCCAACCCACTCAAATACGTGAATAAATCTAGTTTTAGGCAAAACCTTCAAATACGGTTGACAATACATACTCAACCCGTAAAGCATGGAAACCATCCATTTAAATATGATCTTTCATTGGAAACATAATACGAAGCAAAACTCATGCAAACGTAAAATGTATTAAAATTCAAATACCATAAAATAAAACTCCAGCAGTTAAAACATCCAATAAGAATGTAGCATAAATCCGTCCATCAATCATGGAAAACAATCCATATGCATGTATTATAACCTCAACAATGTGAATAGATAAAATACCCGAAATCAACACCCTTCAGTGACGGAGGAGACCCGATCTCATCAGATGTGGCAAACACATAAATTAAACCACAATTAAATAAATGTAAGTAAGCTTCTTGGATGTGGAAAACGGATGACATCAACCATACTAGGTCTTTAGTAAATCCTTGGCATCAATCATACTAGATCTTTAGCCCATCTTAGACATCAACCATACTAGGTCTTTAGTCCATCTCAGACATCAACCATACTAGGTCTTTAGTCCGTCTTCGGCATCAACCATACTAGGTCTTTAGTCCAAGCCCTCAAGTTCAACCATACTAGGTCTTTACCTTGGAAAACCCACCATCCAAAACAAGCTTACTTAACTTAAAAAAATTCATACATGACCTCAAAAGAATAACTAATGCATTCAAACTCATGTAAATCTCAAACATAATGCAACTCATGCAATGCAAACCCCAAGCCCACGTCGAGCTTAATAAAATCGGGCGAATGCCATCAAGACTCAATCAAGTCCAAAACCGAGCCCTCTGCTCAAAGATCTAATGATCATTTATCAACATCAAATCATGCAAATGAAATGCAATTAAGCATATAACACATCCTAGACTCTACCCCGAGCATGTAAATATCAACAACGTGCAATAATATGCAACACGGTGCAATAAAAGCAACCCGTAAATAAGACCCCACATCGAGCCATTTAAACCGGACATTTGTCCCAAGACTATCTCAAAGTCAAAACCGAGCAAAGTGCTCTAAGCTTGCTAGACCCATAATGTCGGTCATCACCGCATAAAACGCGTTTAAACATTGTTTAAGCAAACACGTATCCTAAAATCGTCATTAACCCCAAAACTCAACACAGGTTAAACAAAAAGGGTTTTCCAAAAGGACTCACACCCTTAACATTCTCAAAATGACCCATAACACTTAAAAGTGCATTTCCCAAATGGTTTACAAAATCGTTTACACATATATGATTAAACCACCAAATAAACCTCATTTTGAACAATCAATCTTTTAAAGACAATTTATGGTTTCTAACCATCCAAACATCCAAAAGCCCCAAATATGGGTGTTTTACACATTTATGAAGATAAACACTTCAAAAGAGTTAAATCAACCAAATAACTTAACCACATACATTTTCAAGTAAAACACGCACATATTTGTAAAATACTCATTTTGGCATGTACAACATTTTCGCAAAGTAACTTGAACTCACCTTGCTAGATTTATGCTAAATCTAGAGTTTCTCCAACGTAAGCTCCTTTGATGAAGTTTGCATCCTCAAGCCAAAACTTCCAAAACCTAGATTTATGAAATCCCAACCATCAATATCACAATCCAACCATAAGGAATCATTCCCCAACCATAACACATCAAAACCCTAAAAATATAACAAACCCTAGTTCTTAAATATGAGGCAAACCATATTTCCTTAACCCATCATCACCAAAATCGTTCAACATCACCACAAGACGGAAAGAAGATGAAATTAATAACAATGACATCTTTAGATGGTAAGAGATTACCTTAAACCACTTAAATCCTCCAAGACGAACTCCTAATCTCCGCAAAAGCTCCAAGCTCTCCAAAAATGCTCAACAATGGAGGAAGGGGTTTGATTACAAACTTAGATGGTGAAGAAATGAGGAAGGAGAGGGGAGGGGATGGTGTTTCTTGAGAGAAATCAACTGAGAGAGGGTGAGGGAAGTGAAGAAAATCGAGAGAGGGATGAGGGAATGAAAAAGAAAGGGAGAAAAGGGGTTAAAACCCGAATTTATTTCGTCCAGGTGCTCGGCGCCGATCAATCGGCGCCAAGATCGGCACCAGCTTCTGTTTGGCTCCCTTCTAAAACGCGGTTTCGGCCATAACTTATTCGTTATAGCTCCGTTTTCGCTCCGGAAAGGACCGTTGGACTCGTATTCCAATTCCCCATCCAACAAGACAATAAAAACTAGGATTTAACTCCAAATCCTAATTTCCATAATTTCCTTACAAGATCGATTCCTCCTGAATCAAAGTCGTACTTACCCGAAAATCACGGGTGTTACAACGTGTCCACCTCTTATGAGTTGCAGCCTTTGCAGAAAACGACACACTACATTAACGTTGTACCTGATGTAGTCCCACGATGTTGTCTTTGTACCATTAGTACTTCTTTTTATTGTTTGTCCCCTGTAAAGTAGTATAAATAGAAGGCTCTTATAGAGCTTTTCTAGTAACTTTGCACGAAAACACACACACACACGAGATTAGAGCATATCATTCTGTATCACACACTCACGGTGTTCTTGGTGTTCTTGATTATTCAATACAAAGTGAATCATTGAGCTAAACTCTTATGTTGTTACTGTTTCACGTATTTTATTCTTGTGTGTATTCTACCATTTCGTCAACATAAATTGCTTATAAATCGCTTCCGCATCTAAATCATTCTATTCTGTTTTAAGCATTTATTGTTGATATATCATTGTTTGAGTCTATATTGGGATCAACAATTGGTATCAGAGCAAACTTTGATTTTCAATATCAAATGATCCACTCTAACAATGATCTCGACTCTTTTTGGTAGTAATTTGGACCGATTTTGACCTGTTCTTCATTTATTTCAAAAACAGCCCCTGTTTTTCTACTATTCTCGACTTGTTCGACTCTAGTAAACTGACAGGATCTGTTTCTACGGTTAAATCTTTCCATTTAAGTGCATTGTTTAAGGTTTTAAAGCTTTAAACCCATCTCAAAAAATCTGTCCCATCGTTTGAAAGATTTTTGTTCATACTCTGTTTTTCTGGTTTTTTCAAACTGCTCAAACTGGCGAACACCAACAACTTCTTTACTGCTGGTTCTTTAACCAAACCCCCCACTCTACTCAGAGATGAGTACCCCCAATAGAAGATACACATGATTCATTTCTTTGAGGGTACTGACAAAGATCTCCTTACTTATGTCCGCAATCCTCCTCATGTTCCCATGGTTACAGTACCAAGGGTACCGGCCACAAAAGATACTCCAGAGGTTGCTGAGTACGAAAAACCAAAGACAATGGCCGAATGGTCTACTACAGGCTGGGAGAAATACGAACTTGCTCAGAAGGCAAAGCGACTTCTGATAATGGCCATACCAAATGACCTCTTCCAATCTCTAGACGCATGTGAATCTGCTTACGATATTTGGAAGGAACTAGAGAAACAATTGGAAGGAAGTGCTAAGACTCAGAAGAACCGCAAAGCCCAATGCATCAACGAGTACTATGCTTTCAAAGCTCTGCCGACAGAATCTCTGCAGTCAACATACGACAGGTTCAACTCTCTGATTAACAAGTGTAAGAAGTTCGGGATTCACAGAACTTCTGAAGAGAACAACGTCATGTTCCTAAAGAGTCTAAATGAAGAATGGCTCTAGTTGTCTATGTCTCTGCAAACTTGTTAGGATCCAAGCGCTTACCACTACGCCAAAAGCAATTGCTTGTGGAGAAGGCGCAACTTATTTCCATATAGCGTAGCAGCCAGCGCCACGTTTCGATTTAGGAAGATGCTGGTCAATGACCCAACAATCCCCTCCCCCAGCATCTGCCAGCACTAACGAGAGCTTCGTTAGAAGTCAATGGCTGCACAACATGCCTTTGGCATTTTAAATGCACTCCATGGGATTCGAACCCGTGACCTGCTCTGATACCACATGTTAGGATCCAAGCGCTTACCACTACGCCAAAAGCAATTGCTTGTGGAGAAGGCGCAACTTATTTCCATATAGCGTAGCAGGCAGCGCCACGTTTCGATTTAGGAAAATGCTGGTCAATGACCCAACAAAACTAATCAGGACTTAGACACCTGGACTCTGTCAGATCTTTACGGAACACTGGCTGCCCAAGAACCTCAGATTGCTCAAGAAAAAGCTCAAACTGGTGGGCCTCTTGCACTTGTTGGCAAGGCTACAGAAGCAAAGGAGAAGCCAAAGAAAGAGAAGGCTGTGGAAGAGAAGAAAGAGAAGAAGAAGGTGCTGGTTGTTGACAGTGAGGAAGAGGAACTGGTGGAGGAGGAGGAGGCAACAATGGCTGTGAGTCTCAGATCCGTGCAACGAACAATGAAGAAATCAATAAATAAGAACAGGTGTTATGATTTCAACTGGTCATCCAATTTGCTTTCAATTGTAGAGAGAATTACAATACGATTCAGGAAAGCTAAAATGACAACTAGCCTAAAACAAAGGCTAAACAAAACATTATATATGACGGGCCCGTGGTAACAAGCCCACGGCCCGTTCACTAACTAGGCTCAAAATAAAGAATTACAAACAAGCCCTTGAACTTCTATTCAACACATTAATTGCCCTAAAAATCTCCCCCTTTGAATCGAAGTTCGAGTTCGCGCCAGTTATAAACGTATCTCTTTCGGAGCGCAAAGTGTACCTCGAACATTCGGATGGCACGACGATAGTCGATGCGTTCTTCAATCACTTCTAAGGCTTTTCGAGCGGTTGTTTCAATCAGATTGGGAACATACGAAACCTTTTGATTTTCGGATTCATACTTGATGATTCTTCGAAGAGCATCTTGAGCTTTGAAGAGCGTGCAATCGCAGAATCTGTCTACCTGACTGAAGCGAAGAAATCTCTTTTCATTCTGATCGTTGATGTAGACTATCCCAAATTCTGGTTCCAGAAGCAGTGCGTTCTCGGGATACATCTTCAGTTCGGGCACTTTCAGATTCGACTTTATCAGGTTTACCTTCTTAGCTTTGTTCTCGATTGCCATTTGGATGTCCGTGAGATAGGACATCATGATGGTACGGACTAGGAATCGACGAACAGCTTCGAGCGCTTTGGTTACTTGAAGCGGTCGGATAGTTCTGGTACGGAGGTCTTTCAGGATAACATAGAATTCGAACGGTCGGAGATTCTTGAAATCAGCTTCCGAAAATATCCATTCATTTCCTTCTTCTCGTCGGACAATGAAGATGGTAAACATAACTTTCAGAATTCTACCTGTTTGGACGTTGAGCACTTCGGTGATCTTGTGCTTTGTTCGGACTTGGCTAACTGGCAGACACCGCTTCAATGCGTTTATGTACTGGCTTTGGTATTCTGGGTTGGAACTATAAATACCAATGCAAAAAGTAGGCTCGATAGGGCGTAACCTATGAACGAGCAGCCTTTTGAGAGATTCCTCCAGGTGAGGAATAAATATCATGATCTTCTCCCATCGGATCTGTTGCTGTTGAGGAGGAGGAAGATAAGAAGCTGTCGGTAGTTGAGGAGATGTCAAAATTTCAGCAGATGTAGTCTCGGGTCTTGTAGAAGTTTCGGCGGCTTGAGCAGAGTGAACGAGTGAACCATACAGATTTTGCAGCAGAAATTGGTCGTAGTCAACATTATCGTCTTCATCAGTAGGGAAGATCAGGTTTACCTGGAGATTTACAGCACTGGCGGCTTTTTCGTACCATGCATTTTCGGTCTCCGGGTCGATCTCGGTGTTTGGATCAATAAGATTGAGTGTAGACCCATATGATGTATCAAAGTTGACCAATTCCTGTGTTGTTCCCTCAGGCTTTTCAACCATCGGGTCTTCTTCATCGGAGATGTCCATATCCATTACCATCTCGATTAAAGGCAACTCGGCTTCGGGTCCGGTTTCGGCTGTAGTTGCCGCAGTTGAAGGTTCCGGTTGAACCACAGTAGCTTCAGGTATGATTGGGGCGGACTCAGTTAATCTTTGTCTCTTGTTCTCCCCCTCATGGTGATCAGGATCATCCTGGTCATCGTGCCTTCTCTTGAGTCCGCCAGCTTGACTCTTGCAGGTTTCTTCGACGGAGGCGACTCTCTCGGAAAGCGTTTTGAGCGCTTGTTGAACGTCCCTGAGAGTCGTGTAAAGCTGGTCCAATCTAGTAGTAATGGATGATGAAGGAGCATTGACCTGTGATTTCAGAACGGAGATCAGGTCTGCTACGGTAGAGGCGTCGATTTCGGATTGCTGGAGCAGCTGAGCTAAAAGCATGGTTTTCAGGGTGTCCACCGAAAGATTTGGCTGAACGGGAGCCGGTGGTGGTGTCGGTGCAGTTTCAGGTTGAACCATCTTCTCTTTACCTTTGATCATAGTCTTCAGTTTGTCGATCTCATTGGTGAAACGCTGCTCCATGGCCTCGCGGGCAGCCTTTAGGGCGCCGTCCAGATATCCCTTTGACATAAAGTCGGGCAAAATCACTCCGGGGACACTTAGAGCACCCGTTGAGGCGTCTACCTTAGAGGAAGAGCCACCTACGTTCACGGTTGGCGATGGTGTGTCCGTGGTAGGATTTTTTTCCGATCCTCGGATTCCACCTAAAGGCGGAGATCCTACGGAAGTTTCGATCGGGTCACCAAGAGCACCGATTTGTTGGATCGTATCTTGTGTCCTAGCCGAAGAATGTTCAATAACAAGTGTCTCTAGACTCAATAGTGCACTCAAAGAAGTCGAGACCGGGGGAGGCTGGTCTCTTGTTTCAATACCTGTAACACCCTAAAAATCAGGGCAAATTTAAACCTGAATTAAAAGGGTTTACATAACTAATATCCATAACATCAATATTATATATGAGTGTAAATAGTAACAAGAGTCAATTTACATCAACTTGTCGCCATTATAAACTCTCCGCTCGTCCCATTATTTCCTTGAGCTCATACCTGATAAGAAAATGTTATTTGAAACGATTAGGCTAACGCCTAGTGAGAACATTCAGTTTCAAAATAATACTTTTAAACAAGATTTATCAAACTTGACTTACACTCGTTCTTACCGTACTCGTACTCGTCTAATAATAACAGAATCATACTCGATCCCATGAGTATAATTACCATTCATAAAGTCATATCACCATATTTAATAGCCTACTACGAATCATCACAGGTTCTAGTTTATCAATCAATCCTACAGACTTACATTCAAACATCATACATTCTTCTTGAAATGGATACATAAATAACACTTATATATTGTCTTTTTTTAATCCGCCGAAAACACAGGAAAACAACACTTACTCTTCATCTAATTCATATTTCTACATCTCGAATACGAATAACAACTCTGCTTTGCCTATTCAATTTGTTCAAGGATACACGAGAATAACATTTGTCTATTGTAACACCCTCAAATTTGGAACGAGCAACTAAATAAAATTTCAATAAATTACCCAACAAGATAAAATCATTTCTACAATTCATTCCTTAAAATACCTCGGAATTTAAAACATTATAAGTCCACGATAAAATAACTTAATCGGGTGCTACATAACACAACACAAGTTGCTAGTCCAAACAATTGCGGAATGACTTCACTAATTAAGTCACCTCTCGTGCACTCTACTAGCACTCGCCACTTCATAATGTAGCTAGAGCTACCCCAACCTGAGCCTGTTGCACATGCCGACAAATAAAAAGGATTAGGCTTATGCCTAGTGAGTTCAAGCATTTTATCATGACTAAATAAAATCATAAATCGGAAGTTAGTAGTTTTAGTCATGATTCAAATAAATCTTTAAATGAAAGTTTGCAACAAGATTATCATTTCCAAAAGGGTTTCCCAAGCGGGCGTAAATGACTCATTTTCCAACGCACTCAAATTCCATGGAAACCATTCCCGAAAAAGTGTAAAGCGTTTTCCAAAATGAGATGCGAATCCCAACCCACTCAAATACGTGAATAAATCTAGTTTTAGGCAAAACCTTCAAATACGGTTGACAATACATACTCAACCCGTAAAGCATGGAAACCATCCATTTAAATATGATCTTTCATTGGAAACATAATACGAAGCAAAACTCACGCAAACGTAAAATGTATTAAAATCCAAATACCATAAAATAAAACTCCAGCAGTTAAAACATCCAATAAGAATGTAACATAAATCCGTCCATCAATCATGGAAAACAATCCATATGCATGTATTATAACCTCAACAATGTGAATAGATAAAATACCCGAAATCAACACCCTTCAGTGACGGGGGAGACCCGATCTCATCAGATGTGGCAAACACATAAATTAAACCACAATTAAATAAATGTAAGTAAGCTTCTTGGATGTGGAAAACGGATGACATCAACCATACTAGGTCTTTAGTAAATCCTTGGCATCAATCATACTAGATCTTTAGCCCATCTTAGACATGAACCATACTAGGTCTTTAGTCCATCTCAGACATCAACCTTACTAGGTCTTTAGTCCGTCTTCAGCATCAACCATACTAGGTCTTTAGCCCCTCTTAGACATCAACTATACTAGGTCTTTAGTCCAAGCCCTCAAGTTCAACCATACTAGGTCTTTACCTTGGAAAACCCACCATCCAAAACAAGCTTACTTAACTTAAAAAATTCATACATGACCTCAAAAGAATAACTAATGCATTCAAACTCATGTAAATCTCAAACATAATGCAACTTATGCAATGCAAACCCCAAGCCCACGTCGAACTTAATAAAATCAGGCGAATGCCATCAAGACTCAATCGAGTCCAAAACCGAGCCCTCTGCTCAAAGATCTAATGATCATTTAGCAACATCAAATCATGCAAATGAAATGCAATTAAGCATATAACACATCCTAGACTCCACCCCGAGCATGTAAATATCAACAACGTGCAATAATATGCAACACGGTGCAATAAAAGCAACCCGTAAATAAGACCCCACATCGAGCCATTTAAACCGGACATTTGTCCCAAGACTATCTCAAAGTCAAAACCGAGCAAAGTGCTCCAAGCTTGCTAGACCCATAATGTCGGTCATCACCGCATAAAACGCGTTTAAACATTGTTTAAGCAAACACGTATCCTAAAATCGTCATTAACCCCAAAACTCAACACAGGTTAAACAAAAAGGGTTTTCCAAAAGGACTCACACCCTTAACATTCTCAAAATGACCCATAACACTTAAAAGTGCATTTCCCAAATGGTTTACAAAATCGTTTACACATATATGATTAAACCACCAAATAAACCTCATTTTGAACAATAAATCTTTTAAAGACAATTTATGGTTTCTAACCATCCAAACATCCAAAAGCCCTAAATATGGGTGTTTTACACATTTATGAAGATAAACACTTCAAAAGAGTTAAATCAACCAAATAACTTAACCACATACATTTTCAAGTAAAACACACACATATTTGTAAAATACTCATTTTGGCATGTACAACGTTTTCGTAAAGTAACTTGAACTCACCTTGCTAGATTTATGCTAAATCTAGAGTTTCTCCAACGTAAGCTCCTTTGATGAAGTTTGCATCCTCAAGCCAAAACTTCCAAAACCTAGATTTATGAAATCCCAACCATCAATATCACAATCCAACCATAAGGAATCATTCCCCAACCATAACACATCAAAACCCTAAAAATATAACAAACCCTAGTTCTTAAATATGAGGCAAACCATATTTCCTTAACCCATCATCACCAAAATCGTTCAACATCACCACAAGATGGAAAGAAGATGAAATTAATAACAATGACATCTTTAGATGGGAAGAGATTACCTTAAACCACTTAAATCCTCCAAGACGAACTCCTAATCTCCGCAAAAGCTCCAAGCTCTCCAAAAATGCACAACAATGGAGGAAGGGGTTTGATTACAAACTTAGATGGTGAAGAAATGAGGAAGGAGAGGGGAGGGGATGGTGTTTCTTGAGAGAAATCGGCTGAGAGAGGGTGAGGGAAGTGAAGAAAATCGAGAGAGGGATGAGGGAATGAAAAAGAAAGGGAGAAAAGGGGTTAAAACCCGAATTTATTTCGTCCAGGTGCTCGGCGCCGATCAATCGGCGCCAAGATCGGCGCCAGCTTCTGTTTGGCTCCCTTCTAAAACGCGGTTTCGGCCATAACTTCTTCGTTATAGCTCCGTTTTCGCTCCGGAAAGGACCGTTTGACTCGTTTTCGAATTCCCCATCCAACAAGACAATAAAAACTAGGATTTAACTCCAAATCCTATTTTCCATAATTTCCTTACAAGATCGATTCCTCCTGAATCAAAGTCATACTTACCCGAAAATCACGGGTGTTACAATTCTCCCAACCTTGAAAGATTTCGTCCTCGAAATCTATATCCTTTACAAATCACGGCTAACCGACTCAATGCCGACCAAAATTAAATAACTCCTACTGAAATCTAATTTTCCCCCCACACAGTCTTACAAAGACAATTCCTCGAATAATTTCTTACCAACAAAACTCCTTCAAGTACACCGTACTTATGTCCGGAAGAACATTCCAACCACTGGTAACACTCCTAGTTAAACGACTCCGGTTGTCTCCCAACCTTAAAGTGTTCCATCTTCCTCAATTTTAGTTTTCAACTCTAAATCATTTCACGATTTAATCACTAACGAACCCAACAGAATTATCAATTCCGATCATCCCTACCATTAATTGTCAAATAGCTCCACGAGTTCTAATAATTCCAAGAATCCATTCCAAAAAGAACAATCATAAAACCGACAAGTCCTTTAACCGTACACTAAGATTATTCCACCAAGACTACTCATCACAATTGAGCATCTTACGGTTACCACTACCATTGTCGTCATCCTTCAAACTTGGCTACAAACCCCCGTTTACACTAACGGTTTCCGATTTCAAGACCACAAAGGTTGACACCTAGTTTTACCACCAAACTCGGAACTCTAATAGGACCCCACACACGAGTTCCATTTACCGAGGTTTCCATACAACTAAGGTTGCCAACAAAACGACTGTATCAACCTCGAAATACGTTACCGCAAGTCTAACTCTGCAATTACCACAAACACCATTACTTTGCTACCGCTATCCTCCGGCCCATAATACCAACACGCGTGGAATACCCAACCTTCCACCGTCTAAGTGCTACACGCACTTACCCTTAATTGAGGTACATACCCTTTTTCAAGGTCCTAACGAGTTCAAGGTTTTCAAATGCGTTATTCAATAAATATGCCAATTAATCAAAACCATTCACAAAATATTTTCAACACCAAGATTTTCATCTCAAATAACTCGTGCGAAATAAAACTACTACTATCAGCTCGGTAGTTACGCAAAACTGGACACGCTCGTCCCACATAGGAAAATCATGTTGAAAATCATTTCATTGCAGTTCAGTTTACCCACAAAACGCAAAAGCGTAGTAAACAATTTCTTTTAGATGAAACACCACAGTTCTAGTATGAATTGACTCATGACATGCATGTAAAGTGACTGCTCGACCTTAAACGGGGTGCGACACCAGGTGTGCACGTATTTCAAAAGAGGTCTAAACAACATTGACTCCAACATTTCCTCGTCAACCATAAAACGACATGAGGCAAGGTTTACCAACGAAATTTTACGCGCGTCAGTTTATTACACAAAACGATGGAGCGGTTTACCAACATTCTTAGTCAAAACACAAAATGGCTTGTGCAAATTCCCTAGTTAATACGAAAACTCATACGTCTCCATCACTTGAAAATATCGACTAAAACATCATACAACTTCACATTGGGGTAGGCATGCAAGCTTGTAACACTTCTAATAGAAATTTTCTTGTAACTAAATAACGTGCATCAAATGGTTCGTGACCAAATTTCGACAAATGAAACTCTTTAAATCAATTTCTCAAAATCTCTCATCCGGTCCTATAATGCCATTTGAGTAAAACGTTTCTTGTAAAACTTGCACACAACAATGCGTTATTCCAAAACATATGAGGAAATAGGTGTTAATAATTATTTGACATCGAAAGGGTTCAACTTATTTTCAAATCCCAAATTGTACTAACGGTGCGTATCAATGTCCAAAACATAAGAAATCCCGCGTGCTATAATTTTATACAAAAAAATTTCTAAAATCTTCCTCACGAAGCATTTTCTCAAGGTTTCGTACTTGGGACACAAAACGTCAAAACGTAATTGCTAAAAATGTATTTGTCCAAATACTCCCAACACACATTTCTCCAAAACCAAAAAGGTTTTCAATTCTTCCAAAATAATCGGCAATTCAAAGTTAACCAAATGTCAACAACTAACACATCTTCATTTTCAAAATGCAAAGCATTGCGAACTGTGCATGATTTCTACAACACCAAAACACCCTTTGACCGAATGGTCATCATTTAAACAAGAGTCTATAAAACATTTTCACTCACAATTCGTTCAACAAAGTGACGAGAAACAATGGTTACCAAGCTATGCATACCCCTAAGTCGATATAATACGTTTCACATAAAAACGGTAATAAACATTTAACTGACCAAAAGTGCACCAAACAATTTATTATAAAATGCCACCAAAATGTTCTTTCATGCATCACTTAAGCCACGTATAAATCAATCCATACACCGAACCATTTGCAATGAAATACTTAGTAACACAAACTTTTTGAAAGAAAAGTTACGCGACACTAGAATTCCAAACTCATCTTTTCTTAGTCGCCTTATGGCATAAAATTAACTTTTCTCAACCAAACTCGAGTGGGACCAAATGCCCAACCAAAACTCGTAAACTTTTCACATAAGCAATTAGAGTATGCACATTGTAAAATTGTACTCACACGACTCAACATGTCGTAAAACCAAACTCCATGAACCTCCATGGACTCAATGACTCCAAGTCAATAAAACGGCGCTAAACACCATGCTTCCAAAGCCAAATTGCTAAAAGCAAAAATCATAGATGAGACGCCAAAATCCCAAAAATCCCCTTCTAGGGTAATACCACATAAACGACATTGTTTATCAACTCTTATTAAACAAAACCCCCAAAATAATCTCACATAGACATAATGGAAAAATAACTTTTCGTCCAAACTCTAACATATGTGGAGGAGATCCAATGTTAAAGTCACAAGCCGTAGTTATTGCCCAACATCTCAAACATCATTTATATATGATTATCATTACACCCAAAACAAATGTTGAACAACGATGAAATAAGGCAAAACAAATCCCGGCGGAGTTCGCAACTCCCGCGATAAAACGGTTTCATGCACTTTTAAAACCATAATTTGAAATCTTGTGTGCGTGCCAAACATTTCTCAAAATTTATGACACAATCTACATAAGGATTGGAAATACAAGAAACAGTTGATGCAATTTATTTCCAAAATAAATTTCGTGCATGATTTAGTCGGCATTCAACGTCTCTACTCATACTCCTCCAAAATCCTCCGGTCTACTATTTTCATCCGGATATTCAAACCTCTTAAGGCAAGTTGGGAAATACATCAATTAACCTTACGGTTTTTCCTCAAATCAAAATCGGCTCAAAAGCCTATGGTTCTAGTCCGACCGTCAATCTTGACCCGAAACGGCCTACATAAAGCAAACATCATGCTTATCGTCACTCCAAGTGACTAATACTAGAATCGTCCATCCATTCCAACAACTACTAGTTCAGAACCTCCTTCACTACCCCAACGATCATCACATGAAAGCAATTCAAGTATGCACATGTACTAGTAGGTTCACCATGACACTGGCCAGGTGTCACTATGAACGCACCGTGCATGATTATCCTTGTTACTCTCAACGTGATTCTCGTTCCTAACTACATACATTAACCTCAAAACCATCGTATCCTAAAGTGCCTAAGGGTGAATTTCACTCTTATTTACTTAAACAAACACTAGTTTGAGTCTAGGTATCCAAAATCAACACCTAAATCTCTCAAACTTATGCTCTGATACCAACTTGTAACACCCTCAAATTTGGAACGAGCAACTAAATAAAATTTCAATAAATTACCCAACAAGATAAAATCATTTCTACAATTCATTCCTTAAAATACCTCGGAATTTAAAACATTATAAGTCCACGATAAAATAACTTAATCGGGTGCTACATAACACAACACAAGTTGCTAGTCCAAACAATTGCGGAATGACTTCACTAATTAAGTCACCTCTCGTGCACTCTACTAGCACTCGCCACTTCATAATGTAGCTAGAGCTACCCCAACCTGAGCCTGTTGCACATGCCGACAAATAAAAAGGGTTAGGCTTATGCCTAGTGAGTTCAAGCATTTTATCATGACTAAATAAAATCATAAACCGGAAGTTAGTAGTTTTAGTCATGATTCAAATAAATCTTTAAATGAAAGTTTGCAACAAGATTATCATTTCCAAAAGGGTTTCCCAAGCGGGCGTAAATGACTCATTTTCCAACGCACTCAAATTCCATGGAAACCATTCCCGAAAAAGTGTAAAGCGTTTTCCAAAATGAGATGCGAATCCCAACCCACTCAAATACGTGAATAAATCTAGTTTTAGGCAAAACCTTCAAATACGGTTGACAATACATACTCATCCCGTAAAGCATGGAAACCATCCATTTAAATATGATCTTTCATTGGAAACATAATACGAAGCAAAACTCATGCAAACGTAAAATGTATTAAAATCCAAATACCATAAAATAAAACTCCAGCAGTTAAAACATCCAATAAGAATGTAGCATAAATCCGTCCATCAATCATGGAAAACAATCCATATGCATGTATTATAACCTCAACAATGTGAATAGATAAAATACCCGAAATCAACACCCTTCAGTGACGGGGGAGACCCATCAGATGTGGCAAACACATAAATTAAACCACAATTAAATAAATGTAAGTAAGCTTCTTGGATGTGGAAAACGGATGACATCAACCATACTAGGTCTTTAGTAAATCCTTGGCATCAATCATACTAGATCTTTAGCCCATCTTAGACATCAACCATACTAGTTCTTTAGTCCATCTCAGACATCAACCATACTAGGTCTTTAGTCCGTCTTCGGCATCAACCATACTAGGTCTTTAGCCCTCAAGTTCAACCATACTAGGTCTTTACCTTGGAAAACCCACCATCCAAAACAAGCTTACTTAACTTAAAAAAATTCATACATGACCTCAAAAGAATAACTAATGCATTCAAACTCATGTAAATCTCAAACATAATGCAACTCATGCAATGCAAACCCCAAGCCCACGTCGAGCTTAATAAAATCGGGCGAATGCCATCAAGACTCAATCAAGTCCAAAACCGAGCCCTCTGCTCAAAGATCTAATGATCATTTATCAACATCAAATCATGCAAATGAAATGCAATTAAGCATATAACACATCCTAGACTCTACTCCGAGCATGTAAATATCAACAACGTGCAATAATATGCAACACGGTGCAATAAAAGCAACCCGTAAATAAGACCCCACATCGAGCCATTTAAACCGGACATTTGTCCCAAGACTATCTCAAAGTCAAAACCGAGCAAAGTGCTCTAAGCTTGCTAGACCCATAATGTCGGTCATCACCGCATAAAACGCGTTTAAACATTGTTTAAGCAAACACGTATCCTAAAATCGTCATTAACCCCAAAACTCAACACAGGTTAAACAAAAAGGGTTTTCCAAAAGGACTCACACCCTTAACATTCTCAAAATGACCCATAACACTTAAAAGTGCATTTCCCAAATGGTTTACAAAATCGTTTACACATATATGATTAAACCACCAAATAAACCTCATTTTGAACAATCAATCTTTTAAAGACAATTTATGGTTTCTAACCATCCAAACATCCAAAAGCCCCAAATATGGGTGTTTTACACATTTATGAAGATAAACACTTCAAAAGAGTTAAATCAACCAAATAACTTAACCACATACATTTTCAAGTAAAACACACACATATTTGTAAAATACTCATTTTGGCATGTACAACGTTTTCGCAAAGTAACTTGAACTCACCTTGCTAGATTTATACTAAATCTAGAGTTTCTCCAACGTAAGCTCCTTTGATGAAGTTTGCATCCTCAAGCCAAAACTTCCAAAACCTAGATTTATGAAATCCCAACCATCAATATCACAATCCAACCATAAGGAATCATTCCCCAACCATAACACATCAAAACCCTAAAAATATAACAAACCCTAGTTCTTAAATATGAGGCAAACCATATTTCCTTAACCCATCATCACCAAAATCGTTCAACATCACCACAAGATGGAAAGAAGATGAAATTAATAACAATGACATCTTTAGATGGGAAGAGATTACCTTAAACCACTTAAATCCTCCAAGACGAACTCCTAATCTCCGCAAAAGCTCCAAGCTCTCCAAAAATGCTCAACAATGGAGGAAGGGGTTTGATTACAAACTTAGATGGTGAAGAAATGAGGAAGGAGAGGGGAGGGGATGGTGTTTCTTGAGAGAAATCGGCTGAGAGAGGGTGAGGGAAGTGAAGAAAATCGAGAGAGGGATGAGGGAATGAAAAAGAAAGGGAGAAAAGGGGTTAAAACCCGAATTTATTTCGTCCAGGTGCTCGGCGCCGATCAATCGGCGCCAAGATCGGCGCCAGCTTCTGTTTGGCTCCCTTCTAAAACGCGGTTTCGGCCATAACTTCTTCGTTATAGCTCCGTTTTCGCTCCGGAAAGGACCGTTGGACTCGTATTCGAATTCCCCATCCAACAAGACAATAAAAACTAGGATTTAACTCCAAATCCTATTTTCCATAATTTCCTTACAAGATCGATTCCTCCTGAATCAAAGTCGTACTTACCCGAAAATCACGGGTGTTACAACGTGTCCACCTCTGATGGGTTGCAGCCTTTGCAGAAAACGACACACTACATTAACGTTGTACCTGATGTAGTCCCACGATGTTGTCTTTGTACCATTAGTACTTCTTTTTATTGTTTGTCCCCTGTAAAGTAGTATAAATAGAAGGCTCTTATAGAGCTTTTCTAGTAACTTTGCACGAAAACACACACACGAGATTAGAGCATATCATTTTGTATCACACACTCACGGTGTTCTTGGTGTTCTTGATTATTCAATACAAAGTGAATCATTGAGCTAAACTCTTATGTTGTTACTGTTTCACGTATTTTATTCTTGTGTGTATTCTACCATTTCGTCAACATAAATTGCTTATAAATCGCTTCCGCATCTAAATCATTCTATTCTGTTTTAAGCATTTATTGTTGATATATCATTGTTTGAGTCTATATTGGGATCAACAATTGGTATCAGAGCAAACTTTGATTTTCAATATCAAATGATCCACTCTAACAATGATCTCGACTCTTTTTGGTAGAAATTTGGACTGATTTTGACCTGTTCTTCATTTATTTCAAAAACAGCCCCTGTTTTTCTGCTATTCTCGACTTGTTCGACTCTAGTAAACTGACAGGATCTGTTTCTACGGTTAAATCTTTCCATTTAAGTGCATTGTTTAAGGTTTTAAAGCTTTAAACCCATCTCGAAAAATCTGTCCCATCGTTTGAAAGATTTTTGTTCATACTCTATTTTTCTGGTTTTTTCAAACTGCTCAAACTGGCGAACACCAACAACTTCTTTACTGCTGGTTCTTTAACCAAACCCCCCACTCTACTCAGAGATGAGTACCCCCAATAGAAGATACAAATGATTCATTTCTTTGAGGGTACTGACAAAGATCTCCTTACTTATGTCCGCAATCCTCCTCATGTTCCCATGGTTACAGTACCAAGGGTACCGACCACAAAAGATACTCCAGAGGTTACTGAGTACGAAAAACCAAAGGCAATGGCCGAATGGTCTACTACAGGCTGGGAGAAATACGAACTTGCTCAGAAGGCAAAGCGACTTCTGATAATGGCCATACCAAATGACCTCTTCCAATCTCTAGACGCATGTGAATCTGCTTACGATCTTTGGAAGGAACTAGAGAAACAATTGGAAGGAGGTGCTAAGACTCAGAAGAACCGCAAAGCCCAATGCATCAACGAGTACTATGCTTTCAAAGCTCTGCCGACAGAATCTCTGCAGTCAACATACGACAGGTTCAACTCTCTGATTAACAAGTGTAAGAAGTTCGGGATTCACAGAACTTCTGAATAAAACAACGTCATGTTCCTAAAGAGTCTAAATGAAGAATGGCTCTAGTTGTCTATGTCTCTGCAAACTTGTTAGGATCCAAGCGCTTACCACTACGCCAAAAGCAATTGCTTGTGGAGAAGGCGCAACTTATTTCCATATAGCGTAGCAACCAGCGCCACGTTTCAATTTAGGAAGATGCTGGTCAATGACCCAACAATCCCCTCCCCCAGCATCTGCCAGCACTAACGAGAGCTTCGTTAGAAGTCAATGGCTGCACAACATGCCTTTGGCATTTTAAATGCACTCCATGGGATTCGAACCCGTGACCTGCTCTGATACCACATGTTAGGATCCAAGCGCTTACCACTACGCTAAAAGCAATTGCTTGTGGAGAAGGCGCAACTTATTTCCATATAGCGTAGCAGGCAGCGCCACGTTTCGATTTAGGAAGATGCTGGTCAATGACCCAACAAAACTAATCAGGACTTAGACACCTGGACTCTGTCAGATCTTTACGGAACACTGGCTGCCCAAGAACCTCAGATTGCTCAAGCAAAAGCTCAAACTGGTGGGCCTCTTGCACTTGTTGGCAAGGCTACAGAAGCAAAGGAGAAGCCAAAGAAAGAGAAGGCTGTGGAAGAGAAGAAAGAGAAGAAGAAGGTGCTGGTTGTTGACAGTGAGGAAGAGGAACTGGTGGAGGAGGAGGAGGCAACAATGGCTATGAGTCTCAGATCCGTGCAACGAACAATGAAGAAATCAATAAATAAGAACAGGTGTTATGATTTCAACTGGTCATCCAATTTGCTTTCAATTGTAGAGAGAATTACAATACGATTCAGGAAAGCTAAAATGACAACTAGCCTAAAACAAAGGCTAAACAAAACATTATATATGACGGGCCCGTGGTAACAAGCCCACGGCCCGTTCACTAACTAGGCTCAAAATAAAGAATTACAAACAAGCCCTTGAACTTCTATTCAACACATTAATTGCCCTAAAAATCTCCCCCTTTGAATCGAAGTTCGAGTTCGCGCCAGTTATAAAGATATCTCTTTCGGAGCGCAAAGTGTACCTCGAACATTCGGATGGCACGACGATAGTCGATGCGTTCTTCAATCACTTCTAAGGCTTTTCGAGCGGTTGTTTCAATCAGATGGGGAACATACAAAACCTTTTGATTTTCGGATTCATACTTGATGATTCTTCGAAGAGCATCTTGAGCTTTGAAGAGCGTGCAATCGCAGAATCTGTCTACCTGACTGAAGCGAAGAAATCTCTTTTCATTCTGATCGTTGATGTAGACTATCCCAAATTCTGGTTCCAGAAGCAGTGCGTTCTCGGGATACATCTTCAGTTCGGGCACTTTCAGATTCGACTTTATCAGGTTTACCTTCTTAGCTTTGTTCTCGATTGCCATTTGGATGTCCGTGAGATAGGACATCATGATGGTACGGACTAGGAATCGACGAACAGCTTCGAGTGCTTTGGTTACTTGAAGCGGTCGGATAGTTCTGGTACGGAGGTCTTTCAGGATAACATAGAAGTCGAACGGTCGGAGATTCTTGAAATCAGCTTCGGAAAATATCCATTCATTTCCTTCTTCTCGTCGGACAATGAAGATGGTAAACATAACTTTCAGAATTCTACCTGTTTGGACGTTGAGCACTTCGGTGATCTTGTGCTTTGTTCGGACTTGGCTAACTGTCAGACACCGCTTCAATGCGTTTATGTACTGGCTTTGGTATTCTGGGTTGGAACTATAAATACCAATGCAAAAAGTAGGCTCGATAGGGCGTAACCTATGAACGAGCAGCCTTTTGAGAGATTCCTCCAGGTGAGGAATAAATATCATGATCTTCTCCCATCGGATCTGTTGCTGTTGAGGAGGAGGAAGATAAGAAGCTGTCGGTAGTTGAGGAGATGTCGAAATTTCAGCAGATGTAGTCTCGGGTCTTGTAGAAGTTTCGGCGGCTTGAGCAGAGTGAACGAGTGAACCATACAGATTTTGCAGCAGAAATTGGTCGTAGTCAACATTATCGTCTTCATCAGTAGGGAAGATCAGGTTTTCCTGGAGATTTACAGCACTGGCGGCTTTTTCGTACCATGCATTTTCGGTCTCCGGGTCGATCTCGGTGTTTGGATCAATAAGATTGAGTGTAGACCCATATGATGTATCAAAGTTGACCAATTCCTGTGTTGTTCCCTCAGGCTTTTCAACCATCGGGTCTTCTTCATCGAAGATGTCCATATCCATTACCATCTCGATTAAAGGCAACTCGGCTTCGGGTCCGATTTCGGCTGTAGTTGCCGCAGTTGAAGGTTCCGGTTGAACCACAGTAGCTTCAGGTATGATTGGGGCGGACTCAGTTAATCTTTGTCTCTTGTTCTCCCCCTCATGGTGATCAGGATCATCCTGGTCATCGTGCCTTCTCTTGAGTCCGCCAGCTTGACTCTTGCAGGTTTCTTCGACGGAGGCGACTCTCTCGGAAAGCGTTTTGAGCGCTTGTTGAACGTCCCTGAGAGTCGTGTAAAGCTGGTCCAATCTAGTAGTAATGGATGATGAAGGAGCATTGACCTGTGATTTCAGAACGGAGATCAGGTCTGCTACGGTAGAGGCGTCGATTTCGGATTGCTGGAGCAGCTGAGCTAAAAGCATGGTTTTCAGGGTGTCCACCGAAAGATTTGGCAGAACGGGAGCCGGTGGTGGTGACGGTGCAGTTTTAGGTTGAACCATCTTCTCTTTACCTTTGATCATAGTCTTCAGTTTGTCGATCTCATTGGTGAAACGCTGCTCCATGGCCTCGCGGACAGCCTTTAGGGCGCCGTCCAGATATCCCTTTGACATAAAGTCGGGCAAAATCACTCCGGGGACACTTAGAGCACCCGTTGAGGCGTCTACCTTAGAGGCAGAGCCACCTACGTTCACGGTTGGCGATGGTGTGTCCGTGGTAGGATTTTTTTCCGATCCTCGGATTCCACCTAAAGGCGGAGATCCTACAGAAGTTTCGATCGGGTCACCAAGAGCACCGATTTGTTGGATCGTATCTTGTGTCCTAGCCGAAGAATGTTCAATAACAAGTGTCTCTAGACTCAATAGTGCACTCAAAGAAGTCGAGACCGGGGGAGGCTGGTCTCTTGTTTCAATACCTGTAACACCCTAAAAATCAGGGCAAATTTAAACCTGAATTAAAAGGGTTTACATAACTAATATCCATAACATCAATATTATATATGAGTGTAAATAGTAACAAGAGTCAATTTACATCAACTTGTCGCCATTATAAACTCTCCGCTCGTCCCATTATTTCCTTGAGCTCATACCTGATAAGAAAATGTTATTTGAAACGATTAGGCTAACGCCTAGTGAGAACATTCAGTTTCAAAATAATACTTTTAAACAAGATTTATCAAACTTGACTTACACTCGTTCTTACCGTACTCGTACTCGTCTAATAATAACAGAATCATACTCGATCCCATGAGTATAATTACCATTCATAAAGTCATATCACCATATTTAATAGCCTACTACGAATCATCACAGGTTCTAGTTTATCAATCAATCCTACAGACTTACATTCAAACATCATACCTTCTTCTTGAAATGGATACAGAAATAACACTTATATATTGCCTTTTTTTAATCCGCCGAAAACACAGGAAAACAACACTTACTCTTCATCTAATTCATATTTCTACATCTCGAATACGAATAACAACTCTGCTTTGCCTATTCAAGCTGTTCAAGGATACACGAGAATAACATTTGTCTATTGTAACACCCTCAAATTTGGAACGAGCAACTAAATAAAATTTCAATAAATTACCCAACAAGATAAAATCATTTCTACAATTCATTCCTTAAAATACCTCGGAATTTAAAACATTATAAGTCCACGATAAAATAACTTAATCGGGTGCTACATAACACAACACAAGTTGCTAGTCCAAACAATTGCGGAATGACTTCACTAATTAAGTCACCTCTCGTGCACTCTACTAGCACTCGCCACTTCATAATGTAGCTAGAGCTACCCCAACCTGAGCCTGTTGCACATGCCGACAAATAAAAAGGGTTAGGCTTATGCCTAGTGAGTTCAAGCATTTTATCATGACTAAATAAAATCATAAATCGGAAGTTAGTAGTTTTAGTCATGATTCAAATAAATCTTTAAATGAAAGTTTGCAACAAGATTATCATTTCCAAAAGGGTTTCCCAAGCGGGCGTAAATGACTCATTTTCCAACGCACTCAAATTCCATGGAAACCATTCCCGAAAAAGTGTAAAGCGTTTTCCAAAATGAGATGCGAATCCCAACCCACTCAAATACGTGAATAAATCTAGTTTTAGGCAAAACCTTCAAATACGGTTGACAATACATACTCAACCCGTAAAGCATGGAAACCATCCATTTAAATATGATCTTTCATTGGAAACATAATACGAAGCAAAACTCACGCAAACGTAAAATGTATTAAAATCCAAATACCATAAAATAAAACTCCAGCAGTTAAAACATCCAATAAGAATGTAACATAAATCCGTCCATCAATCATGGAAAACAATCCATATGCATGTATTATAACCTCAACAATGTGAATAGATAAAATACCCGAAATCAACACCCTTCAGTGACGGGGGAGACCCGATCTCATCAGATGTGGCAAACACATAAATTAAACCACAATTAAATAAATGTAAGTAAGCTTCTTGGATGTGGAAAACGGATGACATCAACCATACTAGGTCTTTAGTAAATCCTTGGCATCAATCATACTAGATCTTTAGCCCATCTTAGACATGAACCATACTAGGTCTTTAGTCCATCTCAGACATCAACCATACTAGGTCTTTAGTCCGTCTTCAGCATCAACCATACTAGGTCTTTAGCCCCTCTTAGACATCAACTATACTAGGTCTTTAGTCCAAGCCCTCAAGTTCAACCATACTAGGTCTTTACCTTGGAAAACCCACCATCCAAAAC